>OX637315.1:0-1241015 GCA_951799385.1 Hyppa rectilinea | reverse complement strand
TAATCTCAGCAGTGCACAATAGCCTTACGATCTAGCTAATCCCACATTGTTGTTCAGGCTCTCAAGAGCTCTAAATGTGACCGCAGCCAGACGATATCGTTCATTTTCATATCCTAAGTCCCCCTTTTTGAATGCCAGGGGAAGTCCCCAAGGGCACGCCACGACAGTGGCGGTAAGGCCCCTCTTTGAGGAGTGGCTAGAGAGGCGTCACGGCGCCCTCACCTTCCGCCTGACGCAGGTCCTCACCGGACATGGATGTTTCGGGAGGTTCCTGCACATCATCAGGCGGGAGGAAACGCCCGGGTGTCACCACTGCGAGGATCGCCCAGAGGACACGGTAGAGCACACGGTGCAAACCTGCCCCGCTTGGGCGGAGCACCGCCGTGTCCTCGTAGAGGCGATCGGCGGCGGCGACCTCTCGCGCCCGGCCCTGGTGCAAGCCATGGTCCGGGGCGAGAGGGAGTGGGAGGCAGTCACCTCCTTCTGCGAAAAAGTTATGCTCGCGAAGGAGGTGGCGGGATGGGAGAGAGAAAGGTCCTCCCGTCCCAGCCGCCGCGGGAGACGCTCCGGGCGTCGGGAGCCACGTGACGACTCCCGGCCACCGTAGGCGCGGGCCTGCGGACGGTGAGTAATGGGTGACTCGCCGTCCGATCAGCACCAGACCCGTGCCGTACGGCGCGTATATGTTCCACGCGCGCCTCAAAGAGATGTCAGCATATGAAGGGGCCCCTCAGGGCCAAGCCTGCCGGGTAAGCGGGATTGTCCGAAAGGGTTACCGCTACCCCGGAACATAAAGGGCTACGGAAGGAACATGGATGGGTTTTAGTCAGTAAGAGTCTGACACTCCCTTCCGCTCCACCCAGAGCGGGAGCAGTCATTGGATGATTTCCCAGCCTTAAAAAAAAAAAAAAAAAGGGGAAGTCCCCAAGGTAGTCAATGGGCACCAGTTTAGAGTAATCATAGTGCTTAAGTTTAAAGTGGGTAGTTTAGTTCTTTTTTTGGGCATTTTTGAAATGAGAATTGTCGGATCGATTGACGTGATCGTTCTTTAGCTACGAAAGAATGAAATAATTGGGTAGGTAAGTACTCAATTAAGTACGTAAGTGAGCGAAAGATATAAAGCTTTCTGCTTCAAAGAGATCAGCTTCTGGGTACATTCCACTGTACATCTCCACCCTCACTCCACAATTCGAGATCAAAGTCAAGAGCAGGCTCATCGGATATATATTTTTTTGAAATAGATTCTATTTGCATCCGGTCGTCGGTCCACAAGTGAAGGCATCTATTAAATAAAAAAGTATTACTGGAATGTCTCTGTAGGTGTTTCTTATTGGAGTACTATTTTCTACTCATTTTTTTTTCTAAATTCCGGCAAAATATGGTTTGTTATGGCCAGTATTGTCACTGCAACCCAAAAACCACTCCCACGGTTTAGAATCTTACTATTTGTTATTAAACATTGGTCTTACTCTTCACTTACACATAACACACGAAAATCTTTCCTCGAAATATGATAAGTCCAAGAGATGTCTACTCACACTTCACACGAACATTCCAAGCATTTCTCTCGGCTACAATTTTAGGTCGGTTTTCTAGCATTGTGCACTTTCCCAAGCTTCATAGTCGCTGAGGGACTCCTCGAAGACTTGACGCGATATATACTTGAGATGTTGCAGAGTATAATAAAGTTTAAAGTTACTTTTTCCGTGAAGAATATAAGAAAGTATTTAATAGGACACAAGTTAGAAGACGCGTTGATCGAATCCCAGGCCATGGCGTGCGAAGTCAAACTACAGAGGTCTAATTGCGTGTAAATGTATGTTAAAGTAAAAAAGGTAAAAAAAAGTTGAGATGGAAAAAGTATTCGATTTTTGAAACAAGACTTTTTTGTCTTATTCAAACATGCAACATTGCTTTAGCTTTGCTAGCGAAAGCTAGTGTGGGCAAAACTTCGTCATCTTGCCTTTGTCGTTTCGTAGTAGGTATTTCATGAACATGTAACATTTAATTGTAAAAATGTTAAGAAGGTGTTGGTGTGTGTACTGTGTAAAACAGCTGATTTTGCTTTGGTACGAGACACGAAATTATATTCTCATGATTGTGTGTAAGTGCCTAACTGTGGCACTAACATAGATTTTAAATAATTTGTAGTACTAACACGCTACGGGCCTTTGAAGCCTCAAAATAATATTACGTATTTGTTTTGCCATACGCCGAAAAAACGTTGTACGATCATTTTATGGAGACAAAACGTCAAACTTAAACAATTGAATTACCGCTTGATTCTAGTGACCATTAAACTTAAAATAGTGGTTCACCAATCCCACAGCTAACATTAGCTTGATGATATGCCCACTAAAGCTTTTACAATTAGTGCTAATTCAGTTAAAATAGCGACCACTAAGCCTAATGAAGGTTGTGTCATTTAAAACATAATGTAAAATGCCGTAGCGGTGTGACATACGCACACCCGTTTAGAGCATTTTATTTTTTTTACATCGGTATTTAATACTAGGACCATAAATCTAAGTATCTTTGATTTTCTATATATCTTTACATAGTATACAACAGAGTCGCTCCCCGCCGTCTGTCCGTCTGTACGCTAAGATCTTTTAAACTATGGACGGATTTTCACAACAATAATTAAATTCAATCATTACTTATTAAATAACAAAGCCACTGCACTGCGTCTGTATGTATGACTGAACGCAATGAACTCAAAAACTCCCGAACGGTTTTGGATATAGTTTTCACCTATGGACGTAGTGATTCATGAGGAAGGCTTAGGTATATAATTCATTTAGATTTTGTATACAACGTGGCGCTACAATGGTGACATTAATTTAACACACGGGTAGGACTAGTGCCCATTAATCATATAAATTTTGATAGCTTACAAATAAATAGCAACTTGAAAAAAAAAATTTCAACAAACGAAATAATCAAAAACTAACTAAAATTGAAATCAGTTGTTTCATCCTAATAGTATTGCTTGTTCGTTTTAACTTCATTGATGCGAATGTTATGATCCGTGACCCCGACAAATGACCGCTGCGCGACAGTTCTTTAAGTACAAGTTGCTCTGAGATGCTATTTTCTGACATATTAAATAAATACGTAAATAATAACGTTTAATGGAAATATATTGCTTCATGAAACGAAAATATGAAAACGCATATGTGTGTTAAATTAATGTCACCATTGTAGCGCCACGTTGTATGATGATTTATGAACCGTTAAAACCATGCGAAAGAGGGGCTTGTGAGAATATAATGCAGTACTGGATTACTTGCATATTTAGTCTATACTAATTTTATAAAGAGGAAAGATTTGTATGTTTATTATGTTTGTAACGAATAGACTCAAAAACTACTTAACGGATCTGGATGACTTTATTTTTGAACTTAGCACAAAGATAGATTATAGTCTGAAACTTTTTAGCCCGGAAAAATGTACGGTTCCCCTGGTATAATGTACGGTTCCCCTGGTATAATGTACGGTTCCCCTGGTATAATGTACGGTTCCCCTGGTATAATGTACGGTTCCCCTGGTATAATTTACGGTTCCCCTGGTATAATGTACGGTTCCCCTGGTATAATGTACGGTTCCCCTGGTATAATGTACGGTTCCCCTGGTATAATGTACGGTTCCCCTGGTATAATGTACGGTTCCCCTGGTATAATGTACGGTTCCCCTGGTATAATGTACGGTTCCCCTGGTATAATTTCCTACATACACGCTGGTGAAGCCGTTGGCAAAAGCTAGTTTAGTCATTATTTCTAAACCCTTTTTTAAAAACACATTTTCTGAAAAAAATCTTAAATCACAAAAAGAAAGTTGGCGGAAAATCATCCATTCCCGCCCCTGACTCGTCTTCAATCGAGCTAATCTAGTAATGCCTCTATTTTATCTCCTTTCCCCAACTGGACTCGACTCAAATGAGTACAACAACAGTCACGTGTCTGAGGAGGAGGACAATCAGACGTAACTATGTATTCGTTGGTGACCAGCCTCCGGTCAATTGATGCTGTACTGTAGCCATGATTTTTGTATAGTACGTTTAAACGCTAAAAAGAAATTACAGATAAAAGGTGTTTATTGGTTTCAATAAATAATCTAACTCTAATATAATCATATTTACATTTTAAAGCTAAATAGTATATAATAAGTGTATAATCAAAGAGTATAAAAAAATTCGTCCACATCGCTGTCAGCAGGAAAAGTTCCCAGAAGGCTGGATTGAAAAACTACAGATTGAGTTGCGTTTAAATTAAACAAATACAGTGAATTGGTGTTTGTCCTCAGAAAATACTTTTTGTTTCTGTATTTTGTGGAAACCTGTAATTGGCTTTCAGACTACAGTACTGTCCTGGATCTATTTGTTTCAGCTGTAAGGCTCCCATGTTATCTAAATAAATAAATAAATTGTAAGCCACATAAATGCGTACATGTGCGGTGTGACCGTCGGACTACCAAGTCATAGGTCTCGAGTTCGTACCCAACACACGCACCTCTGATTTTACGGAGTCATGTGCGTATTGTATAATTAGCACTTGCTTAAAAACGGTGAAGGAAAACATCGTGAGGAAACCAGCCTGTCTGAGAGATATTTCTCAACAGCATGTAAAGCTAAGTCAGAGGCCAAGTCAGACCATGGGCAGCATAAAAAACTCTGACACCAGGTTAGTCACTAACCACCAAAAGAAGAAGCCCCGCTTAAATGAAATGTTTAGCATAATATATTGTTTTTTTTACTGACAAGCTAAGCCCGAAAATCTGACAGCCAGTCTTACCAGGGGGTATCGTTTTGCCCAGTTACTGAATGGATTGTGGAGGTCAGATAGGCAGTCGCTCCATGTTAAATACTGGTATTCAGCGGCATCCAGTTAGACTGGAAGCCGGGGTAGGCTTCCAGTCTAACACGTAGTAAAACGTAGTTGGGAAAAGGCTACGCAGGTGATGATGGTTTTTACTGACCCTTCAGAATAGTCCAGTTTAATTATTATTTGTTTGATCATTCATCCACCTGAAACAATTTCCATCGTCATCCATCCCAAATTGAATACATACCTTTAACGCATTCAGAGATTTCTCTGTGCTATTTTTATGGAAACAATGAAACTCGCGAACAGAGTTTGCGAACGAAATATTTTGCAAAAATAAACGCGACAGTACCAACTACAGGTACATCATGGCCGCCACCGCCGTTTGCCAGCAATTTGTCCGGTCCCCCAGACCGGTTCCGGTGCGGGACGGTTATTAACCGTTTACCACGGTCGCTTGGTGTTAACCGCTTTTTAGATTACTTTGCTTTGTTAGTTTTTGGGCTGAAACTCAGGCACGGAAAAGTTTTGAATATACTCGTAGTTAGGCTTTTATTAAAATAACGGTTTTATATTGTGATTGTGGTTTCACATTTCTAGCTAGCATAGTGACTATGGCTATTAATGTCACTGTTTTTTGTAGTAAAAAACTTAAATTTCAGATGAGAATTTAATATAATATAAAGTATTTATCAAGGACTCACGCCGGAAATTACAAACAAAACTTTAGAAGAAAAACCTTGGCGAGTAATTAGGAGATTGGTACCTAACTCGTATCCTTAGAAACGGATTTTTCTAAAAATGTTTGCTTGTGTCCATTTCGACACTATCAGGTATCTGCCTGCCTAGCCTTTTCCCAACTTTGTTGAGGTCGGCTCCCTGTCTAACCGGATGCAGCTGAATACCAGTATTTTTCTTGGAGCAACTACCTATCTGACCTCCACAACCCAGTGAGTAACTGGGTAATACGATACCCCTCGGTAAAACGGCTGTCAGATTTTCTGGCTTCTGACCACCCGTAATGACTGTCAAAGACCCACGAATGACAGCTGGGACCAATGCGGCTGTTATTACTAAGCCACGAGCTCCTCACGACACTCTCAGGTATATGTGCTTAAAGTTATGCTATCATCTACTTTAATTAGAATCTATACTAATATTATAAAACTGAAAAGTTTGTTTGTTTGAACGCGCTTATCTCTAGAACTACTGGTCCGAATTGAAAAATTATTTTTGTGTTGGATAGTCCATTTATCGAGGAAGGCATATTGGCTATGAACATCACGCTACGACCAACAGGAACCGAGAAGCGGATAAAACCACGTTGGAGCAGCTAGTATCCAATAAAATACACAAGACATACACAAGACATACACAAGACATACACAAGACATACACAAGACATAAAAAAAAAGGGCAACATTATTATTGATACTTCTCCACTTATAAGAGACCACGGCATCCACAATAGAGGAAACAACCAAGCTATTTCAATTTATTGCATTCAACAGGCAATTAGCTCCCCGAAGACACCGGAAATAATAAAATTAACGGCACTGGTTTTCCCAATTCACCACTGAATCTAACATTGGCCTGTCTACACGTTACTTGTTCGGAGTTGCTCTGCAGTTCCACGATTCTCATTTAGATTAATGATAGCAGTATAAAGTCTGGGTAGGTGCGTCTGCTAGATTGAATGATCTTTTACGACGGTTGTAGAACGAAGGGTGTGACCTAAAAGTAGGCTTAGATAACGTGGCTGAAATAGTACACCTTACTTATACACGTTGTAGAAAGTTACGTCTGGTAAAACGCCAATAAATGTGTGATTAAACATTACGTCATCAATTTACTGTGAAGTTGTGGTGGCTTAGTGGTAACGGCCGCGACTTAAGAGTTGTAGGTCTTGGGTACGAAACCGGGCGCTTTAATAATAATCACCCGAAAGTTCCTGACTCCTTCTACAGTATCATCCACCTTTTCAATTTAATTTCCCCTTATACACTCGGTTCCGGCCCGTGTGTAAGGTCGTAAACTCTCTGAACAGAGAAGAAAAATTAAGAAATCATAATAATAATAATCATTTATTGACAGGCCTTGTAGTCCATAGTGTTAGTATTTACATGAACCATATTTATTTAACTAATATTAGTAACACGTAAAGCGACAATAACAATAATAATAATAATATCCTTGGACATTTCACACAACGTCATATCGTCCCAAGCTAAGCAACCTAATGCTTGTGTTATGGTAACGAGATGGCTGATATACTACTTATATACATTTTTTTTTGTAAATACATACATATTATAGATAGAAAAACACCCAGACTCGTAACAAATACTTGCAGGTCGTACAAATATTTGTTCCGTGCGGGAATCGAACCCGCGACATAGTGCGCAGCAGTCAATCGCTCAACCACTGCGCCAACCGTGATAATATAATAGATATAAACACACACACTAACAAGAGCTGACCTGCGTGTGCAATTTGACCCAGCGGCCAAGCATCGGGCAGTCAATACCCTCAACATGCTGTGGGTGCTGACGTCTGTTCTGCGCCTGAGAAAATCGCATCGCGCATTGCTTTACTTTGTGTACATTTTTTCATCACCACTGGTCACAAAATGGTGAAAGGAAACATCGTGAGGAAACCGACACGTCTCACGAAGAAAAATTCGAAGACATTTGACATCTACCAACCACTGGGCCCACGTGGTAGATTATGGCCCGCTCACTATCATTGGGAGGTAGCATATGTCTCAGCAGTGGGAACATAAATACTGAACATGCAACGTTTTTAAATATGGGGTACTATAGTGATATGTGACCCCATCAACCTATGGCAAAGAGTAAACACTGAATTTGACGATTAAATGCTAAGCTGTAATGCCCTTCTTAGTTGCACCACAAACCGCTAAATACGTTTGTAACCACGCTCGTGGCTAAGAACTAACAGCCGCACAGGTCGATCCACCGGGTTAAGCTACGCTTGCCGGGGTTGGCTGTGGATGGGTGACCATCTTTATATACCGAGACTCCTCCGTGCCTCGGAAGCACGTTAAGCCATTAATCTTTGACAGTCGTTACGGATCGTCAGTAGCCCGAAATCTAACAGCCAGTCTTGGGGTATAGTATTGCCCAGTTACTGGGTTGTGGAGGTCAGATAGGCAGTCGCTCTATGTAAAATACTGGTATTCAGCTGTATCCGGTTAGATTGGAAGCCGACCCCAACATAGTTGGAAAAAGGCTAGGCAGATGATGTCATTTGTAACCAACAAATGGTTTAAAAAAACCCTCTACTTTCTCTCAATCGTTTGAAAATGATTGAGAGAGAATACACTCCACAAATAAGCAGCATAAAGTTACATACCTTGGTAATTTCAAAAGAAAACTTTTAAACACGCCACAGATCGCTCGCGTACACATTTTTTATGAAAAGAATGATGCATAAAAAAATGCTGCTACAATTTTATGGCTAGGTATCATGATTTTCTCAGGAAATGTTTACATCAACAAAATGTATGTTCACCTTTCTAAATAATGAACGTAGATAATATAAAGTGTGGAGGCACAGTAATTGCCCCTCACGCGAGCTTGAGGAGTGTCGCGCAGATCACCGGAAAACTTTATCTAATGGAGGCTCTCAGAGATAAGGATTACTTATTATACATATGTTTAAATGTAGGCGAAAATACTTCTCAGACTATTTACGTGTAAACTTGATGAGTTAAATTTATTCGGTACAGACCAGAGTAATTTTAAATTCAAACTCAAACTCTCAAAGAGTTTGAATTACTCAAAGCATTTATTTCGAATAAACCAATTACAGGAACTTTTGTATTGTCAAGGGGTCGGTCAGTCAGAAAGATGAAGCTAGTTGCCCATTCCAAAACAGTAGGTACCTATGGAGAAGAATGGGCAAGAAACTACATGGACAAATGAAATCAATATCTTTAGAATAAAATATAAGAAACTTTTATAGTCTCCAGTTATCAAAACAACTAGTAGGTAGGTTTAGCAGTGATAGGCTTGTGGTTAAGCAATAACAGCCGCACGGGTCGATCGATTAAGTTAAGCTACGCTTGCCGCAGTTGGTCCGTGGATGGATGGATCTGTACATACCAAGATATATGCGTGTCTCGGAAAGTACGTATAGTAATCGTCCCGGCTGTAAATTGACAGTTGTTTCAGGTGTTCAGAAGGCCTTCATAATATTGACTACTTAGGAAATTACGAACAGATAATTATTTATCGTATACTTACCTGAAAATGTATTTAATTGCATTAATTAAAATGATTATTGATTTTGATTTCTGGTCCCAATTATCAACTGTGCAAAGGAGTATCAAGTAGGTAAATTGAAGATGTTCGTTCAATTATAATAATGATCTGATTTCAAGCCGAGATTTTTCACCTCGTTATCATACTCTACATCGAAAAACACGCTTAACGCCCTAGGGTAATAAATAAATTAGAAAATAAACCAAAATCCTTCCCGGTAATAAGAAGCACCTTAAGCCAGAGCGGAGCTGCCACGACAATTTGGCCGGTATTACGGTGTTGCCACAATAATTTGGCCGGCATTACGCGGCGTATCGCGTAAACGCGTAATGCGTGCCGTTACGCTAGGTTATGTCGCATAACGTAAATAAAAAAGTTTCGGGCGATGTCTGTAATTGCGGTAAAGGTGGGGTCTCAGTGCCAGCGAGGGAATTTACTATAAACATTAAAAGTAGGTTAGCACCATAAAAGGGAGCTTCCCCTTTTTTATTTAATCAGTGTAGCAAAAAGGAAGGAAACCAAATGAAATAATTTATTAGTGTAATGTTTGTGGATACTTTGCTATTACATAAACAGCTTTTCGGATGGATCCAGGTAGCTACGAAAGGATGTCTGAAAGGGTTTGACTAAGCAGTGGAACAGTAGGCAAGTTTAAAAAACTTAACTCGTACTTCTTTAACTCATTAGATATTCGCCTATTAGAAGCCGTTTGCTTAAAAGCTCAAAAATTTATACGTTATATTTATTGTCGTTTCGAGAGATTTTTTCTAATGAACCTATGGGGTTCATATGAAATTTGAGGGGTTAAAGAGTTAGAAAAGTAATTCTGATCCGCTGTGCCCCGTCACTACAACCACACCTCGACCTCATCAGGCTTGCTACAGGTTGGCGGACGCACGAGCGTTATACTTCGTGCCCGGACCCACATAAATTTTATTACGAATAAACTTTATCTTTATTTTTTGGTAACAAGTTATTTGATCAACGTAATTTTCTATTTTATTTTAAGATGAAAGAAAAGACCCCTTTTCCTGTACGTAATTCCCTTTGGCAATGTTTTTTCCTGTACTTGCTTCCTGCTTAGCTCCAAAACCTTCAGCAGCCATTTTGTTGATCTATGATTTGGTGAATATCTCGTTTTGGGGTGCATGATGCGACCCACTTGGGGTCACACATTGGGTCTTGGCCTTCCATAGTTCTCGTCGTTTATAATTAACCAAAGCTTAGTCTTTACTAAAAGTTCTGGTTGCTCAGAATCGACAAGAACTTTAAATTCAAAAGTAATTAAATATGGCTGCGCATTCAAAAAGATGTCAACGTCACAAATGGTGGCGATATATTTCGCTGCTTTGATGAATTTATCATCTATACTAATAATATAATATTATAAAGAGGAAAACTTTGTTTGTTTGGTTGTAATGAATAGGCTCAAAAACAACTGGACCGATTTTAAAAATTCTTTCACCGTTGGAAAGCTTAGTTTTCTAGGAGTAACATAGGCTACTTTTTATCCCGGGAAAAACAACGGGTCCCACGGGAAAGACCACGGGAGCGAAGCCGCGGACAAAGTGCTAGTTATCAATAAATTAAATGATGAAATATAGTTTTGTGTTGTTACTAAAATATTAATCAAAGCAGCGAAATATTTGACAGTCAGATGTTGCCAACTTTCAAAACGATTTAATGAAAGCTGTGTGTTTTGCAATTGCAGTGGCAATACTACTGAAGTTAGGTTTCTCTAATAAAGCAGAACAGAAAATGGGAGCTGTTTATATCCAATTGTTTAACATGTGTGTTTGTGATACTTTCAGCACTTCCAATTACACCTAACACAAAAAACAAGACTAAAGAGATCATTTTACATAATATATTACGAACGAATCAAACAAGTGTATACATATTTGACAAGTAATCTGCACGTAGAAGTAATGAGACATAAAAGGCTACAGAAGTTTAATTCGCACTCCAAGATATCACTTTTTAGCAGTAAAAAGTGCCATAGCGAATGTGATCATCGCACACGCCACACAGCCTTTCATTTGTGTTGAGTTTTGTGGCACTTTATTGTGCCATATGTGGTAAAAAGTGCTATTATGAATAAATGCATAAAAATTCTACTCATTCTTACACAAAAATACATAAGATGAACCTTACACCAAATTGTGGCAGTCAGTTTTACTTGAAACACAAGGTAACCTACGATAAAAAAACACGGAAACTTGAACTAGCTAGCCACCACATGCAATGCATGTGAGGAATATTAAAACAGTGTTGTGACTCATGGCTTGCCTTCCACATGCCGTTAGGAGTTGCCCTTCGGCACTTTTTACTTTAGTGTCATCAGGTCGTAAAAAACATGCTTACGCCTGTGTATATTTTAAGCTCCCCGGGTATTGTTTCTCACAACAAAGCGATCGGAGCGCTACTCTTAAGCATTTTTCTTGGGTAAATTAAAAAGTAGATGAATGCCACCGTGACTTGGAAGTTGGGTATATTTTGAAACAATAGCTGTTTATTGCCGTGGCTTACCGCGGATGGGGGAGGATTGCTGTGCCCGTGGACTAAATAGGGTCAGACTTTATCGTTTCAGGCATTATCGAGGTTGGTTTAATGCAAATAGAAGAGTGATTTGTTTATAACGACGTTCAAGAATAAATGAGAACTGTAAGTTCATTCACACCACTCATCCACTGATTCCAACCAAGCAAGTGTTGCCATGCTCAGGTTTGGAGAGCTTGGCTATCACTTGCCGGAATAGTGTGGTATTACAAGCAAGTCACAGTCAGTCGCACGTCTGAAAATGAAAAAATAAGCTAGATGGAGTCGTCATTTCCTCCTGAGAAGTCAAGAAATAGTGAAACAAACTCAACTCCTTTTAAAGTCTAGGCATAATGTTGGTCAGATAAAAGGTATTTATTTTGCACGCACGTGTTCTGTGTAACTTACAGCCCGCGTTTTGTCTTCGTGGTCTTCAGAATTAGCTCCCGTGAGAAATGATAAATACAGAAAGACAGGGTTTTTACAGTTTAATAGATCTTTTTAAGAGTAATAATTTTGTAATACACCTTAGAGTAAAGTCAGTCAGTCTTTGCAAAATCATGTGGGCCCATCACCATGATTAGCGTCTGAACCACACAGATTTGAATGGACCACGTAGCTCAAGTCAGAAGCGAGCTCAACGACTCGACGAAGAATACCTAAAGAAAGGACAATTGAGTAGGCCGTATGAAGTGCTCAACTGTTAACACGTTGAACGCCAACGCGGTCACCGTGTGACCGACAAACAATAGTTTATCTATTGTGTCTGCTGCGTGGCAGTCAATGACTTAAACTTTATTCATCACTGTACAGAAATTAAATATTTTGCGAAGATATAATTGTAAAAAATTATTAAATTCTAAATATTCCATTTGATTCTAAAAATCTGTGACGTCACATTGTTATACTTCATACAAATCGGGTACAAATTCCGCGTTTTGGCAGCTCATAAAGCCCAATTGGAACACAGAGGAATTTAGAAAAATCGTTTGGAATGTTTCCATTACCTACGTGACTAAAAGATTTTGATACCATTTTTCGAGTTAATCAAGGCACGCAGTAAAATAGGCCCTACTCCTTAACCTCTTAACTGGATCCATGATGCAAACTTTGTCGTTCCCCTTTTCCAAACACATTGTACCTATCTCCCATATCATGTCACTCAAGTTCCGTTACCCTGGTGGAACAAGGCCAACTGGTAACTACTTATGCAGTGAGGAAATGCAGCCAGGGTTCCTGGCACTCAGCCACACGGATTCCATCCTCGTACATTTTAAATAACCCCTATTTATGCGGCTATAATAGTCGCGGGTTAGCTCTTTGTGAATGATTCACGATTACTTTATTGTTCAATGTTCTGTCTGTGGATATAAGGATGGTTACTGCAAAACGAGTATTTTTTTTTAATTGGCATCTCGCACTTCAACCATAGGGTTGTCTACTGCTTAACCGGGCTTGCCTGTGGATGCCACAATAAAATTGTAGCCTCCAGCTAGGGCTTAATAAAAAGATGACTAACTTACATATTAAGCGACTACACGCTAAGGGTATCCCCTGCAGAGTACGGACCTCGGCTTAGGGCGTCGCTGGCGGAGGACAGCAAGGGACAGGCTGGATACGCAAAAAAAAACAGCTGTTCTATACATTTTTGGTCACGTGATCGTCGAAATGTACGGAACAGCAGATGTTTTTTTTCACGATTTCGGAGTTGGTCTCATAGTAAAAGTTGTTCAGTTTGGTGGTCTGTAGCATATGCTTTTGTATGTATATACCCTCTCGGTTACACCGTGTATATGGCACACATTCTTGCGGTTCGATTTAGTGCTTTACTAATATACGTAGCTACCTTCAGGTGGAACAGTTACCTCTTTACGCACACAACCAAACATTTCAAGCTACGGCATTTCTTACTCATCCTGTACAGTAATTGTTCTTCTACAACACAAAGGACTCTTCTTACAACAAATGGTCATTAATCATTTATACTGATTGTTTATTTCACCACAATTCTTGTTTCGAGGTTTTACTGTAGCTGGCGTTCCACCATTTCCTACAATTTCCCCAAGAGCGTTAAAGAAGGGGCCCGTTAGAGCCAATGCCCGCCAAGTCAGCGGGTTGCGGATTGACCAAAAGGGTTACCGCTGTCCCGGAACACATAGGGCTAAGGAAGGAACATGAATGGATTTTAGTCAATAAGAGTCTGACACTCCCTTTCGCTCCACCCAGAACGGAAGGCGTCATTTTATGATTTCCAATACTTATAAATAAAAAAGTTCGAGACTAAACCAAATGCACGATTCCGTTAAATTTATAGATTGTTCTTTATTTTGGAAGGGGCGACTAGAATCAATTCTATTTCTTGTTCATTTTGACGTTCAAAGGTGTCTTCCTTATGCCTATTGGAAATAAATGATTTGACTTTGAGATCAAAGGACTAAGATTTTGTTTTGTTTTTTCCAGTCACATCACGCGGACGGCTAGCTGGCTGCCTCCTGCAGAGAGCTGGCCAACCGGCAGGGAAGGCAGCGGCAGCGGCAGTGAGCAGGATGAGGAGGAACTGCCCTATGGGTGGGAGCAGGCGCTCGACTGCCACGGGAAACCTTACTATGTCAAGTAAGTTACTGAGTTACTCTGACTCTTATTTTAACCTGAAGCTCGCTTTAAGCCATGGAAAAGGATGGAGGACGAAGATGCTGGAGGTCTTTTCTCAGCCGTGGGACAATGTAGGCAAAGTACATAAAAACTCGCTACTTATGTGCATAAAGTTAGTCAAAATAGTTGTCTCTTATTGTCACCACAATTTTGAAATATTGTGAAAATCTTTAGAAAAATAGTTTTATAGAGCTAACAATTTGATTGATTTGTTTTGAGTTAGCCTCATGGCTTATAGATCTACATTAGCATTAGCGAGGTAGCGAGTTTACTTCAAATAACAAGTCGCGTCTAAACGACAGTACCAAAAGAGACGGCTTTTAATTGTCAAATGCCACGTATATCCAGGGACTACTGCCTTTATTGCAGGGTAGCACACCGATAAAGACAATTTCCAAGAACAATGTTGGAACGGATAAAGGAATCTAACCTAACATAACCTGCCTCCCAAATAAAGTGATGGTAGACCAAGATCATACCGCTTTTAGAGTTCATATTCATTTTCTCCTCTCCACCTTCCAGCCACGTCAACAAGACCACAACCTACGTGGCTCCAGAAGGCTGTTCCTGCGAGTCCCCTCCTGCGCCAAGAGACGTGGTGCTGGAGAGGGACCAAGAGCTGGGGTTCGGATTCGTTGCGGGATCGGAGAGACCTGTGTTGGTGCGGTTCGTGACTGATAACTCGCCCAGTGTTGGGAAGGTAAGGAAATACATATTTTAATACAAACACTTTTACACGGCAATAATATGTTTTTAAACTAGATGACGTCGGCGTTTCTATAACTACTCTGAGAAGCAAGGCTGAAACAAACTCAGATGTCAAAGTCTTTTTTAAACTCCAGACATAATATTGGTCAGATCATGAAGACCATGCAGGTTGGCGTCGAAAATGATCTTTTGAGGAAAGAACCATACAGGTTGAGTGGTTCTTTCCAGCCAGTGCACGCATTTGTCATAAATCGTGCAGGTTCACTCAGAACTTAGCCTGGTTTGTGGTTGGTAGTGGCACCATAGATTCAGCAGTGCAGGCGTACCTTTAGTACAGTTTTTGATCATGATGTTCTCATGTTGATGACACGGTCTCTGCCAGATTTTCCTTAGTTCGCAGTTGGGTCTTAATTTAAAATCACTTATAAATCTATGATGATTCTGATTGAATCGTTGATGGCCAGTCTCCTACATATTCTTAAGTTGAACATTGCCGTCGTTTTTATCCACAATATGACAGTATTTCTAAAACCAATACAACAAAAAAAAAACTAAAAACAAACAAAATCAATTGTCTATAAATTCCAATTCCAGATGGAAAGCCCAATAACACTTTGCCCGGCCCGGGAATCGATCCCAGGACCTCAGCGGCGCTAGCAACGAGTAGACCAACGAACAATTTTAAAACCTAAAGCCTCAAATTCCAGCTGGAACCCGGAGACCAGATCCTCTGCGTCAACGGCGAGGACGTCAGTCTGGCAGCTAGAGAACACGTCATCACCGCAGTGCGAGCTTGTTCCGAACGCGTCACACTACGCGTCTGCCAGCCGGCCAGGAGTGGGAACCCTGCCAGGAGGTCAGCACTGCTGTCTGCAGCTAAGAGGGCGCGGTTAAGGGCCCGGCCTCCAAGGGTCAGGTTTGCTGATTCTGTGCAGTTGAATGGAGCCCCTATGTACCCCGTAAGTGTTTGGATTTAGCTGAATTCGTTGACAATGATCAGCTATTTTTTTTCTATTTAGCCTACACTGTCCCACAGCTGGGCAAAGGCCTCCCCCAAATCCTTCCAGACATCTTTCTTATGAAATTTTATGTATTCCAAAATGTACACACTGCCACCCGGCTATGTCCTGACAGATCGCCTGACGAGATCGTGTTGTGAACAATCAAGTCGCCATTGCACGCCAAAATTCATGTGAACGTTCGCGTAATCACGTATTTGTACGACAGGCGCCTTCATTTAGAACACAGGAACTATTTATGACTCTGATAGGGCGCGAAAAGTAGAAATAATTAGCTTACAGCCAGGTTGTAGTTTAGAATATTTTTAGACGTGAAATAAGATGCATACATGCCATTTTAGCGTTTACACAAGTCACTATGAAAAATAATCTATACTTCACTACATAGTATAAAACAAAGTCGCTTTCTCTGTCCCTATATCCCTATGTATGCTTAAATCTTTAAAAATACACACAACGGATTTTGATGAGTTTTTTTTTAATAGATAGAGTGATTCAAGAGAAAGGTTTATGTGTATAATTTGTCGACATATTATGCGGGCGAAGTCGCGGGCGGAAGCTAGTATATTATAAAGCTGAAGAGTTTGTTTGTTTGAACGCGCTAATCTCTGGAACTATTGATCCGAAATCTTTTGCGTTACATAGTCCATTTATGGAGGAAGGCTATAGGCTATGTAACATCACGCTACGACCAAAAGGAGCGAGTAGCGGCTGAAACTGCGCGGCAGCAGCTATTAAAAAAATAACCACTATTGTCAACCATTAATAGAACTGTTGATATTTACCATATTCGGTTACTTTTTTTTTTGGTTACGTCAGTCCATTAGCTAATTGATATGTGCGACAACACGTTTCAGTTGACATGATTATTAATTATTCGCTCCCTAGTAGATGGTTCAATATTAATTAGGAACTCGAGTGATAATGAAAATTTGGTTAGGTAGGTAATGTAACTATTCATTAATAGGTAGGTGTAAGAGCTCATCCATAAACTAAACTGAGTTCTAGGAGAGTTTCTACCTTGAAGTTAACTCTGCTGCAGTAGTTTCTACCTTGAAGTTAACTCTGCTGCAGTAGTTTCTACCTTGAAGTTAACTCTGCTGCAGTAGTTTCTACCTTGAAGTTAACTCTGCTGCAGTAGTTTCTACCTTGTAGTTAACTCTGCTGCAGTAGTTTCTACCTTGAAGTTAACTCTGCTGCAGTAGTTTCTACCTTGAAGTTAACTCTGCTGCAGTAGTTTCTACCTTGAAGTTAACTCTGCTGCAGTAGTTTCTACCTTGAAGTTAACTCTGCTGCAGTAGTTTCTACCTTGAAGTTAACTCTGCTGCAGTAGTTTCTACCTTGAAGTTAACTCTGCTGCAGTAGTTTCTACCTTGAAGTTAACTCTGCTGCAGTAGTTTCTACCTTGAAGTTAACTCTGCTGCAGTAGTTTCTACCTTGAAGTTAACTCTGCTGCAGTAGTTTCTACCTTGAAGTTAACTCTGCTGCAGTAGTTTCTACCTTGAAGTTAACTCTGCTGCAGTAGTTTCTACCTTGAAGTTAACTCTGCTGCAGTAGTTTCTACCTTGAAGTTAACTCTGCTGCAGTAGTTTCTACCTTGAAGTTAACTCTGCTGCAGTAGTTTCTACCTTGAAGTTAACTCTGCTGCAGTAGTTTCTACCTTGAAGTTAACTCTGCTGCAGTAGTTTCTACCTTGAAGTTAACTCTGCTGCAGTAGTTTCTACCTTGAAGTTAACTCTGCTGCAGTAGTTTCTACCTTGAAGTTAACTCTGCTGCAGTAGTTTCTCAGTTCCAAAGTTAGTGTACCGAGAAAATTACAGACATTGAAGTTCAACTATATCTCACAGACTAGCTACCTCTTGGTTTTTTGTATCGTATGTTGCATATTAATAAAGGCCATATTTTACAAGCAATAAGATCTCTTTTCGCATCCCACTAATTAGTGAGTTAAGCCCTATTTCTACGATGCAATTTTCTGGCCTTTGATATACTCGTACAATTAAATTATACAATAAAATTAAAGAATAGAATCTTTATTTCGGACATCCATAAAGTGTTATTAAATATACTTACTTATAACCTAGTGTTAGTAGTAATATCCATATTAATGTTAGTAACATACTTATTATCTAGTGTTAGTACAAATCAACCTCCACACAAACTGCTGTACAATTGGGACGTAGATCGTATAAACACGGTTTAGACCGTGCAACGTATATCGATGCTTTATATATATAAGGTCCCATTAAAATAGATGGACAAACTTTTAGAAATCACTCAGACCACTAAAATAAGGACAATGGTAAAAAAAACCATATGAGATACCTACAAGAAGTGTGCAAGTACCTACCCATAATAGATGTGTTTATTCTAATGTGCGGACAATTTATTATTATAAGTCAAAATAAAATCACTTTAATCAAGTTTTTTTTTTCCTTGGATATCTTTGGTTAGACGTACTGAACGCTGTGTTAAAATTTGTCCATCAATTTTAATGGGACCTTATATATGTAGGTAGTTAAATCACATCGTATCATTCCAGCCATCAGCCTTCTCCCTCGGCGACCTGTGCCTGCCTCCGATGGCGAATGTCCTGAAAGTATTCCTGGAAAATGGACAAACAAAGTCATTCAAGTACGATACAACCACCACCGTGGCCGACGTGGTGACGAGCCTCAAGGATAAGCTGTGCATCACTGCGGAGGAACACTTCAGCCTGGTGGTGGAACACGTCAAGAGTTTGAGGAGGAACAAGCTGACTCTACTGGACCCGAAGGAGTCTTTGGCCAGGGTAATTATGAACTTTATTCCATTTAAAACTTTATTCTCTGCGACATTACAACCACGAGGGCCTAACACGAACGCGTGACGGAAACGTGACGTAAATTCTAACGAGTTTTTCTAAATTAAAAGTGCAACTGTCCATAACATATAACATTTTGGTTTTGAGGTTTTCAAGTAAAACCTATAACCCCCTTTCTGGGCCCTTAGCCCGAAGCCACTTCTTCTTCCCATGTAACTTTGGTCTTTAAAAAGTGCTGCTTTTCAGCCTAGTTTGAATAAATGACGTTGGATTTTTTATTTTAAAGTTTTCGAAATATTGTAATAACGACCGCTCTGGGGAGATCGGTGCATCAGTTCAGTACAAATACAATTTTTTTTTTTATTATTTTTATTAATTTCTGTTGCTCGTCGTATTATCTTTACGTTTGGATACTGAAATAACTTATAATCGGCATGTATTTAATCCATCGTAGTTACCGACTCTACATAATTCTCATTTTAATGTCCACTTAAAATACCTATGTGCTTCTTTCATTAAGCCTGAAATTTCCATTTCGTTGTCTAAAATATTTACTATTTAATTGTACACTCTAATATAACATTTGTGCCTCTTTTTGTGAGCCTCAAATAATTAACATTGCTATCCTAAAATACTAAATAATAAATTAACTGTGACCAATTTGGAAATAGCGGGCCCCGGTTGGTAACAGTTCTAACCTAACCTAATTATCACAAATTGAACATAAGAATACTAAGTAAAAAAGAGGTACATTTGTTAAAAAAATATGTACAGATGCTAGCACATCAAGCTATCCCAAACTGTAAAATTTTCCCAAATTAAAATTAACCCTACACTTTTGTGATAAAGTTGAATATCAAAAGAAAATTGACAGATTGGGGTAACTTAATGTGCTGGCCTCTGTACATAAAAGTAATGTTCATGCTGCAATCAAATATATCTCCTTATAATTTAACTTATGTATAACAGCAAAATATTTTTCCATCCCCAGGTAATCAGCTGGGTAAGTCTAGTAGTCCACAAAATAAAATTTGGTTTAAGTTCGGAAACGATTGTAGGTCTGGTGACGGTTTAGCCACTCCTAGGACTGACAATGGCTGTAGTCGAACCATAGACATTTATTTTATCATAGAATCTCAACTATGAATATATAATATATAGAATATCCCGATTCTTCTTAAGAAGGCAGGTGCTTCACCGCGCTCATTCGCCTGTAATGTAACATTTATGATTCGATTTCAAGGATAAACTTTTTGAACGCCATTGTTATAGACAAGCAAGCGCATGCCCTGTACGACAATGGCAACAACACTATAACACGAAATAAATAATTAAATCATTACTTTTGTGAGTGTTCATTAAGATATCTTAAAATTGATGTGTAATTCTCAGATCTGCAACATTACATTACAGGCGAATGCTCGCGGTTTACATCTGGGGGGCAATTCGAGTATCTGCAAGAACGTTCGAATTCTAAAATTAGCATCAATTTCTCAAAAACAAAACCTCTATTTTATCTACATTTTTGTCATTGATTGTCGCTGAGATGAGATGCGAATAGATTTTGAACGTTTTTTATGTACGAGATTTGACCTTCTGGCGTTGGAATGAAATGTGATTAAGTTAAATAGCATAAAAACTAAATGTTTACTTTTTGGGAAGATGGTGGACAAATGTATAGTAGTACAACAATAAATAGGCTAATTAGCTTAAAAGTATAGTTCTAAAGGCGGCCGCAACCGCCACCGCAGCGCAATTATAATTCAGCGGGATTACCCGAAAGGGTTTCCGCCACCCCGGAACATAAAGAGCTAAGAAAGGAACATGAATGGGTTTTAGTCAGTAACCGTCTGACACTCCCTTCCACTCCACCCAGAGCGGGAGGGATCAGATGATGATTTCCCACCCTCAAAAAAAAAGCAATCATTGTGACAGTCGGCAGTGATTCGAATGTAACTTTAACTCTAAGAAAACGCTTCCATATATGGTTACATTGCCACCTGTTAACATTTTAATGTACTTGGTTAAGATTTTATTTTGCAAATATAGGTACAAAAACATGGTGACACAAAAGAATATAATTAGCAATAGCTATACATAGTAGCTATATTTAACCAGAAGGCATGCAAAAGTACAAAATAAACGAAGTGCTAAGTACGTATACATTTTATGAAGATTGAATAATAGAATTACAATAAAATTATGACATACCTCAATAGTTATTTATGTGTTAGTCAATCCTTCTGCAGTCAACTTATTTCGCTTCGGTAGAGCATCTAAATGATAATGATGAAACCAAAACGCAAGAACCATAACAATAACTTCAAGTGTTTCCAGATCGCAGCGCGGCCCGGCTCCTACAAGATGCGCTGCCTGTTCCGCGTCGTGTTCATGCCGACGTCGGCCGCGGAGTTGGCGCAGCGCGACCTGGCGGCGTTGGACTACCTGTACCTGCAGTGCTGCAACGACGTGGCGCAGGAGCGGTTCGCGCCCGAGCTACAGCCCGACGTGGCGCTGCGCCTGGCCGCGCTGCACATGCACCAGCACGCCCTGGCTAACAATATGTCTCCGGCGAAGCTCACTGTTAAGGCTGTCGAGTGAGTATGGCTTAGGCACCTGTCCCAACACTGTTGACCAACGACAAGCGAGGCTACTCGCTAACTAGATCTAGCTAACAACCTGAAACGAGTTGGCGAGCAACAGGCTGTCGAGTGAGTATGGCTTAGGCACCTGTCCCAACACTGTTGACCAACGACAAGCGAGGCTACTCGCTAACTAGATCTAGCTAACAACCTGAAACGAGTTGGCGAGCAACGAACGATTTCTTGCTGGTATGGTATGCATCAAGCATGGGTCTCTCAGCATGTTTTCCCCCCGCCAAGCGAGCGTCGCTGAGCTAGTAGGCACTCTCTTTGATAACTCTTATCGCTACGACACACGAATGCTCCCGGTATGAACATTTTATCTTGAAAAAATTATTGTTGAGTCAAGTGCACATCAATGGTAACAATTTGACTTTGATAGCACCTTTATTTCGTAGCAAACAAAGTGCTGTTGATCGTATGTTTAGCACTAAAGTCTAATAACACGGTCACTGGTATCATCAAAATTGATACAAAATATTTAGCAGCATACGACTTCAATAGCATTTCAAGTAAGAGTTAATTAATATCCCCGAAAAACTTCTGTTCCTTTTTTTTGTTTATATTTTACAATAACATTAAAAAAAATTGTTTAAATCGAATTTTGTTGCTGGTCGTACCTATTTGAAAGATCTCTCGTATAAGGGACCTTTGCCACTCACTTTCTTATACACAAAGTCTTCATCTTTAAAGTCATTCAAACTTAAAATCTAAATAGTATATGGTATGGTATAATACATGGTTTTCGGTCATTTTATTTAATGACCATAGAAATCAAAGCGTATTTTACTTTACATAACGTGTTTTTAACTTTTATGTCTTTCCATTTCTCTTCTTATTCCAATAAGTAACGTCATTTTTAATACATTTCAGGAGAGAGTTCGGCCTAGAGCGATTTGTTCCCAGCGGACTACTGGAGAGTATGAAGCGCAAGGAGCTTCGCAGGCTGATCGCGCACTTCCTGAAGATGAACTCCCAAATGACTGGCAGCCAGAGGCAGTTGACACAGTTGCAGGTAAATTGTTAAAATATTTAAATAGTAGAGATAACTTCCATTGTTATTATCACCATAGGCGCTGTTGTATAAGCGGGATTGTCCGAAAGGGTTACCGCTACCCTGGAACATAAAGGGCTCAGGAAGGAACATGGATGGGTTTTAGTCAGTAAGATTCTGACACTCCCTTCCGCTCCACCCAGAGCGGGAGAAGTCATTGGATGATTTCCCACCCTCAAAAAAAGGCGCTGTTGTAACAAAAACCAATCCACTCAATCAAATCATGAAATACAAGCTGCTGTAAGAGTCATTATTTTCTGTGAAAGACACTAACAGGGGTTGAACGCGGTAAAGACCTTCTGATCATGTTTAACTGCATTGGAGAAATTGGCAATTAACGCCAGAGCATAAACGCACGCGCGTGCTCTCCACGCCAAGCTACAAATGTATTTCTTCTTGTTGTCATGGATTACCCAATATTCATGGTGTCTTTTAATTTGTTTCATGTCATTAAATACATACGTACGAGAACTTACATTTTTAAGATATCTATACACACACAAAAATAATGATTTAATTGTTTATTTCGTTTTATAATGTACAGGTTGTTGCGTTGTTGGCGTACAGGGCATGCGCTTGTTTTTCACGTATGTGACAATGGCGTTGAAAAGGTGAATGTGTAGATTAATGCCACCCCTTGTAAAATTTATATCTGTTATTTTTATGGTGTACGTAAAGAGATATAGAATATTTATTTATTTATTTATTTAGTAAAAACTCTAAGACTACCATTACAGGTTTAAACCTAATTCGATAGCTAGGACAATAATAATATTTTAAATACAACTATACAGATACACAGATAATAATGTAAACATTATAAACACTAAATTATTACTAAACACTACTAACTTAATTAATACTAACTTAAACATCTACTGTATAAAAGTATGACTTACTTAAATTAAAAAATAATATTGCAGAACTAAATTACTATAATAAAGATTCTAGTCCGATTCGTAACATAACATGTGTAACGTCACCTTTGCGAGTTCACTGAAGCAGCACGAAAAAATGTCTAGCCTATTCTGGATTTCGTTAATTGTACGAATTGCTCGCGTGAGAGGTGTTTTGGCTAGCATGTTTGTTCTAGCTGTTGGCACAGCCAGCAGCGGCGGGCGCCTCCGCCTCCACACGTAGCGGTCCGGAACACAAAACCACAAGCACTGAAGCACTCCCGGATTGTGTTCCTTGCCCCGGAGTAATTTTATTAAATATATGACGAGAGTAAACTGTCGCCGCAACCTCAACTCATTGTACCCGACCGCCGCACCTTCAACTCATTGTACCGAATATATTCTATACTTATTACTCTATGTCACTTCCAGGCCAAGCTCCACTATTTGGACATAGTAGCTGGTCTACCCAGCTACGGCGCCAAGTGCTTCAGCAGCAGCAGACCCGAGCGAGTGCTGCTGGTGTCACCCCGGTTTGGACTCAGCCAGATCGTGGGAAGAAATAACTCTGTGGTATGTGTCCCTATATAATGTTACAGCATATTTTTCATTCGTATTAACTAAAAATGCAGAATACATCTTGACATTGTTAAAAAAAAATGGCTATGCTAAGCCAATGGTAAAACTGCAGCGAGCATAAAGTCATAACCTCTCTCGATCCCTCGTTTTTATGCGTAAAGTAGTGTCGTTTTTGTAGCATCACTACACTACAAGTATAAAGCAAAGTCGCTTCCCGTGTCCTAATGTTTGTATGTATGCTTAGACCTTTAAAATCGATCTTTTTTTTAATAGATAGAGTGATTCAAGAGGAAGGTTTATGTGTATAATTTGTCGACATATTATGCGGGCGAAGCCGCGGGCGGAAGCTAGTAAAGAATAAAATTGGTCGCGTTCACCTGGATACTTAACTCTTTGCAATTTTAATTTATGTTATAAAGGATTTTTTAAGTACCAATACAGCGAATGACTTACACCCTTTTTAAATAATAAAACAAACATTCCTTGGAAACTCACTGTATATTTTTGGGGCCGACTAGAAAAACTGACTAGAACTCCTGGACTGCCCAGACTAGAGTGAATTAAAACAAAAAAAAATGCATATATTCTAATGTCTCTTTGTCTCTTTGTCTCTGTAATCTTTGTATGTCATAACATAAATAAAATGTAACATTGTTAGGGGAAGAAACTAGCTCCTGTAATACAGTGTACACTAGCGCAGGAGCTAGGGAAATCATAAAAATGTTTGGATTAATTTATGTCAATAAAGATTATGATTATGATTATGATTATGATTATGAATGGTAACCAGATTTTCAACTTTGTTACAAAACTAAAGGGTTCAATATTCAATTGGGAATATTCGACAGTTTGGGATAGCTCGATGTGCTGGCGTTTGTACAATCTCTTATTGGGCTAACATTTTAACACAAACATTCTCATATCTCATCTTCAACCATTTCAGCCTCAACCCATCGCCTCTCTAGAAGAAGTGGAAGGCATCAGAGTGAAGCGCGACTGGTCCAGCGGTGGCGCTGACGTGGCCATCTTCCTACAACGAGACCGAGTGCTGGCGCTGTTGATGGATGAACGGGATGCTGCCGAGATGCCGCTTATTATTGCTGGGTACGTTTCGTGAAAACCTTCTTCAGTAAAAAATATGTCATTTTAAATAAGGAACTAAAAAGCTGAAGTAATATAATTTACAAATTCTTAGGCCTGATTGGCCACCGCTAAATGCGTTTGATGCTAAACACATTTAAAACATCATTCTGTCTCTATCATCTCCAGACAATTGCCGTCAACAGAACGATGTTTTAAATGCTTACATTTAACGCTAAACGCATTTAGTAATTGTCGGTGCAAGTGGGCCTAAAAATATTATTTTGGTAAAGTGTAGTCCACTTAGGTGAAACTTAACTTAAATAAAAACCCATTTTTGTATGTTTGCAGGTATTACCGTCTAGTGACTGGTCATGATTTAAATGTTGAGCAAGAAAGAGAGCCCATGACAGAAGATATAGGTAAGTAATCAAAACAACAGATAGTACTTAACAGAAATCTGGTTTTACTGACTAAGTATTCAACAACCCTTTCTCGGTTTCAGCTCCACCATACTTGTCGCAACACAACGTGGTGCCAGCTAAATGGAGTTACCTCCACTTCGACGATCCGAACATACTGTCCAAGAAGCACTACGCCATCTTCAGCATGCCTCCTCCCTACCACTCCACTCCCGAGCAGAACAAGTCCCTCGACACCAACATGAACACCAACATCAACAACAGGAACCACAGCAACAACTCCAGCCCTCTGATAGGCTATGACTCAAAGTCTGGCCTACTAGGTCACGATGTTCACTTCGAAAAATGCAAGAGAAACGATGACTTCAGACTCTTCGATCCAAACGATGCTTGCTACATCGATGACGGCATGGGCTTCGACCTTCAAAGTGTTCTGTCCATGGAACTCTTAGAGAATGCGTCGAACAACCCACGGCTAGTAGAAGCAAAGAACGAAGAAGTTCTAAGAAGAGTAGCAGAAATGCAGAAACTTGTAGAAAACTCCGAGCAATATTTGACTGAGAATTGTGATTACGATGCTTATCATGAGAATTTAAGAGATGAGCTAGTTGGTAAAGAAACTTGTGTAGATAATGTAGAGAGTGATACTGAGTCTAATACTAGTAGAATGACGGATGACGCGCCCGGTATATTGAGACATAGTGATTCCTTGCTTTTGCTGACTGAAACTATAAACCAAGGGCTGAATGGTTTGAATGTACCGGAGAGTGGAAAAGACAATAATAGCTTAACCACGCGACAATCGCAAGGTCTCAGCGCTATTCTTAATAACTGTGGCCTGACTGATGCTTTGATAGCTTTGAACAATGATATATGTCACTCGGAGAGTGACAACGATTCGCTTTACACACCCACAAGTAGTCCTATACGTAAACACCAAAACAAAACGACCACGAGCAAAGGCGTCCGGACTAGCTTTGGTCTAGTCAGCCCTGACGCAGCGACAGAAAATAAGGAACCAAATCTTAAAGAATATTTAAAGCAACTAAGAGAAAAGAGTAGTCAAGAAGAAACAAGAGCGGTTGAGTACCCGTACTTGTATCAGGAGAGCGTAGTTGATAATGATGCTGAGCTTATAGATTTAACTTTGATACCTCCCCCACAAACACCCGATGAATTAGACTGTGCTACGCAAGTGCCTCAAATTTTACCCGTAGTTCCGCCATCATTCGCTGATGACAAAGTGAATTCGCAAGAGAATTTATCGAATGCACCAAAAAATAAAGCACTCGACGAATTTTTAGCAAATGTCACAATACAACCACCGACTGTGAAAGTCACGCCAGCGATAGAGTTGACCCCGGAAGAGATAATGTCGTACATCATTCCACCTCCTCCAGCTTCCAACTCATCAACCTTAGATAGAGAGCAAGTAAGTTATGCTAATCATAGTCAAATACTTGAAGCAAAAAACGAACAAGCAAATGCCGAAGTAAAAACTGCCAACGGTGATGTCTTGAAGGGAACACTAAGCGTCAGTGAGATTAGGAATATGTTTGCAGCAAAAAGCCTAAGCGACGCCAGAAATAGCCTTCTGCTTAAAGATAAAAACAAAGTTTCTAATCAAACAAAATCAGATTCGCCCAAAGGGAAAAGAAAAAGTGTATCAGGT
The DNA here is from genome assembly GCA_951799385.1 of Hyppa rectilinea. Lineage (NCBI taxonomy): Eukaryota > Metazoa > Arthropoda > Insecta > Lepidoptera > Noctuidae > Hyppa > Hyppa rectilinea. Next base: position 1,213,841 of record OX637315.1, on the reverse strand, counting down.
GATAAACAGGCGAATGGAACCGCCCACGTCATAGAATACCCGACAGTTGAGAGGAAAGGAATGTTCTCTTGCTGCAGTAAAGATAAAAATAAATCTGAGGAGAATTCAGACGAAAATGAACAAGTTGAATCCAAAATTCAGAACTCGGACTCTATTCCTGACGTTTGTGAAATTAGACCTCCGCCGAGGAGAAAAAACTCTGATTGTAGAAAAGCTCCCGAACGACCACCGAAGATTCCACCTACACCTGCGCCGCGACCTCGGTCCAACTCGTTCACGTGCATCAACAACGAACTCTCAGCTGTCGAGATAACAAACAATCATTTCAGCACATTGAACAATAGAAAACTAAACTACAAAGTTGTCTGCGACATTAACGAGCAGCATATTATGCAGAACGCTCCACAATTGCCTCCGAGATTAGAAAACAAAGTATTGTCGCCACCGCCACCGATACTACTACCTCCCAAAAAGCCGCCGCTACCTCCAGTCCCAAGCATCGAGGTGCTTCGACTGAAGAATTCCCAAAAGCAGTCGCCTATCAGGAACCCAGAGCAACGTTTAGCTAGCATCGGCTCTCCGCACTTCCAACGTAACTTAAATACTTACAGAAATCTGGAAATTGAAAATAGACTGACTGACGAAGAGACACAGAACATCCGATCGTCACCGAATTACAGTTCGATGACGTTGCAGACCCGTCATGTGAGATCGAACTCTGAGACGAAGAATACTATTTTGAAGAACAACACAGCCCTTTCTTTATGTTCTCCGCAGATGAACAGGCGGTTCAGCAACCGCCCTGACTTACTGAACGGTGCGCCTGGCGAGCGGGTATTCAGTCCTCCTTTATCAGAGCGGCAATCCTTCCGTCGAGACAGCGCCAGTCCAACTCCTAAGGTTCAAAATCACGTGAGGTTTAAGGATGAAGTAATGGATGATATTCCGACGCCTCCTTCGCCTCCTACGGTGAAGTTCCCGGAGTTCCAGTCGGGGAACAACGGGCACGTGTCGATAGAGAACCTGCTGTGCAAGACGGAGGTGGCGGTGGATGGGTTGCTGCAGAGGCTGCACCAGGTTGCGCAGAAGTGCTCCCACCAGCATGCGCATGGAGGGGGCGAGGATATTGATGAGGCTAAGTTTCAGGTTAGTTCAGGGTTTCTTTCAAAGTTTGTCTGTGTTATTAAAGAAGTATAGCTAAGTTTATCGGGCCTCGAGCTTTGACTGATGACAAAGATATTTATTTAAATCAATGTCTTTTCGCGCAAGTGTCTCACGAAAATGTCTGTCGCGCGAGTTTCCCAGATCCCTGAAATATTCCTGATCAAAAAAACCTAATAACACTTAAAGAAACTGTTTTTTTTTAAATATCGTTTTTCACTCGGAATAAGACGAAGTTTAAATAGACGAATTTGTCTTTGATTTATCCCTCGCTTAACAAAGTGGTGTGTATGCAGCGCGCGCGCAGCTCGCTGACGGACAGCGCGGTGACGCTGGTGTCGGCGTCGCGCGCGCTGGTGGGCGCGCTGGGCGCCGCGCAGGCCGCCGCCGCGCCCGCCGCGCTCGCCGACTGCCTCACGCCTCTGAGGAGACTGTCTGATTTGGCACAGGTAAGTGTTTTTCTAAACAGGAAGATCCAATGCTTATATCCGTTCATCATCATCATTCTCCTGCCCTTATCCCAATTTATTTGAGGTCGGCGCAACATGTCTTAACAATACCTATATCCGTTATCCGTCTGTTGCCTTGTCTTTGTCAATACTTATATCTGTTATAACAAAGAAAGTTAAGTCTCATTTGCTACTAAATGTTTGGTAAAAGGTTTTTTGATTTCCAAATTTTTCTTGTACTCAACTCTCAGTTGGTCCAAAATAGTTTGCCGACAATATTTTTAAAAATCTGTAACTAGACATAAAATTTCCACAAAAAGTTCAAAAATCTCCTATGACCGTTACGACCTCTGTAGCCACAACGGTCCACCTCAAAAATCTACCCTGTATATGAAACTCTTGCCCAAAATTTCAAGTCTATCGACTAGTCTTATAATGAATGAATTTAAGAATTGTGTCAAGTACATTACAAAATATGAACTTAATGGCTTTTGCATGAATTTAATACATTGCACAAAACGCGGTCCTTTTAATTTTCTTAAAATTTTGAATATATAATTATATACATCACTAGCAAATTACCAAACCCATGTGATGTTACATGTTTTCATCTTTATTTGTTACTCCCAGGCCCTTGGTAGACATACATCGTCGCCACTTCAAACTCGAAACCTGGTCCTTCGAGTCCACGATGTGACAGCAGCCTTCAAAGAACTGGCTGGCGCTGAAATGGCACAAATCATCCACGAATACAACACCAAGAAGTCTCAAGGTCAAGGTCAGGAGAACACCTCGACCTTGGAGGGACAACTGGCGTTAAGAGCTGAATGTCTAGCAAATGTTCTGGCTACCTTATTGAGAAGCCTCAGGGTATTTTCTCCATAAGGGAGAAAGGACCAATTTCCGCTTTTGAGTCGAATATCTTGTTTTAAATATAAAATGATGAGCATAATAATTATTATGAATGGAATGATTAAGGAGTACTATAAAGTACAATGAGATAATGTAAATGGATGTGTGGAATTAGATAGGAATGATACTAATATTTGTATAGCGCAAATCGTGACGTACAATCTGCTGACGCATACGTGGGCCAGCGATATATCTAAAATTTATTTCAGATATATGATTTTAGTCGAATTAATCGACTCACGAATCGATTTTTAAAACAAAATGACAAGATTTCTCTCTATAAAAAGACTTGAAAGTAATTGGAGGATAAATCTCAAACTAGCGAATATGGCGTTCAATGTTGAACAGTTCGAATTAAATAATAAAAAGAGCAGCTAATAAAACGAATGTAATAAACTGTAAACCCATTCTATGTATAGATTTAATTTGTTAATCTATTTCTGTTGATAATTAAATAACCGTTACTAAAATGAGACCAAATAAATATAGGTACGTTTTTTAAATAATTCGAAAGTTTTTTTTTGTAGTTGACAACATTTGTGTTTATGGTTTCTGTATACAATGACTCGTCTTTCACAGATTAATAAATACGAGCTTCTGTATTGTCTAATTTCTTTGAAAATAAAAGACAGGGGATACTTTGAAAGGTGTATGTCATTGTATCGGAACCAATAATATGTAGATTGTAAATTAAAATGTTAATGTTCTCATTTGTTGTTAATATAATTTTTGTGAAGTAATTTTAACTTTAATTATCGCTTATTTTTAACTTGATGCATAGTTTCGAACTTGCGGTTGATAGCAGACCAGTCTTACTAGTTATTCTTTATCAGAAAATATCATATCGCGTCTGGGTGAAACTATTCCTAGACTCTATATAACTATACTTTATCAAAAGATACTCGAACAATTAATAAATATTATATTTTATTCCTGTTTCACGAGTAGTAATCACGAGGAGTAATTTGAAATAAACACCTATGCTTCATGTTAAGAAAACCTTCTCAAGCAGAAAAACGAACCCACAGAATAGGTATAACAGTTTTTCTGGCTTCTATTATCTATGATTCCGTAGACAAAGTGTTACCATAGTTTAATTAATTTTACCTTAATACATATCTATTTATACAAGAATAAAATGTATATTTTCTATTGTAAGATGTGTGATTGGATATAAGGTGCGAATTCTATAATCCTTCAGTGTCTAACTTACCATATCTTAATTCTTTAGGCATCTGTAATCAAAGATACCACTAATACGTATACTGTTATTCAGTGCATATTTTCTCTTCGTTGTTTTACACCTAAATGTACTAAAATACTTAAGAAATACTCCAATAAGGGTTGTAATGATATTATCGCGCGAATTTGCATAAAGTTTGGTGTTGCTAGCTATTAATTTGTTCAACAATGTTGCCAGCAATCGATTTTTGGTACACGCGATGTGCTGATATTAAAATATTGGTGCTATTTTGAAAAAAAAGTGTACGTTTTTCGGTATTGTGATCGGTTGAACTGTAATCATTATTTGCGAGTACATAAATAATAATTATGTAATGCACCAGTGATTTGAATTTTTTATGTAAATACCAAGTAAGGTTGTTTTTGCAACACAATAAACTAAACTAAGGCAAACTGATGCAAGATGTATTGATAATAATCTGTTTCTATATCCTCGCCTGTTTAGTACAATTTTGTGTTATTTTTCTCTGCTGGTATCCCAAAGCTTTTATAGGTACCAAAGACGAGAGCGTTCATATATTTTATGTTGTTTCTTGATTTTGTTTACGAGTTTCGTTCACTTTCGGCTTGGTATAATTTCTTCATGTATTGAGCAGACTATAGTTCTGAAAATTTGAATAGATTCTCTTTTTTGTTGAATTGATATACATGTCAAGTTAAGCATTTTTTTTCACCTACTCTTTTGTAAATCTGTCATTACGTATAGGTACCAATTATTAAAATGTATTCATCTCCAAAGATTTTAAAAGAAATTCGTTTTTATTATATTATTTAGTCATTTGCTAAAGAATGACCTAAGTAGTGACGTTTTTATTTTTTTTGTTTTACTTTTGTGTTAAATCTTAAAAGCTGTTAGATTCCAGATATTTCTAAGCGAGCAACATCCCCTTGTGTATCAATTCAACAACAGTTTATATGTGTATAAAATGGTTGCAAACATAGTTTATCGTTATACAAGATAATAACACACCAGTTTATTTATTGTTCCCAAGTAACAATGCAATGCATTTGATGTAATAAACAATATAAATATTTATTGCAATTTTATTTTTACCCACGCCTAGCCTTTTCCCAACTATGTTGGGCTCGACTTCCAGTCTAACAGGATGCAGCTGAATACCAGTATTTTACATGGAGCGACCTATCTGACCTCCACAATTCAGTAACTGGGCAATACGATACCTCGTGGTAAGACTCGCTGTCAGATTTTCGAGCTTATCTGACGACCCGTAACGACTGTCAAATATGCACTAATGACAGCCGGGACCAACGGCTTAACGTGCTTTCCGAGGCACGGAGGAGTCTCGTTATATAAAGATGCTCACTCATCCACGGCCAACCCCGGCAATCGTAGCTTAACCTGATGGATCGACCTGTGCGGCTGTTAGTACTTAACCACGAGCTTCTCATGCCGTCATTTTCATGTTTATATACCTAAATATCCAAATATATAGAACCTAACTGAACGACAAACGGAAATGGTTGTGAGTGACAGGCTACAAAACAATTTGTTTTCTTTGTACTATGTTATTCAAAAAGATTTATAACCTTTAAATAAATAATATGCAGGGTGGCTCGATTCAGGTGTCCAGGAGGTCACAACACTGTGTATGTGACATACATGAAACAAACGTCGAACAAAGAACCTCCTCTTTTTCGGCGTTGATTTAAAACGGATAGGCTCCTAACTGTACCGGAATAGGGATGATGACTAGAATTTTTTAGTCCGTAAGCTAGATTTACAAAACATATTGGAATTATATTTTTCTTTTTTTTACGTAATCCAAAGATAACGCTGATACATTGAGTTGAAATGTGGCATGACGTCACGAGTACCTATGTAGTTTTTATACTTACTTGTGACGTAGCGAGCCCCGACTCCACTTTTATCTCGGTGTTTTTTTGTTAATATGGTAAAGAAAAAAATACGTGGCTAATATTTTTGTATTATAAGATTGACGGACTAAATGTAATTTCTTTTTCACCTCACAGGCTCGGAAAGAGTCTGTTTGTCATTCGAAATCTGAGCCGAAAATCGATTTTTGCTCTCTAGCGTGGAAAGAGTTTTTTAAAATTCGAACCTTTCTATTTAATAATTTTCTATACTGCCAGTCCACTGAAAATGCATGACACGGTCTAAAATAAAATATTAAATAATACCGCTCACCTTAAAAACTTCCATCACAGTACAGAAATTAAATATTTTGCGAGGATATAATTGTAAAATTGGAATTAATGTTAATAAGTATTCCATTTGATTTAAAAAATCTGTGACGTCACCGTTTTTATGGCAAATGAATATGCCATAAAAATACTACCCTGTCAAATACCCAATTGTGTAGTAATTAAAGTTTAATTTTTTAAATAAAATAAATACTAATATAATATGTTATTTAATCCTTTGCTTGGCAAAAATAAATATGTATTAAATTAAATTAGTTAGTTATTTGTATTAAATTAGTTTTTTCTTTCATTCTCCTTATAGGACAAGTGGGATAAAGAACAAAATACAGGGTATTTAATTTTGGAGATATTCTATGTAACTCATAAGATACATTGCCAAGTATCTGTTATTTTCTTCACATGAGTCAATGTATCTGAGACGCTCGAACAAAATAAAACTCAAAAACACCTGTTTTCTTGCACCTAGCAGTTTCCTCGCTGTAGTGAGGTGAAAAATTGTGTGTTGCGCTCGGCAGCAAAGCTTTTCTGCGTCTCGTACCTATGAAACCTTCGTTACGCTCAGGATTCTATATTTGAACCACTCGCTTCGCTCATGGTTCAACCCTAGAATCCTTCGCTTACTCAGGTTTCAATAGAAGTACTCGCGCCAAAAATCAACTTTCCAGCCTTGCATAACAAATAACTATTTTGACCCAGGAATCATCCCTTCTCAAATCAGACCACGCTACGAAGAAAAGTAAAAAAGACCTTATCAATTCCTGCCGGTTAAAGTAGATAGTGTACAGGCAATGGACGTAATTCAATATCCTATTACAGCCAATGTGTAGATCTAAATTTGCAAGAACGATACGCAAGTGATATCTATTTCATTTCTCATTCTGATAACAACTCGATGAATGTTGTCGAGGCAGCGATCTGTGGAAACTTAGTTTTGCTCTAGATTTAACTATCTTTACCTTCCAGGCCACTTTATTATGGTTAAAAAACGTGTGTTGAAATAAATAGTTAATGGAAACAAAATCATTGTCATGTTGAATGAATTTTTGAAATATGTTACGGACACCTTTAGATACGCACGTTAAGAAGACGAGGTACAATCCACATGAACATTACGTGGTCATATTCCAAATGTATAAACGAACTAGGTTTTGCCCACGACTTGGTCCGCGTGAAATTTCGGCCGCATTTCACCGTATCGGATCCCATCGTTCGCCTGCGCTGTTAGGTACTTCGTCTATTTTCTCGGATCCTAAGAAATGTATTGTAACGTTAAATACCCTTTAACCTTCCTCAAAAATTGGGCTCAATCAAATGCAAAAATAAAACAAACAAACAAACTTATTAGTAAAATATCTAATAGAGTTTGTAGTTAGGTACCTAAGACAAAAAATTAACATCGGTGGTCGGCTCTGTGTCACGGTAAAGATACTATTTTATCTATTAATTAAACTCCAACAATGATTCTGTTTGTCTTTTAACAATAGATTAGCCGAGAAAATATGCATACTTGTAATTCTTATACCAATTAGCAATTGAACTGTACCATTCGCCGACAAAAACTTGAATGCTAAGACCTAGATACAAAACAAATAAAAGATTTTCAAGAAAAGAGAGATGTTTTAACTTGTACCAGTTGATACGGCAAAGTAATTGGTCTCGGTAATTTAATGGTACTGATAACTTTACACACATTGTACCAACTAATTAATAGGAAGAGGAGGTTGAAAATACCTGGATCGGGCTGAGTGTTATTGGGTTTTTCATCTGGCATTTTTCAGCAGCAGCCTTTTTTTTTTTTTTTTAAGGCTGGGAAATCATCCAATGACTGCTCCCGCTCTGTGGCGTCTGCTTTTAACGTTCTGCATCGTTCTCACATGTATAATATTAATATGAACTATACCTATAACCAATGTTTTGTAACCATATTTTGTTTAAAAGAGTGTCCATGGAGTTTGCCCGTTCTTCTCCATAGGTACCTACTGCTTTGGAATGGGCAACTAGCTTCATCTCTCTGACTGACCGACACCTAGACAATTCAAAAGTGCCTGTAATTGGTTTATTTGAAATAAATACTTTGAGTTTGAGTCTAAATGTGTGCCTGATTGATTGCAATAGGCTTACCCGCTATTACATGAGACTCAAACAATACAGGCGAAATGTGGGTGTACTATGGGTACACCTCTGCCTCACCCTAAGGGGATTGAAGGCGTGAAGTTATGTTTATTTGAAAATATAAAAAAATATTTAATTATTAATTTAAGAACGCGGGTTTCTTGCCAGCACTTTTTTATAGAAAACGACAAATTGAAACTGCACCTTGCTTCTGTGACATGTGACATTAAATATTTTAATTTTATCGGGATATGATTTTTCTTGCACATGGGAGTTTTCTTTTGTGACTTATTATTTATTTTTCGTGTTGAAATATGCGGCTTGTTTGTGCATAATATACATATTTTTCTTTCTTTATTTCGCACTCTGTCATCAGTGATTTGTCAAAATTGTTATCGATGACTATTTCTGTTGTTCTTTTGTTTTATCTCGTAGTTATTACTTGTATTGTTAATAAAGCCTATAACTACTGGATCATTCATATTGCCAACCTGTTTGACCATCTCGCGAGTAAAAAATAAATAGAATCCTTTTTGCGTCTTGTTTACACCAACTCTATTAAAATTACCATCAATGAAATCGCATACCGATATCCAGACGATAACTAGCTAGGTACATTCCTTTAAAAAAGAGACCAATTCAAGTGTTCAACAGCCATGCATTACTTTCGCACCTTTAATTGAAAAATATAGGGTATCATTCATAGGTAGTTGACCAGTTAGGAACCCACTCGGCTCGGGGCACATAACCTACGCTCCGAGCGCCCGTGGAAGGCGTTTGTCACGGCCACTCGTACGAAGCCTGTATTATTTTCACACGATTGCTTACGACCGGTTATAACACATACAGAAAAATAAATTCAATAGAATAGATGCTAGATCGATGGGAGGGTCCCGTAGGAATGGATTCTAGATCTGTCATCTGAGTGCCTAGATCAACATTTAAACTACTTCAAATAAACCAATTAGGTACAGTCACTTTTGAATTGTCAAGTCGGTGGTCAGAAAGATTAAGCTGGTTGCTCATTCCAAAGCAGTAGGTACATGTGGAAGAAGGACAAGAACTCCACGGACATTATTTTAAGCAAAATAATGGTTACAAGTCATACAAGTAAACAGTACAGACCTACAACAATTTCATTTGTTCGTAAGGGTTTATGATTGGAAGACCAACTTAACCAATTCATCAGAGCTAAGGCTACTGCTGAACCTGGACCCAATGAACCATTGACTTATATATCACTAGCTTCTGCCAACGGCTTCCCCGGCGTGGATGTAGGAAATTATCGCAAAGGAACGTACAGACGCCAGCACATTAAGTTATCCCTAACTGTCAAATTTTCCCAATTGAAAATGAACCTTATACCTTTGTAATAAAGTTGAAAATCTATCAAAGAATTTTGACAGATTGGGGTAGCTTGATGTGCTGGCCACTGTACTACCGGGATACAAATGTATCCTATGTGTTAATCCAGGTCATAAACTACCTCTGTGCCAAATTTCATCCAGGTTCGTTTAGCCGTTTGAGCGTGAAAGACGGACAAACTCACAATCTTTCGCTCTTATAATATTAGTGTGACAATTAAAAAATATTTATGATGTATGTTATGTTGTTATTCGTGTACAAGAATGAACAGTACTCTTTTCTCAAAATTTTCTTTGCAAATAAAGACGAAGTAGGTTTATTATTATAGGGTGCTTATATATTACATTTTTTTTCTTTTCACTTTAATATCTTTGATAACCCAGCGGACGTTAGGTATGTCAAACGGTCTTTTAGAAGTGGTCTCATTTTATGCACAAAATAATAATATTAACGTTTCAACTCATTAAATAAACTGTTATACAATAATTGCCCGTTTAAAGCCATATTAAGCAATGAAAAACAATGTTACCAACTAGAAAAATAATCGCTTACGGATCTCCAATCAGCCCGCGACTAGGCTTGCCAGCAAAAAGATGTCCACGAATGTGGCCAAAGAAACTGTCGCACAGTAAAAGATGTGCTTTATGTCCTAAAGAAAACGTTTCTTTTTTGTGATTGCCTTATGAGACATGGCTGTTAAAGTTAGTATCGTGTGTAGTCGTGTTGGGGTTTGACAATAAAATAGACATTTCGTGAGCAAAATTATTAAGATATCAATATATGATTATTTAAAATAATTCCCGGGTTTTTCGAATTTAACCGGAACCTTTTATAGCAAAATCAGGAGGCGCAGTAATAAAAAAGGGCCATCCATTGTGAACGCAGTTTAATAGATAACTTTAACTTCTAAGTTCAAGTCACTACCTGCTTTCAACAGGATTATCCGAAAGGGCTATCACTACCCCGGAACATAAAGGGCTAAGGAAGGAACATGGATGGGTTTTAGTTAGTAAGAGTCTGATACTCCCTTCCGCTCCACCCAGAGCAGGAGGGGTAATTTGTTGACTAACCAACCTCAAAAAAAAAACACTACCTCCTAAAACAAATCAGGAAGTATTATTAATTATGTTAATACTTGATCATGATCCCAGATGCGATTAAACCGTTCGATCAGCACCAGACCCGTGCCGTACGGCGCGTATATGTTCCACGCGCGCCTCAAAGAGATGTCAGCATATGAAGGGGCCCCTCAGGGCCAAGCCTGCCGGGTAAGCGGGATTGTCCGAAAGGGTTACCGCTACCCCGGAACATAAAGGGCTACGGAAGGAACATGGATGGGTTTTAGTCAGTAAGAGTCTGACACTCCCTTCCGCTCCACCCAGAGCGGGAGCAGTCATTGGATGATTTCCCAGCCTTAAAAAAAAAAAAAAAAAGATGCGATTAAAAAGAGGGTTGGGTCAATAGCCGGGCTGTAAAGAACTGAGCTGTCAATAGTGTTACAAGTGTCATCAGGTGGAATGACATCTCACATTAAGCTTACTTCACTGTTTTCATGATGAGATTCTTACAGAACCTAGACAAGTGTCAATCGCTCCGTGTCGATTCGATTTTAAAATTATTGATCAAACAATTCTTTATTTCAGCGATTCTGATTGTCAAAAACGCCACTTGTTAACGCATTTGTATGGGAATATTGGTCGCGTTTTGTTACACAATTAGCACGCGATCAAAAACAATTGATCACGTGAGGTTTCGAAAGCTGATGCCAATTCCATACATTTCGGATTTATCTAATTTCGTTATCGTTAATGAAAATGTGACGTTGGCAAGCCCCCTCCCTGATGGGCTATGGCAGGTATTCGTTTGGTCTCGTAAAACAAAACCATCTCATAACCAAACCATAGCACAGCACACACACTGTGACCCCAGCTTTAAATATCGAGTGCTACCAATGTTTACAAATAAGGTCTGTTCGAGCGCCGTTTGTTCAACCCTAAGTTTTATATCTTATTTCTCTTGCACAGGGCTGAGCCTTTAAATGACTGCAGACTGGACAGATACCGAGAAAAACAACATCTTTTACATAACGTATCTAATGGCGGTTCTCACGTTAAGCCGTTGGTCCCGGCTGTCATTTGTGCATCTTTGACAGTCGTTACGGGTCGTCAGAAGCCCGAAAATCTGACAGCCAGTCTTACCAACGGGTATCGTATTGCCCAGTAACTTGGTTGTGGAGGTCAGAGAGGCAGTCGCTCCATGTAAAATACTGGTATTCAGCTGCATCCGGTTAGACTGGAACCCGACCCCAACATTGTTGGGAAATGGCTAGGCAGATGATCTAATGGCGGTTCTCAGGACACAAAAGGACGCACACATGTATTGTATTTATTTATTAGGTAGGTACACCAACAGCAGTACATACAAAAAAGAAAAAACAATAATAAAATAATAAAAGTGCTGGTATGTACGCCTATTATAGGTGTACACAGCATTTACCACAATACAAATACGTTATCTAAAAAAAAAAAATGTATAATTATAAATGGAAAAAAAAGGAAAGAAAATAAAAACAATTTCTAAACAAAATTAAAAAATAATAATTAAAAAACAGTTAAAACAATGTACGATTTCTTCAAGTAAAGGTTTGTGATTGTTGGTTTTAAAGACTGTATCCAAGTACCTATTGCCTAGATTGGTCGTTGTGGTTTTTGTTTTTGGTCAACTTTTGCTAGTAAAAGTGGCATGTGAACTAAACGTAGCTTAAATAACGTTTAGTTAGTAACACGTAAACAATTAAAATAATTATGCAGCTGTTTAATACAAACGATGCAATTAACAGTTAATTTTAGAATAAATAAAGTATTCCAGATCAGGGCATGCAAAACTGATAATTTATTAGTATTTACTATAAATATTGAGAATAGCAAAATTCAGGATTTAGGCAAAAGCAGTTACCGCTACCCCGGAACACAAAGGGCTAAGGAAGGAACATGGATGGGTTTTAGTCAGTAAGAGTCTGACACTCCCTTCCGCTCCACCCAGAGCGGGAGAAGTCATTGGATGATTTCCCAGCCTGAAAAAAAAAAAAAGCAAAAGCAGTGAGATTTTCAATAAACAGAATAGTTTGCAACTTGATAAACATAAAGTTAATAATCTTTTTCTAATTTAGTAAGTCCTAACTACAATATTATAAATGCGGAATTAAGTTTGTTTGTTTGTTACGCTTTCACTCTAAAACGGTTGAACGGATATGGGTGAAGTTAGGCACAAGGGTAGACCTGGATTAGGATATAGGATACTTTACATCCTAGATCGTTTTGTAGTGTCCTATTTAATATAATATATACTACACCTATTTGGCGATAAATTTGCCCAAAATTGCCACACGTTCGACGGCAAAAAACTATGAAGGAAACTTGCAAAATTTTCAGATTGTCGTGCCTGGTAAATTTTCAATTGGTGGCCTATCCCATTCAGATCAAATGACAGCCCAAAGGCTTAAGATACACAGCAGCCCTAATTGGTCGATTAAACAGTCATTCCTGATGGATTTCTTCGAATTATTTTAATGACAGTAATTTCGAGGTATGCATAATTATAACGATATAGCTATTAGTTTGTGAACATGGGGTTATGTTTGCAAGTTGGCTTGACAAGTTGTTCAACAAGCTGATGTAATAATTTATTTTAACTTGGACTTTTTATCCACTTAGACTTCTAAGTGGATATGAGATAACTTATACAAAATAAGAACAAAAATATACCTACCTACCTTTTTATTTTTTTCTCTTCTACTCTTAAACACGTTGTCTATATCTCTTTTTATCCACTTTTCTTTCGGTGGTATGCTGGACCTGCCGGGTAAGCGGGCTTATCCGAAAGGGTTACCGCTACCCCGGAACATAAAGAGCTAAGGAAGGAACATGGATGGGTTTTAGTCAGTAAGAGTCTGACACTCCCTTCCGCTCCACCCAGAGCGGGAGAAGTCATTGGATGATTTCCCAGCCTGAAAAAAAAAAAAAGGCAAAAGCAGTGAGATTTTCAATAAACAGAATAGTTTGCAACTTGATAAACATAAAGTTAATAATCTTTTTCTAATTTAGTAAGTCCTAACTACAATATTATAAATGCGGAATTAAGTTTGTTTGTTTGTTACGCTTTCACTCTAAAACGGTTGAACGGATATGGGTGAAGTTAGGCACACGGGTAGACCTGGATTAGGATATAGGATACTTTACATCCTAGATCGTTTTGTAGTGTCCTATTTAATATAATATATACTACACCTATTTGGCGATAAATTTGCCCAAAATTGCCACACGTTCGACGGCAAAAAACTATGAAGGAAACTTGCAAAATTTTCAGATTGTCGTGCCTGGTAAATTTTCAATTGGTGGCCTATCCCATTCAGATCAAATGACAGCCCAAAGGCTTAAGTTACACAGCAGCCCTAATTGGTCGATTAAACAGTCATTCCTGATGGATTTCGTCGAATTATTTTAATGACAGTAATTTCGAGGTATGCATAATTATAACGATATAGCTATTAGTTTGTGAACATGGGGTTATGTTTGCAAGTTGGCTTGACAAGTTGTTCAACAAGCTGATGTAATAATTTATTTTAACTTGGACTTTTTATCCACTTAGACTTCTAAGTGGATATGAGATAACTTATACAAAATAAGAACAAAAATATACCTACCTACCTTTTTATTTTTTTCTCTTCTACTCTTAAACACGTTGTCTATATCTCTTTTTATCCACTTTTCTTTCGGTGGTATGCTGGACCTGCCGGGTAAGCGGGCTTATCCGAAAGGGTTACCGCTACCCCGGAACATAAAGAGCTAAGGAAGGAACATGGATGGGAGTAAGAGTCTAACACTCCCTTCCGCTCCACCCAGAGCGGGAGAAGTAATTTGATGATTTCCCAGCCTCAAAAAAAAAGGTATGCTGGAAGTAGGTATAAATAAGCATCACTTTTGTACGTATTTTCTGTTCCTTTCTTCTTGTCTGTTTATATGTGTGTGCATAAATGGTCAAATAAAATTGTAATTATGAGTCAAGTTACCAATATCGGCAGAAAATCAAACGTGACCTAAATTCATGGGCTGATTTTTCAATAGTCAGATAAGTTTTATTGCAGGAATAAATATGGCAGTTTGACAGCTTTTTTTTTTTTTTTTTTTTTTAAGGCTGGGAAATCATCCAATGACTGCTCCCGCTCTGGGTGGAGCGGAAGGGAGTGTCAGACTCTTACTGACTAAAACCCATCCATGTTCCCTCCGTAGCCCTATATGTTCCGGGGTAGCGGTAACCCTTTCGGACAATCCCGCTTAACAGTTTGACAGCTTGGCTTGGCTTGTGACAATATGGCAAAACGCCATTTTTATTCTTCAGATAAAAGTTATTAGGCGATTCAAAAATCGGCCATTAGACTGATAGACAATTGGCTCTCTTTAAACAAACCTCAAACTCAAAGCATTTGTTTCAATTAAACCATTTACGGATGCATTTGAATAAATTATCAAAGAAGATAAGACCCGTCAGTCAGAAAGATGAAGCAAGTCATTGGTCATTTATTTATTCATTAACAATATACATTGTGTTGAACATTACATATTAAATATTAAGTAAAACCATAATTTACAGAAACAATACTAATTTAAATGGAACATAAAATTATCACATGCAAAAACAATACATATAAAACGAACAATACATATAAAACCTAATTTGAGTTAATGTGAAATGTCTAGTTCAAAAGTCACTTCGTTTAAAATATGTCAACTAAAAAATTATAATATAATGTCAAATTAATTGCAGGTTTAATGTCAGAAAAGTGTCAGGAATACAGTAAGTTTCTATGAAGAAAAACAAAATCAAAAGTCATGTATTCAAACTAAGCTAAAAAAACCACCACCACCACTTCTTGAAGGTCAAAGTTACATAAGACAGTCCCCCAAAAACGCCCAATCTTCACCACTTCCTAGCGTGTTAGCTGGGAAGAACAAGTGACGCAACAAACAGACAAGGAAATCCATGGACACTCGTCTAAAATAAGTATATTGTTAAATAATAAATATACTGTCTGTTATAAAGTCCATGAAGGCAGTATCTAAGTCTGATCTGGATCATCTTCAACTAGTTTCTATAAGTATTATTATTTGGAAGGTTTTGGAGTTACACTGAATAAATGTTTTCTTACTCATTAAACCTGGTTTTACATCACCGACATTTTGCTTGGGGCTGATGTTTCTGCACCTGACTAGGTATGTACGCTTTTCTTCTTGACACTTGCCGGAATAACATGGCGTGCAAGTACTTAAAAAAACACCCCTAACGGCATTTAAAGTTCATAATTATGGCGTCTATAACTTTTTACAAGCCCGGTAATTAATTAATTTAATCAATTGTAAGGGTCAGGTTTAATTTAATTACAATTTCCTGTGAGTTTTAAGGAGTATCGTAGTTTTATAGAAATTAAATAATGTAATTATGAACCTACTGACTTTTTTCAGTTGCGGCACAGTAAAGTTTTAGAAAAGAAGGCTCATTCGGGAAGAAAATGTTACCAACAAAAAATATAACTATTTTAAAACAGTAACCAGTACTACTACTTACTACCACTTAAAATTTATTTTTACCCTGTGGTAGTGGAATCTATGGTTCCACTTTTGGTACAGATCATGAAATATAACGAATTTACTTATTATTGTGGAATTCAGCTATCTATTTAACATGTCCCGGAATTAACGCACTCTACTAAACACCCCGATTAGAATATTATGACATAATCATGATACATACGCTGACCTTTCTATTAGAATATAAAACATAGTTTATTTGTTAAATAACTTATTTTTACACACGTTCACAATCGCACGCACAGAAATGTTAAATGATGTAGTTGTAGTAAATGATTTTTGTAATACAAAATTACCTATTTTCAAAATGTCAGAGATGCTGAAGGAACTACTTTCATAATGTGTAATTCAGTTACACACTGTCTGTCGCAACGTCTATCTTAAAGGTACACGTATGTAATTAAGAGCTCTATACTTAAATGCAATTAGAAATTGAATTCCTACAATGCTTGAAATTTGAATTTAATTTATCAATCAATCGACAAAACTACTTACATACACATGCACATACATACTTACTGCATACTTTTAGTTATTCGTAGGTACAGAGGCCAGCACATCAAGTTACCACAAACTGTCAAATTTATTTGATAGTATTTCAACTTTATTGCAAAGACATAAGGTTCATTTTTAATTGAGAAAATTTGACAGTTAGGAATAGCTTGATGTGCTGGCGTCTGTACATCAATTAGCAACTCGACTATACTTTTCGCCGATAAAAACCTACGTGGTGTCTATGGGCATAAAATTCACCCAAAGAGAACAGACACACTATAATATTATGAAACATAGCTTATTCCATACGATATGATACTTCTGAATTCTTTATTTCTATTACATGAATAGCTAGGTGAGTATTTAAAAGCCAGCGTGTCAGTTATTTGGTCAGTTTTTGCATCGGACCACCCCTCGCCACCAAAGGTCACTACAGCTAATTAAAAGAGGATATTATTATCTAAATGTCAGTCGCGTGAACTTACCTCACCGACTTAGCACATTTGCTATTTCGGTGAGCAACTTTTTGAATTGTAACGGAAACAATGACGTCACTTTGAAGCATGCGATATGGGCGTTTTAGGATAATATGAAAGCCCATTTTTCTCCCACCAACAAAAACAATGTTTAATTAATGATTGTTTAAATAAGCACATTTACAATGAATATCTTAATATTTAAAATAGAGGACAGTTGCTTTTGCCTAAATGTTTATTTAGAATATTACCTATAATCTATACTAATTTTAGAAAGCTGAAGAGTTTGTGTGTTTGAACGCGCTAATCTCTGGAACTACTGGTCCGAATTGAAAAATTGCGACATCACGCTACGACTAACAGGAGCCGAAGAGCGAGTGAAACCGCGCGTGAGCAGCTATAGTAACCGTCATGAGAAGCTATAAATTTTGTAAACAAGTGTTCAGGAGTTCACAACATTTGGACCAACAAAAAAAATGAATTTGTTTAAGATTTAATAAATTATTGAGTAACAAATATTAATTAACATATATTATTTAAGAATAATTATTCGTCAGATTCAGATGTTTCCATTTCTGTGTGAAACAAACTCGTACGCATTCGAAACTCGAATGACGCGTTTATTTCAAAATGGCGTCCCGATAGTTTACAATCCCTGCGACGGACGCGTTCCGGTACCAAGAAACACAAACGATAGCGCTTTGCGTCGATAAAATATGATCCGACTAAATTAAATAGGTTGTTACTTTCATATAACCCGTCTATATTTCATGTCGATTGAATATGGTCAATTTATTATTATCTCGCAGTATAAAATGTTTACTTAGTAAAAGATGTTTGTTTACATAATTTATAGCTTCTCGTGGCGCGTACTTTAGTTAATTATAAATGTATGAATGATATTTAGTATAATATAATGTAAAATGTATACTTAACTGTTAAATTGAGTGTGTATATTTGATTTTTAATAAAATTGTGTTTAAATTTATATTGCAATACCTTACCTAACAGGCAACTAAGTTCTAAGAACCTATTTATAGTTAGGATCTTCAAAATTATACTTAGTTCGCATTAAAGAATTTGAATAATCTTCAATGTCATGACGACACTAAAACATACCCTCACCTCTCACCGAGTGAAGGCCTGACCTGAGTCCCAGCAGTGGGAAGATTATAGGCCTAAAACATAGCCAGCACATTTTGAAATCCGAAAATAATAATAGAAACATAATTTACAGACGCCAGCACATCAAGCTATCCCAAACTGTCAAATTTTCTCAATTAAAAATGAACCTTATGTCTTTGCAATAAAGTTGAAATACTATCAAAGAAATTTGACAGATTGTGGTAACTTGATGTGCTGGCCTCTGTACAAGAGCTTTAAATAATTAGAACCGAACTTAGGGACAATTGGCTATTTGTCACGTTCAAAAATAAAATATGAAATCACATAGAAAAATCACCTCTCGTCTTAAAAACTTACCACCGTGCAGAAATAAAATATTATGCGAGGATAAAATTATAAAATTGAATTTATTAATTTAATAAGTATTCCATTTGATCCCAAAAATCTGTGACGTCAGATTTCAATATTTCACACAAATCACGTACAAATTCCGCGTTTTGACAGTTCATAAAAAGTAACGCTATTGACTACTCTGTCAAATACCCTATTAAGGCGGTCGAGGCAGAGTATCAGTCTTATTATTTTACTCTTTGAGGCAGAGCTTCGTGATCATCATCTACAGCCTGTTGCTGAGCATAAACCTCTCGTTTCATGAGCCAATCCCCAAGTTCCTGAACGCCTTCACCGGGTTCTACCTATATTAACAATGTCGTCCGTCTATTTGGTACAACTCTGGCGTCCAAAGACGTCAAATAATAATAAGCATAATTGCTGTTAACTAATTTGACGAGGAAGGCTATAGGCTATGTAACATCACGCTACGACCAATAGGAGCCAAGCAGTGGGTGTAACCACCCGGGAGCAGCTAGTTACATAAATAAAATTATAACAATAGAGGTGGGAAGACTACTAATTAACTTTAAAAAAAACATATTCTCGTCATTGGGCTGATCTCCACTCTTAACAGGTTGTCTGTCGACAAAGGCCTCCTCTAAGGATTTCCACTTATTTCTGTCCTTTGCTGTACGTGTCCATTCTGGCCCAGCTACTTGTTTCAAATCATCTTCCCATCCCTTTGGCTGCCTTCCTCTACTGGCGTCGTACTTGACGTCAAATAGAAAACCACAAATCTACAAAGCAAAGACTAATAATCACCTTTTCTTACCTTAATAGTCACATTTCTAAAAAGTGCCACGTCCATGTTTTTCAGTGTAAAACCTAGACTTTTAAAAAGGCATCTAGCTTCACCTAATCCAGTCTAAGCAGCATATCTGAACCTCATGACCGATGTCAATGAATCCCACTTATTTTATCGCTAACCCCCTAGTCTACAACCTACATTCCAACAAAACCACGCGTTAGCTACAGTGAACTTTATTAGAAACTATTGCAAAACCTTAGGGAACCACGTTTCGCTGACTTGCAGACTTGAATAGAATTCCGAAGTCTTTAAGTGTAGTTGTGGTAAACGTGCGCGTTTAGGTTATGTTTTGTCAGGGTTTGTAGTAAGGGTTGAGTCGGGAACGCATTCTGGAGTCGAGTTTAGGAGTTAGCGAGTGCAATGCGCCGCTCATGCAGTTCCCTAACCGGTTTCTAATCGTTGTATTTCGCCGCCGCCGATCGGGCTTTGTGTGTCTCGGAGAAAAAGTTAAAATAATTTCAATGAAAATGTTCCAGCTCTTTCTTTGGAAACCGAAATTCTTACAATGTTCAATCACTAGTGAATGCTTTCAAAACCACACACATCTCATTTGCCAATGTGAAAATTTCTTCCGCATTTTGAGTAAAAGAATCTTGCGGTATTGTAGAAGTATGTAGGTACCGTTCCATGTCTGGCTGTTGTAGCTGTTGTACAAAACTCACAATAACACCTAGGCAGGAACAAAGGCCCGCCTGGCAACACTCGGGGACCATTCTATAGCATTCCTTAAACATAAGAATGCAGCTGCTATACAAAACTATTGTACAATATTAAAGTCTCCGCACTCCAGACATCGATCAATGTAATGAAGCGATGTCGTCGTTCACCGGATGGTCCGTAGATGTTATTTTTAAGTGTGCTTTGGTCAAAGACTTTGCTATGAACAAATCACAAAACAAAGTTATTACATTGCAAGAAAACAAAATTTCCATCGACTGAATAATATACATAGTCAATGGTAAACAAGGTATTATCCGACTGGCCAAAGTATTTACTCGTATCTGCCTAACTACCTACTTCTGAGATTTGTTCTCGTCACAATCTGTGCATGGCTTATTTAAAAGAATATAAAATTACCTCTATTTTTCTAGTTGCCTTTAACTCCGGTACCATAAAAGGCAATTCCCGAAAGGTATCAAGGTTTTGAAGATCCGTTTTTAATAATGCAAAAACATTTGTAAAGCAATCATCTGAAAAACGTCGAAACTCGTACAACCAGGAAAACAGGTAACTTCAAATGTGCTAGACGATGTCAAACTACGTTTTTAAACTCAGTTTATAGGAACCTCATCAAACAGACCCGTCAAATAGAACTTTAAGCTCCATTTCTCCAGGCAACGAACTTCAAAACTCAAAACTGACGATCATAAAAATTCTAATAGCCAATCAAGTCGCATCAATTATTATAAGTTAATCGTGGGTGCGCACGAGCAGCGCGCACTTTCGCCCGCTCGCCGGCAGCGCCACATTTCTCCCCAAGGACATCAGAACCTGTCTCTACTGCCGACAGATCAGATTGTTCATAAGGCAAGCTGTATTGAGGAGTATACGGGAGCCATAAATTAGGTGTTCATTTAGATTTTGCTGGATGTTTCAGAAAGTCGTTGGAATCTTTGAGGGTTATTGTATCTATAACTAAGTATCTACATATTATCAACGTCGCTAATAATAAACGAAGGAAATACGCGACTGTATTGAGTCAGCTTTAATATCTATTACTTATTTAATATTTTGAATAATAGTTATTAAAGCTTAAGAGTCCCCAAATCAATCTTTATTGCCTTAAAAAAAACTTCAAATCAAATCATTTATTTGCATAACACAGGTTTAGAGGATGTTACAAGGTTCCTTTATTAAGTTTACTTCAGCACGTATTCCCTACATTCAATACTTGAATGTATTGTACACTTATCAAATAATTTAGATAGCAGAAAAAATCTAAGTAACTAGACTAAGTTTTAGTAAATGTGCTCTGGCTACTGAGAGATATTAACGGAAACGACCAATTTGTAAATACTTTTATCTACTATAGGTAGGTCAGCCTGTCCCGTAAGATATTACAGGCGTGATGTTATACGTAGGTATTCTATTGCAGATGCTCCATTTATTGTCCAACATTTCAATTACCAACTATATAACCTCTTGCGAACTAAATTGATTTTAAACCGATTTATTCTCCAACATATTAACCAATCGCTTGGTTAATATACCTCATGGAAAGGTAACAATCCGTTAGGAAGTTATAAAATTGAGATTAAATCATTGATCCGGTCAGCAAGTACAGCCATTTCCAATCATTCAGATTGTTACAGCAATTTTACGGTGACTAAGCAGCCCAGAGGATGTAGCTGTACTGCTTCCCGTAACAAGGAAATCTAGTTTATTATTCTGTGAGTTAGAGTGGTTAGCTTTAGAAGAAGTAAAGTACTCTTTTATTTGTCTTCTTTAATGATTAAGCTCAAATTCGAAACGAAAGAATTCATTCAAGCAAAACCTTTATAGACAGATTTAATGACGTTCGAACTTTAAAAATCTAAAGTTATCTTTTCCTGACTGGAAAAATGTTCCATTGTACTTAACTGCGAACTTATGAGGATACCATATTAATTTACAATATTTAATGAACACATTACAATTGTCTAGGTACAGGCCAGCACATTAAGCTACCCTAATCTGTCAAATTACTTTCATAAGGTTCATGTTCAATTGGGCATATTTGGCAGTTTGGTGTAGCTTAATGTGCTTGCTTGCGTCTGTACTACAAATTCAATAATTGTAGAAGGTAGAAGCTTAATCGATTAAAATTACAAGCGAACAGCATGGAAACAGCCCCAGGAAAGTTGACTGATTCTTACGCAGATCATAAAATACATATGATATATTTCAAAAATTATAGCCCGTGGGTACGAAAAACTACATAATCTAAATGCTAGACACATCAATATCTATCCAATTAGTGACGATTTGTTACACTCTGAAGACTTGGGAGAACCAAGAAAATTGCCAAAATTGTACACTTGGTTCGCAATAAACATTTTGACTTTGACTTTGAGAACGAAGTGTATTCATGTTCAATGCAAAAGTAAGCTCAGTTGCTGAATTGCCCACTGGGAAAAATATAAATCAGCAGCGGAGTTACACAATGATCATTCGTTAAGGATCAAATAAATTAAAGGAACAGTCTCTGATTCCAGTATCTTACTGACTCCTAAAGATTACGGCTCCGACAATGTCGAAACGAAATATTGGATCAATGAAAAATTGTATTTTATACATAGAAGTTGTAATTGACTTAATCATTTCATTAAGTCAATTACAAAGTATTTCTGGAGAATACTGAAATTATTATAAGACCTTCCAATATCCGCACATATCTTTCGTGCCACTATAAATCACGTAATTATAGTGACTCGATCAAAAATCCATCTTTATAGAGCTTCAATTCTGGCCCAAAAAGTGCTCTAACTGAGTAAAATTAATTATTATACTTAACATAACATCACGGCTTGTTTCTCCGAAGGCTTAAGCAGAGATGTCCACCTATTTTTTTTTAAATTACTAATTACCATAAAAATGCCTCGATTGCGTTCAGCCAGTTCAAAACAATGCGAAAATCATTACAAATCAAAACGACGGACAATAATCACGTTCAACAAACTACCTGCCAGCGTCGCTAACACAAGAACTTGCGGCCTCTGAGTACCAAACCACCACATCACATCTTCAACCGCTATAATCCAACTACCCCATCGAAAACCCGACCTTCCAACGTCAACTTTAAGTAAGATATCGCCTGACAGGTGAGTGGCAGTTACGGTTTATGAGTTGTCGGGCCATGCTGGTCAATAAATGTATGTAAAAACGTCCGCAGACTCCGACGACATTCTTGTGAAGAGTCTGTAAGACGTTAGGGCCATCTAAATGGTTAGGACGCTGGCCCATAGTTGTTTGTGTATATGAACACTTTTATATCATTATCTATCAATTGCTCTTGATTGGCCAGCATGGACGATAGGTTATCATGTTAGGTGAGATGTTTCCACGTTCTAATAGTATTTTAAATTAGAAGGGCTATTTTGTCCTTATATGAATCTGTAATAGATCCGTAATTAGCGCGGTTCATCATACTCAGTAATTGATATGATTTGCAATTAATTACGTGTTAATCATTACCTATCCTTAAACTACTCTAGATGAACCTTATTTAATTGGAAAATAATGAAAACTACACCATTCTTTTACGAACGTAACGCCTAGTTAGTCGAATTTATTCACCCGACCCCTACTAAGTTTTTAAATATTGTAAAGTATCAACCACACGTAAAATGGCAGAAATACCAAACTATATTGCACACTATCTAAACTCAACGTGCATTAGAAACATTTAACTCAAAGTCAACGAACCATTATAATATCCCCATAAATGTTAGTCGCTTACTTTTTAGCTATCCAGTCTTACAGGCCCAATTTAACACGCCATCTAACTCGGAGCTAAGGTCTAAGACCTACAACAAGACGAATGGGACGCTATAGGACCTTATAAGGCGTATGTCAATTTATTGAACGCACCCGATCGCTCGTTCCCGCGCATTCGATTCAAGATGGCGATGGCGGCCATCTTTTTTATGCTTTTTATCATGTTTTTATATATTTCTGTTTATTATTAGATGCTTGTGGTGTTTGGTTGGTAATTGATAGCTGCTAATGCAATTAGTTGCGATGTTAAATTTAATAAAAATATTTTTACCAGTGTTTAATGAAATTTTCTTGTTTTAACCCGTAGGTATCTAATGTTGAAATCTAAATACATGGATGAGACAGTCCCCGAACGCCCGCGCTTCACCACTTCTTAGTGGTTTAGCTGTACTTAGTGAAGACTTTTTTTTCAAGAAAATGGTAGCTTCTAGGCTAGAGAAGAAATCGAAGAACCATAGAATTGCGTACCTCACCGTGGGAGTCAACAGATTCCTAAAGAATATAAAAACATCTGCCATCTATAGAAATATGCAATTTGCAACAAATTGCAAAACCACGCAATTATCACGCGACGTGACAATTTCCAGAATTTTATTTTAGATTAAATACCTTCGTGTATCGGCATTCCTCTGAACCGTACAGGGTCCTAGGATCACAATAGTAAAAATGCAAAAGAGAAATCAAAAGTGTCAATTGCCTCTCTTCCTACGCGGGTCGTTAAAACAGCCGAGGGCGATGGCCAAATCGTAAAAAAGGTCTAAGATATGAGTGCTAGCACCTCTCTATTTAATGTTTTATTGCATTTAACCATTGATTTAAAAAGGCAAAGATAGTGTACATTTTGCAAGTTAGAAACGAAAAAATAAACAAAGCATTCACCCTTTTTTTAATTGGCAATTTGGTCATATACGTATTTGTTAAATTCCATTTCATACTACAACCATGTTCAACTTAAGGTGAATCCTCCAACCAGCCCGCGAAATTCAAATTTTCTTAAGTTTTTTGCAATTTGCAGGCCAGTGATAGGTTGTATGTTGATGAACATTTGATTCGCGGCTGTAAGACGTATCTAGTTACAGAATTATAATCATCAAAATCATTAATACAACCCTCCGAACTCATAAAGGTTCCGGAATGACTTTGACCTTGTAAAAAGTCATTTTTACACCTTTATGAGCTCGGAGGGTTGTATTAATGATTTTGATGATTATAATTCTGTAACTACATACGCAGCCAATATGCAGCCATGCATATTGGGACTTGTGATACTTCAAAGACGCCTTTGCCCAAAAAAGGTGTTCAACAAGCTGAATAATCTAAACTTATTTATTGTCTAATAACGAATTACTTTTTGATTATCTGGGCTGTTAATTTCGTGACGAGCACGAGATTGTAGGATGAACCTACAATCTGGAGAAGTACCAATACCACTGGCAGGCAACGTTTCTTCTCATGGAGAGAAGGCTTCCTCACGATGTTTTCCGTCACAGATATAAGGGATGTCCTAAACAAACTTTGAACAGCAAATATGAATCGAAAAATTAAATTGTTAGTTGCCCGGACTGAACCTACAACCTGCATGAGAGGTGATGCCTTCACCGTAATTTAACCATTTAATAGTTAATCTTTTTAACTATGAAGCAGTCATAAATAAAAGAATATTTTTAAATTGTAATAAACAAAACAAATTTATTTGCCGTGAGCGTGAACCACATACGTTTGTTAGATGTCGCGACAAACTGCGCGCGCGCAACCAGCAGTCGCATTCGCATTGCACATGAATTATTGAAGGAGCTACAAATTATACTTGTCTTTGCACAGTTTGATGCATGGTTTAGTTATGTAAGTACATATCTATTCGTGCTAACTGAGCTTATAGGCTTGAGTAAAAGAACAAAATAGTTAGCAAAGTGGGTAGTCAGAAGTGTTTAGAACAAAATAAAAAGAAATGGTATCAGAATGAAATATTTTTTAAGGAGCAGGTGGCGTTCCATAGTCTTTACTTACCCCTATTGGAAGAAGACGTCAGCTTATTTATGCACTTTTTAGGAAAACCCGATTTATTTGAAAAATCTCATGAGTACCTAGGTACTCTACATTTGGTGTTTCTTCCAACAAAACGTGGTACTCTTATTATTACAGAACTAGCTACTGCCAGCGGCTTCGCGCGCTTTGATGTCGGAAATTATCCCAAGGGAACGCACTACCGGGATAAGAAGTATCCGATGTGTGTGATCCGTTCAGCCGTTTGAGCGTAAAGGACGGACAAACATACAAACTCACACACCCATTTTTTTTGCCTTTATTATATTAGTGTGATTCCAAACCAAACATAGAAAAAAAAACATATAAAATAAATGACTAAATTATAATTTAGAAATTTAAGCATTAACTTTGTACACGTATTTTCTGTTCCTTTCTTCTTGAATATTATGTACTAGCACTTTACCCGCGGCTTCGCTCCCGTGGTCTTTCCCGTGGGACCCGTTATTTTTCCCGGGATAAAAAGTAGCCTATGTTACTCCTAGAAAATTAAGCTTTCCAACGGTGAAAGAATTTTTTAAATCGGTCCAGTAGTTTCGGAGCCTATTCATTTCAAACAAACAAACAAAAAATCAAATCTTTCCCCTTTATAATATTAGTATAGATAAATGGTTAAATAAATGAGGAGCTCGTGACTAAGTACAAACAGCCGCACAGGATCCATCAGGTAAAGCCACGCTTGCCTTGGATGGGTGACCATCTTTACATATCGAGACTCCTCCGTGACTCGGAAAGCACGTTAAGCCGTTGGTCCCGGCTGTCATTTGCACATCTTTTTTTTTTTACGGGACGTCAGTAGCCCGAAAATCTGACAGCCAGTCTTACCAAGGGGTACCGTTATTGCCCAGTTACTGGGTTGTGGAGGTCAGATAGGCAGTCGCTCCATGTAAAATATTGGTATTCAGCTGCATCCGGTTAGACTGGAAGCCGACCCCAACATAGTTGGGAAAAGGCTAGGCAGATGATGATGATGGTTAAATAAATAAAGATTTCAGAAATGCGGTACACTTACTACTATAAAATGTTTGTTGCAAAATTGCTATTTATCAGGATCAGGACTTTCGATCAAGATCAGTTAGAAACTCATGAAAAATCAGACAACACAACATGTCACCATCCATAAATTCACACTAGCGCTCTGCTCTCTGTGGCTGAGCGCGATATCATAAACAACAACACACATTTTTTTCTATACCTTCCCACTTACCAAACAGAAAAATAAAAGCCAAAGCAGGTTGATCGAATATTTACAATCGAGCTGGGATCGGTAGCTAGCCTGCGCCTGCGCCTGCGGTCAGGATCGAGCCTTAGCTCAATGCTCGCATGCATGCATTAATCTAGGATACTTATAAACAGCTATAACTTGAAACTTATCTATGGATAACCTTCTGTTAAGGGTACTACAGGTTTGCAGACAAAACGCTGCGTTTTTTGCTGAAAAATATTCACAATATTGGATAGGTTTGACTTGTTTTACTGTATTAGTTTATACAAATTATTAGGAGACGCACCGATTATCTCGTCAGATAATTTCGGCGTTCCTTCGATGTCATTAAATTATGCTACTGCTTGTATATGCCTTCCACAAATGATTAAATATCCGTCATCTTAACGACAGATTATTAATGGATGAATTATGAAATCAGATATTGTCGGCGAACTGTTCATAGCTTATGCTTGTGACTGTACGTGTTCACCCCTCTCAAGTCCTATCAATAGTCTTATTGTGCAAAGTTCTCTTGGAGTCTCACTTGACCGCACACCATACAAAAGCGAATTCATTTGTTTTTTAAGCAAATCACCGCCACCGATCCACATCAAGACACCGTTCGAATTTCGAAGTAATCTTTAGAACAGAACAAATTAAGCTTTCAATTTAAACAATTGCATTGATTTTTAATGATTACTTATTGTAAAATACTATAAAAAATATATACTGGAGCATGTTTTGTGTTCAGTTTTCTCCATGTTAATAGTTATAATCTTATCACCATTAAATGGCCAATGAAATGCAAGCAGCGATGATATTGCGACGTTTCACATTTATCACTCAGTGTGTATGCATAATGACACTATTAAAGCTTTAATAGTTTTATTTGTGTCTCGCCGAAAGGTCGCATTTTATTGATATTAGACTATTAGTTGTTACTCGGACTGAACGAAACGCAAGAGTTAAGATTATGTCCCAGAGAATTTATTGTGATACGACTCTTAATTTAACTATCTGGTTATCTGTTATGCATGTGATCTATGTTCGTAAGCTGCGAAAAGGTACATATAGAATTTTCAAGTGTTGTTGTAAGATTAAATATTCCTAATTAAGATATTTAAAACCCTCAAATCTAACCCTAAACCATACCGACAAGACTCACGTCATCTATTAATGATTTCCCGACGCGTCTAAAACGCGGCGTTTTCCGAACTAGTCTGTAATCTCCCCTGTTTCCCGGGAACGTGGTCAAGCCGCCTTAGAACCTGTCCCCTGGCAGTTATTAGAAGTTATTAAAGAGCGCACTTTTTGCCCCCTGTCGCTGCGCCCGCGCCACCAGATTGCGCGTCTAATTGTACGCTGCGTGAGAATAACGAGACCAAGGTGCTTGCCATGGACAGTTTTCAGGAGTTTTATTCATAAACCATTTACGGGCTCGCAAATGTTATAGTCACTTGACAAAAGCGTAAAGATGATGATTATCCATCGTCATGTTTTAAACTGCTTTTCAGATAAAGTAGATTTATCTATTAATACGAGAGCTAGTTCTAAGGTTAATCTGAATAGGCTATAACATATATATAAACCCACCAATCAGTATTAAGCAACAAGTGTAAAAGTATTGCTTCTGTTTGTTCAATGAATATACACTCGCAAGGTGGTGGCCACAAGCAAACAAAAGGGGTTATTACAAAACAAGGTTTATACTTAAGTTTCTGTACTTTTTAACTGACTACTTAATAACGAACTAAGTTGTCAGTTTTCTAAGTCAAAGTTTTATTAAAAGTTCTTAGTATAGGTAAAACTGTAAATTTTAAAATAGAAAATTGGCTACATCAACCTAATCCTGAGTCCTTTCCTGTCTCAAAACCTTTTGACGATGAAATAAAACATGCTGGAAAACCATTTTTATGGAGCTTTTGATACAAAAACTAACGAAGTTAACAAACTTAATTATGCACTTAGTATTACGGAGTACACTGGAGAAAAAATTAACGAAATGCGGGACAAGTAGGCACCCTGCTGATACCTGTCCTGGACAGAATGTGTTGGTACGTTATCAGCGCCGGCTCCCGTCATTAGCAGATAAGTACATGCTCACGCAATCTATGCTGTGTGTTCACAATATTGTGTGCCGCGCGGATCTGTTCGGAAAAAGTGTTTTTTAAAGATTTTTACTTGTTTTTGCTCTCTGCTGACCTTTTTTATTGTGCCGGGGCAGCGGTAACCCTTTCGGACAATCCCGCTTACCCGGCAGGCTCGGCCCTGACGGGCCCCTTCATATGCTGACATCTCTTTGAGGCGCGCGTGGAGCATGTACGCGCCGTCCGGGACGGGCCTGGTCCTGATCGGATGGTGAGCTACCTATTACTCACCGCCCGCAGGCCCGCGCCTACGGTTGCCGGAAGAAGTCACTTGGCTCCCGACGCCCGGGGCGTCTGCGGCGGCGGCTGGGACGGGGGGAACCTTTCCCTCTCCCATTCCGCTCTCTGCTGGGCTAAGGTCTTCTTTGGCCGCATAACTTTCGACTCTTCTCACTGAGTGTTACCCTTTCCGGTTAAACTCCCATAAACGCGTTTAAGTCATAACACCAGCGTTTTCTAGGCCACCTTCAGCGTCGACGCCTGTTTTCTGGCACCAAATGCGTGACAACTCTAGTCTACCTGTGTCGTTGCACCGTACCTAACTATATCATGCCTGCAGCTTCGAGTTCAACGGTTAACGTAATCTAACCTACCCTTACTGCCTGATCAAAAATCCACCCGCACAAAATGGCTCCTGACTCCCAGTTCATAAAGCCTTTCCTGCAAATGGCATGATATGATACTGTTTATTCTGTAAATAGGGTATATCGAAATTTTACGTCATATTAAAAAGTATTTTTTACAAGCTAGATGGAGTCAATGTTGCCTATCTGATTACTCTAAGAAGAAAAACCGAAATAAACTCAGAAGTGCCACAGTATCTTTTAAAGTTCAGACATAGTCTTGGTTTTGTATCGTATTACCCAGTTACTGACTGGGTTGTTGAGGTCAGACCGTCAGATCGACAGTCGTTCCATGTAAAATACTGGTATTCAGCTGCATCCTGTTAGACTTCAAGCCAACTCCAACATAGTTAAGAAAAGGCTAGGCAGATTGATTGTTTGACATAGTCTTGGTCTGATCATTTAAGGACCATGTAGATCCTTGTCTTTTGAGGAAAAATCACACATGTTTGAGTGGACCTGTCCAGTCAGTGCAAGTATTTGTCATTAAATGTGAAGATTTAATCAAGACATAAGTAGCTCAACGCCACTAGAATTGCATTTTTTTTCATAGGCTTTTACCTACCTACAGAAAGTGTATTAGAATAAAGAATGTAGGTACTGCATTATGCAGAGCACACTGCATAGTGTTCATACATTCAATAAAAAATATTACCAAAGTAAATTCTTAGTGAGTATAAGTTATATGGACTTAAGCTCAACAAAACTAAGGTTTTACTACCCAACGACAGACGGTACGATGTATTTTATATGATCTAGATTAAATATTAGAAATATACGATCGCTTCTCGTATTATTAATGACACGGCCAGCGATGCTCAAAGTTATCTACAATACACCGCCGCGATTACTATGAGTCCTTACGTGGATTTAAATAGAAAAATCCCTGAAAACCTCCTTTAGGACAGGCTTTGCCTTATTCAAGAGGTTTATTTCTTAACTACATTTATTTGTAATTTAAACAAAATTCATAATCAGCAGTTTAAATAGAAAAACTAAATTTTCCACTTACATATCCAAATGAGTTTCAAAATACATAATATACTAAGGACTCACTTTGTAATGACAAAATAACAACTTTTTAATAAATGAAATATACGGTAAAGAATATACGGTACTTACTTTTTTTTTTTTTTTTAAGGCTGGGAAATCATCCAATGACTGCTCCCGCTCTGGGTGGAGCGGAAGGGAGTGTCAGACTCTTACTGACTAAAACCCATCCATGTTCCTTCCGTAGCCCTTTATGTTCCGGGGTAGCGGTAACCCTTTCGGACAATCCCGCTTACCCGGCAGGCTTGGCCCTGGGGGGCCCCTTCATATGCTGACATCTCTTTGAGGCGCGCGTGGAACATATACGCGCCGTACGGCACGGGTCTGGTGCTGATCGGACGGTGAGTCACCCATTACTCACCGCCCGCAGGCCCGCGCCTACGGTGGCCGGGAGTCGTCACGTGGCTATACGGTACTTACTTAACTTACATTAATTTGAATTTTCATCTGTCTGTTTGTTCCGGCTAATTTTTGAAACGGCTGGACCGATTTTGACGGAAATTTCACTGGCAGATAGCGGAGTATCTTAGGCTACTATCAGTTTAGAAAAATCTATTTTTTCTAAACTGATAGTAGCCTAAGCCTAGTCCACGCGGGCAGCAGATAATATTTTATCAATACACTATAATCCGGGCAATTCCCGTATTTAAAAATGTTAACAATAGAGTCACAATCTCATCTCAGCGGCAATAAATGTCAAGAACTCGTCAGAAATTTTGGAAAATTAGATACATTTTTGACAGACGACACTTAGATTAGAATGCGATTCTTAAAGATACGGGAATCGCCCCTCTGATAGTCTGATATAAAGTTTATAGTACCTACTTATGTACATTTATAACGATAGCCACAAACCAGGCACCCCTTGTGCAGTTAAATCAAAAGCATGACGAACATGCAATTAAGATAGTATTATTAAACTTTATCATAAGTACACATAAACTGAAATTAATTAGTGTGAGATTTATGAACCTATTTAATATTTTTAACTGGTGTTGTAAGAAAAGAAATTCTCACGTGGTACCTCGCATGTTTGTAAGTACAAACGAGTAAAAAATCAACCCTATTCTAGTAGGCTTTCGATATTTTGACTTATTTTTACAATCGCAGAGTATTTTTTATTTTTACTCAATGTAAGAAAAAAAGACTTCAACGAATTTTTTTTTTTTTACTTTTGATATAGAAGTAACACCTCTTCTTCTTTTCGTGTGGTTAGTGACTAACCTGGTGAGTTAACCACACCTAAGCACCAAGTAGCACCTGATTTACTAATGACATAGCTATAGCATAGATATATAAAGAACCTTAATGTAGGGGTTATTTTGGTGGTGTCAAAATAATCTACTGGTATTGCCGGTGTCTTCATATATGGTCTGAATGTAGTCAATTGCGGACAGATGAGGCCCGCTCCGATCCTGAAGAGCACCAAAACTCGAGAAAACCGTTTAATCAAATCCCACACGTGCAAAAATTTTCGAGCTCGCCCGGTCGCTCTACCATCCTCTATTATTTTCCGGTGCTCTATCTTTTATTATGTCGACAAGGTATCTCTTTGCCACAATGTCCGGGATTGTGCTAAGTATCTCCGCAACATCGGTGGGATTCCCCATGGATGCCGCTCCACGCTGAACTTTAATGGTATAATTTGTCTGTAACCTACTGACACAAAAATTTAAGTTAAATTGTTACTAACCATATGGGTTCTAGTTATATTTTATTTGAGGGTGGGAAATCATCCAATGACTTCTCCCGCTCTGGGTGGAGCGGAAGGGAGTGTCAGACTCTTACTGACTCAAACCCATCCACGTTCCTTCCTTAGCCCTTTATGTTCCACGGTAGCGGTAACCCTTTCGGACAATCCCACTTATGGACTCTAGTCTGAAATAAAAACTAACTATTCTATTCTAAATATTTCTACGTGAATTCCTGGGTGGGTGCGCTTATTTAGTTGTACCGTCCAGTCTGGCTGACAGGCTTAGTCCATCACGGATTCTTGTCTCCATAAGGTATAAGCAAACAAAACTTTTATACCTATCTCAAATCTCCACTCATAAAACTTTGACAATCTTAGTAAGATTATCTCCGTTGATTAACCTGTTGAGTAACTCTTGGGTTGACTAGTGACCAGTGACTGCAGTGAGGTAAGACCACACCGCCCATCCTAAGGGTTATGTTATCACTTATAATTATACCTTAATGATCTTTAATTTGTTCGGTAATCACGCTGAAGATGGTCGGATTTGAATAGATGTTAGGAGAAGGTACGTGGCCGATTTTAAGGAGGTTATCTATGACCAGTAATTGACGGGAAAAGGGCTGATTGTGATGATAGCCGATACTTATGATCTTGGTGAAAAAATAACCAAGATACGAAATTTCTTGCACGGCAGAGTATTTTTTTTTAAATACCGTACGTTTTACATAGCTACTTCTCATTATTTCCACCAAAGGGGTTAAGAAAAATTGGTGACATAATACATACATATATAAACTGACTCCTTTTTTCCCAAGAGGCTAGGTAGAAACAATGCAACGCGTTGTAACGTCACGCCTTAAATAAGTCAAAGTCAAATCATTTATTTCAAATAGGCACAAGAAAGGCACTTTTGAACTTCAAAATGAACATGAAAAAGAATTGATTCTTGTCGCCCCTTCCAAAAGGTAGTTTCTTGTGGAGAAGAATGGGCAAGAAACTCCATCGTTACTCTTTTAAAATGTTTGACAATGTTTTTAATACATAAATTATATTTATATGTGAAGACGATGCACCCAGAACAAAAACACTACACCACTAAAGGTGAAAAGAAAAACACATTTAGCAATAGCAGGTAAACTTAATTATGTCATAAGTACAGGATGCTCTCATATTTACAAACATTCTAAAAGTTAATAATAATAAATCAATCAATGTGTGAGTTAAAGTTATTCCAATAATAATTATACAGACGCCAGCGCATCAAGCTACCTGAATCTGTCAAATTTCCTTGATAGATTTTCAACTTTATTAAAATAGAATAAGGTTCATGTTCAAATGGGAACATTTGATAGTTAGGGATAGCTTGATGTACTGGCGACTGTACATATTTAAATCTGACAAGTAATGCATCTTAAATAAATATACTGAGAGTAGCAGTTGCGCAGCAGCATGCGAAGTAACTCAATCAATCTGCCTAGCCTTTTTCCAACTATGTTGGGGTCAGCTACCAGTCTAACCAGATGCAGCTGAATACCAGTATTTTACATGGATTGCCTTTCTGACCACTAACCAGTAACTGGGTAATGTATGGAATTATGGATCAATTAGTTATCCGAAATAAATGTTTTTTTTTAGTACGATACCCTTTGGTAAAGACTAGCTGTCAGACTTTCGGGCTTCTAATGACTTATAACGACTCAAAGATCTACGAATAACAGCTGGGACCAACGGCTTAACGTGCTTTCCGAAGCACGGAAGCAAAGTATGACTGCCATAGCAAATTGTAATCAATATTGGACATTTACATTCTGGCAATATAAAGCTGATGATGATGAGCGATCATTTCAAAATTCTGTACAAACGCTAGCATATAGAGCTATCCCAAACTGTCAAATTATCCCAATTGAAAATGAACCTTATCCTTTTGTAATAAAGTTGAAAAACTATAAAAGACATTTGACAGATTGGGGTAGCATGTGTTGGCCTCTGTACAATCATGCACCATGGAATTCCAAGTAATCCATAAAGAATAATAGCATAATGGGTACAACGGGATTCTGCCAAAGAAAATGGCATACCTTGGCTTATAGCTAATACGAAACCATCCAATTCATGAACTCTAGACTGCAAGAAAATTGAGATTTTATTTCTCGACTAGCACTTTGCCCGCGGCTTCGCTCCCGTTGTCTTTCCCGTGGGACCCGTTATTTTTCCCGGGATAAAAAGTAGCCTATGTTACTCCTAGAAAACTAAGCTTTCCAACGGTGAAAGAATTTTTCCAGTCCAGTAAATCGGTCCAGTAGTTTCGGAGCCTATTCATTTCAAACAAACAAACAAAAAATCAAATCTTTTCTCTTTATAATATTAGTATAGACAAAGAATTCACACATTTCCATGTCGTTAAAGGATATTTTTGCTAATGACAGCGTACTATTGTTGAATATCCAATTTAAACAGTTTAGAAAACGTTGTCTGAGTTTCTGACATCAGGTCATATTATTTATTCTATAGATAAAACTTATCTGACAATAAAGAAATCGGCCTATAATCTACTAATTACTAATCCCGTGTAAACCACTCTTTTATTTGTTAGTCGAGTGAGTTGTGTGACTTGAATAATATAACTTTGTGCAATCTGTATAGTAACATGGTTAATTACTAAAAATCATTTAACACAGACTAGACTTACACTAAAAACGTGCTAACAACTCTTCAAACACTGTAGCTTTAACACTCACGGGAAGTCTGACTCTCACAAAATAGGCTTCTATATTGCTAAAGTTGTGTAAGTTACTTGTGGTCTGTTCTAAAAGTATTTGATCGAAGGATTATAGTCTAAACAAATTTTACCACTTTTTACAACAATGTTTTGATAACAAAATTAAAATATAGGTAATTGAAAATTCATAGACTAAAATTCATAAACTAAAATTGAGGTTATAATATAAGCTTAAATTGTCAAAAGATCATCAACACAACAAGGTAATTTAAAATTAGAATTTCGAATTCGTATTCGAACAATCAAAATCAAAGCACTCAATTTGTAAGTGGCATTAAATATTTGTATCCACAGGTGATACATTTATTTACATATTATTATTTAAGTATATATTCTTTAGTTCTTATGAACTGACTATTGACCCAAAGGTTATGACACAATAAAGCTGGTTGTAGACCTAGGGCGATACGGAAGGTCACGTAGTAACTGTAACCATTTTACCTTTAAAGGGAACTCGCTCTCACTCAATGTACCACATAAAGTTACCCCAAACTTTCAAATATTCCCAATCGAACATGAACCTTATTCTTTTGTAATAAAGTTGAAAATTTATCAAAGAAATTGGACAGGTTGGGGTAGCTTGATGTGCTAGCCTCTGTACTAGTGAAGTATGATGATTCAGTCGAAATGACTTAACATAATATCGCTCCAGTACTCCCCGGAACGTTAGGCAAGTGTGCACCTATGTAGGTACAATATTTTGCTGATGGATTGGTGTTGTTACTAGCAGACAGGAGGACGCTATCTATGCCTTGGCCTTATATTTTAAGTAAGTAGTATGAATCGTGCCCGCCTCGTTGGTCTAGTGGTCGCAAGTGCTAGGCACAACTCTAGTCAACTCTTGTCAAGGGGTCGGTCAGTCAGAAAGATGAAGCTGCCCATTTCAAAGCAGTAGGTACCTGTGGACAAGATCGGGCAAGAAACTCCACGGACACTTTTATCACACACTGGCTCTTTAAAAAGACCCTGTCAGCCTACTTAAGAACATACAGAACTGCCGAACATACGTCCCCATACGTACCCATCCAACCATCTGAAGACAGGAATTAAACATTACAAACTCTCGCAAGACATACCAAAGAGTTTCAACGTAACTTAAACTCTTTAACGAAAACCTGTGCGAAATACCATTTCCACTTCCTGGCTGCGAGCGCAGATCCATCAAGTGCTCGCTCATAACCCATGGGATTTACGTTGCGTCTCGGTAAACGTAATTACGATTTGTCATTTACATAGAAGTCTTGAACTAGCTGAGTTCGATGCGAACACTCGCAGCGTGGGCGTGCGTCACACCGTTTGGATGGTAAGTATGGAGTTGGCGAATGTTCCCTGTCAAAATTCTGATGTTTTTAACATAGGTTTAAAATTTGATCCAAAATTCATCCATGCCATTTAATAGCAGTGTCATTTAATGGATGGTATTATGGAGGCTTTCTGTTGATTGCTAATACTATAATTATAGCCAGAAAGTGTGTACTGACACTGACGCGAGTAGCGTCTGCGTCTGCATGCACACAATCCAAGCGTGTTTGTACACTTGGCTTCCATAAGCAAAGCGCGCGTCGCTTCGTGAGATAAAACATAATACATGAACGTTGCATTATCAAGTGCAAGCAGTATATGCCACCTCCTCCAATGATGAAATGGTTAGCAAGAGCTTTAAGACAGCAGCTGATCCTGAGCTAAGTGACCTGGTGAAACTCGGGGACATCCGCTTTATGCGAGAAGCAATCATATCATATGTCTAGCGGTGGACGTCTGATCTTGAGGTTTCCGCACTCAGTCTTTAGGCGGACCATTGTGCGTGGGGCATGGCGGCCTGTGGCGGTTATTCCAGCAAGCCCACCTCCCTCCAGAAGTTGATCACGTCCCCTGGTCTGTGTAGTACATCTGTGAAAGATCTGGGTGTTCCGAGGGTCTGTGTCCTGATCAGTGTGACGCCCGTGCACTCAAAAAGCACGTGCGCGACGGTTTCCTCAGCCTCCATGCAGGCCCTGCACAGAGGACTGTTCGTTATGTCTATAGTGTGGAAGTGTTTGTTTTATGAGCAGTGTCCCGTGATGGTCCCCGTCATCAGGCGCAGGCCGGTTCTGTCCAGGCGTAGTAAGTGCCTGGTTAACCCTGGTTAACTGCCTGCAGCCTGGTGACGAGGTCCTCCAGCTCTCCGCTTGTGTGTGGGTGATTTCCTGCAGCCATGCAGCGGTGGACGTCTGTATGCTAAAATGATGATAATGAAGAACGATTACTTATTTATTATGCCATAGACGTCGGCAATTGATTTGTGGTTTCTGCGATATTCTGCAAATTAACAATATCACACTGTGATTGGCCATCAAATACAGAACCGACTCGAATACCTATCTAATTTCATGACAATATTTTCGTATTATCTATTTGAGAGCACTTTCTTTGGTCATCTAAAATCGAACGGCCACAGTTCGGTGTGACATGCGCCACCGCAGCTGTGTGCGGTGTGTACTTAGGCCGCGCACACACGCGCGGCGTTACGTGAGCGAACATAATAAAGGCGTACGCACACAGACACACACCGGGCAACGTCCCTAACTCGCTATGTGTACCTACCCGGCCAGCGATAGTTATGTTTTATTTATACTTTCTTAGCTTAGGGGATACGGGCAAGCGGCGGTGACTGAGAATTCCTTAGTGCCAATGTCCATTTAATGGAGTTTGAATTGTGTTGGATAGAATCGTCGGCAGTTTTTTTTGTTGAAAATTGAATTTTGGATAATGTCGTAAGTAGTAAAAGTTTTCTTATATTAAAAAACGACGATAATCACATATTGTTGGTTCGTTGAATTCACTATCGCTATTTTTGCCTTAAGAATGTTTTAAGTCAAGATGTTTTAATTTTTTTAAACAAACCTTTTTCGTATAATACAGTGCGTTGTTAATTTTTTATTCTAAAACACACCTA
Source organism: Hyppa rectilinea (assembly GCA_951799385.1). NCBI lineage: Eukaryota > Metazoa > Arthropoda > Insecta > Lepidoptera > Noctuidae > Hyppa > Hyppa rectilinea. The sequence continues at coordinate 1,175,519 of OX637315.1, read as the reverse complement.
TTAATCTTGGGATTATTTTCTTTTAGAAGAATCCAACAAGAAAACATTATCTATAGAAAAAAAACAAATTTCACTAACGCCATTTTTCCTTGACATTCACATCGGCATTAGGAGCGGCGCGGCGGCGCGGCGTCTGTGTCACGTCTCCCGGCGCTCGCATGTGTGTGAGCGCGCCCCTGTGTGCGCACGCGCAACTGTGTGAGTGAGCGACTCTCGCGCAGGTAACCGGGATCGTCTGCGGTGCGCCGGGATAGGCTTCGTTCATACTACTCGGTACAAAATTGTTAGATTTTTTTAGTCTTAGAAGATTCTTAGTGGGTTGGTAATTTAGAGATAGGTACTTACAGAATTTGTGTTAGAATGCCTGCTATTTGAAAGTAAAGTAAAAGGAGCGAGAATTAAATAAAGCAAGGTGAGAACTAAATTAATTGAACTCAAAGACGAAGAATGCGCTGTGGACTGCTAGTGAATGTAACTGTAGATATAAACTGTTCTATTATATGAGATAGATGATGAGTTTACATAATAGTATTGTGATTTAGTTATAAATAAGTACATACGTATGTCCATAGAAATACATTTATCATTCAAAGCAATGTTATTAAAAAAACATCATTTTATAAAAATTAAATCATTATAAAATACTCCAACCATACGCACTTGAAAACGGCTTCCCATTATCGCACCGAAGATCATTTATTAAAAAAAACATCGCCAAAAATCTTACAAGAAATTAATTACAGAAAAAAAAGAAAGGGGTGTGCTCGACCAGTGTGTGCGCTGACGTAATTTCACTGACGGCGGGAGCGCGCCTGCGCAGTGGCCGCCGAGCCCTCGCGCGTCCCGGACGACGCTTGAGCACCTAACATATCCAACATAACCTAACATTTACAACTTGAAAAAAATATCGTCACATCAAACAACACCTGATTGCTGATCATAAACAACTTCGCCGTCACTTTTAATTCTTTTTTATAATTTTTGTGATTTTTTTGACGTTTGATGTGTCGATATTTTCTTCAGTCCCACACATCACTCCACACAGTGTTGCACATCGCCGGTGCACGTGTGATGACGACAGCGGCCTACTCGGAGGAACGAAGTAAGTTTTTTAAATTCCTTTTTCAAGACCTTTTCTAATAAGTACCCAATTGTAATAAGTAAGTAGTCAATTGTTGAGTAAGATTTTTGGGAAAAAGAGCAACACGTTTTTCTTAAATATTATTCTTCTTTATTTCCATCATTTCACCCTAATTTGTTTTTTTTTGCCATTTTAATTCAAAATTATGTCTCAACTTCAAACCAATTTTTTTAGTGACGATATTTTTCCTGTTCATTTTTATCTGGTTTGGTCATGCATGTGTAAAACAAAAGTTACAACGCTACTTAAAAAAATTTCTAGATAAATTTCATAAACATAAAACTTCTAAATAGGTATCTACCTCACCTACGACAGGAACCTTTTAATATTTCTTTAACACTTTTCTCCCTGTATAATTTTAAAACAACTAACAATAAAAAATATACCTATCACTACTTTTACCATCTAGGCAGGAGGCACGATCATCATATTTTATTTTTGAAAACACGTGACAAAGAAATTCCCATTCTAACTTAATTTTAAAATAAAAATCACCATCACCAAATTCAAATTAAAAATCACAGAGCCCCACTTTCATCGAAAAAAAAAAGCATTTTTCCCGGCATTTTAACATTAGAAAATGGCGGCAACTCTGCAACACCACGTCACCGGTGCAGTGGTGACGCGCGGCCTAACCTAGGCCAACATAGTCGATAGGAAGCACAGGTCAATACACCCGGTCATGGTCATGCACTTTCCGGGAATAGAATTATTCTTGTTTAGTCTTATGTAGGAATTCTAATTAGACGTTGAACGTGGCAGACTCTGTACGAGTATTGTTTCTATTTTACTGTGAGTACCGACTAACTGTTTTGAGCGTATTTGAATTTGGAATTCACGATTTTAAGTCTGTGGCGTGGAATTTTAGGATCATTACGTAATTTATTTATTTTAAATAAATACACTAACAGCAAATAATAATATAAAGTACGTAGGTAATTAATATCATTTGAAAAATCGGAACTCAAAGCTAAGGTTAATTGCAAGTTGTTGTTACATATCATTAAGATAAAACATGGATAAAACTTACTAAAATGTACCGGAGAGAACAAAAGGAAGTAAGCAGCTTCTAAAATGTTTTTTTGTTGAAGACCATGCGCTCGTTTTTCGCTATTCTAAAACTGAAACTTTTACCTACACAATGAAGATAAAAAGACGATATTTACTTAAGTACCTAGGATCTAATATCGTTTTTTGTTAGATATTAAAAAAGCCAAGCCTTCTCTTCCCATAGTTTGATGAAAAGCTTTAAGTTTTTTTTCATATTTCGGCTGAGAATAAGCATTGGATATCTAACAAGCATTTATAAAACGTTTCCTTCCGACGTAAACGTAAACGTAACATAAGTACGCATTTTCTTAATTTTATAAAATGAAACTTAGTATGAAATAGCAAAGTAAGTTATAATAAAATAAACCCAACATTCCAATTCACACAAAACGAAAACCAAACCAATACTGCCAACCCTAGGCTGTGTTAAAAACGGTTTCTAAGTCGACTCGAGCGCACTCATAGTTGCATGTTATCCTAGGTCACTGGCACGAGCTTTCACGATCATTGACGAAGGCGCCCGACGACGCCCGAACGCAGACGGGCTGTGTCAAACGATAGACGCGCGATAGTGTTCGTAGTAAGGTGACTAATTCATTCATAACTTGTTGGAGATATTTGGAATGGCTATTACTTTTTGGTAAGCAGTCGTTTAGATACTACGTTGGTAATTTAGGCATTCTTCTTATAATACGGCTTCCTTATCAACCGCAAAAGCTTCTGCTTACTCCGCGAGGGCACTTAGCGTGGTGATACTGATAATAAACCAACGCTTATTAGATGCATTATTATAAACAACTTGACTCCTAATTACTAACGACTACTAAGAATGATATTCCTACCCTTCAATGAACTGTGTGGTCGCCGGCAAAAAGACCGCCTCTTCGCCACCTTCGGGTTCCGTAAAGACCAAGTGGACTACGTTTTATACCAAAAATATCGACAGCGTCTTCCTGTCATCTAATACTACAAACTTTTATATAAAGAGAGAAGGCAACAGCGCCTGTTTGTCTCGTAATCATAAGAAAGACGACCATCAATGAGCTAATCAACACGGTGCTTTCGACTAAGTCCTAGGTCCCATTTAAACGTTTGTTGAAAGTTTGAAAGGTCACGTTAAACTTTTGTAACATCTCTTTGTGCTGAAGCAATCAATGGTTGGCTGCTGACACAAATTCTGCAAAGAACTTTTCTAGACTTCTGCATAAACATTCTCTCTGTATAAACAGACATGATAGTGTTTTGTTTTCTACTTCTCAAGTTCTTCGAAGCAAAAAAACAGGCCCCAGTTAAACTATAGGCTATAGCAGTAATAAAGAAGACAGTAGCATCTCTGTATACTGCAATCAACCAACACTTAACTTATAAGAACCAGTTTCTGTCCCGTCCGATCATTTCTGGGAAAATAAACACCTGTTTTACTAATAGCTCCGTCGTGTGTCAATGGTCTAACTGTGGCTACATTATTGCTCATCTTTCTGTTGAAACAAGACAAATGAAATGTTTTCTGCGGGCTTTAACCTTTTCACCGCCAACACAGGACGCGATGCCTCGCCAGCAGCAAGCTATAAATGCATAACGAATAAGATAGTTAATATGAAGAACTTTATATGAAGTCGTGGCGCAGGATGCAGGAAAATCTGGAACTTCTATTCAAGTGCTTGGCGGAAAATAGGTTAAAGAAGAGTGGCAACTTTACGTATGCTAATCCAGCCACAAGCCACCAGCAGGATATTTGCAGTCTTTGGAATAAAGCTGTAACTTACTCACAAAGCTTCAATCCACGTAGATGCATGTTTAGCGAAATTATCTAGGTGTCAGTCGTCATGAATTAGGAATACGTTTTTTTTTTATAAGAAATGACTCCAATGACATTTTATTGAAGAGAACATACTAACCCACCATCGAAATAAATTATTACAAATGTCTATTTCAATTTTGTAAAGTAGTTACAATATATAGACAAACTTACGCTTGGCTGTGGCAAACATGTGAGTGCATTTGTTAATTGTGCTAACTCAATAAATAGGCAAGAATCGGTTTCTGAATAACTCAGTGGAAATGTCTATTAAATTAAATCACCAGTTTATTCCTAGTCTATGAGAAAGTAAAGTTAAAATAACAATTAGTTGGCCAATGGGCAGGTACTAAAATAAAAAACCGTTTTATTTCGAGAAAATTAAAACCTTAGTCTGATGAAGAGCGCTTCACAATTTCTTGTTAGCGCTCTTTAGTAAGTTTCTTTCATAAGACACCTTCAAGCCGTAATTAGTAAAATTCTCAATTCGATTCGTATTCGCCGCCTACTTACTCCGCCATATTGAATAAACTAACCAAAACTGACATCGAAAAGCCAGTCAAGGGTTACATGTTGGTCAAAAGATGGCGCAGGGGGGGAGGGACCCTACCTGGTGAGGTCATAAGTGACCACCAGACAGGTTTTTTGTTTCCGACTTTAGGGATGGGGGAGGTTGTCAGCTGTTTTAGTTATGAGTATCGATATTTCGATTAAAGAACAAAAGTGCTTTAGTTAGAGTATCGATATTTCGATTAAAAGACAGTCCAAATGGGAAATTATCCTTAGCTTAAAATAAGGATATGTAATGTTTTAATAAGCTTAGCAATTCAATAAACGTATTGCAATTAGTTAAAGCAAGAAAATCCAATAAAAACATTATTCCTCAAATGCATAAACTTTTAAACTACGATACGGTAGATGGTTAATAATTTATTGACCCCTTAGCACAATTATATTGCTACATTCTGTATTGTGTAAATTCTAATAAGCGCTACAACTTGTACCCCCATCATTATCATGCAAAATACCTAGATGTTTAATATTGATCTCTCATCAGTACCTACCTAATTGAAATGTCTATTACAGTTAATTTATTCTACTTTCATAGTCATATTCATGAATTTATGACGATCAATTAAGGGTACAGTAAAATAAGAGTATCGTTTAGTGACCAGAACACGACGTTAGGCCAAAAAATGGACCGAGTATCGACATCGGCACATCCCTATCGCACACATGCCGACAGCAGACATTTCACTGCCAAGGTCCCGCCACCCCATGCTCTATGGAACACAAACATTATGTCCTGCAGCATTTTATTATGGGCTTTGATGTCCACGGTCTATTGAAACATGAAGGTCGGACTAAAGTTTTGATAGGGACACGTTTTGATTTTATTATAAGTTAAAAGGATTAAGTTTTGGCGGGTTGGTGACTGACATGTTTTTTTATATTTTGTTTCAACGTTTTCAACGATGTCTTTGTCAGACTACAGCGTGAGAGAAGTAGGTATCGTTAATTTAATTTGTTCAATTGCAAATTATACGAATTTACTTATGCTTTTAAGTCCTGTCTATCAGTAAATTTGCAGTAATAAAAGTTGTTTTGTCCCTACCGAGGATATTTAAATATTGCATTTACTAAACGAGATGTGGATGTGACAAGTAGAGGAAGACCAAAGAAACGATGCAGCGATGGATGGATTGTGTGAAAGATGATATGGCTAGAACCATACTCCCTGTATGGATGAAAAAGACACGTTGCGCCGATCACAAAAAAATTGTGATAAGGGCAGAAGAATGATGACTTAACAAGAATTCAATAAACAAATAAATATAAATACTTATAGAATCAGTCGTAAAAGTTTTGGTATCTTGACTTTACTCACCATCGCATTTGCATTTCACTTAAAGCATAGATCTAGAACCCAGAATTTCCAAAAATCTCCTTCTTCTTTCTCTACACCTTAAGGTGAAAGCTACAGGTAGCACATAAAAACTCTGACACCAGGTTAGTCACTAACCACACGAAAAGAAGAAAAAAAACGATCTTGATCATCATACAACCTGACTCTGAGCCGCAAAAACCGTAAGAAAATTTTAATCCCGTGGTCTACCCCATAATCCCCTTTAGAATTTGACGCAAAGATAACCCGTGTTTGTTATATGTTGTGACATGTAGCACGTGGCGGAAACAGCTGCCAGTCTATTAGTAGGTACAGACGCCAGCACATCAAGCTATCCCTAACTGTCAAATTTTCTCATTTAAAAATGAACCTTATGTCTTTGCAATAAAGTTGAAATACTGTCAAAGAAATTTGACAGATTGTGGTAACTTGATGTGCTGGCCTCTGTACAAGGCATTATTATTTTAATGTCGATACTTCGTTGTTCTAGAATTAAACATGTGTTAGCGTTGCTAACAGTTTGAACATGAGTCTAGGCTTAAGCAACCCACTTTCTTCTGTTTGTGTCATCAAAAACCACAAGTCAATTTATAATATGGATATGATTATTTTAAATGACGAGAGAAATATATCCTGCAGATTATTTTTTTTTGGCTAGATACTGCTTGTGAGCCGAGAAATAGCCGATTGACTTATGTTAGATTGAACAAACTGTCAGTCTGAAATTATTTAAGGTAACAAGATCATATCCTAAAGCAGACCTAAATATTTAAATCTTTGGGTCTCCAGTTTTATTCTGTATATTTTTAGATTGTAAAACGACACATTACCACACCACTTGTTTTTTAAAACCACCAAACATTTAAAAAAAAACTGGCTGGAACCAGAAACAACCCCAGCTATAAACTGCCACGCGTTCCATAAATTCAAATTTATTCAAACTAATAATACCATAAGCGACTAAACATTACATTTTTTATTTCAACTTTTAACAAAGAGCCACAGTCGGAGCTCTCGGTGTATAATAACAACGCGATAGGGATGGGATGTAAACCGGTATCACTCGATACCAAAAAAATAGAGCGCTATAAACGAGTCTAAGGGGTCAAAAAAGTTCGATACTTGAGAATAAATGGCCGTTTGTTATTGTACTTGTGGAGGCTTTTAACAAGAACTTGTCCTCAGTGAGAAGAGCTCTGTGTGTAGTATTTTGTGACAGCCTAACAATTTATCTGAAAGCCAATTTCCGTAATCATAACCATGTCAAAATTATAGGTAAGTTAAACATAATTTTGACAGTTTGAGACAGACTTGGATTATAATGGGAACGTTCTTAAAATACGTGAATTATAGAAGAATACGGTTTACAAAATTTACGATGAAATATACCTGCATAGCTTAAAAGTCGCCCAGATATCTAGTGGTTTCAAATGACACTATCAAAACACAGATCTTTGTAAAATAACTATAAAAACCATAATGATTACAAAATTTCGCATGGAGTAACTAATAAATGGCTGCATCATTGCACGCAGATCCCTGACCCTTTTATTTATACATATAAGTACTTCGATAACATAAAATAATTAAAATCATTGCAATTTCATATCCACGCTTGTTTATTCTTAGTCCTATTACATGGAACTTAATTTTAAACATGCGTGCAAAAGTAACATAAAATTAACAAGTTATTAAATAAAATTATTAAAAAGAGCATAATCCTAGCCAATGTAAAGTTATGAATGCTGGCGACCACACCGAACTGGTATCGGTATTAAAGATACCAAGTTTATGGCGCTGTTTTATCTTAACAGCCTTCATATAAATTGGAGGATAGAATATGAATACTCGTTTAACATCATTGAACGCTATTTTAATGATCGGATCAATTTATTATTTGGTATTCTATGGTCTTAGGTATCTGAAGTTAAAAAAAAAATTCAATTTAATTTTAACGGTTTACGAGAGTCTTCTATTGGTAATGCTTACTTTAACAAAAACAAACAAAATCTAAGGGCATTAAGCTACCTCGAAGCTACCCTAATTTTCTAGCTGGCAAAAAACATTCTTTTTATAAACTATACCAGATGCTTTAAGCTGTCAATAGATAAGAAATTCTAACAATTGTAAGTAAAGTATTCTTGAAAGTTTCGAGTTAAAACCTAATATTTCGCTGATACATTTTGTTCTAACATTTCAATCTGATATATTGCCTAATCTAAGGTAACATACACCCGAATATTAAAACCACAGTCGAACCCGAGATATGAAATTTAAGCTAGGTTCCGATACTGAAACTAGGGCTACGTGAATATAGTTGCCTCACTATGTGATCGTTCCTATTTATGCTCAAAGGTTTGTCTAAATTGTTATTTATTTCTATTACTAAAATGTATTGCATTTTTCTGCCAATAACTACAAATTTTATATCATAACTTTTCTGAAATTAATCTTTTAGCTCATGCTACAAATAAACACCATAGAACTCCTGTTACTCTGAATAAGGAACCATTCTTAACTACCCAGAAACATCCACAAATTCATATCCTCTTAATATTTATATTAAATACTCCAACAAACCTCCGCATACTAAAACCAGTCGCCACAAAAAGGGTTTAATAATAAAAATATTCTCAATCGAAACGCAGCAGTCAGGACCGGCCCTATTATCGATACCATGTTAAATTTTATTTCGGCGTTTACCGTTTCACCACGCTTTTAAACCTTCCCTAGCGATAGACATTTGAAATTCGAACGCAGCGTAGTGAATGGGAATATTCCTAATCGATTTCCCAGTTGTAAAAATTGTTTTGGGGTGAAAATTTTAAATGCAAGACAACAAGTGCTACGGTTGGTGTGTGACTCAATTTGTGTAAGGTTTCCTGATGTAATGTACTTATAATATACTGCTAATTGCTTACAATGACTATCCTAGCACTTCCAAAAGTATTATTGTTGTAAAGCATACGTGCTTTATGTAGCTATGTATTCTTTAACTTCATCAGATTCACCAGAAAATGCACTGGTCTTGTTATTGCTTCTTTCTCATGATTTTCCATTTCCTTGACATTACAACGGATTTTATATGTACGATTGAATTCTCACTTTCTCGGAATTCAATAGTTCCGTTAACACGAAACATTTAATTGTTTCTATTCGTATATTTTCAGCAGGACTAATTCGATGTGTGAAGTTGTTTTGTATTCACTTCAAACTCAAAGGACAGGACCAATCTCAGATACGCTTTGATCTCGAATTAGATTCCATAGAAATAGGAACTAAAATAGAGTTCTAATTAGTTTTGGTTTCAATCATTTCTATCAGTGTGTATGTGTGCTCATAGAAATTTACCGACTTACAGAGAGCTTGATGCCAATTAAAATGATAATACAATTATGCTTGTTAACATTATACTGAAACAAATAAATAAAAAACTTACTTATACAGTCCATTAAATTATACATTATACTCATTTTTATTGCTGACTTTTAAAACACTTCATTAATTCTGCAAACATCAGTTTTAATAGTAGTTTTACATCAGCTCTCCATATAAAGCAGAGATGCCATCTTAAATTGACGTGAATAAAATTCCGCGTTCCCAATGGGAAAAGTGAAACAATAGTGAGACCTGCCCCGTCCCTATGCTAATATACATTGTAATTAGAATCCAGTCTAGTGTAACAGCTGTTTTACATAAGAATTTCAACCTTAGCTTGTCAGTTCTAGAGTTGGTTTTGAAATGGTAAAAGTATGAAATTATTATAAAAATGTTATCGTCTATCTTTTTTAAAGTGATTGTAAAGTGAATTTATTCTGCGGCGTTTTTTAAGCAATTTTAATTACTTCATTTTGAAGGGGTGATTTCAATTAATTTACGAATTTATGTGGCGTATCGTATCCTTTAGTTGTTGAATGGTTTTCTAATATGGAATCTTTATTTCAGTTTATTTTCTTTCGTAAATTAAATATGTATTTTGGATACGACTTGTTCGTCGCTACTGGTCCTGCCTGTGGGTTGATATTTGCGTTTTGTTCAAGCTTCACTTTAAGTTCAACATAAAGTAGGTAGCTTTTAGAGTCACGTTCAACAAACATAATTTTTAATAGTGCATGTTGTTGACGACTTCCCAGGTACCAGTTGAGTCCGCTACCAGTTTTCTTCAGTTAACTCTCATTTTGAATATTATGACTACTGAGTGCTTCACTCACTTGGGTAGTTTTTCATCTTTTGCAAGTTTATCTGGAGATATTTCCAAATAAAATAACGATAGGTTAGCGGTTTCTGAAATTATTATGGACAATAGAAAGCACTGTTTATCTCTTTAAAATGGTAATATTTTCTTTTTGATTTTATTTCAATTTTGAATAGGTTTACCTTACAAACCTTTAAGTTAACAATAACCATTGTAACCATATTTTGTTTAAAAGAGTGTCCGTGGAGCTTCGTGCCCTTTTTTATTATCCATAGGTATCTACTGCTATGGAATGGGCAACTAGCTTCATCTTTTCTGACTGACCGATTCTTTGACTATTCAAAAGTGCCTGTAATTTGTTTATTTGAAATAAATGCTTTGAGTTTGAGTTTGATTACCAGGATTTTAATACCTACAGTCAGAGGGATAAGAAAAAATCTCTAAAACAAACGGTAGCGCTAACTATTTTATGTCATTTCGTGTTGCTTACATGTCTGTCTTCAGCTGTAACGTAAAAATATTACAAAATAATTATACTACGACCCTTTTCACACGTGTTGCTGTCAACATGTACAAGTTTCGTGACACAGTAGGACTTTTTGTGACTAAAGTGACGTGTGACATGACATGTGTTTTACACATATTTTTGACAGCCGTAAGCACGACTCCCTGTCTGCATGTTATAGTTATTTAAAAAGTGTTTTCTCTTTTTAGGGATATCCGTTTCCAAAACCGCTATTGTCACTAGCTTTGAAATAGCCACTCAAAATTGGAAAATATGAATTAACAGATTGTTTTGAGATTTTGATGGGCCATTGCTCAATTATACAAATAGGATCTGTCATCCACACGTTTATCATGTCAGTTTGGACTGCAGTTCGTTCAACTGTTTACAAACCGGGTATTTTCTGTGATTCCTGGGAACTTAGCTATTTACTAGTCACTAGGCGTCTATTAAGGTGCCAACGTTTTCCTCATTCCTCATTGGAACAAGCCGCTAAATCTTTAGGACACCTCGATAGATTGATTTGTTACTTAGATTGGGTTTTTGCCTCAAGAAATTATTTTATAATTTAGATTTATGTGTCTATATAGCATACTTAATACTACATAATTTCATTTGTTTTTCTGTTTTTGGTCCTTTTTATATTCAAATTTAGTATTCGATAAATGAAAATCTTTCCAAGCAAAACAAATGATGTCTGCATTTGTGACATAACTCTAGCAGCCAAAAACTTGGGCATTCAATAAAGTATTTAATAAAAAGATGGCCACTCAATTGGGCTATTACACACTGTATAGCAAACAGTATAGTAGATCCCTACGTGTATACAGGTCAATTTCAAATGGTTACCGTGGTCAACCTGTCGCCTAGCAACACCGATGCCAACGGCTATTGGCCCAACTCTCGTTCAAAAACAGTCAAACACAAGAAGTTTGAAACAAGTTTTACCAAAAACGGGTAGCCGGCACAACACAGACATACCTCCCATATTTGTTCCACCGTTCCACTTGACAAGAGCAAATACTTGACAAAGAGTCTGGAAAGTGGAAAAAAGATGATGAAAGAAAAACAAAGGGGAGCGTGGTGTGGAATAAGAATAGGATACTGTGTGCTAGTGAGTGTTATAAAATAAATCATTATGTATGCCAGCCACGAACGCTTAGCAATAATAATAGTGCAACACGGGGTGGACGCAGGGCTGTCCTGCAGCTCATTGGGAAAAAAAAGAATTTTTAATGACGCTGACATTGGGATGTTTTTTGTTGTGTGGACAAGGACCTGTTGAAGCTATATCAGATCTGAACCAAAGTGACTGAATAAGATCACACAGATCAGACGAAAGTTTAAATGATTGATATTACACCAATAGTAGCAGCATTTCATTTTCTTATTGGCGTAGCTTATTTCTATTAATTGTTAGTACTTTAAAGAGAACTGACAAGTAGGTAAGTGTCTTGTCGTCAAAATGATGCAAACCTATCGATATCACAATTATTTCATCATAAATGTCATGAGAGTTCTGTTGCTTATAGATCATGATACTAAGAGCCATATAAAATGTTTAACTATCAATAACTTGTAAGACGTGCATACAGGGGCAGCCCTACTTAAATATCACATGACTAACTATATTTTTAAAACTTAGGAAACGTGTAGTAATGAAGTATTAAAATGCCATCCGACATTAATGCAAGCTAGTTCGTTCAATTAAGAACAAAAAGCTTGCATGAGAGCTTTAGAAAAAGCTGACACCCCTAACGATCCAGTTGAACAAACGACGCGCGCCGTTGCGCTTGCGCCGCCCTCTCATTGGCCGATGCAACTCGCTGCGGCGGGCGTGCGAAAGAGACGGCGTTATGTTTTAGCTGTAGTGAGAGTGAGATGGAGGAGTGCAGTCGGCGGATGCGAGGGTTTCCGATCATTGACTCCTTTCAAGGCCACTGGCAAGTAACTTTTTTGTTGTATGTCATCGTAACGCCTGTAATACTGACTAAAGTGACCTTCACTACTTTCTTTTGAGGTCGTTTTGGGGACGCATGCCTTCATATTTCAAGATGTTATTAATAAACCAATCGTAGGGGAAGGTTCTTAGGTATGACGATTTTTAACTGCATTAAATTTTGTTGTTTGATAAAACATTCACTAAAATCCTTTTCATTTTAAGTTTGTTGCTGGCTGATCGAGCTTCTATTATTAAGCTCATTACAGCCCAGAATTAAACATAGATATACCTAAATTGATATAATAATTTGCTTGAGTAGCAAAGTTGCTACTCAAGCAAATTGACAACAACCTAAGTAGCTGTGATAAGCTACACATCACATTCAGATAGTTACAAAGATGGTTACTATGCAGATGCACCTTTCAAAACCAACCGAAGAGTTCAAAGTAACGCTTCTAACGACACACACTTTCGTTTCACACGTCGCCAGAACCTATCCCAATTCCGGTTCCCCATAAAAATAGATAAGTAACGTAAACAGGGGATAGGCAGATACCATGGTCTTCAATTGAGGTCAATGGAGTGTTATCTGTGTGGGTTTTGTGAAGTTTTAGAGAGATTGATTCATCATTTTCACTGTGGATGATTTTGTTTGAAGAACTACTGATTGTTATGATAGGGAGAGAACAAAGGCTTGGTAAAAAAAGTTCATCTCCAATATCAATTAGACAAGAAGAATTGGAATAGAGTAAATTAAAATTTAACTCAATACGCAGGGATACTAAGGAAGGAATTCGATTTATTGTTTCTTCAATTATTGATTGTTTAATATTTAGATTCCAAAATTACACGCAATGTTCACCTATAAGAAGCCGTTAGCTTATAAGAGCTCAACGATTTATACGGTTATATTAATTGTCGTTTCGAGAGATTTATTTTATGAACCTATGGGGTTCATACGACATTTGAGGGTTTAAGATATATAATATATAAAACGTGGGATTCAGCGCAAGGCCTTGACACCTTAAGACAACTGAGGCGACACGTGTGAATTAGTTAGAACCAACGATATTATTATTCTATAAGTAACTATATAGGTATTACATCTATAAGTAAAACGTGTCGTACAAAGACCTCCTCACACTTCTGTTTATAATAACTTTCTCCGTTTTATAGGAAATTCCTTTGTTTCCCTCATTCAATATAAATGTAGGCATGTTGATTCCGTCACTGCGAAAGAATTCAAATCTATTATCCTTTGATTCAGACCTTATTGATTAAACAAACGGTTCGTATGATGTATTTGTATAGAAATTGATTATTATATTATAGGAAATTCTCGGATACACGTGTTCGTTTCCAAGCGCAGACATTCTTGGGTACCATAATGCTAGATATATTTAACGCTACAGCTATTTTAATGTCATTCATCATTCGGTTCCCTCAGAGTGCATACAGGTGAGGGCAGTAACAAGTGTATTTACAAAAAGTCATTTATAATCGGCTTGCCAAGAAAATATTATGGTGATTACGACAATAACCTTTATAATTTTAGTGTTCGTTGTAGCGCAATGAGGGGAGCCTTCTTTTAAGTTCACGGTATCATAAACTTGTACTCAGAAATGGGGTTAATTAAGAACGGGAGCTAGTTTGAATTTAGTATAAAAAAAATTAAAAAATTGTCGTTGAATTTTTTCAAGTCTACTTTCTACTTATAATTTCACTGCTGCCCTTTTGTCTGTGACTTCGAAAGGCATCTTTAATTGGTAATATAATTATTAAATGAATTTGCGGTCGTTGAAAAGAAATTTTATTTAATTTAATTCTACCAGAAATAAAAGGTGTTGAACATAACTTAGACAAAAAGAATTTAATCAGTCTACAATACTATCTAACCTGCCAAGCGATTTCAAACTGTATTCCAATAGAATTAAATATTTGTAATACTTATTACCATTGCAGCAGAGTTTCAAATTGTCCATTAATAACAATTCAATGGCCGTTGATGCACCCACGCTAAAAAACTGTTGACTCACAATGTGAAATGAATTTAGTCGCACAAGCATTACATTTTTTATCTTATTGTCATTTAATATTATTAACCTACTGTTAGCATTCAAGTACATGCGGCGGTTAATTTCCGACGCCAATAAATTGTAATTTGATAGTAGGTACCTGCAAAAAAATGTCTTTGGCCTGGGAACAAAGAAATATAACTAACATTGAAACCTTCGGAACAAACTTCACATACGTCTTGGAGCTAAAGAACCTCCTGAAGCATTCGATATGACTACTTACTGGGGTTTTGTAACGCGAATAAACCATTATGAAATTTAGGAACGTTCGTTGATTTTACTTCTTTCTGTGTCCCTAAAACATTTTATTATTGGGCGTAAAATCAGTGTCCTAGTGTTTGGGATCTTTAGTTTTAAAATAGGCGTACCTCAAGGGTCAATTGTAGGACATTTTCGTGTCTGTCTTTCTTGGTCGTCTTGTTAAGAAACTAATCATATCCATATTTAACTTGGTTTCAATAACTTTTATTTTCTCAGCTAGAAATTGACATCCTACCCAAGCTGAGAATTTCTGTACCTACATTATTATAATGTAAAATCAGCCAAGAATCTTATGGGAAAAGAATGTGTGAATGAGTGTCTAATTTACTTGGTTATCCGGAGCCTGGCATGAGAGATAATACGGCACATATTATTTAACTACTCGTTAGAATTTTACCTCAGTATTTTGCCTTCTGTGGGAAGCAGTGTAAATGGTTCTAGGTAAAGTTAGGCCTTACCATCTAGTTGCCTAGCTACACTAATTATAGTAATTGCAGAATGACTTCTTCATGTTCGTGGAGAGGTTCTATTTGCTTAACAAAAGGATTAAGAGAGTTGTAAGTGCCCTCATTAGCTATTGCGGTTAACTTTGTACCATCGCATACGCATACTTATTTTGAGTTCACGTTAAATTATTATTTAGAAATGGTTGATCATGGTAGTTTAGAAGCAATAGTTACGTAGGCAATTGGAAAATGGATTTCTGATATCGATATATCACTTCATTTACGGCAAGTCTAGTCGACTCTATCTGATCCAATTTTTCC
Source organism: Hyppa rectilinea (assembly GCA_951799385.1). NCBI lineage: Eukaryota > Metazoa > Arthropoda > Insecta > Lepidoptera > Noctuidae > Hyppa > Hyppa rectilinea. The sequence goes on along the minus strand of OX637315.1, from coordinate 1,159,879 downwards.
CATCTTATGTAGGAAGGTATATCAAATATTATTAATATATTTTTTTTACTTTCCAGACAGTGCAGTCTCCAGGATCCTCTCGTTTATGAAAACAGCTGCATATCTACATTTAGAAGATCCTGGTCAAACATGATTTAAGTATTCCATCATTTTATTTTTTTTCATTTTGTCAGAACCACGGGTTGTCATCTCCTTTTGCCCTTGACCTCGGTTCTCCCTTCCTATAACACACCAGCTTTTTGTCCCTTTACGTCAACCTAACCATAAAGGAAGCGGACGTCAAAACATGTGGTAACGTTATACTAACCTAGTTAATGCACGAACTGTAATTAAATCACCCCTAGTAACCCACCCTTCATACCAGCATGCCAATAAAGCACAATTAAACACCCTCCTAATAAATAGTTCACGTAATCAATTTAGATCGACACTCGGCAATTTATGGACGTGCCATCGCTTGTACTCAGGCGCTTCGACATGAATTAGCTACTCGTAATATAATTCCACAAAGCCTGCATACAATTATTAGGGCAGTATTTTATACCCTTTAGAAACCAAATAGGGCCATGAATTAAACAAACGAACCCGATCCAAGATGGCGGCCGACTCGAGCGCAGCTTTTTCGTTCCTTTTTTGAATTTCGAATAGGCGGTCGTTGTGAAGGGGTAAGGGAGAGAGCGTATCGTATTCCAGTCAGTTAGAAATATAACACAGTGTCTAAGTTGAACGTAGGTTTTTTTTAATGTGTTTTTACTCCACATTTTGAATTTAGTTCGTTTGAATGCAAGAGGGTTTACTTTAACACGTGTTTCGTGGTTTTGGACTAACTCCTGTAGGGTTCAGTCTTGTTTCTGTGGAAAGAGATGATCCCTTTTTCGTATTATCGTACACGTTAGCTATGACAGTCATCCTTAACTTTTACACAAAGTGAAACAGTGACTAAGAATCTGATTTTCTAGTCTATGAGTTGTGGGTTCGTTTGTCCCATGTCTGGAAGTTCAACAGAACGTACCCACGTCCTGTCAATGCAGTTGAAATTATGGCTTACGCAGTCAAAGGCCCTATTAGCCCAGGCCACAGCGCACCCCATTTACGTGTTACGGTCACTTGACACTTCCCCAATTTACGCGAAGTTATAAACGTTATAACCATTATTGTTTCCGGTAATGAATGTTTTTGTTTACCCCTGCTTCCCGTACGTCTTATAGAGTGTACATAATGAATTATAGTTACTTATTAAATAAGCTGTCGCATCGTCTTGTTCGATATGAATAAACCTGCAACCATTAATCTGTTAGCCAAGTGAAAGGTATTGTTATTTCTTTCTAACGGTTATTTAGTTGCTAGATTCTAGTTAGAATATTCTATTTAATAAATTACATTGGAATAGTAAAATCTTAAATTAACAAAATGAGCTAGCTTCCAGTTGTATTATTAACAAATTACTGGTCATTCATTGTGTTCAATCAAAAGTTATCCATCCATCATACCCAGTTTGTATTGCATAGTCTAACTTAGTTCTTTATGAACAGTGGAAATAGGCACTGTTTAACTGAACAAAAAATCGTTAAATACTGAAAAGTTTTAGCGCGAAGCGAATTTAGAACATCGTTCCGTTTTTCTCAATCAATTGAAGATTACAGAAACATGAGTGATGTTTTAAATATGTTAAGCGCTAAACGTATTTACTCTCGACTTCTACGGTAACACAGAAATGAATATGGTACATAAATAATATTACAACCAGACATTTACATGTTCAGACTACCAGTGTTAAAATAAACTATTATCTGCTGCAGTTATCAAGAGTGGCAGTAAAGCCAGCCAAGCGTGCCGGGCTGCCAACTGAACGGAAAACACCATCCAGTAACTCAGAGAAAATTGTTTCAAGCCAAATGCGGGTTCCGGCGTTCTGCGGAATAGTCGATATTGACAATATTATAAATATTCGAACGTTCCAAGCCTGATTAAGATAGGTATTGTTTAAAGCAAGGCGTTACTAGCTCGTCGGAAAGAAAACGATAGATAGTTAGATAATAGTATTTCTAATGAAGACCAGTGCCAATTTATGTAGAACTTAATTTTACTGACTTTTATTAATCGCCTGCATAATAATTCTACTACTTATCCGAATTATCACGTCCACGAGCAACACTCACCGTTGATCCTATCGATTGGAAAGTAATAAAAAACAGCATTCTAAAGTCCTCTTTCTTTATTTTCAGTTTTATTTACAACGACTTCTGCATAACCCTTCAAATAAACGAAAAGGATCTACTGCCACCGGGCGTCATCTCAAGAAGATCTATGTCATCAACTTCTGGGGTGTTCTAGAAGCATCTAGAAATTCTCCGGACGTACCTGGGCCTGGTAACTCCACCACCGTTGGCTGTGATCATGCGCCAACGGGGGCGAAGTTCCTACTCCTAGTTGCGAGGTTCCACATCAGAAGACTAAGAAGACAGAAGATTCAGAAGACTATTACTGAACTTTGTTTCGACGAATAATGCTGTTGCTGTTTTACTTTTGTTGTTTTATGATTATTTGCAGTTCCTATTATAATTATATGCACTGGTTTTAGATTCTTGGAACCGTACGTAATGATCGCTGTCATGGTAACATCGCGAATTGAACTGAGTTAAGCCGTAAATAATGAATATTTTAAAATACATTATATTGCATATTTTACTAAATTTTGCCAGCGGCTTCGCCTTCAATTATTGTCTTTTATTTTATAATTTCTGAGTACTTAGTAGTAAGTAATTCATAGGTATTTTTGTCAGCAGTCAGCGCTACGTCTCTCCTTTCTTTCAGTTCATCCAAAGGTTGTAGGTACGTCTTATGTATGAGATCGCCTGGTGTGATAAGGCCGCCCATTGTACACTAGTTATAAATACTTATACTTGTTCTTTATGTTTATGTGATGTTTAATAACTAAATGACAAAAGTATAACAATTGTATAGATATTGAAACTCTTGCATAATAATTATCACCATGTTCATTTAGTTTAGTACGTATTATTCGTATTATTTACTACTTCAAATACAAAATATTTACATAATTAAAAAGCGAAATATTCATTATCTGCCTAATCATTTGGCTAGCCCTATATTATCTGTTATGTTGGTCTTCATTATTTCTAGGGGTAACAAGATATACGATCGTAATAATATTACCTTGTTGCTTTTTACAGGCAGAGATTAGCCTAGATGACGTCAAAACAAGTCATGAGATAAGTAGCTTGTAACTATCAATAACATCATAATTCTGATGAAATTTTACTGCTTCGTTGATCTAGTATTACTGTTGAGCATGAAGTCCTGAGTTCGATTCCCGGGTCCGGCAAAAGCCCCTCCCTTTGCCGGACCCGGGAATCGAACTCAGGACTTCATGCTCAACAGTGAGGGGTTTTACCATCTAGAATTTCTCAGCACCTCTACCTAACCCATAGGGGTTACAGGCGTGGTGTTATGTCAAAAGTTATTTATTCAAGCTAGGTTGAAATGCACTTTTTGAATTTTAAAATCATCAGACAATCCCCCAAAATGCCCGCCCTTCAGAACTTTCAGTGCGTAGCTGGGCAGAAGTGGCGCAACAAACTCCCCAGCTCACAGCACAGCTGTCTGTTTAGTATAAAGAGCATAATTTCATACAATAAATAGTATGGAGAAGAAAAAAATAAACATTACGATACAAAAACTATTACGTTAAATTATTTGCCATAAATGTCAGCTAGTGCACGCTGATATACCAAAAAAAAAACATTGAAAACAGACTACGCAAGCATAAGAAAAAATAGCCTCCATGCCATGCTATGGCAACTGCGAACTACAGAAATATTCATGTTTTTTCTTTAAAACAGCGCCATCTAGTTCATAGTTAGAGTAAAATAAAGGTCGATGTTGCTATATTGAATACATAAAACACAATGGTGGAAAAAAAGTCCCCACAAAGTGTGATTATGAAACTGTAAATGGTTGATATTCTAATAAATATTACAAAGTAGGTATAATGTATGTTTTCCAGCATTTAGAGATATGAAACCGCAGTGTAGAAAAATATTACTACGTAAATGAATTTTATAAACATGCAGATTCTCTTTGCATTATAGCAACACTTTAAATGCAAATGTCGGTTAGCTGGTTGTGTACTTGCTCCTGCGCATTTTTGCAATTTTAAAGTTTTGGATATTTTTCATGTGCACTGGTTTACACATTAGAGACCTTTTTGTCAATAAATTATATTATTTCAATGTCAAAATACATTTTAAAGTTTCGTCCCGATTCACCCTGTTTTACGATAGCTATACAGGCAATAGCTGCATAGGTACATATTATAGGTAGAACGAATACACCTACACACGCAGATATGCAGATATGGCTGTGTGTGTAGGTGTAATAGCTTTATCTAACTAACTATGAACTAGATGGCGCTTATCGTGAAGCATTGAAAAATACGCCAAGTTGCCTGTCTATGTCCCTATACATATTGTAGTCTTTGCTCCATGCATAAAGTGCATGCTCGCTTACAAGTGCAATGCTGAGCTGTGTCCATATAGCTGTAACTCGAAGTCACAAATGATAGGACTATCGAAGTAACATTAGTAAACAGTTAATTACGTAGTCATCATCGGCCTAGCCTTTTCCCAACTATGTTGGGGTCGGCTTCCAGTCTAACCGGATGCAGCTGAATACCTACAGATGCAGTTAATTACGTACTAACGAGTATAAATATATATAACAAAACCATGATCAGTAAGACGACCAGTCACTACCAGCAGCACCCTTTCTTGAGCGTAACGCCTCGTCAAGATCATAATGGCAGATCTAGGCCCCCCCCCGCCATAGGTATTTGGTGGAAGCAAGTCGACCCAAGACTCTACCGCAAGCAGTGACATCTAAAAGAGAGCATGACGACGTTGCCGCCTAGACGGCCTAGACTCTTGAAAACAATGTGATCAATTGTGGAGGTCGTTTTTTTTTAAGGCTGGGAAATCATGCAATGACTTCTCCCGCTCTGGGTGGAGCGGAATCTTACTGACTAAAACATCCATGTTCCTTCCTTAGCCTTTTATGTTCCGGGGTAGCGGTAACCCTTTCGGACAATCCCGCTTAGACGAGGTCGCTTGCTAACCACAAATTGCAATACTTACAAAGTGTTGGAGAAGATGAATTGTGATACTATCATGAAACTACTATATCTTTAAAAAAATCAGAGAAACTCTCGGACCTGAGCTAGTAAACGGCTAGTTTTTGACGAATAAATATATACATTGAATATGAGCGGCTTTGCCCCACAGCACATCTTAGTAACGACACATTTTGGAATGCAATAAAATGATCTAGACCACGGTATTTATTTATCGGTATATTGGCTAAGTGCAAGTTGAAAGTTATTTTTATGATATTTTATTGCTTCTGTACAGTTAGGCCATTTGGCTATTTATAGACATAGTTATTATTATTGGAAAAATCATAAGTAAACTTAGTTATATCATGGACAGTTGAACAAAGAAATCTATACATGGTAGAAGGGACATGGACGCGAAGTCTGTTATGAACTCCGTAGGTACATGATTCGTCGGTTATTAAAATAAATCATCTATAACATTGAAAAGTACAATTTATGGAATTTGAAGAAGTATAGAACAGCAACTTAAAATAACCGGCGAATAATTACAGCTCAGGTTAGTGAATAAAAATTAATTTTAAGCTGAGTAAGTTTTTACGGCATAGACTCGTTTTGTATATAGGTAGCTCAGTATTTAGAATAGAATAGAATTTATTTCCAAAGTAAGTGTTACATTGTATACCACAACTTAACCCATTGAAGGACAGTGAACGAGACACAATAGAAGTTTTATTGTTAATTCGTCTATAGGCCGTTCAGAGTCCCTCAAAGTGTTAAGACTAAGTATTAATCATATTAAGTACTTACAATTAGTTTCCAAAAACACGCAATTTTACAAATTAATCATGCTTAGTTATTAATCATTACACACGCTAAAATGATACGTCTTTCTTAAGTTAAGTAAACAATAACAAAAAAAACTGGTGTTAGAACTAATGTTTATACAAATAAACTAATTGGCGGTATACAGATAAAAAATTCTTTACCTTCCGCGCTAGTCATAGACTGTGTTACGGCAAGGTAAGGATTCTCGCACTAGAAATACCAACTGTATGTTATTTGACTTATGGACAGTAATACAATGTATATGGTCATAAAGGAGGATACAAAATTAACATCACGCATTTATTCCTGAAGGGTTTGGCTGAGTGTACCAGTAATAGTACAGTCAACAGCAAAAGTAGATGATCAAAATCAGAAACTCAATACTAGTGAACGGAGTTCGCGTCAGAACTGTGTGGCGTCGGAGTGATTCAAAAGTATATGATTGTAAATTATACCAAACATTTAGTACTAGTACAGCTGTCATATATTCGTGATCAGTTATAACTCCAAAAGTTATAAACACAATTCGCATCAGAACTAAGAAGTAAAAAAAAATTTCAAAACTAGTGAACAGTCCACGATTGTTACTTGGAAAGCAATAAAGATATTGAGTATTGGGTACAGTTGAAATAAAAAATTAAATGATGAAACTGAGGCCACGTAATCATGAAGCAAATAATTCTTATTTTTAATTAGCCCAGTAATTTTGTTTGTTATGTTTTACGGAAAAGCTGAATTTGATAAAGATTTGCATATTTAATAATATATGCCAAATTTCATCCAATTGAACCCCGAAAAAAGCATAATTATGTTCATTAAAAATCATATAATTTAAAAACTTTACTATATTAATTGTTTTTTTTTTGTAACTTCTGTCAAATGTTCAAAAGTAGCTGATGTGATACAAAACGATAATTCAATAAATATTATTATCTTTGTATGTTCGCGAATTTATGTCAATGTTCAAAAGTAGCGTAGTATACAGTAGCGGCTACAGTATATTAAAAACAGAAGGTAGATTGATATTTTTATCTCTAGTCGAGTCTATTGACACTGCTTGCAATGTTCTAAAGTAGCTGATGCGATACAAAATCATAACTCAATAATTGCTTTTGCCCAGTCGGCTACAGTTATGATTTTGTATCGCATCAGCTACTTTAGAACATTGCAAGCAGTGTCAATAGACTAGACTAGAGATAAAAATATCAATCTACCTTCCGTTTTTAATATACTGTAGCCGCTACTGTATAGCTACTTTTGAACATTGACATAAATTCGCGAACATACAAAGATAATAATATTTATTGAATTATCGTTTTGTATCACATCAGCTACTTTTGAACATTGACATAAATTCGCGAACATACAAAGATAATAATATTTATTGAATTATCGTTTTGTATCACATCAGCTACTTTTGAACATTGACAAATTCGCGAACATACAAAGATAATAATATTTATTGAATTATCGTTTTGTATCACATCAGCTACTTATGAACATTTGACAGAAGTTACAAAAAAAAACAATTAATATAGTAAAGTTTTTAAATTATATGATTTTTAATGAACATAATTATGCTTTTTTCGGGGTTCAATTGGATGAAATTTGGCATATATTATTAAATATGCAAATCTTTATCAAATTCAGCTTTTCCGTAAAACATAACAAACAAAATTACTGGGCTAATTAAAAATAAGAATTATTTGCTTCATGATTACGTGGCCTCAGTTTCATCATTTAATTTTTGATTTCAACTGTACCCAATACTCAATATCTTTATTGCTTTCCAAGTAACAATCGTGGACTGTTCACTAGTTTTGAAATTTTTTTTTACTTCTTAGTTCTGATGCGAATTGTGTTTATAACTTTTGGAGTTATAACTGATCACGAATATATGACAGCTGTACTAGTACTAAATGTTTGGTATAATTTACAATCATATACTTTTGAATCACTCCGACGCCACACAGTTCTGACGCGAACTCCGTTCACTAGTATTGAGTTTCTGATTTTGATCATCTACTTTTGCTGTTGACTGTACCTACTTAAATTTACAGCATCATGCTTAGTGGAAGCCTTTTTGTCACAGACTCGACGTGCAGCTGCCGATTATTTATGTTTTGTGCTCGAGTTTTATGCAGATCTATTTTGTTTCAATTTCCTGATTACATGAGTAAATCATCTTTTTGTAAGCACGTGTTTCTGTGACAAATAAACCCATTTTTCTTCCACATTTCGCCCGTTATCTTCGAGTCCCATGTAACAGGTCCCGGACTGCCTCCGGCTATCCAGCCTCCGGACTGTTACTAACAAATTTCAAATGAAAACCCAGTAACCCTTTGTCATATATACTCGTACTTCCTGCCTTAAAGGTACCTATTACCTATTTTTATGATTAATTTGAATGTAATTTGACCAAATCGAACGGTAATCTCTCCGTGAAACTGTCAAGATTTTATAAACCCACCAAACGGCGCCGATTTTATAAAATCTACGTCCCAATTCAAAATTCAATGTTTGGTCCAATTTATATTTTTATTTCAATCTGTAGGTACATACGTAAATAAGTAGGTATTCGTAAATCTACAGTCACGCGAGACGCGAGAGTAAGTAATGTAAGGTTTAAGCGGTATTGTCCGAAAGGGTTACCGCTACCCCGAAACATAAAGGGCTTTTTTTTTTTTTTTAAGGCTGGGAAATCATCCAATGACTGCTCCCGCTCTGGGTGGAGCGGAAGGGAGTGTCAGACTCTTACTGACTAAAACCCATCCATGTTCCTTCCGTAGCCCTTTATGTTCCGGGGTAGCGGTAACCCTTTCGGACAATCCCGCTTAAACATAAAGGGCTAAGGAAGGGACATGGATGTGTTTTAGTCAGTACTGGCTTCCTGCCCGTGACTTCGTCCGCAAACCTTAATAAATTATACACCTAAACCTTCGTCTTGAATCACTCTATCTATTAAAAAAAACACATGCATCGAAATCTATTGTGTAATTTTAAAAAATCCAATCTAAAATTAACCAATCAAAAAATATTGATTAAAAAGACATCATATTTTACTCAAAAAAAGAGTCGTTACAACTTTTGGTCTTAATTCCGTCTAACCACCTTTCGCAACGCGCGATAAGGAACTTCGTTCCAAAAATCGAAGCATACATTAGATACATACAGACATTAGGACAGACGCGGGAAGCGACTTAGCTCTATACTATGTAGTGAAGAGTCTGACACTTCCTACCGCTCCACCCAGAGAGGAGTCATTTGATGATATCCCACCCTCAAAAAATAAAAAAAAAGTGATGTAAGGTTACTCACTCAGTGAGCAACCGACCGACCGACCGACCGTGACCGACCGACCGAAACCCGACCTGACCGTGTGTGTGTGATGTTCAGCAGTGGAGCCAGCTCGCTCTACAAGTAACTTGAGGTGCGACCACAAATCAATCAATGCTATTTGATTTTAATCGATCCCTCGATCTTCCATTGTTTTTCATTTTGGCGGTACACCGCCCGCGTCCGGCGCGGCGTCAGTATCCGGGGTGACGTCAAGGTGACAGCTGTCAAATTCGTTCTAAAATCAACTGTGTAAGTTTAGCGTTTCGCAAATCATAATTGGATCAACAGGAAACCTGATACTAACCAGCAAATTGCCAAAGTCGTAAGAAAATTTGAATTTCTTGGGTTACCTTAGCGCATTCCTCTAATGCGACTGCTCCATCTGCGTTAGCGTTATAGTTAATGTCAATGGCCAACTACACGTTAATAAGGGCATTAAAAATTCGCGTTGGCTACACTTAGGTTACAATGCCGTAAAGAGTTAAGGTTGATGTTCCAGGGTAGCCCGCGAAATTCAAATTTTCTTAAGTTTTTTGCAATTTGCAGGCCAGTGATAGGTTGTATGTTGATGTGTTGATGAACATTTGATTCGCGGCTGTAAGACGTATGTAGTTACAGAATTATAATCATCAAAATCATTAATACAACCCTCCGAGCTCATAAAGGTGTAAAAATGACTTTTTACAAGGTCAAAGTCATTCCGGAACCTTTATAATAATAATAATAATAATAATAATTTAATTCGAGCAACAAGACTCATAGTGTTAGTAACAATATACTTACAAACTATGTTAGTAAAACAGTTACAAAACAAAAAGAAAACAGATTGTGACATCACTGCTGCACGGTGACAGGCCCAGCCGACACCCTGCAGCAGTGATTCACAAACACACAATCAAGCCTGCTCGCTATCATAGACAGGATGCTGTTGGCGCTGCCCCGCACCCTACGGACCAAGGATGCGCACCGCTTCCGCATCACGGTGTAAAAGCAGTTCACGTGAGCTTCAGCGAACATCCCTGAAGCGCTGCAGTATCGGGGCAACCCCATCAACACCCTGAACGCATTATTGTATTGGATGCGAAGGGCGCCGTATGATTTTTGAGTATAATGAACCCACAGACTGCAAGTATAAAAAGACGTACAGTAAGCACTAAATATAGTGCGCTTGACCTCTTTAGAGGCACGCCTGAATCTGCGGGCAATCATGTTAGCTCTCACACACAGCGCCCTTCGCTCCCTGTCAATATCCTCATCGTCTTTGAGACCAGTAGTCAATAAGTGACCCAGATATTTAAATCGGTCTACCCTCACAAGGGGTATACCGTTCAACTTAACTGAAGGTACTGCTTCCGGGTATCTACCCCTGGCCCCAAAGACCATGACCACACTCTTCTTAACATTATATGCCAAACCATGTAGTCTGGCATATTGCTCGCAAGTGGCTACGAGTGTCCTGAGCCCGCAGATTGACGCGCTCAGCAGCACCATGTCGTCAGCGTAGCTAATGTTATTACAACACACGCCATCAATATGACACCCGACACGCATGCTGCTAAGCGCGCCAACCAGATCATTCACGTATAGGTTGAATAGCGTAGGCGAGCATAACCCCCCCTGCCTCACCCCGCACTCCAACCCATACGGCCTAGACAGGGCGCCAGCCCACCTCACACTATTGACTTGGTTTACATACCAGTATTTTAGAGTATTTGTCACCGCTGGTGGCATATTAACCTCTTCCATCTTTCTCCATAAAATGTCGTAGGAAACCAAGTCAAAAGCCTTGCTCAAATCAAGGAAGCATGCGTATACTGGAGTGTGGCGATCCGTGTAGTACCTACTTCACAGTGTGCTTCACACTCAATATAGCGCTGTCAGTGGATAATCCAGACCTGAAACCGAATTGGTTATCGTGAACACGTATATGACTACTAAGTTGAGCGTGGAGCACACCGTCAAACACTTTCGACATGTCTGTGGCAAGAGATATTGGCCTGTAATTGTTCTTATCGCCCATGTCACCAGTCTTATTTTTGACGATAGGCACCACTGTTGTTTTGATCATGTCACTCGGCATATAAGCATGACCCAGACAAAAGGTAAAAAGCATAGCCAACACTGTTGGCAAATGTGGACCAGCAAATCGGAGATGCTCAATGCTGAGACCATCATGACCAGGAGATTTTCCTCGACGCATTGCTTTAATTCTGTTAAATAGCATTTTAGCAGTAATTTTAACTCCTAGGTCTGTCCGTGGCTCAACATTGAGCGGCGACTTAGATGGGCCTAATGGTGACTGCACACTAAAATGGTCCACAAAAAGGTCAGCTATTTGTCTAGCATCACTCACGACATCAACGCAAACAGGGAGGCTAGGCTTGCCCTTCAGTCTATTTGTATGTTTCCAAAACGATCGGAAATCGTTCTTTGAATGCTGTGAAGCCAGAATATCCATTTTAATTTGAGTCTCGTGTTCTTGACACCACTTCAGCCGAGACTTAAATATCCTTCTAGCTTCACGCATTTCATCAAAAATACGTCCCGACGTCGGCATACCGTTATCCAGCCAGCATAAAAAATTACGCCTAGCCTCTCTATGCGCGCCGCTTACATGCATGTTCCAGCCCACGACTGCTCCTTGTTTTCTAGGACTTCCCCTACACGTTACTGTCTCGGTAGCCGACTCGCATAATGCACTAACAATTTTACCATACATTGATTCTATTACCCGCAAGTGGCGAGGGTCATTACAAGTCTGACCACTACACTCTCTAAAGTCATCCGGGAAGTCAATAAGTCGCAATTTCTCATGACATTTTTTATTATAAGCCTGAATCTGTTCTTGACTTCTTTCTCCCCAGATTACCCTATTCACTTCAATGGTAACATTTGGTTGCTAAATCTGAACAAAACTAAGGTCACACACAATAATCAACGGAAAGTGGTCAGACCACTGCACGTCATATTTTACATAAGAATGCATAACAGTAGGCACAGCCGCCGTTGTGACTAAACAATGATCAAGCCACCTTTGCGATCCATGAGCATCACTAATAAAAGTGTGGGTATCCGAACTAAGACCCAACAACTCAGTGTCAATGCATGTCCATTGTTGTTCGGCACAAAAACTTGAGAGTTCCGTATAAAATAGTTCCGTTGGGTGCGAATTAAAATCTCCTAAGACATAACAACATTCTAAATTACAACTGTCAATAATTGCACTCACCGAGCCAAGACAGTCCGTGAACTCCGCCAGGTTTAAAACGTCATCGGTCGGCATGTACACACTCACCACTAGTATAGATTTATTACTTAGTGCAATCTTCACAGCACAAACGCGTGGATTATGACACTCGATAACCGACACATTACTAAACATTACTTTCCGCCATAAGATAGCCACACCACCGTAGGGCCTCCCACGTATTAGTCTTGACGCTGAATCCATGCCTGACGTCCCCGTCGAACTGAACTCACTGCTAATAGTGTCCAAATATGACTGTTCCTCAGTCAGCAACCAGGTTTCTTGAAGTGCTATTATGTCCGCACTGCTGCACAAGTCTCTGATGTAATCTGCCGAACGTTTTACATTTTTACAATTAAATGTAACCAACTTGCATGTTTTACTATCCATTAACTACTGTGTTTATTGTGCCGTTTCTAGTACAACGAGCTTGCGCTGCTGACTTCGGTTTAAAGTGTAAAAATTTCCGAAATATTATGCCCTGAGGCCACAACTTATCGTCAAGGAATGTTTCTACTTGCGATTGTGACACAAAGAATTTGTAGGCATAGCATAGTTTATGAGCTCGGAGGGTTGTATTAATGATTTTGATGATTATAATTCTGTAACTACATACGTCTTACAGCCGCGAATCAAATGTTCATCAACATACAACCTATCACTGGCCTGCAAATTGCAAAAAACTTAAGAAAATTTGAATTTCGCGGGCTGGTTGGAGGAAGTCACGCGTTAACACACATTAAAGTGATTGCAGCTTTGGATTCCAAAGACACGGCTCTGATTGTAATAATTCTAAAAACTCTAAAGCTTTCTCATGCGACCACTCCATTATCGTGCTCGTAAAATGCAGTTACCGCCTAAACAAAGTACCTACACTCGTCCTTGCATGCGTCCTGTGCGCGTGCGTTTCGTGGAATGAGATGGCATTAATGTAGCCAACATCACTTAGCGCGCTAAACTACGCACTTAAACCCTTTGATGTGTCCAAAAAACCGACACTCGAGTTATGGCTTAACGTTTAATGCCATTAATAATGCCATTTGTATAAAATGCCATTAAAACGTTGGCCACATCTACGTAACGCCTAAATTAACGTGTTAATTTGCGCGTTAAGACGCAGATGGAGCAGTAGCATTAGAAGAAAGCGCCAAGTTAGGCCGCGAAAAGTTTCTCACGTATTAGGTTGTATGTTTAGCAATATTATGATACGCGACCGACAAGTATCACACCCTTTCGTCATCATCACCTTGTACGAATTTTCTGTTCCTTTCTTCTTGTCTGTTTTTATGTGTGTACATACATTTTTAAATAAAATAAACAAGTCATCATCATCATACCCTTCGGCTTCCAGTCTAACCGGATGCAGCTGAATACCTGTATCTTACATGGAGCGACTGCCTATCTGGCCTCCACAACCCGGTAACTGGGCAATAGGATACCCCTTGGTAAGACTGGCTGTCAGACGACCCGTTACGACTGTCAAAGATGCACAAATGAGAGCCGGGACCAACGGCTTAACTTAACGTGCTTTCCGAGGCACGCAGGAGTCTCGGTAGGTAAAGATGCGTCACCTATCCACGGCCAACCGCGACAAACGTAGCTTAACCTGGTGGATCTTACCTGTGCGGCTGTTAGTACTTAGCCACGAGCTCCTCAAAAATAAACAAGTATGCATTTAAATAACTTTAATCATCAAAATGAATTAAGTCTCTAAGACCAAATGATGTTATGGACAATTTTATCAAATCACGATATTTGAGGTTTGAGGCCTACTCTTTAACTTAGTTGGGTTGATGATTCTAAGGATTATAAAATTAATCAGAAAATACAATGAGTACTTAAATGGCAGGTGTCCCATTCTCCGTATTTTTTAAAATAATATAGTGCCCTAGATAAATGACTGCCTAGTGGTCGCAAGCGTTGTACTGCTGAGCATGAGGTCCTAGTGATGATTCCCAGGTCGGGCAGTGTTTTTGGGTTTTTCCATGTGGAATTTTTCAGTAGCAGCCCGTGGTCGGGTCTATGCTATTGACAATTATTCGGGGTTTTAGAATTTCGACTTACAGATTGCTCTTGCGAGACAATTTGTACTTAGGTCCCTAGAGGGTCACAACAAAAAAGGTAGACAAACGAAACATGTTTAATGAGTTCTTTTATTAAAAGTATACTTTCTATTATATTCTCACTACCATTAGACAGTCCTCATTATCCGCTACAAAATCCATCTGCATTTGTCAGTAACTTACTTTCTTAGTGAGTGTTCCCAGTGTCGGAACGACAGTTCATCGAGACCTTTATTTGTATATAGTTAGAGTATAAAATACCACGGCACGATTTATCTTCGTCTGCGATAGTTTTACCATTTTAAGTGAGTTAGTTTTTTTATTACAGTTTGTCGTCCCGACACAATGGGAGGGTACTTTAGCGTACCGAGTATTACTATAATACAGCAGATTATAATTATGGCTACGACTCATGATTATATATCAGTTCTTGTAACTAAATCTATGTCAAAATATATTATAAATACGTATTATTTCGCAATAAGTTTCACTAGTGTCTCTTCCATCGTTTTACATACAAATATCTCCGTACTTCTATCTTCCCTTAGCCACCAATTTCTTAAGAAACATAAGCAGTAAAAAACAGTTTCTTTATTTCTATTATTTTCGCCTTCAAATTGCCAGTGTCATAAAACATACACGAAAAAAAATTAAATAAAACAAACTTGGCACCTCGACGATACTTTGCACACAGTAAAAAAAATCGAAATCCGTGTCCTACGTACTAGATACGGAATGAGCAAAACGTACTTATAGCGCTACGTTTCTATTGGCGCGTGGGCAAAAACGGAACTAACGCCGCCATCATGTTTTGTCAATACAAGCAAAACTGCACAAATGTTTACCAACAACGCCCCTCCTGTCAAGGTCACTTAGGCGTTAAAAGATTCGTACTTATAATGGCGACCACTCAGGTCCCTAAAAAAAGAGCACTATGACATATACTATTGCAGGTTTGACTCAACATACTATAATATCTTCATATTAAAGCAGTATACTGGTATTCAGCTGCATCCGGTAAGACTGGAAGCCGACCAGCTATGTTGGGCAAAGGCCAGTCATATTGAGTGACGTATGGAAGACAATAAAAACAGACTTATGAAACTTTCGATACTTAATATCATTATTAAACTCTTGCAGTGGACCCGCTTGGTTAATTACGGCCCACTTCCTCTCACATAGGTTTTCCCAGCAGTGGGAACATAGGCTGTTTATGGTTTAAAATGCTGCCTTTAAAATACAGAGGATGCTATTAAAATAGCCCACACTTGAAATAATTTTTTAGTTGTCCTTTAAAATATTTCTTCCATAAGTCGCATCAGAGTCAGAAAAAAAAATCTATGAAAATGAAATGACAAAATATGTTTAAAAGAAATTGAGAAGCTTCTTAATGAAGTTGATTATTAAATCCTTATACCTAAATAAATGTAATATACAATTCGTATAACACGTGTCTAGTACGTAGCACAGGCAAGTCATTGAGTAAAACTTAAAAAAGGTAGAAAATAAAGATAACGCCGTATTAATAATTATATGTAATAATGTATATAATAGTAACTATTTACAAATGACTCGAAGTGATGATTACAATGTTTCATATCGACCGCGCTCCTATAACGCCTATAAATATTGTTTAATAATTTATTTGTGGTGTTACCTGGAAAGAAAATGATAAGTTTAAAAATAATATGTTGCACACCACACAAAAGCACCATAGACGGTGAAACATTACATTTAAGGAGAAAACAGATTATGTAAAACGTAACGCAATAACTATGTCAATATGTTTCAATGCGTGTTACGTTTGATGTTGCATTGCATATAATTGGACAGCATGTTCGTTTCAACGTATGTTACGATCCACATATGTGTAGCCACCATTACAACAAAGCCCGCATCGCATCACAACATCCTATATTTATAGCATTTATATAAGTAATTCTTTCTTTTTTAAGTGGTTAGTGACTAACCTGGTGTCAAAGTTTTTATGCTGCCTATGGGCCTCTGACTTAGCTTAGCTTTATATAAGTAATGACTCTTATATTCTGTTAAGATTACAAAGATAGACGGTGCACATTAATATCAAATTCAAAGTCAAAGTCGAATCATTTATTTATTTCTTAATTTTTTGATGCTCTTTGATTATATACTTATTATTTCTGTATATATTACTATGAATATTTAGCTTTTAAATGTAAATATGATTATATTAGTGTTAGATATTTATTTCAAATAGGCACAAAAAAGGCACTTTTGAACATCAAAATGAACAAGAAATAGAATTTATTTTAGTCGCCCCTTACAAAAGGTAGTTTCGTATGGAGAAGAATGGGCAAGAAATGCCACCTTTACTCGGTATCGGTCAACAGGACCTTATATCGGTCAATAATTCCAAGATTAATCGCCCGTTGGGTCTTGCCTATAGTTCAAATACAACTAGTACACACAATTAGGTTTATTATTCATTAATGCAGGGGCGGTGTAGACCAGCCCTGTCCTGACCACTGTCTTACTATGTAGAGACGGACTCCCGGAAGGTGATTACAAACAAAATGTTCATTGCCTATCCAAACTTAACTCATCTCAATAAAACCCCTAAGAAATATATCCTGAACCACAAAAGTAAACACACTGTTAAGTGATAAAAGAACATCTGAGAGTACTGTACCCGTAGAGCTTTGCTTGGGTCTATATTATGTGAAAGGCTTTATATCTAAACAAGCCTTTCACAAAGTGGTCCATAACGCCCTCTTGTGGGCGCTGCAGGCCTTAACGGGGGCAGTAAGAGACCCAGAAAAAAAACTGGGGGCGTTGTGTAGAGGCTTAGGGGGCGATTTGTATTTTCATCTAGATAGTGGTTTTTTAGTACAGAGGCCAGCACATCAAGTTACCACAATCTGTCAAATTTCTTTGATAGTATTTCAACTTTATTGCAAAGACATAAGGTTCATTTTTAATTGAGAAAATTTGACAGTTAGGGATAGTTTGATGTGCTGGCGTCTGTACGTGAAAAAATAGGGGCGCTAAAAACTAATGATGAGGTCCTGGATAAAAATCCAGGTTCAATAATTTTATATATATTTTTAGTTATTTGGTTTAGTGTTCGTTTAGTTCTTCTAGAACTTTGTATTAATGCTCCTATCGTTGCGGGTTTGTGTAAAGGTTTCTCTCTGTCAGTTAACCTACTCCGGTCGCACATCGCTTGTCTCAAACCTTTATGGAATTGCACAAAGCTGTTAATCAATCTTTCTGTAATCATAGTACTGCAAACAAGGTGATCATATTAAATATTATCACCGCGCGTTCGTACTTCGTATATCCGAAGATTAACGATGTTTCTCAAAGCACAGTTTTCTTGGAATATCTGTGCAATATTTACCTAAGTAGGCCTGCAGGCAGGCGAGTGCAGGTCCCGGTCGGAGCCGCCCGCGAAGCTGATGTTCAGCAGCATGGCCTCGAAGGGATCGCTGCGCATGCGCTGCTGGTTGGCCTGCGCCGCCGAGCCCGCGTCGCGAATGATGCGGGTCTCTTCGTTGCCGTCCTGCTGGTGGGAGGAGACAATTATAACATAATGTACTATCCCCAGAGAAAGTTGAAGCAAGAAGTATTATATTGATGCCATCGACGTTATATTATCACCAGCTGCTCGGCTCCTATTGGTCGTAGCGTGATGTTATATTCGTCAATAAATGCCTTCCTCAATAAATGGACTATCCAACACAAAAAGAATTTTTCAATTTGAACCAGTAGTTCCAGAGATTAGCGCGTTCAAACAAACAAACTCTTCAGCTTTATAATATTAGTATAGATTACATAGATTCAGCTGACTCAGATTATTGCTCCAGTCTAGAAATCATTGTCAGGTCATATGAGGACAATGCCGATTAATGGGTTGAGGATGTAGTGTCCAATGAATAAGTACAGTACTCCCAAATTAATAATGCACATGCAGATCTTCGCTAATTGTCGTATTCCCGGAAACACCCGAATCATTGAATCGTTCGAGTCCCTTGCATTTTGCACCTTGTTCGAAAGAAATAGGAGTCAATTTCATGTGTACACAATCGAAAACAATTCGGGCGGTCGGCGGTCAGTCAAAGGTCCGTCAGTCGTCTTGTCATATTGGTGGTGACTGCACGTGTTCTCTTTGTCTGGAATTATATAGAGCTACTATTACACACCTTTCTTGGTTTTGTTTTAAAGGTGAATTTAATTTCAACTTTAATTATCTTATTCAAATTGAAATAGTTAATTTTGTAAAATATATAAATATAAGTACTAACATTTTTCACGTTTTTTCAATACTAAAAAATTAAAAATACCAACGTAAAATACATATTAAGTACTAGAAAAAGCATATTAAAAATCAGATTTAGGCTTATATGAATTATAGCTCGCTATTTACTTACATGGAAATATTGAATCAAATTTCGTTACTGATAAATCAATATTTATCTCTTTTAGGACAAAACACATAATCACACTAAATTATGCATGAAGAAAATGCACTTAACCACTCTATATACATATCGTCTTCTGACGCTCGAGGAATACGACCGTTGCCGAACAGTGGCGAAGATTTCTATGCGCATTATCACTTTTGGAGACCTGTACAGTACCTCAGGCCTAGGACTCCAGAGCCGCACGACGGTCTCGATGCCGCTGGTGGCGAGCAGGAACATGGAGGGGTGCAGCTGGATGCAGTTGAGAATGGAATCGTCTCCACGAAGACAGCGGATGATGTTGCCGGATTTACGGCACCAGATGAACATGCTGCCGTCGTCGGAACTGGAACCGAATTTACCATTTTTTTATTTTTTTACCTTAGTAGTTAAAAAATAATAAGGAGCTCGTGGCTGAGTACACACCCTTACAGCCAAAGTTTGCCACAGGAAGAAAACAACTTTAGATTTAAAATTAATATGACTTTACATAATTTGACATGTAATAATGATTCATTTCATTTAATTGACACTAACAATTATGTTAGTAATCATTTTTATTTGACAAAAGATAGATTTTTAATGGATAAATACTATCTTTCTATGTATTGTAAAAGACAGATAGCTGTGTCGCTATCATATTACTTTTCTATTACAGCCAAGAATTTGGCTAAACAAATTGCTTCTATTGAGCAATGCAATGACATATTAAATAATTCAGCCAATAATTTGGCATCAAATGTTGACATTTACAGTCATTTAAATTAGAAATTGAGACAATAGAGGCAACCTCCTGCAATATTGTACAGAATTGTGAATCTAAATTAAAAGAAAGTTCTTCAACACTAAATAGTATCAACCTGGTGCATCAAAATATTCAAGGATTTATGAACAAAGATTTAGAAGTAGACTTATTTTTGAATTTTAACAGTATTGATATTCTTTGTATAACAGAACATTGGCTAAAAAGCCACCAGTTCTTATTCAATTTTAATAATCACCAGGTTGGTAGTTCGTTCAGCAGAGTGAATGCTATAAATGGTGGCTCATTAATCTTAGTAAGTAACCAGCTTAAATTTAAAGACCGTAAGGATATTGTGAGCCTATCTGTTGAGCGGACAGTTGAAATAGCCTGTATAGAATTGGAGCAATTTATTATATTAAGCGTGTACAGACCCCCTTCAGGATTGTATGACTGCTTTGAAAAGATAATGGATGAAGTGTTACACAAGATTTGTAATTCAAACAAATCCATTGTTGTTTGTGGTGATTTTAATGTTAATTTATTAGAAAATTCAGGTCCTTGCAGTAAAATAATAAGTCTGTTTCAGTCCTACAATCTTGTAAACCTATTTTTGGAGCCCACCAGAATAACACCTACTAGTGCCACATGCCTTGATAATATTTACACTGATGTTATACCGAGCCACAAAGAAATTATAAATTTACTAGATTCTGATCATTGCGGGCAAAAAAATACTATCCGGAACATTAACAGCAAAGTGGCTAAGAAGTATATCACGGTTAACCCCAAAACTGCAAGTTGTTTGGAAGCCTTTAAAGTTAAACTCAATAGTAAATTACCGGTGGAGTCTAGTCATGCTGAGCGTACTCATCAATATGATGACTTTTTTAATATGTACTGTAAAGAATTTAATTCCACCTTTATTCCCAAGACTATCTCGGTGAATAGTAGCGCATCTTTTAGTGACTGGGCTACCACTGGTATTCATAGAAGTAGAACACGCCTTTATGAGTTATACAATGAAAGGACTTTTGTAAATACTGCTCAATTTAATTTATATGTTAGAAATTACTCAAAATTATTTAAAAAAGTTTGTTGCGTAGCCAAGTCGCGTTATCTTAGTGCGAAGATTAAAAACAGTAGTAATGTAATTAAAACGACTTGGAACATTATTAATAGTGAAACGGGAAAGTCTAGTACCCGAAATTCTGACTACAGCTTGTCTGTTAATGGCAACATAATTAAATCAGACTTACAAGTCGCCGCGGCCTTTGAAAAGTTCTTTTCGGATATTCCCGTTTCAACTACTAAATCCTTAAACTCATCACCTTCTGTTGCTGAGTCTTTACTTAAGGAACATGTTAATATTTGCGATACGGAATTTCATTTTGAGCATATTACTTGTAGAGACATAATTAAAACCTTTCACACTTTAAATGTAAAAAAGACTGCAGATTTGTGGGGTAATTCTGTAGAAGTTGCTAAATCTGTTATTGACATTGTAGCACCTAATTTAGCTCTTATCTTTAATAATTGTATCGACTGTGGGGAGTTTCCTGACCTAATGAAAAATAGTAAAGTAATACCTTTGTTTAAATCAGGTAGTACATCAGACCCCACTAACTATAGACCTATTTCAATACTACCTACCTTCAGTAAAATATTTGAGAAATTAATTCTAGAGCAATTACAAAAATTTTTTAACAAACATAAATTATTACACACCAAACAGTTCGGGTTTACAAGGGGTCGTTCAACTACCGATGCCGGTGTTGAACTTTTAGGACATATTTACAATGCATGGGAAGATAAATGCGACGCCTTGGGGATTTTTTGTGATTTGTCTAAGGCATTCGATTGCGTTCTTCATGAAACATTAATCAGGAAACTCCGCCATTACGGGATCCGAAGCACCGCTCTGGATCTTCTTACTTCGTACTTGAGTAATAGAATTCAGAGCGTTGACGTTAATGGAAAAAGATCTCCCGGATCTATAGTAACAATGGGAGTCCCACAGGGCTCGATTCTTGGCCCTTTTTTGTTTCTTATTTATATTAACGATTTGCCTTACCTCATAAAAAATAGTCATGATATAGTGTTATTTGCAGATGACACTTCACTTTTGTTTAAACTTAAACGTCAGCAGCCGGCTACTGACGATGTAAATAGTGCGATCGCAACGGTAGTTCATTGGTTTAATGTTAATAACTTACTTCTTAATGAAAAAAAAACCAAATGTATTAAGTTTACGCTACCCCACGTTAGACAGGTGGAAACCAAAGTGTTGGTAAAGGGCGAAGAATTGAATCCTGAAGATACCACAGTATTCTTGGGCTTAACTTTGGATGCTAAGCTTCAGTGGGGGCCACATATAGATAAATTGTCCAAAAAACTAAGCTCCGCAGCATACGCTGTTAGAAAAATTCGTACTTTAACTGACACAGAGACAGCCCGCTTAGTGTACTTTAGCTATTTTCATAGTGTAATGTCGTACGGTATTCTATTGTGGGGAAATGCCGCCGATATTCAGACTATCTTTGTTTTACAGAAAAGAGCTGTTCGAGCAATTTATAAATTAAGTCCGAGACACTCTCTGAGAGAAAAATTTAAAGAAATAAATGTAATGACTGTACCTTCACAGTTTATTTTTGAAAATCTTTTGTATGCCCATAAAAATATAAAATTGTTTAAAAAATATAGTGATATTCATGATAAGAATACTAGGAACAAACACAAATTTGTTGTACCCACTACAAGGCTCAAAAAAATAGGAGGCTCGTTCAGATGTCAATGTATACGCTTTTATAATAAACTTCCAAGCCACGTTCAAGATCTAAGCCTTAATAAATTCAACTCGTTCGTTAAACGCAAGTTGTGCCAGAATGCTTATTATACTGTCAAAGACTTTATTGAAGACAAAAGGGCTTGGGATTGAGCTGCTCCAATTGTTTACATTATTGAATATTCTTTCTTTTTTTTTAATATCCTAAACTAATTGATTAGCATCTGAGATTACTCCTGGAGCTGCTGAAGATTCACAAAAACTTTTTGCATTATATAACTTCAATCTCTTAGCATTGTATAATTGCATAGCACGTTTGTGAGTACTATGTACCTACTATAAAGCTACAATTTACTGAGTACGTCTTACATTGACTTGAATGTGCCCTGGCGGCTGAGAGCATGTCATGCATGTAATGTCTCACTGGTGGTGGCGGTATTTTGGACCATTTAGTTCCCATCAAAATGGTTGAGCTGAATGGTGCTAATCCATGCGTCATGTTCATGAGCGGGCACCGTCAGTAGGGGCTGGTCACCTCTTAGCTGCCACGGCTGTTTTAATATTTAAATTAATTTTGAATTGTTTTTTAAAATCTTGTAATTATGAACGCTTTTATTAAGTTCTGCATCGTTCTCACGTGTATATTTCAACATGAGTGATGTAACCCAGTTTTTGTAAACATATTTTGGTTTAAAAGAGTGTCCATGGAGTTTCTTGCCCGTTCTTCTCCATAGGTACCTACTGCTTTGGAATGGGCAACTAGCTTCATCTTTCTGACTGACCGACCCCTTGACAATTCAAAAGTGCCTGTAATTGGTTTATTTGAAATAAATGCTTTGAGTTTGAGTACTAACACACAGGTTAAGCTACGCTTGCCGGGGTTGGCCGTGGATGGGTGACCATCTTTGCATACCGAGACTCCTCCATGCCTTGGAAAGCACGCTAAGCCGTTGGTCCCGGCTGTTATTTGTGCATCTTTGGCAGTTGTTACGGGTCGTCAGAAGCCCGAAAATCTGACAGCTAGTCTTACCAAGGGGTATAGTATTGCCCAGTTACTGGTTTGTGGAGGTCAGATAGGCAGTCGCTCCATGTAAAATACTGGTATTTAGTTGCATCCGGTTAGACTGGAAGCCGACCCCAACATAGATGGGAACAGGCTAGGCAGATGATGAGGCAAAAAAAAATAAAGATATTATTTTAGTTAATAATATCGTTAATTTTTCCAAATAGTTTTACTTCAGGAAATAATAAGGTTGACACACTTTCAATATGCAACCCTAAAAAATTACAGTTAAAAGCATGTTTGTATTACTTTCTATATAACTCACCCGGCTGCGATATAGTTAGCATCGGGGCCCAGGAAGGTAGCCTCCTTGATGTCGGTGGTGGTGTTGCAGTGTCCCAGGAACCGCTGCGAGTAGTCCAGGGCAGCAGTGCGCAGTTGCCTCTCGAGCACGCTGGTCGGCTGGCTGTCTTCGGATTCCGCGGCTGCTGGAGTCGGAAACGGAAGTTAGAATATAATTCCAGCTCATCGCAGCATTACTTGCTTAAAGGGAGGCTCTAATCACAAATTCTGTTTGGGTAAAATATTTTGCTGACGAAACAATGTTTTTTTTTTTTTGAGTATTTTGACTGTTATACATAAGTTAAGTTTAGAGTAAATAATAATAATATCCTTGGACATTTCACACAACGCCATATCGTCCCAAGCTAAGCAACATAATGCTTGTGTTATGGTAACGAGATGGCAGATAAACTACTTATATAAATTTTTTTTTGTAAATACATACATATTATAGATAGAAAAACACCCAGACTCGGAACAAATACTTGCAGGTCATACAAATATTTGTTCCGTGCGGGAATCGAACCCGCGACATGCTGCGCAGCATTTAATCGCTCAACCACTGCGCCAACCGTGTCGATGAAAAAAATGATCTAGAAATACCCCCATACCTTCATCAGGTGTAGTCTCCATACTCTCCAGGGCCACATTGATATCCTTTTGCAACAGAAACACGGCATGACTGGTCGCATGCCTCGGGAACTTGTCTTTAAAGTACAGCAGGCACTCGTGGGCCTCCCGGGCCCTCTTGAGATCCATCAGACCCTTGGCCAGCCGGAAGTGGGACTTAACGTGTGAGGAGTCCAGCTTTATGGCCTTGTAACAGTCTTTGATAGCGGCGTACGTGTCGCCTGACCTGTAAAGAAGAGTGTATAGAAAACGTAAAAACTGGTTTGGCAAGAAAATTTAATTTTTTGAGAGAGGAAGAAAGAAAAATGTTTATTACGCACAAACAAAACGCACATTATAAGAAAAAAAGAGATATTACTTAAAAATACACCGGTATAAAGCAGCTAAAAAGCCTCGTATTCAATTATGAAAATAAAAACATTGCACATATTCTTTATTTGTTCGCTGGAAGATTCGCCGCGAGAAAGCGAGTATTTGACACTTGGCCAAAATTTTCTTGAATGAATTGCGATTAATTGGCGACAAAGCAAAATTAGCACTATTTAGTGCAGCAAAATAATTAACAGGCAACTCCATTGGTAGCTTGATGAAAGTAATAAAAACAAAGCGCCACCTACGCGAAATTAATTTTATAGGTATCCTCCCCATTTTGGCAGCAGTTTGTATGTCTTGTTTTATTTTATACAAGTAGGTACCTGCAGGTAGGGATATTCGGATACTAGTAAATACGAGTAGGTACTTGATACTTTTGATTCGATACCAAGTATGTATTGCTACTAAAAAACTGAATATCTTAGACCTCAACAAACACAACCTAAAATTAAAAGTGACAGAATGGCTACTTACACTGGACTATGCCGAAACGGAGACTTTACTTACCTACATCACCTAATAAGCACCCACTCATCTCCTTGCTTGCAAAAACACTCTTATCCTCGGATCCATACACTCTCGCACATACCACTCTCTTACACACAATCACCACATCACCTACGTATACTCACTCACACACAATCATAAACACACCTATAATCACACTCACTCACCCGCACCCTCGCACTCACCTATGCATGCATAATTTAAAAACTAAAGTACCTAACTTTAGTTTTTTTTTCATAACGTATAACTACGAGGGCGGGTCAATAAGTCCGTGACTTTTTGAAGTTCTGACCTCTTTACTGAAAAAGCAACACTACTCCTGTCAACAGGCATCTGTCAGTTGACTCCTGTCAAAATTTGAACTTGCTGCGTCAGTTAGTTTGTGTTTGACAGCTATCTTTATCAGACTACCCAGTAATTTGAGGAAAAAATGGAGAAAAAAAGTGAATTTCGTGTGCTTATTAAGCATTATTTTTTGCGAAAAAAAAACCATTACCGAGACCAAAGCTAAGCTTGATAAATACTATGGGGACTCTGCACCATCGATTTCAATGGTAAAAAAGTGGTTTACTGAATTTCGTTGTGGCCGTACAAGCACTGAAGATGCCGAACGTCCTGGACGCCCAGTTGAGGTCTCTTCACCCAAAACAATCGAAAAAATTCACGATATGGTGTTGGCCGACCGAAGATTGAAAGTGCAAGAGATTGTGGAAACCGTAGGGATCTCGCATGGCTCAGTGGTTTCAATTTTGAATGATCACTTGGGCATGAGAAAGTTTTCCGCAAGATGGGTGCCGCGTTTGCTCACAGTCGACCACAAACGCAATCGTGTAACAACTTCACAGGAAGGTTTGGCGTTGTTTAATCGCAATATGGAGGAGTTTTTGCGCCGTTTTGTAACCGTGGACGAAACATGGATCCATCACAACACACCAGAGACCAAACAACAGTCAAAACAGTGGGTTTCTAAGGGTGAATCGGCGCCAAAGAAGGCCAAGGTGGGTTTGTCAGCCAATAAAGTTATGGCGACTGTTTTTTGGGATGCACGCGGGATAATCCACATTGACTACCTTCAAAGGGAAGAACAATCAATGGGGAATATTATGCCAACTTATTGGACCGATTCAATGACGATTTAAAAAAACCGACCTCATTTGGCCAAGAAAAAGTTCTTTTCCACCAAGACAATGCAAGGGTGCACACATGTGCAGTTGCCATGGCAAAAATCCATGAATTGGGCTATGAATTGCTCCCTCATCCGCCCTATTCTCCAGATTTGGCTCCGAGTGACTACTTCTTGTTCCCAAACCTGAAGAAATGGCTTGGTGGAAAAAGATTTGACTCCAATGATGAAGTCATCTCGCAAACAAAGGCCTATTTTGAGGACCTCGACAAATCATATTTTTTGGAAGGGATAAAAAAATTGGAGAAGCGTTGGACAAAGTGTATAGAGCTCAAGGGAGACTACGTTGAAAAATAAAATGATTTATTTATCAAAAAATCTGTGTTTTATTCCAAAAGTCACAGACTTATTGACCCGCCCTCGTATTTTTGGTTTTTTTTTTTCCCTACTTAAGTTAAATCGACACAAGTCCACTCATACATTTCACTTGGAAACCCATTGCGAAGCACTGTCTCTTAAGATACAGGATACCCCTAGTTTAAGAGACAGAGTTTAATGTATTGTGTACAGATTTCTGCAGCGTCCAAATGTTTTATGTAATGTACTCCACAGTTATCCCAAAATCGTAAACTTTATGTACAATTATCTGTATTTTCGGGAAATAAAGATATATTATTATATATTGCATCGAATCAATTTTGCGATACATACTCGATATCGAAACAAAATTACTTGGTATCAAATCGAATCAGCATCACCATTAAAATCAAGTATGCACAGCAATATTTAATTGTTGTTGCAACATCAGTTCCAAGCGAGTGCCTTTTTTCCAAAGCCGGTGCAACAATGTCTCAAACAAGGATCAGATTGTCTCCCAAATACCTTGAACAGTTATTCTTTTTGGGGAATCTATATGCTGAAGAGTTTTTTGTTTTAAGTATGCACGTGACGCAAAACCTTATAATAAGTTGATTTTTTTGCAATAAAGTCAAAATACTATCAAAGAAATTTGGCAGATTGTGGTAACTTGATGTGCTGGCCTCTGTACTACCGGGGTTATTAGTATTTAGCAAACATGAACGCTGAACTGCGACATCACGCTCCTCTCTTTTCCGCTCCCAATAGTTACGACATGCCGTCCTACTTCTACGTTTCGTATAATATAGTGTAATATCACAATATTACGTTGTTCATGTGTGCGTTAGTATGGCGTTTTTGAAGATCGAATATTGCGTAGGTCTTTATCTCTTTTTACTCATAATATATGATATGGTAGCTTTTTACAGCTAACTCAAACAATGGCGCTATGTTTTGTGCTATTCAAGGCTCAGTGTCTTCAACACACATACGTGTTCGTGGCAGTGTATGGGGTAAACAGTGTCAAGGATGCTTGGAAACATGCTGGACCTACTCCACAGGACAATCGTGTCTAGACAAAATCAAACTGGTTGCTAAGTAAATTAGGTAATAATTTATAATTTATTATTTGTAAAATACTATTTTAACATGTTGAAATAACTTCTCACACATTGATTGATTTATTATTATTAACTTTTAGAATGTTTGTAAATATGTGAGCACCATGTACTTGACATACTTAAGTTTACCTGCCATTACTATAATTATGTGTTTTTCTTTTCACCTTTTGTGGTGTAGTGTTTTTATTCTGGGTGCATCGTCTTCACATATAATGTTATAATTCATGTATACAAAACATTGTAAAACATTTTAAAAGAGTAACGGTGGAGTTTCTTGCCCATTCTTCTCCACACGAAACTACCTTTTGGAAGGGGTGACTAGAATCAATTCTATTTCTTGTTCATTTTGACGTTCAAAAGTGCCTTACTTGTGCCTATTTGAAATAAATGATTTGACTTTGACTTTGACAAAGGATCGACATTTAAGGGATACAACAAGTTATTATTATTATATTATATTATTATAACAAGTATCCCTTAAATGTAAATACTCACCACCCGAGGTGGGCTGGCTGGAATAACCGCCACAGGCCGCCATGGCCCACGCACAATGGTCCGCCTAAGGACTGAGTGCGGAAACCAAAACCTCAAGATAGCTAGATAGACTCACCACCCGCGGCGCATGAGCGCGGCGGCCCGGTTGGAGTACAGGATGGCGCAGTCGGGGCAGGCCGCGATGGCTTCGTTGTAGAACTCCACCGCGGTCGCGTAGTTGCCTTTGTTCACGAAGTCATTAGCCTGGAAGATGAATAATGATGATAAGGAACTTCATAATTTAAAGGACATGAATTGTCAAAATGAAACGCATTGCAATTGTTAAAGGAACTTGCAATTCAAAAAAATTAAATCAAAAATTATTTATTTCTCCAACATAAATTAAATTACCTCCTGGGTCCAATGAATTTATTTTCTTCCTAGGCAAAAAGAAATAGGGCCGAGCCTGCCGGGTAAGCGGGATTGTCCGAAAGGGTTACCGCTACCCCGGAACACAAAGGGTTAAGGAAGGAACATGGATGGGTTTTAGTCAGTAAAAGTCTGAAACTTCCTTCCGCTCCACCCAGAGCGGGAGAAGTCTTTGGATTATTTCCCACGGCCAAATAAAAAGGTTAAAAGAAATCATTTTCAAATAGAGCAAACCCCTCACCCTCTCTTTGAGCTGGCGCACCCTGTCGGACAGCTGCGGCGGCGGCTCCAGCGCGCCGGTGGTGCCGTTGGTGCCATTAGCGCCGCTGGTGCCGTTGGTGCCGTTGCGTGCCAGCGCCTTGCTCTCGCCACGGTTGCCGTGGTTGTGCTGGATTATGAAGCTTTCTACCAGGACTGGCCGCCTGGCTGAGTTTATGTCGAACAGGTATACCTGATAGCAAAAAAATATGGTTTTGTTGTAAACAAAATCCTGATGTGTTCCCGTCGGTTAAAATTATGAACTTCCATAAAAACTTTCACCCAATATTTAACCCAGCTACTACTCTCCCAGACTTCTAAATCATGGCTCCGTTCAATTCCATGTGAGGCATTTAGGTCCTAAAAAAATCATGATTCAAACAAAAAAAAAGTATGCAGTTTTCGAACAGACATTGTTCCCAATTTGAAGTTACGACCATTTAAAAAGTTATAGACTTGCATCCAAAAAGAGCAGGGTGGATCGAGGAGTCCGGGAGTGTATTTAGGTGTAATGCACATTTGAGACTTCGCCTGAGGAACATGCATCACTGAAATTACGTTGCATGCATTGCTATAGATGCATTTGAATATTTAAATTTCGCCGAACGTATAGTCCGTACCGAATTTTTAACGACGACAACAATCTTTACTGTTTGAAAATATGTACGTTCAAAATTTTCAAATGAACAAATTTTTTACAAGTCAGTAAGAAAATGACTTCTTTCTTATAAAATACTGGTATTCAGCTGCATCTAGTTAGACTGGAAGCCACCAGTGCCACCAACAGAGTTGGAAGAAGGCAGGCAGATAATTATGACAGTCACCTTTCTTTCCCCCTGCCTGGAACAGATACCCAATTGATGCAGTTACCTGTTCAGAGCCCAGGTTGACGAGCAGCTCGTTTCCGTCGTTGCTGAACGCGATGTAAGTAGTTGCCTTCTTTGGGAAGGTGTGTTCATTCGGCTCCATTGAGAGATGGCCTGAAGAAAACCCTAAGTAAGTCCACTTTACGATGAAAATTGATGGCATCACTGTCGCTTATTAACCCATTAGATTTTCGCCTATTAGAAGCAGTTCGCTTATAAGAGCTCAACGATTTATACGTGACTTATTTTTTTTCAAATTCTGTGAATTCAGATCCAAATGTCTCTTAAACTTAAGAACTGTCTCCTTGGAAGTTTTTCCTGTACAAAACGTGTGTATCTACGACGGCTAAGGTACCTGTGGTGTAGGTAAACTATGGGGTACATACGACATTTGAGGAGTTAATTACTAATGAAGTTTCATTGATGAAAACTTGACGAACGTTCAAACTTTCTTTCATTGACCTCTTTAGAGAATGGATGTTCAAAAATACTTCCTTTATTCTTTAGTAACTTTCTTCTCTTTCTCGCTTGCGAAAAAAATCGGATTTCTTCCCCCAGCGATTTAGATAGTGGCGTGAGTGAATTTAAGATTCTTATTCAGTAGTAGATATTAGAAGTGCTGACATCCTTCGAAGTTAATCCTAAACAAAACGTTTGAGATGACAAAAAACACACACGTCTTGGTAAAGTCTACCATTCAGGGAGTAAGGGAAGGTCGAGGGGTCTCACCGGGCGCGAAGTAGTGCACGGCGGCGCGCGGGATGTTGTTCTCGAGGTCGCCGTGGCCCGCGCGCGTGCAGCGCATGTTCTGACGCTCCCACATCTGGCGAGATGTTGGGGTGTTCACCTGAGCAACACACCATATCGCAGTAAGAACCAACAATGATGACTCTGTCGTATTGTGGAGAAATCCAGGAATCACTTGGTGTAACAATGATAAAATAGGCAGGGAGTTCTGATAAGAACAAAGCCCTTATCTACGCATACTTCAAACTTTTATTTTTGCTACGCGTAATGTTACGCACGCAAAACACTGTGTTTATGGGTGCATGCAGCAGTAAGTACAGGGGTTGTTGGTTTAAAGTTATAATATTGAAAACTTCTTTTCTTGAAAACAGTTTAAATTATAATTCGTTACGCGTTTATTTATTTTGTTGAAATCACTTTTTCTAAAGACCCTATACTGACACATTTTAAATTCTAGCATTACAGCTGTGAATGAGGAGAATCGAACAGTGCGCCACCTGTAATGATACAATTTGTAATATTACATTCACAGGGGTCTGCAATGTGATACAATTAGTAAAATTAACGCGGGTTCGTGGATGGCGGGCCCAATGCGGGTACGTAGATGGCGGGCCCAGTGCGGATACGTGGATGGGGCCAGCGGGTTGGTGGAACCTTATTTGGTAGTTTTACAACATTATGCTTCGTACATAATTAGTTAGTTTTCTGCCATTACTTTGCCTTTGCTTGATGGCAGCTGATCATCGATCACCTATTTTATCTTGAACTACACACATCAAAAGTGTCTAGGGATCAACATATATTTTTGCAATAACTTTTCTCTTGATTGATATTAATTTAAATTTTCTTTAAGGATTCATCAAATAAAGTGTTTTCGTTTGTCACAGTAACGATAAACCAAGTCACCTTTGCATTAATAAAGAAATTTGCCATTTTCCTAATAAAGGGATTTTTGACATTTGAACCACTAACATTAAAGTTCGAAAAAAAGACTGAAATAACAGTTTTCTTTAAAATTTTATTGGGTAACTTAAACAATTAATAATCCGTGTTTCTACCGCGAACACTAACAACACAAGAACATCGGTTTGGCATACTCAAAATGAGTTCATCCAAATCACGCTGTGGAATGGCCGCCCATGTTCGTTGCAACAACAAAAAAAGGTCTTCTTGCAACTGGATACCCTCCATATTCGGCAGAGCTCTTCTCTGTAGCATATCCCATGCATGCTCAATCGGGTTCAAGTCTGGCGACTGAGCAGGCCAGGGCAGGACATTGATGTTAGCTGCGGCGAGAGTCTGTCTTACAACTCTTGCGGTGTGCGGTCGTGCATTATCATGCATTAACTGAAATAAGGGACCGATTTGCACTTGTAGAGGAACGATGACGTCAGATACAATCGTCTCAGCATAAATTTGAGCGTTGAGGTTGCCTCTGATCCAAATCAACTCAGTTCTTCCGCCGATCCAAATACCCGCCCATACCATGATGGTTCCACCACTATAAGGATGGACTTCCTGGCAGGATTTTAATCGCTGTTGGCGTCCAGGGGTTCTCCAGTGTCGTATACGTCTTGTATCCGGTCTCATACCAAAACGAGACTCATCAGAAAAGCACACGAAACGCCATTGTTCTTCTGCCCAATTTCTGTGTTCAAGAGCCCATTGATATCGAATCCTACGATTGTGCATTGCTATAGGTGGTACCCGTAGCGGTCTTCGGGAATGAAGGTTCACTTCATGCAAGCGGTTTCTGACTGTTTGGTCGCTAATTAAGTTCCCTGAAGAGTGATGAAGCCTCACGGCTAACATCATGGCGGTTATTGTTGGAGCTCTTCGAGTTAAGATTTGAATGTATCGGTCTTGTCTCCGTGTCGCCAGACTTGAACCCGATTGAGCATGCATGGGATATGCTACAGAGAAGAGCTCTGCCGAATATGGAGGGTATCCAGTTGCAAGAAGACCTTTTTTTGTTGTTGCAACGAACATGGGCGGCCATTCCACAGCGTGATTTGGATGAACTCATTTTGAGTATGCCAAACCGATGTTCTTGTGTTGTTAGTGTTCGCGGTAGAAACACGGATTATTAATTGTTTAAGTTACCCAATAAAATTTTAAAGAAAACTGTTATTTCAGTCTTTTTTTCGAACTTTAATGTTAGTGGTTCAAATGTCAAAAATCCCTTTATTAGGAAAATGGCAAATTTCTTTATTAATGCAAAGGTGACTTGGTTTATCGTTACTGTGACAAACGAAAACACTTTATTTGATGAATCCTTAAAGAAAATTTAAATTAATATCAATCAAGAGAAAAGTTATTGCAAAAATATATGTTGATCCCTAGACACTTTTGATGTGTGTACTTTGCTTGAAAACCTACATTATTACTCCCCCTTACCTGTAATCTACCCAGTTTAATCATCCTGGTGTCATACAGCCGCACGTAGAAGTCATTGGCCCCCACGGCCATCTGGTACGGCCGGCGAGGGTTCACGGCCACGCACTTGGCTTCGGCGTAGCGACCCAGGTGGTTCAGCAGGTTCACCAGCACGTTGGACGCGTCAGGATTGCAGCTGTGCGAGGCACGCAGGTCGTGTTGGCTGAGGAAGAAAATTTGAGGTATTATTTGGAGCAATGTTCATTATTCGCACAGCTTTTTAATCACACCAATATTATAAAGGAGAAAGTTTGAGAGTGTGCGTGTTTTTATGCTTGTTACCTTTTCACACAAACTACTGGATGGGTCTGGATGAAATTCAACATAGAGATAGATTATAACCTGGATTAACACATAGGGCTTTTTGTCTCGTTAGGATGTTTCTGTGAGATTATTTCCGCGGGCGCAGCCGCAGGTAGAAGCTATTAAAATAATAATATTAATGTCTATTTATCCAAACTAATACATAAACACTGGTTGAACATAGTACTAGATGTACAAACGCCAGCACATCAAGCTATCCCTAACTGTCAAATTTTCTCAATTAAAAATGAACCTTATATCTTTGCAATAAAGTTGAAATACTATCAAAGAAATTTGACAGATTGTGGTAACTTGATGTGCTGGCCGCTGTACTTACTAAAAATGCAATTTAGTTGTTTGTACAAAAATCTATAGAAACACAAATGTAAACCTTGTTGTATATTAAGAGACTGTTCGGCCAAATGATTGCGGAAATTAAGTTGTACCTAACAATAGTATTTCATACTTCAGTTTTAGACCTTCCCAATGCTTCATTTTAATCAGGCGCGACTTGAGAAAATAATAAGAAAATTAACAGGAACCACAAAATACCCAACGTCAATAAGAAATTGGTTTGAAAAGGACCTCTGATTCAGTATACTTTGACTCACCTTACGAGGTGAGGTGAGGTCACCAACCTACCACAGGTTACATTATTTAATACAAAATGTAAATTTTGCGGCCATACTGCTTCTAGCAGAGTTATTCGTATTGTAACTATGTACAGAGGCCAACTTACTCTATCTGTCAATTTTTTCTGATAGATTTTCAACTTTATTACAAAATTATAAGGTTCATGTTCAATTGGGAATATTTGACAGTTTGGGATAGCTTGATGTGCTGCTGTCGGTACACTCACTAGCTGCATAGAGTGCCCCTTTTGAAGTGCTCCAACTTCAACACGAAGGAACCCAAATACGTTCACTTTTAGGAGTTCCGTACACAAAAGATTAAAACGGAAACCTAATCATCATTTCATTGTACTTTTTGAATGTTTCTTTTTATTGGTGTTGTTGTTTTTTCTTTATAATTCACTTACAGTATGAGTCCGTCCTCTCCCGCCGACCACAATACATGCGGGTTGTCGGGTGCGGTGGCCAGGCGCTTCACTCTGGCGCAGTGACACGCACACTCCAGCAGAGGCGTGTTGGAGTGGATGCTGGTCGCGCGCACATGGCCGTCGGCTGCGCATGTCGCTATCACGTCCGGGGACAGGAACTGGAGACAATGATCAACTTTGAGGCATTTCTTCTTTCCATATAGGCAGTTATTTCCTATAGGTACCACACTAATTACAGACTCGGAATCGGTTTAAACCGTTTAGAAAGAGCTGTATGTCCAAATAAAACCGAATAGTTCGACGTGGTGTCGTGTCACGAATGAAGCCGTCCGAACCATAAGGAGAGGAAAGCGCCATGGTCAGTTTAAGGTCCAAATAATCTTAACAGGATAATATGATTGTGATGCAAACAGGTTTGCTTGAAGAGATCACGCTTAGCAAAATTCGAAACACTCACACATTTTTTTAAAGCCCTTCTCTTTGTTAACGTGGAGAATGAATGGAACATATCAATATTCATCACTAAAGATAAACTACGATAACATGGTGCGTCCCTCCAAATTACTGTTTCAATGTTTGCAGTCACATTCGTACGGAAGACTTTGTAAGTATTCTTCTTCAATAGCAGGCCGGTAGCAACGGGCGTTGTGGCTCTTGGTGGCGCTTTGTAATTACTTACAAACGTTTTGAAATTTGGAGGGGCGGGCCATGTTATCGTAGTTTATCTCTACACCTGAACTTGATCTGAAAATTAAGATCACACAGCGTGGTCATCAATGTTTGTTCTTTCATGTTTATGGAGCATTGCTCTGGGAAAGGAAGTTAAAATGGCATCAGCAATTAATTATAGTACTTAACCATTGTAATTGGGATTATACAGTATTGTTTCCTTGCTTTCCACTACCAAAGGGTTCAAATAGGTAACATTTTGATCGTATGTGGCAATACTCCCAGCCTTTTGGGAACTTTTCCTATTGACAGCGATGGACGAATTTCTTGATGTTCTTTGATCTATTTTTATTTATTTTTCCCTCCTGTTTTATATACCTTGTATATAGTTATTATTAATAATTATGTAAATATTATGTGATCGTATTCAATTTATTTTATTTTACTAGTATAATTTAAGTAAACAGTTTTTAGTAGAATTCAGGCAAATTATAAGTTTCCACTTATAACAAAATTCTGACACCAGGTTAGTCACTAACCACACGAAGAAGAAGTAGGCTTATAATACAAATAATTAGCAATATTCTCGACAGTTTATGTTATACTATAGACGCGTATCCTGTAACATAATTATGTAATTTTCGAAACAATATTTGTATTTTCCAACTAGATTCACAATGGAATCCATTACAGAAATCTCCAAGAGGCTTATAAGTTGGATAGCAAAAGTAAAAAAATCTGGACCAAAATTAGGTAGCCTATCATTTAAATAGTAAGGCTGGCGGAGGACAGGGTGTTGTGGCGCAGCCTGGGAGATGTCTATGTCCAGCAATGGACTGCGATACGCTGAGTTGGTTGATTGAACTGGCTTATTGCCCAGAAAATACTAGGAATACCTTTTGGCAAGGTTCAATGTCACATGTAATAATAAGTTCGCTATTCCAGGTACCCACTTATTGTTATTTATTTACATACACAGGCTACCATTACAGTGACCCAATTCGGTCGTGTAGTTAATTAACAATCCATGAAATAATTTACATCCATGCAATACAAGACTTAAAAATTAAATACCATAACACGTGTCGTTACCCGTGCTCTCATACGATAAATGTGTAGAGTCAAGTTCTTCCAACTAAACAGACAGCTGTGCTGCTGGGGAGCTTGCGCCCCTTCTTCCCAGCTAAAGCACTGGGATGTAGTGCAGGGTGGGCGTTCTTGGGGGACTGTTTTATGTAACTTTGACCTTCAAAAAGTGCTGATTTTCAACCTAGTTTGAATAAAAGACTTTTGATTTTAAATTTTTTCAGTAAACATGAGTAAATATCTGTATGCGCTTCAACATAAGACTATATTTAGTCTCATTTGGAGCATGATGCATTACCATCCGATTGACTCCTTATTAGAGCTTCATACAATATCGAAATGGCTTTTATATTTGTGAAAGCATAAATTCTATATTCAAAAGTTAGGTACTGCTGATACTTGATAAGAGTAAGAATAGGAAATGAGGGATGGACTGTTTGAAGATAATATGGCTAGAAAGGGAGTAACTGCTGGTGAGTTTGTTGCGCCACTTCTTCCCAGCTAAAGCATTATGAAGTGATGAAGGGTAGGCGTTTTTGGGGGACTGTCTTATGTAACTTTGACCTTCAAAAAGTGCTGATTTTCAGCCTAGTTTGAATAAATGACTTTTGATTTTTATTACCGTGACGACGACTTATACT
Source organism: Hyppa rectilinea (assembly GCA_951799385.1). NCBI lineage: Eukaryota > Metazoa > Arthropoda > Insecta > Lepidoptera > Noctuidae > Hyppa > Hyppa rectilinea. Next base: position 1,122,881 of record OX637315.1, on the reverse strand, counting down.
TAGATAAATATGGAAAAAAACCAGTCGGATTAAAAAAATCTTTTTGTTTTTAATGTCCCAATTCTTGTGGATAACCATAAACTAAAGGTAGTTTAAATAAAAACATTAAAAAATCTCTTTTCAATTCTTAAATGTTTCTAGTTGCTGAGGCAACATAGTTATATTTTTCATAATCAGAGTTTATCAGATTAAAATTCAACACAATCAAGTGATTAGCGACGATAATGATTTATTTACTATTAAAAAAAAAAATTTGGAGTTCCTACCATAGAAACAGAGATGATTATAGCACCAATTATTAAGACAGCAATATCTGGACAGTTTTCAACACTAAAATTTCTCTAAACCTATGGCAACTGAAACAACTCATTGCATAACATAGCATAGCCTTTAAAGTTTCCACTGCAGGCACTCTGGCCTGCTCTCCGTTTAAGTGACTGGGCCATCGTCCACCATGTGAGCCCAGACGATGCATATGACTCACAAAATAAATCAAAACAATAAGTAAACATTATGTTATGGATGACCATTGCACATAGATGTAATTTAAATCCATGAACCATAGTACAGTCAGCCTTAAAAATATGTATACTTACATCAAAGAGAATTAATTTTATTGGGTATAATTTGTGTTTCATATTAGTGTAACTCAGGAGAAGTATAGTTACAAAACACTTTGTCTTCTTCTTTTCAAAAGTCAAATTTGAAACAACTAACAATTGAAAGAGAGAAATCCATGTGTAACTATTCACCTGATATAACACATTTATTAGCAAGGAGGTTAATGTTTAACTACAATTATGCACCCAACCTATACTATAACATTATAAAGAGGTCAAATTGTGAATCTGTTATAGAGGTTTATCTTCGGAACTATTTATCCAATTCCGAAAATGTTTCACTAATGGTAAACTGCTACAGTATTGCCGAGTGCCATAGGATATAATTGTTTGTTAAAACCAGAAATTCCACACGTATTAAGTCGCGGGAATAAGCTAGTGTGTAACATGTTTCATTACTACACTTGAATACAATATCAAGGAACAAACAATGTAGACAATTAAGTGAATTCTTATTATTCTTCCAAGTATATGTATATCTTTTGGAGGCTGACTGTACAATCACTTTATGCAAATTGATGACTACAATTGGTGTTCAGACTCTTCAATTGGTTTTGAATAGATGTCACTCTAAACCATTAAATAATTCTCATGTTATAGCTAGCACAATCAGTGTCTAATTGCTATCAATATCAAGCATCAAAATGAATGCATCCCTCGGCTGAGTTTTGGTAATGTCCTTATGCAGCATCACAAGATATAAACATAATTAATAGCAGCAGTGATAGCCTAGTGGTGTGACCGTCGGACTGCCAAGTCATAGAAGTCGAGTTCGCACCCAAGGCACCCCTGATTTTACGGATTCATGTGTGTATTGTAAAATTTTCACTTGCTTAAAATCGGTGAAGGACAACATCGTGAGGAAACCAGCATGTCTGAGAGATATTTCTCAACAGCATGTGAAGCTAACTCAGAGGCCCATGGGCAGCATAAAATCTCTGACACCAGGTTAGTCACTAACCACATGAAAAGAAGAAGAATTATTAAATAAACATAAATCTTATGTTAAAAAACATGGCTCTAAAAGAGGAGAAACTAATTAATATAATTTTCTCTCCCCCATTACCCAGACTTAACTTGGGTTTTTTCTATCTCCGCATCAGCAGCCCGGAGACTGGATTTGTGTCTGTTTGATGGCAAAAAGCCACCCCCTATCACATCATTGGGCTTCACTTTGAGGGATACTAAACACCCATAGAAGTTATAACAATAACACTTGCAATATTGTGTCTTGTTCAGTGGACCTTGAATGGGTTAATCAAACTGGCGAAATATAGGTGTACCATGGCTCACTACTGCCTAACTGGTGAATAACTACTGTTCTGCTATTATGTGTGTAATCCTCTCTGTCAATAAGCTGTAAAAAAATAACCAGTGCATCGCAAACAGAATTAAAAAATCAAGGCATAGAGATGTGTAGGTCACAATGAATCATTGTGGGTTATCAATACAGAAGTAAAAAAAACATTCTCTTTATCATACTCATAACTAGGTTAGGAGAACATTTGTAAAAGCTGGAGAAAACCCTTCCAATGGAAATAGGCATCAATTAAATTGCCTCATCAAGTAATATTGATTGGTTATTTCATGATGGTATTGTATTGCCCAGTTACTGGGTTGTGGTCAGATAGGCAGTCACTCCATCTAAAATACTGGTATTCAGCTGCATCCGGTTAGACTGGAAGACAACCCTAACATATTTGGGAAAAGGCTAGGCAGATGAAGATGATTTCATGATATTTATGGACCATTTAAGGTTCTGAACCCTTAACAGCCATATTTGGTGCCTTGTTGACCTAGATCACTCCACAAACTACACACTTACCCATTAAAGTGTGGGCTTGAATTTGTTCAACCAATTGTTAGAATAAATTTGATGGTGACTAATAAATAGGTTGAATGTAATAATATATTATTAAATAATAGGTTTCTATAGGTATGTGTTGTTAAAAAATTAAACATCAACCTCTTCTAAATAACAACTTTGCCACAAAAATCTACTTGATTTAACTCACAGATATCACTGTGGAGGGAACATCAGACCCTAAGAGTGAAGGTTACTGTGGAAATATACTGTTCAATACACCTAGATCATTATAATAAAACATGAGGACTCATTGTTGTTGTGATATATAATGCAGGTTTATTTAAATGCCCTGTCATGTAGATTGTTGATCATTTTTCATAGATTCTAATAGGTATTGAATATCAAATATAATGTTATATAAACAAAATATGTTGTAATTTGTATTGTAAATCTTAAAATGAAAATCATCCCATAATAATTGACAAATATTTAAATAACAACCAATGTTTTTTTTGCTTTTAAATGTCATAGGTATTTTATATACTGACTCACCTTCACAGAGAATATGTTTCCAGTGTGTCCTGTAGCTATGTTCATAATTTCTTTGTAGCGGAACGGATCCCACAGCATTACGTGGAGATCATCAGATGCTGATGCCAGTATTCTATAATTATATTCATGATTTTTGTACCAATTTACAAATATAAAGTATATGAGCGATGATTTTGAAATACTTACGACCCATCGTGGTTCCATTCCAGGCAATTGACGCATCCCATATGCCCGTAAAGCTCCTTCTCCAGACCCAATCTGTCGATCATCGGTCGGGTCACGGTAAGCCGAGACTGAAACTTTCTGTTCAGATCCCCGCGCTCCCTGGCCGCCACCAGTCCCACGGTGCTGCTCGCCCAAGCGGGCTCCTCTCTTCTGCCCATTTTCGCTTAATAGCTCGTCAATATGTCTGATCAACCATCACAATCAGACGATTCATCAAACTAACTGCGGATCAATCTATTAATAGTGTTACACATCGTACTTCACATTACTAATTGGCGCACGCGAATATATCCACGAAAATCATTAATTGTTTAATGCGAATTACAAAATGAACAAACAAATACAATCAACAAAAAGCTTTATTCTCGAAAAAGATATTTCTCATGAAAATAAAAGTGTAGCTGTCAAACAGCTGTCACTGAGTTGCCAGCCATGTTTTTTCTTTTAATCTATGATTTATGGGAGTCGTTTCCAATAGTTTTCTGTTCACAACAATCTCAACTTAGGTTAAATGCTCTAGGTCTCAACCTTAGAGCATTTAATGCTCTAAGGTCTCAACTATTAGATTCGTCAAATCGACACTGATATGGTGACAGGCTTCCAAGTCGAAAATGCCACATTTTCGGTTACCTGATTTGAGATCCCGAACGCTAATACTCTAAAGAGTAATATAACCTAATAGCCATCGGAAGATTCGAAAAAATAGTGGTCGACTGGTTGGGAATAACGATTTCATTGATTGATGTTTAGCTCCCCACGCAATTGAATCTAATGATTAAATAGTAGGAATAATAATTATATTCAATTTCAATGAGGTATGGATGTACAACATATTTTTATTCAACTTTAGGTACATCATTGGCATACCAATTAAAAAAAATATTTTCATAAAAATATATTTTCAAATTCAAATTCAATTTTTTTTAATGTTGTTTGTTTATTGTTGTTTGTTTTGTTAAATTGTTTATTGTTTTTGTGTTTTTTTGTTTTGTTTGTTTAATTGTTTATTGTTTTTGTGTGTTTTTTGTTTTGTGTTTTTTGTTTTTGTTTATTTTGAAAAAAATATTGGGGACCTTAATTAGGGACTAACGCAAACTGACATTGTTTCTTTGCTATAGGTAGTCTGTGTCTTTGTATTTGTTTTGTATTGCACAGCTGACAGCACCTGATTTTTAGCAAATTGACATTTGATTTGAAGTTTCTTTCTTTGACATTTCGTTTCGTTTTATTTTGTTCGCATTGCGGAATATCTTTCGTAAAATTATCACTGAATTTGCTCAAAAAAATTTTCATACAACTCAGGTAGTGTTCAGAAGGTAACATCTTTTTATTCACAACATTTAATTTAATCAATCTTTGGTGGAACTTTGAAGAGGTTTTTGCAATATCAAACTGCATTAAGTAATACCTGATGAAACTGCATATTGTTCTAACCTAACCATTCCCTTTGTAGGCTAAAAAATGGGTGAACGCAAGGGCCAGAACCTTTACTACCCCCCCGACTACGACCCTAAGGTCGGGGGGTTGAACAAATTCATGGGTACCCATGCATTACGAGAAAGAGCCAGAAAGATCCATCTTGGGATCCTTATCATCCGTTTCGAGATGCCCTATAACATCTGGTGTGACGGCTGCAACAACCACATTGGGATGGGAGTTCGATACAATGCTGAGAAGACAAAGATTGGGATGTATTATACGACTCCTGTTTATCAGTTCAAGATGAAGTGCCACTTGTGTGATAATCATTTTGAAATCAAAACGGATCCGGGTGTAAGTATTTCTTGTGTTCAGCTATCTATTATTATAGTGGTTTTTGTTTCCTGCAATAACAAGTAACATGCAACTTTCCTACATCCATCATTGCCTGCATAACATTTTGGTTTCATCTGTAAAAAGAACCTGGCTCCATTGATGTTGAGTCCAATGCAAATATGCAATCTGTATAACCATTTGCACCATTCTGTGAGCTTGTGTCACCATTCTGTGAGCTTCGGTCAGTATGGGGCCATAGGCTAGCTTAGGAGGTGTCAGGCCATATTCTTAGTCTCCTTCTAATTTGAACTTTATGTTCAGTTAGGCCATGAAAGTTTCGAAGCTGGCGCTCTTGGACCTGTTCTGAGGTTAGGTTACAATCTTGTTGTGCTGTAGTGACCTGGTTTTAAATGCATTATTTTTGGTGTAACATGTGGAACATTCCTAATATTATTTCATAAAATCTTTTGCAGAACTTAGACTATGTCATTGTATCAGGCGCTAGACGTCAAGAGAACCGTTGGGACCCCACAGAAAATGGCCAGATTGTGCCAGACACTAAAGAGACCCAGAAGAAACTGTTTGATGATGCCATGTTCAGGCTGGAGCACAAGACGGGAGATGAGGATTCTGCTAAACTTGATAAACCAAGGTTAAGACGTCTGGTGGGGAGGAACGAGTCAGTTTGGAAAGATGATTATGAAGCTAACTGTTCTCTAAGAAGGAATTTTAGGGTGAGGACAAATTTTTAAAATGATATTACACAATACTATTAGTAGTTTTTGTTCCCTTTAAAAAGTCATACTTATGAACCACTTCCTACAGATAATTTCTCAGAGACAACGTGAGGTACATTTTATGAGCTAGTATAGTCTACACTACACTAATATTATAATGCGGAAAACTTTGTTTGTATGTTTGTTTGTTTCTTTGTAATGAATAGGCTCAAAAACTACTGGACCGATTTTAAAAATTCTTTCACCATTCGAAAGCTACATTATCCATGAGTAACTTAGGCTATATTTTATTTTGGGAAAAATAGGGTTCCATAAGATATTTGGGTTTTTCGGACACAAGGTGTAAAAAATCAACCAGAAAAGTTACTTATTTTGCATACGCTGCCTTATTATTATTATTAAATATAAAAGATAGAACCATAAAATGTTCTAACTAATTGTAGATCTTATAAATATCTACAAAAAAGTCCGCGACACACTATACCTATCTATGTTCGAGTAAGGCACAACAACCATTTTTTTATTTAAAAATCTTGAATTTTTTTTGGAGTACATTTAAACGCGTTTATTTTACTCATGCTATTAATCCTTATCAAAATAAAGTACAGTTTATGTAGATAATATTTGGTCCTCGAATGATTACAATTGGACGTTTGGTTTTGAAGTTATGGCGAAATTAAAATATTACGATTTCTGCTGCACGGCCCTTTGCGAAGTGGGCGTCACCAAGGCGGGGTGGGTGCGCTTGCGGGAGGGGAGTTTGGATCTATGAGTAACGTACCCGCGCGGCCGTAACATATACAGTGAAACTTGGTTAAATGGAACCTGGATAAGTGAGAAACCTCCATAACTGGAACTCATGCTGAAGTCCCAAAACTTTTGCACTGATTTACCTCTGTTAGTGAGACGAAGCAAACCTCTATATTTTATCTGGGATTCGTTCTTTCATTTTATTTTTCGTTCGTCGAATTTAATTTGCCAAAATTCAAATAAAGTTAAAAAATCACGTATAATATTTACATAATACGTTATTTTATTTATTATTCGCACCTGTATTACTGAAATAACCTGTTTTCTGACCTCTATTAATGAAACCCTCTGTAAATGAGACAGATATTTATTTATACCTGGAAATCTGAGACACTGGGTAAGTGGAATACCTCTATAAATGAGACAAATTTGCAGGTCCCTTGACGTCCCAATTAACCAGGTTTCACTGTAATAATAAAGTAACGTAATCTGGGACTACCTGCACGCGGTGAAGGCGGTAACAGTTTAGGTCTGATTTTCGATGACGCTGGTACTTAATATCATTGAAAATTTGACTCTACTGGCCAAAACACCCATATTTTTTTTATTTTATCGTATAAATATGCCTTCGGGCTTCGGGGTTGTTTGAGTGTTACATTTCCTTTTCCATTTATTTTCGTGACACGGTAGCCTACCCGGTAACGCAGGGGAGCAGTCATTTTAATTTAGATTTTAATTGATCCGGTATCATCACAATAAAACTATAACCATGCCTAGAAAGAGGTCAAATCTTTCCTAATGTTCCAAGAGAGCTAAAAGATTGTGGATCATAAAATCCCAAGAACCTACCGAAGAGCGTCAGGAGAGACTTGATGCTGTTCGACAACATCAGGCTTCAACTCGCTCCGTGGAAACCTCTTCGGGTCGCTAGAGACTAGTGAAGAATGTGATGCGCGACTGACCGTTGATTGTGAACGTTATGTATTGTGTCGCGAGTCAGAGACGTTCACGGAAAGAGAATTACGCTTGAGCTCCAAGCGTATCTACGCATCGACTTCTAGGTCTCTAGAGACAAGCGGGAAACGTGATGCGCGACTGACCGTTGATCGTGAACGCCACGCATTGTCTCGCGAGTCGGAGACGTTCACGGAAAGAGTATTGCGCTTGAGTTCCAAGCGTATCTATGCATCGACTTATAGGTCTCTTGAGACAAGTGGGGAATATAATAATGCGGTTACCAAAATGAAAACGATGACAAATGGACTGTATGTTTTGGTGGTTGTTGGAATGAAATAAAACTTAAGCTCAGTGTGATAAAGGGTTTAAATGGGAAAAATGATAAAAAATAACATAATGGCGACCCCGTTGTCGCTGGCATAAGCAACAGGATCCGCGTACGAAGTCGCGGGCAGAAGCCAGTGTATAAATAAACAGAAACAGACATGTTGTTGACTCTACCCAAGGCTGCCCCATTTGCATGTACATGTTTCTCCAAAATTAAGTTATTTTGACGTTTTTAACAATTCTTCTTTTAATTTTAATTCCAGAAAAGAAGAAAAGAATTAGAAGAAGCCTCTGTAAATGATGGCCTACTATTAGCCAAGTCATCCCTAAGCATAAGTCTTCTACCAGAGAATGAGGATGATAGAAACATGGCGTCACTCCTCTCTCTCAGACCTTCAAAGAGTATAGAAGAATCACTAAACCACACCAGAAGTAAGATCCTCAATATGCCAGCATTACCTAGCTCTAGTGGGCTGCTGACTAGCTTTGGAGGCTTACAGAAAGAAGAATCATTAGGTAAGAGCACTTTACTAACTAGACAAACTTTGGGCATCACTTTTAAAACAAGTAAGAAAGAAAATAATAGTGGATTGAATAAGACAGATGAAATAAGTGATGTGTTCGAACATAAGAATAGTATTGTAAAAATAGATCTTAAAGAAAATGATCATGATGATAACGACCAGCAAAATCGCCACCATAATATCACGCCTAAAGTATCCGAAGAAGAAGGCAGAGGTGTACTTGAAGTTGATAAGCAAGTGAATGAAAATAACATAAAAGACGAAAAGCATACAATAACAGAACCTACTCTAAAAGTTGAGTTTAATAAAGAAATTGAAATAGATAAAAAAGAAACAGACACTTCGGCTGCTGTGAAAGATGAAATGAATGATGACATCGTCAAAGAAGAAAAAGAAGCTAAAAAGATATCCTTGGTTTGTTATTATAGTTCTAGTGAGGAGAGCTCTGATGGCTAGCAAAATGGCTTCTGTTGCACTTATTTCAATGCAATTTGAAAGCAGAGTTTTGAGAAACAAGTTAGTCCCTGTGGGTTTCCACCATGCAATTGATCAGTCTACTCGTCACTGCTTTTGACCCATTAGAAGGGATGCTATGGCCTATTTAATGGTACCCAATATAGCCAAGAGACTGAAAACAAGATATTACTATATATATATAATATATACTTGAGACCTGCAGCTGCCCCGCATGGTTTTTGCGACTTGACAAAAAACCTCGTTTTTTGTTTAAGAAGGTTAAATATTAATTTATTATATACACATAAAATCTTCCAGAATATACTCTCTAAATGATAGTTGAAACCGCATCAAAATCCGTTGCGAGGCTTGGATAAACAATGCGGTCAAAAAGACATGCCGGAAAAGTGTCTTTAAATTATGTATGGGAGATTATATTATCGTGTGATGCAGTGATTGTGTTGTTGTTGCCAGTGGTAACGGCCGCCACTTAGTTCTATTGTGTGTAAATTATTTCATCAGCACTGCTCCCAAAACGTGGAAGGAAAACATCGTGAGGAAACGGGCATGGATCGACTTGTCCTATTAAAAATTCAAAGACGTTTAATATCTACCAACCCGTACCTACTGGGCACTCGTCGATTACAGCCCACTCCCACTCACTGAGAGGACGCCTGAGTCCCAGCTGTGGGCACATTATCGAATGATTATGCTGTAGTTATTTTAGTGTTAAATATTGGTTATTGTTAACCCCTCACATGTCGTATGAACCCCATAGGTTCATAAGAAAAATTCTCTTAAAACGACAATACCTAAATATAACCGTATAAATCGTTGAGCTCTTAAACGGATACTAATAGGCGAACATCTAATGGGTTAATAGTACCTTAGTGAGACACCCAAAAAAATGACACTGAATGCAACATGTTTGTAAGTTATGTGGTCTATAGGTTTTATAGATTTTCTTCTTGATTATCTTTCGGGATGGATATTGTTTAAGTAACAGATGTTCTTTTTTAAGATATAATATGGTTTGTATTTCTTAACATTGTCATAAACCTTTAAAAACATTCAGGGGTCACCTAATCTTCATATTAAATAATAAAATATAATGGACGACTGCAAAGACGGCAAGTACCTACAGTCCGACAGTCGGGCCAATTTTTGGGCTGCAGTCTTTATTTAAACTTACAATAAATTGGGTATTTGACAAGGTAGTCAATAACGTTACTTTTTATGAATTGTCAAAACGCGACATTAGAAAGTGTTTCGTATGAAATATTAAAATGTGACGTCACAGATTTTTGGATTGAAATGAAATATTTATTAACATTAAATCCAATTTTACAATTATATCCACCCATAATATTTAACTTCTATTCGGTGATGGAAGTTTTTAAGACTCCGGACTTTTCTCTGTGTGATTTCATATTTTGTGTTTGTCCGTGTCAAATAGCCAATTATACCTAATTTGTATGAACAGAGCACCTGATGAATTCTACGAGTATAAAACAATGTACACAAAATTATATATTTATTTACTGAAATAAAAATGCAAAACATCAGAATCACATTTTATTTTCCCATTTAAAAAACATTCAAGTTTCATGATTTAACTTTCGATGTAAGCAATGTACCCTCGCGTTGGATGAAGCTTTTCCACATATAATGGCCTGCCTGTTAAATTATAGGAAATATCTACACTCCGCCAAGCATTCTCAAATAGCGCTAACGAAAGTGAATCTACGAGGTAGCTAACTTACAGTGAAAAGTAGTGTTATAATAATGCTAAGAATTACCTACATAAAGATACGAAACAAATGGCAACACCCCTTGTCCTGTCTCTATTTGCATCTCGCTCGCACGTTTTATTTATAAGCGAGAGGTAACTATCGTAATCTAAAATTATTTCACACTAGCACTTTGCCCGCGGCTTCGCTCCCGTGGTCTTTCCCGTGGGACCCGTTATTTTTCCCGGGATAAAAAGTAGCCTATGTTACTCCTAGAAAACTAAGCTTTCCAACGGTGAAAGAATTTTTAAAATCGGTCCAGTAGTTTTTGAGCCTATACATTACAACCAAACAAACAAACAAAGTTTTCCTCTTTATAATATTAGTATAGAAAACACCATCCCAAGCCAAGGAGGTGGCGGGATGGGAGAGAGAAAGGTCCTCCCGTCCCAGCCGCCGCGGGAGACGCTCCGGGCGTCGGGAGCCACGTGACGACTCCCGGCCACCGTAGGCGCGGGCCTGCGGACGGTGAGTAATGGGTGACTCACCGTCCGATCAGCACCAGACCCGTGCCGTACGGCGCGTATATGTTCCACGCGCGCCTCAAAGAGATGTCAGCATATGAAGGGGCCCCCCAGGGCCAAGCCTGCCGGGTAAGCGGGATTGTCCGAAAGGGTTACCGCTACCCCGGAACATAAAGGGCTACGGAAGGAACATGGATGGGTTTTAGTCAGTAAGAGTCTGACACTCCCTTCCGCTCCACCCAGAGCGGGAGCAGTCATTGGATGATTTCCCAGCCTTAAAAAAAAAAAAAAAAGCCAGAACTGCGTAATCAAAAACAATCCTTAAGTATCTTTTTCAACCCACTCAAAATCAATACCTGAACAGAACAAGAATTAAAGAAATTTCATTGTAATTTTTACTACAGAATGTGCCGCTTAGTAGGCTTAAAAAATACTTGATTAATTAAAAAGACAAGTTCTACTTGAAGAAAAGTTACGCAAAAAACTTGCGCCAAAGTTGGTACCTGATACCTACCAGAAAAGTGTGACTTAATTATAATTACCATAGTGCCACAACAAGAAATCTAGATGAGAAATGCTTGATGGAGTAAACTAAAACATATTTTGTGCAATAAGACAACACTTCTGTCTACTTTAAAACACTGAGGACACAAACAAATATCTAATTATAAGAATATTGACACAGATTGACACCAAAGAATCGAGAGACATCCAACCTCATGTCGCCGTATGGGCAAACAGAGAGACAGGGTCATGAACACGACACATCGAGTTAAAAAAACAACTGCTTTGTAGAGCGTTGTCTGTGTCATTCGATCCAGCGTGTCCCTTGTTGTCCTCCCCCAGCGACACCCGAAGCCGAGGTCCGAACCCCACAGGTGGTGCTCTCAGCGTGTAGTATCTTAACCCCTTACTAATAAACGTATTATATCAGGTGAATAGTTACACACCAATTTATCTCTTTCAGTCGTCAGAAATTTGACATTTGAAAGAAGAAGACAGAGTATTGTGTAACGATACAGACGCTATACATCGTTTATTAGTAGGTAAGGGGGTAAGTTTGTAAGTAGGTATTTTAAGCCCTGGTAGGTGAGGTATCCACGTCTGTGTCACTCCTACCTGTGCTGTGGTACTGACAGTCTCTTCACCCGATGTGCCCTGTTAATGCCCGAGTACAGTTAGTTGAAATACTGGTAGGTAACTTATATATACCTACTCTAACGGCAAATGATTATATGTATTTACTTATTAACAGATAACAAGCTTACGTACTAAAGCTTAGAGATCGAATACATAAAATAATATAAATATTAATGTAATTTATTATGAAAATACTTTTAATATAACATTTATTACAATATCAGTGAGTACTAAATTAATTAGGCAATGAAATTGCACAGTTTATTATAATTTGCGCTAGATGGCGACACTTGGTTCGCCGATATTTTCTACAAATTCGTTTTTACAACATCCAAGTTCACGACAATTAGTTAATACAATTTAAGGACGATGTCATTTTCCAATTTTTTTGCTTTGATTTATCATTTTAGTAAGTATGCCATCATGGCAGCGTGTTTATATACCTAAAAGCTGACAGCAAAAAACATAATTATTTGCTTACGGCTGCAGTAGAAATGTAGTTTTTGGCGTGATCATTGCAAAAATATACATATACATACATAGGTAATAAAAAATAAATATACGCAAAAGCTGACTAGATTTTGAGATAAAGAATTATCAGTTACAAATATTGTTCAAATTATTGTCGTTATAAAACAGACGTAAGGCTCAGGATGTTCTGATATGTCCCCTGCATTATTCCAACCGAATATCGATGAATAATTAACAAATTAATATATTTTTAACAACACATCAATGATGAGATGATTTTTATATAATATAGAAATATCCCTGTTACATTATTCTATGCGTTAAACAATTTATATAAACACCTATTTCAATTTGGCAGAGGGAATGTTTGCCTTAGTAATTTATTTTCTGTTTATAAACAATCATAATGGGGCGAAGTACCTTCGACGTTCACTAGGAGGCGCTACTAGCACTTCAGGTTTTGCTTAAAATATGCTTCCTTTTATTGAATTTAAACGTGTTTCGTGCCATTCTATACACCGTTTATTATAACATTAGACAAATAACGACGGTTATTGTGTAATATTGTTGAAATAACTGCATTTTACAGTTGTTTTTTTAATGTAAATGGTTTGGTAATGGTCATTTCTTCATACGTACCTAACGTGAAATAGCGGAGTTTAATACGTCTATATAGATATAACGAAACGGTGATAACCGTTATTTGTTTAATGTTATAACAAACGGGCTATAGAGCCAACTAGTGATAAAGTACAAGGCTCCATTTAAAAATACAATGTCAATACTTATTAAAAAGTTTTTTCCTTTGAATAGGTAGGTAGTACAAATCGTTAATTTAATACAATAGTACCATCAATATAGTGTAATTACAATCATTGTTGTTCAGTTAGTGTGTTCATTTCTATTCGTTCGACCCACATCTCTTGTCTTCTAACGCCAGAATGAGAGCGCACTCGATCTTGGAAACCAGCCAAGTTAAAACCTCAGCGTCTGAAACTTCGATTACTTTTTCGTCCGTTGAGAAGTAGTTTACGAGCTCATCCTGGAAACATCAACATAATAAATCATTACAAAGCATTTGGCGTAGATGGCCTTGCGAAAACTTCGGCACGTAGTGAAAACAGTTTAAGTATAAACAAACTGACAAAAGTAGATTCAGGGAGGAAGGGTAAAATGGGACATGAGTATTCCTTCTTATCCACAAGACTGATGTTTTGTTCTAAACCTAAAAGGCTAGCTTTGGAGGAGCGTCGATTAATTGTACAGAATAAACAACTGAGTACGATCCTCAAAAGAGAATTCCAATACAGAGCACGCTCGGTGGCCGCTGCTAGACGCGACGTTGTGAACACTTTCTTTGCGGCCATCTTGTTTTGTCTTAAAAATGTTGTGACAATTTTATTTAAAAAATGTTTTCTCTTCAACGCCCCTTGTCAATGTCATTCGGCGCCAAAAGATCCTTGTATCACTCACCTGTTTAATGTTAAGCAGCAGTTTATCCTCATGCACTATGGGCGACCCGATGACGTCATCCAGCTTGACTGCCCACTCCACGTGCCATGAACCACTGGTACCACTCGCTCGTACCATGAATATGTGTCTGAGGAAAAACATAGGTATGACAGTTCAGAATGTCAAAATTAACCTGGTAAATTAATTAGGCAGATTGAAAACCTACGTAAATTTGCCGTGTTAATAGCTATTTGTCGACATTCCCTTATAAACTTGGGGCCGTGTTATGTTATAATATTTACGCCCAATCCAACTCGTCCTTTGCTGTCCTCTCCCAGCAACGCCCTAAGCTAAGGTCCGTAGTTCCGTACCCCACAGGTGGTGCCCTTAGTGGGTAGTAGCTTAGTTTGAAGTTTTAATAAGCCCTGGCTGGAGGCTACAATTCTTTTGTGGCATCCACAGGCCAGTCCGGTTAAGCAATAGCCAACCCTATGGTTGAACTGCCAGATGCCATTACCAAAAAAAATAAAAATGTAATAATATTGGTAACCAATACTTACTGCGTAGAAATCAGTAGCGTGCAGTTAGAGGTGGGTCCCAGATGCGCGTGCGCGATGTATGCGTCGGTGTCGGCGTAGTGACCGCGCCCCAGTAGCGTCAGCAGCTGCAGGCCCAGGGCGGCATGCTGGGAGTACGGCCGTACGCCCTGGAATGGGTAGAATGTGATGGTACAAACTTACAAAGAAAGCAGCCAACACTAATCTCGGACAAATCGGTGTGAACAAAAGAAAAAGTCGGGAGATCCCCATCAGAAACGAAGTCCCTTACGCGGTACTGGCACGTACACACACTCGTCGTATGTAATAGAAAAAGACAAGATATAGAAAGAGGGAACTTTTTTTTTTAAGTTTTTGCATTACCTATCTTCCAAACTTTTTTGTCGAAACATTTGCTTTCGCTGGAAAAATTTAGTTCGGGTTCGCTGGAAAAGAAGTTTCAGACAAGTCAAGACTAAACTCGCTACTACTTTCGGAGTAAATAAAAGTACTTATTTAAAGCTTGGCGGGCGTTGTTATCACCACATTAGCTATGAGAATATCTAAAACTGAGAATATACTGTGTTCACTGTTCACGCATCCACCATGCATCTGTCCATACGTGCATCTCCGTCTTTGTGTTAGATATCCAATCACAAACTAGGTGCGCGAATGTTGTGAATATATGGTAGATACATACTAATATTATATTTACTAATTTCATGTTCAATTACAAAAAAATATTTATAAATACGAAAGAGCCTCCATCTGTCCGTCTGTTACCTTTCCACGTCACGGCTGAACGGATTTGCACACAGGTAGACCATGACCTAGCTTTATTGTATCCCGATATAACGTTCCCGAGAGATAATTTCGGAGCTTCACCTAGGTGAAGCTGCGGGCAAATCCAAGTAACTAAAAATTAACCCCCTTACTAATAAACGTTGTAAACACCACTTTGTCTTCTTTCATAAGTCAAATTTCTGACGACTGAAAGAGAGAAATTGATGTGTAACTATTCACCTGATATAATACGTTTATTAGTGAGGGGGTAAGTAAATAAATAAATGATAAGTTCTAGAAGGTCACCTCGATAGGAGCGCAGTGTCTCGGCAGCCGTCGCCTCGCCAGCAGCCGCCCGCCGCTCCGCTCCACGCAGGCCTTCAGCGCGCTCTCCGCACTGCTGACGTTCAGCTGCCGCGATAGGGACGACCGGGCAGCCTCGCGACAAACATCTGATGAACAGTACAAGGTAAATGAGAGATGATATGAATAGCAACATTTCTACGGAACTAGTGTTCGGTATCGTTATGTGCTTGTGGTACCTACAAGCGCCACGTCCGGACTACGCATCAAAAACCAGACGTCGCACAAATCTTGCGACGCGCAAGCAGAGTTATCCTTGCAATTAGCAGGTACAGGGTGGATTTTTGAGATGTGGCAGTAAGGGTTTACCTTAACTGAGATAACAGTTACAAGAAAACGATCATTAGGCCCACCTTTAACTTTTTAAGACATTTTGATCAAAAAGTTACTCTGTCTCAAAAATCCAACCCAACTTCCCGACATTACCGTTGGTCTGCTCCACCAGACAGAGAATCAGACGATCTTGCCCTTATCAATGGGGGATAAGGAACTTTCCACCCAGTCCCTCATGCCTCTATGTAAAATCAACGGCAGTTTATTTTTCTTCTTTTCGCCGAAATTACAAAGTTCGCGTCTCCTGACTCGCCCAATGACAACAGTGCTTTAACAGTATAGTTAATGAAACTAACTACCCTCGGATTTGATAAATACTATTAGCATTTGATAGTCCAGTTCTCGAGAAAGATTATAAGCTTAACATTACGCTACGACCCTTAGGAGCCGAGCAAAAAGAAAAATTGTCAGAAAGAACGCTAAGCGAAAGCGAAGTAAGGGCGCGGGCGGGCGATTGGATGGGATGTGTTGGGTCGAGGAACAAGATATTTCACGTGGACGAAGTCGCGGACAGAAGGTACTTACGCGAAAGTACCTACCTATCTCTATCTGACTGTGTCACTTTTTCACCCCTAAAAGTGTCTACCCCCTACACCGTATCTTACCATGAGTCATGCTGATGCATGACCGTGCTAGGGTGTCCTGCCTTTTCGCAGAAAATTGTTTGCCAAATTTTCACTTGCCAACCAACGCTTCGCCGATGTTTCACTTTGACAACTAACGATTAGCAAATTTTTGTATGACAACGATTCATTTGGTAGAATTATTGTTAAGCCAATTATTATACTGACACAAAACGTTTGGGACATTTATCATTTGTCAACCATTTCACTAGGCCACACAACTATTAGACGAATGACGTTTTGTCAGTGTAACAATTCCCTTTTCATATAATGGTAACAAATAAACAAATTTTACATATTTTTTTTTATTTAACAATCTCAAAAATAACATTAAATCTTTAAATTGGCAGCAATGCACAGCAGTACTTTTTTGGATGCTCTTGAAATATACGTATATTTCAGATACCTCCAGAAAACTGAGTGCTAACAAACACTTTACTTCTTTATTAAACTGTATATCGCTTGCGTATCTTTTAGCGAAACCCTGTTCTTGAACTTGCCTAAAACAATTTTTTTTTAATAAGTATACAACAGAAGTGTAAGGTTGTTAGCGATGTTACGATAGGTTAGGTTAGGTTAGAGTATGACAAACAATGCACGAGCCGAGCGAGAAAAGCGAGCGTGCCGCGGAAGCGGCCGGCGATGTGCCAGAAGCGAATCGCTTTTGTAAAAAGAAACCGTTAAGTTAGGTTAGGTTAGGTTAGAGTATGACAAACAACGCACGAGCCGAGCGAGCGAAGCGAGCGTGCCGCGGTAGCGGACGGCGATGAGCCAGAAGCGAATCGCTTTTGTAAAAGGAAACAGTTAGGTTAGGTTAGGTTAGAGTATGACAAACAACGCACGAGCCGAGCGAGTGAAGCGAGCGTGCCGCGGCAGCGGCCGGCGATGTGCCAGAAGCGAATCGCTTTTGTAAAAGGAAACAGTTAGGTTAGGTCATATATTGTTAAAGTAAAAAAAAAACAATTACAAAAACTACCTGTATATAATTTGTCCCAAATGAAAATGGCATCCTTGTAAATAAATTTCTTCAAAATTTGATCGAAGACTCAGAATTGCAGCTTTTTCGAAATCTAACACATACTTTTGGTGCAAGATTAATACCGTGTTGTTTGCCGTATTCTATTATTAGAATATTAGTTACGAAAACAAAAAATTCTGCTAAATGAAAGTTGGCATTTTAAAAAGTGTCATTATGAAAAGCAGACCAAACGTACAGTTGGTAACTGTGAGGTTGGGAAATAAAACAAAATTATATAATAAGTTGGCAAATGATTATTCGGCGGAATAAAATTCTGCGAAACGTTGGTTGGCAAGTGAAAATTTGGCAAACAATTTTCGGCGAACAGGCAGAGAACCCCGTGCTAGAAACGAGTCAGACAAAAAATATCCTTGAATTGAAAAGTATTAAATTGCCCACTGGACCTTCCGTGATCAACCAACACCGTCGCGTGCCATGCACGCGGAGCGTCAACAATAATTTTCGACAAGAATATTTTGCCGGTGCCCCGTACGCTCTGTGCATGGCATACTTATTCTCCATCGACTTTTCTTCTTTTTAAAGCGGCGTGAACCCATTAACGTCGTGATCGTCTAATGATATTGTTTTCTCTGTCTTCCTCGTCTAAAACATGGGCTATCATAGCCAAGTTTCTTGGACAACAGCCACTTTATAGGTTCATAATTCTGACCAGTTTTTTTCTAACTATGTTGGGGTCGGCTTCCAGTGTCAACGGATGTAGCTGAATATCAGTATTTTAAATGGAGCGACTGCCTATCTGACGTCCACAACCCGGCCAGTAACTGGGTAATACGATAGGTACCCTTTGGTAAGACTGGCTGTCTGACTTTCAGGCTTCTGACTACCTGTAATGACTGTCAAAAATCCACGAATGACTGCCGGGACCAACGGCTTAACTTATCGAGTCTCAGTATGTAAAGAAGGTCACCCATTCACGGACCAACCCCGACAAGCGTAGCTTAACCTAATGGATCGATCCGTGCGGATGTTATTACTTAGCCACGAGCTCCTCATATAGATTCATAATTATAGGAAATTATTTTCTCAACAAAAATATTCACTCGCTCTACCTGATAAAACTGCGTCACGCGAAAACTAAGAAGATGACACACGGATGCTAAGGCTACTCCGTTTTGTACGGGAATGATTCGCTATAGATACGTTCTAGTGGGCCGTGTCACGTTTTATTCCGTGACTATACTGGTAGGTACGTTCATAGTACTGTCATGGCGTGATATGGTGTAGTAGGCAGACTCCTTCAACGTTTGAATGGATTTCGATGAAATTTTCCACACAGGTAAACTAGGACCTGTGTTACGACTTAAGATACTTGTTCATTCCAGTAATAAATTCCCTTGAGATAACTGACCTTCGCTGGCGAAGTCGCAAGCTAAAGCTAGTATAAAATAAAATGATATGCATGCACTACGGTACTCACTTCTCACGACGACACAGTCGTCATCTGTCCGCATTGCAGACGAAAACAAACGAGAAACACAGTTATTAACAATTAACTACATACAATGAATAAATTAGAAAAACACATTTATAAATTACTAAAGAGATAGTATTGAAAATAAGAATAAGTACAGACCCCAGCACATCAAGCTATCCCTTACTGTCAATTTTTTTCAATTAAAAATGTTCCTTAAGTCTTTGCAATAAAGTAGAAATACTATTAAAGAAATTTGACAGATTGTGGTAACTTGATGTGCTGGCCTCTGTACATAATCTTTGCAAAATTATAATCATGCTAAAAAAAAAAATTGAGTAAAACAATATATATTAAATGTTATTAAATTGGTATTAATACATCACATTCCTCTTAACAAGTTAACAATACAGCTCAATATTCAATATGCAAATTTGTAGAAATATTTTACAGAAACCCAAAAAACTCATGCATATAATACAAATAACATTTGAAGAAAACGTTGAAAAAATATTTACTTAGATACCAATAGATCTGAATGCTGAGTCGTATAATCATAGAATTAAAAAAAAATAAGTAGATACGTAATTTGTTCTCAGTTTTAAAACGAAATTAGGATAAATATAGGAATCAGCAGTTTTAATCTCCTCCGATGAAAAAAAAACTTACAGGATGTATAGGACGCGTAAATGGTTACCATGAATTCAACACAAGATTCTAAAACAAGTTAAAAAAAGAATCGATACATGTTTTTTATGATACAGCTGATTTTTTTTCAATGTACTGAATTCGTGGTAACAGTGTGCGTGTCCAAGTCAACACAGTGTATAAGAACAGTCCACAAATAAGACAATAAGATCAAGGTAAATATTAGGTAGTCGGTTCAAAAACGGAATGAAAAATAATGAACAGTAGGTACTCACCAAAAGTAGGTCTTGCGACGAGGGCTGTGAGAGCAAGCGCGATACTAGCTTGATTTCTGTTATCTCCCTCTATGACACTTTCTGGAATGTCGTTGCTTAGTTGAGGAACTTCACCTGATAAGCAAAGTTCAGGTGAACATTGTGAAACATTTTAAAAGAGTAACGGTGGAGTTTCTTGCCCATTCTTCTCCACACGAAACTACCTTTTGGAAGGGGCGACTAGAATCAATTCTATTTCTTGTTCATTTTTGACGTTCAAAAGTGCCTTTCTTTTGCCTATTTGAAATCAATGTTTTGACTTTTTGACTTTGACTTTATTAGCACAAATTCATTATAACGAAAATCGAAAATGACGACAAGCTTATTATCGGATATCCGTTTTTTAAATTATTATACTCTAACTCAAACTCAATGCATTTAATTAAAATAAAACAATTATAGGCACTTTTGAATTGTTAAGAGGAATTATGAAGTTTTTTAAGTTGCCCATTCCCAAACGTTATCGGTTCCTATGGAGAAGAACGGGCAAAAACTCCATGGACATTCTTATTCATGTTGAAATTTTAAATAAGTACAGGTTGTCGGCATAGTGACGTCATAATAAAATTGATTCCTCATTCCCAGGGATATTCTAATATATCCCATGTATGCCTGCGATTCTTGATAGTTTTTAACTTTTATATTTCTCGATAAAAAAAATATATTATGCAACTATTTTTACCATCCTGTTAATGCGAGAACGTTGTAGAAAGACGAGCACGTTAGCATACCTGGTTTTCTCCTAGGTGTCTGTGGTTTGGGCAGGTCATCAAACATGGCGTTGGTCCTGGTACTAGGACTCGCGCGCAGTCCCAGCAAGGCTGCTGCCCCGTCCTCTAAGCGAGAGGCCACGTCCATCACTTTCTTGCCAAGAGCTGTGCCCTGAAGTAAAAATAATATTTTATCTGGCTAGTGCACCATTTAGGCTAGTTTGGTATTCCTAGTTCTTTCAAAAGTAGATATTCCTCCTCCTACAGAAAAGAAGCTCAAGAGGTACTCCTGAACACACGGTGCGTATCGCTAGGAGCTGCCTCTATCAGGAGCCACATGACCACCGGTAGCTTGGGCTCTGTTCCCGATACCGGTGGGCTTTTTAACTTTTTTATAAAAATATTTACATTGTGTTTAAATGTAATAAAACAAATAATATAAATAGATAAGTACTGGACTTGTTGTTTTTTTTTCAGATTTAAAATTAAACGCCTAAAAATATTAAACACCTTGTGTATGTTGTGGTAATGTAGGTACAGAACTTACAACAAAATTAATATCCGGCTCGCTATTCTAGTACAAATCAGTCTCATTCAATATATTTTCTTACCAAACAGGGTTCATAATACTGCTTCAGTCCCCGCGAGAAGTCTCCTATATTGCTGTACGGGTTCCCGAGGATGTTAAGTCCGAGTACAAGGACGTAGAACTGCTGCACCAGCTGCGTCCAGTAGTGGCGAGAAGCCTGGTCTACCAGCGAGCTCGCTGTGATCGGAGCGTTGCGGAACTCGAGGTAGGACATCCTGGAAATATGTTAAAATAGAGCCTGGGCAGCCACGTTAGCACACTGAGTACTGGCACTATATTTATTTCATCTACTACTGTTTGCACGGAATAATAGCACACATCACATTACACGCATCACATTTGTGCGCTTGATGTATTAAATAAATAGTCCAATAGTAGGTATATTGGCTTAGTTTTTTTTTTCAAATAACATGACGTTCTATCTAAGACAGTCGGGTGATCTGTAAATCAGAACCCGCCTGCTTTTGACACCTTTGGCTCTTTAAGAATTAAAATTGTTCATTATTTTAACCAGTGCCTGCAATAAGATGTCGATATAAATAAAGATGTCAATAATAATCATACCTTCACAGTAAGCAATTTGAAATTAAGAGTCAAAATCATTTTGAAAGGTCCCTTCACTTAAAAATCAATAAAAAATAAGATTTCGTCACGTGAGGAGGCGGCAGGACATAAATATTATCTTGGTGAAAGTAATCTCGAATAATAATAAAAAAAAAACAATAACAGTACCCCACATTAATGGCAAATATGGTGATTTAGGCCAGCCAGTTATTTGTAGAATGAATCAAGTTCCACTTACTTTATAACTACATCCTTCATATCACACAGTGAGGATCCCCAGGAATTGAACAGATACTCCAGCAGGTCACTGTTGAACAGCTTAGGCCTATTCTCCTTCTTGTTTCCGAACTTCGTCTTACTAGGACTGTTGGCAGTCTCCGCAGAATACCCTCGAGATGACAGACTCAAAATCAGTTTTATTGGAGACAAGTGCACATACTCAAAGAGAATATTCCTCTGCGCATTAATCTGGCTCTTCATAGCAATCATTGGCAATGGCATGTGGACCAAAGCGAGATCTGCCCTCAACCTCACAGCAGGCTTCTCCTGAATTTTCCAGTGATTCAAAATATCGAAGACGTAGTTCACAAAACCACGATCTAAGTTCACACAATACTCTTGGACTAAGATTTTAACGTATTTGTATACATCCTGGTTTATGCTCGGCCGGTGTTGCTTCAGGGCGACAATCTCTATGCATGGCTTCAGGCCTTTGCTTGATCTGACTTCGTTGGGGATTGGTGCAGGGTATAGAACACTTGGGAACACAGCTTCATGCAGCTGGTTGTCAATTTGTAGCCTCTGGCATTTCAAGTGACAGTAGGTGTAAGTGTCAGATTTGCGTAGCTGCATCCAAACGCCAGGATTGTAAGTCCGGCGGAGTTCCGAGAAGAATGGCTTCGTCATTTGCATTTTCTCCAAATCCAGATGGATGTATTCCTTCAACTGGCACTTCTTCTGTTCTGTTTGGTACTTATCTTCAATCCAGGATGTCAAGTCAGGAGATAACTGCTTCCATTTATGATTGACATTGACTTCCCATCGAGGCAAGGAATCAGTCATGCTTACATATGCCAATTCCTTAACTCCTGTATGAGTTGGCACGCAGACTGACAGACTGACTCCTGATAACGACATATAGACCTCGTAGTTACTCCTCTCTGCGTTGATTCGCATCCTGTACTGCAAAGCTATTCGTTCGTCTTGAGCTAAGGCGAATACCCTTTGGTATCCATCCATGTAGGACAGCCAGTACACTATGACCTTATCCTTCCTCATCTTCTTGGTCTTAGCGTGTGGTTCTGGGACGTCACAGCTGTCGGAGTCATCACTGCTGGAGGAGCAGGGTTCAGGGGACTTGGGGGTTAGTCTCTTGAGGGTTGATGACAGTTTGGATGTGACGGAGCTGGTGGCTACCAACGTGGAGTGCTTCACTGAGTGGAAGCTTACTTTTTCTTCGCCATATCTGTGAAAAAAGGAATTAGTTAGCATAATTATAATTTGTTTGAGAACTCTTATTCATTACAGAAATCAAATTAATTACGGAAACGTATTATTCGCCCTTTACTGCTTTTGTTTTCAAAATTGCGACTTCTTCACTTAAGAAATTTATTGGCCTAAAGATTAAAATAAAAAATATCAACATAAGACTCACCCATCCTGCGCGAAAGCAGCATCAAAACCTTTGCCCTTATTGTTGTAAATATTCCACATCAGTTTCCTTTCCTTGGCCGGATCATCCCAAGTATAAAGCAATGACTGAAAGGGGCTCAGCAGTGCCACCTGCCCGGAATCAGCCTGATGGAGCTTCAAGAACAGGTCGTCACACAAGTTGTCGATACGCACTGGCGAGTCCCCTATGGTGTATGGCTTGAAGGTTATGGTGAATGGACGGTCTGTTCCGCCTGTTACTTCTACGCAGATCGCCGACTGCAAATAAGGTTTATTTAATGTTCTCATTGTTTTGTTTTGGGGGGAAGATAAACATCAAAGGTGGGTGTTTTAAGTAAGTTGGGCATCTGTTTGTAGTGTCTCGAGTACTATAGACTATTCATCGAACACAAAGATAATTATGATTTAGAAATATGCTACGAAAAACGCGGTGATATAAAATATTTATTTGATTTAGCTTGAAAATCATCTGGCACATATTTACGCAACCTAAATACATAAACATAATATTTGACACCCTACTTTTCTCATAGATGAAAAAATGTCCGAGTAAACATTTCAAATATCCGCGTAATAATACTAAGACCCTAACTTGTAACATAAACATGAAAGCCGTGACGCAAGAGTTGCATCACCCGCGACCGGCGTCCGGCGCCCCGCGGCCGCGGCGGGACCACTAACTCAATTAGCACTACTTTCATCTCAACTTTTATAAGACCCGCACACAAACACACTTTCCCTCAGTTTTCAGCAGACTACAGTGTAAAAATGTTCAAAATAGTGTTATTCCTAACATTTTCTGTGTTGTGTGTGGTTAATACGGAAAGTGATGATGGATGCCGACATTCAAGAGCGTACACAAGGGTGAAACGAGGGCGATACCCAGGCCCACCGATAAGGTTCTACAATCGCCCGCCCATCACCTTCCCTATCAAAGGCGCGTTCTCCTACACACCCCCGCCATTCATGCAGGATGATGAACCTCCGTACCCCGGCAGCAGACCCTACAAGGTTAGTAAACGTCCTACCAACGACGGTTTAGGGGACGATGACATAAGTAACATAGTTAAAAACTTATCTAAACAAGACTTGGACAAAATACTCGAATTTGCTTCCGAGAAAGACAAATACTCCCAAAAAAGCAAAGATCTGGACTACGAATACAGCAGACCGCAAAAAAGAGAGAATTCACAACGACCGACCTATACCAAAGATTTTTACAAAGGAAATGTTGATACCAAATATCAAGCAGAGAAACCTTACGAAATGGAGTTCAAGAAATACGTAAACTATGTAACTGAAGCCACTCCTATGAGATACGCGTCACAAGATGAAAGGAGAAATCCATATTCAATAGAAGCAGAACCTAATCAAGTGGGCTTTTATGACCCTCAAAACGACGGATCGCCGCCATTCAAAGCGTACACCGATCAAGACAATCCACCTCCTCCGTTCAAAGGTTTTGGTCCTGGAGGCGGTCCCACTAAATTTAAAGGATTTACTCCTCAAGGCGATCGACCTACTCAGTTCAAAGGTTTAGGTTCTCAAGACAACCAAGTTAATCAATACAAACCTTTTGCTTTTCAAGATGACCATATCAATCAATTCAAAGTTTATGGAGCACTAGATGAACAAATATCTCCTGTATTTACAGCCGATGACAGCCTTACTAGCCAGGATTTTGGAAACCCTCAAGGATCTAATGTTCATCCAGGCTCTAGTAATTCAGATTTTACTGAGACAAATGAAGAAGAAAAACTACCACCGCCAACAAACATGAGAATAAAAGACTTTGATGCTTCTTACACGAATAATGTACCTAATGTAGTGAAAGCAGACTCTGATTCGTATCAAGTGGAGAGTTTCGGTGACCTACCGCTGATGAACTATAATTCTAAGTTGCATTCGGTCAGTTCGTATCATGTGCCACATTATACTGTAAGTATCTGAGATTGTTTTGAAATGGTTCGTAGAAATTAAGGCGGTACTAACTAAACGCATTAGCTCACACGTTGACACTGGTATTGATAAATTGAAAGATATCAGAAAGAAAAGGAAAGCCTTATTTGTAACCTACTAATGAAATATTTATTGTATTCTACCAACTGAATCTGGAACAATGAACGCTGACCCTTTAATCCGAATGATCTCCAACCAGTATAGCGTCTGAATGTTACTTTTATCTATTCTGTGTTAAACCTATTTATTACAAATCAAAGTTTATTTTTAGATCAATTCTTAAACTTTGGAACCATTTTTGAATTATGATATTTATTCTGATTACAGTGCAGTTCCGCCCAATCGGATAAATACGACAAATGTTTTTGTGCCCGAGCCGCACAGTCGTTTGAATACGACTCTGAGCGTATTTTCGTTATTTTTTTATTAAATTGCAACACCTTGTCGTCGTCAAGTTGGTTGCTGCGAGCACGGCAATCGATATGAAACTGAGCGGTCAATAGGTTAATGAAAAACGGACAAATCTAAACTAGAACTGTATTTAAATCACAGTTACAGTGCAGACGTCCTGACATTAGAGTTAGTTAACCTACTAAGCTTCTTTGGAATTCAGCAACACCATTATTGTTTCAGGTAACACAATCTAAATCTCAATCACTTTCATCACCGTCATCCGGATCACCACAATCCTACTCATCATCGACTGGCCTGAAACCGTCGCCAGCAGCCGCCTCCATAAAGGCACCACCATTTGAACCAGCCCCTCCACCATCAGCTGCTAAGGAACAGAGCGATGCTCATCTGAAGGCTATCAAGATCTGGTCACATAAATCTAAGGGAGCAGCGTATACGTTGCATGACGATGGAACTCTGACCCCAGAGTGGCCAAGACCGAAGTATGGGAAATAATAAGCTTGTAAGTTGTAGGTAGTAATAAACTAATTTATTATGTAGTTTGAAGTTTTATTTGGTTTCCTGGTACGAGGTAGGTTGGGTTTTCTGGTCGTCTTACAGTTTAGGCTAGCTAGTCGTAAGTTCCCGATTTCAGGGCTCAATCTTAAGAACATTGTGAATCTAGATAGCACCGTCAGCTGCAAGTAACGAGCTCATTGCACGAGCACGTACCGTTGCAACAGTAACATACATAAAAAATGTAGATGATCATACTTAGCGTTAGATAGTTGCTGGACTGAAAAAGATTACATAGATCTTGGGAAACCAAAGATCTAAAGGAAATTCAAGAATTTAAAAGACACAAGTTAACTCACCCCCTTATCCATCCTCAATACAGTAAAGTGATTCTTCGTGATCGGGAAGTGTTGGGACACGACTGTAGAGTCCCGGTACTTGCAGTGCATCGACATGGAGTCGGTTTGCGGCCAGAACGGTGTACATTGCTGCGGAGACAGGTCGTTCCACAGGTCCGCTGCTTCATTCTCCTCCATGAAACGCAAGTGACGCTTTGTGTCGTTGTAGACCAAGAAGTATGGGAGGAGAGTCACGATTTTGGTGAGCTGAGGACACAGCTCTGATAGAGTTACCTGTGGAAAAAAAAAAGGTTAATACCATCATAAACTGAGGTTGTTTATGATGTTCTCCACAGATTTTGTTTTCTTCTAGATTAGGCATTTTTTTAAATGCCTAATCTAGAACCACTATTCCATTCAACCAACGACCATTGTGCACCACCATGGTGCAACCACCATTTTGGGAGTAAACAATATGTAAGGAGCAGGCGGTAGTTGGTCCTGCGCTCGGTGTGCGGGCACACGACCAGGCCGGGCGCGGCGGCGGCCAGGCGCGCGGCGCGCGACCAGGCGGAGTGGTGCGCGCGCAGGCGCAGGCGCGGGCGGCGTAAGGAGACTTAGCGAGTGCATAGTTACATTGAGCAGCAGGCGGTAGTTGGTCCTGCGCTCGGTGTGCGGGCACACGACCAGGCCGGGCGCGGCGGCGGCCAGGCGCGCGGCGCGCGACCAGGCGGAGTGGTGCGCGCGCAGGCGCAGGCGCGGGCGGCGTAAGGAGACTTAGCGAGTGCATAGTTACATTGAGCAGCAGGCGGTAGTTGGTCCTGCGCTCGGTGTGCGGGCACACGACCAGGCCGGGCGCGGCGGCGGCCAGGCGCGCGGCGCGCGACCAGGCGGAGTGGTGCGCGCGCAGGCGCAGGCGCGGGCGGCGTAAGGAGACTTAGCGAGTGCATAGTTACATTGAGCAGCAGGCGGTAGTTGGTCCTGCGCTCGGTGTGCGGGCACACGACCAGGCCGGGCGCGGCGGCGGCCAGGCGCGCGGCGCGCGACCAGGCGGAGTGGTGCGCGCGCAGGCGCAGGCGGGGCCCGCGCCTCCCGCGGCGCCCGCGCAGAGGGCTCCACAGCAGCGGCTCGTCCGTCACTTCGTACCACGTGTCGGACTGACCACCCTGATAAAAACATTTTCGCAGTTTCTTACATAAAGAAACCTTTTCACTAACCTGATACAAAAAAAAACCAAAATACAAAACAAGAACAAACTAATGCCGTTACGCCGAAAACTAAAAAAAAATTACTTGACAAAAATAAAAATACAATTTTTGGGTTGGTCATTCATAATATTCGTCATAAAATCTCATATGTATGGGATTCCTTTGGATACGCAATGCCTGTTTTTTTAGCTCTAGAAAAAAATATAACGGTTGTTAGAATTTGTTTATAAAAAAGTTAACAGACAGTAATAATCAATAAACAATTTTTTTGTGTATGATTATGGTTGATTATGATTATTATGTTGAGACAAAATGTAGAGTTACCTTCATCTGCAGAGGCAGTCCTGTCTTGTTGATGATCCAGTGCTGCGCGTGCAGGAACACCTCCCAGCAGTCGGTACGCTCCACTGTCACGCACACCTGCACTTGCTTGTTACCGCCTTCGGTGTCGCTATCACTGCTGAGAGTCACGTTCTTTTCGGTTACATCTGGAATAGAGAATAATCATAGAACAAAGTACAGGTAAACCAGAAAATGGTAATTCAAAACAGGGCAGGGCAGTACCTACTTCCATTGTTTTAACAGTTCAAGTTTAGAACGCATCATCGCGCGTTCGTATTTCAGAAGAGAGATGTTGATTCCCGAAACGTAGATCTTTCTTTGGAACAGTCCGGCTGGACTCATTATTAATTTATGTCTAAAACCGGCCCGTCTGGTACAAGCGTGGTGATCAATTCTCTGTATGAAAAGAGGTCTTTGCATAGCAGTGAGGCGGCAATAGTTTGGTATTTTATATTTTTTTCGTTAATTTTCTTCGCCTTAGCTTAGCTTGGTGTACGAATTACACCGGCGTGCGTCCATGACCGTAAACGTAACAAAGGAGTATGTAATGATCGTAGCAGGTGAAGTTCTGTAGTTGCCTACCTCCATAGAAAGAAGGCGTATGATATCAATGTAAGTTTGCCCTACTAACCTGGTGACAGCGTAAAACTTCCAGTCCACGGCAGTCCCATATATTGCATGCTGATAGAGATCCTGTGCGGCTGCGTGAGTGCGAGCGTGTATGTGTGCGCGCGCTCGCCGGCCTCGATGCGCATGCGCCAGGCGGCGCCGGCGCAGGCCACGTCGGCCGCGTAGGGCAGCCGGTTGTACAGCGCCAGCGGCGGCACCACGCGCAGCACGTAGTTGGGGATGGAGCGCGCCACGCGGGCCGCCGGGCAGCCTGCAGGGGCAACGGGACCGCTCAGAAACCATTTATTCCAAAGAGGCTCAGAATCAGCACTTTTTGACAGTCAAAATTACTAAAGACAGTCACCCTAAACGCCCGCCCTTTAGAAAATTACTGTTATTCAGCAAGATATAGAAGTAAAGCCATAAGAAGTGTCTAGACATAAGAAGTGTCTAGGTACCTATCAAAAACTCCGACGTAAATCATAATCATGATTTATTTCCACCAGGGTAGTGTAATTTCCTTTAATTGATCGACCAAAGCTAGCAAAGTTGTATTAAAATTGTTTAGAAAAAGCTTATCTCTTGGTAAGGTGGGCTCTTCACAGATTGACACAAAAAAAGCTATTCACTTGAGTTGCAGGTCTTCTTACCTTCAACAGGCAGTATCCTCATGGCAAATATCCTCTTGTCTTCTCCATCCTTGGCAGGACAGATCATGTCCCGTGGCGTCCCTACCTCGTTGGCCAGTTCCATCCACCAGATACCCTGTGTTGCCGTTTGGTAACTCCTGGGTTAAGAATATACAAAAGTATAATTAAATTTGAATCTTCTCTCATTCATTTTATTCTCAACCTTAGTTTTGTTTGAAAACACCAACTACACAGATGCACACATCATCTACCTGCCTTTTCTTAACTACATCGGAGTCGGCTGCCAGTCTAACCGGCTGCAACTGAATTCTAGAATTTTACATGGAGTAACTGCACTGCCTATCTGACCTCTAGAAGCCAGTCACGATAAGACTAGTTGTAGGACTTTCGGTCTTCTGACGACCCGTAACGACTGCCACAGATCCAGGAATAACAGTCATTGTCTTAAAAAAACATGTAGTTACCTATACTTTCTAAAGATGTACTTACTCGAAGTTAGAAGGAAGCAGGAACAGCTTACAATGGTAAGCTATATAAAGCGGCACATTGTACGTCTCCTGGGGCGCGATCACTGCTAACCGCATCTTATCATCGAAGGGGTTGGTGAGGGATCCTATCAGCTCTGCTCCAATGGCCTGCAGGTCTGTCTTTTTGTAGTATAGTTCCAGGGCATAGGAGGTTTCGTTGCGGATCTGGAAAAACAGACAGCTGTGGTGTGAAAGAGAAAGAAATATCGAGTCAATATATTCAACCAATATTTCAGCCGGAAAATGTCCACCACTGGACATTGTCCTTCGATATGGAATAGTTGGGTACTTTTAATTGTTTAAAAATGCTTTTAGGAATGCCGTACTTACATCGTATCGCACTGTGAAATTATGACGCCCATATTTTTGCTGTCCAACTATGTATTTTAATACTAAGTAGGTATAGTTTGCTTTGGTAACTCACTCACACAATCACCACAGAAAATTGAGATGTATTCATAATTCTGACACAATTTTAGAGGGTTCCTTTGTGGCATGGCGAACAAAAACAGGCCTTAGTGAATTCTCGTCCAAAATCAGGTACAAACCTGTAATGGCGACCTGACAACGATCTTCTTTTTGTTGTACTTGGATGTCCTGTCCACTGCGATGTAGTAGCGCGTCGAGTTCTTGCTGGGATGTAACACGTGTAGCTTGGATACGCTGCGTTGGGGACATAGGATCTGCAGGAAGAACAGATTATTTTGTTATTAGTTGAACAATATTTTGAAATAAAAGTGTGTCCATGAGGTTTCTTGCCCTTTCTTTTTTCTACGAACCAACTAACTTTATCACTTTGATTGACTCTTTGACAATTCAAGTGTCTTTACCTAAGTTTTTACTTGAAATAAATGAGTGATTTGAGCTTGAGTTTGATAAAAGACGTTTTCTGCTGGACTAAGTACTGAGAGCTGCTCCGCGGCGATACTATATCGCCGCAAAAAGTCGTGTAGGTTTGTTAGAGCTTGAATAAGAAAATTGAGGGGTATGTAATTATGGTTTTTGGAGATTCATAAGTTTAATATTGCTAAGCTGTGAACGATACTACATCATAAGCCGAAGCCCAAGGAAATGGTTGTGCCTACTTTAGGCCAACACTACTTATTTCCAAACTGTAATTAATGGTGTTTTATGTTATTTTTATATACAGAGTTGTTTCCTTTTTGTAGTCAAGATAGTTCCAGACAGTAGGTGTGGTAAGGGTACTTACAGTGAGATGGTCAAGGTCGTGCAGGCGCACGGTGAGCGTGAGGTCGGTGAGGCGCGTGCGCAACGCAAGCGGCGCGGGCGGCGGCGCGGGCGAGCACGCGGCCGCCGCGGCCGAGGGCGCCGCGCCGCCGGGGAAGCCGCCCTCGAAGCTGGCCGGTCATCATGACATATCAATTACACTGTTACTACCTGTTCTATTAAGCGAGATTGTCCGAAAGGGTTACCGTTACTCCGGAACATAATATAAAAGGCTAAGGAAGGAACATGGATGGGTTTTAGTCAGTAAAAGTCGGACACTCCCTTCCGCTCCACCCAAAGCGGGAGGAGTCATTTGATGACTTCCCAAAATCCCAACCTCAAAAAAAAAAGAACTACCTGTACTATACTATACTATTGAGCGTTCGGTCCTGAGTTCGGCTCCCAGATCGTGTAAAGTATTATTAGGTTTTTTCATTTGCATTTTTTTTGTAGCAACCCGGAGTGCCTCGGGACGCCCGTTAAGCCATTGATGCTACACTGATCTGTCTCCATTCGTGACAAACTACTGTTCCATAACTGCCATAGATCAATAATTCATCTTATAATGTAATATCAACCTTGTCTTTATGGCAATAAGACAGCATTATGACAATAAATATAGTGATACTCACCAGTCCCATTCTTCACTAACATCGGTCATTAGTGGTCTTGATTGTTTTGTTGGCTCGTCGAGAAGTTCACCTGTTGATGTATCGCATCCTAGGGAGATTTATGGCAAATTGAATAATACAATTATTTTTGCATGACTCACGGTGTTTTTCGTCATCGTGCAGTGAAGACCTTATGAAACATTATTTTGCACTGTCTAAAAAAAATGGCAGTCATTGACTTTTCCGAGGTTCTCATTATTATCAATGGGATGCTTGAGATGCATTTTAGAGCTGTGCACGTTTGTCCTTAAAATGTATAACATGGTATAGCTATCCAGCAAATAAATAAAATAATAGAAAAATCAATGAACTTTTCTTTACGAGATTTTCACTGCGGATAAACGTAACATATTAACAAGAAAAGTCTTGCTGTTTTAATGAATTACCACTACTTTAATCTACTTGTTGATAATCACTGATTTCTCACCTGGCGTGCTAGGTCGGCTAGTGTCCACATCGTAATCAGCAATAGCTATAATTCTCTCGTTACCAGCTAAGTCTGTTTCCGCTTTAGTTTTCAAATGGACGGTAGATCCAGGACCTGTGACAAAATCATCTTTCTAAATAGCTGTTACAAAACATCTGCAATTTCTCGCAAAGCACTCATCATCACAATATCTTCCTGCAATTATCCCCTAATAAATGTGGCCAGCACAAGATGTCTTCTTCCATACTTCTCTAATAATTGTCATCTCAGTAGTCACCCCCTTTCAAGCCAGCCAGTCCACAGTCCACAGAGCATTTAGCAGTATTAGTATTTCAATGTCTGACAATAATGATTTGATATAAGAGTTTGTGTTACGTTTTCTAGATTTGTAAAATACGTACTCCACTACTGCCAAGGCCTGTCCAGTCTTACCTAGAGGTGTCATGGTACCCATTAACTGTGTTGTGGAGGTCAAATAGGCAGTCGCTCCAGGTAAAATACTGGTACTCAATTGCATCCGGTTGAACTAGAAGCCAACCCTTACTATGTTGGGAAAAGTCTTGGCAGATGATGGTGATTACACTCATTTTCAAGACTTACCTATATCATTAACCAGTAACAGCCCACTTTCTCCAGTCACAATAGCAGTAACTACAGCTGTCCTGTCCGTGCAGGCTGCAGCCAGGTCCAGTAAAGCCCTGGCTCCAGCAGGAGTTACGGTAACATTGAGCATATCTCTAGCCTCCACCGCTATATACGTGCAGGATTTGTCTACGTAGCTCTCTGTTTCAAGGCCTGAGTCTACGCTGTCCTCGCGGACGACGGGATCCTGCACAAAGAGAAAAACTCTAGAAAGCTAAAATGACAGTTTATTTATTTAACGACTTTTTAGCAGAGTCTGCACGTTTTGACAGATTTTGATGCGAAGATTCTCATTAGTAAGGATTATCTGGATAGATATGGTTGGTTTTCACCACCCTACCACCACGATGACACCGCCTTCATAGATCATCTTTCATTTTAACTAATTTCTACAGGAAAGATAAACTAGTAACCTGTAACGTCACAGTTTTATGTTCCATCTCTTTCTTCCCTTTGACTTCTCCGTCGGTGAACGTGACTGCCTTCTCGTTCTCGTCATGATCACTGCTCGCTTCTACTTCACTGTGTTCTGGCGCAGAAGAATCTTCTTCATTGCTCATCTCTTCTGCGCTTGAGTCACTGTATAATAAGAATGTTATAATGCTCACCAAAAATAGTATACTAGAATTCACAATTTTGAAGTCAAGGGTATTTTTTTTTTAACGGCCCTAAGTAAATTGTTAACGAATTCTTTATGTTTTAACTCCAGTTTCTTTTTTACCTTCCAATAATTTCAATATTCTAAAACTTGAAGGTAACCTCATAATTTTGTAAAATTCAAACTCTAGAGCCACGAGACACTAACGATGTTTAGTTTGTAGCTCATCGAATATGCCTCAATGATTGTACTTTCTGATTAATATTCATAACTACATTTCCTACTTACTCAGTAAATAGATGTCCAATAGCAGTCGCCAGCTTATCCATGAGCCCGCTCTCATTCTCCGAGTCAGACTCATCAGCATCCAGCAATCCCAAGAACGACATATGCCCAGCACTAAAGTCCACGTTATAATGCTTATTCTCTCTCCCATTAGGATTCCTTATAAACGTCATCTCAGTGTCAGTATCGCATTCATCAGCTGAGGTTTCAGATTCAAAGCCGTTTCGTTTTTTGGGTTTTTTGGATTGGTCGGATGCGATTGAGGAGTCTACTTCTGTTTCTTGATGGCTCGAAGTGTCCAGGCGGGAGGACATTGGGTAGGCTTTTGCCTGTTGAAAGATTTTGATAGAATTTAGGGAAGTTCGGGTAAACTCGGGGCAATTAATTGGTAAGCAAATTGACTAGGTACCAACTTAAATTGTTCGTATTTTAGAATAACAACTGCCATTATAAAATGGGTATAACGCTGAAAATTGACATCGGGTGTCAATTTGCTTAAACATTTTAAACTGCTGTGATTGGTTGAATGATTTAACTTTATCAACAGTCAATCTTCGTTTTAAAAAGATAATTTTCGTTCGATAAATTAGTCCAAAGTGACGATAAGCGATGTGATACCCCCGAGATTGTCCCATAAGTAGGTCACAAAAATCACAATAATACTTGTATTGTACACGCATTTCAAGCTCATGAACGCTCCGTATTTATCACCGTTTACAAAAACTCAAGTTACTAAACAAACGACCATAACACTTACAACGACTTTCTGCGCCCGACTTCTATTCAAGCCTACAAAACTTGAGAGGTGTCAAGGGACACCCGGATGGAACGAAGTTCCTTTCGATTAATTAGTGAAGGAATTGTAATTTCGTAAGAATTTTTTCCGTCTAGCCCCCTTTCACAACGCGCGATAAGGAACTCGAATTAAATTACACTCGTATAGGTAGGTAGGTATGTAAGTATCTAATTAATTAGTTCATCCGACACCACAGTCACGAAAACAAACAATGCCGCGACGGCGACGCCGCGCGCCGCATGCCGCCGCCCTGCGTTCAAGATACATAAACATAAATAAAAATACATACGCGATTTTACGCGAAAGATAAATAGGTTAGGTACACAACTACACAAATAAAAACACGAAAAGCGAATTCAGACTTTATTTATTAACAGTAAACGGTAAAATTTAGAAATACCAAACTAGGTACCTAAATACGCAGTTTACTAAAATTATTCTGAGAAACCTATTGTCTCGTGTCGGACCCGACTTTACAAAGATGCACAACCGAATTACGCGGTTAACTTAATAAAAATAAGGTCTTAATTCGGTCCAATATTTTCATAGAGAAAAGCTCGTCCAAATAATAATGAACTCTATTCGACCAACGAAACGATTCATTTTTCTGTTCGAATTGCTTGCCTTTGTAGAAGCCGCCAGCATTACCGCAAAAAATGTTTTACAAAAAGTGTCGTGACAACTTTTTCGTAAGAATTTTTTTTTCGTCTAGCCCCCTTTCACAACGCGCGATAAGGAACTTCGTTCCAAAATTACATACCTGAAACAGCGTAGCGGTTATCTCCCAAGGTCGGTAAACATTCTCGTTCTGGACGACAGGCTCAATGAGAGGCTCCCAGGCGTCCATACGTTCGTTGTAGCAGGAGGCTATGAGGCTCAGGGAGGCCGTGCCGTGCAGTTGCTGGGACCAGTCGTGTAGAGTCACCTCGGACTTCATCTGGTAGGTAAATAGGATTTTGTTTTTAGGAGTTTGAAGCCAAACTCCCACAATAGCAAATTACGGTAATTCTGGTATGTATTATTAAAAAGACTAAAAGTGTCACTGGTGACCGGTAAGTTGTGTGGAAATCGGTTATCATGGTATAGAAATGTGATGTGGAGGAGTTAGAGACGTGTTGTGAGAGGACAATGCTATAACTTTGGCCCTAGTATAATCCTTCCTATAGCATTTTGGTGCGACAAACAATAAGTTTCATCCCTACATAATAAAAACTTGAAACAAAGTAAATATTATGAGCAACACGAGTACTTTCCACTACACCGTACTGGAAATTAAAATGTAAAATACTCGTGTGCCACAGAGTAGTACAGAATTATGATTGGTGCTTTTTAGGATTCCGTACCCAAAAGGTAAAATGGGACTCTATTACTAAGACTCCGCTCTCCATCCGTCCATCCGTCTGTCACCAGGCTGTAGGTATCTCAGAAACGTGATAGAAAATTAAAATTATCACAGTTTATTTCTGTTGCCGTTATAACAACCAATAACAAAAAAACATAATAAAATAAAAAAAAAAATTAATAATACAACAAACGTGATCTTTTGCCATTTTTATTAATAATGGTATTGGTAGGTACGGAACGCTTCGTGCGCGAGTTGACTCGCAATTGGCCGGTTTTTTTATTGTACGTCAAGAACCACATAAGTTGAGAAACGTAATAGATTTATAATAATAATTTATTTATAATAGATTTATATTTTTTATCTGCCAGATAGGTGTGGCAAAACAGGCCATAAATCCAAGAGATTAAACAAACTCACCTTCATCATCAACACAGGCACCCTGACCGTGTGCTCCATCTCAAACATGACCCTGACGCAAGGCACTGACATGATGAACGTCTCCGAGGGTCTGACGCTCGGGTACTTCGGCTGCACATACACATCCTCAGGGTTTATCATCAGGTAAGGAGTTAGCTTCTTGGGAGACCAGAGATCTTCTTCCTGCTTCTCGGCTTTCGGGTTGTAGGTAGCGAAGTTAAAAGGTTCCTTTTCGTCAGGGATTGTTAGTTCTGAAGATATTTCTTCGACAATGTCTGTGGGTAGAACAGTTAGAGTAATCAGAAGTCGTGCATCATTTGGTGCAGGAGGTAATGTACGAGTAGAAAAATTCAATAGAGGAACCGGTAAACCAGTAAAGGTAGGCGCTTCGGTAATCTTTGTGTCTCCGTATTAGCAAGAACTCCGCCCAAAAGAGTATGTAACCCACAGGGGTTTTTTACTGCCCCGTTTTAGTCCAACCCTATACAAAATGACTACCCAGTTGGTCTCGCGGTCACGAGCGTGACTGCTGAGCGTGTTCCTGAGATTCGATTCTCGGGCCCGACAAAGTGTTATTGGGTTTTTCCATTAGGAATTTCTTAGTAATAATGCTGAGTTTGGGTGTTGGCGGTTTATAATATCGGATTAGAGTATCGCCCGCGCCGAAGGCTTGGGCTCCGCTGAAATTACTTCCATAGTCGTAACCGTAACTAATTCAATGTGGAGGACTATTATTGTTATTTTTTTATAAGTAAGCCTAGACCGTCTCACCACTGAGCAAAGGTCTCCCCCAAATCCTTCTAGATGTATTTCTCTTGAGCCTATTATTATTATTTTACAATATTAGATCGCATTCGTATTTCAACAAAGTATCCCGTACCGCATACGTTTCTTGGAATAGCGAAATTCAAGTAGTTAATGAGATGGTTCCAATTGAGAAGGTCAAAAAGCTGACACAAGTTGAATTATCTGTATACTTACCCATAATAGTGTGAACTGTAGTCGCAGCTACGTGCACCTCAATCTCTGAAACCGACATCTTGACCCAAATACCTTCCTCAATATTCTTGAAAGCCTTTGAAAACTCTATATCACAGGGCTTCAAAACCAACTGTGGGGGCAGATTCTTCAAGTTTGACTGTAATTTGGACATGATCTGAAGTCCTGCTAAGGAGACGACGAAAGACTCGCTGTTGGAGTGGCAAGAGTAGTCGATGAGGAGTTCTGTTCGGAGCAGGAGAGCGTGACCCTCGGTCTTTGTGAGGTCCGTGAAGAACATGATCTCCGGTTGACGGAACTGGATCGATATTGATAAGCTTTGTTGCTCTTCTGATACTGATGTAGCTGAAAGAAACGTGACAGAAAAAGGCAATCAAATATTGGTGTATTAATTCTGTTTTTTCTATTGAAATTACATGGTTGAGTTTATTTTCTAACAAGATAGTTAAGTACTTATAATATAAGCTAACAGCCTTTAAACCAATTAACCAGCATCGCCATTCAACGTGGCAATGATGCCAGTCTTTAGGGAACTTGTCTTGTCGTTAGTGACCAGTTTTTTGATGCCCCACGATTCCTTCCCCCCTTTTGATACTTGTTCATATTTTAAATTCTTAATCAGGTAATTTTGTATGATAATTTAGATGCGAAAGGAACAAGGAACCAACCTGCAGAATAATATCCGCTGGTAGAATCACTGGAGCTGGGAAGTCTAGCAGCACGGTTGTTGTTCCCAGTCTTTGACGGATGCACGTCACCCACGTATCCATGGTTTACCACACCACCTTCCATTGTCTTCTCACCTGCAAAAGTGGAATGGAAGATAGTAATTATTTACTACTTGTCAATTTTATCTTCTAACTATTCATATGCCAGACCAGATTTTACAACCGCACAATGTCTTTTCAAAGTTTGGGCAGTTACCGCAAGCAAGTGACTGACCTGGCATGGCGTCCAGCAGCGTCCTGGCCAGCTGCAGCAGGAAGGGCAGCGCCAGGTTGAGGCGCGTGCGGTCCACGCGCACGTCGGCGTGGCGCGCGCGCGCCCCCGTGACGCGCAGGCTGGCGTCCACCAGCGGTTATGGCAAGCAAGTGACTGACCAGGCATGGCGTCCAGCAGCGTCCTGGCCAGCTGCAGCAGGAAGGGCAGCGCCAGGTTGAGGCGCGTGCGGTCCACGCGCACGTCGGCGTGGCGCGCGCGCGCCCCCGTGACGCGCAGGCTGGCGTCCACCAGCGGTTATGGCAAGCAAGTGACTGACCAGGCATGGCGTCCAGCAGCGTCCTGGCCAGCTGCAGCAGGAAGGG
Source organism: Hyppa rectilinea (assembly GCA_951799385.1). Lineage (NCBI taxonomy): Eukaryota > Metazoa > Arthropoda > Insecta > Lepidoptera > Noctuidae > Hyppa > Hyppa rectilinea. Next base: position 1,084,017 of record OX637315.1, on the reverse strand, counting down.
CAGCGCCAGGTTGAGGCGCGTGCGGTCCACGCGCACGTCGGCGTGGCGCGCGCGCGCCCCCGTGACGCGCAGGCTGGCGTCCACCAGCGGTTATGGCAAGCAAGTGACTGACCAGGCATGGCGTCCAGCAGCGTCCTGGCCAGCTGCAGCAGGAAGGGCAGCGCCAGGTTGAGGCGCGTGCGGTCCACGCGCACGTCGGCGTGGCGCGCGCGCGCCCCCGTGACGCGCAGGCTGGCGTCCACCAGCGGTTATGGCAAGCAAGTGACTGACCAGGCATGGCGTCCAGCAGCGTCCTGGCCAGCTGCAGCAGGAAGGGCAGCGCCAGGTTGAGGCGCGTGCGGTCCACGCGCACGTCGGCGTGGCGCGCGCGCGCCCCCGTGACGCGCAGGCTGGCGTCCACCAGCGGTTATGGCAAGCAAGTGACTGACCAGGCATGGCGTCCAGCAGCGTCCTGGCCAGCTGCAGCAGGAAGGGCAGCGCCAGGTTGAGGCGCGTGCGGTCCACGCGCACGTCGGCGTGGCGCGCGCGCGCCCCCGTGACGCGCAGGCTGGCGTCCACCAGCGGTTATGGCAAGCAAGTGACTGACCAGGCATGGCGTCCAGCAGCGTCCTGGCCAGCTGCAGCAGGAAGGGCAGCGCCAGGTTGAGGCGCGTGCGGTCCACGCGCACGTCGGCGTGGCGCGCGCGCGCCCCCGTGACGCGCAGGCTGGCGTCCACCAGCGGTTATGGCAAGCAAGTGACTGACCAGGCATGGCGTCCAGCAGCGTCCTGGCCAGCTGCAGCAGGAAGGGCAGCGCCAGGTTGAGGCGCGTGCGGTCCACGCGCACGTCGGCGTGGCGCGCGCGCGCCCCCGTGACGCGCAGGCTGGCGTCCACCAGCGGTTATGGCAAGCAAGTGACTGACCAGGCATGGCGTCCAGCAGCGTCCTGGCCAGCTGCAGCAGGAAGGGCAGCGCCAGGTTGAGGCGCGTGCGGTCCACGCGCACGTCGGCGTGGCGCGCGCGCGCCCCCGTGACGCGCAGGCTGGCGTCCACCAGCGGTTATGGCAAGCAAGTGACTGACCAGGCATGGCGTCCAGCAGCGTCCTGGCCAGCTGCAGCAGGAAGGGCAGCGCCAGGTTGAGGCGCGTGCGGTCCACGCGCACGTCGGCGTGGCGCGCGCGCGCCCCCGTGACGCGCAGGCTGGCGTCCACCAGCGGTTATGGCAAGCAAGTGACTGACCAGGCATGGCGTCCAGCAGCGTCCTGGCCAGCTGCAGCAGGAAGGGCAGCGCCAGGTTGAGGCGCGTGCGGTCCACGCGCACGTCGGCGTGGCGCGCGCGCGCCCCCGTGACGCGCAGGCTGGCGTCCACCAGCGGTTATGGCAAGCAAGTGACTGACCAGGCATGGCGTCCAGCAGCGTCCTGGCCAGCTGCAGCAGGAAGGGCAGCGCCAGGTTGAGGCGCGTGCGGTCCACGCGCACGTCGGCGTGGCGCGCGCGCGCCCCCGTGACGCGCAGGCTGGCGTCCACCAGCGGCGCGCGCCGCACAGAGATGCACGCGTCCGCCGCGCCCGCGCTCGAGCCGCCTTGGCACTGGAAGATCCTGCGGGTGCAGTGCACGGTTAGGAAAAGAGGATGACTAAAGCAAAGGATTGGTCCTTAACAGAACAAAACCCAGCAGTTATATCGCTGCCAAACCTATTTTATGAGATGAGTAGAGAAAGGAGACAGGCAGAAATGTTGACTATTCAGGGTGGATTTTTGAAAAGGGGCAGCAAGCTACAACTGTTGAAGCTACATGGAAACAATCGTAAGAGAGAACAGCTCTTAAAAATGTTGATCTTAAAATTATGGTTTAAGATCAAAAATTTTTAAGAGCTGTTCACTTTACTGCTTCTTACTGACCTCTTAATAACAATACCAGGTTCCGGTCTGATATCCTCAACAAGCAAGCTCTGGAGACTAGCCTTAACTTCCAGACTTCCATCGGAACTGTACTCCATCTGCAGCATGGCTTCTCCAGCAGTCAGCTTCGCTAGTCCATGGTTAAGGTCTCTGACAGGAGAGCTGAGGACCTCATCCATGTCTGAGAATAGTTTTAGTTCTACGCCGTCTAGGATGAACCTGGAAATTTATACGGAATATTTTACGTATTGAATTTGCTTAGAAACTAGAACTGTTTCAAAACTAGACAGGATCAAATTAAAGCAGAACTCCACAGATGTGATTACTGATTGATGGCTTTGCCGCCATTATAAGAAAAAAATGTGTATCCTAGTTATTTATCTATACATATAATAAAACAGTAAAAGAACTGTGTCTGTACATTGAATATATTAAAAAAAAAATAATTGAGGAGGGTTTAGTAATAGAACACGAATCCAAAAAAAAATTTGTCTGTTTGTCTGTTTGTCTGTTTGTCTGTTTGTCTGTATGTCTGTTTGTCTGTTTGTTTGTACACGCTAATCTTCGGCACTACTGGACGGATTGGAATGATTTTTTTTTTGTTGTATAGGTATTAAGTCTGGGCAACATATAGGCTAATTTATCTTGGAAACTTGGAAAAATTGTTCCACGTGATGAGCATTTTCTGCTGAGAGAATAAATTTGTAGATCTGGAACACCTGATGTGAAACTCCAAGAGCCCAGCTACACTATAACATATACAGGAATGACGTCTTAGCAAAAGTTGTTCAGCCTGATGAGCACTCTCTGTTGACGTATAAAAATTGAAGATCTGGAACACCTGTTGTGGAACTCCAAGAGCCTAGCTACACCATAACACATAAGAGTGACGTCTTAGCAAAAGTTGTTCGGTCTGATGGGCATTTCCTGTTGACTTATAAAAATCGAAGATCTGGAACACCTGTCGTGGAACTCCAAGAGCCTAGCTACACCATAACACATATAGGAATGACGTCTGATGAGCACTCTCTGTTGACGTATAAAAATTGAAGATCTGGAACACCTGTTGAGGAACTCCAAGAGCCTAGCTACACCATAACACATAATTATAGGAATGACGTCTTAACAAAAGTTGTTCAATGTGATGAGCACTCTCTGTTGACTTATAAAAATCGAAGATCTGGAACACCTGTTGTGGAACTCCAAGAGCCTAGCTACAACATAACACGTATAGGAATGACGTCTAAGCAAAAGTTGTTCAATGTGATGGGCATTTCCTGTTGACTTATAAAAATCGAAGATCAGAAACATCATCTGATGTGGAAATCAAAGCTATCACTAATTTTACTGTGTAATTATAATATAACATAAACTGGGAGTACCTGCACGCGGTGAAGGCGGTAACAGTTTAGGACTGATTTTCATACTGACCGCTGATCGTGAACGTCATGTATTGTCTCGCGAGTCGGAGACGTTCACGGATAGAGAATTGTGCTTGAGTTCCAACCGTATATACGCATTGACTTGGTTTGACTTGATTGGTCTCTAGAGACAAGTGGGGAATATAATAATGCGTTTACCAAAATGAAGACGATGACAAATGGACTGTATGTTTTGGTGGTTGTTAGAATGAAATAAAACTAAAGCTCAGTGTGATAAAAGATTTAAATGGGCAAAATGATAAAAAATAACATAAATGGCGACCCCGTTGTCGCTGGCATAAGCAACAGGGTCCGCGTACGAAGTCGCGGGCAGAAGCTAGTTCGAAATAATTTAGTTAGCTTTCAGCCAAACCTCACCTTACGACAGCTTCTTTTCTGATCGGCTCTCCTTGGGCGAAGAAAGCCTGCAGTTTCTTAACGGATGTGTCTGAAGTTGTTGTGTCAACCGGGGAACTTGGAACTATGCTTCCTGAGTAAAGCAAATTGTACATTAATCATTGATTATACAATAAAAAGCCAATTACCACATATCAATTGATATTGTGATTGATTACACATATCAATTACTAAATGTACCTTTAAATGGTAGGTACATTTAGTTTGTGGGGAAACGATATGGCGAGCTTTTGGATCCCCGGGACTTGTGACCCCGCGGACCCTATATCCCGGGAGAAGTCTTGTCTTGGACCTCTGGCTTGTCTTTATTGGCCGGCTGGAGTGAACACTGATGGACCCAGAGCGTCCCCCTTTTTTCTGACTTTACTGACCGGCTTGAAGGGAAATTCATTGAACAAACGTGTTCGGAGCAAGGAAGTATTCTGTAAGATGCTGGTAAAGTACTTCCGGTTTACTTAGGCAGGGTCCTCTTACTTCCATAGGTCTAACTCTTAGGTAACTAATCCACTTTAGCCATCCAAACCCATAATCCAATGTCTGTGTTTCCGTAACTGTTGGGTGCACTTACGTAGTGCGAAAAGGGATAATCGTCGATTGGTGCTGATTGGTACCAAACGATCCCAGGGTCCCGAGAAATGTTAAAACACGTAAAAATAATAATAATTACGTACCAATATAATGTCCCTCGCTCAAGTTATCGTTCCACACAGCCAGCATGGTGGCCAGGTCCTTCTGCCCCACGTTAAGTAGCACAGTGTCTACTGCCACGTCAGCCTCGCATGCCAGTAGCTCGCGGTACAAGTTGATACTGACGAGTTGTTGGTACGAGACGGCGCGTTTCATGTCGCAGCGGACGGAGACCGGCTCGAGGATTGGTTCCTATTAAACATTTTTGGTTGAAGTTATAGGAATAGTGTTCTAATGTTTGTAGACTATACAATCTATTTAATTTCACTTGAATTTTATAAAGAAAATTTATATCGCAATAATTCTGATAGATATTTTTTTCTAATTACTCTAAAGCGTTTCATTGCTTCTACGATGACAACAGTATCCTCTAACGAGCTCCAATATAATCGAGAAAGCGGCTGTGGACACAGCATATTATGACGTCTGGTATACTTTTTAGATTGATGTATATATAGTCTACTGTACTACTCATTAAATTATCAACATTTAGATTAGGTATACCACAAGGTTCTACATTAGGACCATTTATGATACTATTCAAATGGAACTGCCAAAAGAGAAACTCGTAATGAAATCATCACCAACCTGTACTTCCAAAGTGCCAGCCAGCGTCATGACGGCTCTAGAGAAGGTGATGTTGACGAGTTTGATCAGAATGTTGTCTATGATCGCGTTCTGTATGGGGCTGGTTGGTTCGTGGCCAGTGTTCAGTTGTTTGAAGAAGTTCTCAATCAAGAGATCCCCTGCAAATGAATTGCACATAACTTAAGCTTATCTAGATGAATTTGTAAATATATCTTAGCGTAGCCCACTCGAATAAAATAAGGTGTTGTGTTAAAATAATGCACATTTGGTTGTTACAAGACTAAAAGTTTAATAAATATGCTGTATGTACCCATATTGAGAACCAGTAGATTCGGTGAGGACGGTTTCTGAGGCAGTAACAGTACAGGAGCATGGATCTGAAAAAGAGACGGATACTATGAAACAAAATATTTGATAACCAGCTACGTGTTGAACGAGACGTAACTTATTGCTGGTGTGATAGATAAGATAACAAGGCACCTGATGATGACATAGAGAATGGCTCAGATCAAGTAGTGTTACAAGGATTTTGACGCCTGAATGACATTGACAGATGGATGGCGGCGTTAGTTCCAAATTTGATACCTCGATAACAAGGTTGAGCCTGGTGGCGCAGCTGCGCGCGCGCCGCGCCTGCTGCTCGGCGGCGCGCTCGGCCGCCAGCGCCGCCTCGGCCGGCAGCGCGCCCGCCAGCAGCGGCTCCAGCAGCTGCTGCAATGTCAAAATTTACATTGTATCAAGCTATGAGCATTTTGCCGGCTTTAGGAAAAAACGTCGATAATTTTTTAATATTTGCGCATTAAGTTTACTGTATGTAGCTCTCGTCGTCGACCTGTGCCAAAAGGTTCAACTTGATTGTGCACGGGGGACAGGAGGAGGAGAAGGTTTTACCATCAACTATCGCGTGCCAACAATTTGCTCACGGGCCTACTCACGTAAACTATAAATTATGTAATGTATTTTCTTCTCGCCCTAAAGAATAAAATACTAGTTGAATGAGGAAGCTCTAGTTGAAAGGAAGAAAGGAACATAAAGTTTTAGTTAAAAGTTTCTGTTTTCATGAGTTATAAATAAAGTCATATCAATTTCGTAAAAATCGTGAGAGAAACAAAATAAATAAATAACAAAAAGTCCTTAATAACCTACTTGCAAATGATGCATCACACAACAGAACATGACGACATGCAGCCTGCCCACATAGACGCGCAGCTCGCCGTCCGCCTTCAGAGTCTGCTCGGCGCTTGCGCCGGCACCGTACACCCGCGCGGCCGCGCGCACGTACTTCATCTCAAGCACTTTGTCTTCGTCGGGCCATACCAGCTGGAAAACAAAGAAACGATCTCATTAGAATCCTCGTTCGACTATAATTTAAAGATCAGAGGCCTTAGCACAAATTCGCGAAGTAATCACTGTCATGATAATCAGCCAATAGTGTTCCCTTCGCTGGGACACAGGCCTGCTCTCGGTGAGAGGGACTGAGCCGTAATCCACCACGCAGGCGCAGTGTAGGTTGGTAGAGGTCACATGTCTTCGAATGTTTGGTTCTAGGACATGTGTGTTGCCTCACGATATTTTCTTTCACAGTTTTGAGGGCAGTGGTGATGAAATTATCACAAAGTAAAACGCCTGTCTAGGTTCGAGCCTACGACCTGCAACTCCTATGTCGCGGCCATTACCACTGGGTCACCACACTCACCACATTTCTTTGAATTTCGAAAAACTATCGAACATCGCATCGTTTAGTTTGACATTTTTACTATAAGTACAATAAACTCTGTTTAACTAAGTAAGTAGGCAAAATGAGCGGAACGACTTTATTATTTTCATCACCTCGCATTTACATGCAATTACCGCGCATTCGTGCGAGGCCCACTGGCATACTAACACATAAGAAAGGAATTAAAAATAAAACCGTTATATTTTTGTTTTTCTCAGACTGAAGACAAACAATATATCGAAATTCCGTCCATCATCTTTGGAATATCGTCCTGCCCAATTATGTTGTCATCGGATGTCAGTCCAACCGGGTGCAGCTAAATAACAGTATTTTACATGGAGCGAGTGCCTGTCTGACCTCCACAACCCAGTAACTGAGTAACAGGATACCCCTTCCGTCCCCTTTACACTTGATCATCTCTCACCTTCGGATACAGTGTAGCCTCAGCCAAGTCATCGACGTGCAGCGAACTGAGATACAACTTGAAGATCATGCGGTCATTGGCTCTGAACACGCAGTCACTCTCCAGAGATCCTAGTCGCATCTCTAGTACTGGGTTATCTAAGTGACAGAGCCTTATTGAGACCGATGAAGCCCTGGATAGAAGTAAAGAAACTCTTCAAAATACTTTATAGTATGGTCTGTTAACAAACCTGTTTGAGTGAAATTCTTATGGACTAAAAGAAATTAGTACACTTTCATCTTTACAAACAAGGAATCAACTTTATATCTGACTACTTTTGCAACAGTTATTGTTTGAATAACATTATTAAATTGTATGTACAGAGGCCAGCACATTAAGTTACCACAATCTGTCAAATTTCTTTGATAGTATTTCAACTTTATTGCAGAGACATAAGGTTCATTTTTGATTGAGAAAATTTGACAGTTAGGGATAGCTTGATGTGCTGGCGTCTGTACCTAATTGAAAAATCAACGACGAAAATTTGGTTATTAATTTAACCACAATCCTCCAATGAAAAACAATGAAAATGATAAAAAAATAAAATTTTGGATTTCAATATTCAAATTAATCATCTAATCAAAGCACTTAATATGTAAGAGGCACTACAATTTGGCATCCACGGGTACGTACGTTTCGTCCATAGATACTTTTGGACCAGAGTATTTACATGTAAATACACACATCAAAAGTGTCTAGGGATCAACATATATTTTTGCAATAACTTTTCTCTTGATTGATATTAATTTAAATTTTCTTTAAGGATTCATCAAATAAAGTGTTTTCGTTTGTCACAGTAACGATAAACCAAGTCACCTTTGCATTAATAAAGAAATTTGCCATTTTCCTAATAAAGGGATTTTTGACATTTGAACCACTAACATTAAAGTTCGAAAAAAAGACTGAAATAACAGTTTTCTTTAAAATTTTATTGGGTAACTTAAACAATTAATAATCCGTGTTTCTACCGCGAACACTAACAACACAAGAACATCGGTTTGGCATACTCAAAATGAGTTCATCCAAATCACGCTGTGGAATGGCCGCCCATGTTCGTTGCAACAACAAAAAAAGGTCTTCTTGCAACTGGATACCCTCCATATTCGGCAGAGCTCTTCTCTGTAGCATATCCCATGCATGCTCAATCGGGTTCAAGTCTGGCGACTGAGCAGGCCAGGGCAGGACATTGATGTTAGCTGCGGCGAGAGTCTGTCTTACGACTCTTGCGGTGTGCGGTCGTGCATTATCATGCATTAACTGAAATAAGGGACCGATTTGCACTTGTAGAGGAACGATGACGTCAGATACAATCGTCTCAGCATAAATTTGAGCGTTGAGGTTGCCTCTGATCCAAATCAACTCAGTTCTTCCGCCGATCCAAATACCCGCCCATACCATGATGGTTCCACCACTATAAGGATGGACTTCCTGGCAGGATTTTAATCGCTGTTGGCGTCCAGGGGTTCTCCAGTGTCGTATACGTCTTGTATCCGGTCTCATACCAAAACGAGACTCATCAGAAAAGCACACGAAACGCCATTGTTCTTCTGCCCAATTTCTGTGTTCAAGAGCCCATTGATATCGAATCCTACGATTGTGCATTGCTATAGGTGGTACCCGTAGCGGTCTTCGGGAATGAAGGTTCACTTCATGCAAGCGGTTTCTGACTGTTTGGTCGCTAATTAAGTTCCCTGAAGAGTGATGAAGCCTCACGGCTAACATCATGGCGGTTATTGTTGGAGCTCTTCGAGTTAAGATTTGAATGTATCGGTCTTGTCTCCGTGTGGTGCAGCGATACCGTCCTTCATGGCGCTCAGCCACGGTACCAGTGCTTCGGTAACGTGTCCAAAGTCGACTGATAACACCTTTTTTTGTTGTTGCAACGAACATGGGCGGCCATTCCACAGCGTGATTTGGATGAACTCATTTTGAGTATGCCAAACCGATGTTCTTGTGTTGTTAGTGTTCGCGGTAGAAACACGGATTATTAATTGTTTAAGTTACCCAATAAAATGTTAAAGAAAACTGTTATTTCAGTCTTTTTTTCGAACTTTAATGTTAGTGGTTCAAATGTCAAAAATCCCTTTATTAGGAAAATGGCAAATTTCTTTATTAATGCAAAGGTGACTTGGTTTATCGTTACTGTGACAAACGAAAACACTTTATTTGATGAATCCTTAAAGAAAATTTAAATTAATATCAATCAAGAGAAAAGTTATTGCAAAAATATATGTTGATCCCTAGACACTTTTGATGTGTGTAGTTGTGGAGGGTCCAATGTCCAATCTTAAAATGGACAAGGTGATGAATAGGAGCAGACTATACAAAGTTGAGACTACAATACGATCATAAATTAAACTGCGCATATCTGATGCTGTCTCTAGCTTGCATACAAAAATTCAATCAAATATATCCAATAGATTAGTCACTATAGCTAGTCAAAGATCTTAGAGCATTTAACCTAAATGCTCTAAGTCAAAGATTGACAAAACCCATAGTCGGTCCACCACTATTATTTAGTTTGTTTCAAAAACTCACTTTTTAAATGTCGGTGTTAGAATTTATTTGATAGTTCCAAAACAGTCCTATTCATTAGTATTGTCAGTGTTTTCATTTATGGCCGTATTGTTTTCTCCACATTGTATATATCATTTCTCCTTCAAGAGTATCAACTTGCGTAACCAGAAAATACCTAACCAACCTTACCTGACTGAGTAGCTGAATTTGGTAGCACCCGGCGGCACAGGTGGGTCGGCTTCAGGCTGCATCAGATAGTCCCACAGAGACCTGGACTTTGGCAGGACTACACTCTTCAAATTTATAGAGTGCCGGTTCTGAATCCTAGAAAAATGACGAAATTTGGCAATGAGAATTTGCAGATCAGAAACATCTGTGAACAATATGTCTGGTGAAATTTTCAAAACGTAAAATGGCTACTTACTGTGGTATCGCTTACGGTGGCGAGATTCTTAATAGATCTAGAAAATTTACATTTTCTTACGTTTTTGCTAGTCATTATTAGGTTTTATTTATGTTGATCATTCTTCATTTCTATGATCCGCGGCCGTAACGAAAACGTATTTATAGAATTGTTACAATTAAAATCACCCATACAACCCTCTTCTCCTCTTGACCACGAGCCAATAGATCCTTTTACAGCTATACTTACTTATCGCCAATAAACTGCAGGTATTTTAGAAGCGTGGGGAGTGCGTCCGCATGTAGCAGTAATGCCAGGTTTCCTACGTCGGTTACTAGAGCCTGCTCCACGCTATGGAAGTGCGAGCGGAATTCCGGACAGTCTGCACGCACCTGCACAAATAATAGTACATGTTTATAAGGTTGTATTTTTGTCATCCCGTAATACAGCATTAAACGGATGACATTGTTATACATTGTACGTAATTAAGGTGATATAAAACGAAAAAAACGGCCTACAGTTTTCATGTGTGTGTTATATTATCATTATTATACAAGGTTTTCTAAATGACAAGAATAAAGGCTTGAACTTTTTATAGTAATTAATGCAGTATACACCCAATATAAGCAATAAACATTGTACTTACCTTCCTATACAACAAATTAAACAGCTCTCCAGAACTGGTAATCAACTCCAGATACTGTCCACTGCTGCTGTGATGCTGTTTGTCAGTCAGTAGCACCTGGCTGACAGACAGCTGAACAGCTGGTCCAAACTCCATTAAGGCCACGTCTAGGCAGACCTTCGTGATGCTCAGCATTACATACGGCATCTCCGTCTGCTCCGAGGAACGGGACAGGTTGATTACGATTTCACCTGAAAACCAGAAGCGAGTGATGTTACATATGATCTAGAAATATGAATATCCAATAATTTTAGTGAACAGCAAAATACTTCTTGGATGTTCTGTAGAGCCTGAGTGAAACCTTATGTTGAACATGGCTGGTAATATTCTGACGGCATTCGAACCTTTAAATTATATTTGAACTAGTGGGTTGTTTTTTATACAAGTGACAGACCACCTCGGGAGGCGGGGCTTTTTTTTTTTAAGGCTGGGAAATCATCCAATCACTGCTCCCGCTCTGGGTGGAGCGGAAGGGAGTGTTAGACTCTTACTGACTAAAACCCACCGTCCGATCAGCACCAGACCCGTGCCGTACGGCGCGTATATGTTCCACGCGCGCCTCAAAGGGCGGCGGGGCTTGGCAGATGTATTCGTTAAAATATATAATGTGGTGTTTCTTGCCCTGTGTGTTTGGTTTCATAGCGTAGCAAATCCCGCACATTACACGCTCTACCACTGAGCCCCCTCGTACGTATGCTGTGTTCAACCATGAGGTACTTATTTAATAGTATCCTGATCAACTACTTATCCGCTAGGCACACGTTTTGTCACTCCCATCTTCATGTTTTTTACGAGTCGATGGAGACTTACCCACAATAAACCTAAGCAGCGTGTTGATGTTGTTGCTAGGCGACACGTTGTCGTCGAAGCCGGGCAGGTCCACGCTCCTGGCGTACACCTCCATATCCTCATCGCTATGCTCGGAAGTTGCCGATGCTTGCTGTGCTGCTTGGAACCCGAGCTTCGCTGTTGCTACGTCGAATGTCGTTTCTGCTGCCCTGAAAATGAGTTTAGTTTGGTACTACTAAGCTACCACAAAGAAATTTTAACATTTCAGTTCTGTCATCTTCATACTAATGAAAAATTAATTTCAAGTATCTATTTAATTCACTACTTACTTGCTCCTACTCAAATAGGCCGCCACAATCTTCTGCCTCAAATTCATGAGATCCTTATACTCCGGATCAGCCGTTACTCTGTCTATGCTGAGTAGTTCTGCCAGCTCAGGCTCTTCCACCACTTCAGTATAGTCTCCAGAGTCCATGAAGGAGACGGGCACGGTATTAGGAACAGGTACTGGTAAGTTGTCGATAAAGTCCAGGAGATTGCCGATGATACGGTCGGATAGGTTCAGTTTGATACTTGAGAGGGAGATGTTTAGCTTGTACCTGTTGGAGAAAACGATTTAAAATTCTGTTATCCAGCTTGTATCAGTAGTATGCACAGGTTAGCGTGAACCAAAAACAAGAAGTAAAGAACAATGAATTGGAAGACGTACAAGAAGCAAGATGTGAAATAATAAAGAAAATGTTAACATGATAGGGATCGGTTTGTTAAAAAAATATTAACAGGCTATAAAACGCGTTCCGAACTATTTAATAGTTTGTTGTTTACTAGCTACAATTTTTATAATTCACGCCATCTTATAATTCAATAACATTTCTGTAAGTACTTATTTTAAGTTATTGTTTCACAGTGAATATAGGCATGGCAGATAGTTGGACGATGAACTAACTTGGGCAGCAGCTTGTAGTCCTTCTTGATGCTGTTGGAGAACACCACTTGCATCTTGATCCTGGGCACCAGGTGCAGCTCCGAGTCCGCATGGCGCCGTGACTCGCGCCACGTGTCGGTCCACTCGCTGAACAGGATCTGAGAGGACCAAACAGTATTGTGTAAAACTGAAAGCATATATTTTTTTCTTAGCATCGTTATCTAAAAATTAAAGTGCTTCTGCTGTTACTTAGGCAAAAAATCACACGAAGGTAGTTACAGCGCAGAAAGTGAATGGTTCTTTTTCTGGTGTTTGGAATCGCAGATGTAAGAGATACTACCTGTAAGTGTTAATTAATATGTTTCTATTTGGCCATGGACGTTTTTTATAAATTACTGCACTATCAATATAAAAGCAGTTCCAAATGTTCCGATGACTAACTTGTAAATGACTTGCGAGTATTATTTCAAGAACTAAGATTAGCATTTATGACGCGTCTAGTATACGTCTTCATTCCTCCGCTGTCTTACCTTTTTTTTTTTTTTTTTTTAAGGCTGGGAAATCATCCAATGACTGCTCCCGCTCTGGGTGGAGCGGAAGGGAGTGTCAGACTCTTACTGACTAAAACCCATCCATGTTCCTTCCGTAGCCCTTTATGTTCCGGGGTAGCGGTAACCCTTTCGGACAATCCCGCTTACCCGGCAGGCTTGGCCCTGGGGGGCCCCTTCATATGCTGACATCTCTTTGAGGCGCGCGTGGAACCCGCTGTCTCACCTGACAAGAACATTCTGCGTGGAGTCTGTCATACAGCCTCTCCTCCAACTCCATGCATGTGGCGTCTTCTAGCGTCAGGTTCGAAGGTTGCAAATCTGACTTGATTATGATACGGCTGATGTCCAGGACCATGACGCGTCCGGATCTGTGAAGGGGAACCCTCATTACTGCTGACTCTCAGTACCGACGTAAAAAACCTCCATGAGAAAATAGATAAATATCGGAGAAACACTATTCTCCTCGGTATCGCCATTACTGTTAACGTCGAGTTCAGAAAGCGCCATCAGGGTGAATGGCGAGTATTCACTGTTCAGTAAAATTAAAAGTTTGATAGTGTTGAGAGCCACTGCAGGAATAATTACTTTCCAATTACCTATTAAAAACGTTACAACCGAACGGCGGGTTCGTGACAGCATTCTTTCTTCGCCAGAAATGCTATGGGTACATTTTCGCGATTCTCTATATGAAATATACTAGAACTGTGTACAGAGGCCAGCACATCAAGTTACCACAATCTGTCAAATTTCTTTGATAGTATTTCAACTTTATTCCAAAGATATAAGGGTCATTTTGAATTGAGAAAAATTGACAGTTAGGGATAGCTTGATGTGCTGGCGTCTGTACATACATAAAACATGTTCATTTTTGGTAAAATCGTCACAGTTGTCGCAGCGATTTTACCAGTTCTAAACAACCCGAGGTGACTCAGGAAAAGATACCTTGAAGAATTTGGGGAAGTCCTTTGCTTAGCAGTTGGAAAGTGGCTAAATAAATAATAATCCTTACTTATGCACACATCCGTGCTCCGGCACCACAACGCAGGGTCCTTTGACGTCCACGTTGAGATGGAACACCTTCCTCCTGCTGATGGCATACGCCAGCACTGACTTGCTGATGGCACCGGCTCGAACCACAGCGCTTGACACTTCCCCTGCCAGTTCCTCGGCCGTCATCGAGTGCGTTTGGAAGAAATTGATCAGTTCCGTGAAGGAGTGCTAGGGAAGTGACAGGGATATGTTAAGAAAATTACAGATTTCACAAATAATTTTATATACACTGAATCTTAAAGACCTAACAGGATGGCAGAGATAGTTGTTCCCCCTTGTTCGCTTTAGGAGAGATTCTCTTTAAGGCAGATTCATTTTATAATAATAATAATAATATATTTATTCAGAATTATTATTAGAATTATTATTATTTTGACCGCGTAGACATTGAATTTTTCTATGAAAGAGCAGATTTTTTTGGTAATCGACGAAAAATTTCCACACTTCCATACAAGAACCCCTACGGTTCTTGTATCGACTTCTGAATCCATTGTAGGTTGCTCGTCGATGTCCCTGCCACCTTGTATGGGACATTACAAGTTGTGGAAAAAGTCCGACTTTTTAAACGGTCATCTCTGACTGTCACACTCAGGTGCAGTATCTTCAAAATCAAAACAAATATGCGCTTCAAGTTATAGTAGACACCATCGTTCACTAGAGCCTAACTACAATAAGTTTCACAAGAACAAAAAATATCTACATGCATTACACGAAAATCATGGTAAGTAGGTATATATAAACAATATATAAAGTACTACTCTGTCAAGAAAGTACCGGGAAAAGATCAATAATACACAAAATGTCTGTTATTCATCCAAATTTATTTTATCACCTTCAAAGTATGCTCCTTTAGAAACGATACACTTGCGCCAACGAATAATCCATTCATCAAAACATTTTTTAAACGCTGCTTCCGGAATAGAGTTCAGTTCTCAAATACTCAAATACTCAAATACTCAAATACTCAAATTTTATTTGCATTCCACAATGTATACTTAGGTGGTAAATTTAAAATTTTGATCATCATGGACCCTGTCGGGCACAGCAACAAATAGTAGGAGAGAGGAAGCCTTCATTAACTAGCTAATCTTACATCTAATTTCTAAAATAAATCCAATAATACAATAGAAGGGATTCTTTATACTTTATCGTTCAAAAATTCGTTTATATTATAATAGCATTTTTTTATTAGGAATTGTTTTAATTTTCTTATAAATATGTTTAATTTATCTTCTTTTTTTATTAATTCAGGCAGTTTGTTATAAATTTTTATGGACATTACATAGGGGCTTGTAGAATGTATTTTTAGCCGAGAATGTGGAATATTTAATCTTGATTTGTGTCGGAGTGTGTAACGTGATTGTATGTCCTCGCGCTTTGTATAGAATTCTTGGTACTTACGAACAAATTTACAGGTCTCTAATATGTATATACTGGGGAGTGTTAAAATGTTATAATTTTGGAAGTGGGGCTTGCAGCTGTCAGTTTGATCGATATTTGCTAGAATCCTAACCAATTTCTTTTGAAGGGTAAATAGTGTTGGTGCATCTGTGCTATTTCCCCAAAGGGTAACGCCGTAGCTTAGCCATGCATAAGCATACGCATAGTAGGTGGTGAGCGCTGTTTGAAGATCGGTGGTTTTTTTTTATTTCTCGGAGAGCATATGAAAATCTTGAAATTTTGGATCTAAGATTTTGTATGTGGGATTTCCAATTTATATGCGTATCTAAGTTTAGTCCAAGTAAGGTAATTTCTTTAACAATTTCTATTTTTGTGTTATTAAAGTTAAAATCAATATTTAAAGGTGTTTTTTTGATGGGGATGGAATGTAATTAATTTAGTTTTAGCGTAGTTTATTTCGAGGTTGTGTTCATTCATCCAAGTGATGGTTTTGGTGAGTATTGAATTTAGTTCTTCGTTTAGATTTAAGTTGTTTTTACATGCAACTAGTAGAGAAATGTCATCCGCGAATATTACACATGGTCCCTCTATGATTTTAGGTAAGTCATTGATGTAAATTATAAACAAGAGACATCCTATTACACTTCCTTGAGGTATTGAGGCGCTAATTGATTTGCTAATAGACCGGACTTTTTTTATTTCTTTTGTTTGGTGATCAAAAAATTCAATTTCCACTGTTTGCTCTCTGTTCTTTAAATAGGATACAAGCCACTCATGAGCTTTTCCGCGAATACCTATCCCGTATAGTTTGGAAAGCAAGATATTAAATTGGACTTTGTCATAAGCTTTGGTCATATCTAATAATATACCTACTGCATAATTTTTATTATTAATTATATTAAGCGCTTCTTGAATAAATTTGTAAACTGCCAAAGTTGTTGAGCGGTTTCTGCGAAAGCCATTTTGGCATTCGTCAAATATTTTATATTTTTCGCAATATTTGTATATTCTGTTACACATGGCGTGTAACAGAATATACAAATATTCTGGCGTGTTCTCGCCGCGAATTCTCCTTTATGTCTTCTATCGATTGAAAACGGGTGCCACGAAGTGGTAATTTGAGTTTAGGAAAAAGAAAAAAATCAGCAGGAGCCATATCTGGTGAATATGGTGGTTGCTGGATGGTATTTGTTGAGTGTTTGGTCAAAAATTCGTTCACTCAAACTCAAACTCAAACTCAAAGCATTTATTTCAAATAAACCAATTACAGGCACTTTTGAATTGTCAAGGGGTCGGTCAGTCAGAAAGATGAAGCTAGTTGCCCATTCCAAAGCAGTAGGTACCTATGGAGAAGAACGGGCAAGAAACTCCATGGACACTCTTTTAAATCAAAATATGTTTACAAAAACTGTGTTACATCATTCATGTTGAAATTACACGTGAGAACGATGCAGAACTTAATAAAAGCGTCCATAATTACAAGTTTTAAAAAAACAATTCAAAATTATTTTAATTTTAAAACAGCCGTGGCAGCTAAGAGGTGACCAGTCCCTACTGACGGCGCTCGTTCATGAACATGACACATGGATTAGCACCATTCAGCTCAACCATTTTGATGGGAGCTAAATGATCCAACATACGCATCACCATCAGTGAGACATTACAGGGAGCATGACATGCTCTCAGCCGCCAGGGCACATTCAGCCTCAGGTCAATGTAAGACGTACTCAGTAAATGGTAGCTTTATAGTAGGTACATAGTACTCACAAACGTGCTATGGAATTATACATTGCTAAGAGGTTGAAGTTATATAATGCAAAAAGTTTTTGTGAATCTTCAGCAGCTCCAGGAGTAATCTCAGATGCTAATCAACTAGTTTAGGATATAAAAAAGAAGAGAAAGAATATTCAATATGTAAACAATTGGAGCAGCTCAATCCCAAGCCCTTTTGTCTTCAATAAAGTCTTTGACAGTATAATAAGCATTCTGGCACAACTTGCGTTTAACGAACGATTTGAATTTATTAAGGCTTAGATCTTGAACGTGGCTTGGAAGTTTATTATAAAAGCGTATACATTGACATCTGAACGAGCCTCCTATTTTTTTGAGCCTTGTAGTGGGTACAACAAATTTGTGTTTGTTCCTAGTATTCTTATCATGGATATCACTATATTTTTTAAACAATTTTATATTTTTATGGGCATACAAAAGATTTTCAAAAATAAACTGTGATGGTACAGTCATTACATTTATTTCTTTAAATTTCTCTCTGAGAGAGTATCTCGGACTTAATTTATAAATTGATCGAACAGCTCTTTTCTGCAAAACAAAGATAGTCTGAATATCGGCGGCATTTCCCCACAACAAAATACCGTACGACATTACACTATGAAAATAGCTAAAGTACACTAAGCGGGCTGTCTCTGTGTCAGTTAAAGAACGAATTTTTCTAACAGCGTATGCTGCGGAGCTTAGTTTTTTTGACAATTTATCTATATGTGGGCCCCACTGAAGCTTAGCATCCAAAGTTAAGCCCAAGAATACTGTGGTACACAATGATAGCCTTGTGCGAAGGCGCATTGTCGTGGTGCAAAATCCAAGAATTTTCTTTCCACAAATCTGGCCTTTGTCGTCGAATTTGCTCTCTTAAACGCCGCATAACACTCAAATAATATTCTTTATTTACCGTTAGACCTTCCGGTAAGAATTTAGAGTGCACAACACCGCGATAGTCAAAGAAAACAGTCAACATGACTTTGACTTTTGATCGACTTTGGCGTGGTTTTTTCGGTTTCGGTTCAGTTGGAAGGCGCCACTCCGAAGCTTGTTGACTAGTTTGCATGTCAAACTCGTAAACCCACGTCTCGTCACCAGTAACAATGCGTTTCATGAATGTTGGGTCCGAACTGACTCGTTCTAGCATGTCCTCAGCGACTTTCATGCGATTGAGTTTTTGGAGAAAATTCAGATCTTTTGGGACTAGCCGAGCAGCAACATGTTTCATACCCAAATGATTAGTTAAAATGGTACGGATCGACTCGTGAGATACAGAAAGTTCGGCGGCTATCTCTCTCAAAGTTGAATGGGGATTTTCAGTCACTATTTTCTTCACTTTTGCGATGTTAACTTCAGTTGCAGACGTTGACGGCCTACCAGAGCGAGGCAAATCTTCCATCACATCTCGACCGCTTTTGAACACTATGAACCACTCATAAGCACGAGTTTTTGATAAAGTCGTTTCACCGTAAGCCTTCTGTAACATTTTCAGTGACTCCGAACACGAAATTCCATTGGCGATGCAAAATTTAAGACAAACTCTTTGTTCGATATTTTTGTCCATTATGAAATTCGCAATACACACTATATATGATATTACTAAAACCAGCTCTGTAT
Organism: Hyppa rectilinea; assembly: GCA_951799385.1. Lineage (NCBI taxonomy): Eukaryota > Metazoa > Arthropoda > Insecta > Lepidoptera > Noctuidae > Hyppa > Hyppa rectilinea. The sequence continues at coordinate 1,065,129 of OX637315.1, read as the reverse complement.
TTAATATAAATAACAGATGCAACTCAAACTCCGCGCCAAAATGGAAAACAGTTGTGCCAATCTAACAACTACAAAAAAACAAAAATTTGAATTTGGAACCATAAACAAATCATCCATTCCCGATACTTTTTTGACTGAATGTATATAAACCTCATGAGGAATTTTACCTCAATGTAGACCAACTCTACAGGCTCCATCAGACAGCACAGTCCATAATCAGCTTCATTGCTGCAAGGGTTCTTCTCCAGGTCTATCGCCAGTAGATTGGGGCTGGTGACGCCTACTCCCCGCTCCGGAGTCAAGAGGGGAACTAGGTCACCGTCAGACGTCACTCCTTCAATAACCACGCTCTCTGCTCGGGCTGACAGCTGTAAAAACGTTTTGACTTTTGTTAACTAGAAGCAATCGGCTGGTCTCTCAGTACAAGCGGGTTTACTGGGGAGTAATTAAGAACTTCTAGTAAACTTGATCGTACGTGGAGACAAGAGATAAACCAATCCAATCCTTTTCACCCGACCGCACCACGGCAAAGACAGGATTATGTTTCACCAGTCATAAGACAACATGAATTTGTTTCTTGAAAAAAAATGTGGTTTTCGCCAAGTGCTGTTATGCCAAAACCAAATTGAATATCAAAAAGCACATAAAAATATATCAGCTTGTTAATAAGTTACGTTTTACCTTGTATGCTTTTGCTGAAGGTCTGGTCTCGAGAGAAGCCAGGAACTGAGTCAGCGTCACGACCAGAACCTCCTTGCTTCTATTCATCAGTGTCAAAGAACAATTCGCCAGCGTCAGATTTATTTTGTGTTCTGAAAATGTTTTAAAAGGCATTTAACTAGAGAAACTTGGACGATCACATATTTTGTTAGAAAGAATAAGAGAGAACCAAAAACCTACGCTACACTTATTTTTTCAGAAGAATTTGCTGGTGAAATCAATCCCACAAAATATTTTAACTTGGTCTCTACAGTGGTTAGAAATATTAGGCATCACTTTAGTATTGCATGTGGTCGTAGATTATTTTCAAAAGGAGGAGGATGACTAATAATTAGTATAATTTATAAGTTTGTCATCATTCTCCTGCCCTTATCCCAATTTATTTGGGGTCGGCGCAACATGTCTTCTTCTTCCATACTTCTCTATTAGTCGTCATCTCGATAGTCACTCCCTTTCTAGCCATATCATCTTTCACACAATCCATCCATCGTTTCTTTGGTCTCCCTCTACTTGTATAGCTATCCACATTCATACTCACAACTTTCCTGACAACATTTTCCTCATTCCTCCGCATAACATAACATACCATGACAACCGATTTCCACACAACTTTTCGGTCACCGGTGTCACTTTCAGACTTCCTCTTATATACTCATTACGTATTCTATCCATTCGCGTAACACAACACATCCCTCTTAGCATTCTCATCTCAGCTGCCTGCAATTGTCTTTCATCCATTCCTTTTGTGGCCCAACAATCTGATCCATACAAGACGGCAGGTCTAATCATGCTTTTATAAATCTTCCCTTTAAGTTTAAGGGGAATGCGGGAGTCACAAATGGTTCCCGTGACCTGCCGCCATTTCATTCACCCAGTGTTAATTCTATGCTTAACAGTCCGATCTATTTCGCTATCGCTTTGCACAAGTGAACCGAGATACCGAAAGTCGGAGCAAACTGGGAGAAGCGCGCCATCAAGCGCTATGACCCCAGGACTGGAGAGACCGCCGAAATCGCAGAACATGTACTCAGTTTTGGTTCTGCTGATTTTCAGGCCAACAATCTCCAGTTTCCATTGCCATTTCTCCAGTCTGCTCTGGATCTCAGGTCCATCTTCACTGACAAGAACGATGTCATCGGCAAATAGCATGCACCATGGTGCCTCTTCCTGTATGTCCGCCGTTAGAGCATCCATAATCTAAAGGAAGAGGTAAGGGCTTAAAGCCGACCCCTGATGCAAGCCTACCGCCACATTGAACTTGTCGGTGTTGCCAGCAGCCGACCGAACGTAGGTACGGGATTGGCTGTACATAGCACGAATTAACTCTACATACTTTCCGGGCAAACCTTTCTCTTTCAAGGCCCACCACACGACATCCCGAGGTACCCTATCATACGCTTTCTCTAGATCAATGAACACCATGTGCAAGTTTTTGTGTGCACGTCTGTACTTCTCGCACAATTGGCGGAGTGCAAAAGTGGCGTCCAATGTTCCTCGACCTGGCATAAACCCAAACTGGTTTGGGGTAATCTCACTCTCCTCTCGCAATCTTTTCTCTATTATTTTCTCCCATACCTTCATACTATGGGACATGAGCTTTATCCCTCGATAGTTGTTGCAGTCTTGTACATCACCTTTATTCTTGAAGATGGGCACTATAATTTATAAGTTTGTATGTATAGTAATTAAGCTATTCATTATGTATCATTCGTTGGCAATCATTGTCATTCTTTGCGCCTACCCCATATGTATGCAATCCATAAATAAATCATTAAATGCTTCTCACCAATATACTGCTTAGACTTATCCTTCTGCGGTGCCCCCTCAACATAGCCAATGAGCTCACAGACCCTTTTCTTCTCAGGACTGGACAGATGGCTCCACAGAGTCTTGCTCCTCTCGGTCTTCACGCACAGCTCCACGTGGTTTTTCGGCACTTCGGGTTCGTTCTCAGTAGGAGTACTTGTTGGCTTCCACCAGTCAAATTCGGTCTCTACCACTTCTATGCGCTCGGGTTCTTGGGCGAGTAGCTAGAGAATATTTGTTATTAAGCATGAGATGGATCCCTTTAATAAAGACTGGTCTTTTTAGAGAAAAGTGGAAGGAGAGTAGGGAGACATTTGTCCTCTATTGGGGAAATCTCTACTAGACTCACAATAATAAAGCATGATTTGGTTAAGCTTGACTGCATCTCAAGAGCTGTTATCACAAAAACGGTTCCATAATTATTTATTTAACCTATTACGTATTAATATTACGACACAATATTAAACAGACGAGAAGAAAAATATAAACGTACAAACGCCACTACTTGGTATAAAGAGTTCATTATAGATTATACACACTACCAACCGGATTAAAACCGGAATTAACTGGAAGGTGCTCCTTCAAATCTTGAAAAATACTGCAAACGCTCCCGAAGAAATCCAGAATTTTCGTAGGTCCTAGTAAAAAAATAGAATTTGGTGAACATGAAAACAAAGAAACACTTCTTACTTCGAACTTCGCTTGCTCCCTCGCTATAATCACCGACACGATCGGCAGACTGTCCTCACACTTCTGAAGGTCCAGCTTCAGCTCTATATCATTAGGACTCCTCAACGTACTTTTGTATATCTGCTTGTACACATTGTAGTTTTCTCTGTGCTTTTTGATGGCTGCCCAGGTGTAGGGTCTGACTCTTTGTTCTACTACCACGTTGAAGGCGTAAATCCACCATTTTTTTATGTTCTTAGAGAGTGGTATTCCAGGGTGGAGGTGACGATATTTTCTGGAATGAAGTTAGTGCATTAGTTATGTTTTGTTAAGATAAGGATAACAATATTATTTTGTCCTTTATCAGCGTAAACCAATCATAAGTTTCTACTATTATATGCCATCTCATTTCTTCCCTTCTACCAAAAAACATTAAAAGTTGTACCCTCACCTATTAAGCTTTATCCTATCAAAAGAAGCCAGCAGGTTGTTTATTGACAAGTACTGTCGCCGGGACAGCTGCAGCGCACTATCCTGAAGGACTGCATCCAACAACAGACGAGGAACGCGCGCCTCACCAGAGCGATTGATTAGTACTTTCACTTTGCAAGTCACTGGCTTCAGTACTGAAAAAAAGAAAGTAAAATTTATATTAACACTAGCTGCCCCCGCACGGTTTCACCGCTGCTCGGCTCCTATTGGTCGTAGCGTGATGTTGATGAAAAAGATTTTTTCAATTTGGACCAGTAGTTCCAGAGAATAGCGCGTTCAAACCAACAAACTCATCAGCTTAATAATATTAGTATAGATTTATGAGGTATAAAGCCTTACTAGTTGTTTGCCATTCGTAGAATAAATAAGTGAATTATCTTTCTTGCTTTCAATCATCGTAAAAATCGACTCACAAAATTCAAAGTCCTCATGATGCATGGAGAACTTGTCAAGTCCCGTGAGCATGTAGTGCTTCCAGTTGTAATATTGCATCGGCGTAATATGGGCTGTCTCGTTGTCGTCGAGGGCAGTCGCCGTCGGGTTCCAGTAGGCTGACATGGATTCTATGCGCATCATCTGGTAGACTGTGGACGCGTTCGCTGGAGTCACTGAGGGTTTCCATTTGCTGGAAAATGGAGAGGTTACAAAAGGTCATACCATTACTTAAAACCAAAATTGTGAACAAGTAATTAATCAAATCTAGAATTCATCGACTTCTTACTGGACATATATTATTATTAAACTTTGTGCACTATAAAGGCACAAGATTTATCAGATAGGTATCAAAATCCTAATAATACAGGGTTATTTGTAAAACACCAGAAACCTCTTAAGAGGTCATTGTACTCATCATTATGAACAACTTTTACTATGGGACCACACCTGAAATCGCGAAAAAAAATTCAGCTTTTCCCTACATTTATGTTCGTATAACTCGTCAAAATGTAAGGAACATCTGATTTTTTTTTCGCGATTTTAGGTTTGGTCCCATAGTAAAAGTTGCTCATAATGATGAGTACAATGACCTATTAAGAGGTTTCTGGTGTTTTACAAATAAACCTGTATATAGAAATGAATATCACATAGTGCCTCTATTACATACCTATTAGTGGTCTCAATAGACAAGCTCTGGAGACAAAGTCCACAAGCGAGAGGCCCATCCTTAGAGCTGATGGAGTCCTCATACCTGATGTGGACATTCCTCACATAGATCTGGAGATTATTTACAATGGCTGTGAACAAATGCTCGAAGAAGTTCTGAGGCCCTTTGAGGACCTCACTTTCAGCTTCCAAGTCTTGGAGAATCTTTCGTTTGGCAGCTCTAGTGAGGCGCCTTTCCCTTTCTGGATCGAAATGGCTGTTGGATATGGCTGGGCCAACGAGGACCAGCACATCTTCGATGTTGACCACAACGGGTTGGGTGTAGAGGCCTGACCATGGTATCTGGAGGGCAATGCGGCCGATAGTCCCGATTTTCACATCTATTGGTAGGTCGAGTTCGTACTGAAAACAAAAAAGATATTGAGTTTTTTACCTATATCTAAACGTATACGTAGCCATGTTATGTAGCCTTGTTATTGAGTATTCCTAAGCTAAGTGATTGATCCTACTTATTATTGAGGACTCGTTTATTATCCAGGTAATATCCATGTAAAGGTTACAAAGTATTATTTGCCAGTATGCCCCAAACTTTAGATCTGGAGTTCGGGGTGCTAATTCCTAAGTGGAGACTAGGATGTGGTATGTTCTTTTTTTAAATAAAAATGAATAATAAAAAATAAAAAATAAACTCTGATCCACAATGGCTACAAAAGCACTAAGTAATATTTCGAAATGAATATAAATTCCATACCAAAGCCTCAGGCTTAAGCTTCAAGTCAGTAAGGTTGACATTCCCTGAGAAGATGCCCACGTTGAGGTTCTCGGTGTCCAGGTCCTGGACGTACTTGCCCAGCAGCCGGTTGAGGATACCGGCGACCGCGCCCTCGAACATGGTGACGTTGGCTGATGATCAGCTGGAAAGAGGTTGAGGAATGGTTGGGCCTCAAGATTGGAACTAAAAAGGCTATTTTTTGTAAAACATACAACAGCAACAACCGCTTGGGGCTGTCCCGATTATTTGTTTTTGAACGTTAATTAAGCATGTGAATTCCCAGATAATCCCGAGACATGCAGGTCATCGTGTAATCATAATTATAGAACTTTAGTGAAGAGCATTACCGTAGCAACATCTCGTTAATTAAGTTTGTGTAGTTATCGTCCTCTACCGAACATGGGATTACCAAATAGGAACTTTGTTCGATTCGATACGTCGGGATTATCTTGAACAATTCTAGTCGTTCTGTATCAACTTCTGTAAAAACGTCCATCCAAATGCCAGCTTGACCTTGAAGACTAACCTATTCAAAATCATAAGAGAAAATACAAATAAGAAGTATTTCATTTCTCTAATGATTTTCATTATGGTTTATTTCCATATCCCAAGTCCCCATTGTCTGGCTCACCATCCGATCAGGACTAGGACTAGGTATATGTTCCACACGCGCCTCAAAGAGATGTCAGCATATGAAGGGGCCCTTTAGGGCCAAGCCGGCCGGGTAAGCGGGATTGTCCGAAAGGGTTACCGCTACCCCGGAACATAAAGCGCTAAGGAAGGAACATGGATGGGTTTTAGTCAGTAAGAGTCTGACACTCCCTGATGATTTCCCACCCTCAAAAAAGAAAGTCCCCATTGTCTTAAAATCATCTCCGTACCTTCTAAATAAAAGAAAAAAGTCAAACTCACAGATTCTATACCAAAAACAAAGCAGGTAGGTAAAGTAAAAGTTGAAGAAATACCTATGTGACATAAAATTATACAGAAATTTATTAAATGACAAAGAAAGGTTACAATATTTAACTATTAAAAACTGAATCCACCACCGACCCTGAACTTTGTTACCCTCAATGAGTTTAATCATGGCTGCAATAGACCTCCATCACCAAATGCCATCAATGAATAAGTTATAGGCAGCACCCTATTCCGTAGAACAGGGTGCTGCATAACTTATTCACTACCTAATAGCTAGAAAAATGTTACATAAAACAAAACAACATCTACACACGCACGCAGACAGCTTTAATATTTCCTCCAATCCAAGTCGCTCCCAAATTGTATTCAAAAGAGCTTATAAACGTCATCCCTCCTCTATAGGCATATCTTTCGGCCACAGTACCTACCCACCTGTACTGTATAAATACGACTATTTTTAATTAAGGTTACAACATGCCCATCACCTTGATTTCATCATATCTAGATGTTTCTCTTACATCTTGGATGTATGAAAAACAAGGCATGCTGACCGACCCCTAACAAATTAGGATTGAAGATAATGATGAGCTATCCTTGAAGATTACTCGTAATTACATTCTTAAAATGCTTAAAAATCGCAGTCCTATTTAACTTAGGTACAATGTGTCCTTAACTCTCAATCATATCTATAATACTAATTAAAAAAAGAATTTTCAAAATCAGTTCTCAATTGACGGAGAAATCGGTGATAAAACAAAAAACGATGAAGAGTTTGTTTGTTTAAACGCACTAATCTCTGGAACTACCAGTCCGTTTCGAATAAAATATTTTTGCATCTGATAGGTAGCCCAATTATTGAGAAGAAGAAAACAATCAGCAAAATGAAGAAATTCAGCAAAATGCTAAGCGTAAAACGAATAGCACGGGCGGAAGATGCGATGCGACGCGGTCGGGGAACAAGAAAATTTTATACGGACGAAGTCGTGCCCAAAAGCCAGTAATACTGTAAAGTAGCAGCTGCCTTCTTTCCCTCGTATCGTAAGTTGCAACGGAAACACTATAATATTCCCAATCGATGCGGCCGACTATTTTAAGAACGGTTGGCGGTACCAATACACCGCTTCTTATTACGAGTATGTAGAAGTGGTTTTCGAAGGCAGAAAAATAAAGCAATATATTTTGCGTTATTGATATCTTAAAGATTGATGTTATAGTAATATGTAGTGGTATAGGTACCCAGTCGATGTCAAAGGTCAAAGATTTTTGTTGTACACACCCATGCCAATTGCAAGTAGTTAATTGTGCCGAAAAATAGCCAAGTCTTGAGTGAAGACTTAGGTCACCATTCTTTCTTGACCTAGGTCACCACTGTCCAGCGAAACAGACGCAATGTAAAGTGATTACGGGAAAAGGGTAATTAAGCATAGATTTTTTTCTACTACAACCAATTTATTCAAAACTGCTGTGAACCGGTTTTGTTAATATAAACTGGGTAAAAATGTTGCAAACTGCTATTCCAGACTTTATAGGGAGGGCCTTCCCAAATCCATATCCCCATATCTCTATGACTCCCCTTAATTAAATTCCCAAGTGCCCAGACATCACTTCAGATTATAATTATCAATGACTATGGTTATGGAAGTAGATATAGTATAAGCCCGTACTGGAGGACCAGTGATGTACATGCACTCTTGCACTAAGCTAGTTTCAAGAGCAATTTACATTTGTACATGACATTGACGAACATCGCAATACAGTCATGTTTATGAAAATACGTGCGCGTTTTGCAATGTTGAGAGCAGGCTGCGTTTAATGATAAAAGTATAAAATAGAGATATAGAGTAGAATTTTAAATAGGTAATATGTTAACAAAGGATGTTATAGCTTTATGAGCTGTGTCATTCATGCAATAAACATATTTTTTCTGATGAGAAACAAAAGAAGGCACACAAAACAGTCAATGATCTAACTAATGTCAAAACCCAGAAACCTGGATCTGTCACATTCACAAATTAATAATTAAAATAAAACAATTGATTTACCACAAATCCTGGCGTGGATATGTCTTGACACGAAGAAGGCAGGCGTACGATTCGCGCGTCTCTAACAATAACAAAATCAATATCTCCGATTGGTCGCCGAGCTAGTAAACAACGCGGACACGCTTGCTCTAGTAAACGTATATTAATTCGCTATCGACGTTTTATCTCGAGATAACATATCTTTGGATTTATCGATGCGTTGTATGACGTCGTTTAGCAATGTTTGACAAGGGAGAGAAGTGGGTAGACTCAGTTTTATTATATCTATGGCATTTTTGGGGATTTTTTTGGATTTTATTGTTTCAAGAGTCAACTGTTCATATACCCGTCTCGTGTCTATGTATTTACGTATAGTTGTTATTATTGCACTAACACAGCCGAAAATAATCATCCAAGAACAACCCAATCAATCAGAAGAACCCAAAGTTAATAGCAAGATCAAAGTTACTGAGATCAAGTATCACAAGTGTTAGGTAGGTACCTATACAATTTTGCACCTACTTAAAAACCACTATCTAGATGAAAATACAAATCGCCCCCTAAGCCTCTACACAACGCCCCCAGTTTTCTGGGTCTCTAACTGCTCCCCTTTAGGCCTGCGTTATAGCCTACTGTAGGAAAGGCATAGAGCCAAGAAAAAAGGCAAATACATAGTTAAAATTTTACCTTATTCTCTACCTCACACACACACGCACACACATGCACACACACATACACACACACTCACACACACTCTCTCTCACTCACACACATACACACACACACACTAGACCTTAAGCTTAGTTATAAAAAATTACTTAACCTAAACTGTTCGTAATCTGGAACCTACATGTCATCTCTGTCTTGGAGGTGGGCGCTAATAGCCACGACACAGTTTCTACTAATGTGGCTATTACCGATCACAATAATTATTTAACGTGTGTTTTTAGTTCAAATAAAGAATTATTATTATAATTAGACACAGTAAGTAAAGCATCACAAAGGATTTTTTACATCGGCAAAGGCTTTGCTCGGCTCTACCGGAAAGTGACTCCTTTCTTGGCATCCTACAAATAGATTTTTAACAAATATTACCTGACAGTTGTCCAACTGTAAGTAAATACCAAAGCCTATTTATAGCACACAAAATGGTATCGACTTCTGACAAACTTTGTGAATCCGAATCGTGGGCGTTGTCAAGCCGACTTACCTAACTAAGGGATATGAAAAGGATTGGAAATGGGCATTGTTAGTCACTGGGTTGTGGAGGTGGATAGGCAATCCTACCATGTAAAATAGGTATCTTGGACTGCATGGAAGCCGATCCCAACATAGTGGGGAAAATGCTGCATACTTTTTATACCTGTTCGGGTTCACTGCTGGCCTTTTTTTTTTGAGGGTGGGAAATCATCCAATGATTTCTCCCGCTCTGGGTGGAGCGCAAGGGAGTGTCAGACTCTTACTGACCCTGACTGAAACCCATCCATGTTCCTTCCGTAGGCCTTTATGTTCCGGGGTAGCGGTAACGCCTTCGGACAATCCCGCTTACAAGCCGCTGGCCTAAGATCTCCTCAATAGCTGTTCCCCGTACTTTGCCTTCGCCGCGTAATTTTCAAGCCTTCCATAAAAGCTTTAAGTCGTCACGCCAGCGTTTCGGGCACATGATGATTTCAGTTAGGTACTCTCTTACTTACAGTATACATTATAGCGTGTAGCAAGTTAACAAATATTATTATTATTAAAAATATTACATGCTTAACAATACCACCGTGACCATGAATTGTACACCCATGTTTAGTTTCCAGTAACTGAGCGTTGAACGATCAAGTATACATGACATATTTATGTATATCTTCTATATTATCTATTGGTTGTCGTAACCTTGTGTCAGCACGTAATAGTTTAATTTCTCTACTAGCGTTATTGATCCGACACAAGTGGAATTTGTAAGTGAATTATTTCAAGACTTTTCTGCCTACTAAGTATGGGAAATTAATTGTTAAAGAAATTTCCACACAATTTTCCGTGTTAGAGCGAATTCATACAACTGTCAATATTTATGACAATTGTAATTTTCAAATTACGACGAATCATAGGGCTTGGACATAAAACTACGATGCGACGCGATGCGAATCCGCAAATCACAAAATTACCTATTTTATCAAGCGTCGAGACCGTAGAATTTTACGATGCGACGCCGACGTCGCATCGCGGTTTTGTGTTCAAGCCCTTAAACAGACCAGCCAAAGGACCATGACCGACGTCCGATACACGAATTTCCCGAATTGGCTGATCATGATTAGGGCATAAATGGTTGGACAATTTAATATGAGTAATGACGAGAAATAAAATAGCTCAGTCTGATTTTGTGACTCTAAAAGTTAGGAATACACGCTCCTTTTAGATTTAGTAGGTAATCCGACTGATGTGAAAGGGATTCTGCCTTTTTTCGACAGCCCTACTGATATAAAACAATTTAATCCGAGATTAGGACCGAACGAATCGTAAGGCGCTTGTTAAAGATGTCCTTACCTTATTTTTAACTAGCTACTGCCCGCGTGGATCTTAATTCTTTTTAGAAAATAAAAGTAACCTAAGTTACTACTTATAACATCAGCTGTGATGGCCCCGTTGAAATCGGTCTCGTCATTTCGGACGACAGACAAATTTATATATCTATTTTCACTACATAGTATAAAACAAAGTCGCTTTCTCTGTGCCTATGCAACGGATCTTGATGCGGTTTTTTTTCATACATAGAGTGATTCAAGAGGAAGGTTTATGTGTATAATTTGACGACATATTTATTATGCGGGCAAAGCCGCGGGTGACAGCTAGTTATATATAAAAATCAATTGCTGTTGTTCCGCAAAAAATCGAGAACGGCTGGGCCGATTTAGCTGATTTTCGTTTTGAAATGTTTGTCGTAGTCCACTATCCAGGGAAGGTTTAAAAGGTGAGAAAAGTTTGGGAAGATGAGTAGGTGGAGTAATTAGGGTAGGTAGAGCAGGTAGGTAGGATATGTATCTTATTTAAGACAGGACAACGTCTGTCGGGTCAGATAGTAAATAATATATAATTATTATTTGCTATCTGACCCGACAGTCTTACCACTAACTGAGAGTTCAGTTTTGGGTCAATGAATTTCAACGCTCTGTTTCTGTCTTTTGTTTGCAGATGAAAGGACAGAATGATGTTTTAAATCATTTTTTGCATTCAACGTATTTAGTGATTTGTGGTAATGGTAATACTCTTTAAGGCTATAAGTAAATGATTATGATATTCATATTAAGCGTGGATGCCATTCGCCAGGAATCAGCTAGTCTCAATTCCTGCACGTCCTTATTAAAAGACCTGCCTGTCTCGCGCCTCAGCCCTTCAACAAGCGACCTGTTTACTTCAAGATTATGTGTCAATTTCACACATGAAACTGAACGCGATCGGTACATAAACTGTACTCAAGACCAGTCAGTGTTATTATTCTACAGAAAATAAATGACACTGACAGCCCTTAAACGGCCGGGGTTAGATCAAAGACATTATATTAGAACAATATCTCTGGGTTAGATATGTTCCGATCGCGTTCAGTTTAGTTTAGTCATTGGTAAAACTCGCCCTAACATGGCCGATCGCCATCCAACTTAGATTCTCACATGCTATTTTTTAAATAATATCTTATTATAGGATATTCTTTGCCTTAAAAATTACTCAATTGTTAAGGAAAATGGCTTACAACTCAAGTTGCCCATACCTATACTCAGAATCAAATCACAACTGCCATTATTTAACAGTTGAAAATGCTGTAGCAAGGTGTTTTGGCATAAGGTTTCTAATTTGATTAAAAATTACTTCGTACGTAAGTACCTACTATTTTTCTTACCAAATAAGACAAGTAGGTAAAGGAAATACACGTTACGAACATACGAAACCTTAAGCAAGGCTGTTCTAACTTGAAAACTTACTATTTGTGTAGCATCGAACTGTTTTCCTGTTGCGTCTTATGTAAGCGGGAACAAGGGACACTTGTGTCCGGGACCCTGGCTACCGGGAATAATAGCTGCCCCGACGTAATGAGCACAAATCCAAATAGATACGTACTCGTAGCAGGGAATGTTGAGAATATTTTACTGTATTTTATTCGTTCAATTTTCCCGTTTACCTAAGTTTATATCACCGAGATACAGCAAATTGGATGAGATTGTTACAGTCACACTAATAATTCATACTATACTAAAATATACTACACAATAATTATCATTTAATTAGCGGTTCCATACATTTTTCCGATAAATGTATGGAAACACAAATGGATGGAACTGCTGCCTTTTTTTCGCAATTTCAGGATTTGTCATTTTCATTTTCATTTATTCATTTTGTGAACATAGGGTAAAACAATATACAGATGTTATATACTTAAATACATTTTGATCCATACTATGTCCTGCCAGAAGGCATACAAAGTAGAGTCACTGGTAACATCAAAAATTAAATTAATTATAAAACTACAAAATGTCACAAAATACAGATCTCGCAAATATTAGTACAAAATGTCATTAAGAATAAAATGTCAGTAAAAAATCATCAAAATTAAGTTAATAATAAATGTACCAAATCAATAATAGAATGTCACCAAAATCAAAATACAGATCAATGAGCATATATAGGAATTATTACAAATTGTTATGATTTAAAATTCAATTATAAGTCAATGTAAGGAAAATTCAGGGTACATTATAAATCTTTATCATTCAGAAAGTCATTAACAGAATAGTAACATTTTTGTAACAGCAAGGTAGTCAATTTAATTTTAAATATGCGAATAGGGTGCTCTTTAATATTATGCGGAATTTTATTATATATAATAGGCCCCATTGACATAATATTCTTTCTTAATAGTGCTGTTTTATAATTTCCCGTCCTTGAGTAAATGTTGTTCATAATGATGAGTACAACAACCTCTTTTCGGCTTTTGCATAAATAAGAATAATGTTGTATTTATGTTAAACAGGGTGTCCAGTAAGTCGATTCTGTAAAAATCTTACAGCGAAAACTTAGGTGAAATTTAGCGTGAAGTGATCTGTAGAGATTGCCAGTTTAGACATTTCACCTACGTTTTCAGGGTGATATTTGTACAGAATAGTACAACAGCACATTATTCTTAACCACACAGTAGTTTATGGTCGGTAATTTATTTTTCATTAGCGGTTCCATATATTTTCCCATTGCATGTTTCCATGAAATCGTGTCATTTTTCTCTTATTGTCGCGCCTAAGCCTCTGAACCGTGATGTTTGACAGATAGAAGTTAGCGTAGGACTTGGAGAAGAGTTTAGGCTATTTTTTATCTCGGATATTAGTATAAAATAACGATAAATACAAAATAAACTGGGATGAAGTCGTTGGCTGCAGCTAGCAATAAAGCTAATTAGCATTGAGATTTTTTGGGAAAAGGAGCAGTATTCTGTATTAGGCCGAAAATGCTGGCCAGGTCGGAGGTCTACTACAGGTTTTCATTGACTAATTTGATATAGAGTCAATATTCCGCGCCGTCTAATTTTAAAATATTTATAAAAAAATTACGTGTGTGAAGTGTCTTTAAAGATCGACCTACTTATAGAAATACAAATAATTTCATTTCTATGATTCGATTTTACAAATACCAGATGAACATGGAATAAACAGTATCTAATATTAGAAGAGGTTCTCCAACAATGGATAATACCTATAGGATAATGTAGACTTACCCTCATTATAAAGTGGACATTTGTTGGGACTACCTACATCATATTATTTGAATGAACCGTTACTGGGTCGTGTAAATAAAATATATAATTTAGTTTTAAATAATAATTATTACTTGAGTCGGTTTTACCATTTTCACATGATGACACGATGTCAGCTCTTCTAGCTGTGACGGTATTATTTTCTAATCTTCTAACTAGGAAATGATGTTTTTCTCTTAATAATTATGTTGCCATCAATTTAACGTAGATCGGTGGGATTCCCCGTTGTTGTGGCGGATGAACCTCCGCGCTGAACTTCAATTGTATTTGTTAATTTAATTGGACAAATTAATATTTATTACATATAATATTTACATTTTAAATCTAAATGTTCCTTATAATATGTACAGAAATAAATTAATAAATTAATTTGTTAATTTAATTGATTTGTGAATAAAACTGTTACTAACCCTATGGACTGATGTCTGAGATAAAAGTTTTCTATTCTTTTAAATATTCACAAAGGTTTCATGGTGAAACCAAGCAGGCTAAAGGCTCTGCAGTAGCAGTACATGCAGTAATATTATGTACCTACCTCGGAGTAATCCGATTCCAAGACATGATAGTTTTTATAAACAGAAACCTTCACTTTAGATTAGGTATGTAGGCTAACTATACAAGTTGTTTTTCGGCAGAACATAGTCACTTCTCAATAAAAACAAACAATATATTATGTATTGTTTTCCTTGTAACGCTCATCGTGTTTAAGGCGATGAAACAAACAAAAGAACTGCAATAAAATGAATTTCATTGCTCTATATTACTTGTTACCTCGATAGGATATTTATGTAAACAACCGATGGTGTATGTAGGATTATTGCGACCTAAATGGAAGCTATTTGCATGGATCAATATCAACATGAATGCAAGGAAGTGGAAACTATGCTTCAAATTCTGTTCAAACATTGACTATCTGTGTGGCGCCCCGAGGGCAGCTTGGTTACAGAGCTAGACATAGAAGATAATAATCAAGAATTTATATATATATAAAAAACCTTCCAGATGGGATTTCCCATCGGAAAAAATTAAAAACATAAACACCTGGCATTCAGGAAATCAGAAATATTCCCAAATCCTCCATCACGACCCATCTTCATTACATACGGAATGTTTTTGCATAGCTTCATGCTTCTAGACACACGGTCTGAATATTTTTTTTTTTAGAATTTCATTATGTAGATAACCAATTTTAAAACTTAACAATAGTAGAAAAAAAAATACTTTTATTTGGGGCAAACACGACACAGTAAAAAAATGAACAAGTTGAGGGAAAATATGCTTCACATACGTAGAAATCTTTCTCGTAAAATATAATTCAAAGACTTCCAAGTTCAGTTGCCAAGTATCATGAACCATCTCTCCCACACAATAAGCATTTTCATACAAAAAATAATGTCCATTAGCACGGGAAATATCCAGCGCGTAACATTACACAATGTTGTGCTAGGTAGGTACGGGCTCACCGACAGACAGAAATTCATTTAAATGGTAATGCCGGCCGGTAATGAAAAATAAAAATAAACACAGACGCCATCTTGGATTCGGTTACTTGCGAAATTGGTGCGAAATTTGAAGATTGCCATCAAATTACCAAAAAAAAACCTTATTGGAAGTTACATGTTCTAGCCGTTTGGGGTTCAAACACTAGGGCCGTGGGGTCCGAGTGCTGGTCGATCCTACACGTGACCAGAGGGCTGGTAAATTTTTAGTCCAAAGAATCAGCATTGCCATCCAACGTGGTAACGCTGCCAGCCTTTTGGGCACATTTCCCACTGACAGCGATGGGGATGAATTTTTTGACGCCCTATGAGCTCTTCCCCTTTTTTACCACTTGTACATAATAGATATATTTTTTAGTTTTAGATTGGAAGTAATATTGTATTTAAATTTCTGTATAGGTAAAATAGGTTCACATAACGGGCTTACAGCCCACCATAGATAATACCTAAAACTATTGCTGAAGAAGCAACACGTGGTGTTGTCAGTGACACCTCTGTAAAACCTCATGTGCATGTTATCATATCCTTAGCATAACATCGCGCCTATAATCCCCGATGAGTTAGGCAGATGTGTACCTATAGTGCAACCACTTTTCCAGTTATGTTTAAGTCCCATGTAATAGGAGGCGAGCCTATTGCCATCAACCGAGCACAAATCCAGACTCCGAGCTGCTAGTGAGAAATTCCAGATGGAAAAACCCAATAACACTTTGTCCGACCCAGGTATCAAACCCAGGACCTCATGCTCAACAGTAGCGCGATTGCGATCACTGGAACAACGAGGCACCCAATCCATATTTATATAACTTCAGTGATAACGCAAAAAGATGATACCATGGAGTTATTCTGACGATGGAGCACGAAGGCCATATGAACTTTAGATAACTAAATAAGATAGCGTCGCTGTGTTGTTTAGTTTTGTTTTGACAAGTCTATAGGTACACCTTGGGCTCGTTGGATTTGTCTGGACCCCACAAGTAAAAAACTTATTTCTCAAAAGGTTTTTACCTATATTTTTCCAAGGCATAAGTACCTATATAGTTTAAGTACCCTGTAATTTTCCCATGTCAGCTATTTTACTTTTGAAACACTAGGGCCATGGGGTCCGAGTGCACACTATGTTTTTCAAGACATCGCCAAGTGGTTGATCAACTCTTTACGTGAACAGAGAGCTGGCCTATTTTTTTTGGTCAAAGAATCAGCATTGCCATCCAACGCGGCAATGCTGCCAGCCATTTGGGAACTTTTCCTGTTGACTGTTGATATGGACGAATTTTTTGATGCTGTTTGATTATACATATACATATTATTTTTTACTTTTTCAATAACGTTAAGTAAAACTTCTATCTAGTCAGGTTGGCAAAAAGAGGCTTTCCCCAGATTAACTAGTTCCACAAAAAAAACCGGCAACTTGAAGACTATCATACAATTATGTAGAAAGAACAGAGCTGTATTGTTTGCGCGTACCTACGTAATACTTATCTTCGATCAAATTCTTTCCCCAGTGTACATTAGCAACCAAAGTAAGTATATTTAGGACCATTTCGTTTTACCAAATCCGCCCACATAATGTGGTATATTATAAAACTCAGTAAAATTATGTCGGATATACGAATATTGGATTTTGAACCGAAAAGGATCCGAGATGAACCTAATCCACAATGGATTTACCCTAAAGTGACTCCAGATTCAATCAATTATAGGGTTCAGGGGATCAGCCATCCAAACAAGATTCAACATGAGTATTATTAATATCATTGAATATTCCCTAATCAGGATCACATTTATGCAAATGCCAGCGCAAAGATATCTCCGACATACCTACAATAGTAACATAACTATAAGCTATCGAGGGTAGAGTTCAATAGAACTATAACCCCGTTATTAGAAACTCCTTGGCAGAGGTCTACGTCATGGTAGTGGAAGGAACATGCCATTAGCATGCAACCTCCCCGAGCCTGTCACAAGTTTATAGCATAAATACAAGACAAACATTGATTTCTACAGGGTGTAACCGAAAGAGTATATACATACAAAAGGATATATTATGCTACAGACCACCAATCTGAACAACTTTTACTCAGGGACCAACTCCGAAATCGTGAAAAAAAAATCTGCTGTTCCCTAGATTTCGACGAGTCACGTGACCAAAAATGTATAGATAATCTGATATTATTTTTGCGATTTCGGAGTTGGTCCCATAGTAAAAGTTGTTCAGTTAGGTGGTCTCTAGCATAATATGCTTTTGTTTGTATATATTCTTTCGGTTACAACCTGTATATTGAGAATAAGAAAAGATTCAGCAGTCAGCTTAGCGGGCTGACAGGCGAAGCTATGACATTATATTATAAAATACCACCTTATGCCCGCGACTTTGTTCATGTGGAATAGCTAATGCCTACGTCATTATGACTATGTTTAACAATCTGTTCAGTTGTTTGATGTTGTGATGTTGATAGATCCGTCAGTCAGTCACGGTTTACTTTTATGTCAGACTAGCTTCTGCCCACAACTTCATTCGCGTTGAATAGCGGATGCTTACGTCCTTATAACTATCTGTATGCCTCTCAGCCCAATCCATTCAGGGGTTTGAGCTATGCGTTAATAGATCTGTCAGTCGATTAGGTACGGTTTTCTTTTATATGTACAGAAATTTGTCTAAACGATTTAAGGATCCCAGTTATTACAGACATTATCATATTCAGGCGTTTCATTATCCATATTCTGTTAGTGCTCTTCTAAAGCTGACAGTATTCTATGCTTCGCTTTATTTGGCGTGGTTGCCACATTCAAGAAGAAGTATTTCAGAAACCCAGATATTGGTACCCTCAGTTAGATTGTTAGTGACACCAAAGCGCTGGTGGCCTTCCTTGTGGAGGATCTCCCCCCACTCCCCTCCCGTATGCAAATTACTTGCTAGGACATGGAGTTGTGGACACCAGCCCATCATACATGTCTTACTTACCAGTTGATAGGCTCAGTCGTTATATTGATTGATCAACAAGTGACTCAAGATCATTGAATTTATACTGCGCCACTACATTAAACGCTATTTGTCAATCATCACAAACCATATAGTTTTTAACAATGTTAATAATATTATTTTCCACGCTTGTGTGCTGTTGTTGCCTTGTGGTAGGTCAGATAAACAAGCGACATAATGTGAATATGATGGGAACGGTCTTACAAAAACAAAGGTTTTCCATTATATGATTGCTCTATTCTTTAACTTAGACCAGCGGCACCGTTCCTAATCAATGATACTGTTGTAAGTCCCTTAAACGACAAAGTAATCCGGAATAAAGGTCACGTCTTAAAAGCTTGCTGGAGCTGGCAACATTAATGAGTTTTGATGACTTTGTTGGCAACTTTATTTTTATTTAGATTATTTGCGGCGCGCCCCTGTTTAGCCCTGAAAGGATATAATCAAGATATCAAAGCGGATTATGTTGCTGTGGTGGCAGCACTTAATACTGTTTTAAATTTAATGCAATCTTCTAAATTGGGATGACCCCATTATTGGTATGTACAATGGGGCTTATGGATCGAAACATATAATAGAAGCATACAGTGTAAGACACTTCTTATATGGTCGGCGCAAAACTACAAAATAAGCGTGGTTAGGTCACAGGTGCGGTGAAATGGACATCCGTAATACACAACCCTGTGTCACTTGTCACTAAGTCGGGTGGGTGGCCTAGCATAGTGTGGCTGTGTGGTTGAAATGATGATCAATAGTACACACACACACACATCGCAATTACGACTTTCGAAGATTTATGTCTTGGAAAAAAATATTATGTCCTAAGCCACCTCCTTCTTTCTTTAGAACTGCTAAGGTAGACTGTTAAGTGCGGCAGTTTAGGTAAGGTGGTTTTTGTTTAGTGAAAATATCTGTACGTAAATAAATTCTTAATACGGAAATTCTAAAAGGATCAATGATAGATCTTCGTTGAGTACCTCGAAATTATTTATTAAAAAATTTCACATTTAATGACTGTACATTTTATTGCGATGACTTAGAAGCTGAATGTTTTTAAAGCTCCAATTAATTTCGAATTGATACCTCTACGTGATCTTGACAGAAACGGGCTTGTTAGACTAACAGACGGTCAGACGGACAACGAAGTGATTTAATAAGGGTTCTGTGGGACCCTTAAATGTTAATAATCAGCATATCTTCACTTCTGTCTACCTCCAAGTGAGCAAAATGAAAATGGAGAATCACAACGTTCATGTCTTATAACCTCAAAGCATTATTATTGTGTAACAACGGCCTTTACCTACATTTCAAATCAATAATCCAGATGGTCATTTTCCCATGAATAGTAATTTCTAAGTATTTGTTACAAGCTCTTGCCTGCGGCTCCGCCGGCGTTGAAGGAAATTTCCCAAGGAAAGGTAGGTACTACTTAAAGTACCCCAGGGGATTAATAGTACCCCAGTTGTTAATCCAGGTCATCATCATCATCTGCCTAGCCTTTTCCCAACTATGTTGGGGTCGGCTTCCAGACTAACCGGATGTAGCTAGTAGACTGCCTATCTGTGCTAATCCAAGTATACAATGTAAAATGCCGTAATACATTGCTCACCAGTAAAACTCAGTCGGCATGGTTATTTCCAACATCTTCAACATCATCGTTATATTTCAGCTAATTTACACAAAACTCTAACGGACTATGCTCCTAAACCTTCCTCATTAATCACTCCATCAGTAGTAGCAGCAATGATAGCCTAGTGGTGTGACCGTCGGACTGCCAAGTCATAGGTCTTGAGTACGAACCTAAGGCAAGCACTTCTGATTTTACGGATTCATGTGCGTATTGTATAATTACCACTTGCTTAAAAATTGGTAAAGGAAAACATCGTGAGGAAACCAGCATGCCTGAGAGATATTTCTCAACAGCATCTGAAGCTAAGTCAGAGGCCCATGGGCAGCATAAAAACTCAGACACTATGTTAGTCATTAACCACACGAAAAGAAGAGAGGCTCCATCCATTGGTGGAACCCGTATGAATAACCGTTCAGTAATTTTTCAAATTATCGCGTTCAGAATGACAGAATATACATATGTACATTTTATGTAGTGATGTGTCAAGACTTGAAAAGCAGTTATTAAGTCTATCTTCAATGTCACGTAGCATCGTGAATAAAGTGCAATATTAATTACTTCTAGGAAAAGGAACGCCCCAAGTTTGTTATTGTTGACCATTTCTTTATTTAATTGCTAACATGTAAAACACGCATGTTGTGTAGCAGGCATTCATTAAAATCGCATGACACTGTATCATGCACATACTTTGTCATATATTAGTATTTACTGTGTAATTTGAAAACAGTGATTTTTAAAAGAGTGAAGCTCTGTTTTCCTAAGAAGGTGGTGAACGGTCATAAAATAATGGCTGCCCAAAATACAGAGCGTTTTTGACACCTAATAAATGTCAAATTAATATTGGTGAAAATCACAAATTTTCTTGATGTCCGTTATTATGTTTCTAGACGGCCACCGTTCTTATTGAATACCGGTCATCCGTGGAGATTCTTGCCGGCTCTTCTCCATAAGAAGCGACCAATTGGAACCTTGCACCTAACTTCTGACGTTTCGTATATGTGCACATGTTTATTTTTGTATAAAATAATATTTTGGATTTGAAATTGAATTGATATGAAACCTACAAAAAATAATTACGTAGGTATGTACTAAAGTTTCGATTATAATCACCGTAAATACTGCCTGAAGTAGTGACGCTGTTTTAACGATTCTCTATATTTTTAAGATGAATGCAGATAAATATATTGTTCTAGAAGGAAAAAAGCAAAATGTAAGCTTAGTACGTCGCAATTTTCAGTAATAGAGTTTCGATACAGAAGTCGATATGTGAAATAACAACCAACCCACAGCTTTTCCAATGTGATTAAGTGTGAATTGGAAAATGGCTTCGACAAAGAATGAAATTGGAAAATTATTGTTATTTCACTTAGGTTTTCACAAATACAGTTGTACAGCTACCTAATGCCCGAAGCAAGGTGAACCGTCTACAGATAAAAGAACCACGATTTATAGAAATCCATAATCGAAATGATACAATTATCTAATAGGTATCGATGAAGATCAATTGTCTCTTAATCAATTACCATCAAATCGGACACTGTTAAGATTAAAGGTCACGAGACACGCGCAATATCAATCGAATACCTACAGGTATATGTAATTGTTATCACATAAACCATTGGGCTATTAATAGACCGAAGGCTGTCACAATCTACGTCTCAAGCATATTCATCGATCGATCAGTCTAAGTACTGAGTGAGAAAATAAAAAAACAAATAAGTGCGATCAGATTCATCACGAAGAGATTATACCATCGACATTTTAAAATAGAAATCAAACCTTCATGCTGTAAATTCGTACGACCACGGTAATAAAATTCAGAGTAACGATTAAAAAAACAACATTCTACTAGCTGGAATCGAGTTTTCCACTTACCTAATTCATGTTTCTCCAAAATGCACTTGGATTTCCCGTAATTATGGATGCAGTGACGTCAAACAGTCCACGGCACTGGGGAGGGACAGACTGATTTTGACAGGTGTCAGAGAGGGCACCCTGCGGGGCGCATGCGCGAGATCCAGTGGAAAATTATGGAGAGGGCGGGAAACCGTGCGTGGGAAGCGCTCGATAACCGAAAGGATGTGACGTGGCGCAGGAAATTAAAGCCTTGATTGAAATTACATTTAGTTTTATTTGCGAAAGCTTATGATTTTGTTTTATTACTTGTTTTATTTATTATGTCGCTTTGATCAAGTGGAATTATCTTGATCTTTAAAATTAATTGAAAGGACTCAAAGGCAATTTTACATTTCTATTCATATTGCTGTTGATCTTAAATGGGTTCACGCAGTTTATCGATCTGTCACGTCTCATTGCTATAAGTTGTGTAGTATCGGATTTTTCTCAATTTAATTCATGATCAAAGCCTTTAATTTGAAGACAAGGAGTCGGCCAAAATGGCCCAACGTGTGAGGCCGGGACCCATCGCTACAGGGAGCTGGAATATGCTGGCCATTGAATCACGTGTTGTATTTCGTAATGCCTCGTGATTACTGTTTTCCAGGAAAAACGTGGCAGGTAGACATTAGATTGAATTTCAATGCTTGTATTTTATAAGGTTTCGCAACTTTGCTGTTTCAAAAGAAGTCACATTTCTTTTTATATTATTATTCTTTTAGGGGTTCGAGGTAGCGTGGGAAGAGTTTCTGGAACGATTTGTGGAAGCCTTTTTCCAAGAGTAGGGTAGTACGGGCCAACAAAAAAAAATAGAGACTTTTCAGTGGACTTTATGAATTAACAATAATAAAATACACGCTGATTACATTCGGGCCATGGACCTAAACAAACTCTTCGCATCATCACCATTTGGTTGAGATAAAATTCTATGAAATCTGACTGGGTCGTAAAGGTCAGATAAGCAGTCGCTCCATGTAAAATACTGTATTCAGCTGCATCTGGTTAGACTGGAAACGGAGCCCAACATACATAGTTGGGTAAAGGCTAGGCAGATTGATTGTTCGTGCGTAAGTCAAACGAAGTAAACTTATGAGATGTTCTTTTTTACTCGTTTTCAGGTGTGTTTAGTAAGTTAGAATGATGCCAATAATATAGTCTACCTTCATCTTACCATCTCACCTTACTGCTGCTTATCTCGTCATCTGCTGTGGTGTCCCCGTGAGTAAGCACGCAATTGTTTTGTCATTTCAGACGATCTTAATACCACTGGCAAGTAAGAATTAGTGGTACAGACGCCAGCACATCAAGCTATCCCAAACTGTCAAATATTCCCAATTTAACATGAACCGTATCCTTTTGGAATAAAGTTGAAAATCTATAAAAGAAATTTTACAGATTCGGGTAGCTTGATGTGCTGGCAAATGTACAGACCTCTGCAAACAGTTTATTTATTTATAGGTACCTACACCAACAGCATATGTACGTCAAATGGATATACTTACTATAGTTATAGTACTCTCGAATATAATTTAATATTTAAGGTATTTATTGTAAATGTGCAACTTTTTATAAATAAACAAATTATACTTAATATTTTAATTTGTATCGAAACATGGTAAAATAGTGGACTTAATCATAAGGTTGTGATCTGCGTTTCTCTGCCATAGACATACAAATATTTTAAAGAAAAGAAGTGATTTTTTCCTTATTTATTTATTAATGCATACGGTCATTATACAGGTTCATATTTGTTTTGTGCCATTAAACCATGAATGGTTTGTATCGATAATTTGATTCGCGATAACAACGCATAATCACTACTAAGTAAATAAAAGCAAATAAGGTAGGTAGGTAGACAATGCATTTTGCACGTAACTATTTATGCCGTCAACTTAAATATATCCTTCTATGATTATGATTATATAATATCAAAAATAATTAACAGTCATTATAATAATACATACAATTACAACATATTCACAACACTATACAGCGTCTTAAATTAGCAAAACTACGCCAGACATGATAAAAAGAAAGAATTAATTAAATTGATGCGTTTTGGGGTCATCAACCGTAATTAGTGTCGTCACTTGAAAATCAGTTTAAGAAAAACTTGTTTTGTGTACTTTACAGACGTGACGGATTTTGATATCTAAACTTAATAAAACGACAGATTTTCTCAACCCGTATTAACCTTTTGAACGCCATTGTCACATATACGCGACAAGCAAGCGCGTTCCCTGTACGCCAACGACATCAATACGTGACAGTGGCAACAACACTATAACACGAAAAAACAATTAAAACATTACTTTTGTGAGTGTTTATATAGATATCTTAAACATTTAAACTCTCGTACGTATTTAATGACATGAAACAAATTAAATGACTTAATGAATAATGGGAAATTCATGATAACAAGAAGAAATTCAATTTGTAGCTTGGCGTTGAGGGTACGCGCGTGCGTTTATACTCTGGCGTTCATAAGGTTAACAAACTACCAGCGGTCTTTGACCCCTAAAAAAAAATCATATCTTTATTTATTTTATTTTGTCCTGATTAAATCCATCACTCACTACTTTAATTTGACCTTTGATTTTTTATTCCAATTCTGTATCGAAAACATTGATAAGTTTTCTTGTTTTGGTTATAAGTTTAAGAATGTTGCCCGCGTAAGGCAAACATGTTTATTACCGGCCTGCTCAAAAAACTCTTTTATTCTGCGTACACATAATAACACAACATATTCGTAGATCTTTGGCAGTCGTTACAGGTAGTCAAAATCCCACAAGTCCGACAACTATCGTGTTACCCAGTAACTGGGTTGTGAAGGTCTGATAGCCAGTCACTCCACGTAAAATAGGTACTCGTCTTCAGCTGCATCTGATTAAAATGGAAGCCGTCCCCAACAAAATTGGGAAAAGACTAGATTGATTTGACATATTAACACATAAAAAAAATAAAAACAACATTCCTTATCAAAATCAGCTTAGTTTTAATCATTATTTTATTGTTTAGGCTGTTCTTGGCTGTAAGTAGCAGGCGTTACAGGATCCGTAGGGCACTTGTGGTGCGTAGCAGTCGGTGGGGCACACGGGGCAGGCGGCGGCGTACGCGCGGGGGTAAATGCACGACGATGAGGAAGACCATTGGGATGGAGTCGCGTGCTAGAACATACACAGGCATGTGTCTTAAAGCTGAGATTCCTTAGCCTTCATGCTCCCTCCAAATAAAGGGAACTGTCTAAAGAAGTAGGACATGTTCCCTGATACAGATTGTCAATTGTTTTAATGGCTCTGAATACGAGGTTTTTTAGCTACTTTGCACGGGTGTATTTAGTTACTAAGTTTATTTTTTAGAAATGTGCGTTTTGTTTGTGTAGAATAAACATTTTTTCTTTTCTTTCTCTACCAAAGGAAGGATTGAGGAGCCATGTCTTATATTTTAACGCGGATACTGCCAATATTTAGTAGTACATTACCCCATCAAAAGTTAGCCACATAAAACGAACTATCGTTTTATGAGCCTCTTCTATTCTGAGGGTCGGCAAGAAACAAATGTACGTAGCTGCTAAAGTCTACTCTAAGGACATTGTCTGACTGGATATGGAAATCGGGACTGTGCTTGATTCATCACAAAGATGTCCCAGACCTAACTACTACTACTTACTATAATGTAGTAAAATAGGAGCGAACTGAAACTTAAAAGACATAAAGTTGACTAACTCACCTTAATGAAGCTACTTAATGCACAATGCATGACGTCATAAGCTGGGCAGTTGAGGTAGACCCCCTGAGCCTTTAGCTCCGCGCCCAAACAGGCGGTCTTCAGGTGCTGGATGGCAGGCCCCCACTCTGCATGGTCCTTCTCGTACTGGTCGAAGTAGGCGGCGACCTTCGTCTTGTCTACTGCTGCGCCATCCAGCCATTTGGATTTACGGAAGATACACGTCAGCCTTTCGCACTGGAAACATATTTTTGACAGATTGTCACTTTGACAAGTGGAAATAGGTACCTACTGGGAAATCTGGGAGAGGGCTATGTCCAGCAGTGGACTGCAATAGGCTGAGTTGATTGATTGATTGAAATGTACGAAAGGACCTAATGGTTACTAACGACAATAGACAAGCAGCACACAAACACACACACACAAACATGTTGAAAACATCATTCCGCCTCTGTCATCTTCAAACGATTAAAGGAAACAGAGAGTTGTTTCAAAATACGTTAGGCGCATTTAATCATTTGTGGTGCAAGCGGGCCTTTCAATGTCAATGCAATTTGACCATTCAACAATATTCTTATTTTTATATTATGTCACATTGTCGAGCATACAAAATCAAACTTACTATGAAGCAATGGATTATGCATTTCCATATAAATCCTTCGGATTGTATGTGTTTGGTGCAGTTGGGTTGCTAACAGCTGGTGTTTTAATCAAATGTACAACACTTATGATTCCTACCGGAATGCATATAGTAAGTAATAGGAAGGTAGATATACTACTCTGTCAAGAAAGTTCCGGGAAAAGATCAATAATACACAAAATGTCTGTTATTCATCCAAATTTATTTTATCACCTTCGAAGTATGCTCCTTTAGAAACGATACACTTTTTTTTTTTTTTTTTTTAAGGCTGGGAAATCATCCAATGACTGCTCCCGCTCTGGGTGGAGCGGAAGGGAGTGTCAGACTCTTACTGACTAAAACCCATCCATGTTCCTTCCGTAGCCCTTTATGTTCCGGGGTAGCGGTAACCCTTTCGGACAATCCCGCTTACCCGGCAGGCTTGGCCCTGAGGGGCCCCTTCATATGCTGACATCTCTTTGAGGCGCGCGTGGAACATATACGCGCCGTACGGCACGGGTCTGGTGCTGATCGGACGGTGAGTCACCCATTACTCACCGTCCGCAGGCCCGCGCCTACGGTGGCCGGGAGTCGTCACGTGGCTCCCGACGCCCGGAGCGTCTCCCGCGGCGGCTGGGACGGGAGGACCTTTCTCTCTCCCATCCCGCCACCTCCTTCGCGAGCATAACTTTTTCGCAGAAGGAGGTGACTGCCTCCCACTCCCTCTCGCCCCGGACCATGGCTTGCACCAGGGCCGGGCGCGAGAGGTCGCCGCCGCCGATCGCCTCTACGAGGACACGGCGGTGCTCCGCCCAAGCGGGGCAGGTTTGCACCGTGTGCTCTACCGTGTCCTCTGGGCGATCCTCGCAGTGGTGACACCCGGGCGTTTCCTCCCGCCTGATGATGTGCAGGAACCTCCCGAAACATCCATGTCCGGTGAGGACCTGCGTCAGGCGGAAGGTGAGGGCGCCGTGACGCCTCTCTAGCCACTCCTCAAAGAGGGGCCTTACCGCCACTATCGTGGCGTGCCCTGCGCTGGGTTGCGACAGTCGCTGATTCCAGGCCGCCATGAGATCGCGCCGGAGGTCCATCCGCTCCGCCGCAATTTGCTGCGGAAACGGAGTTTCCCCCCGGCTTAGTACCTCCGCGCGCCACTCGTACAGGCGCGCGAGGACTATCGCCTCCAGATCCCACGGCGGCAGTCCGGCAAGGAGGCTCGCCGCCTCGCCCGAGATCGTGCGGTACCCCCGGATTAGCCGAATGTCTACCACCTTTTGGGGCGCGTTCAGGTAGTGGGCGGCTCGCCGCCGCAATGAACGCGCCCACACCGGGGCCCCGTAAAGGGCCATGGACCGCACGACTCCCGCGTAAAGCCTCCGGCAGGAGGCGTTTGGCCCCCTCAAATTGGGCAAGAGCCGCTTTAAGGCGGCCCCAGTCCGTTCCAGCTTGGGGGCCAAACGTCGGAAATGCTCCACGAAATTCCATCGGCTGTCGAGGACCAGACCCAGGTATTTCATCGTGGTCTCGACGCCGATGTGAACCCCTCCTACCGTAAGTTGGGATCCCGATGGTGGCCTATTCCGAGGCCCATGAAAGGACATGGCCTCGGATTTGTGCAATGCCACCTCGAGACCCAACTGCCGGATCCTCTCAACGACTATCGCAACACCGCGTGTCATCGCGTCGGCCGCCGCCTGATGCGACCTTCCCTGCGCCAAGACCAGCGTGTCGTCAGCGTAACAAATTACGCTGACGCCGTCAGGGAGGTCGGCCCGCAGCACCCAGTCGTAGCCGATGTCCCACAGGTGCGGCCCCAGAACCGATCCCTGTGGGACACCGCACGACATCTCTCGCCGGTTCCATTCCCCATCGCGACCGGGGTAGATGACGGCTCTGTCCGGAAACGATACACTTACGCCAACGAATAATCCATTCATCAAAACATTTTTTAAACGCTGCTAGCGGAATTGAGTTCAGTTCTCGCCGCGAATTCTCCTTTTTCGGTTTCGGTTCAGTTGGAAGGCGCCACTCCGAAGCTTGTTGACTTGTTTGCATGTCAAACTCGTAAACCCACGTCTCGTCACCAGTAACATTGCGTTTCATGAATGTTGGGTCCGAACTGACTCGTTCTAGCATGTCCTCAGCGACTTTCATGCGATTGAGTTTTTGAGATCTTTTGGGACTAGCCGAGCAGCAACATGTTTCATACCCAAATGATTAGTTAAAATCGTACGGATCGACTCGTGAGATACAGAAAGTTCGGCGGCTATCTCTCTCAGAGTTGAATGGGGATTTTCAGTCACTATTTTCTTCACTTTTGCGATGTTAACTTCAGTTGCAGACGTTGACGGCCTACCAGAGCGAGGCAAATCTTCCATCACATCTCGACCGCTTTTGAATGCTTTGAACCACTCATAAGCACGAGTTTTTGATAAAGTCGATTCACCGTAAGCCTTCTGTAACATTTTCAGTGACTCCGAACACGAAATTCCATTGGCGATGCAAAATTTAAGACAAACTCTTTGTTCGATATTTTTGTCCATTATGAAATTCGCAATACACACTATACAGGGTGGAATTTTGTAATGCCCCCTGGAGGGAAAGTACTCTTAATACTGTAGATAGAAAAATTTACTCAAAGGAAACATTCCTTTATTTTTGAATAGAATGAAAACTGCATTCAAAGATTTCCAAAATATCGCTTGCCACACCCGGGAATCGAACTGACTAAAATCTGCAAAAAGTACACACTGTACTTTTATTGCCGCGATCGTTAGTATCAATTATAAGGATGAAATCTCTCGAACAAACTTGATAAATTAAATGATAGGAAAACCATAAATCTTCAATTATTTACAAAAAATTGTAAACTAATTAATTAGTTGCTCGAAATGGGCTCCATTTTCTTGGATACACAAATGTATTCTTCTAACAAATTCATTTCTTGTAACCTTTAATAACGTGTTGTGGTGAATATTATAAATCGTATTCTGAACTTCAACTCTCAACTCGTTTACATTCGCATAAGATTTAATGTAAATTTGGTTTTTAACATATCCCCATAAAAAAAAATCGAAAGGGGTGAGAACTGGTGATCTCGCAGGCCCTCTGATTGTGCCGTTTGTACCAATCCAGGTATTAAAGGTATTTATTTAGAAGAACACATTTGTGTATCCAAGAAAATGGAGCCCATTTCGAGCAACTAATTAATTAGTTTACAATTTTTTGTTAATAATTAAAGATTTCATAGTTTTCCTATCATTTAATTTATCAAGTTTGTTCGAGAGATTTCATTCTTATAATTGATACTAACGATCGCGGCAATAAAAGTACAGTGTGTACTTTTTGCAGATTTTAGTCAGTTCGATTCCCGGGTATGGCAAGCGATTTTTTGGAAATCTTTGAATGCAGTTTTCATTCTATTCAAAAATAAAGGAATGTTTCCTTTGAGTAAAATTTTCTATCTACAGTATTAAGAGTACTTTCACTCCAGGGGGCATTACAAAATTCCACCCTGTATATGATATTACTAAAACCAGCACTGTATTTAATATAAATAACAGATGCAACTCAAACTCCGCGCCAAAATGGAAAACAGTTGTGCCAATCTAACAACTACAAAAAAACTAACATTTGAATTTGGAACCATAAACAAATCATCCATTCCCGATACTTTTTTGACTGAATAACTACCTAATTAAAGTGAAAACTTAGGTGAAGTGGGCTGTCAATAGTGTCATTCGTGCATTAGGTGGAATGACAGTTCACTTCGAGCTCACTTCACGTGAGTTTTCACGGTGACTATTTTACAGAATAGACCGGTAGGTATTTAAACTTATTTACCTCACTTGAGTCCTTGAAATCGGTACATAAGGCGGCCATGGCGGGACTAACCACGTGCGGAGAGTTGAGACATTGGAAGATCTGCGAAATTTAAACAAAATTATTTACTTACATTTAACTTCCTAAAAATACTAATCGATACGATGAGATTATGTAAGAACCAACTCACGCCCTTTTTATGATGTGAAGTTATATTATCTACCGAGACTCAGCATTGCCATACAACGTGGCAAATGCTGCCAGCCTTTTGGGAACTTTTCCTGTTTACAGCGATGTGGACGAATTTTTTGATGACCATTGTTTTTTTTCTTCTTTTTTATACTGGTACATAGTTAGTTATTATTAATATTTTAAGTCTTTTTAGGTATGTAAATATTATGTGAATAAAATAAAAACTACTCAATATCTATGCTATTATATACTGAGTAACTAACTTAGAAAGGAACTGCGACTAAGTCTAACCTTTACGATCGCGAGCTCTGTTCAAAATTTAGTTAAATCTAAGAATAGAATTGAATAACTTACCTCATCCGGTGTATTAGCACAGTAGGTGCCACCTCCAGGCGCCCCGTAACATGCCTGAAATAAACACATATTTAAATTAGAAAGGCAAAATAGGTACCTACTATTTATAATTTAAATACTATTTATTAATAAATAAATGCCGATGTTAGCTGTAAAAATCGCTAATCGGAGAAAATATCTAAGACAGACTGGAAGAAGAAGAAGGAATCCATAGAAAATGTTCTACTCAACAGAACATTCTATTGTAGGTAAGAAGAACTTTAATTTCAGATTCTTTTAACAGACGTTTCCTAACCTACGCAATAACTCTGCCTGAACTGGAAGTCGAACTCTAGCCCTGACGCTCGCCAGACATACAAACTTACCTCTCGGCTACAAACGTTCCGTAACA
Organism: Hyppa rectilinea; assembly: GCA_951799385.1. Classification (NCBI taxonomy): domain Eukaryota; kingdom Metazoa; phylum Arthropoda; class Insecta; order Lepidoptera; family Noctuidae; genus Hyppa; species Hyppa rectilinea. Next base: position 1,033,736 of record OX637315.1, on the reverse strand, counting down.
TTATCTATAAAAACGGCCAAAAAATCACGTTTGTTTAATGGGAGCCCCCTAAAATGTTTATTTTATTCTGTTTTTTAGTAAAGCGGTAGCAGAAATACCTCATCTGTGAAAGTTTCAACTGTCTTACTATCACGGTTCATAAGATACAGCCTGGTGACGGACAGACAAACGGACGGACGGACAGCGGAGTCTTAGTAGGTAATCCCGGTTGCAGTACGAAACCCTACAAAAAACGTACAAGGTTAAAAAGTAACAATAAGTATGTATAATAAGGAAAGAAGTAATTTAATATAAAGTCAATAGTAAGTAATTCAATTATTTCATAGAATTATCTAATTTCAATAATTTCGATAGCTTCCTACTTGAAATAATCTAATTAGTTCTGCAAAGTTTAACGTTTCGTTTTGTTAAATTGGTCTTTCATTAAAATTTATAATATGTTCCAAGAAACTGTAGACACTATCTCGGTTCTAAAGCGGTGAAAACAAAGTTTAATGATATGCCTACTAGGAATTTACGTATATTTATTATTGGAGGTAATAAACAAATATAACGACTCTTTAACCTTATTTTTTATAGCATGTGTCTTACAAAATCTATGAAAAGATCTGCTTCAAGCCGTGCATCCGATTGTCCGTCGTCAGAAATTATAAAATTCCATACAAACTTCTATTAAAACTATTCAGCGTCGAATTTTCAAGAATTCCTTCCTCAACTGCTCATTTTCATTACGTAAGGAACTCTTGTAAGTATCAAATGTCATGCTTATTAACCTAGCCGGTTAGGTTGTGTTGTCCGTCACTGACTAAGATTTTTAATACGTACCTAGTAGGTATCTACAGTTATTTTGTATGTTATAATCCTTATTTCCCTTTTTTTTCAGGCTGGGAAATCATCCAATGACTTCTCCCGCTCTGGGTGGAGCGGAAGGGAGTGTCAGACTCTTACTGACTAAAACCCATCCATGTTCCTTCCTTAGCCCTTTGTGTTCCGGGGTAGCGGTAACCCTTTCGGACAATCCCGCTTAAATCCTTATTTCCCTAAAGTAAGGTTGCTATTCATCTGCCTAGCCTTTGCCGAACTATGTTGGGGTCGGCTTCCAGTCCAACCGGATGCAGCTGAATACCAGTATTTTACATGGAGAGACTGCCCATCTGACCTCCACAACCCAGTAACTGGGCAATACGATACCCCTTGGTAAGACTGGCTGACAGATTTTCGGGTTTCTGACGACCCGTAACGATAAAGGTAAAGGTAGGGTAAGGTTGCTACTGTCTGAGGTAAATTAATAACTGTGAAGGGACTACGTAGTGGGTTTCATTTCCAATCTCACTAGAAAAGTGACCCCCGCTTGTTTTTATCCTACCGCGTCGAAAGTAAAATCGACATCGTTCGAATTTAGAATAAATGACAGTTGCCCCCTAAACGAGCAATGAACATGAGCCCCCCAATTACTACTCAGCTGGGGAGTTATTTCCACTGCCGAATCACATTTGGCGCAGTGGGTTATCGATGGGTTGGTATTGGTACGCATTTGTTGCGAGTTTGGCTTCAGCACGGAGCAAACAGGTCTAAGCATTCATTTGTATTTGTAAGGTTAATTGTTACAGTACCCAGTGGTATTGTTCCATTCTAGTTGACCCAAAAGACGTTTTCCTGTCTAAAGTTCAATAGTTAATTCAAAATTCCCATAGGGTTCTCAGTTTGCCCCAATTTTCAATTTTTCCCGATCGCTTTCCAATTTTTTTACCACAAGAACCTTATTCGGACTAACTATTACAAAAATCTCAAAACAAAAATTTGCCAAATTGAGAGGTTTTCTGAAGTGGAGCGCTGAGAGGTAAGTTAACTAACAGCATTTTATTTTAATTGAAATTAAAATATTTTGCCCAGTTCTTGTTATTTCCACTAAAACATATAAATAATACTTAATTATTATAATTTCAGACTGAATTTAATTTTCTGTGTATCTAAGTATTTGGGTTAATTTTCTAAACATATTTGTTTACACGTTTGGAAACTAAATTCTGAACCCAAAATAGTGAGTTGCGTTTGTAAACTTACGCACAGGTATACGATGCAGGCAAATCTCTTTGTGAGGGGCACCTCGTTTAGAAGACAGTGACATCATCACAGCAGTGTCGCATTTTTATGATTAGACAAGGTCACTAGGATACGACCGAGGCGCGAGGTAGGAATTTTTCGGCAGCGTTCGATCGTTGAGAAACTCGCCTTTATATTCAAAAGGCGGTGCGCATCATATAGATACAACGGTCACCAACATTTTTTTTGCTAATCTACTTTTATTCGGTCATAATACCTCCACAAGTGACATAACATAGAACATTACCTGTCACTAACATAAACAAACAACGGATGAGTTCACTGATGTCTCATCAGACTCATCACACAGGATGATCACAATTGTATAAATTACCTACTTGAAAATTATTTCTTAGGCGAGCTACAGAAGATTTGTAGAGTAGAACCATAGACATATGAAATAGAGAGTAGAACCTACAAATCAAGCTTACTATGATTTACAAACACTAATATTTGACAAGTTATAGAAAAAATAAACAAAACAATGTTCCAATGCCAATAATAGCCCGACACTTTATTGTAGTAAACGGTCATGTTTCGAAGTGACGATGGAGCAGAAACAAATTGACATCGTCTCTATCATAAACAAATCATTTTTGTTAATCAAGCTCCGTTAAATCCACAATTTGAGGGGTTGGGAGTTTAGGACTAGATAACTTGGTACCTACATGTTAAGGATACTGCCGAATGCCTACCTAAGGTAGGTAGGCATTCGGCTTACTATGCTCTCCTAAAAATAATGCGTCTTTGACACGATAGGTACTAACGATATTCTAATATATTCTACAAACTGTTTAACATAACACACGCAGTTGGGTAAACATAAGTTGTACCTATCCATAAAAATGTTGGTAAAGAACTTACCGCTACACAAACAGCAAGAAAAACACAAAACTTAAACATTTTGACACACCGTCGTCCTCGCCAGCTGTATTATGAAGACTGGAGAACAAACGAACGAAACAGGCTCAGATATTAATCAGTAAGGTCAAGTCAGACGTCGGGATCGCACAATGATAGTGTTGTCAAATTAGTCAACAACCTGTTTTTACAGACTCTTGGCAACGCAGATATGATTCGGTTCGAAGAAAAGTTAGATCGGTATAGTAGGTCGCACGTCAGAGATCAACATTTCGAGCTTGAGTGGTTTCAATATATTTGGAGGCCAACTTATACTGGTTATGTTACCACTGATGTGCAGCGTACCTAATTAGATTTTTCTGTTCATTATTGAATGTCGAAATTAAGGCTTTTTTTTTAAGGCTGGGGAATCATCCATTGACTTCTCCCGCTCTGGGTGGAGCGGAAGGGAGTGTCAGACTCTTACTGACAAAAACCCATCCATGTTCCTTCCGTAGCCCTATAAGTATGTTCCGGGGTAGCGGTAACCCTTTCGGATAATCCCGCTTAGAAATGAATCTCATGGACCTAACCATAGACAGGTTTTCATAGGACCGCATATTTACCTGTCTCTAGCTTTGCCTGAGCTTTAACATGCTTTAAAATATCCCAAAACGTAGAGGTAAGTGAGGTAACCCCCAAAAGTCGATTGTCGTAGGATAAACCGATCAAGTTGAAACTTGTATTTCTTCCTTTAAGGCTTCCTAGTCAAGTTGCTAGTTATCAGATATAGCCGCGAGATGGCACTAGCTACCTGTTTATCAAAGAGATGCGGTGTTTCGCATAGTAAAATGCAACAAAAATAATAATTATCCTAAAAAGTTACCTATTTTTTTTTAATAGGAGAGTGTAGCTATATTTTCGTCACGTAAATTGGTTTTAATCGCAAATACTGGAAGCTCTGTGCTCAAAAGCTACTGATGGCTATCAGAGTTTGCAGAACATTGGTATTTTTCTCAATTTTATTGCCAATAAATGGCAAATAGATCCATCTCATAAAATAATAATACACTGTGCACTTATTCTTTGTTTGTTTTACAACATTTTAGGAGTGTCGTTTTGTTTCTTTAATTTAATTTCTTAATAATGATCTTGGATATAGGTAACCATTTGTAGCACAAAAATATATACTCATAAAATAATCACAAAACTTATTTTTCATTTAGACCTAAAATTAAAAAACAGTGCAAACACGAAATAAAGTTTTTTTTTTTGTCTCAATCATGCTTTGTAAATTTCATTCATGTAGTATCGTAACGAACTCTGTGGACACTACGAGTAAATGGTGGCAAAGATTAAAACAATGTCAAGACCTCAAGATAGGCATGAAACTCGTTCCTGTGCCCACTGCTTATTATTCCGCTTAGTTTGCATATCAATTTTAGTGATGCTAGAAACTGAGAGTAGGTTTTATATTGTTGAAGTAACGATTAAAACATTTTACGGATAGGGAGTATTTAAGCTATTACACAATTACCTGTGCACAAGCAAGATACTTTCCTAATGTTTTCCTACGTCAAAGTAAAGTAATTATCACCTTCACGTGACCAGAGGGCTGGCCTATTTTTTGGTCAAAGAATCAGCATTGCCATACAACGCGGCAATGCTGCCAGCCTTCTGGGAACTTTTCCTGTTGACAGCGATGTGGACGAATTTTTTGATGCTCTTTGATTATATACTTATTATTTCTATATATATTACTATGAATATTTAGCTTTTAAAAGTAATTATAGGGTTGAATAAACATTTAAAATCTATTGGCAACTGAAATGACTGTAAATGCATCATTGTATTCTTAAAAAGTCATAACATAACCTAGTATTATAAATCATGACCTATTTTCCGAAGAGTTAGGCTTAGGTGATAGTATGGATGCGGTTGCCATTATTATATAACAACTTCTCAGGTGTTTTCATATAATAATTGCACGAGATTCACATTCACATTTCGCAATGTCTTAGGACATGGATATTTTATATACCTATTCTATTATCATTACTTACCCCAAAAATCTAGACTGTAAACGAATAATAATAATCGACATATTCCAAAATATGGGAAAACCCATTACTTTCAGAGTTTATTGCTTTCCTTTTTTTTTAATACCTATTATTGAGATATGTCACATCTGCGAGCCAAATATTATCTTTAGTCGTACTCTTTGTTCTGATTGACGTTCCATTCCAAGATGGCAGACATGCCGCTTGAGCCATGATAGTATGGAATCGTAGGATTACGATTTTTAGGTGTGTCTTTCTAAATAGCGAACTAGAATGTCTCCCGAATTCTTGACTAATGTCTTATACAAATGTACTGACGATGTGAAACAACTCGCTCGCGTTAAGTGCGCTAGTTTTAGGTAACGTTTGTGCCGGGACATATGTAATAAAACGGTGATCGAAATTGTGTTTCTCGGTGTGTCGTGTACGACAATTATTCTGGTTTGATGTTAAATTAAAATGTGGAATATGATGTGCGACGTGATGCCCACTATATCGGAGGACAGTATCAGTCAAAGGAGTTCGCAGTTATCGGGTGAGGATGCCAACTTCGAGCAGTTGATGGTGTCTATGCTCGATGAGCGCGATAAGCTGGTGGAGAGCCTGCGGGAGACGCAGGAGCGCCTGGGGGACTCGGAGCAGCGCCTCAAGGAGGTGGAGAAAGAGCGGGACTCGCTGCACAGACAGATCGCCGCCAATTTGCCTCAGGTTAGTGACTTCAATGATAATGCCTAGCTGCTTATGTAAAAGTGGATATTATTTATATTGCAGGTAGTGCTCAACTACGGTTACGATGTAGACATACTTGGGGTTACGCTCAAGTTCATGTCTACTATATTTTCGTGCCTATTTTAATGCCCCTTTTCTTACATTTCTACTTTGGCCATGTAGATCATTTTCTGAAACAAAAACTGCTTTATAACCTGAATGCTAACAAATAAATCTTCATTAAGCCATTAATTATCGAATCTAACAATAGGGCAAGTCTATTGTATAATCAGAGAGAACCAGACTGCACTAGAGAATTATTGTATAGACTGGTATTGATGTGCTATTGTTACTTTTATTGCTGTGTAACAATGATTAGAACATCTGAATAGGAGATTATATCACCAATCAGTCCATTTAATTATGTTTTGACATCTGTGAGCTTCCTGCACTGTGTCTAGTCTGAAAACTTCTAATTTTTCTGTGTTACTCATGGGTAGATACGCTAACCTTTTCATAGCTATGATAATGAATAGCTTCTTGGTTGTGTTCGACCAGAACTCACACATTACTATGCTTAATGTTTTGGTATAATTCTTAAAGCGTTTGTGAATAAAAGGTTCATTTGTTGCATTAGGTACTTGATCTTTCGCTGTTTGGTAGGAGGCAAATAAAATCATGCAACATAAATTTTCAAAATGATGATGAATGAAGCAATAAAAAAATGTCCTCTATGTTACTTTAAGTACATTTACATATTCATAGTTTAAATTTTCATGCTCAAATAAAACATTTCAGTAATTGTAGTTAATACTATTGACTCAAGTCAATACAAACCTGATGTGTTAGTTCTTTATCTCAAATAGTATAGTATGCAGTGGCAATGTAACAATGAATATTGCTACTGTGCAGACCGTGTCAAGGAGAGTTGCAGACATAATGCTCAACCAACGGAACCAAATTAAATAAATGTACATTCTGTAACTGAGATGAAGAAGTACATTTATTATGGCCTCGTTTTATGCTGTAATTTCAAATATTTGCTGTTGAAATGTTTGGTTTTAAGTATTGGTCTTTCTTGATGTAAACAAATGGGTCAAAATTCATAATTTGATATCACATAATGTCTTTTAAATACAAAACAATGGCAAGCTTGAGATTAAGATTAAAACAGTTCCCTGCTTGTACTCCAATGAAGTCTAAGGTAACCAGTTAACCACAAAGTTTCTCAGGCTTATTACCCTAGTCCTAGAGGTTTCTCAGCCAAAAGCTCCATATCTGTATAGAATCTGATGTGTTTTTATTAGAAAACATACTACCTACCTACTTACTTATATTAGTACTACCAATAGGCATAATAAATGCTTACTGGGAAATTCTTGTGTAGTGATTGTTTAACAATCAAATGAAAATAACTAGTCACTTTACCCACTGTGGTTATTGTAGAATAACAATAATATTCCATATTCAGTAGGTATAAATTAATTTATTATTTCAACAAGTAAGTTCACTCTAAGTAAATCATCACTTACCCATTGAATGCTGAAGTTTACTGGGGTAGGCCTAGTCCTCTCTGCTATTGTTACCAGCTAATGTGAGTAATATTGCATAGTAGGCATTTGATAGGTTAAGTAATCAGTTGTAAGAGATGGAACCTTGAAACTATCACAGTTCACAAACTAAATCTAAACATTATTCAAATATTGATGTTAGGTCAGGTATCATTCACATTATATGTGTAGATAAAATCTGTGATAGACTGAACACTATGTAAAATTGTCATGGCACTGATAACATAATGTACACAATATAGTTTGTGATAATGAACATTCCATTATGTATACTGGCGGCAGAGCCTGAATTTACTAATCACTGTTATCAAATCAGTATTACATTGTATCTGGTCAGCCCGAAATATTTTATCCTCTCAGTATTACTAGCTTATTTGTGTTGTGACAATTATCAGAGCTTTGCATATTATTAATACATAATAACCCAGAATGACTTTATTTTACCAAAGTATAGTACTTAACATTAAAAAGAATACCTACATAGTTGAATTTTCAGAAGTCTTTGATTGAACAGTTTTTTTCTCTAGATATGTTGCATCAGCAAACCCTTGTTCTATGTTCATACATAACATGCATGCATTCCATCTTTGCAAACCAAATCTTTCTCACCATACACTTCAATAGTTTGCTCCTTTATTCAATTTACTAATCTAATTACTGTCAAACAAAGTCCAATTTTAAGGACCAAAGGTCTTCATAATAATTATTGGTAAGCATTTCAAATCACCAAATTGCTAAACATTTTAGGAGAATGACGTAAACATCGCCAAAAACAATGTTTCCTCGCCCACGCTCCCCTTTACATCTGTTGTGATTTGCATCAGTTTGTTTTGATTCAATTTGATACAAATTAAGCAAGGTTCTTGTCGGATTTGTTCGATGGTTGAAGAGGCTATGCGCCAAAGTTTCAACTTCAAGTTTAAAATGGCGTAAAACTGCTGCCAAGAGCAGCTTTTACATCGTGTTAGCCCGTGTTGTACAAGTTATTTCATGTCGGCATTTTAACATGACCACGAAGACCGCGTGCCATCGAAAGGGTCTTTTTGCACCTTGCTTACCTACCTAGTAGTCTTATTGCTTATCCTCCGGCAGCAGCATCGTCGACCAGCAACAATCTAGTGACATATTCTTTGCATTGTCTCTGACACGAACCTTGGGTGCCTTTAGTATTCATTCCGAGTGATTAAACAAGAGACTGTATACTAAATAATTTAAAAAATACATATATTATGTTTAGGTTGGTCACCTCTTCGTAAGTCAAACGTGATATTTACTGCATCATCTCATGCTCGATCAATGGAGCGGCATGAAATTCTCTGTTCAGCACTGTCTAGTCGTACCGATCGATTTCGCTCCCATGTTATCTAAAAACGGTTAAAAATAGGAGTGGCGTTACAAACTTAAACATGTTTCAATTGGGTTATCGTTACTTGCATGGGTTATAAAAATATGTAAAGCTGTTGTTGAATATAATGGTAAAATATACGATTAAAGTCTTGCGATTTCTTAGGTGAGTTCGGCATTTTTGATCGGAGCCCAATTCGATATTTAGCGATAGCTTCCCGTCTTGCAAGGATTCTGTCCGTACAGTTGCGAGATCGGTTACATTTGTCAGGAAGTCGTGTTCCGTTAAACAATGAATAACGCCTTCAAGAAGCCACTTATCTGCTTTAGTACGAATGTCGTACGGAAATACACCCGCTATCATCATCTTCAACTTCCGCGTTTTTAACTACACGGGTCCTTAAGTAACCCAATATCATGAGAAATTAGGATTTCATACTACCTTTATTCAAATGCAATTTACGGCCACGTCAAAACATCCATCACTTACGACCCCGAGAATTTTAAAGGACCCCGCGGCCCGCACCCGAACCAAAAATTCGCTCAGTCTTTTTATATTCGCCCAAATAATTGTGTTGAGTTTATACGAAGTAATTTGCGTAGGGAATGACTAGAGTTTTCCTCGCAGTGATTTATGAATGTATCCGTAGCGCAATTAGGCTGGATTGTCAGCGATTTTGCATGAATTAAGCAAGCCTAAAGTACCTGAAGGTAATTCGGTGGAATTTTTCACTAAAACATGTTGCGAAGCTGTGAGGGGCTTCAAAATGGAGTGTTATTAACTTTGGAATGGTTTAAAAAGGTTTTAGAAGGTGTCGAGGTACCGCCTTGACACCTTCTAAAACCTTTGTTTAATGAAGATATTTATTATTACGAGCATAGTTTCGGCTGTGCCATAAAAACTTTATAACAGCTTTCTGAACGCCATTATTAGCGTTGTCTTGTTGGCATGAACAAGCACTGTGATTTGTCCCTTATGCTACTTAATGTGTTTTCATCCTTGAATAATGGACAGTTTCAACTGAACAATATCATAACAACATTTTAACCACATTCTTTTACGGTGGTGATCCTTACAAAACTATCTGTTTTATATCCACTATTTTCTCAAGCATCGCGACCAACAATCTTGCCCGGAGCTCGCCTACATTCCGGATAATCAATGTCTTCCCAGAATGCCACTACACATTTCCGGAAGCATCTATTTCTGTCAGCAGTGTGGCCGACTCAAAATATCAATGAACTTCTAATGCCCCCTATATTTAGATTGGAAATAATTTGGAACGCTTTCTACTAATGTCGGCCCCGTCAAACGTTAGCTATTACTGGGGTTTGGTTTTGATTATATTTTAATTTTGGATCATTAGTAGTTTAAATCGTTATTTATCTGAAAAGCTTTGCTCTGCAATCAAGTAATTTGCAGTCCTGATGACTTCTAAATTGCGCACAGCGCCTGTTTCTTTATTTTCCGCTCAGTTCTTGCTTGTAAATCGCCTGTTAGTTCAGTAACCGAACTCCAGACTATTACTTAACTGTCCCGAGGAAATAAATGTTTTCATTATCGATAAACAATCGAAACTGTATAGGTTGATTAGTAAAAACGATAATTGAAAGACACCTAATACTTGTAACCCAAGTAACGGAGTTGGACAAGTACCGTTTGGCGTTTAATAGCTTGTGGTTTAGAAACTAATTAGCTAAGCAACAACTGCTTGGCTGCTTTGCGTAATTAGTTTTTTCTGCAAGATCTATCTTGCGTACAAGAATTAGTTACAAACAGAAATAATTAAAAAGAATGCTTCGCAGTGGGGTACCGTCGTGGTTGTTAGTCACAATATTCAAATGACATTTATTCAAACATCTGGATTCGAAACAAACATCTGTAGGCCATACAAATATTAGTCGCGATGCCGCATTCGAACTGGCGACCCTGTTCAAAAGCGGTCATTCCGCTACCATGCTATTGAATTAGATATTATTTGCTGATAGAACTAGTTAATAATTGCTGTTTTGCCGAGTAAGACCTTCCTTTTAAAATCATAAAAGTAGGTACCTACGACAAACTAAAAGACAGATTATAATGCGACATGCGGACGTAATTGTTACATTTAGGTTTATTTTTGGCATTTCACGAAAACCGAATCAAATTGTTTTGGGAAAACCTGATCAGGCTCAGGCACCTAAATTACTCACTGTAAACTTATACTTGTATTATTCCTCGTAAATGAAATAAATTTGCCAGCGTCAGCGTATCTTCCACATAACCTGTCTGCCTTCAAAGGATGAGTGATAACTGATAAGGCATCTTCACGCTTCCATCGTAGACCTCACCCATCGCTTTCCATCAGTCGTAGCCAAGGTCAAGAGCAGGCCCATTCAGCACTTAAAATAAAAAATGGTAAAATATACTCAACAAATTTATTCAATGTAAGAATTACACAAGCTCTGTTTGCTCGGGCCCCGTGCAATCAGTGGAAGTTGTGACGTAACCACAAATTAATCCGAACAAACATAAGCCTTCGACACGTTGTTAGGTAAATGATAAAATTCCCCTATTTCAACCCGCTTTCGACTGCTCAGAATTTGACCCAAGTTTCTGTTCTCAGTATGCCTGCTCCTTGTAGACCCGACTCGACTAACCTGTGTAATTTGACAATTTACGAGCAAATATGAATGTTTGACGGTTTTGTTGGCATAACTTTTATTGCTAAACTTTTTAACGTGGAACTGATGTAGTGCTGTGGCTCTAATGGCATGACAGTTTAGTTGTAGCATATTTTCTTTATGTTCAGTTATATAACCTTACAATGGAAGACTAGTCGCCTAGCTGCGTTTTCTACGCATCTTAAGAAAACCGGTATGATTTGCATTATCGCACTTTAACGCGTGATTTAGCAGATGGCATCTGCATCTTAATACCATTAAGTATACCTGTACACAAAAACACAATACCATCATAATGACTCAACAATATCTTCGAATCTCCACCGGACATTGGTCTCAAGCTTTCCCGCCCTTGAACAATGTCATGACCACAATTATACATTTATTTATTTGGAGCATTTAATAAACACACTAGTAACAAAATCGATATGAAAACATCCCTATTGGCTTTGAGCCAGTGCGCGTTAGAGCGCGAACGGGCACATAAAGTTGTACACAATCCGCCATACTCTTTTACACGACGCTGAAGTTTATAGCAGCAGATATTAGGATAAACGGACACGTTATTGTTGGGATTTTGGAGATGTCTCCATGATTGTTTGCATTGTCGTGAATGCTCGTCAGATCGGTATCTAGTGAGTATGGATCAAGTGTTAGTTGGGTCAGTGGGTAGCCTTAGGGGCGGTTGCGCTCTAGTAGCCAGATGTCAAGCATAGCTTTTCCAACGGAGAACCTTGTGTGCTAAAAGCCCATAAAATGTAAGTTGTTAAATAGTTTAGTTTGGAGCTTCAAGCGTTATTATTTCAAAGTGGTAATTAACCCTGTCAAATTGAAGTAGTTTCGGATGTGACCATTTTGTGGAAGAGACAATTAATATCAAAGAGAAAACCGAACAAGAAGAATCCTTTTATAATAGGAGATAAGAGGTTAGAATGTGGATGGTTTGGAGCTATTCATGCGGTCAATAGTCACAAAAGATTGATTTCTTTGAAAACTTTATCAAAATGTTCGTTAACGTTTTCATCTACCAAATAAACAATAAATATCACTAGAAACATGTATTAGATTTTAATTTCAATAAGATCATTACAGCACATTTCGTTGAAACATAATTTATTCTACTCCATCAAGGATACAATCTATACCCACCATTTTCCGCTATCCGAGCGCCTACACATTCCGTCTAAATCTTTTCTTAAGTAAATCTGTTGACTCTCTGTATGTACACAATAAGCTGTGCCTGATTTGCGAACAAACGTCAAACATTTGAACAAGAGGAAAGTAAAATGGTGACGCGCACAAGATCGCGCAATGAACTATGCTAAGGTGATGGAAGTTATGACGTGATGTGTGTTGGTTGTCTTACTTAAACCCGTTTTGAAGCGTAACTTAGGAGAAACCATGACGAGTAGTGGTATTGATCATCAAATTCTACGATTCCGGTCATTATGAAATGTTTGAACAAGTAGCCGACGGTATGTCCTTTCTAGAACACAAGCCTGGTAGAAGCGTTCATTCAGACGAGCCAGGTCTGCACTGAATATGTGACTTGTGATAAATGAGTACTGCTTACCGTCAGTGCCACTGGTGACATACTAATTTGCAAACAAAAGAAAGTACCGACGTGGACGCATGCGCGTAATGAATTACATGCTAAAGTAATGACAGTCGAATGACGTGTAGAGTTCGTCGTCATATTTGAGTAATGCAGATTATTATTAGGAGGAACCTGGATTTTTAGAAAATATTATTAAATGGCAGGTTTAGTTGCGAAATTAATTACACGCTGAAGTAATGGAGGTCGATCAGTTTCAAAGTTATTACATCATTGTAGTAATATTACGTACTGCAATAGTTAGGAGACACAAATAATATTGGTTCTCGGCGAAAAGCTTCTACCAAGATACTAGGAGTAGAAATTAGAAGAGAGTGGAACTTTTTAAGCAAACAGCTGAAGATTCAGAATCACGGTTTTTATAATGTAATGGCAGGAATTTTAATAAGACTGCTTCATTAAAAAATCATAACCCAAAGGCACAGAATTTGTTCAGAAATTGTGTTTGTACATATGTGCCGTTAGATGAGAACTCTAAAGTAGATCTCACATAGATCGCTCCTTCAGATCGAACACAAATTTATCTTAGGAATATTAGTAATTCATTTCGGTCGACTATTGCAAGTCGACCGAAATGAATCTAGCGGATTAGACGGAGTTCTTAGCCAGAAAGAGGCCTTGCGGTAGCTTCAGCTACATTAGAATATTTCCAGGGGATTTGGGCATCAAAGCCGGCCACTTTTCCGAAGTGAAGATTAAATAGGTACCGAAGTGCCTGAGAATCTCAAGTTCTACACAAAGATGTTTAAACCACGCAAGAAACGAAGTATTAAACATTTCCAAAAAAGGAATTAATTTTCCTTTCTACGGAGAGCTTTCTCTCAGTATTTCAGCCTGTAATTCACGTTTCCAAGTAGAGACATATCAAAATCCAATTTGCCAAATGCAATCGCCATTTGGTAAGACGTAATCATAAGTTGAATACCGCTTAACTTCATCCGTGCCCGCATAAACTGCGCACCGGGATGTTTCTACGGTGATGGAGCCCTATATGGGATTATTGATCCTGTTATTGCACTTGCGTATTTTGTGGATTATGGGGATTTATCGTTATTGTTTGCAGATTGAGAAGGTATAGCATCTATATAGACGACTTAACATTTAAACACACTGCGTTTGAAAATACAACTTTGGGACAAGAACGAAGATGTCTGAATAATTTATTGTTGGTATAATGGTACGAGTATGTAGAGTTCAATAATTAACGATAACCGTGCGCTTGTGAAATGGGAACATTTCCTCGACACTCCGAGTGCTGTTGGCGGTTTTGTGGGTTCTCAAACAACCTGTTGTCATAACTCGATCCCATCACGATCCTCCAATCAAATTGTCATGGTCGCAGCGGAGCTAATCGCTGTTAGTTCTGGTTGATATCGCATGGAAATCTGTTGGACAATAAACGGAAATACTAACACAATGCAAGATTGTGCCTAATTTGTTGATTCCTGTTTGTTTTTAAATAGTTTTAAGACGATGGAGAGTAGGCGCTATCGCATATATCGCATAGATATTTATTAGAACCAACCAAAGCCTCTTTTTCAAATACCTTTACAAATTAAACAAGCCTGCACTTTCATAGACAAAAATGCCTGAATCGTCAAGCTTTGTTTGTATTTCTTCTCACATAAAGAACCGTGTTGAGTTTTGTTTAGCGATGCTATTTTAGTAATTAGTGAGCCGTGAGCCCGTGATGAGAAACTCCAACAGAAATGGTACGAATGTACTAAATTATTTAATGATCCTCTGACTAAACTTTTCAAGCTATTAAAAAGATATCGTACTAAAACGTTTGTAGTAGGAAATGGTGTGCCATTAAATAGTTTTGATCTAGTTTGGTGGGATCACCATTCACCAAATCCAACTGGTTGCATACCGCTACAGCATCCTCAGTGTTAGGCTTGTCCGTATTCTGAACAGAACTGATTGCAAATATGACTTGCGGCAGATTCTCAGGTTTTAACTTTTTTACGTCATAATATGACGTGCAGCAAGTTTTAAGAAACGATTTTTGGGCTACATTTGTCCATAATAAGTGAAATCTCGTAACAGTTGATAAGTCAAACAATTGATACTATGATCGTGAGAAGATACGCATGGTTGGACAATGGTCACCGCTTCAGCAGCACCGTGTTGACATTATTATAAATGCATGATGTAATTGTTGGATAACTATTTTAGAAAACTTTGTAAATCGCAGAATAAAGAATGAATGAGTTTAGAAACGCTGACTTTGTTTATACTTTTGTAATTGCAGGTCTGTCGTAATATGCCCACGGGTCTAATTTCTTACTTATATTTACTTACTAGCTATTCGCCCGCGACCTGTGTTTTTTTTTTTTAATAGTTTATAAGAATCAAGGAAAATGTGGCTTCCCATTAGTGAAAGAATTTATGGATTCGGTTTGTAGTTCCAAAGATTACATACAATCTTTTTGTAAGTAAATACCTCTTTAAAATTGAGTAATTTACTTAAGTTTCATCTTCGTACAAATACGAATGCCCTTAGATTTACGTAAACGTACGTACCTATTACGTAAACCTGTTCATTATATCGAAGATTTTGAATACTAAACTCCGAAGTGTAGTACAACATATTTTGTTAAACATAACTAGCTAAATAAGGTTGTTCACCTCTGCACATATCCCTCCGAGGGAAACAGGTGGCATTGTTGCGTGTGCGCGTTGTAAATCCCCCAAGTAAAGATTTTTTTGGCAGTATAACGGGTTTCACAATTATCACAGGCTGTTCTACTTACTTGTATTACTAACTCCTTTATTTCTGTGTATTGCCTAGATACTGCTACCTTTTATGTGCTGTACTAAATTCCTAGCTGCGCCCATGTCGCTGCGAACTAATCAGGGCACGACAGCTTCTTTCATAGGCACTGACACCCTAGACTAGCCGTGTCCGTACTTTGATGTGTAAGGGCTGAGCGTTTCTGTGTGCATATAAAGAGGAAAAAAATAATAAATATAGTCTTACAATAAACCGCACCTTACAAATATTATACACTGTTATTTTATAACGTTCCTGGATAAAGTTAAAAGAGTGTTAGGTATACAGTTCTCATCAACAAAATCGAAAAAACTTTTCATGTTTATGTTGTTAATGAATTAAGTATTAGAAATATATTGTATTATTCGAAAAAAAAAATGTAAAATGTCTAATTGTAAGGTAGTAGGTACAAGGTTTCGAATTCCCTATATTAATGTTCCATTTTCTAATATTTTTTTCTTAAAAAATATGTTCTTTTGTCAAGTTGTTAACAATTTATGAAATGCAATAACAGAATCGCGTATTCCTTCAGCAGCTTCTTATGACTCGGCTCGTACTTGCCTTTTTGTTTCATGCCATAGGTGCTCTATGCGTTCCATATTCGGGCCTCTTGCTGGCCATTCTATACCGGAGAAACTAACTTTCCTATCCACGTTCTTTCAATCTTCATCCAACTGTAGTCACCCATAATCACTCAAATTCATCCTTCGAACACCGAGAGCTGATGCTGCTGCTGATTGCAATAAATCTGTTGTCTCACACAAAAGTGGCCCGATTCCTTCCAGATCCTGGACGGCTACGCGGGAATTAAGCAGTCTCCTGTTAGCATTTGTACAGACAAGAAGCTTAGTTAGATGTAGTCTTGCAGCTACGACATGTTATCTTAGAGCAAAATCCAGCAACTCCACTACCCCTGACTGTCTTTTGTCTGTCTCTGTCTGAATGTCTATCCTCTTTTTGGGTTATTTGTCGCCAGAAGAATCTTAGTAGTATTTTTTTTTGATGAGTAGTAAATTAGATGATGTCATGATCATATTCATCAAATACAGCTGAAAGAGTTTCCTACAAAACATCCGTTGGTATTTTTGTCCACAGCATCGTAAAAATGACATTCATATCGTTATTAAAAAACAAATTGCCCTGCTATTCCGAAATTATTTAGCGCGAGCTCTAAAAACTAAATAAGAATCTAACTTTTGGACCGTAGCCCACATTTTATGCACAGCTGCAATTTTAAATCGCCGCAGAATGTGGGAAATTTTATAATCAGATATTACTATTACATTATGGAATAATAGCGCATCCAATAAAACTAAGTAGCAGTGAACGATTGTGGGTAGGTTGAACCTACAGATGAATTTGAGATCTCAATCTCAAAATGGATTATACAATTGATTCATCCGTCCGAGTCTGTTAGCCGTCTTTAGCCATCATTTAGAAAATTTCTCGATGGATGTTCAGTCAATATACTACAGTACTATTTACTGATCTCGAGCGAAGCCCAGGCTAATTCGTAGTGTTAACCATATTCAGACTAAATCCGTGTCGCTCAAACCTTGCACCATTCGCGTCTAGCAGATAATCAGTGCGCAACGGGCGTTCCCTTTCATACAAACGTTCACTCGGATATTGTTACGCGTTTCAGTCGTCGCAGCCGTGTTGCGTCAGGTAGTGGCAGAACTGAACTGTGGTAGCTAGGTACGTTAGAAATCTAATTAATTAGTTCAGCTTTGCCATTTACATGAAGGAAACACGAATTTGCCAATTTCATGATTGCTTCAAAGATTTTAGGTGGTTTCTGATTTCTGCGTTTACACATTATCTAAGTTTGTTTATTTCAAAAGCTGTTTCTGTTTTCTTAATAATGAGTTTGACTTGCAATTTTCATTATGTTACTTTATTGTAGAAAAAAATCCTCCTGCTTTGTGCCGAATTTTTAAGCGGTTGTGTCGTTTTAATTGCTGTCTTTGTATAAAAACAATGCATTCGATAGCAGGCTTTGTTTTATATGAAACAATCATAATCATTTCTTTTAATATTATTTTCTTTTAAGTTAAGTAAGTCTAACGCTACCCAAAGATGTGAAGAACAAAGTTACGAAATAAATCATAAATCCTCAAAAGAAATATTGTATTCCTTAAAAGCCGGTAAATAATTGATGTTCTGTATATAGGGTAATGCACCTCTGTAGAACACCATTAAATATGAATTAGATCTGACCCATTACAAAATCAATGTTTCGGGTGCCTTGTGAATACAAAATACAAAGTTGTCGATCGCGCCAGTTTCTATTTCAGGACTAATCTTGAATATTACTGGGTGGCTTGAATATTTTGATACGGTTAACGCCCAAGTTGGCTTCACGCATAGGAATGTGTGATTCGCCAAGGCTGGTAAAATACATCCAGAAAGTCTTCGCATACTTAATGGTAGGTACTTAGTATGTCGAGAGAAGTTAAAGAGTAAACAGTTTTTTGGGTAGTTTCTTGGAATTTACATTTCTTGACATGGTTTCCCAAATCTGCGTTCCTTGCTCTTCATATCTTTATGAATTCTCGTTCCAATAAATCCTTTAAGTTTAGCTAGAAGCTACCCAATTTGGAAACTCGGTAACAGTTGGCAAAGAAATAGATACGATAAATTTTCCAAATAAGACTATTTCAAAATTTATTGCTTTCCCAGCTTTACCTTAATTTACCGATACGAAGGTCTCTGGAATTGAGCCCCAATCTATTTGGAGACTAATTGCCCGATATGAATATCTGACTTCATAACCAGTAACGTCTCTACTTGTTTACTGTGACCTCAGTATACCCTTGGTAATACTATTAAAATATGTTTTATTGTTTTATTTTAATACGTAACAACATCAAATATCGATTATCGCTCCTTCAATGCAATGAGGCAAGGTCGTTAGGGTAATCAAAAATCTTGGAACCACTTCAATTGCAATTTTATACTTTTAGGCATTAGGAAAAGAATTAGATTGCTTTGACAGTGGCTTGTTCATTTTCTTCATGCCGTAATGGTTTTGATGATGAATGGGGTATTATACGAATCTTGTTCTTTGGAATGTCGACGGTCGATGAACCTGTCTCTTTCTCTGACTTCTCTCGAATTTACTTTTGTTGATTAGATTTTTAATCTTGGAAGATGTTTCTCATTTACTTTGTCGCGTAACAGTGATTTGATTTGTGATGTTTTAATAACGATATCAATTATCTTATGAGCAGCTCTCGAAAACAGAAATCGATTCTGTTCAACTTGCTTCTATTCCAACTTAATATATGGAATGATACTTAATAATTTATTATACTTAACAGCAGTAGTATGCATGCTGTCTTGAAAGGTTTTTTTTCTAAGTTCAACATTCATTTTCTCATATTTTTAATGCATATTATTATTTGCATGTAGCACACGTTAAAGAACCTTGCCTTGTTTTGATCAATATTGTATTTGTGTATCTTTTGTTGATGCTTCCAAATACTTAAATGAATAAATAAGTTTTTCCTGTTTTTGTGTCCATAAAAATTAACGACCCATCGCCAATATCAGACTCCAACGCCTCTCTCCCGGGAGGACATGTATTGATTATGTAACTGATTATCCGGCCATGTGTACCATAAGTGATGAGACACGACACTGAAGGGAATTGCTGCCCCAACAATATACCAACTGTATCAGCCTCGATGTTTTCATGAGATATTTACTCTGATAAAATTGCACGTGTAACGGAACCAGAAAAGGTTTACGCAATTAAAAGTTAGAGGGATATTTTTAGCACGAAACAGCTCTGACGATAGGATCGGCGAGTTAATTATAAATCTACTACTAAGGTCTCCTGGCTTCTATTTAATGGGTCAATTATGTATTTACCGTAGAATGTAGGTACCTAGTGGTAAGTATATAACCTGTTGCTTCGTCAAAGCTATGTTGCTACATCTTTTAGACTGCGGTGCGATGTAAATGAAAAAACGATGAATACCTACAACCTACAAGATAATTCACCAAATCATTTTTATAATAAACTTTCCATAAATTTGTATATCTAATTGGAAACCCCACCTGATGTTTACTATGGGCTCGTTTATTTATTTATCTTACATCTTGAGATCGTTTTCAGTAATTTAGAGATGTTTATTATGTACACAAAACGTATTTTACCGCCCGTATCGATTATAAACTAAATTCTAATTTGTTTCATGGAATTTTCTTCACAATTTTAAGTATTAAGACGCTTTCGCTAAAAGTATTTTAGTTCATTAAGTAAGAGTATTTACTGAAACTATTTATCAAGGACGATTTTTTTTAATTGCGAGGGAAATGGAGCTCAATTTACCATTTCGGCATTTTGGCGCCCAACTGGGATCATTTACGAATTATTATTTTGCCTGTAATGACAGCAGTAACTGAAAATAAATATATAAGACGACGTCCACAGTTTGAAGCCAAAAAGTAATATTACTTGTGTAACAAGAAAAAGATTACTAAAGTAACATAAATTTTATTTTCGCCCTCTGAGTTAGAAGAGCAAAGGTCATCCCGTTACCATGGTGGTAATTGAGCTACTCCGAGTTGCTAAGTTAAATGCTTTGTTATTTCAAGTACTAAATAACTTCAATTAAACTCAATTGGTTTCTTCTTTGCTCAATTAAAATACTACTTTTATTCTACTTTTACAAACAATTGGAAATTGTTACTCGAATCTCGTATAAGCTTATAGTCACTATGCTGACATAGTGACTAGTAATTAGCATTGATTAGCCCGTCAACGGGCCTTCAATTATTCCTTTTGATTATACGACAAATGTATCAGATGCCTGATTAGTTACTGAGAAGTACATTTCGGTTTAAAACAACAGTATGAAACTTATCACTTCAATATCAATCTTGGTCGGCAAAAATCAATATGTAACATTGTATCACTTTGAACTGTGAAGCGATTTAATTTAATTTCTCGAGGCAATGCTCTGGTGTGAGCACCACCTACTCGTGCCTCATTGAAGACGTAAGTGAATCAAGAAATTTTACAGTGTTTGGAAATATGTTTGCCAAGGCTTTTGGGTTCCCCGACATATTGGTAAAATTATTGGCTCCGAAAGACGGCAAACCTTGTTTATTTTCACTTATAAAACATACATGCTCCCATGGTCACATGGACGTGTCAGTGTAATTCTATCTGGTGACGTATTTTAAGAATCGCAGGTCGCCAATTTTTCCGTAAAACGACCAGAAGTCACAGCAAAACGTAGCTTAAAAAGACATTTTGCATCCTGACGGTAAAACGCCTCAGACATAATAAATGACTTGCCTTAAAAATACTTGAAGACTAGCTCCTCTAAAAGAATACGGTTAAAAGGTATAAATAAAACAAATACAACATTCCTTTTGGCACAATATGAGCATGGTCACGTTTTTAGGGCGGAATTTGCATATAATGTTCGAATAGTATTGAATATTAAACTTATTGGTGAGGTCGGAGGATGTCAGGGGCTTAAGGGTATTTTGTGCTGTTCTAAAACATCTAGTTATTAAAAAAATCTTTGTAATGGTATTTTTCCTGGAAGGCGTGTATTTCCAATTTTGACGGTATAAAGAATAACGAGGATAAAGTTGTCTTCGTCGGATTTATGAATCTTACTTAAAAAGATGTAGAAATGTTACCGTGTTATCCAATTAAGGAGCAAAGTCTTTCTTTCAGGCTAAAACTTAAAATTAAGTCAGAAAACAGAGGTCGACTGTCAAGCGATTACCATGACAACTGGCTAATGATCCCAAATTCACAGGTGAAAGCTTCATTTCAATTCAAATCAGGCATAACTATACACAAACATAAACACCAATTTTCCACCGTAACTAATTAGATTCACGAACTGAACCTTAAGCTGTATTCACGGTGATTGTAATTGATAGAGGGTTCCGCAGCTTCATCAATCAAACGTTTTATGGAACGTCCCGCCGTAATTAGGGGCTTTCTACAGATTCCTGAAGTTTTTGTTACAAGCTCAATATGAAAAATCGAGTTGAGATTGTATGGCAGTTTTGGGTGTTCTTGGGCGGTTCAGCTCTCCAAATAGGGCTGTCACTATACAATCATTTTTTGAATATTTCCTGTGTAAACTGGTTCTTACTTCCCTTGCTTTGCATTTCATAGTTTTTCGATGTCATAAAATTCACGGCACCTAAAATTTTGATGTAAAACAGAACGTTCTTGGGGTTATCTACACAAATGGCAAGTGGGTGGTAGACGCAACTGGGCTCAGTTTAACTACAATACTAAACACGTCCTTACCGACCTTAATTGCTTGCCACCTACTTTTATAAATTTTTGGAAGTGAGGAATATAATACGTTCCTATTGAATTTATCGATTATTTGAAAATTAGCGGACATATAAACGAATGTAAATTGTTAAAGTAATAATAGGGATCCATTCGTACCCATCAGCACGAACCGATAGTGATTAGATAAAACTGGCACAACATTGATTGCGAATCAATACAGTTATCACTTTGGAAGTTTCGTGAATTCATAAAATATAAATATGGTTTAAGTCTACCTTAATTGTGCCGCCCTTAAAATTGTATTATCTCAACCCAACAATGGCGTCATGTCGAAAAAACAAGGTAACAGGTTTTATTACAGTAAAGCTGTTGTATTTTCTGTTTTGATGTTACATAATAAAATTGAAGGCTTCAAGTTGAGTGCGGGTGAAAAGGCTTTGTAATAGAGTAACAAGAATTGTTAATTTGAATGGGAAACGTTGTTTTCAACAGAAGCAGTAGTAAATTATTTAAAGCAACGACAATGCCTGGCCAGTACACAGTACTCTCTACCCGGACAAACGCTGTGTTTTTTATGGTAAATATTGTGGGCAAGTTATTCTTAATTGAAAATTGTAAAAGTCTAGATTGAAATGAATAGTTGAAGGATCTGGAATTCTCGGTCCGAGAATTCCAGATCCTTCAACTATTAATTTCTCTTGTAAGATCTAAGCTACAGCAGAAACCAAAAATTACAAGAAACTCGTATTCGGGAACTAGTTCATTTATTACATAAGTCTTCGTCTCTAATGTAACAACCAAAAATCGTTAATCGTGTACGCAATCTCGCCTACCTTTCATAAAAAATCTCTCTAATCATTTTATACGTCAATTTACAAAATTTTCTGAATACCCAGCAAAGAGGCTTGGCCCAAATTCGCAGGTCCCACAGCTCGTTTAGGGCAGTCGCAGTTTTCACAAACCCTCTGGCCGCTGTAATATTTAAAGGAAACACTCAGCACGGCCTCCCCAAAGTATTTACAAGCTGTTTTTGTTTAGATTTATTCATGTTCATCGTATGCCGCGGCTTTACGCCGTTATGTTGTCAATTTTCCTAATTGTGGTGCCGGGCTAGATATTAGATATTGAGCGGATGTACAGGAAATTATGTTGGAAGCTGATCTATTAGCCTATTCCTGTTACTGTTCTCTGTGACACATGATAGAATAATATGACTGTTTGACGCGTGTTACCCTCCTATATTTTTTAATAAGAGTAATTCGGGTTAAAATTAGTATTATATATATATATAGACGTACTTTCTTAGCAGTAAGTGTTTTCTGATTCCTAAAATCCATTCGTAGATTGCTTTGCAACTTGACCGCATTTGATTTAATCGACCTTGTACTTGACCTAATTTTTATCCAGTTGTCATTCACTTCTCGATGTTATTTTAAATTTTTCGAGAGTTTTACTGCAGTCTATAACCTGATCTAGATATCAAACAAAACCCAACCCAATTTATCTAGGTTGTGAGATAATACAGGACGGAAAATAATACAATGCACTATTAATACTTAATAGTAAATTCCAAGACCAAATAAACGCTCCGTGAATAAATAGAATCGATTTCGGCATGTCTGGATAAAGATAAACTATCAAAATGAGATAAAGTGCAGTGAAGTCAATACCCGGGCCAATAAACAATACGGGGATGTAGTAATAAACTTGGATTGCATTTACTTTGTCTGTCTACGTAGACGATATGCTGCGTCCAGATGAACTAGTATCGAAGCCTTTGCTATCTTTAGAGTTACCTACTGTAATATAGAAGCTTGTTTTTGTTGTTTAAGATAAACCTTTTGTTTTTTCTTCTTCGTGTCTAACCACTTTAAGAAGTTATGTAGGTTCTGTGCTGTGGACCTGCAAGATAACCTCGCAGCTGGTTCCTAATTCAATTAACAGGGTCATATATTATCTGCGAATTAATAACCAATGACCCAAATATAATTTGCAAGTAATCGTTACAAATCAATTCTCAAATACAAACCAAGTTACCAACTCGAGTGTTACAGAATCATGTTTTTAAGACCTATCCTTTTCTAGACCTAGCTTACTATATTTGTACTTAAATAAAAAATATATCAGTGCCGCCTGGTATAATCGTGTGGGGCTCTCCGTAGGGCCGACGCTGATATAAATAGCCTGGTCGATACCCACTCCAGACTCGATGCTCGAAATTAAACCTAAATGCGTGGTAAATCAGTCTTACTATGGAGACTAAATACACCACAGGATAAAAAAAAACCAGCAAGTCGATGTGTACTAGTTTTTTATGTTGAGTATTGATTTACACGTTTTGATCGACTGCGTAGCTTTTAACATATACATAGTACTGTGAAGACTGAAAAGTAGTGTCAAAATCAGTTGTCATGGTATGAGCACGTGAGGCGAGGAATGAGCAAAATGTCGTGAAGAAATTTTTGAGTATGAATGTGAATGACTATAAGGTAGGGGAAGAGCTAATAAACCATGGGTGGACTCAATATGACGACTTATGAAATGACAAATAATAGAGAAGAATGGAAGAAGACTACTTAATAGAGAAGCATAGAATAGGATTTAGGATGCTATTGCTGCTGCTTTGTAGACGGTGCTGCAAGGAGTTTCTGCTTTGCGCATGAAAGTCATCCCTACGCTCTTCAGCAAAATGTCGTTCTCCAGGCTATCCATAACAATCAGTTCAGTAGTTATGGCGTAAAACATCATAGACAGTTATTTAACAGGCCTTTATTTTGGCATTTATAATATAAGTAAGGATTGACAGATTGAACCCTGACGAGGCAGCTTCATTAATTTCGTTTCTGATCTTAAGAGATGTCTTGAACTGATTGACGAAATCCCGACAGGTTGACATTATCAGTCAATATTATTAATTAAAATAATCATTACAGGCTTCTCTTACATTTGCCAATTATTTTAAGTAGGTAGCCATTTCAAAGATTGTCCATAGAGATAACACTGAGATACACCTACTTAAAATCCGAATAAAAACAAAAAAATCTGTAAAACTTTTAATTTTTAAATGACACGTGATAGCGCCCGTAATAGGTAATTAAAGACTAGTTTCGTTAGTAATAGGGGCAGGTAATTACTTGTTAACTGCTACTAATTGACGGTAGTTTAACGTGGATACTTTATTTAATTAGAAGTTAATAACAGCCTTGGTTCCTTTTCGTCTCCATTGTCTCGAAATCGCTTAATTTTACTTGACCGACCACCAACTTAGTGTGTAGATAATCTTTGGATGTTAAGACTTTAAAAATTAATCAGATAGCCGTAACGGTAATACTTCACAAGCAAGTCGCCCCTGCTTCACGACATGTCAAAATATCGAGATTATTTATAATGTTTAAGTTTGGCATTAATGTCATCATCTGCCTAGCCTTTTCCCAACTATGTTGGTGTCGGCTTCCAGTCTAACCGAATGCCGCTGAATACCAGTATTTTACATGGAGTGACTGCCTATCTGACCTCCACAACCCAGTAACTGGGCTATACGATACCCCTAGCTAAAACTGGCTGTCATATTTTGGGCTTCTGACGACCCGTAACGACTGTCAAAGATGCACAAATGCTAGCCGTGACCAACGGCTTAACGTGCTTTCCGAGACACGGAGGAGTCTCGGTATGTAAAGATGGTCATTCATCCACGGCCAACCCCGGCAAGCGTAGCTTAACCTGATGGATCGACCTGTGCGGCTGTTAGTACTTAGCCGCGAGCTCCTTGCCATTAATGTCTTACATATAAGTGTTGCAGCGTCAACAATGATCTGAGATCTTTATTTTTAATTGTTAGAAACGTCATCTAATTATTTTCTACTAACCGGAAACTACAAGTAGTGGACTTGTTTGTGGTCGATATAGGAAGTGGCAACACTGAGTTGACGGCTGTCACTTGTCAGTTAATTTTTTTGAGTTTTGTGAACGTTAATGTTTGACATTCGGGTTCACGGAGAGACTTTTGTGTCGAGACGCACTTGTAAAAGGTTATCTTGCCACCCTGTATCGATAACATCGCCTTTTCATATTGCTATCCGATTGCATCTGCCTAATCAAGTAAGATTTTTGTAATTCGTGAACTTAAGTGTGTACTTAATGTTTTGACTATTATGTCGGTTACCCATCATGTCTCACCAATCTTATAACGAAGAAAGCCCGATTTCATCATATTAAACCTTACGGAAAAATTCTCTAATCAAAATCCGCGTTGCGTAGGAAAGAAGAACAACGCGGTCACGTCGACGGGCACTTTGAAAAGCAACTTTAATTTATAATGTCTGGGAATAAACAGTAGAAAACATGGCCGTGGTGACTGCTTCAAACTGTTTCAATGTGATAGGTACCGTCGCCAGCACATCAAGTTATACCAAACTGTCAAATATCTCCAAGTAAACCCTAAAACGTTGAAAGTTAATTTCAAAATCGATTGAGTAAATTTGACAGTTGGTGGTAACTTGATGTGCTTGCGACTGTACTTCAATTTTTTCGCTAATGAGACCCAAAACGAATGCAATGTGAATGTATCAATCGGCCTAGCCTTTTCCCTACTATGTTGGAGTCGGCTTCCAGTCTAACCAGATGCAGCTGAACACCAGTATTTTACATGGAGCGACTGCCTATCTGACCTCCACAACCCAGTCACTAACTGGATAATACGATATCCCTTGGTAAGACTGGGTGTCAGACTTTCAGGTTTCTGACTACCCGTAACGACTGCCAAAGATCTACAAATAACAGCCGGACCCAACGTGCTTTCCGAGGCACGGAGGAGTTTCGATATGTAAAGATAGTCACCCATCCACGGACCAACCGCGGCAAGCGTAGCTTAACCTGATAAATCGATCCATGCGGCAGTTATTACTTAGACACGAGCTCCTCAATCCGCAATGTGAATGTATGTATATTACTATTGTCCTTTTCCTGTATACCCTCCCATTATTAAAACATTAACAACACACTCATAATAATAATTGTCCAGTACGATTATGTACACAGTTATCAACTAAGTGTGATTTAATTACTTCAATTAATCATGTCGAATTTTGAATGGTGCCACCAGCCAACACTAGAAGGATCATTGTTATGAAGCACGGTTAAAAACTCTTTAGGTCGTAAGTAGTTTAAAAAAAGTGCTGAAAATTACTGCCCTTTTTTTTTTTTTTTAAGGCTGGGAAATCATCCAATGACTGCTCCCGCTCTGGGTGGAGCGGAAGGGAGTGTCAGACTCTTACTGACTAAAACCCATCCATGTTCCTTCCGTAGCCCTTTATGTTCCGGGGTAGCGGTAACCCTTTCGGACAATCCCGCTTAAAAATTACTGCCCTGGCTTATGACACTTTGCAACAGATTAAAATTCAGTTCGTGCGGACTTATTTTTGGACACCTCTTTGATTTTTATTCACCTCATTCTGCTTCCTCTATATTACCAAACTGCGGTGAATCAGTGATCTTGTGCAAACAGCCTAAAAATTGCCAGTGTACGAAATGGGTCTACTGTATGCACACATTCTGTGGCTAAGTTTGATGTGAGTTCACCATTATCTGCAACATCTACGTGAAATATTGGGAGAAAGTTTTTTTTTGGCGTGTTTTAAGTGCGCAGTACTTAAGGTGCTGTGTTGTAGATATTACGCAATATGTTAGAGTGAGAATTTGGTCTTTGAAACGTTTGAAGTACGAGGAGTGAAATATGGAATTACTAGCTTCTGCCCGCGGCTTCGCTCGCGTGGAGGTCGGAAATTATCCCACAGGAATGTTCTACCGGGATAAAAAATATCCTATGTGTTAATCCAGGATATAAACCATCTCTGTGTCAAATTTCATCCAAATCTATACAGTAGTTTTTACGTGAAAGAGTAACAAACATCCATACATCCATACTTACAAACTTTCGCCTTTATAATAGTAGTAGGATTCAGGGCAGAACAGTTTACGTCGATGTTGGAAAAATCTGGTCGCTATCGAGAAAAAAAATCGTTAGTTCCGATGAAAGACAAGATGTCGGCTTATAAATACAAAGAGAACGTTACTGCAGCAGATCAGCCTCTTCTCAAAAAACTTTACAGACTGGCCTGCTAGTTTATTTTCCTAAGCCTAAAAGCTAACTAAACCTTTGGAAATCCTTAATTACTTACCCAACGTCCAACCCTTATCCTTAAGAACAGAAGTCACCTAAAAACGCAACGCCATAACGTAAAAAAGCGTCACAATAGTATGAATGAGTTGGTCCCACGGTGTCGTGTTGAACCGGTCGCGGCGACCTTGCCAAGGCGGACCGGTTACATATCGCACCTTGCCGAGGAATGTTAATAGCCATCTCTATTTGGTGCCTGCGCTAGAGCAGCGAAGGGCCTAATAGAACATATGTTTTGTCTCGTGAAGCTGTTTTGATTGACTAATGGGATTTGTAATTTGGGATTTGATTTGCTGAGTGTAAATGTGGATGATTTAAAGAGTAGAGGAAGACCAAAGAAACTACGGTTGGACTCTGTGAAACATGATATGGCTAGAAAGGAGGGTGACTACTTCGATGACAACTGATAGAGAAGTTTGGAAGGATACATGCGGCGCAGCTCAAAATAAATTAGCATAAGGGCAAGTGAATTTTGAGAATGATGAGTTTGCTGAAAAATGGGACGAAAAATTTCGATTTCTTGGTCCGATTCTTCTTCGTATCGTGAGTTAGATGCCCGGTAAAAAATCTTGATAACTCACGCGAAAATGATGGATGGATGTATTAGAAGCTTGCCAGATTTAGCCTTATCTCTACTCCGATAATTTGATAAGTGCAAAGTTTACAGTCATCTCATTAACTGAACACTGTCTCGTGTCTTCGAAAGCTTTCATTTGGGAATGGTATGTTCCCTTTCCTTAAAAAAGAGTTCTTGCTTGGTTCTTGTTGGTTGGTAACACAAAACATGATCTAGATTTGTCTCTCATGATCATGGATCATGTATTTAGTAACTATTCAAACAATTTTGTTCTTAATTACTTAACACAAGTGCTGAGTATTGCACGCACACGAGATTTTGCAAACTTAATCAAGATCACGCTTTACAAGCAAACAAGAAACATTAATATTCATTAGTTTAAAGGAGCTAGTTTTAATTTTGCATAGAACAAGGCCACTGATTATAGCATTCCTCTTATTGTGTGTATACAAAAATCAAAATCAAAATCAAAAGTCATTTATTCAAATTAGGCTGAAGATCAGCACTTTTTGAAGGTCAAAGTTACATAAGACAGTCCCCCAAAAACGCCCACCCTTCACCACTTCCTAGTGCTTTAGCTGGGAAGAAGAAGTGGCGCAACAAACTCCCCAGCAGACACATGTTAATAAGATCGCTACGAAATTTTAGTAGCAGGATACAAGGTGAATCCGGGTACTTTCAAGAAAAACGTCATCATAAGAAACCCTCGCATCAAGCTAACTCATTAATATTGTCTATGGTCGTAGTAGTAATAAACAATTATAGATTGAATAGTTCCAACTTTTTATGAATTGAATTGTTGCTAGATGAATATTTTTTTCTGTGACGTGTGTTTTGTTTCTGCGGAATAAACTATAAATTTCTTTATTTTACGTTATTGTCATCTCTGAGCTTCATACGCGTGTCTCTGTAGACACGTGTTTTATAATGGAATAGGTAGACTGTTACAAAGAGTACAGATAGACATCCAGATATAGTCTATTCAGATCAAATTCAATTTATTTGTACAAGCGCACCGCGAAATACACTTACATTACGTCTACCGAAATACTGATTGAATCATCGAGAACTCAATTTTGGAAGTACACATGTTTCAGTGACGTCATTCGAGCCCAATGTACTGTATGTGGCTTATATTAACCTCACTCGAATGGTCAAAGCTTTACTCAGGTAGTAAGTTATGTCTCAAGGTACCTGGATATAATACCCCCGATATACGGACACTCATAAGTAAAGACCGCTTTGTCGTCATTTTCATGAAGTTTCGTAATTATTCATATCATTTTACAGTAAAAAATACAGTACATTACGAATGGGAGTGTTTGGAGATAGCCTAGAAAAGTTGTCTGAACATCTCTGCCTTCAATAGCATAGTTACAGTAATGCTATTGACGGCAGATTCTGACCACAGATTGGTCCAGACATATTTTCTAAACTCCAGAAAACTGACTATAAAAATATCAAGACAAGAAAAAGCGGGCAATAAGTTTTGCCACCGCAGAATCTATTTACGATCTTCACAAAGAGATGCAGTGATCAATATTTTGTCTACTGTAAGAAAAATCTAGAAATCTTATTTTCATTGCGAATTACTCCATTTCCTCCCTTTTTTAATTTTAGTTTAGACGCTCTTAAAGTATATTAAAATAAAATAAAAAATATTACATACAGATTGCGAGAAGCGGCCAGTTACGGCTATCTCCAAGTTAGATTTCTTACTGAATATTTCCGAATTTTTAACTGGCCACACGTGGTTGCCAGTGCCCGTAAACTTCAATAAACAATTGCCGATTTAAAACAGTGCCATAAATAAGCAGCAACACCGTGATTGTCTGTATATTTAAACTCAAATAACATAAAACATCATTTTAACTACACGGTGGTGATTCCTGGGCATACATTTTTTTCGATTTCGCGCCCTATGATGGATTATCAGGAGAGGAGTCTGAGATTTTTTTTGGATTCAACATTTCTTTTCGTAAAGCGCTGGATCTGAGCAGTAAGCCGTTTTATGGCATGCATATTTAGTGAGACTAAGTCGCTGCGAGTCACCACAATCAATATACAACGACATCCAGAAAACTATATGGTGGAGGCTCTGATGACCTTCTAATAAAGAATGCGTTTCGTCTTATGAGCTCTTCAAAGATGTCTATAGATCTGTTGATGAAATGCGTATCCGTCACCAGTAACGCCATGTTTTTGGTTTTCCAAATAGGTCTTCTGAATCTGCTCACGTCATGATTGTACCGAGTCCATTAGCCAGCATACGGTACTCAACGAAATTTAAACGCATTTGCCGGTTGGCTCTGCGGTTACATCTAGTGACCGTAACGTTGTAAATAACTAAAG
This sequence comes from Hyppa rectilinea, assembly GCA_951799385.1. Classification (NCBI taxonomy): domain Eukaryota; kingdom Metazoa; phylum Arthropoda; class Insecta; order Lepidoptera; family Noctuidae; genus Hyppa; species Hyppa rectilinea. The sequence continues at coordinate 1,002,668 of OX637315.1, read as the reverse complement.
TGTTCTCTGAAGGATGGGGCGTGGCGGCACGAGAGCGACAGGCCGAAATTGTGTTGAAAGTGGGTAGTTGAAAATTTTCAGGCTTATTGAACAGTGGGTAGCCTTGATGCTGCAAAGTTTTTTTGGAAATGAAACTGTTCCTGTACGACCTTGACGAGTCTTGTCATTAAGATGATGGCAAATAGAAAAGCATTATATAGCTTTTATCAGGACTTGACTTTACCATACGTACACACTCATATTAATGCCTGAAGGATGCTCATAAATATTAATACTCAATCCTCCACACGTGCTCAATCGACAAAATGTGGCTTTACCTTTCACCAAAATTACAATGAATTAATTATTTATTTTTCACGTATTTATTAAGCTTGGGTTGGGTACATTCTAGCATTAAAATTTTAATCAATTAACTATCCAAATGCTTAAACGACTCCGTTTTATCTTCCATGCCTAACAGTTAGCAGGTTAGTTGAGATCCAAGACGTACCTGCGTTTAGAGTGGCGTATGGCCATACTATAGCAAGCTGATAGCCCGCTACAAGATTTGTAGGCCAATGTCTCACGAGTTACATAAATGCGCATATTGCGATAGTAACGTATGAAATGAGTACTGAAGTGGAGTTCCTTGATATCGCGGGCGATGTAAGATTTTGGCCGACTGACAAAAGTATTGCTTGCGTAGTAGACTTTACGTCTAGCCACTCTTGAAAAGAGCCTTTCTTTAATATAATGCTTCTAGATTCTATGTATATTCTCACCTTATCCTGTTCAATTCCATCCATAATCAACTACTTTGATTATATATAGAAATTAACTGGTAATCAAGACCAAGGCAAACCACGTGCGAAATGAAAAAAAGTTGTTAAATGTTACGAAGTCTGGGCAGCTTTCGGCTTTTACACATGTCTACGTCTGCGCCCACACGAGCTTTACATTGAAGGGCAATTTTAAGTTCTCAAAGCTTTCAGCCAAGTTTTTAGTACCTACAACTTCACGTTTTTTGCGGCTGGTAGGTTTATTTTTAAAACCTTTTGTTGGTTCGATCAAAAGGCAGACTAATTTTAATGTCAGATTTCACACTAATCAAAATACTTACTTCAGCAAAAAAAGAACAAACGTGCAAATTGTAAAAAGATGTCAAATATAATCTCGATGGGCGAACTCTGCCCAACCTTAAGCTTCAACACAGATGTCGCCGCCCACTCCTATTTTAACTGTAATTCCCTTTAAAAGTAGGTTATTTCTGGCCAACTTGAACACTCCTGGCGTTCTGTTTGCCAAATTATTAATTTATGAAACGGATTATTTATGTTTCTTATGCCAAACTGATTTATGTATGACTTGACTGTTTCTGGTTGGCTGGGACACTGCAGCGGCTTGCTTATTGTGAATGGTCATAACTTGAGCTACTTGTCGCGTTTGACAAGTAATTTTGACGTGTCCTCTATTCGAAATGACGTTTTTATTACCTGTGTTTGATGTATTGGCAGGTGTAACAGTTCGAGCTGACTTATAGGTTGCACCTTCTATGAAGTTTATATCTGATACAGTAATATGATAAGGAGCACATTTAATCCTACAGTCTAATTTACTCGATATCTACAGTTGCGAATGGATGTCCTCCATAAAATACTAGACTACCCGCATTTTAAAATAACGTCTTACAGGTTCAATTTTCTCGTTCATAAAGTATAGGGTTTATCGGCCACATACACTTTCGCAAACGTTCTGAAAGTCTGAGAGGAACGGGTTACGTTTGCGTTACATTACATGCATTAACATTTCTTAACCTAAAACCTGCTAGGCTTCACTACAAAGGTCCAACTACATTTTGGATGGAATTTAAGTTCAACCTTGCCAAAGGAAACAATGTCTCGAAGGGTCTTTAGTGATAATCTCAGCCTGTTCAACAACTGTGATAAATCCATACTTGATACAAGCATACTCATCCTAATTGGGGTTAACATCAAAGGCATGAAACAGTTAATGAACTGATATTCTCATATGACTACCACGCCGAAAACAAAAACTGTTTTGTTTTTACTTGACGAGTAACGTTGCAATTACATACGAAAAGGTTAACATAATCTTTCGATGTATTACATGGATTAATGTCCCTTGATGTCTTGTTGATATTTTTTTGAGTAAGAAATTGCTAAGCAGCTAGTCGATTCCTGACATAACCATAGGGTGTTCTAGTTTTTGGCCAAAGAATCAGCACCGCCATAACGTGGCATGCAACGTTACTGCCATCCATTTTTTTGCTCTTTAGTTGAGTTGAGTTTTGCTGCCCTATAATTCTTTTCCCTTCTTTTTTCTTATATAATATGCATGTACCTACATTTTAAATCTGTTAGTTTATAATTATGTAAATAATGCTTATCATTAACATAATCGGGAACAATGATTGGATCAGAAAGGGGGCGGGGTGACTACTGAGATGATGAATATTAAATCAGTATGGATTAAAAACAAGACATGCTGCACCGACCAGAAATAAATTGGGATAGCAAGGGAATCCACACTAATATTATAAATGCGAAAGTAACTCTGTCTGTCTGTCTTACCTTTTCACGCCTAAACCACCCAACCGATTTTGCTGAAATTTGGTATGTAGATAGTTTGCATTCATGAGAAGGACACAGACGTATTATTTTTTGGAAATTCAACCCTTAAAAGGGTTACAAGGGGTGGCAAAGTTTGTATGAGATAAATATTTTTATTGCACATTTTTGCTAGGGTAGGTAGGGTAGGTAGGGTAGATAGGGTAGGTAAGGTAGGTAGGGTAGGTAAGGTAGGAAAGGTAGGTATCATAGTTAAGACAGGACAACGTCCGTCGGGTCAGCTAGTTAAGAATAAGCGGGATTGTCCGAAAGGGTTACCGCTACCCCGGAACATAAAGGGCTAATGAAGGAACATGGATCGGTTTTAGCCAGTAAAAGTCTGACACTCCCTTCCGCTACACCCAGAGCGGGAGATGTCATGGATGATTTCCCAGCATTAAAAAAAAAGGGAATTAAGAATAACTCATCTTCTTGTCATGAAACGCAAAGATCACGAAGAAAATGGAGTGTCTATGAAGACTGTTCTACAATATTCATCCTACTTATGGGCCTCAAACTTTACCCCATGGAATCCCCTGCGACCAACTGATCAGCTAATTTGTATACACAGTTAAGCTTGTTATGCTGTTTGTTTGTTTGTTAACCATGTTATACTTTTTATGCACAAACTTGGGCGTTTTGTAAATGTTTGTGTTTTGATCGTGTTTTCACGGTTAACGAGTTTTTGTTGGGTTTTGTTTAAGCCGTTTAGGGCTGTTGTTTTGTTTAAGCCGTTTAGGGCTGTTGTTTTGTTTAAGCCGTTTAGGGCTGTTGTTTTAAAAATACAATAAAATAAATATTTGAATATTTTATTTTGGTTTTACCTACCTGTGAGGTTTACAAAATTGAAACTAACTTGACACAAGATGACTTGAAATGTTATAAAAAAAGCCTTTGAAATAATGCGTAGTTCTCATTCATCCAAATCTTGATGATTACCTTGTTATCTGCAGGTATTATAATAAAGCCTAGCCTGGCATTGTCGTATTCCCAATCCAATTACCTAAAACCATTCTCTCTTCAATACTCATAATCACCAAACTCATCTTATTCAAACGAACGTCTTCAGAATTCCGCGACTCCGTTGTTCTAACTCGGAACTGGTTTCATCCGGCGCGATCCGCCGTAATCCGGTTATATCCGGCTGGCGGATATAGGAGGCAATATACAAAATCGCAAAAGGTCCACTTCTGGTCATATTTAATGAGGTACTTATTAAAATAACTTGTAAACGTGTCTTGTTGTAACGACAAGGCGGACACCACTTGCTTTAGCGAATTTGCGTTTGTTCGCGTTTCTCCGTAACTGAGACTAGTTTGTCAATAGCGGATATAAAATTCATACCCCTTTAGGGGACGAATGTGCTTAAAACTAACCAATAACATTAGCTCAAGCTTTGAAAGTGAAGTGATCCTATTGGTAGATTTGTTTCACGCACACCGCTTAGTTACCTCACAAATTTCTAGTGGATGAGACTGCATGTGTTATCGTTATAAATCAAGCCTTCATTAAATTCCTAGTCCAAAGCCGGATTTTAGAGCGTTACTTATATTTGTCATTGTTGGTAAAGGCAATACTTTCCACCAGTTCGCGATGGTCCTCATCGTAGCTCTCAGTTTATTTATTACTCTGATTTGATGCAGTTTGATATCGGTTATTGTATCAAGTTAGCTTTCTCTACTTATCTACTGTACGTATTGTACGCCGGTTAAGTTAATCGTTGCCGAAGTAAATGGCTTTTAACAATCGACGCCAAACTGTAAACAGGGATACGGTTTATTGGATAATTGACTTTATTTTTGTTCGCGCCTGTCCGGTTCTGGGAAAGAAGTTTGTAGCGTAATAGTGCGTGTGTTTTATTTGTCAGAGCAACGTGGATATATTGACCATAGCTTGTGAGAGCAATCGATTCAAAAGTGATCGTTCAAAGAGTGTTGGAATACTTTTGTATCTTTTTACTCATTCATCGGTTTCATTATTTTTATACTTACTATTGTTGGTATTGGTTTTATTAAAACAAAGTTTTGTTTTACTATCAATGCACTGCTCCGTGAAAAAATAACCTCTAACTATGACGTGGGCTGTTTAGGCTTGTGTCTTCTGATTTCAAGTTAGAATAATAAAAGATGTAAGTATATCAATTCTAATATCTTTTCGATTCTCAGATTTCAAATGGATTAAATATTTACTCGGTCTGTATTTATGTAATGTAATAAAGTAAAATATTCAAGTATCATACAACAGACTTCCTCCTATTGAAGTCTGTAAGGAAACCCGCAAGCCATTTGTCGCGATATCGCATTGTGAACACAAGTGTGTCAATGAGCACCCCAATTACCCATCGGTTTATCTCGTGCGATCTCAAACATCTTGAGGTGCACAAGAGATCATTATTTTGTTATTGAGCACTATATGACGACGGTCTTGCAGGTCGGCTCCGATTATTCAATCATGGTAATAACTTCAAACTCAAACTCAAATTCTTTATTGCATTCATGTGTACATATGTACACATGAATGCAATAAAGAATTTGAGTTTGAGTTTGAGGTTATTTGTTGTCGTTTTTCTGCCATCTGGCATGGCCCGGAGTCTGTGTTTACGATGTGCTGGATAGGTTACGCTTGTCTGCGACTTTCTGAGATTTTTTGGTTTGTAGCTGAATGTGAATATCATGAATGTTTTAGGTATATAATATTTGATTTCGTCTGATTCTTGGTTTCTTTTCTTTGTATGTATCCAATAAATCCTTATTGGATGGTTCAGAAGATGCCATCTCGAATATCTAAAACGATGTTATAGTTGTCAATATTATATGTGCATATTTCTTTAAAAGCTCAACCGCGACACTACAGCGCCACGCGACTCTAGTAGACTCTAGTACAATTTCTAAGAAAACTTCATGGTAATTGTTCTACAAGAATCGCGTCGCATCATCTCGTCACGCTTGTCTGCAAGAGCCACAGCATTTGTGTGATCTTCTGCTCACTTTGTTTTAGGTATGTGATTAATTTTCACGTTAGCACGTATCTTTTCTGTTTATGTGTATTCTGGAACATAATATCCTATGTGATAAACTAATCAACCGTTGTCTCGGCTCCTATTACATTCCTTTACAATTTTCTACGTGACTTCGTTCACGTCCACGTGTTTCACCCTTGTTTCACCTCTTCACCCTAAGCTTTTACGCTACCTCCACCTAGCGGCGAATGAAGGAACTGTTGTGTGAAGCAACAGGGTGTAGTTAGCAACAGGGTTGTTTGTTTCAGTCTGCGCCTCCGCCCTCTTTGTAGTTCCACTACCCTTTCACAGGTGGCGTTGTTGGTAAAATATTTTCATTCTTTAAAGTTGTGCTGTGTAAATATTAAAATTATATTATTTTGTTAGCAGTTATCGAACTCGTTGATATTGTCTAAATAAATAATAATTTTAAATACAGATAAAGATAAATCCTGAACGTACAGTAATATGAGGTGTATAGGGATCCAAGGGTGAATCAGAAAGAAACTTTACAATAGATTTTAACGTTGAAATAATATAGGTAACAAGGACACTTAATCGTTCAATATAATACGGTAAATCCCGATTCACCCCCGCATCCCTATTCACCCCATTTCACGGTATCTAAGATTACAAGTTTGCAACAATAAATCAACCATGTTTACAATCAAGCGCAAAAAAGCTGCTAATCATCCCAACAGCAATCTGAACACTATCTTCATACAACTACTCCTCACTATTACTCTCATTAATACATAATTTTCTAAACAATAGCGATAAATTCCCAAGATATGTTTACGTACGTCCGTCATCGCCTGCTCCGCGTAAACTGCAGTATAATTATGACGTCATTAGCAGTTACGAGTACTTACGATCCGGTTATTATAAACAATGCTGGCAGATGGCGCGTGCGGAGTGACGTCAGAGGTGTAATGTTAGTTTTTAGACGTGGGGAATGTGGTCTAGACGGCTGGGTTTTTTACGGCTGTTAGTTCCAGGATTCGGGACTAGATGGCGTTAGCTGTTTCGCTAGGCGTGTAATCTTTTCTTACGTACCCGCGTCCTTGGGAGCTTTAATTGTGGTATCTCAGGGGCAATTCCCGACATTTTTAGAACGTTTGGTTTTTCTAATCTTAATCCTCTAATTTATCAACATTTCTGGCAAATTCCGACCAGTTACAATTATTGTAGCTAAGATGACATTGCGACTTGAATTGGACCGTTTATAAGTTAAGAGAATTATTGGTCTTCTGTTCAGTGTACCTTATTTAACCAAACCTTGTTTATTTTAGCAGCCATAGGACGTCGATGAAGACTATATAGAGACAAACAAAATTTGTTGGTTAAAATTATTATCTCATCGACTCCCCATAGCTTCGAATTCAAAACAGCAATGTGGCTTGGTAGCAGAAACAAGAGTTCGCAGGACAATTATTCAAATAAAGGCACATATTTGAATCTGTAATTCGACACCAATGAATCGATTTCTCGGAAACTGATGATGCGGACACGTTATATTTGTCAATGTTTCCGTGGAAATGTAGAGAGGGGAGAGAGGGATACGTTTATTGAGTGTTAAGTGTGAACACGTGGCGGGACAGACTTCCATTGAGCTGTTCTTGGAATGAGCTGGCTGGTGGGTCGGTATGTTCTGATGATAGGGTCTTTATTATGCCATGTGTCTGGTAAGACCTGTGGGTAAGTGGTTTTGGCGGTGTTTGATACCCAACTGTAAATTAAAACAGAATTGCATCTTTTAATTATAGTAGCGGTACCCACAAAGGGGATGATGTCTAAAATGTAATTTTTATTCCGTCAGCCAGATATTAAAAAATATTAGACACGTATTTTTCTTTTTTCACGTAATCAAAAGATTACGTCGATAAATTGTGTTAAAATGTGGCATGACGTTACTCCGTTGTAGATTTTATACTGAGATGGGATGTAGCACGCCCCTACTCCCCAAATTTAATGTATTTTATTTATGTACTTTTTTATTAAAATGATAAAACATTATTTTTATATCCTGTCACTATCCCTATTATCATAGGGCAGCTATGGGTACAGCTAGCATAATTAAATCTTTGGCGTACATATTTATTTAGTTATTGGATAGGTATTTTATACATGTTTGAACTTTTACGACGAAGCAGTAGAAGTAATCTATTTCCAGCTAAATAAATAACATACTTTTTTCTTTTGTTTTTACAGGTACGTTCCTTTTACATTTTCGAGTAGAACGAATCATAATCGCGATCCAACATCGAAGATCAAAGTAAGTATTCCCATAAATCATTAAACACTTTTTAAGCATTTACTAAAATAAACAACAAAAAAAAATCAAAGAATTTGAGTCTAACACACGTAACGTCTTCGTGACAGAGGTAAACACAATTTAAAATATTTAAAATCAATAACATTCATTTGGCACACCGCGCCGCTTGAGGGTCACGGCACTATTTTTGTATGCGCGCATGCATTTAGAGTTCATTCATTCACGGCTTAAATTTAGAACGTGACGTTTGCCGTTTGTATTCGGTCAGTTCGTTCGTAGCTGTGGGCGTGTGCGGTTGTCATCTCAACTAATTAGATAGGCCATAAATAATTCGATAAATACAGTTTCCTTCCGTTTAATGTTGAGTCAATGCTATTTTGAGAATGTTCAGTAATTGGGCGTCAGTTTAAACTTGACGATGATTGAATTATAACACCTGGCTTACTGTAACTGGTAAATATCCGTTACCGTTTAATTTGTAGTTCAATTGTGAATAAAAGATTATACCAGCTGTTGAACATCCCACACACGACGGGTCAATTGATGGGTCAACAATCTAATATATTACTACGAGAGATGTGACTTCAGCTCAACTGATGTAATAAAGAATGGCAAAATTGAAATTTATTTGATTCAACACGTTTGTAGGATGACCATAGCTGCAGATAAATCTTAAGAAGGCTCGCAAGTTATCTAGCTAGGACACTGTTCAAAACATCGAACTTGATTAAGAGTTGATTCCATTTAACCCATTCATTGCGGCAGAGAAAATTAACTTTTTATTTCAGGTGCGGGGTGGTTTTCGTCTATAACGCCGATGGGCGTCCTCAGCACCTCAAATCGATACTATAAAACGCCGATGGGCGTTTTCAGCACTGTTTAAAATGATTAATAATTCTTACGTTAAAATGTTCAACAAACTTCAAATGCGCGAAATTGGTGGTACGATAACGATCATATTTAGTGTTAAAAAATAAATTAACATCGATTAGGCGCCTATTTGTGAAGTTTTGGTTCTATAATAGTTGGATCGTGAAAATTCATCATTTGTTGTTACAATTTATTCTAATTAAAGAATATTAAAAATATATCAAATACCTTTATTATAGAAAAGTAATAATTATCAAAATATATTTAAAATCAAAGATTGTTAAATCCTGGAAAACGCCCTTAGGCGTCTTCAGCACCTAGAAAGGATTTCGCAATTTTTTTTTATAGTTAAAAATCCGGAAACTGAGAGCAGTACTTTGTGCATTTAAAAAAAAATAGCACCTATTGCAAAGTTTTACTTTTTATGGCTGTTTTTTGCCAAGATATATACAATTGTAAAAAAACGCCGATAGGCGTACTCCGCACCTGAATATGAAATTAAAAAAACGCCAGCAAGATTTGCTTGTGCTTATATTGACGTGTTAATTTCTTATATTAGATTCATTTTAAGATAACGGAAAGGTCAAAGTGAATCAGAAGTAATGTCGTCAGGACCAGCATCCAATTAACTTTTCATTGATTCTGAGAGCTGTTTGTCACCTACATCATTCAGATATCAAAGCCCTGTAGATTGATTGCCTCTGTCACCGTTACAATATTTGCCAACATGGGATACCTATATTTGCATGTGGATATAGTCTTACGAAATCTGCCAGTGAATAATGTTCCGTTTATGTAGGTCTATGACTAATTAATTATACTTGAACATTCCTTTTTCAGCTATAGATAATTATTAGTCTACTAGCACTTTGCCCGCGGCTTCGCTCCCGTGGTCTTTCCCGTGGGACCCGTTATTTTTCCCGGGATAAAAAGAAGCCTATGTTACTCCTAGAAAACTAAGCTTTCCAACGGTGAAAGAATTTTTTATCGGTCCGGTAGTTTTTGAGCCTATTCATTACAACCAAACAAACAAACAAAGTTTTCCTCTTTATAATATTATTATATAGTATACATTTGCAAAAGTTCTAGAGAACAATATCAGCTTTGTTTCAATAGGGCAAAAAACAAAGACTAAACAGTTTTCAGGCTCTTCAACGTTAAAGTTCAGTAATTGTGTCCCATATGCTACTTCCATTCCAACCTATGATAAACCGATTCTCTTCATAAGCCTCTCCCAAATTGCGCCACAGCACAAAACCCGTACTTCCGATACCGCCAAATTTTCTATACTTCTCAATAAATTCCAACCAACAAACAAGCTGAACATACTTCAGCTACACAAATACAGTCTGACAATAGAATCGGTTGTACAAACACCAGTTATTATGTGGGTTAGTGCGTGCCCCACCCACTACATGGATAAATGTACGGTTGCCATGTGTGCCAGATGGACTGTGACTACTGTCATAGTTGGATCAGCTCAGAATTGATCGGATATCTGTCTAATTGAGGCCGCGGTTCGTGATATTGGCAAGTCGTCAATATTATGTGGAAGTTGATTAATGTTCGATTGGAATATTCAAATATGCTGCCGGGATGAATAAGTTCATTCTGTTAAAATTTTGCTTTTAAATATTAATAGATATATAACTATTTGCATGACTTGCATCTGGTTAACATATCACCGCTTGGATCCATCGATCGGTAAGAAAATAGCTGAGGATCTTAAAAAAGATGAACACCAATATGATAAATATACATTCGTACGTTTTAATTTCCAAGCCAACGAATTTACGAAAGTGTATCTACCTAAGACTGACAAGGTTGTCATTTCAACGAGTCCCCAAATATGTCAGGCGTGTTTAAGAGGCTTTTTCGGGTCTTGAATTTATTTTCCCCACTTGTACTTTTTAACATGTCGATGTGTTCCGCACCCACGCGTTTCCTACTTGAGCGGTACTTCGCAAGAGCTTCCTAATCTTGACTGACATGCTCCAGCGGCTTTCGGTCAAGGTTGAGACTTTGGGAGCCACCTTCTTTTGAATTCGACGCTGAACTTGTATGATTAGAATTTGGACTTCACAAGATCGACTTACGTCTGGGTTTCAAGCAGATACAACTCGATTGTTTTTTATATTATCATAGCCGAGTCCAAAGTTTAATTTTAGTCGAAAATTAGATACGTAATTTATGGTTATTAAGCGGATTCATAAACGAAAAGGGAGACTGGCACGAAGGGTAGACATTAGGTACGCTACTCTAGTTAAGGTACAGACTACACTTAGATATTCATGCTGATGATATTCATAGCAATCCTTCCACAAAATAGCTGAAATCAATACTGAACACGATTAAATTATGCACCAGTCCCGTCGCCTGATCACCGCCAACTACAAACAGTAATAAGTTCAGTACACCTGCGAGTACATGCAATATTCCTGCACTGCGATAAATCTGTCCTCGTTCACAATATGACACAGCCTGCGCTGCCCGACCAATTGCAGCGCATAAATCAATTGTTCTACCACCAATGTTTTGAATTTCGCTGAATATCTTGTAAAGCTGTGGGCTGTGACGTATTCACACATAATCAAAATGTCTCTTGGCTTTGACCTGCAGCTGTTTTTTGGATGGTTTGTTTCGCGCACGAATAGATCATGACCAAAAAAAGGGTCATGCCTTTTTTTTTGAGGGTGGGAAATCATCAAATATCCTGTCGCTCTGCGTGGAGCGGAAGGGAGTGTCAGACTCTTACTGACTTAAACCCATCCATGTTCCTTCCGTAGCCCTTTATGTTCCGGGGTAGCGGTAACCCTTTCGGACAATCCCGCTTACCCGGTAGGCTTGGCCCTGGGGGGCCCCTTCATATGCTGACATCTCTTTGAGGCGCGCGTGGAACATATACGCGCCGTACAACACGGGTCTGGTGCTGATCGGACGGTGAGTCACCCATTACTCACCGTCCGCAGGCCCGCGCCTACGGTGGCCGGGAGTCGTCACGTGGCTCCCGACGCCCGGGGCGTCTCCTGCGGCGGCTGGGACGGGAAGACCTTTCTCTCTCCCATCCCGCCACCTCCTTCGCGAGCATGACTTTTTCGCAGAAGGAGGTGACTGCCTCCCACTCCCTCTCGCCCCGGACCATGGCTTGCACCAGGGCCGGGCGCGAGAGGTCGCCGCCGCCGATCGCCTCTACGAGGACACGGCGGTGCTCCGCCCAAGCGGGGCAGGTTTGCACCGTGTGCTCTACCGTGACTTTTGGGCGATCCTCGCAGTGGTGACACCCGGGCGTTTCCTCCCGCCTGATGATGTGCAGGAACCTCCCGAAACATCCATGTCCGGTGAGGACCTGCGTCAGGCGGTAGGTGAGGGCGCCGTGACGCCTCTCTAGCCACTCCTCAAAGAGGGGCCTTACCGCCACTATCGTGGCGTGCCCTAAAAGATTGACTAGCACTAGTAGTTTGTGTGATTCACATGCCGGCGCAAACTGTTTACTATGAAATCGTATCGTTTGTCACTGCGACACGCTACAATAACAATTAATTCCGGCACAGGTCACTGTTAGGCTAGTTCAGACTTCAGAGGCAAGCTGAATAGCTGAATGCTTAATAACTCCGCAGATTCTATCCACGCCGGTAGCTTATCATCATGATATTTTCTCTACTATGTTGGACTTGGCTTTCAATCGCACCAGATGTGGCTATATTTTTCCCGCTTGGCCTAGCAACAATACAAAGAATAATCAGTTTCGAAATGTTTTTCTTAACGTGGAACGCCCGAAACATGAGCTTCAACAATATTTTCGCTTTCGAAATAAGAAAAATGGATCTCATTTTGTTTTATTTATTTAGTTGATTCTAGTTATTTACGTAAGATTATCTGACTATGTCGCGTATAGAATTTCTTTTGTAACTTGACGACATACGCACAAAGATTTGTTTATTTTTGTTACTAGTTCTTCCAACAACGAAGTACAAACATAATCGTTACACAGGGATTATGTGATTGGTATGTTGTTGTACAGCGGTTCTCGATGACGGGATTCAGTCCCATGTAATAGGGGGACCGCCCTATAGCCATTTAACGAGCGCAATACCGACCCAGGGTCATGTAATAATTGTAACTCTTTCTAACAGAAAAACACAAGGACCAAGGTTCTTCTCGTCGCATAATTAAGGTTATGGTCATGTTTCCAGATGACTAATATGTGCAATAAACGCGACAACAGGAGATACCTAACACGTTTCTTGTTCAGACACCAGCATATCAAGCTATCCTAAACTGTACTTTACTCACTTTGTACCTTATGCTTTTGTAGTAAAGTAGAAAAACTATCAAAGAAATTTGACAGATTGGGGTAACTTGATGTGCTAGCTTCTGAACATAATCGTCAGTTTTCATTCGATAGTTTTATTTTTCGACTATTTCTTTGATAAATATCATACCAATTGTCGAGATCGTACGATAAACTTAGGTACAAAATCCAATTCATGAAAATTAATGAAATGAAAACCTTGTAAACATTGAGCATTTTCTCACATTTAAACCCTGCCATTAACTGTAGTCATATCCCATCAAGAAACGAGATAGAAAGGTCGTGTAGTTTCACAGTACGTTTGTTTGTCCTGAGGCACTTACGCCGATTTATAGCCGGCCCGTTAGCCGCAGAAGACATGGCTGAAACATACGGAATATTAAAAAGGATCGGCTTTTACTTTCACTGTTCTAGTCTCTGTACGTCCCAGAGGAGATATAAGACATTGCACTATATGATAACTCACCATAGAAGACAAGACATAGTAATTAACCATAACGAGATCATGGTGACTCTACGATCACCATGCCTGGATAGCACATAATACCGATATTATTCCAAAACAACTAACTGCCGAGATGAAAAGTATTATATTATGTCCTGAAACTAATCGCTGTATCGTGTCCCAAATTTGATCCTTTGAGGTTAAAGCACGAAAAGTAAGAGGCAGATCGTTACTTTCACAATTATAATATTTCTATTAGTATGACAGTATGCATCAGCTGACCAGAAAGCGCTACTGCACAGTGCCCACCCTCTATATAATCTTTTGTCAGTCCCCTTGCAGGGCATCTACAGCTGAAGCAGACTTAGTTCGCCATTGAAGACCAGAAAACACTTGCCTTTCCAATTGCATGCCAATCATCGATTCTTGGCTACACTCGTCTAGCTGCTACCAGCCACCCTACGAAGATCGTTGCTCCACCTAACCTGAAAGCTTCCTTCCTTACGTTTCAATTCGGTGTTTCCACTAAAAAACACGTCCACACCAACGCTCACTTGACATTGTTAGTAATTAATTATAAACTTTTAGAAGTGTAATACCCTATAAAATTTTACTCTTGCCCATTGTCGAAATTGTGTGTACCTACCTAATAAAAAATAACAGTCCAGTGACGAAACATGGATAAACCGTTTTATGGCATCCGCAATTGATGGTATATGGCGATCGACGATTGATCCACAATTCCGTCTTCATATGTTTGCTAAAAACCTTGTATTGCACGTTTTATAACAGAAGTCCTAATACGTTTGACGTCCATGAATGGAAAAAAAATCGAATGACGTGAAATACATAATATTTCTACAAGTTGTCCTATTTTACCACTTTATTGTACAGATCTTTAACAACATAGCTAATTGTATGGGTATTATTTAATCGCTCGTAGCAATATCTTCCAGGCTTTGGATAAACTGATCGAACTTAAAACCAGCAAGAACCTTACCCCGTATCTTTTCATTTACTGCAGAAGACATTAAAAGTTGAAACTTTCAGCCATTGTCCACTCATCACTGGCAATAAACATTGTTTTTAGAAACTTGTGTAGTTAAGAACATGTCTAGTAGGTACTTAGTTTTAAAACAAAGAGGTAGTTAATATCTTAATGGACCAACTATTTAAAACTACCACACTTGTGAGGTTTCTTTACTACTACTTACAGATTCTATCAAAGCTTTCTTCACTATTTTACATGAAAAAAAATGTTTTTTTTTAACGTATTTTAGTTTAAGAAGTAACAAAATATTATTTTTAACACGCTATTGTCTAAATGTCTGCTTCAATACTCGTATCGCAGGCCTGCTGAAAAACAGAAATAAGCAGTAGCTACCTTTGTATTCAATACTTATTATGTCGTATCTGTATCGATTTTACTGTAAGTACAAATAAAACATATTTTCAGAACAGCATCTGAAATCTAATAAACAAATCTTACACTTGCATTGTTTTCAAGATTAAAAACGTGGAAATACAAGTGTAGCGAAATAAGTGTCGCGGGGATAGACGCTTCGGAGTCCCGGTACAGAGCGCCAATCAAAGCAACTGCCTCCGGGCGGCTATTCAATTAGAAATGCCCCTCTACAGTTTTTTGTGGTCCAAGGAAAAAGTGGAAGCGGGTTCATAGTTTTTTGGTTTCCGAACTGTAAGTAGTGTTCAACTTTTTTGCTGTTCGTCTATGCAGAAATTAATTATTTTTAAGCTTGAATTTAAGTTTAACCCTTTTAACACACCCACATGGTTTTTCCGAGTTAAAAGATAACTTGGAGTGTGAAAAGAGCTTTAAATAAGTACTATGATTGAATCCTTAGAAGGTATCTATATCGTAGCGCATTCAACATTGTGCTTACAATGTGCAACAAAGGCAAATACACCGTGCAATGAATCTGGTTAAAAACTTGGTAAGCTTATAGAGAATTTGCGTATACGAACGAACGAACGCACTGGGGTTGCCTCTGTACAGAAATCGCTCTAGACTTACGACTCGCGCCATCGCCTCGCCCCTTACAAATGCTCTATCAAACGGGTGGACGCGACGGTCGCGGTGGCCACTAGGTACAGCGGTAGGTGAATCGGCTCCCAACACATAATACGTCTTTTTGCAGGCCCCGCTCACATTTCCATGTCCAAATTACCACTTTATTTTCTTTTTAGAATTCTGTTTAATTCCGATTTTAAAGGGGAAAGCAGGAGATAAAATTGTTGATGTTACTTTCATGCTGAATTGTATATTCATTCGACGGGTTTGAGTAGTGGTGGCCCAATAACGGCTCCGACTTGCGAGTTTGTAGGTCGTGGGTTCGAACCCAGATAGGCGCTTTACTTAGTGTAAATAATTTCATCACCGCTGCTCTAAAACAGTGAAGGAAACAATGAGGAATAAAAAATTTGAAGACATGTGACATGCACCGACCCGCACTGTGGCCGTTTAGTGGATTATGGCTCCTCTCTGTGTCCCAGCAGTGGGAACACTGTAGGCTGATTATGGGTCGGTGAAAACATTAAAAAAAAACACTCGCTACTTCTTCCAGATGTTATGTCATGTAAAATCTGTTTAAAAAAACATATTTCATTCTGTTTAATGAAGATAAAAAACGTCAGCACTTTGATTCCTTCTCTATATTGTTTACTGGCGAATTATGGAGGACACGCAGAGCAAACGCGACAGGCATAGTCGCTGTTCTCACGCGTCAAACGTCTGTTCAATCTTCAGTCAACTTGATAGTCAAATCTCTCAGAATTCCCAAGCCTAATCAAAGAAAATACAGTCTTCCTTCTCGCATACTCGTAGTAAAGTAAAAAACAAACGATTCGCAACCTTCCGACAGCCGCAAAAAAGTGTACAGAACAATTTATTTTTATGTGTACACGGGTATCAATAAGGTATAACATGACGCGTTGGTTTACGAGTCTGGGCGTGCCGGTTGTTGTATGTTTTGGTGTCTGCACGCCATGTTAGAGCATAGTTACATGGTTATTAAATAATAATAAAGACGTCCGCCTAATATTTGTCAGTTTCTTCCTCATTAATTCATATAAGAAGACAGTATGCCGGTCGTAAAAGGTGTATAAATGCTCTTATGACCTAGATCCAGAAGCTCCTAGATCTAGATTGCTATCCAGAAACGATGCAATTATAACAACAGACGAGAAGCTCGTAAAATTCTAAGGCCAGAGAGAAACCTTCCTAATTTCCTAATAATTTTCTCTCACCTCCAAGGTCTAAATTTTTTACGGTTGCTTCATATAGACCTTGATAATAAAATAATATAAGAAGTTTACCCTGAGGCTTCCAAATTAAAAGTTTATTTAAGTTGAAAAGCTTTGATTTTGTTCATCTTTTACGTGGCTTGGATGTTTTTAATACAATGGAGTTTGTAAACTTTTTTTTCTATTCAATTAGCATTGTTTTTTTAACAGAAAAGAAATTGCGACTATAGATCAGTTCGTATACAGCGTTAGTCATTTCAAATCTTAGTATTTTGAGCAACAAGATTAAACTTTCTGACTAACTGACCGATTCCTTGATAATTCAAAAGTGCAAGTAATTTGTTTAATTTAAATGAAAGATTTGGGTTTATTTCTCATCCAAAATACGTTTTAAGATCATTTCATTCAGGTACCGGTATTTTTGACAAAAAGGATATTAAAACATATAGGCTGTAAAACCTATTGCCGTATACACTGTCTCGACCAAGCATCATCATAAATCATGTACTTTATGATACCCGTAGTGGTTCCTAGGAGTCGCCATATATTCAGCACTCAACGATGTTAGAGTATCTTGTTTGAGTGTTTCTAAGCCTCAAATATTCATCAATATCTTAGCAACACGCTAATATCTCTGCGGCCAATACCCTACCCTAATGTATTCCATAAGCGATCCGTCCTTTTAACTAATCTAAGTAAGTTTGTAGCTTGTCAAAGTCGCTGACAGCAGCAGGACGTCCCCCGAATAGTAAATATTTCATACATTTTTTTATTTGAAACTGGATTAAAGGATCTACGCTTGAATGAGCCCGGTAATGTCTTTCTTTTGTTTGCTGTGATGGTTAGGACGTGAATCTAAAATTTTAGATTTATTTTGTCAATTCCGAACTTTGAAGCAAAAATAGATTTCCCAGAAGCTGATCAATAGTTAGCTATGACATTCGTTTTTTTAAACATAGACTGAAACTCAGTTGTTTCTTTGCCTCACGAATAATTGCGTTATGGATTAAAAAGTAAGCTCAATTAAACCTTTTCATTGTCTAGTACGTACTAATTGTAAGCTCCATACTAATATTACAAATTCGCAAGTAACTCTGTCTGTATGTGTTATGCTTTCACGCCTAAACCACTGAACGGATTTCAATAAAATTTTGAAAAGAAATAGATTCCATCCCGGGGAACGACATAGACTACTTCTTATTGTCTTGATAGTAAGTTCCCGTGGGATAATTTCCGACTTCTAACTAGTTTTTAAATAAAGTCTTATGCTTTCCTAAAATATTCTATTCAACTTAAACTTTCAAAACCAAACAATTTCCCTTAACAATCAGAGCACCTTCCTTTTAAGTGATAAACAGCTTATGAAGAACCCTCGTTACTTAAAGTTTCCCGATCCCAGCTCGGCCTCTTATTACATCGCGCTGTTATTAAGTCTTTTTTTCTCCCCTCGGACAAAGGATTAGATGTTTTCTTTGTGAAATCATTTCTTAGCGAGGAAATATACAGAGGAAGAAGTTAAAGCGGGCTCGATATAATTCGTAACTAGTTTTAACCTGGTAAATGCTTGACAAAAGTGGTTTACCTGTATACACTATATTGTCTGGTAAAAGATTTAAAAAAAATGTTTTTAATTTTGTTTCTATATTTTGGATTAATATATGGAGGAGCCCGTTGCTAAGTGCAAACAGCCGCACAGGTTCATCCATCAGGTTAAGTTACGCTTGCCGGGGTTGGCCGTGGATGGGTGACCATCTTTTCATACCGAGACTTCTTCGTGCCTGGGAAAGTACGTTAAACCGTTGGTCCCTGTCATTTGTGCATCTTTGACAGTCGTTACCGGTCGCCAGAAGCCCGAAAATCTGACAACCAGTCCTACCAAGGGGTATCGTATTGCCCAGCTACTGGTTGTGGAGGTCAGATAGGCAGTCGCTCCATGTAAAATACTGGTATTCAGCTGCATCCGGTTAGACTGGAAGCCGTGGCTCCCGACGCCCAACATAGTTGGGAAAAGGCTAGGCAGATGATGGTTTTGGATTAATACATATACACAAGTATTCATAGTAAATACATTGCGTAACACAGCTAATCTGAAGTATCCTAACTTCAGATTAGCTCCTGCAAGCGTTTACGTGTTTACCCATTATGAATGCAATCTGCAGCTCGCAATACTCGTTAAAATTCATAGTCTGAATTAGAAAACTCATTCCTGTCCCTAACGTGTTTATTACAAGCGGGCCCGTTTTAATTCGCGCCCAGTATGTTTTTTACAATAATACTATAAACGTTTGTGAAGTGCTTGTTTTCAGACAAGTATTCTTACTTCTTGTGCCGGTTTATGAAGTCAGTCAGAACATTTATACAAGGGTAGTCTTTAGTTTGTTCCCGACTTAATTAAAATGTTGTTTTCTTTCTTATTTTTGTGAAGTTTAAACATTTTGATGATGTTTCAGAAGATATAAAATAGAGTGTAGACAAAGAGATGGTAGGCAAGGAAGCCATGTTTATTCACAAAGGTAGAGACAAAATAAAGTACATCTAGATTAGATGGCTCGCACAATAGGGAGAGATTGCTACGAACTGCCACAATGAACCATTTTCCTTCGCCATATATACTTACATACCACGTTTTCATATTTCAATAAAGTTCAAGTCCTACAAAATGCTCTTACACTTGAAACGCCCGGATTCTAAATCATGCCCGGCCCACTGATCTAAAGTCTATACTTACCCGTTCGGCCATTATCGCCTCAAAACTTCGTAATAGTTTCCGAGCTGAACGCTGCACGTAATATGTGGCCACATAAATTGCACACTGCACATAATTCAATTCTCTGAACAAAATTTTGGTCACCGTTAATTTAATTTTACATTTGATTATTGAGAATAACCATTGGTTCAATTTATCAAATTGGTTATCGAGCGGAAAGCCGATATTTTTATCTCGCTCCGAATTCGGCAACCAACGAATAAGTGGGTAGATGGATTTCCCAGTTCTTGGAATCAGAAAGTACACTTAGTGTGAGGGCTTTCGTCAGTCGTCAAGGCTTGACGGGTGATTGATTGCTGCGAATGGGATCAGCAGTGGACGTGATCGACGATTCCTTGAATTCACACTGAGAGAAAAAATTAAAATCGCATTACTAAGCGCCGCTCAGGGTTTAAAAAACCTTAATCTGCGTTTCAGACGATTATGGTTGAGATTTGTTTTGGCCTAAGAACGGAATCAATTCAGAAAATAATTATTGCCGGAATCTGGTCGTAACAATCCGTTTCACACTTATGAGTGTTATAAAGAAAAATATTTATAGCAAACTTCTCTCACCAAAATCTAAAGGAATCGTGAGGCCCAAAACGTCAGCCTTAGGCAAAAACCCGCCATTACATCACAGAATTCCATATCGCATTCGCCGTAAAATCATGGAATATTTATGAAGTACTGAACTTTGATCTTGAGTTATGAATATGACTTCATGACTTTAGTACTTCCCAGAACTGCAGTTTTCGATCTTGTAGAGTTAGCAGGTTTCTACTTTTATAGAAGAAATTTCATTTCACTGTATCTTGCATTGCATAAGGTATATTACTGATATCTGAACTGGGGTTGGTCTTCTGCCTATTTTATCTACTTCTGCATATAGTATCGTACGATATAACAGCTGTTGTAAGTTATAGAAGTCATATTATTTTATATCTAAGCTGGGTTCGGAATGGACATGAATTTTAGGATAGGAAGGTGATTTGCAATTGTGGATAGATAATTTTCTGTTCAACAATTCTACCACAAAGCTCATGAGCAGATGTCACATTATCGGAAAAATATCGGATATCCACTAACCGTAACGTTCCTAGAAACAGGCCGAAACCTATTTTAGAACAGCAACAACAAATCCGTTTTGCACTACTTAACGTTAATTAACTTTGGCCCTTCGAGACTACTCAAACAAAATGAACGCTAAAACATGTTCTACATTTTAAGCTCTCGAAAGTGATGTTTCCAATGTTTCTAGTAGCACATATCTCGCCACTACCGATACGGTAATCCCCTCCGAAGGTTCTACTTTACGTAAGCTTTTAGAACGATTTTAGGGGATATGTTTTAGTACGAGTACTTGCCAAAATCCTAGTTGATGTCATGTCGTGTAGGCTGTTACTGCTACTAGGCTAAAGCCTTTGCCTTTAGACTTCTAACTGTTGATATAAATGTAGGGTACTTCTACTTGTTGTAACGATCGACTTTACGAGTCCCTCTTAAGTGATATTTATTGGATCCCCGTAAGTCATCGAAAATATTGGGTTGGTGCTTTAAAATGTAGGGTAGTTCGGTAAGATGTCGGAAGAATTTTACAGGGTCTGGGTTCGGTTCTCAGGTCGGGCAATGTTATTAAGTTCTAACTTCTCAGTAGCACAGCCCAGAGTCTGGATTTGTGTTCGTTAATGGCAATAGGCTCGCTCCCTATAATCATTATTATGGTTTTATAGAGCCACTTATTCAATCACTTAAAAATGTTATAACATACATAAATCTAGGTTCGATAGAGTTATAATAGAAAATATGAATTGATCCTCTTTCGCTATAAAAGTACAGAGTTACTATACACTAGTTTGACGTAAGGTAAAGCAGTTTCGCCTCAGAAGATTTATATCTTAAAATAGATTTTGCAGTTTATGACAGGTTATAAACATAAAATGCTGGAGAAACTACCAAAAAGCGCTTTAAAAGATCTTGCTCTTTGACATTACGTTTTTAAAGCGGAAGGTTTAGCGGAAATAAAACTTTTGAACTACTAATACCTACGTGTTCTCGTCTCCAGAAGGTTTCAAGGTTTATGTGCCTGCAATCTTAACGGCAAATAGATAACACAAACTAAAACGGCGAAGACAGTTGAGATAAAACCTTGGCTTAGTTCTGGCCTAGCCTTGGCCGGGATAAGGCTAGAACGAAACTAATATCCTAACTGCTACGCCTCCTTGCTTATACAAAAATAAAACGTCAAAAGGCAACTTATTAAAGCCGTCTTATTCCAACACTTAACAACTTTAACCTCACCAGAAAAGTATACCAAACACTAACTACACAAAGAGATAATTAATCTTCCCAGTTGAAAGTTTTAATTATCAGCTCGTTAAACCAGAGGCGTACTCCGGTCGAATTATTAGCTTCGTTCAGTCATAGGCCGGCTGACAACAGAATTGGCAATTTGCGCAATAGTTGACCGTTAGTTAGTCGACCGTTGTAGAACCCACAGGATTCAATCAATCAATCAATCAAAAGTCATTTATTCAAATTAGGCTGAAGATCAGCACTTTTTGAAGGTCAAAGTTACATAAGACAGTCCCCCAAAAACGCCCACCCTTCACCACTTCCTAGTGCTTTAGCTGGGAAGAAGAAGTGGCGCAACAAACTCCCCAGCAGCACAGCTGTCTGTTTAGTTGGAAGAACTTGACTCTACACACATTTATCGCATGAGAAGTAATTAACATTACGAAACACATCACATTAAAATCAATCATTTGCCACATGTCAGCTAGCACACGTCAATATACCAATTAAAACATTAAAACTGACTGTACTCAAGCGTAAATTTAAAAAGAAAAAAAAAGAGCCTCCAGGTAAAAGTGCGTGCCCGCTTACATGTGCAATGCTGTACTATGTCCATACAGCCGTAACTCGAAGTTACAAATGATAAACTAGGACCATCGAAGTAAAATCAATCAATTAATTGCTAATGATTACTAACTAGGATCAAGATAAATAAATATGATCAACTGTCGAGGTCTCTAGCTAACCACATTTTGCAATACAACTCATTAAAAAAAAAACATAGTAATGAGTAGATTATGTCAACAATAAATGGCTAATAAAAAAAAATAAAAACAACCAAAACAATGAATTTAATACATAATAAAAATAATTTTATGAAGCTAATTCTGGAGGAGATTGTAATGTTAACAGTATTTTGATGACAACCCAAGTTCGCACACAATATCTAGTTAACACAAAAAGTTGGTTCTAATAATACTTCGTTTAACTGTTTTACTCGTGCTGCAAAATGTAAATTAAGTATGGACTATGCATAAGTTTTTAGTGGAAACGTTTAAACTGCTCGGAATGTTACTGCAACTTAATTTCAATAACATGTTTGTGAGTAAAAAAGTTTATTTCCGCGCGGAAGGCCGCCCGCCCAAAAAGTATAAATGGATAACAACACGGGCCTAGAATATTTTATAGTTTGACAAATCATCGCACTTATATCGTACGAATGATTCCACATTTCCGGCTGACATAGGAAAAATCGGCTTTCGGTCATTACGTCATATTCGGCGCGACCTTTCGCGTCGCATTGCTACGGTCGAGCTACGCGCGGCTCGTAGCGGTCGCGTAGCAGTGGCTACGGGCGCGTCAGACGCGTTGGCTGAACGCTACGAGACGCTACGAACTCGTAGCGTATGAACTTGACGTAGCGTATATTGTGAAGTTTGTTTGTTTTTGAAGTGACGTTTATGAATACGTAAGTGCTTGAAACTGACATTTTAGTTAATTGATTAAAATTTAGTTCACTGCAGCTTATGCTGATAAATTATCATCATTTTATGAACAATTTGTCGCGATAACATTTTAAACTTATTTATGAACTGTGAGTGTTATCAACATGTGAGAGTGTGCTATGGGTGAGGGCTCATTGCCGGGGGTGTTCTTCTGCGCCGGGGAGAACGGCAACGGGTACAGGCTGTCGGTGCAAGGCATCAGAACGCTGCAGGGCTTCCTCAGGGAGCATGGCGCGGATTGCGTCAGGCAGTTTATGCAGGTATACTAGCATATAATACACTCGGAATACGGTAATTCTTAGATCTTCAACAGTAGTTACGGATGGTCGGAAATTCGACTCGAAAAACCAGACTTCTCAAGGAATATTGTGATCACGAACATAGTTGGGGAAAGGCTAGGCAGATAATGAAAAGCATACACTGTGTTTTTTAAATTGGCTGACAAACTAGGGGGCGTCTCATCTGATAGCAAGCCGACATATTATAATAAACTATCGCAGTCATCGCGATGCCTCTCCATCTCAGAGACAAAGCTGTAATGTCTTATGTGCCCGTAATTATACCGACGTTAACACTTTTCATACACGAACACAGCTGTAATAACAATCTAGATCTATGGCTACTAGGAAACTTCAACAACCAGTTGATTCTTAAGTGGTAATGTTATTATACTGGAACTTTTATCATTTATTTAAACTAGGCTCTCATGCTATCATATCACTGTCGCGTATCTCAAGTTGCAAGCCTCAACTTAAATAGGAGTATCATAAAAAAAGTTTTAATTAGGAACAGGAAGGTCGTGTAATAACAATAACATTATTGTGCGTTTTGTCTCGCATACTAATGGTGCTTTAAGTCGATACCAATTTTCTTTCCTTTTGGAAATATATTCTTGAGTGACCTACTCGGCAGTGTTACACTTATGAAAATGTGTTCATGTTTAAACTCAGGCATCCATAGTTTACTTATATTTTTGTGATTGTTAGCCGTCATAGTAAAATATTAACTGTCTGAAAAGATACTGCCGTGTGGCAATCGGCGTAGACTTAGTAATTCCCGTTGGCACCCTTAGTTATGCAAGCCTAAAAAACTTTAATAACAACCCACCCTTAAATAACCTTATCTCACTTAATGAGTCTACTGCTTTAAAAAAGCAGTACTTACCTACTTACTTCAAACTTGAGCTTGGCTCCTCAGAGGACCTAGCACAAACGCGCCACATAAACGTAAAGTAAATTGGAACGATTTTCGAATGGAAAATACATATAACATTTTGATTAAAATACTTACAAACACAGTTAGCATACCTATACGAATGAATAAAGTCTTAGTATTTCGTATTAGGGATTTCAGACCCGTTTGACATTTATTTGTTCAATTTACATTGTTCTGTTTAGAACTTGTTGAATTTGAAGAATTTGTTGTTACATTGTTCTGTTTAGAACATGATTCATTTGCTGGAATGTCTCAAGTATTCACATACCCGGCAATTTTGAGGATCTAACGCCACTGACGCTGCTACTCATTTAAAATGCACCTTCGGCCCCAAAAGAAGAAGAGACTAGATATGTTTATTCCGCCCGTTCGTGTAAGGCCCACTAATCTCTTTGATATTCTGACTGTTGGGTAAGTACTCGTAAGTTGGATGTATTGTCTACACGGCGGCTGCCAACTGACGTCGTTTGTCACAAAAGAGGATGCGAACTTCCAGCGATCATTGTTTTATGGCAAATTATGTACATAGGACCTCGGTAGGTCCGTGTGAAGAGGGTACTGTTAGGAACACTTTCTTTTAACCAAAAATTCTTACGGCGTTAGTTTGTTTGTTTCCTTCTGACTGGTTTTCTTTTAAAGGTGATTTGAATGTTTAGTAAGTTCTACAGATAGTCGAATTTTTAAAGAGCATGGTTGTACAAGAATAAAATATTTCAAATTTATGTTTTTAATGTGATAATAATAATTATCTATGCAAAAAGAGACTACTGCGTAAAATACACGCTTCTTTCAGAATTCCATTTCAAGACTTCTTTCACATAAACCTCCTTAGGCACTTATCAGAAGCTAGTTGCACGGTTCCTTCGGTCGTTTCCTATGAAGAAGAGTCGACAAGAAACATCACGGTTACCCTTTTAAAAATTATAGGCTTTTACAATGTTTTCAATTTACAAGGTTAACAGATATGAGGCGACAGTGTAGGTCTGTCAACAAGTACCAATTACTTAACGAAACAGAAAATGGTCAACAAATCGATTCGTGTATGAATCCACAAAGCAAGAAAAAACCAACCATATCTAATATAATGATTTTACCGCCAGAATTTCCGTCTAATTTTCTTATGATACCCAAGACACCGGACACCTAGGTGCTCTTAGCGTCCGGTACCGCAAATCTGAGCCGTCCGGAGCCCCATTCATCTTCCCACTTGATAGCTACCGATATAATTAGTACCCCAGCGCTACTGTTTGATAAATTGCCGAAATATTTTCACTACTACGTATATTTCAACTGAGATTTTCCTTCCCTTTGAGGATTATATCGTTTGCAATTTAATTTTTGGATTATGAATGTCAGGCTTCGACGTAAACTTTCAGTCATTTGACGTTAATGTTGAGGGTCTAGATGAAGTGACATTCTGTCAGTGATGAAGATTATGGAAAAGTAAAAAATGTATGTGTGGGACTGACATAAGCTACTGAAAAGCTACACACCTATGTGTAAAACCTGTTGAAAGTCTTGGTAGAAACGAAACGCTTTGATAGCCCACCTCTCGCCATAGCCCTCAGGTCTATTTTGACAATCAATTGAAGAAACAGGACATAATTAAGATCTTTCTAATATATGGGTAAATATTAAGAACGTTAATTATTACAATGCCAAATCCGTGTAGAGTGAAAAAGGAACTAATATAGGAACTAGGCTACAAAAATAAATAAAGATTGTAAGTTTAAATTATTGTTATTATTAAATTCGCAGACTGCCGCTACTGTAATAATTTTAGCCATTTAAAAATCGTTAAATTAGTCACCCTTATTTTACAGTTTATATACGAAGAAAATCACATACGTTACTTATAGTTAATTATTTCTAAATCTCAACACTCATTCTAAAATAGACACACTAACTTAAAGTGACTAAAGTTACACTATCTAAACCTAAATTTGTCGGAAGCTGTGTTGATAATTAATTAGCTTTCAGCGTGCACCAGAACCACAAGACTGACGTTCTCCGATGCATCTCTAGAGCGAAGCTGTGAGAGCCAAGCGAGAGCGGTGCTCTTATCTGTGAGCGGATTGACTTTGATCTATCGCTTGTGTTTCTCCCAATGTGGATCTGGATTTGGCACGAGTGGGGATAAGGGGCTGGTTATATGGTTACTTTTGTGATTTTTATTTGGAACAACATGCTGACGAAATCTTACAAAAACTTCCATTTAGTATTGAATGCCTTTGAAGATGAATTTTGAAATATCGCTCACAATATAAGTAACTCTTTCGAAAAAAAAAATGATGTGTCAAAATCAGTGAGTGTATTTCAGATTATTATATTGATGGAAATGTGGGCAACTGCAGTTTTCTGATTCAAGCTTTTGATTGAGTAGTACCTAATTTAATATATCTAATTCCGGAAAACAATCAGTATCAGTCATCGTACTGCTCTCAACCCAATTTAATTGGGGTAGGCGCAGATATTGGGATTATAAATAAAATTTCTTGTATACGTCACTTCCTAAATGTACTTACCGTAGCTGTAAACAGTCCCTTTCAACTACAGTTGTTTTAAAAGCTTACAACAACTCCTCGAATTCTGAACAGACTTGCATAACACTGAAGATTACGCAATGTCATCACAACGTCTTAAAAAAAATAATCTGGCTAAAATAATGTTCCCAAATCCTTTAGCTAAACCAACTTTTTCCAATCGCTTCCATTATTACAATGTACGTACCATGAACCACATGACCACGGTTACAATTGAGTACTGATAGCGACTTTATGTCGTAGCAGTAAGGGCAGTATTCCTAGTTCCCAGTGTTACCACAGACGTGTGGCTCAATATACAGTATGAACATGCCTTAACAAGTGGTAGCTTTTAGTCGTTCCCACTGTGCACACCGTGTAGGTACCGATGTTACTGAGTTTGTCAAAAGACTACGTCACATCGATTTTTGTGGCCCTATCGCGTTACATGAGCCGGCAAACCAATCGGGGACATCGCTTTTATGAAGGGAGTTTGTAGATCTGTTGGAAGGGAGATTGGTTGTAGATGTTATGTTGTGTTTAGCTTTAGGATATTGATTTAATGTTTTCATGACGAACTTGGAGGATGGAAAACTGTTTCAGCAGAAAGGGGTGACTACTGAGAGGACGACTAATGGAAAAGTATGGAAGAAGATCCCTATGGAAGAAGAGAATGTGGAACGTGACAAATGTTACCGAGAACAGTTGTTTTTTTTCAGAACCTGCAGTGCATTTTATCTTGCAATAATCACTACATAGTATAAAACAAAGTTGCGTTCTCTGTCCCTATATCCCTATGTATGCTTAAATCTTTAAAACTACGCAACGGGTTTTGATGCGGTTTTTTTTAAGAGTTATAGTGATTCAAGAGGAAGGTTTATGTGTATAATTTGTCGCCATATTTTGCGTGCGAAGCCGCGGGTGGAAGCTATAGTAATATATATTTTGCAAATTGTTTGATTGTAGTCAAGAACCACAGTGCCAACATCTGAAATCTAAGTTCTATTTAGTAGATAATTAATACAACTTCAACAACAACCGTTTATTCCACCTGCTGAGTTCGTACAAATTTAGTTGAACATTCCTATACAAACACTCGCTTTAAGCCAAGTAATAGTTGCAAACATACTCGTATGTATGAAATATTTGCAAGCAATTGTTGCATAAATAAATACATACGTAAAATCACACCTTCTGCCTGCCCATATAGGGCAGTCAGAAATTATAAACCCTGCGATCCTTAGGTACATACTTGTTTAGCTTAGTTCGCGTACATACATCTAGTGCAAGTTGTTTTTACGTTAATGCGATTGAAACGTTTACCGCGTTTAGCCCTCTAATTGGTTAAGAGTTTGGAGCGGGCGAAACAGAGCGCTGAACGTCATAAACGTGTCGATCGCGTAAACTTAAAACAAACGCGCACTAGGCACTCTTTTCATTTTGAGGGTTGGGATATCATCGAATGACTCCTCCCGCTCTGGGTGGAGCGGAACTGAGTGTCAGATTTATACTGACTAAAACCCATCCATGTTCTTTCCTTAGCCCTTTATGTTCCGGGGTAGCGGTAACCCTTTCGGACGATCCCGCTTAACCGGCAGGCTTCGCCCATAACGAGCTCCTTCAAATGCTGACATCTCTTCGCGCCCCCCGGCCCGGGCCTGGTGCTGATCGGACGGTGAGCTACCCATTACTCACCGTCCGCAGGCCCGTGCACAGGCATTAGGCACTCTGGTCATACACGCACGCCGGTGGCGAGTGCTGTTGCATATATTCACGGACTATTATTAAATAGTCAAAAACCATACCGACCATTTCTTTGAAATCGCGAATGTACATACAGCGGGTACACAGGATTTTATGATTTATTTATGGCACCCATAGATGTGCGAAACCTTGGTATTCAGTTCTTTCATGTATTATTGAAAAGGGTTCAAAGGTAAAATTGAACCCAAACAGGGTGCAGCATTTAGGTTTTATATTTTGTTTACTTATTAACAGATAAATAATAAAACGCCTCGTTGGCCTAGTGGTCGCAAGCGCTACTGCGGAACATGAGGGTCTGGGTTCGATTTCCAGCTCGGGCAGTGTTATTAGGTTTTTTTCCATCAGGAATTTGATGATTTGTGGTCGGTTCATGTCAATAGGCTGGCCCCCCATTACATGGAACTTAATAACCATAACTAGCAAAACGTGGGTGTATCTATACCTCTGACTACCCTGCACGGAATACAGGCATGATGTTATGTAAAAAAAACATTTTTTTTTTCACGACTTTGACTTACATTCATATCTCATTTAAATCTATATAGCCTGTCAGTAATGTTACTAATTTATCTATTTATTTTGTTACAGGTAAAACCTTGCTGAATTAGGGTAAAAGTATGACATTTCTTAAATATTGTACACTCCATTTTGTTCATCGAATATTTCACGAAAATGTTTCAGGATGAATTTAAACAGGGTATTTATGAAAACACCAATGAAATTTCTCTCATGCCGATCACGTCCTCGTACCTACTTGAAACTACCTGCATAGAATATTGCCAAGAAATGCTTTTTTCACTAAATAGCTTTGAATATACAATTGAAGTTGTTCTACTTATTAAAAACTGAACGTACACTACGTACGTTCCATTAGAAGTGTAAGCCGCATTCAATCTGTAATTGGGGGACCTTAGTGCTAGAAAGTATAGTAGTAGTAGGTAGTATTGATGGATACTCCAAATGAATTTGTCAATACCCGAAGACAATAGTTTCGTAGCATCGAAGCGTAGGCAAATGTTCATAGGGGATATTTCTATCCCTGTGATGCGTTTACAAATAAACATATGTTCTTATCTTTTTAAAACTATAACTTCTGGACTGAGGAAACTAAGATGTAGGACCAAGCCACGTAGCTCTTTTATTTTTTCCTAGCGTCTTCACCCGCGGTGATGTTGGAAATTATCCCAAATAAACGTACTACCGGGATAAGAAGTATCCTATGTCAATCCATGTCATAAACTATCTTTGTGCGAAATTTCATCAAGATTCGTCCAGCCGTTTGAGCATGAAGCAGTAACAAACACATACACACTCACAAACTTTCGCCTTCATAATATAAGTAAGTTTAATGAAATTATAGAAGCACGAATCCTATTATATAATAGTTTTTGCAACAAACAAACACCGAAAATTAAAAAAAATATCTTGAATGAAAAACCAAAAATATGTTATTGTGAATACGTTCACTTAATATTCTCCGTGTATGAGCCTATATGGTATATTGAATAAATCATTTCCTCACATAACATGTAAAGTACTTACGTTCATACGCTATGCATAGTGCGCGTCACATAATCTACAATTTGTCGATACATCGGATTTTTTGCCCGCCTGAAATCTATATGCGAATAATACGTATATTTGCCCGTAAGAATGCCCGATATTTTCGATCGTATAGGTACCCCTATTAATATTTATGAGGAGTCGTAATGCCTTCATATCCATGTGTGAGGGAGAGCACATGGGTTGACCTGCGAGTTCTCCAGCTGAACTGAACGAAAGGTTGAAGTTCACTAAATGGAATGGTTAGTAATGGGATCGCGTGAGTTTGTCACTAACTGTCGAAGCCTAGACTTGTTTCTGTGAAGTTTATTCACGGTAAAACCATTAGCATTTGTTAAAGCTGTAGTAGGTTCTGAGTAAAGGTTTTGTCAGACAGTTAATAGTCTGCACAGTTAGTTAGCATGTTTACGTATTTGAGCATCCGCGTATTTCTGTGTTTCAGCTTTCCACAAGTTCTGTGATATCTTCGTATACAGAAGAATCTTCCATTTGAGCTTCTTCTTCTTTTCGTATGGTTAGTCACCAACCTGGTGTAAGAGTTTTTAAGCTGCCCATGGGCTTCTGATTTAGCTTCACATGCTGTGGAGAAATATCTCTCAGACATAACCAGCATGTCTGAGAAATATTTCTCCTGTTCCATTTGAGCTGTTTCCTGAATTTGCTATAGAAAAACCTAGCTGGAAACAAATCCCAAACTGATAACAGATTCTCATAATAAACCATTCGTTAACTCCACAGCTATAATTGATTGTATTTCAATAAAACAAAACACTGTTACACCACTTATCTGCTGATAGATTGTTGTACAGACGCCAGCACATCAAGCTATCCCTAACTGTCAAATTTTCTCAATTAAAAATGAACCTTATGTCTTTGCAATAAAGTTGAAATACTATCAAAGAAATTTGACAGATTGTGGTAACTTGATGTGCTGGCCTCTGTACAATAAATTATTTAAGTTCGGTAGTCCTCTTGTCTGATCTTGATATCATAAGGATAAATCTAATATATTGTTTTCTCACTAAAACCTACCTCTGGCACCTTTTATTCACCCTTCTCAATAACAGATTTTTTGAAGACATAAAGTATAAAAACACAGCCTAAATTGTAGCGGTACCGGTGAAAAGCGGGTCTTTGAAGGCGAAAACAAAAACAATTTGAATTAGAGCGTTTTTCTCTTGATATAACAACATATAAGTACTTTCAAACTATACGATACGACTTTTTTACAAGCACATTAATTCGTTTTTAATGTCGATCAGTAAAAATGAATATCGATTCGTGTTTATGTTGCACGCTATTGTTTTATAGACATTGTTACTCATAATTAGTTCTAATGGCATTTGCTTGTATCATTGCTGTGGTTAATATGATAATTTAATGAATATAAAATATATTCCTATACATTATGTATTAAAGCCGTTAATGTGCACAATATTAATATAGGACATCATCTGGGTTATATTCAATGTAGATTTTAAAGTTCTAATGTAGTCGCTAGGTTGTTTACTATAGAGATTTCGTAAATATTAGCAATAGTTACTGTATCTAATAATATCCTAAGTATCATTCGGTTTTAGTTTTAATCACAACAAAAGAATTTGTCACATTTCTTTATCAAACTTGAATGCCGATACGAGCGCGAAGAAATCCAATTTGAAACGTTGACCCGAATCTAGAGCATAAAAGGAGTAATGTTGTATACTAGCGACCTGTCCTGGCTTCAAACGTGTGCAAAGTAGATAATGTCGGGTGGACAAACCCGTGAGTCCTATTAGTCTCTAATATTATAAAGAGGAAATATTTGTATGTATGTTTGTAACGAATAAACTCAAAAACTGCTTAACGGATCTGGATGAAACTTTGTACAAAGATAGATTATTGTCTGGAATAGCTTAATTATAAGCTTTTTATCCCGGGAAAATGTACGGTTCCCGTGGGATAATTTCCTACATACACGCGGGTGAAGCCGCTGGCAAAAACTAGTCTGCAATAAAGGATAATATCCATCTTTCCAAAACTACTTGATGAATGTGTGTGCGCATTTACTCACTGAAGAGAATTAGTAGTAACACGTTCATGAGTTTTATAAAAAGGTTTCAACTTTGTCTCGCCACTTTTTTGTGAGTTGTACCTACTACAAATTGACATCCACCGGTATGTGCAACCTTTTTCATCAGATACTTTAGATCAAACGATAAATCACATTGTACTTTTGCATATTGAAGTACATTTTATCAGCTATAGTATCTTGAAAATATATTACACACATAATTCTCGTATTATTTGCTGACAGACTTGGCTGGAGTCCTGCCTGGCATTTGTCTGCCTTGAAGTCCAGACTGTCTGGAGACTAGATCTAGGATTCAGTGAACTAATATTGGCTTAAGTTTAGTGAAATAGGGTACGGGGTTAACTCTAATTCAAAAAGCTTGCCTGGTTTTTTACAATAGAAATTGAGGCATAAAATTATCGCTGCTTGCGTGTCTTCAAAAATTTCTCGATTTCAAACGACATAATTGTAGATTTTAAAATTGTTTAGAGTTTAAACTTTGATACAACATGAAATCTGTTTCCAGCGCCATCTGTTGCATAGTTCTCGAACTACGCGCTTGGCGCCGAGGCGTTGTATTTCCGCCGTTCCCCGCAAACATTGAAACTAAATTAGTTATGCCTCTACTTATCCTAGCAAGAGGGATATTGGCGTGAAATTAACATTTGCTAGAAATTCCGTAGATTACATTCAGCCTGTGTCTTTGTAATACTGTAGCAGTCTTATCTTCTTTAAACACTAGTAATAGCGATGTAAACTGGACAACGGGATCTGATCTGTTTCTTTTTCCGGAAACTAATAATACAAAGAGAAAAATAAAAAAAATTGTAAGCTCGATTATTTCGTTTTCTCACTAAAAAGCTGAGCGGATTTGAACGTAGTTTTACACATGTAGGTACGACCCATAGGACTTTTTTTTATCCCGGTAGCACGTCCTGTAGGATAATTTGTGACACACCATACAGGTGAAGCCGCTGGCAAAAGTAAGTTGAAAAGAAAAGCGATACTTATTCTATTTACATCTACATAAAATAAACGAATTTTCTGCATTCAAACAACGAGCTATCTTGATAGAAATCTTGATTTCCGCACAGACAACTCCCTTCAGCCCAAAAGCCGTTTTTACATTACGTTTCAAGACTTTCGCTTTCAGTATGAAAGGGTTAAACACTTCAGGAATAGGAATTGGTTTAGGGTATCTTAAATCATTTGTTAGGTCTAGCCTGCTAGAATATTGTATAACCTTCGACTTTCGTTTAGATCGTGTACATAAATAATCTTGGATGTTGCTATGTCGTGTGAGCTGCGAAACTTGTCGAGCCAAAAAGGTCTTTTGTTGGATATTTTACGGTATTTGGGATATGTTTTTTATTTACTTCAGGAGAAAGTCTTATACTTGGACACCCATTAATAAATCTTTGCAGTGACCCTTTAGAAATGAATCCGTGTAGAAATGATACCATGCAAATTCGCAGTAGTTCAGTGATAAATGAAAGTAATTAGGTAGTAGTAGGTACCTACTTAAAATGTTGTTTGCAACTTTAATCGTGTATATTTAATATTACCTAAGCCCTAAACATTGTGAACCTCACAAGTCTTCCATAACCGATTACCCAATTAAACCGACCATAATTCTGTTGTTTTCACTTATCCACGTAATCGCTTTAGCACAGCTTTTACATACTCCTATTTTCCCGTGAACACATAAATGGGTACAGAAGGACTACACTTAGTAGTGACGTCCACCAACCAATTAGGAAGATTCGTGTTGCCGTAATGTTGGTTACTGATTGGCGCGTGGACATTGTGTTGTAGTAGTGCAGAGGCACAGCTACATTATCGTTCAATTTATAAACTAGGTAATGTAGCAATCTGTATACTGATCTATCAACACAGATCTCAAACAACGAATTGGGCTCTAATTTAGCATAAAACTAGTTAAAATGACGTAGGCAGCCTAAAAACTACGCAAACGTGAAAATGTTTACTACAAATCGGCTTGGCTCCTGAAGAGCTCCTATAAGTCTTTTTTCACATATTTCGTGCTCTACACATTATGGGATATGCAAGTCTTTGTTCAAATTACCAATATATAAAAGCCTATAATAATATAAACCCAAAAAAGTATTAAAAGTTAAATTCAACTTTGTACCTACTCATATAACATTGATTAAACTCCAACAATTTTCTCATATGTCCGATTATCCACAATAGCTAAAATGATGCATGTCAAAAAATTGCAATAATTTGTTTCTTGATTCCTGTGCGATGTGTTACGAAATAATTCTGATTTAAGTACTTGCACGTTCCTTATTCTCTACATATATTGGTTAGAGTGAGCCTTCTTCACCTAACTCCTCAGTAACTATTAGTTCCAAGGTTTCCCCCCATAAATATTAACATACACTAATAACGGCGCGTCGCCTCTAATCTGCCGCCGCCGATATTTCTCACGCTCCGTCGAAGGGAATGATGAGCCAAATCGATGGCGCTTGTTAATAGTTTGAGGGTAAGCAGTAGTTACAGATTAGCGATGGAAGGTTTAGTAAGTTTCAATTAGATAGTTGGTGTTAATTTTAAGACTGTCTGAGGTGCCGTGATGTGGAGGTAGACAGATCGGGTATAGTTAGTTAAGTTGGGTGTGAGGAATGACGAAACGATGTCAAAAATATAAAGTAGGTACTTACTGCAACCTATATTAGTAACAGCGAAAAAATTAAGATTGGTAAACGACTTTTCCTAGTTCTCTTTCAAAACAAAGAATGTCAATTTTGCTTAATATTTAAGCATATTTAGTATACATTTTTATTTATTTATTTAACATATTTTTTTATGTTCACACATTAAAAAACAGACAAAAAGAAAAGAACAGAAAATACGTAGGTACAAAGGTGATAAGGTATAAATTCTTAAAAATATATTTTTTGATGATCTTTAGTTCTAATTAACATTAACCCACGTAACACCTTTATCCAGCCGCAGAATAATTTCGAAGAAAATTAACATAAATTAAAACTTTTCAACATTAAACATCATTAGAAAACAAGCCTATTTCATAGAAACAATAGTCCGCACTATCTCAAAAGCAACCCTCATTTTACGATGCTATCCGCCTACGACAAATATGATACTTTATCGACAACTTGTGCCTTGTCTTATGATCGAAACAATATCTGACAAGACAATAGACGAGAAACTTTATCTCGCACCCTTTTGTTTAACAGCCTCGTAAATATTGATATTATTTCTATTGAAAGCCAGATCGTGGTCGTTTGTCCAAATATGTCACTTAGAAACGTCAAAGTTTTTGTCGGGTAGGCTCTAAGCAGGAAATGGTGTGATACATTCAACTTCCCTGAACGGTTTTTTATCTAATGTTAGTGCTTAGAAGCGGAATAGAGTCGCTAATTTGATTACTCGAAAGTTTTTTGAAGCTCTGCATTTTTCCACTTCAGTTGAAACCTGTTTAACAAATTCCTTCTAATAGTCTTAATTTCCCATTAAACTGCTGCGGTGGAATCATTATTTATTGTCAGTATTCATACACACGCATTCAACTGGTCAGTAAACTGCAAAAAAAAACTCCGTCTTAAACGGTGACACAAACTTTGTAGAGTACGACAGCAGGCTTTGGTCAGCAGAGATCAGCGGGATTGTCCGAAAGGGTTACCGCTACCCCGAAACACGAAAAAGCTAAGGAAGGACCATGGATGAGTTCTAGTCGTAAGAATGTAACACTCCCTTCCGCTCCACCTTAAGCGAGAACAGTCATTTGATGATTTTCCACCCTAAAAAAAAAGACAGGCATTCATGAAACATAGATCAACATTACTAACACCAGTCGCGTACAGTCAACAGCAAAAGTAGATGATCAAAAACAAAAACTCAATACTAGTGAACGGAGTTCGCGTCAGAACTGTGTGGCGTCGGAGTGATTCAAAAGTATATGATTGTAAATTATACCAAACATTTAGTACTAGTACAGCTGTCATATATACGTGATCAGTTATAACTCCAAAAGTTATAAACACAATTCGCATCAGAACTAAGAAGTAAAAAAAATTTTCAAAACTAGTGAACAGTCCACGATTGTTACTTGGAAAGCAATAAAGATATTGAGTATTGAGTACAGTTGAAATCAAAAATTAAATGATGATACTGAGGCCACGTAATCATGAAGCAAATAATTCTTATTTTTAATTATCCCAGTAATTTTATTTGTTCTGTTTTACGGAAAAGCTGAATTTGATAAAGATTTGCATATTTAATAATATATGCCAAATTTCATCCAATTGAACCCCGAAAAAAGCATATGTTTATTAAAAATCATATAATTTAAAAACTTTACTATAATTGTTTTTTTTTGTAACTTCTGTCAAATGTTCAAAAGTAGCTGATGTGATACAAAACGATAATTCAATAAATATTATTATCTTTGTATGTTCGCGAATTTATGTTAATGTTCAAAAGTAGCTATACAGTAGCGGCTACAGTATATTAAAAACGGAAGGTAGATCGATTTTTTTATCTCTAGTCTAGTCTATTGACACTGCTTGCAATGTTCTAAAGTAGCTGATGCGATACAAAATCATAACTCAATAATTGCTTTTGCCCAGTCGGTCGGCTACAGTTATGCTTGCAATGTTCTAAAGTAGCTGATGCGATACAAAATCATAACTCAATAATTGCTTTTACCCAGTCGGCTACAATTATAATTTTGTATCGCATCAGCTACTTTAGAACATTGCAAGCAGTGTCAATAGACTAGACTAGAGATAAAAATATCAATCTACCTTCCGTTTTTAATATACTGTAGCCGCTACTGTATAGCTACTTTTGAACATTGACATAAATTCGCGAACATACAAAGATAATAATATTTATTGAATTATCGTTTTGTATCACATCAGCTACTTTTGAACATTTGACAGAAGTTACAAAAAAAAACAATTAATATAGTAAAGTTTTTAAATTATATGATTTTTAATGAACATATGCTTTTTTCAGGGTTCAATTGGATGAAATTTGGCATATATTATTAAATATGCAAATCTTTTTCAAATTCAGCTTTTCCGTAAAACAGACCAAACAAAATTACTGGGATAATTAAAAATAAGAATTATTTGCTTCATGATTACGTGGCCTCAGTTTCATCATTTAATTTTTTATTTCAACTGTACTCAATACTCAATATCTTTATTGCTTTCCAAGTAACAATCGTGGACTGTTCACTAGTTTTGAAATATTTTTTTACTTCTTAGTTCTGATGCGAATTGTGTTTATAACTTTTGGAGTTATAACTGATCACGAATATATGACAGCTGTACTAGTACTAAATGTTTGGTATAATTTACAATCATATACTTTTAAATCACTCCAACGCCACACAGTTCTGACGCGAACTCCGTTCACCAGTATTGAGTTTCTGATTTTGATCATCTACTTTTGCTGTTGACTGTACCTCAAAACCAAGACGTACTACCTGAAAAGACGTGCCACATTAAAAAAAACTCCTGAGCGCTCCCGGCTGTCCCGACGTCAAACGGCGTCGTGTTATCACCTCCTAGATTAAGCCCTAGAGAGAAAACATACGAGACATTGTTTGCAACGGGTTGGCATGTTATGCTGAAGTGATAAGACATCTGTCTGTGCTGATCACGGAAGATGTGTTGATCTGATGGTGATTAAATTCAATTTCACTAACGCTGTGCGTGATGATTAAGAAATGTTGCGTTTGGTTTATTTTTTCGTAAAAGTGACATTCCGTCAAAGTTTACATAAGGAAGGAAATGTTAAAACATAGGTCCACAATGATTTGCAGCATTTGTTTATAAAGCTTTTGAGCGTGTGCTTTTGTTTGTCTATTGTGATTCCTTATTAAATTATACCTTTTGTAAGACAAAACGTCGCGGGGCCTTACTGCACCATAAACTGTCTGTATGCTCCCACAATTTCCATTTTTCGCCGCGTCTCTGCCCAGGTACAAATGCGTTGATCCTCTAATCTTCGCTTCACCTGTGACGGTACTACTAATGAAATGCTGCCTCGAAGGACTCAGTAAAAGTACCTTAGTAACTGGCAAGTGTAGCTTAAGTTATGCGGGATTCGGAAGGATGGAAATTAGGTGTGATGTAGGGAACGTGTTTCTGGATGTAGAAAAAGTGTTCATCTGAAGGTCGTGCTACTATAAATAATTGAATAAATATTCTATGTTAATTTAGAAGGATCAATTCTTTTTATTGTGTACAATTTTGTTGATTCCGAGTTTAAAGTGTCATTTCCATTACTTATTACAGGACCATTAATTGCTTCTTTCACGCAACAATTTGAAATGAACAGAGCAAGATAACGGCGAAATTTTAAACAATTTAAGTAAACGACGAAGATTTTATTAAAAAAAAAAAACATTTTAAAATCTGAACATTTTCTTTTAACGTCAGGCGTCGACTGACATTATAAAGTGCAGTTTTTCGTTACGACCAGCCGAGCTGAAGGCGTCGCTGAAACTGACAAGAAAAGCTGAGAATATCTATTGTTAACTACGCTGCACCGTTGGAGTGACGTGACAGAAATATTGCGAGAATGAACAGGAAAGAATTAAATTCAAATTATAGTGTTTTGGAAAGAATAACTGAGCTTGATCAAATTCATCATAGTTTACAGGATCAAAGAACCATTTTCATATAGGTACTTTAGTTTTCCACTGAAACGGTATATCTGTGTGTATGTGAGAGGCTTGTCTTACAGTCAAATAATTCCGTAAGTTCTATACTACCCATATCTTATACATAAAATTCTCGTGTCACATTAGTTACCATACTCCTTCGAAACGGCTTGACCGAGTTTTATGATATTTTATATGCATATTCAGTAGATCTGAGAATCGGCTACTATCTATTTTTCATACCCCTAAGTTATTAGATAGGTAGGGTAGGTAAGGTTCATAGTTAAGGCAGGACAACGTCTGTCGGGTCAGCTAGTAATCACATAAAATATCAATGCCGTGACGAAATAAACTGTAGCAAACAACAAAAACATACCCAGAATTGAGTCGTAGTACAGATATAACAACACTTATCACACATGCAACAAATACACGTGTAGTACTACGCTCCCCTTTGCCAAGGTTCTGCTTATGGCACCTTTTAGCTCGTACAATGCAAGCCCCGACGCCGGTAACATAGGCCAGTAAACCCGTACGTACTATGACACAATACAACCTTTTTACTAAAATTGTAAACGTATAATTAGGACTAGTATGACTGTTTGACGTTTGTAGTTTCCCTTGACTCAAAAGTTTGCTTGAGACGGGGCTTAGAAGTTAGAGCTTTTGAAAACCTATTTTTCAACGATATTTCAGTCATAATAACACAGGTAAACTTCTTACATCATAACCATCCCCTAACACCAAAATAAAACGATAAAAAATTCAAAACAGCAAGATGAGAACAAAAGCGTGTATTACAATACGGCCATATTTCCATTTGAGGGCACATTCTGGTCTTATTGGCATTACAAACGACCCTACCCTACCTGAAAAACGCGAACAACAGACGACCAACACAATAGGATTTCAATTGCCGACAAAAGTTGAGGCCAGGTGGCGGAGACGTCGCGGTTCGATTCCCGACTCGTGCATGTAAATAGACTCATTCGACGCGCCTATAGTTTACAGCGATGTTTGTCGGAGCCTTCATTTCCATACACCTGCGAAATTCCGACAAGAAATATTTGGATGAGAGTTTGTGCTTTGAACGTCGTTGTTTTTGCTTGGTATATTATATCCTTTGGATCTTATGTAACGCCCTTTGACATGTCATCTAGGCGGGATATATGACAATTATGATTGTCAAAGGCGATGACAAGTTCGGGGTCAATTATTTGATAAAAAATACATAATGATAGGCTCATAATTGTTATGATGACAGTCTACCGATCCAAATAAGTTATTTGGTTCGTCCAGTCGAGTAACTAGTCGCTGAGGAAACTTCAATATTATTTCAAATAGAAAAACGGGGTGGCAAAACTAATGGTTTTATAACTGAATCGATTTGTTAATGTTATTCTTTATGAACTTTGTTTCGTGATGTTGAAGTTCGCTTAGTTATTTCAACTACGATTTTTCTTCGTTTAGTTAGGGTTTAGACCGAGGGCTATTTTGAAATGTTAATCAATTAAAGATTGGATCGATTTGCACGTTCAAGGTAGTTATTCTTTAACTTGAAAAAAATTGAGTCTGTTATCAACCGCAATATGACACATAATAATTTAAAATATCAACACAAATTTAATTAAAACATCACTAAAGCTAGAAGCAACAGTACATAAAAATATCCCTTTTACCAGTTCAGCGAAACTGTAATTACTAGCCAAAGCAATGAATCCGTCTATTCTGTCTGAATCCTGACTATCCTGAATACTTGTAGGCTGGTGACGTCATTAGCGAGTCAAAACTGTACCCCTCGCACTACTCTTTAGTGTAACCAAGTACCACGCCAGCGTACTATAGTGCACGTTTTTGTGAGTCTGGTTTAATCCAATCCGAAGCAGTTGCT
Organism: Hyppa rectilinea; assembly: GCA_951799385.1. Classification (NCBI taxonomy): domain Eukaryota; kingdom Metazoa; phylum Arthropoda; class Insecta; order Lepidoptera; family Noctuidae; genus Hyppa; species Hyppa rectilinea. Next base: position 961,683 of record OX637315.1, on the reverse strand, counting down.
ACCGGATTCAACCGCCTCGTTCCGGAATTAAATGCATTCTGTCCGCGCTTATAATGGAATTTACTTACTGTATTACCGCTGTAATATTTGTACTCATTATTAAACGAATTTTTTAACAGATGTCGTAGAAAGGAAATGTGTTTTCTTCTTTTATAATAAGTTAAAACTGTTGTTTGCACATTTTATTCTTTGTCGATTCTTTGTTGTTTGGGACAAACATTTCGAATTTCATAACACAGAAAAACTCATAAAGAAATTCTCAAACAGTTGAAACGTCAAGAGGTCTCTTTTTATTTTTTGCACCCAAAACGATAAATCTTGGATTTATTACAAACGTTTCCCTTATTTGGGTAAAGTTGGCGTGTTTTACGTATAATTGTATCCTTGGCGGGAAGTCTGTACTCTCGCCACTTTACTTACCCACTTGGATTCCGTATTTTAGAACTTTAAAACTATAAATAATTGTTACCTTTTTGTATGTAACAGTTCGTTTACAAAAGAATCAATATGCAAAGCCTAGATTCCAAATTAAACACTACAGCATAGGTAAGAGCATGAAAGCCAATTCCTTAATACGTAGGATAAACAAGGTCCAATGTTGATTTGATAAGATGAAATTGTAGAGTTTTACCTATTCCTCATAGTAGTCATACCCTGACTACTATGAGAAAAAGGTAAAACTGTTCCTTCTTTACCATTGAGAGCGGTTTTCGATCATGAATCTAAACCTTTAACTCTCCCTTCCAAATTTTGTTTGGAGTCAGGTCCAGAAGCAAGTAACTAATAATTATGTTGCTATATCATTAGGTTTTACCCTCATTGAAGCTTGAATCAATGGAAGCTGAGGCCTTTTTGTCATAACGAAGTTTTTTTTTGTGAGGTTTTTTTGAGGTGTTTTATTTGTATTATTGACAACAAACGTAACTCTTTTTTTTTTCTTAAATTTCGATGTAGGTCTCCAGAATCTTATAATTCAAACAAAACACCAAATACTGCCGACAAACATATACATGTGAAACGCTAAATGATTATCAAATTAAAATGTAAGTTAACCTGAAACTCAAACACCGTTACAGTGCTAAACTACAATCCTTTCAACTTGTCGGCACGTGTAGGGTTGCCACTGTAGTAAACAATTAACACTAAGAAAAAGCGCAATTGTGTCAGGATAAATGTTAAGGTTGAGTTTTGGTATTTTTTTATTACGAACTTTTGGCGTTGACTTGGGTGTTTTATTTGCCTACATTACGTAAGGTGTCTCAAAAAAGTCACTTCCCTGAGAACAATGGTTAAAATAATTTAGTTATAAGCATAGTTTAGTTTTATTTTAAATTAAGTATGCATGTATAAGTTGATAAATTTTGTGAGAGTCTACTTGGTTTCACAATAAATTTTTTAATGTTATAAGCATTGGAGGACTATTATTTTTTTAAACATGAAGGTGTTTTGTTGTATAGTCCGTTCATAGGTTTTTTTTTTACCAAACTTAGTTCTCATCTACGCAGCTTCGGTAAAATCAGAAAACTACCTCGACATCGTACAATTTTTACCGACCTTTCCTAAACAAACTTCCGATTTACGCACTTTTAAAAGTCTATAGACCCAACACAGCCAGCCCTGAATTGCCACAGATGCGAGTGCCGACCTAAACTAGATTTATAGCTCTTATGGCAAAGTTGCGCACTAGGCGGCAAGTACATGAAACCGCTATTACGGTGGTGTAGCCCTACCTTTTGTTTAGCGCTCTGCATATAAAATTGCACCGTTCAGTTATCCGCTAAATGCTACATTATCTTGGCAAATTGTAGCGGTAATCGGGTTCCGTGGAAATGCACAAAGCTTTTGTATTTAGTTTCGTTAGTTCAATGTGATTGAAACTAAATGAAATTGCTTTAAATGAGTTTTAAGTCTGTTTACTAAACGTATTTGGGGAATTTAACAATACTTTGTTAAATCTGACATCCATAGGTGAAAAATGGATGTGTGGAGGATCATTCTCCTGCCCTTATCCCAATTTATTTGGGGTCGGCGCAACATGTCTTTTTCTTCCATACTTCTCTATTAGTCGTCTTCTCGGTAGTCACTCCTTTTCTAGCCATATCATCTTTCACACAGTCCATCCATCGTTTCTTTGGTCTCCCTCTACTTGTATAGCCATCCACATTCATGCTCACAACTTTCCTGACAACATTTTCACAACACTCATACATATAAACTACTCCGTGACGATCAACATTTTCCCTAAAACGATTTATAACCATCAAAGAAGTATAAACAGCACATTTTATTATTATTCTTAAATCCACGCATTTGTGGTATTATCTCATATTCTTAAGAGTAGCTGTGTAATGCGAAATATGACGCACTTAGGTAATGAGTAAAATTACCCGTATGTAATGATAGATCAGCTCAGCGTCTATGAATATAATCAGTCTTGACCCATCATTAACTTCCTGGAAATTGCGCAAAAACACGCTAGGCTGATGCACTAGTGTATTGTTAGAATAATCTGTCATTATAACGGTACTTTTGATTATTATATTCTAGCACTATGCACTTAAGATCACACAGCCTTTAAAACGATGTGCAATTTGGTTTCTCCCATTATTGCCGTCGTCAGACACCTTTGGAGCATTCAGCATTTCCGTTATAATAAATCTATGTACTTAAGTAAAAGAATCCTTTAGATTGGGTAGGTGATGTTATGCTAAGTTATGTTGAAAACGCCACACAGTTAGATAACATAAAACAACTGGTAGTTATCGTAAGAGACGAGACACTCGAGCCGAGTGGATACGGGAATGAGGGATAGATCCTCAAAAAGAGGCAATTCATCTTTGATATTCGATACACATGTGTTCCATACGGAAACTAATTTTGTACTGGAATTTATAATACCTGATGTCCAAGCTCGTTAGTTCGACGCCGAGCTTTCACGTTTTTAGTCTGCAAATTAACGATGCAAGCTGTCCAATAGTCGATACTCGTTAGTTTTTGCTTCGACATCATTTATTAATAATCACCATCATCGTCTATATTAATACCTGGAGTGCCTTGTTGGCTTACTGATTGCAACTGCGGCTTTTAACCGGCGGGGTTCTTGGGTCTGACTTTCAGAAAAGTACTGCCTTTGAAAAAGACCCTTACAAATCATATAGAGAATGATAGAGAAACATAGTTATACGACTATCCAAATAATTCTCCAGCTGGACTGCTGGACAAAGGACTCTCCGAAGAGAAAGTAATGTTAATCGTGCTCGTTCCACCAAAAATACGGTAACAATAATCATAAAAGCTCCAACAAAGCTCTCCTAAACGGCTTTGACTGTATTAATTAAATTATAATTGACCATTTAGGGATGTGCGCTGGATCTCGCGGGAATCATACCGGGAATTGAATACAACAGGCGCTTGTACGCCGTGTATGTTGTTGCATTGGTAATCAGCCTTGAGGCAGTTCGCGGTTTTCATTTATAATAGCGAGTATAACGATTGAATTCTGGTGATAACTTGTATAATTTGGAATCATTGCACGAGAAAGAAGAAAAGCGAGTAACGAAGAAAATTACTAGTAAGATCTGGATGAGTCTCGCACCAACTAGGGAGGTATGGCACAAAAGGGAGAAGGTCTTTTTTTGTTTTGAGGGTGGGAAATCATCCAATGACTTCTCCCGCTCTGGGTGGAGCGGAAAGGAGTGTCAGTCTCTTAAAACCCATCCATGTTCCTTCCTTAGCCCTTTATGTTCCGGGGTAGCGGTAACCCTGTCGGACAATCCAGCTGTCCCGGCAAGTCTAAATTCATGATGATAATGACCATGATCAAGAACTGTTCCCTATTTACTGATTGATCTAATTGTAGTTGGATAAAGTTAGTGATAACTTTTAGACGCAATTTGTGTAGTTAAAGAGTTGTTGTTGAAGGATCTTGCGACGTAATGGTCCTTTGGGGATCGGGTGGAGGAATGTTTTATCAAGTTATTTAATTTCATAATAACATTTTTCTGTCTACAAATAATAATAAAATGAGAGCTTTTAAGATGCGATATCAGGAGATGTCTTTGTTTCGTGGAAATCGAAGCAAAGACATGTCCTGATCTCCAAGTTCATTGCAGGCTACATGAAGCACAACATATTTTTTCCTTACCTACTCTTATTACTAGCAAAATATTGTGAAAGAAAATATTTAATTTATTGAATGCTAACTTTCCTCTAGCCAAGGTGATAATCCAATTTAGCCAGCGTTCGTTGTGGAATTGTAATCAGAAATATTTCCATTAGATAGCTAATCAAACTACGTTGTTTTCTTATTTTCAATTCACTATAACTACCTAATGGAATAAAATGAAATGCAAGTTTGTTGCGATTTTTCGGATTTGATATTATTTAAGTTTCCACCTAAGTAACGTGCACTTCAAAGATTGGGTACGAGACGCTGCCCATCATTTTGCTGTCAGGAAAGTTGTCAGCTTGAATGTGGATGGCTACACAAGTAGAGGGAGACCAAAGAAACGATGGATGGATAGTGTGAAAGATGATATGGCTAGGAAGGCAGTGACTACCGAGATGACGACTAATAGAGAAGTACGGAAGAAAAAGACATGTTGCGCCGGCCCCAAATAAATTGGGATAAGGGCAGGAGAATGATGACGCTGCCCATCATTAAAGCATGAATCAATTTAACAGTCCGCAAGAGGGATCGCCTTTTCTACACCGAGAATAGAACTTAACTAATCAAAAATCTAAATTTAAACAAAACCGTTTTCTTTTAACGAGAACCATAATACTAAAGGCACGTAACAAGCATCCTGGTCGAAGTAAAAGCGTCTAGTGTTACTAACGACGGACATTGTTAATCAAACGACTATCTAGCTGAACGTCAAGATATCTAGGTATAGTCAACAGCATGAATCGTAACACTTTGACCTACAATGCGTCTTTATGTCGCAGTAATAAGGACTGTTTCCGCAGCTCAAACATTTGGTGTGTAGTTGACTGTGCCTATTGCTAATAACTTGGCACGTGGTGTGTCGTGTTACTGTGTTGCACTGGCGGCACTAGGTGCTAAGGGACATCTGGACGCATCCATGGGCGTTCGTGTTCCTCTCACACCTACTGTCGTTGTTCATAATAATATCTTATTACCTTTTCGGTACAAAATTATATTGCTTTCGAATTCTAGGTCTTCTAGATAGCTGGTCTGCTTTTGGTGATTTCTATCGTTGTTCAATATCAAAACCTTTGCCCTAGAAATTCTAGAAACATCCTCTTGTTGTGTTCAGTTGGTCCATCATTTGGGTTTTGTGTCGGTCGGTACTTATGCTTCTGAAACGTAGGGTACCCATAAGTATTGTGACCCGACACGGGGTTGTGTGACATTCCCCTGAGGCATATTAGTGATATACTAACACCAACTCATCAGAGTATCTTGCATTACTAACGACATTGCTAATCACACGTAGCTCCTGCAGCCAGGCGGGTACCCATCAATCTTGCTCAATGGCTCGTCTTGTCGCCATAGCATTCACAATTACACTGACAAGTGGATTTATTGTTGTATGTCTTTATGAGTACAGTATTTATTTAGTTATAATTTTGAACAAAACAACAAGAAATAAATCTAATATCTAAATAGAGCGTGTGGTAGTCAGACGTGCTATTACAGTCTATTTCTTTCACTGGACTTTGAAATTCACGTTTCTTGATTCAATTCTAAAAGCAGGTATTCACAGTCTGTACCTATTGAATAACAAATAAGCAGACTACTGAAAACTTTTGGAGCTGCGGAAGATCAACAACAAAAAAAAAACATCTTTGCATTGTATAAATTCAATCTCTTAATATTGTATAACTGCTTAGCACATATGTGAGTACTATGTACCTACTATAAAGCGACCAGTTTCTGGGTGCGTCTTTCATTGACTTGAATATGCCCTGGCGGCTGAGAGTATGCCATGCTCACTTTAATGTCTCGCTGATGGTGGCGTGTGTGTTGGATCATTTAGCTCCCTTCAAAATGGTTGAGCTGAATGGTGCTAATATATGCGTCATGTTCGTGAACGGGCGCTGTCAGTAGGGACTGGTCATCTCTTAGCGGCTAAGGCTTGTTTTAATTTAACTATTGAATAGTTTTTACATATTTTATATCTGATGCTTTTAAAGTTCTGCATCGTTCTCACATGTATAATATTAATATGAACTATGTAACCAATATTTTGTAACCATATTTTGTTTAAAAGAGTGTCCATGGAGTTTCTTGCCCGTTCTTCTCCATAGGTACCTACTCCTTTGGAATGGGCAACTAGCTTCATTTCTCGGACTGACCGACACCTTGACAATTCAAAAGTGCCTGTAACTGGTTTATTTGAAATAAATACTTTGAGTTTGAGTTTGCAGATTTTTATAATGAAGTATTTTAACTGGGACTACTGTTAGATCAATCACTCTGCCTAGCCTTTTCCCAACTATATTGGGGTGGGCTTCCAGTCTAACCGGCTGCAGATGAAAACCAGTATTTTACATGGAGCGACTGCCTATCAGACCTCCACAACCCAGTCACTAACTGGGTAATACGTTACCCCTTGGTAAGATTGGCTCTCAGACTTTCGGGCTTCTGACTACCCGTACCGACTGTCAAAGATCCACGAATGAGAGCCAGGACCAACGGCTTAACTTGCTTTCCGAGGCACGGAGGACTCTCGATATCTGAAAATGGTCACCCATCTACAGACCAACCCCGAAGCTACGCTTAACTTAACCTGATGAATCGATCCGTGTGGCTGTTATTACTTAGCCACGAGCTCCTCCTAGGCCTACTGTTAGATCTTCTGCGTATTATATACCTATGTATACTTTTAGATATCCCACTCTCACTCTTAGCTGCATCGTCACTATATCATATATCACATCTAATCGAATTAAACAACTCCACTTTGTCCCTACAGTAGCGCACTGTTCGTTTTATTGCCTGCAGTAATAAAACTGCTAGAAAGTTACTCTATTACCATCTAATTATTCGTAGTTGGAGCTCGTATACCGACCAGCCATTAAACATCTCCCTAATGCTCAAATAATTTGTTCGCTGTAGCAGTTCTCGATTCTCATATTTTATGAGATTACATAATATTTTTCGGCCTCGTATAACTCACAAAAGGTAAACGTTTTTCAATTACGAGTACAAAGTGTGGCAGCACCTTTTGTTTTTGAGCATTACTTTGCCAAAATCAGTATTTATGCCACTTGGAAACTTATAGCTAGGGGTGGGAACTGAATTACGGTCTTATAATAATTCGCTTTAGGATTATTTTACATTGCGCTGCTTATACCTCTATACAATATGGCAAAACACCATGCCGACTTCATCTGAACGGTTTGGCAGAGGTGTGTCAACCTACATTTCGTCCGTTATATTTCAGTCCCATGAAATAGGGACGAGCTTATTGCCATCAACCTGACGCATATGCAGACTACGGGGTCGGCCCTGGTGCAAGCCATGGTCCGGAGCGAGAGGGAGTGGGAGGCAGTCACCTCCTTCTGCAAAGTAGTCATGCTCGTGAAGGAGGTGGCCGGATGGGAGAGGAAAAGGTCGTCCCGTCCCAGCCGCCGCGGGAGACGCCCGACGCTCGGTCTGGAGACACGTGACGACTCCCGGCCACCGTAGGCGTGGGCCTGCGGGCGGTGAGTAATGGGTAGCTCACCGTCCGATCGGGACCAGGCCCGTGCCGGACGGCGCGTCATGTTCCACGTGCGCCTCAAAGAGATGTCAGCATTTGAAGGGGCCCGTTAGGGCCGAGCCTGCCGTGTAAGCGGGATTGTCTGAAAGGGTTACCGCTACCCCGGAACATAAAGGGCTAAGGAAGGAACATGGATGGGTTTTAGTCAGTAAAAGTCTGACACTCTGAGCGGGAGAAGTCATTGGATGATTTCCCATCCTCAAAAAACAAATTAGGAACCCAATATTGCTATTACTCTTTAGTCGAAAGGCGTAGTTTTTCAGCACATTATAACGAATCTCATAAAACTGCCACCAATTTGTATAGCCACACTGTTATCAGAAGCCCTAAAATCAAACATTATGGCTTCTCCGTAATCAGAGTGACTGGTAAAACAAGAATTTAATCAGGAGTACTAACGATATCAGTATCTAATCACGCAGCCGAATCCTATAGTGCTTCTGAAAGGATGGAGCGAGTGTTGCCATGGCAACCGATTTGTATGAGAATGAGACAGCTGACAAAGCTGACAAAAGTGTGGGTTGTATACTGCCGTGTTTTTGGTGGAAAAATAAGGTAAAAAGCGAATCAATATATGTATTGTACCCTAACTGAAATACATGCGAAAGTAAGTTTGATTGTTACATTTGTACACCTAAACCACTGAACCGATCTTACGTTGTCAGGTGAAACTTACATAATCCTACCTACCTTACCGTTAATCCCGAAACAACAATAAATTAACCTATGATAAAAGATGGCGCCACGATAGACACATGGCGCCGAAACATGATTAAATTATATTATTATAGAAAACTTTGTAGTGTGTAATAGTTTTTTTTCCAGAATTTATTCCTATTAGCGCCGAATAGAAGGACATCTTTGTGTATAGGAGCGTCCTAGAATAATGTTCTGTTCTGAGCAAATGATTTGCAACGGCCGAACATCAAGAGTACAACTCGAATTGATTGTCAAACGCTAATGTAAAAGTTAGTAATTTATAAAGATAAGTTTTGTACAACTTACTATTCTTAAAAGACGTGGTTTAAATAGCAGAACGGTGATCTAATAAGAGCACACCGGATTGTCCTGCAAAACTGGGCAAAAACCAATAAAATACTGTTTCGATTATTATAATCAGTCACTTTTTCAACCTGCCAATATCCGAGCCTGCAAGTAATTTTCATCATAAGCACTTGTATCGTCTACGACTCTATACGTTATTAACTCACTTGCTACTTGTATGTCTTGTCAATGATGTATAAACCAACAAAGAACAACAAATATAATAAATATCACAAAAAATATAATAAATAATATTTTTCGTTTGGTTTTGTATATCATGTCAAAAACGTTTTACCTGTATGTGGGTTAAATCAATTAAACAGTTGATTAATGGCACGAGACATGTCATGTCACATTGTGATCGTTTGTGTAAATGTCAGAAATGTACCTACTAATGAGTTTTATAGGGTGTTTATCCACTCCAAAGACATTAATTTTTTTATTTAATAATTTATTATTTTATTAAAAACTTCGTATATTTTTGTAAGATCTTCAAATATTTTACATGTCAAATTTTTAAACTAGTTGGCGCCGGTATTCCCTAGCTGAGTGATCCCTGAGAAGAAATGCCGAAACAAAATCAGATTTTCATTCATTCCTGAAGTACTGAAATTATGAGACAAGAGACTCCTAACGAATAGGTAGGTAATCACAATAAAGGCTTAATAGACAGATTTCTGACTGGTGCTCACACATCCGCCTTTGATTAATTTCAGGTGTAAAAGTTTTTATTTTACAAACACATACATATTAATTTTTTTTGGTGTTTAACTTTTCAACATTTTTGTTACAGGTAATAAATCACGACTTTTCAAAATGCACAAACAAGTTTTGGTGACATGAAAACTTTTGGATACATTACTCCTTGTAAATATTGGACAGGTTCCAATGCAGCGTACACGTAAGTACCTAAACACTTCAACATGTGCAGTTTGATCGGTGGAAGCATTTGATGGCGATGACCGCCGCGCCGGTCCGTCCCTGACCCCGATCAGTTACTGATGCAGGGTTGCCGCAGAGGAAAAGAAAGAAAATATCTCATTATTTAAATATTTATGAGTTGTCGTTAAAGGAATCTTCCCCCACCCTGCTATATGTTGTATTTATTCACAAACTCATAGCATTTATTACTTTTAAATTGTCAAAGAGCCTGTCAATTACTCAGAAAGCTGAAGCTAGGTGCCCGTCCCGAAACCTACCGTTTAAATAGTGATCTATTTACGCGTGAAATTATTAATGAATAACTAAGTCTACGCAACTACTTTCGTAATGTAAATTCGGCCTTACAGACACCGATCTCTCCAGAAATAAAAGTATAAGCAGCATTACACGCAATCCAACAGAGCGGCGAAGCAAACGAGATTGTTTTGAGCAAAAAGTACATAACGGAGCAAGTGGAATTGTGCCTCCCTCATCTAATCTTAATACCAAAGTTTTTACATTGCGAAGATTATTCGGACCGGGTTAGTCCTACTTAGGATTGCCGTATAGTTTTTGTTAAAATTATTAGATAAGTGTTAGTGCCAGGATAAGTTGTATAGATTAAAGCTTTACAATTGAACGCCTTAGAATTGTACAAAATTGATGTAACTTATCAGCACTTATCGATTTTCTGGCCCGGAAATCGAATTAAAAAGGAAATATTTTGAAATATTTTTGACAGCTTTGTCTACTGCCAAGTCGTGAGGAATGCACTGAACAACATAACCGTACTTTACCGGCAGTATGTATGCACACATTTATCTGCATCCTTTTTGATCCTATCTCGGATTTAAACTAGTTGCACTCTTATTACGTGAACACCACGCATGATGTACTAAACCGGGACAGTTGTGGGCGACTTACATCATCTGTCCTTCTTCATCCTACGATTACGTGTAAAATGAAAACACTAGTACTATGACAGTATGTCAGGTGAATGAGGAATGGTGTGACAAGACAACGTTGTGGTTTAAAAGAAGACATAGTGTCAAAAATTCATAAGAGTATGCTTAGATTGTTTGCTGATGATGAGCTGATGTTCTTCAGAAAGGCCAACTGTGTAGTACTCACCCGCAACCGGCGCGGCGTCCAAAAGTATGATCGTAAACGAAGCAGAAGCCGAAGACCGGAACAGGTGGCGTTCTGTTGACATAGGAAAAAGGCGTGAGTGTAAACAACGTATGCATCCGGGAAAGATACTGCGGCACTATTCCCTGCTATTCTCTTGTCGATGACACAAACATATCTAAGGATACGTTGTGTCTCTCTAAATCCTCGGACCATATGTAATGCTACAATAGTCTATGCTAAATCCAATATATCCATACGTCTGCTCTGACACCATCTTCACTATAATATTTTGAGAAAAATATCAATATATTGTACAGAAAATTGTATACGAAAGTAAGTATGTTTTCATGATATGAAAACAAACAACTTACAAAAAAAAAACACTACAAAGGCGAAAACTATCTTTAATTTCGGAAGTCAGTGTCTTTGGCTTTGTATTTTCGTTTCCGGAATCAAACGCCTATGAGGGATGCAATACGTCATATTATCCGAACCATCTGTTGCTTCTTCAATTATATATCATGTGACACACTCCGACAAACCCATCGAATATTTACCTATAGAATATTCCGGAATGTCAATGTATTTGGGACATATGAGGGAAATTGCCTTATTAGTGTATTTGTTATCCTAGAAATATCTTCCGTCTAAGGTGTTATCAAAAACTGTTTAGGAGCCCACCTTTTATTCCTAATTACAATGCCATCTTTATATGTATATCTATATCCTATAATTCATTTATAAGAATAATACCATAGGGCTGGTTGTACCAACCTTTGTAGGTTAATTGTCATCAAATATTCATTTTGTTCCTGTTTTTGTATAAAAAGTAACGTGATTTCACAATCCGTGCACGCTTTCCTTTTACACCATACTACTCTTAACCATATTTATGATAACCAGCCTCTTTCCTTTTTTTCCTCCATATAAATTAACACCCATTAACTTTGACAGGCTATGAATGGTAATTATACCTTGGCGTGGCATAGTATAGATTATATATTTTTAAGGGATTAGTTTTCACGAGCCATTTTTACCTTTATTTAGAAAGTTTTTACGATTGCTTTTCGCGTTGAATTTTAAGAGTTTCAGGCTCTGAAATATCGTGTTGTTGTTTTGAACCTATTCGTCGTTGATATCCACGAATTCTTGTCATAATCATAATTACATTTATTCTAATTTTGGAGATATGAACAGATAAACTAATTTTCGATTAGTAATAACATCAAACACTAATCCGCCATCACATTACATTACCAAACGTTGATTAAAACTAGATCATAAATTAAACGTCAATGCGTTTTCATTAAAGCTTACAAAGAGCTGTTGGTCTAATTAAAACTTTTAGATCCAATACTCACAAAATTAGGCTCGACGATAAAACTGGCTATTCTGGTGGATATAACAACGTATAGTTCAACGAGTAGCAATTAAAGGTAGCTATATAATTGTTCAGAACACAGAACTAAACAATATTGTGCTATGGGAACTATAAAAAAACTAATAAACTATTATTAAAAAACTTATTGAGTTATTGAGTTTTTTTTTTTTCAACTTATTGAGTATTTTTAAGACCCAAAATAGGAATTATTTAAGGATCACAAAAAGAAGCGCAATCATTATATTAGATTGTATAATAATATTTTTAGGAGCACATAATGGAAATGATTACAGCTTCGATTAACTTAAACACTTTGTTTAATTTTTGTTCGGGGTCGATAAATTTAACCTAACCTAACCCTAAGTATTTTTTTCTGTTGTATTCTAAGTACATGCCTTCAGTAATTGAGGAGCGTCAGTGCGTATAATCGATATGGAAGGGAAATATGAAAGTAGAGTTATGTCGTTATTGTCCACGAGCGCGGTTTAAAGGGGTCACGGTAATTTATCATTAGACATTTTAACAAGGCGGCTTTAAAGCTTGGTTTTGTATAAAACTTTAACTTGCTTTAAAAAATTGATGAAGCTTGCTTGTTCGGATATTTATTTTTGGTCTATTCTACTCTCTGAACATGCCTTAAAATAATAATAGATTAAGTCATTAGCGCTTACTCTCTATTCGGTTTAAAGAATTGTGTTCTGATAAAGGACACAATATGCAGTTATAAGGTTACATAAACACCCTGAGTCGAAAAAAAGAAAATTTGAAAACCTTAGCGACAGAATAATCGATAAATGTCAACTAGCTGTTTGCCATCCTCACAACAATTGACAGCGGTATAGATTATATCGTTCGTTTGTTAGCAGTAGCGGTAGTTAATATTGTGGGTAGACGGGCAGTCTGTCGCATGTCCGCTTAATGTCCGGGTGACATATTACGGGGCCGCACAAATAGTGTCACACCCCTGGGAATGAGCCCGGGATGTGCAATCCCTGATTGTGTTATATTGATATGATTGGGCTGAGTTCAGCACTACGGCAATTATAATAGTTTTCGTATTGATAACAAATATTTTATGCAGTTTTATGACATTGCCATAGAGAAAATGAAATGGAAATGATTGATACCATTCAATTGAATCAGTACCTACCTATTATATTTTTTAAATAACGGTTCCAATAATTGCTTAGATTTTTTTCTGTTCTGTTACCGTTGTTTCATGTGATAAGTAAAAAACTTCCAAAATAGCATTATTCGTTAGTTACAGACTATTTTGTACGAAAAGTTCTCACCTGTTACCTAATAAATATTTCGAATCAGAATTTTCGTTCGTTCTATTCTCTAGATACAACTCTTACACCGTTAACATTCAAAATGGTCACTTTCAGGCAGTTATTTTAAATAGCGCCATTCATATTCAGAGAGAGGTAAAACGGATTCTTTAAAGCTGCTTGGTCCCTAAAGATCATATTATGACTACCTCTCCAAGTCCCAAACCAATTATAAAAAGTACCGTAACCTTCTCAGAAGAACTTCATCATACCTATCCGTAAATCTTCTAAGACTAGATCTTCTTGAGTAATAAATATCCGAAATTCGCGTAAAAGTAGATTTTTGCTCCTTCAAGCGGAAATTCGTTTGCAATTGAAGGCAGCACGATTGGCATGATTGGCGTGGATCAGGACAAGGCCGTCGCGTGTTACAGATAGGGCACAGCGGTGGGTAAATACGGGCTCATTAGCCGTACATAAAATATATATCTCTTTGGACTATATTATGTAGAATGTATGTATTTGTGTATGGATGATGTGACGGAGTCGAGTAATCTGTGAAAAAAAATAATATTGATACAAATCACATGAGACGAGCAATTTTCGTATTTTAAATAAAATTCGCATTCTAATCACAGCTTTAATATGTCAAATATTTCTTATTTATGACAAGGTTTTTTCATTTAATGTCGGTGAGATGAGTCCGTCATCCTTTGTGAACAATAAACGCTGTAACGCTAGATTCTCATATCAGGTTAAAATACACACATCAAAAGTGTCTAGGGATCAACATATATTTTTGCAATAACTTTTCTCTTGATTGATATTAATTTAAATTTTCTTTAAGGATTCATCAAATAAAGTGTTTTCGTTTGTCACAGTAACGATAAACCAAGTCACCTTTGCATTAATAAAGAAATTTGCCATTTTCCTAATAAAGGGATTTTTGACATTTGAACCACTAACATTAAAGTTCGAAAAAAAGACTGAAATAACAGTTTTCTTTAAAATTTTATTGGGTAACTTAAACAATTAATAATCCGTGTTTCTACCGCGAACACTAACAACACAAGAACATCGGTTTGGCATACTCAAAATGAGTTCATCCAAATCACGCTGTGGAATGGCCGCCCATGTTCGTTGCAACAACAAAAAAAGGTCTTCTTGCAACTGGATACCCTCCATATTCGGCAGAGCTCTTCTCTGTAGCATATCCCATGCATGCTCAATCGGGTTCAAGTCTGGCGACTGAGCAGGCCAGGGCAGGACATTGATGTTAGCTGCGGCGAGAGTCTGTCTTACAACTCTTGCGGTGTGCGGTCGTGCATTATCATGCATTAACTGAAATAAGGGACCGATTTGCACTTGTAGAGGAACGATGACGTCAGATACAATCGTCTCAGCATAAATTTGAGCGTTGAGGTTGCCTCTGATCCAAATCAACTCAGTTCTTCCGCCGATCCAAATACCCGCCCATACCATGATGGTTCCACCACTATAAGGATGGACTTCCTGGCAGGATTTTAATCGCTGTTGGCGTCCAGGGGTTCTCCAGTGTCGTATACGTCTTGTATCCGGTCTCATACCAAAACGAGACTCATCAGAAAAGCACACGAAACGCCATTGTTCTTCTGCCCAATTTCTGTGTTCAAGAGCCCATTGATATCGAATCCTACGATTGTGCATTGCTATAGGTGGTACCCGTAGCGGTCTTCGGGAATGAAGGTTCACTTCATTCGTTCCTCTACAAGTGCAAATCGGTCCCTTATTTCAGTTAATGCATGATAATGCACGACCGCACACCGCAAGAGTTGTAAGACAGACTCTCGCCGCAGCTAACATCAATGTCCTGCCCTGGCCTGCTCAGTCGCCAGACTTGAACCCGATTGAGCATGCATGGGATATGCTACAGAGAAGAGCTCTGCCGAATATGGAGGGTATCCAGTTGCAAGAAGACCTTTTTTTGTTGTTGCAACGAACATGGGCGGCCATTCCACAGCGTGATTTGGATGAACTCATTTTGAGTATGCCAAACCGATGTTCTTGTGTTGTTAGTGTTCGCGGTAGAAACACGGATTATTAATTGTTTAAGTTACCCAATAAAATTTTAAAGAAAACTGTTATTTCAGTCTTTTTTTCGAACTTTAATGTTAGTGGTTCAAATGTCAAAAATCCCTTTATTAGGAAAATGGCAAATTTCTTTATTAATGCAAAGGTGACTTGGTTTATCGTTACTGTGACAAACGAAAACACTTTATTTGATGAATCCTTAAAGAAAATTTAAATTAATATCAATCAAGAGAAAAGTTATTGCAAAAATATATGTTGATCCCTAGACACTTTTGATGTGTGTATATGAATAACTAGCTTCTGCCAGCGGCTTTGCCCGCGTTATCTACGCGGGCAAAGCCGCTGGAATTAATCCCAGGAGAACGTACTACCAGGATAAAAAATATCCCATGTGTTAATCCAGAATATAAACTATACGAGTATCTACATACAGTAGTTTTTGCATGATTAAATAACAAACATCCAAACATCTTCACTAACATTTATAATATTAGTCGGAAGTAGGATAAATCATTATAAAACTTGCATAGAAACCACCAATTGCGGACTAAGACTTGACCTGCACTTACGTTACACCTTTCAGGCTAAACACACTCCACTCCTCAAACATCGGTCCGCAATTTCCTGCAACACCTCTTGCAGCGAGGGACCGATTGAATGCACTCCCTGCTCGATGCCACGCGGCACTCACGTATACACATCCTCAAGCTGTCGTATGCATTATGTTTTTTTTTTTTTTTTTCATTGATTTTAGGATCATCTCGGTAATTACATGCATTGTGTGAACTCCGCTAGGATTCAACGATGATGTGTGTTTTTGAATAGGCGGGCGGGCGGAGGTCGACCGAAACTCGGTCGGTCGAAACTTCAGAGATGAAATATTGCTGAATATATTTTGATTTTGGAAAACGTTTGGTATGCAATGTTATTGATCAAGACTGGAAATAATAAAAAAAACTCGACTGCCTATAGATATTTTGTGTCTTTTTCGTATAGCATACCGAGTACCTATCATAAAAATACCCGCAAAGCAACACGTTAGCTGGAAACTAGTCTAGAAGAGTTATTCGAAAAATGCACCCAGTAATTTCCAAGATGACACTACACGGCTTCACCTGAGTGCTCGCTAAAAGCATTGAATGCAGTGCAAAATGCGGGCACTTCATAACTTTGTTGCTTTCTTTCTCTGAAATATACAAATAATAGCTGCACCATCGCTATCGGTTACCTTTCATGCATCAGTCACATAAAAATAGTGACCTACAAACTGCCACTGATGCCCCGATTGGCCTGGCCACTGACTGGACCCCACTCATTCTACTAATAGCTATACACCTATAAAGTTTTTATGTTTGGATGCTTGTTACTCAATCACGCAAAACGGCTGGACGGATTTGGATGAAAATCCTGAATTCCTGTGGGATACTTACCGACATCATCGCGGGGCACGCTGCAGCTAAAAGCTACTTTAACATTACCTACACATGTTTTTACCATCGATCGAAAAGAACAAGAATAAAAACAGTTGTGACACTACCAGAATTCGATTAACCCCAAACTCTGGAATTCTAAAAACAACTTGAGTCATTGACAGGAACTCCCAATGTAAAAGTCGATAACCCAATTTTGAGCATTTCAGTGGTAAATCATTGAAATGCATTTGGGCGTGCCGTGAGCTGGGGTCTTTCAGCGAATGTTCATTAAATGTTGAAACCGCATTACCTTTTCGCACGCACGATGTGAGGAATGCTGTCAATGGATGCCTTCTGTGCGAGCTGCTGAAATATGGATACGGTAATTTGGGAAATTATAAGCGGGTTCGGTTTTTACAATCTTTTAACCAATTTCATTTCTGCGATGTGTTTACATAGGGCCCGCCTGTTCCTCCTATGGGCGGAAGATGTTTTCTTAAAACAATAGCTTCAGCAAACTTAATATTAGCTGCGTGTAAATACACAAAATAGTAATTGCCACGTTTAGGAAAGAACGGCTTTGTAAGATTATTTTGTTTTGGTCGAGTATAAAAGAAAGGAGAAAAGTCCTAAGGACTTTCGAAAGATTATGCAAACATGAAAAAGTGTTTTTCTTATTTTAACTCGGAAGAAAATAATCAACGAATTTCGATATTTGGATTTCTTTCGCAATAAAATGATCCGAAACGCTTTTATCTCGCCACTTTTAAACCGATTACGTAATTTGACCAGACACCCGTCTATCGATTGGTACTTCTTCTGAAATAAGTTGTGACCTTAAAGTCATTATGGAATACGGGACGAGCACTTAGGATACTTAATTGCACGAAAGGGGTGCAACCCCATGGACACCTTGACGGTAGGTGGTTGACAGTTTTTGTTGCCGGGGAATAAGAAAAAAGTGCTTCAATTTGGAAAATGGGGTGCAGAAATGTGGGTAACGGTACAAGTGCGGTCGAATACAAACTTTGTATTACAAACAGCCGCTAAAACGAAATTGTTGAAACTTAATATCAAGCGGTTTTGCGGTGCGGTATAAATCCGCAAAACTAACCACAAAACATGTAAAAGCAAATTATGTGTAATCAAAACCCCCAATATATTTAATTAACCAATACGACATTTAAAAGCTCATGTAACACTACATTTAGCCAGTCCGATAAGACTGCAATGTTTTCGTACGTCACCGAGGGCGGCAAGCCCGTCAGATGGGCGGGAAGAGCGAGCCGACCGCCCGCCTCGCCCGCCTCGCGCGACCCTCACGCCGCGAATAAATACCCCTAACCAATGGACCACCGAATTCAATTTTGAAAATAGAATCATGGTTTTATTCTATTCCATTTTTATTGTTGACAGCCAGTGAGTGACACGTGATTTTTGTGAATTTTAGTGTTGGGATGTGCGTGAAAATAAATAGTGAAATGAACTAGTGATTCAATAGTGGATTTACTCAACTTTTAATCAAATCTTGTGCCAATTGGATTGTACATTTTTATCTCTAGAGGTTTATATACTGTTAGCTATAAAATAAATGGTCGGCAATCTTCGTTTAATTAAGTTTTGCTAAGGTTGTTCTTGTAAACGGATAAATTAGTGGGTAATTGAATATTATTAGGTTTGTAGGCCCAGTCTTGGGATAAAATAAGACTAACGAAGTGTTTGATGTTGGTCCGTCCTACCTAGTATCGACGTCACATAAGTTATTTAAATTAATTTTATTATGTCATAAGCTTATTGAAGGCGATTAAATGAATCTAAATCGAATAAGCCAATTAGTTGGCAATCGGCTCGTTTGTTTCGTTTCGTTATTCGTATTTCTCCGTATCTCATTTTAACGGTTTTAGATGGATAAGCCAGTATACGCTTATCCTACGGCCTACATAATTAGACAGAGCCTGGCGCATTGGATTCTCTAGACAAATAACTAAACTTCAAAGATAGATTCCATTACTTTACAATACAGTTAGAAACATGTCCGTAGTTCTCGAATCTAATCGACAATCCAATCCAGCCGGGATGTTTCATTAAACCTCTTCATAGAAAGGTCTTGAACATCCAAGCTTGAATCCAGTACTATACAATAGATCCTAATTGAACAACGCAATTTACAAGCGTCTTCCTCGAAGTCATACAAATTGTATTTGATTTCCTACCATCAGAAGTAGGTACGTATTCCCTGTAGGTACTAGAGGTACCTACAGGAAATATGTACCTACTCGGGTATCCGTCGAGATTAGCAACAGGCACCCATCGGTACCACTGGGCCAATAAGACGGGGTTAACGCACGAGATCGCGCAAATAAGAATTACTGCACCGTTTTTTTTTCTTTTTCCACTTTGTATTTTATCTGCTCGACAGTGTAGAAGCCATTTTTTGTTTTCGTGTAAATGTAGGTAGTTTTGGTGTTTGATTTAATATGGCGGTGGTGTCTGGGAATGTAATAACGTGTTTGTTCAACCATTGGAAGGTATTTCATTTGAACTTGAAAGAGACATCGGATGGCTTAATCTTCTTTCTCAATTTTGAGGATTTTCAATCCTGTTATTTGGTCTCTAACTACGACTTTATCTACAGCCAACTTTCATCGTAAGTACTTCGGCGAGACCAAAATTTATAAAGCGTTTCATAGTAATACTAGCTTCCGCCCGCGGCTTCGCCCGCAAAATATGTCGCCAAGTTATAGATAGAAACCTTCCTCTTGAATCACTCTATCTATTAAAAAAAACCGCATCAAAATCCGTTGCGTAGTTTTAAAGATTTAAGCATACAGACAAACAGACAAAAATAGCGACTTTGTTTTATACTATGTAGTGATGAACATTGATGTTATGACGCAAAACGTTCACGATCGTATGAGAAGCTTGTTTTGCTTGTTTAATTTACCAAAGAAAAAGTGCGCTCTGTGGTTCTCACTACTATCTTACACTTAGAGCAAAGGGCACGCCACGATAGTGGCGGTAAGGCCCCTCTTTGAGGAGTGGCTAGAGAGGCGTCACGGCGCCCTCACCTACCGCCTGACGCAAGTCCTCACCGGACATGGATGTTTCGGGAGGTTCCTGCACATCATCAGGCGGGAGGAAACGCCCGGGTGTCACCACTGCGAGGATCGCCCAGAGGACACGGTAGAGCACACGGTGCAAACCTGCCCCGCTTGGGCGGAGCACCGCCGTGTCCTCGTAGAGGCGATCGGCGGCGGCAACCTCTCGCGCCCGGCCCTGGTGCAAGCCATGGTCCGGGGCGAGAGGGAGTGGGAGGCAGTCACCTCCTTCTGCGAAAAAGTCATGCTCGCGAAGGAGGTGGCGGGATGGGAGAGAGAAAGGTCCTCCCGTCCCAGCCGCCGCAGGAGACGCCCCGGGCGTCGGGAGCCACGTGACGACTCCCGGCCACCGTAGGCGCGGGCCTGCGGACGGTGAGTAATGGGTGACTCACCGTCCGATCAGCACCAGACCCGGGCCGTACGGCGCGTATATGTTCCACGCGCGCCTCAAAGAGATGTCAGCATATGAAGGGGCCCCTCAGGGCCAAGCCTGCCGGGTAAGCGGGATTGTCCGAAAGGGTTACCGCTACCCCGGAACATAAAGGGCTACGGAAGGAACATGGATGGGTTTTAGTCAGTAAGAGTCT
Source organism: Hyppa rectilinea (assembly GCA_951799385.1). NCBI lineage: Eukaryota > Metazoa > Arthropoda > Insecta > Lepidoptera > Noctuidae > Hyppa > Hyppa rectilinea. The sequence continues at coordinate 941,038 of OX637315.1, read as the reverse complement.
GACACTCCCTTCCGCTCCACCCAGAGCGGGAGCAGTCATTGGATGATTTCCCAGCCTTAAAAAAAAAAACACTTAGAGCAAATTGGTCAAGCATCATTATATCAATAAACATATCAATGTCAATAACATTGATTATACCTGTGCGTGTTCATATGACTACATTATGATTTTAAACTTGTCCTATGACAATTACTGGCCGCTGTAACAATTATATTGAAACAGTAAAGGTTAGAAATAATTATGAACGCGTGTAAAGTTGTGAATAAACAAACACACGACAAAACGAGTACCTACCTATGTAATAATTGAATTTTGAAACTACCCTTGTATGGTTTTCATGGTTTCGGGACTTTTTTTTGTTTTATCGTATACCTACAGGAAATTAAAATTTGAATAGCTTTTGTAAAGCTCTGTTATTTACATACATACAATCGTCCCTCAGCTCTACTAAAACATTCCCATATTATCATATTTATGTCATGAAAATGTGATTTATCTTATCATCGAATGTATATTATACTTACTTAACTCGCGATTTCGCATGCTCGTTTTTTGTATTTTATCATGTTTTTAATATGTAGGATAAAAAGTAGTCAATGTCCTTCTCCAGGACCCAGCCTATCATCTGTCAGTTTGTGAAAAGCTAACAGCCGAATAGATAGTTAATTTCGCATATTAAGTATGGATCACTATATTCTACACAAGTTATCCAATTAAACAATCCATGTCACATCACTAGGCACTTCACACGCGTGATTCCTCCCACTAACGTTCATACACACACACACACACACACTACCGTCACTACTACCACCATTGCAATATTCAAACTCAATCAACTTTGCCGTTTGAAGCGCAGCAAGCTGAGCAGTCAGTAAGATGCTTAGAAGTAGGTCATGTATTCTGTTTGCAGAAGACAAGGGTATTTAGTTAATTAGTATGTTGTATAAAGTTGTCTTTGGCAATATGTCACTGATAAGAAAATATGAAATCACATAGAAAAAAAACCGCTCGTCTTAAAAACTTCCTTCACCCTACAGAAATAAAATACTATGCGAAGATATAATTGTAAAATTGTATTTAATGCTAATAAGTATTCCATTTGATTCTAAAAATCTGTGACGTCACATTGTTCACACGTACACGTACAAATTCCGCGTTTTGACAGTTCATAAAAAGTAACGTTATTGACTACCCTTTCAAATACCCAATTTCTATTGAAGCCAAAATTAAGCACATCTAGGCAGTTAAGGAAGGTTATGAATATATAACCTTCATCGCAATAGATTGTCAAGAGTTTTGAAAATTATCGTCACATTTTCATGTTTAGGGGAGGCATGGCCCGATGGGGATATCAACTTTTGTTTACTTTTTTGGTTCTCTCCGGTGTGATAATTAATCGCTTGTTACCAAGGTGTGCCTTCTGGATCTATTTTCACTAAAACCCCCAGGATATTCAAAAATTCTGATAGTTAGATTTTGACAACTGAACTGAAAATTTTACTGAAACGGTACTATATTACAGTACGGTGGGTGGCTTTATCTTAATAACGATAGTTCCTAAACAACCTTTGGATTTGCCAAAATCCTTTATTGAAGCCTCCCACGCCCTCCTTTACCAACTTTCAACTAGAACATTCTGTCCAACATAATACATCCCAACTTATTGGCTATACCATAGTTACGAATGTAAGGTTTGTTTGTTTCACTTTCACGGCTTGCCGGCTGAATCAGTTTTGATGAAACTTTTATGGGAATACTTTGAATCCAGGGAACATAGGGTTTCTTTTCACCGATATACCACACAAGCGAAGCCGCGGGCATAAGCCAGTACAGTTATAAAACCTTCCTATCGGTACTTTTATTGCCCCCAGCGTACTTTATAGCGATATTTAATTCCGCCCTTGGGATTGACCGATTTTGTTACGTCACTACCTCCCTGTGTTCGTTTGAATGTTGAAAGTATATCGGTAAAGCCCTGCTGGAAAAGTACTTCGATTTCAATGTTCTGAAATTCAAGAATGAAATTGATAATACTTAGTCATTTTCAGGCTAAGGTCCATCGTTTTAATAGGTAATCAAATACTTCAGGGTTGAAGGTACCAAATTTGTATCCGACGATAACAAAGTGCCTTTACGACTCTATAAAAATGAAAAGACCTTAAATCCTAAACCTCTCGAAGAGTTTCCATTATAGCCTGTTATTTTGTAAACTGCTCAATTTACATAATATGTTGACTTGAAAGTGCTTTCATTTATGATTGATTACACCTTCAGATAGTTATCTTAATGTATCATATAATTTTCGTTATAAATTGCAATCTTTCTCGACCAAAACGTAGACGGTCACACCTTCCTACCTTCTCAAAGCTATTGTAGATTAGAACCACGTACAGCATTGAGTTGCTAAGTTTTCTAAAGTGCACTACACACAGGTACATTTATTGTTCCTCATACAATGCCACAATACAAATAAAGCGATGTTTCAAAACATCCACTAGAGCACGTTATTCTTACATTTAATAGGGCATTTTGTGCTGAAATATTTCGCTATGTTATTTCACGGTTCAGGTCAGTTTTGATTATATTAAACCTTGTCTAGATTTAGGAATGTCACGCAGACTGAAAGACCTACAGGGAGGGGGAAGGGGTAGTTGTGGTGGGATCTGAATATGAATTAGGATAAGCTAAATATTTTGTTACGATAATGAAAGTATTACAATAAAAGCTTTAACTGGCAACAACGACGAAGCTATCTTTCCGAAGAGGCAACTAGAACCAATTCTATTTTCTCGGAAAGGAATTCATAAGTGCTTTATAAAATCAGTCAATTTATCAATCAGACTTTGAAACAGTTAGGCAGCTTATAGTGGTAGGATTCAGTTAAAAATAACTTGTAGGTAAATCCGTTTTCTGTACTTCTTTCTAATAATTGCAATAAAAGCTATACATTAATTAACTGCGATTAACTCGTCACAGATAATTAGCCAGCCTTATTTATGTTATCTAATTCGGCCCACCTGACTAATTGGCTACTATATAATAAGCCATCTAGAGCTACATATTGATTACATTAGCTCATTAGTAGAGCTATGGTTTACCAAATATTGGATATGCATTTCACAAACTCGTATCATATTATATTATAGTGATGCTTTTAATCGGACATCACTTTAGGTGCAATTAGGAAATAATAGTAGGATATAATTATCTACACTGCGTTTGATTATTACTGCTATAACATTTATATTTAAAAAAAAAATACGTTGATATGAGATTGATAAACTCCAACACCCCGTCTGACCGATCACCCGACACACAAGGGTATGTATATATTTCTTCATAGATAATGACACTTCATTTTAAATCGTTAAATAAGCCTTGCTGTCGTTACAGTATAAGTTAAACTGGCAAAGACAGAATGAAACTTAACAACGACTTAATATTGAGTTTCGTCTGAAAATCCGATCATCAGAAACCAAGGGTCAGCCATTCATCCAATCCAATCTCCGAGCAGACAAGTCCCAAGATAATTTACTTTAATATTGCTCACCTATCAATCCTGCAGTCCAATTTACTCAACAATAGCTCGGCATTCACTCAACTCCATCGAAAGTCCCACAGCAATTGTTCGAAGCCACACAAATAAGTGTTGAGAATTCAAACGGAATTGAATGCCGTGTGCAATGTTCGGTATAGGCGGCCTCGTCAACTTGTGCGGTTATTCGCAAACAAACTGCTCAATGACTGCCGCTGTGACTAACGCTTGCTACTAGTTGATCGAGTTTTGGATGGATGGGTTAATAGAGGTGGCACAGGCGTGGAGTGTGTTTAATAAGTGTTACTACATGTGGACCTACTTACGTCCGTGTTGTCACTGTGTTGGTACCTAGGTCGAAGAGAATTGATTTTCCTTTTGAGAGAAATACTTTTTGATTTGTTATGAATGGATCAGCCATGTTGATCCGTTCTCCAAACATCAGAAAGGTTACAACCTACTCAAAGCCGCTTACCGTATAACACAACGACCCTTCAGTCTTATAAATCCCGGACGAGTTAGGCAGCCCCGAAACCTCTTGATAACAATCACAAACAAAAGCAATCCTTATCAATAAAATTGACATAACTAACCGCAAATAGTAAGTAATGTGACATAAAACCCGTTACGGCAAGAAGCTCTCCTTCACGGAACTGTTATTAGCATAATAAGTTCTACCCACGTAACGATGATGGCGTAAGACATCGGAAAAGTTCTCAAACTTTTATTTTACTACCCTCAGATCAACAGATAGGTGGATTGCTTTGTTATCTTGCTGATCTTTCTTTTAAACGTTTGATATGCTGGAGTACATGAAGCCATTAAATCGTTCGTCACGCATACACCGCACTCGTATCACACGCTATGCGTGTTATTTGAACTGCTAAGTACGTTAAGAAAACTCACGTCAGAGAAAACGCTGTTATGAAACAATTATTATATTCCCAATTGAAAGGATAGCCCCTAAACATCATTAAGCATTTCAAACCCACAAACAACCATTACAAGCTCTCAACAAGTCATCAACATAACTCAAAGGCACTAAAACTCAACACCTAATCGATGACCTGAATGCCGACAGCTCTCCGTGATCAATTCTATCTAAATCGGTCCATCTGACCACCGCAGATCAATAGCGATTACAGCCGACAAATTATTAGGCAATTGGGGGATATGAAGCCACAACGAAGGAGGTTCTAACTAGCGGAATAAACTCATTCGTATCGGAAATTGGTGTAAATGTTGAAGGCTTTCTTGAGGATTTTGTAAATGTCTTGGGATTTTAGTAGCTGATTTTGTGGAAATCTTGGAAGCTTTTAAGACATTTTCTGTTAATCCCTTGAGTTTTACCTGCAGTACTTGGAATTTTCCATTAGCCAAATTAATTGCGGAACTTGCCAATATCGTGTATTGTATTTCGAAAAGTATGTTTCGACAATTCGATTACATTCCGCACCCGTACCACGACAGACGTTGATTCATAGAGATGAACTGAAAAACGAGCAGTGTCCAGTAAACCACGAGCGGCTTGAGCACAAACTGGTCGGATGTAACCGCGGCGACCGCGACATCTCAATCAATAGCGTCCATTAGCTCACGTCAAATCGTGCGCTCATTAATTCAGATCACGCGCCCAGCCGGTCTCGCTTTCACATGCAAATTGTTCATCGAGCTCTGATGGAATATGGAGCCCTGGTACCTAAGGACCCCAATTTTTCTCACGTATCCGAGTTTTAAGTGGAAAAAGTTCTTAAGTCGGAAATTAATTATTTTGTTTAGGTATTTGGCGCAGTTTTTTTTTAACGGAAATTGACACATCTACACTAATAAGCATAGAATACTCGCCGAGTTTTACCAATTCCTTTGAATTATGAAGTCCTAAAAGTCTTATTTTGAAGGTAAAGTTAGAATCAAATATTGGATTACCTTTACTCTCGGTTATCGCTCAAAGGCTTCCCTTTTATTGAAGAGAAAACAAGACTTCAAAATAACCAAAGGCTCTATCTAAAAAGTGAAATGTAACTTGGACTTTGTGAGTAGATAACCCTCTTGGATTTACCGCACTTTATTCAAGCTTTAACAAGCTCACCGCAACACAAGGGCATTTATCTCGAGGATTCACCATTACACTAACGATGCAGTTCCAGTCTCTATAACAAGACTGCCACTCTGATCTACGAGCTACTCAGCGTTCAGAATATTATCATATTGTCCAAAGCACGGCGAACTAGCTAATTTCTAGCTCTTGCATAATATCGTAGTCTAAGAAACTGTGTGAATTTACTGCAGTTGGAATAGCAAATAGTCGGCTGGAAACTCGTGGCTCTAAGAAAAACATGGCCAGCATCTCAGCAATATATTCGCAAAAAGTGGGACAGAATAAACCTTTGTTATAGAAAAACTATTTGATCAATCCCAAAACTGGTATACGTTCAATCTAAGATATGAATTCTGACAAAACTCCCAACTTATTGTTTCTGTCAGACTTAAAGTTGACCATCGCACCCGAAATCAAACTTACAACCCATGCATTCAACGTTCCATAACTTTTCCCTCCATAATTTAGTTTAGAAATCTTCATAAGTTATTCTTATTTGTCGAAAAACTTTTGGCTGGCGGGATTTAGAATACGGAATAAAGTCCAAGACATCCGGGCATCTCTATTGTAGGTCTGGGCAATCATTTCGCCTGGGCTGTCTAACTTAGGACCGTTTCTAGGTACGATACCTTTGTTTGCCCTGCCTAGATAGCTTCAAACGCCTAAATTGGTCCAATTTACCTGACGTTGTTTTTGTTTCTTAGGCCGCAGTTCTCGGGGGACTAGTCGGCTGAATGAATAGAATTTATGACTTGGCTGTAAATCTTGAAGACGCCTCTGGTTAGAATGTTTTTGTAAGAGTAGGTGGAGGAATTAATGAAGGGCGATAAATGTAGGTCCAGAATGTATGTTTTTCAAAGGTCTTTCATATGCCAATGTATGGACTTTTACAAATGAAGCAAACTAAATGGTAATGCATTTGTATTGCAAAAGACAGTTTTGCTCTTTCATTAATTTAATCCCCAGCTAATTTGCGACCTAAATAGTCCTCACGTCGCCGCGTCGTTCAACAAAGTAAAAACCTTTGTTAGTCCTCGTCTCGTTTCCAAACGTTTACAGAAGCCTGTTACGCTACTAACTAGAAATATACTCTTGCGGTTTGCCGAAAACTTGTCTCAAACCTGCTTGTTATTTTGCACATGCATGCATTTCTCATTATGCATATTTAACTTTATAGTTCGGAAGTTGGGTTTAGTTTAGCTAATGCGCCTTGTCGGTAACTGACGGCTTGACACCACTTTGAGGCTTTATTTATAATGGTAATGAGTAAGTTAAGTTTTGTATCACCTTCGAAGTAAGCTGGATTCCATTGTTGGAAATACTTAAATTATAGAGGTTTTTAATGTTAAGCAGCAAACAAAACAGAAAAATAATAAAATAAATATCATAAGTTTTTTGTAACCGTTGACAGTTACTTAAAATTAGTTTTAAGATACTAACGAATCATACTGTCGTCGCCAATTACCAATTTTAACCCAAGCAACTAACGCGACTTTAAACGAATTTTTCATAACTACGCCAAGTTTTTCTTCGTGAAATGTTCCACAAATAATCCCACAGACATGCCAGACGTACCGCGAACTATTAGTTAAACATTTTTAATAGCTTCCCCCGCTCTATTGTGAGCCCGTCTATTAGGGGATCACGCGAACAAACTTTAATTTAATTTTAAATCCGCGACTCCGTCCGAAGTGAGACGTTCTTAGTTCACTTGCAGCGTTCTGGTTTCACGTCCTTTGAGTGAGCAATATAAGTTTTCTAGCTCTAAAGAAAATGTAGCTATTCAATAAATAGACTGATATTTTCTTAGCGAGACAGGTTAGTTCAGCCCGTAATGTTGGAAAGTCCTCTAAAAGTTTGCTAAGGGATCACTGGATCAGTGATTTTTCGACAGTCTTGTATTGCCTACCTTTGTCTACCTTATAGCATTGCCCGAAAAAATTGACTTTTATAAATTTTATAAAAGTAATTTTTTTTCAATCCTCTTTTTGTAAGTCTGGGAAATCATCAAATGCCCTTTCGGCTGTCGGTGGAGCGTAGTGTCAGACTTTTACTGACTTAAACCCATCCATGTTACTTCCTTAGCCCAATGTGTTCCGGGGCAGCGGTTTCCCTTTCGGACGGTCCCGCTAAATCCCAAATCCCTTAAGTCAACATTGTTTACTTCGTACATCAGTTGATAGTTCTTTGGTCTTTCAAAAAGTTCTATACAAATACTTATTTAATACTAAAAACTGGCCCCCATTCTCCCATCTAAACTCCGTGCTGTTCGTAGCCGCGTCGTTAATGACCTGGAAAACCTCTTGTAGTTGAGCTGTACCAGATATAGCCATTTTTTTCTCCACACTTAAATAAATTAAAATTCTGGAAGAGTTTTTAAAAACGTATTTTTGACGAGAGATGGGAGAAAATACGACTCGTGCAACGTAGGTTATCTATCGGTTTTTCATAATATTTAAGAAGGGAAGTGAGGATCAAGGCTGTCATATTCAGTCGACCCTTTCTGACCTACGAGAGGCCTGTGATGTGCAAAGTTTACACATGAATGAGTGTTTAGAGAAGTACATCTAGAAAAGTATATGTAAGTTTTTACAATTTTTAGCTAGTAAACCAGCATGTCTAAGAGATATTTCTCAACAGCATGTGAAACTAATTCAGAGGCCCTTGGGCAGCCTTAAAACTCTGACACCAGGTTAACCACACGAAAAGAAGAGAAGTCGAAGCTTGTAATTATTATTTTTTTATTAAATATCAATAAAAATTAGGATCGTCTCGCAGACTAAATGCATCATCAAAACACAAATAACCTGAGGCTTACTTACTCAACAATAATACCTTAAATAAATCATTGAGTTAAGTTTCAGATTCCGTGCAGTATTTTAACAAAGGAGTTGAAAGTTGTAATACATTTTTCAAGGAATTATTGCCTCGTCCAGACATTGAACCCGCTGCGTTCGTGCGGCTAAACATTAGAGACACGAAAACACGTTTTTGTGCTGTGGTATTTCTTGGTTTGTTGACAAGGTTTTCGTTAATTTGATATGTTAAATTCTCTAATTAAGTTCTATTTATGAATGTGAATGTAAGTTGTCTTTAGGTATAGTTTAAATCATCAGTCCATTTAAAATAATGAGTGGTACGTGTTTTATGAAATACTGTGTATTATTCAACAAAGAAGTTGAAACATGGTGCAGCATTCAATCAAAACATTTCCACTCAGTGCTGACTCCGAAGCAAACTCTTAAAATAACACTACTAGTCCCGCTTCATCCACGGACATCATAAATCCCCGGCTTCCGCTAACTTCAGAAACTTGATCTTCGCAATCCTATTTTCAAACCCTTTTTAGCTGTGATTCAGTTCTGTAGGCAGTCTATTTACACATCTTGCTTGCTTTATGTTTCATTCGAACAAACATAAACATAACATCATGACTGTAATACCCCGAAGGGTTAGGCAGAGGTGTACTTATTGTTCACCCACATTTCAATAGTTATGTTTAAGTCCCATGTTATTGAAGGTGAGCCCCTTGCCATCAAACATCACAAATGTAGACTCCGGATACTACTGAAATATTGAAAAAACACTACCCGACTTGGTCGTCGAATCCAGACCCTTAGTTGCTCCACGCTTGCAACCACTACACCAACCAGGTTCGAACAATATGCGGGATACCCTTGCTAATTGCTCTCCTTGTACGAGCTATAGTAGACACTTAGATACAGCCATAGTCTAGTAAGGAGCAACGTTAAGTATGCAAACACAGGTTTCTAAGTCTTTGTTGGTTCACATAATCATGGTGTTTTGTTTTGATAAAGGTATTGAAGAGAATGCTCCACAGTATTTTGGTATCAACTGCCCAGTCCGCAAACATGAAATAGAATGTAACTTATTCACTGATATGAACTTCTGACCTCCGCGAATGAATTAATGAAATATTTAAGGCATGTTAAAAACTTCAACTTACAAAATAACTAGGTCCAACGGTTTCAGACTGTTGCAAAGAATACTAACTGCTCTATTACCGCTATTCTGTTGACTGTTCGCCGTAAGTGCTACACCGGTAGTACTTCCTGCCTTCACCCAGCAATTTTCCACGCCCATGTTTGATTGATTTCAGCGAAATTAGTGGTTGGAATAGCAAGCATGACCTTGTTACCCCAAAGTTTGAGTCTCTTCGCAAACACAAAAAAATGGACGTTCGAAAACCCGATTTGTATGAAATGAAAAAAAATATGAAATAATGTATTTTATTTTAAATTTTATTTCAGATGTTTTCATTTTTCAGTTAAAAAAACACGTCAGCAGCCATAAGGCCCTATTGTAAAACGCATTCCTCTTTTGAGTGTCAGTATTATACACTATTCCCTTTCTATTAAACGTTGTAGGTACAAAGTGTGTATAGTTACACAATGTTTTGTTTTCTTCTTTCAAATATCAAATTTCTGACGACTGAAAGAGAGAAATCGGTGTTCACGTGAGATTATTAGTCAGGAATAAGTTACGAAGTTACACGTACGGTTTACTTGTTGCTACCCTGCCCGTCAGGTTCTTATGACAATAATATTGTCTGCAGTCGTAGGTAAATAACTTATTCATTATTAGCACAGACTGTCGTAACAGCTGCCTGTTTAGAACTCATGAATTATCTTACCCAACTTAAGTTATCTACATTTCACGCTATTTTGACTGCTTTCACCGAAATCACTCTTCTAAACATTATGATAATGTTATTATACATTACAATGAATTGCTAGTCTAGAAACCCTTCGAATATTTTTTCTCCTAAATATGAAACTCATACCCTTATCTCGCGTCTTTAGAAAAGCAATGTTGATAGCGGAGCTGACTGGTAAATATTATAACACGAGGCCCTACATGCACTCCAAAGTAATATACGTAATGCTACTATTAAACTATGAGTACGAATCCGCCTCACAAAATTAGTGATGTGTAATTCCTGCGATACTGATGACAGTTGACACAGTGGGGCGTCTCCGCTACATTATTCGAATAGTGTGTGACTAGGCAATATTTGTAGTGGTATAATATGTTATTGTAATCTTAGTTGTTGACAACTATGTAACATGGTATGTGTTTATTGGCACGAAACTTGAGATGTAAATAATAGGTGAAACATTTTTTGGCTTGTCACATGTTTTCTGGTGAACATGGAAACGTAAACGGTTTATGGACGCAAATGAGAGAAAAGCTTGGGTTATTATCCGAACGAAAATGAGAGGAAAAGCATTGTGTTAGTAATTGCCAATCTATTGTTCCTTCCCGCATAGAAGTGATAGATCGACAGGTATGTACTCTCAAGAAATAATGAGAATCATTCACCATCTGTAGGAAAGAAGGTTACAAAAACTTGTGTCAGATAAAATGTCATAATCGTAAAGCCTCTAGACTTTCAAACTAAATAATAATGTCAAATAAACACGTCCAAGAATTCTTAATGTCATCCCGAAAGTTGTGAGTTAGTGTCCATTGTCACTAGAACCGTAAAAATGTCCACGATAGCGGCAAACGGTCTCGTAAAACAATACGAATTAAAAAACAGACTCGGTTTCACTTTCGTAGTATTAAACTCACTATTTAGAGGATCACGTAAACCACCCACCACCACCAACCACTTCGAACCATCAGCTTGGCATGATCATTGGGTAATGCTTTAACCAGAATTAGATATCTCGCAGAATTACATGGACCTAGTGGACGAAGACTGCTCCTTAGTAGTCTGACATTGAAGGAAGTACAGGGAAAGTAGAGAAACCTTTGCCCACTCCGGCTTTTTATAGAAAGAGTATACGCTCGCGTGGCTGTCGGAAAATATCCCCCGGGAACGTTCCGCCGGGATAAAAAGATACCCTATGTGCTATTCCAGACTATAATCTGTGTCTGTGCCAAATTTCATCCAGATCTGTTAGGTAGTTTTTGCGTTAAAGAGTAACAAACATCCATACATCCTCACAAACTTTCACGTTACTAATATTAGTAAGGATATGCCTTAGCGAGTCGACTCGTAGCATCCTTTCAACTTTATAAAACGAGGTCACCGATCACCAAGTTAATAAAAACAGTAAAATTATCACAAAGTGCAAGTTCAACTATTCCCGCGTTCAACTATGAAGTTGCCAACGTATGAGATCTTATTAGCCGTTAAACTTGCTTGCTCGCTTAACTTGATAACTTTTCAAAGTGCACATACCGATACTTAAATAAACTGTGTTTGAGAATTATTTATGGGGCTTTTAGAATGAGAGTAACGCAGATACCTGCTATGGTATTAGATTTATTAACAGACGAGAAAACCTAATGGGAATGTGTATAAAATACTCACTCTTTTCCATACGTTCAACTTTTAGGCCAGAGATAATAACTAAGAACATGCATGACAGCACTAGAGCTCAGATAGCTACACTGATTAGCACCTACTGACAGATCTAAATACGTAAATATAATTAAGGTACTTAACTTTTTTTTAAATTAACAGTGGCCTTATGAAATCGACTCAATAGACCAACTTTAAAATTAACATTTCATAAAAAAACAATAATCCTATCACCAAAAATGTTATCATGACAGTTTAGCGCTCTTAATCCTGTAAGTCCGCTTAAATTGTCTGAAACTGAAAAGTTGATCCCTGTACCGATCCTTATTGTTATGCCAAACTATACAGTAAATATTTCTGTAAGAAAATCCGGGCTTGTTTCATAAACAAAGTAGTTTTCAGTTCGAATCTAAGCCCGTTGAACCGCGCTAATCATGAATAATAAAGAATTATTGGTTGTAATATTAATCGTAGCACTGAGACCTTTCCCCTTTATTACGACATACTTCAAACACAGTATATTTATACCTGTAAGCGACTATGCGGCATGCAAACTGTCAATAAAAGTATTCCAGTTATCAAAACAGAGACCTATAGCCTTGTATATGTACTGTTGATTAAAAAGGGGCCTACCCTAAAGGGATCACTCATCTTCTTGGACATAGCTAGACTCGCCCCAAACCTCAGCTGATTGAAGAATCTTTGCATATAAAAAGTCATGCCATCCCGATATGATTGTTGTGGAATATTGCACTGACCGCCTTGAGCACAGTTTAGATATGCTGATCGTGGTAACTTTCATTGGAGAAATTTGCCCTTAGAACCCTTGACAGTATTGTGTTATTCTAAACTGCTTCTGAAGTCCACTTTGCTCCCTTCGTTTACCCCTCAGAGTGGCCCTTCAGTGTACGGTTCGACTCTCAGCCTAATCCTTCATTATATACCATAATTCTATTGTCTAACTATTCTACTTTCTCTCAACAAAATTCACCATCAAATTAATTCCGTGAACAGCCCAAAGTACTTAAACTTCATTATAATCCTGCTGTAAGTACGTTCAAGATGCATGTCATGTCGCAGCAGACCTCTAAAGTCGGCTCAACAGTACAGACGCCAGCACATAAAGTTATCCCTAACTGTCAAATTTTCCCAATTAAAAATGAACCTTATGTCTTTGCAATAAAGTTGAAATACTATCAAAGAAATTTGACAGATTGTGGTAACTTGATGTGCTGCCCTCTGTACCTACAACTAGAATCGAGCTATAATTTAGTTTATGGTCTAAGCTAGAACTGTGGTCCCCTGGAGACGCGTTTGTCACATTAAGGTTTAAGTTAGTGCTTTAGAAATGACGTATTTTGTAATATGCGATAAAACTTTGCTGCTTAGTCGTAGGATTACCTGAAATTAACAGACTTAGGTATACTTGTAATCATGTAAATTTATGTAAGCTACAGCTTCTGACTCTGATTAATCATCTTTAAATTGTTGCTTTATTTTCATGTTATGCATGTGTTGACTGGCACCGCATTTTCGAGTTCCAGTTTTTCTCTTTGACCGTAGTTATGTTGTAGGTACGGAAGATATTTACCAAAGTCTTTCAGTCAGTTCGTCAGTTAAACTATGATCTAACTAATTGTTAATCTCTCATACATAACAAGTGAAACATCTACACAACTATTGCAGACAGAGTATGGTGTACCTTCAGCCGTCTCTCGCGAGTTTTATGCGACCTACGTGACGTCAAGCGCCGTCTTTTGTGGTATACGATTTATAGGCATACCTTTATGTTTTACTGGGTACACCAGTGGCAGTGCCACCACCTTTAACGACTTTATTTTCATTGCTGGACGATTTTTAGGCATCCTTGGAAACTGAAATTGTGTCTGCAACCAATATGCGTGCCAATGTCTATTTATCTTTTTATAAATAAAAATTAAATACTGTTGACCCCGACATATGTAGTTGGGAAAGGCTAGGCAGGTTACTGATTGAAATGCTGATTGTAGGTAACCGCATCACTTGACAACCAACGCAACGGCTTTTTTGTTTTAAAATGTCTTAACAGTCTGAATTTGATTTTTGTGGAAGAAAACAATGGATAAGTTTCCTGGAATTTGAATTCAAACTCGAGAAAAACTGAACATCATTTTGTCTACGGAATTTTTGTATAAACTCAAGACCTTTGGACAGGGGTCATTAAAGTTTGATTTAGTACCTACCTACGAGTCTTCATAAAAGTTGTATGTCCTCTAGAACGGAGCAAACTCGGCACTTTATTAGAATGTTCTCATTTCATAATCCCTTTATTCATTAGGAAATAGACCGCTACAATTCACCTGAAACCTTTTCATCTCACAAATCATACACCACCACACCATCATAACTCAAGATCTAAACAATTCACAGGTATATACCTAACCTCCGTTATTTATAGGCTCATCCGTTGCTTACCAGTTAAGCCAGTCATCTCCTATTGTTCACATAGATACTGTAAGATATAGAAGCCCGAACACGAACGCGCGACGTTAACGTAACGCAAATAAGAAATGATTTTTTATCGAAAATACAACTACTTACCCCATGTTTTTTGCGACAGGCACATATCTACCCAATATACACCTTAAACGTGCAAACAATCTGAAAACTAAGTAATGATATGCGAACGAGTATTTTCAATTTTAAAACCGTGTTTTTACGTTACAAACTTTTTCCCGAGCATTCGTGCTAACCCCACTGATTAGGAGTCGTCATGATGACATGGTATGAACTGTAATACACGTAATTTGTATTGTTACTCTCCAAGGCTTCTTATGTAAGACATGTTATAGCTTGTTTCATTATACAACGTAGAGACAGCCTAGCCAAGTAGATTATTAATTACTGCCTGCGCTGTTTTAAATTAACATAACACACATTTCCCACCGTACTTGCTAAAAAGGTTGTGTAAGTGAAATAAACGCGAAAAATGTCATAACATTCAAAGCAAAAACATTAAGTCCTATGTCCTGTCCACACTTCATATAAAATACGTTAATTTTATTCGCGGTTTAAGTGTATGTTCAGCAGTAAAAATCACTTCGAAAATTATTGTGTTCTTGCATCAAGTATAAAGTCAAAGTCAAAGTCAAAGTCAAAACATTTATTTCAAATAGGCACAAGAATGGCACTTTTGAACGTCAAAATGAACAAGAAATAGAACTGATTCTAGTCGCCCCTTCCAAAAAGTAGTTTCGTGTGGAGAAGAATGGGCAAGAAACTCCACCGTTACTCTTTTAAAATGTTTCACAATGTTTTGTATACATGTATTATAACATTATATGTGAAGACGATGCACCCAGAATAAAAACAATACATCACAAAAGGTGAAAAGAAAAACACATGTAGCAGTGGCAAGTAAACTTAATTATGTCATAAGTGCATGGTGCTCACATATTTACAAACATTCTAAAAGTTAATAATAATAAATTAATCAATGTGTGAGATGTTATTCCAATATTATAAAATAATATGGTACAAATTACCTAATTTACTTAGCAACCAGTTTGATTTTGTCTAGACACTAGATTGTCCTGTGGAGCAGGACCAGCATGTTTCCAAGCATCCTTATCTTTGATATAATCTTCTAATTTGTAATAAGCTTGTTTACAAAGTGTACTTTTAATATGAGTTTTAAATTTTCTTTCATTTAATTGCAGTATGTCACAAGGTATTTTGTTGTAACATTTAACACAGAACCCCATAAAAGATGTATGTACTTTTGACAATCGAAAAAATGGTTGAATTATTTTATCTTTATTTCTAGTATTAAAATTATGCCTATCACTTATTTTGTTAAAAAGATGTCTATTTTTTCTTACATACATAATATTTTCATAAATGAATTGGCAAGGTACTGTCATAATATTAATCCTTTTAAATAGTTCCCTAAGCGATTCGCGACGACGAAGATTGTAAATAGCCCTGATCGCTCGCTTTTGCAAAATAAAAATGGATTCAATGTCAGCAGCCCGACCCCACAGTAAAATGCCATACGACATAATACTATGGAAGTAACTAAAATAGACCAAACGCGCGGTTTCTACGTCTGTTAACTGCCTTATCTTTCTAACAGCATAAGCGGCCGAGCTTAGCCGTCCCGCAAGAGTTGTTATGTGGGGACCCCATTGCAACTTGTCGTCTAGCGTGATTCCCAGGAAAACCGTCTGCTTAATAAATTCCAGCTTTTCTCCGTTCAATATGATGTCACAATCGCTACTTTTAACATTAGGTAATGTAAATCTAATGCATTTGGTTTTTTTTTCATTTAGTACCAAATTATTTACCGTAAACCAATCTTGGACCTGAAGAATAGAGTTATTCACGTCGTCAAGATTTTGTGAGCGTCTATTAATTTTAAAGATTAATGAAGTGTCATCTGCAAATAACACCATCTTCGGTTGATTTTGAAGTAATTGGGGTAAATCGTTAATATAAACTAAAAAGAGAAATGGACCCAATATCGAACCTTGAGGAACGCCCATTGTCATTTCCGACCCCAGCGAGTTCACACCATTTACTTGAACTTTAACCTTTCTATCTTTCAGGTATGATCTAAGTAAATCAAGGGCTGTATTTCTAATTCCATAGTGCTCTAGTTTCAGCAGAAGCGTCTCATGTTCTACGCAATCGAACGCCTTAGAGAGATCGCAAAAGATTCCAATGGCATCTTGTGCTTCTTCCCAGGCGCTAAAAATGTTCTTTATTAGGGTGACACCAGCGTCAGTAGTACAACGCCCTTTGGTGAAACCGAACTGTTGGTCATGCAAGATGGAATTTTTATTAAAGTGACGTAACATTTGATTGAGCATCAACTTTTCAAACACTTTACTGAGAACTGGCAGAATTGACACGGGCCTATAATTGTTGGGTTCTTTACTATCACCGGATTTGAACAATGGCACTACTTTACTGTGTTTCATTAGATCCGGAAAGACTCCTTGGTCCACACTAGAATTAAATATGAAAGCTAAATAGGGCGCAATGGTATCGATAATAGAACTACAGACTTTTACAGACATTCCCCAGAGATCTTCTGTTGATTTGATTTTAAGATCTTTAAAAGCTTTTATAACAGCCTGGGGGTTTGTATGCTGAAATGTAAATTCTAAAGGGCATGCCTTTACATTTTTTCTAAGTAAGGCAGCAGAAAGTGCGGCTGAGGAATTTAATGATGAAGTAGTTTTGAGAGGAATATTAGCAAAAAAGTTTTCAAATTCCTGAGCTATTTCTATATCTGAGTTGATGCGGCCATGTGCAGTCTCTAAATTAAACTCAGTATTACGCTGCTTTTTCCTACCTGTTTCATTATTTATTATTTGCCAGGTAGTTTTTATTTTATCATCAGCTGATTTTATTTTATTGCTAATATAAAGAGCTTTAGCTATTTTGCACACACTTTTAAAAGTTTTAGAGTATTTTGCAACATACTGATGAAAGTTTGTATTATTCGTATGTTGCTTGAGGCCATAAAGTTCAAAAAGTTTTGCCCTGCTTTTGCGAATACCAGGAGTCGCCCAATCGCTAAATAAAAACTTTGTGAAAATGCTTTTAGTTTGTAGTGGAAAAGAGTCATTAAATTGCTTATTCAATAGTAAAAAGAACTCGGCGTAGAACTCACTTGGGTCAGATATATTATTAAAATTCTGAACACATAAATTACTGGCCAAAGACTTATTGAATTTGTTTAAATTTGTACATGTAATTGGCCTAAATCTTATTTGAATTTTTTGTAGAGGCATATAGGAACAAAATGTTATAGTTTGTCCACTGTGGTCAGATGGCAACTTATTTAAGATATCTTTATGTAAGTATTCACAATTACAAAAAATATTATCTATACAAGTGGCAGAGGAGGCAGTTACTCGGGTTAGTTCCATAAAAACGTTGGACAAATCAAATGACCCAAAAAGACTTAATAATCTGACAGTATTCGAGTTATTTTCTAGTAAATTAATATTAAAATCTCCACATATGATTATTGACTTGCTACTAGTACTTAGTTTCTTTAACACATCTTCCATTACAGAATCAAACACAGATAGATTCTGGTAATTTGGAGGTCTGTACACACATACTATAACATGCTTATCTAGCTCAACACAGGACAATTCAATGGTGTGTTCAACAGATAGTCCGATGATGTCTTTTCGTTCTTTAGATTTTATTGAATTTTTAACTAATATTAATGACCCACCGTGTATCATTTGTTTTCGGCTAAAATAGCTAACTACGCAATAATTTTCAAAATTAATTGATACTACTTGATGATCTTTTAACCAATGTTCTGTTAAACAAATGACATCAAACTTGGTATTTTCCAAAAACAATTCTATTTCCAGTAACTTGGAAGAGCAACCTTGAATATTTTGATTTAATAATTTTAATGTATGTTGCACTCCATTCAGTTTATTATTTTTGAGAGTTATATTGCCAGAAGATACCTTTTTATTATTTTGTAGTAATAATAACTGGTTATTAAAAGTGGTAACTTCTGTTGTCCTACTGACTAGTTTAAAGAACTATCCAGAGTATCCCCCACAACTACAACCGAAGAGTCTAGAATGTCCATTTGAGTTCTAGCAGGAAGAGAATACTCGACCTGAGTGTTCATGGCCTCCAAGGTTGTTGGTACTATAGGTAGATCCTCCTTCGTACAACATGATGAAAAATAATTAATCCCTATGTTGTTAGTATAACTAGGCAACACAGAGTCGTCCCTAATACTAGAGTTTGTTATATTGGCTATAACCTCATTAATATTATATGCTATCAACATAGCAATCTGGTGTCTACATTTCCAAGACAGAGACAAAGTTCTCTGAGTTAATTTAAAACCACTAACAAAATTGTTAGTGTCAAAGTACAATAATTTGTCACTGTGACATAATGTCAGTTTGTGCATTGTGTTATTTAGTTTAAAAATATAATTATTTTCGTCATTTGACAGAGTATCACAATAAGGAAAAGCACACAACATCAGCTTTCCTATATTTAAATTTAATAAGGTGTTCACACCATCCACTATGCCTTTTCTGGTAATACCAGTACTGTTACCTAATAGCAAAACCATTGTAGAGTAATTATCTAGGTTTGTGTTTGCTATTCTTTTAATCATTTGTTTAAAACTTATGTTATGATAGCTATGATTGGTAAAACTGTGGCTAAGGTAATTAAGTAAAATTTTTCCAAAGCCTGAACCTAATTCATCAGAAAAAAATATTGACTTGTTTTTCTGTGAAACAATACAGGACTCAGCTGGAAGATTTAATACTGCAGAGGGCAAGTCAGGCTGATGCTGAGAATAAGGTGGTTGCTTGGCACAGCTACATAAGAGATTTTTAGTCAGAGACTCATAACTCTCAGCGTTGCACTTCACCAAATCCAATAGTTCCCCGGCCTCAAATAAGCGATCACTTAATTGTTTTTGTGAAGTCTCATATTTTTCAAAAATATCCTTTAACAAGTGCTCCTTGTGTAATATATCATTATATAGGAGCTGGATATCAGTGTCGTACTTTTCCCTACACTTATCTAATTCAATAGTACAACTATTTAAACTTCTTGATAGAAAAACACGTTCCTTTCTAAGTGAAATATTTAATTTCAAGAGATTATGTTTTTTAATTGCTCTCTGTGAACGTTTAATTATTTTATTTATTTTAATATATTTCTTTAATTTTTTATGACTCATAACTATAGGGCATAATGGTATGGTATCATCACCAGTCAAATCTATTGTTATAGATGGCTCACACACTGATTTTAGATTACTGCCTACCAACTCATCAAACAAATTACTGGTGCGAGCAACTTGTTTGCTGACTTTGATACTCTCTGACAGAGATAGTGACTTTTGGGCTTCACACAGTTGTTGTTCAAGTTCTGCAATTCTATTCAAAGCCAGTTCGTGGGTGTCACTGCACTCTTTAAATGTACATACGATATGTTGTAGTTGGCTGTGCTGGTCAGTTAAGTCCATGTGTTGGATGTGTAATTGAGCTAGTTCACTCTTAAGGGAAGTGAAGTGTATACGCACAGAGGCCAGCACATCAAGTTACAACAATCTGTCAAATTTCTTTGATAGTATTTCAACTTTATTGCAAAGACATAAGGTTCATTTTTAATTGAGAAAATTTGACAGTTAGGGATAGCTTGATGTGCTGGCGTCTGTACAATTTGTTGGCATCCCGACCTCCCAGTTCCATGTTGCATACTCACCGGTTTTCGCCACAAATGTGGGCATGCATTATCGTGTTATGTGATTCAACACACATAACTGCTCACGCTGCCTCTCGCTCTTGCTCTGTCATTCCTCTGCCAACATTCTAAGTTGTAGTGTTTAAAGTTTCGATAACATACCAAGACTAAATATCCATTTTGTTTCCAATTTTTTAGCTTCCCCGCCAGATGCTCGTTACATAACGGAGCTTTGAAACATTGCTTAAAAGTTTTGTATAGCTATCCTTTAGTCTAGGTTTCTTTAACCTTTTGGTATGCCGTAATTAAACACACAATTAAAAAGCCATGGTGTCTCGCGGAGATCCCCGTTCCGGCAATAAATGGGTTAATTAATTTACAAGAATCTGAACTGCGATCATTTTCATTTTCGGAAATAAACTAAGAACTCTTGTGTAACAATTTTCATATTGTCAATATATTTATTTTTTTAATAATTCCCACATTATATCAAATGCGAAACTCAGTTGCTTATTAACCCTTCCATCCCTAATACAAGCTAACAACCAAAAAGAATGAGCACAACAGCTTGAGCTGGAGTGTGCAACCGCGCCAGCTCTAATGAACCGATGGCTCGAAGCTTCGAAGGTAATTGTATGGAAAAATTGTGCAATCCGACCCCGACACACCCAGGCCTTGGTTCTCGGGACTAGTTAGCGAACACGAGGAGAGCTTTGCAAGAAAAAATAAGGGACGGAACTAATTTGACGTCTTTTTCTAGCCACGTAATAAGCTGGGTGTGAAAACTAGGAAAAGGAATTCCTTTTTATAAACTTTCTAAGTCAATCGGTAGGTTAGGGTGAAATAATTAAGCGGGATTGTCCGAAAGTGTTACCGCTACCCCGGAACATAAAGGGCTACGGAAGGAACATGGATGGGTTTTAGTCAGTAAGAGTGTGACACTCCCTTCCGCTCCACCCAGAGCGGGAGAAGTCATTGGATGATTTCCCAGCCTCAAAAAAAATGGTGAAATAATAGAAATGTATGCCTACAGAGATGAAGTAATACCTGGTTATAAAGGTGAACATCATGAACTTAATATTTTAGGCGGTTTATATGAAAAAAAGTATCAAAAAACCTGCGAAGAATGAAATAATTAAAAGTCGCTGCTTACGTTGCGGAATTAAGAAATAATACAACAACGATTTCCTTCGAACAATTTCCCAATATGAAAACTGAAGGCAGTGAATATTGCTTGGTAATGTATGCTCAAATATTATTGTATGGAGTTAAATCTTGTGCCATGGGTTAGGGTTGGTCTGGTGATGTATTCTTAACCAAGTGTTCACCCACCATTGCATTGAACCTATGAAAGTTGAAATAACTGTAGCTTTTCAAGTCACATTTTCATCCAAGCTCTTTGAGCTCCACATTTCCATCAAACGTAAAACCATCTTCTTGTATGTCTGACAAGAATTTCCATTGTTTTCGAAGTTCACGATCCGTTGAATACTCCAGACGCATTGCGGTCGTGTACAACTGTACAGCGTTTAGCGGCATTATTATAAAAAAGTAACATTGGGGGGGCGTGAATGCGTCCTGCCGCCGTTCTAACTCTTCATAATTGTGTACCGCCGTGATTCTGGCGCGATATTGCGTTTTAAAAGGATGAAAGTAAAAGTACAATTTCATAACTGTGCATAGCTTAATCTTCACTAAGTACGCTGAGCGCTAGCGAACCTAGAATGAGGAGTAATAAAGAGTATATTAAAGTAAAACAGAATTACCGACTAACAATATTGTGGTTATGGATAATACTTCATTAACGCCGTTAAACTTCCTCAGCTGTATTAGTTGTTGTAAAATTCAATATTTTATGCCATGCTTCATCTTTTCACTCATTTACTATCCCGTGGTTTTCTGCTCTGTTAACAGAATATTCTTGCCAACGAAGCTCAAAACCTCATTTTCATTTTCAGTCATAATTATCTTCTTCAATTAACAACCATTATGTGCAGTTACTAATAATACTACATCAATTCCCATTCCACTCGTTATCCATCACTGCTGAACAAACAGCTCGGCTCTCGACACTGAACATCGGGACACTTGCGACACTCGGTACACACTGTCGTAGACCTCGTCTCGATGGCTCGGTGTCCAGTTACTTTTAAAAGCACTCAACACACTGTTGTCATTTCCATCTAACCTTTCTGGACTCCAGTTGCGCTTTATTGAATTTCTGATCCATTTCTCAATATTTTTGATTGAAATTTTATTTTGTGTTGAGAATTAACGTAAAAGTAACCTAACTCAGGCTCTGTTCAAAGAACCTTATTAATATGGAATAGTCCCTTTCATCTTAAATACAATTTTAACATTCAAAGAAATATCATTAAGCTGTCTTTGTTTATTTTTCCAGCTCGACGACTATGAAGTTTTTCTTCTTTATATTTTAAAACCACAAAAATGTATTAAAACTTGTAGACGAAAATTCAGTTCATATTATATCATGAGGTGGAAACGAACACGCGTTACATTGAACTAATGATGAAGAGCAACAAAATGGGAGGAGAAGTAACAATAAAACAGACTTCAACCTCACGTTACAAATGAAAATACACTCGCGGCTGACAAAAGTTGAATCCTACCGCTAGCAAGACAGACTGACAAGCTGAATAATAAAGCAGTAGTGGGAATAATAATGCAGTTTGTGGGTTCGGTACAATATACAGTGTGTTAGGTAAACCTTTTGAACGCCAGAACATAAACGCACGCGCGTACCCTCAACGCCAAGCCTCAAAGTTATTTCTTCTTGTTCTCATGAATTTCCCAATATCCATGGTGTCTTTTAATTTATTTCATGTCATTTAATACGTATGAGAGCTTCAATTTTTAACATATCTATATAAACACTCACAAAAGTAATGATTTAATTGTTTATTTGGTGTTGTAATGTTGTTGCTATTGTCACATATTTGTGTCGTTGGCGTACAGGGCATGCGCTCGCTTGTCATGTATATGTGACAATGGCGTTTAAAAGGTTAAACGATGGGCTTACTTTCAGGAGGTATAGTACTCATGAAAATGAACAACTTTGACATTGGCACCAACTCTGAAATATGAAAAAAAAAAACAGCTGTTCGCCAAAATGTATGAAACAGCTGATTTTATATTGTTGAGCAGGTGATATAGCTAAAAATGTGACTACTGCTAGAAGCTACTGAGAGACTTTAGCAGAAGACATGCCGCGCCTACCTCGAATAAAATGGGAGCACCGGAGGATGATAAGCGTTGAGCAAGTGTCGCAGTATTTGGGATGAACATCATTTTATAGACGTTAGTTTACAGCTTAAGATATCGTGAACTATGAAACCTAAGTTTTGTAAGTTAAATTCGAAGTTGCATCGAGCAAGATAAACTTGCAGACTACTGCTGAATAATAAAACAATTATGATAGTATGCGCGGTGCTGATGTAGAAACTTCAGTTTTAGTTAT
Source organism: Hyppa rectilinea (assembly GCA_951799385.1). Taxonomy (NCBI): domain Eukaryota; kingdom Metazoa; phylum Arthropoda; class Insecta; order Lepidoptera; family Noctuidae; genus Hyppa; species Hyppa rectilinea. Next base: position 917,352 of record OX637315.1, on the reverse strand, counting down.
AGATATAGGCATCGAAATATCTTTACAAATATGATCATACCCAACCAAAATGGACCATAACGTACTGTACTATAGTACAATCAAATTATGTGATTATGCTGATCATTTGGAGACTTGGAAAAAATCGGTCTCAAAATATGTTTGTGGCTTCATTAATGCGACAGGCTTTCATCTTAATATTTGTTTTAGGGAGTCAGCCCACCGGAACAAAGATAATATAAGAGTAGAACATTTTTAAAATCTTCAGGTGATTGTTCTAAAAATGTTCTACTCTTTAGGTAGTGGAATGTTTCAAGTCGGCTTGTCCTTCCGCCAGTCAGCTTATTGTCACTCACCTCGATTTGGCAAACAATACGAAGTTGACTGGAATATGGTCAAAAATATACCCATGCTATCCACTACTAATTTGTCTCTGTAACTATTAAATAACGTAAACAAACAAAAAGTTATTCAGACAATAAAATAAACTCAACTAGATCGTCTTTTTCCTACAAACAACCAAGCAATTTTCTAAATCCTATGAGCACTAGGTACCTTGTCTGCACAATGCTTTGACGTGGCCGCTCTGTAAATCCGCTGTATTGCACCCGACTACCCGACTTGTACTATATACCCATTCCTTATTGTTTTCTTTGCCCGTGGCGATTAAACGAGCTTCTATTGAAAACGTATCAGAAACAAGGGGATTATTATTGCTTCATCTTTCTGAAGACAAAAGAATGAAAATATCTGCTAAGGGTATTAAAAATAGCTTTTTTCCTTTACCTGTAGAATATTCATGAAAAATGGCTTTAGGGGGAATGTTTATTCTTTTTGGGGTGACATAAAGTGCCTTCGTGAGGATGGGGAAAAACAACATGCTTTTAAGACTACGAATTAGGAAGAACGAACATTATAAGAACATGAAGTGCTTCCAGGCTCTTATGTAATTTAAATTAAAGTAACATTATTATGGTGTGTTTTTTTATCAGTAATTGCGTCTGGCAATTGCTGTTAAAAAACTCACCATAATCAAGTCTGTTGAAAATTAGCATTCCAATTTCACATTTACTCACCTACACACATTTTATTCTTATGATCGAAGATTAAAATCGAATTTTATACAATCCAATAGTGACAGAAGGTACAACCCATTCGAAAATCGCACTCCTTTTAAACTCAAACCAAGAATTTTTCTGCACCACAACTGCCCTTTTCCAAATAACAATTGGCAAACAGCAAGCAACAATTTTGACATATCTCATTAATACTGCAGTCTGTTCCTGGCGGTGGTCGTGTCGGGGCCCAATGGGGCCGCAGGGGCCCGGTGGCGCTGTAGCTAGTAATTGGCGTGGTTTACGATGCCCTGCCCCCGGTTAAACTCCGGCTCTGGGGTTGAAGCGAACGCTGATAGATACATGTCGGGGTTAAGGCGATTTGTCAAACGACACGTAAAGGGGAATTTTGAAAATAAAGGCTTTGGTGTCAATTATTTTTGGTATATATCTGTCTCGTAGTTCCGATGTGCCTTATGAAGAAATAAGTTGTAATGGGGTAGTGATTAGTTTTGTTTTGCCTACAGTTTTCGCCTCAGTCTGGAGTTTCTAAACCTTCCAAGTTGGCTCTTAATCTATTGTTATTGGCATTTCCAGGTGTATCTCCAATTCCAATATTGTAGTCTAATTTATAATTGGTATTCCCGATGAGACTTCCCCTCACCGTAGCTACAACTACAGACAAACCTCTCAATAAAACATGGCCGCGGTAACTTGCAGTCGGCACCTGGTCTAGTGGCCGACTGAATTCGATAACGAACCAGAACTGAATTCAATATTGAACCGTCTTACACAACTGTTTCTGCTAGTTTGGAAATTTAACAATCCTGTTTTCAGGTGTCCTAGGCCTTTTAAGATATTTAATATTAAGAACCATGGTCTTGTTTTGGGATAACGTTTGAATATTTTCATATTCGCGCTATTATACTTTTTGCTTCTTCTATAACTTGTAAAAGTCTTGTATGTACAGACGCCAGCACATCAAGCTATACCAAACTGTCAAATTTTCCCAATTAATAATATCCTTGGACATTTCACACAACGCCATATCGTCCCAAGCTAAGCAACCTAATGCTTGTGTTATGGTAACGAAATGGTTGATAAACTACTTATATACATTTTTTTTTTTGTAAATACATACCTACATATTATAGAACCTTACGCTTTTGTAATAGAGTTGCAAAACTATCAAAGAAATTTGACAGATTGGTCGTAACTTGATGTTCTGGCCACTGTACTCTCGAAAAATTTAGTTTTCTTATTTTCTTAGTCACTTAATTCAATCAATTATGGGAAAGTTGCATTAGTTGAAAACATTTCTTTCAATTTAGTTCCACCGTCTGTAAGAGTAGTAAAACATAACTAAATTCGTAATTTTAAGATTTAAATGAGATACGGAGTAGGGGCTGAAAGGTAGAAGATGGTACAATCACTTAAAGCTCATTTAGCCTAAATATCTTTCATAATATCGTGGAACTTGAAGGTGCCGGAAATCTAAACACATGATTATAAAATGCAATGAAACAAAACTCTAAAAGCTAGTGAACCTAAGAAACAATTGAAAGTGTAGTTTACATGCAAAGTGCTCGTCTAAGAACATTTGCGCGTTGCTAACGCGCATGAGGGATGGTTGCACGCGATGAAGCGCGGTGGCGGCGCGTGCGCGTGGCTCGGCACGCCCTGCGCGCGCAAGAATGGCGCCGTGTGCGCATGCCGTGTGCATACTTCACTGCTACAGGTAAATATGGAAATACGATCTACCGATAGAACTGCAATGAAACACTAAGCTTCTCAAACACATTGGTAATAATAAGCTTTTGGAAAGGTACTCTAGTCTGTGCTTTTGGCTCAAAACTTTTTGTGAGTAAGGTAAATATAATAAAAATAAAATAATAATATAATTAATTGTACTTATATGATTTGAAATCTCGAGTCTTTTGCATTTGGCTGGAAGGGATCTTTCAATTTATGTAATATAATAATGAAAAATCAAAAAATTTCCGAACAAGTTTTTAGAAAAATGATGCGATACTGATTTTTGATTAACTTCTTACTAGAAACTACTAATGGTTTTGGACATGAGAATATAATTATTATCAACATCATAAAAATTATGGTCCTATGCACGTGTCTAGACCACTGCTTTCAAATTCGATACAAAATAAAGCGGATTTTTTTTTAAAGAGGTTAAAAATATTTTTCTGCTTTATTTGGTATTGATAGTAAGTAAGCATGTTTACCTGCTCATCACCAGTTGAGAGCACTTGATTAAGGCAATATCTAGATTGTGTGGCTGGGGTATGTTGCAACTTGCACCCAAAATAATGTAAACAACTAAATGGATGGTACGAAATTAATTAGCGCGCGCACCTTACCAACAGTCTTTTTGCGATAGCTTTTTCAGCATCGGTTTTTCCGTTAGTTAACATAATAGTGTGATTGAAAGTCTCCCTATTGTAATAAATAGTTGCTTGAAGATGACGATAAGGTGTTAAATACTTTCAAGCCATTTGAAAGTCTATAATTACACCGCGTATGTAATTAGGTCGGTTCTGAACGCGTATGTTCCTGTGGAAGGTCTTGGTACTTAAACGTGAATTAATTTCCCACCTCAAAGTGCGGCTGAGCGCTTCGCTTTTATGCTAATAAGAATGAGTATACAGAGAGAAAAACTTGAAGTAGCTAAGCGTTTCTACTAACGTTCATTTTAATTAACATTTACTGTCAAGATAAATTAGGAACTGGAATGAAACTATATCTTCCATAACTCTATAGAGAAGATATAGCAATATGTAGCATAGCATAATGTACCAAGGTACAGGACGCGATTGTTAGTGGCACACGGAGTTTCAGGAAAAGTTCTGCTTTGTAAAGCGTCGTCCCTGTCACTTATGCATGTGTGACGAATATTGTCTTAAACTTCATTACTGCACTGAAAATCAACTAATGTCTGTGTTTACTTAAATGCATTGTCTTAAATGCAACTAATGTTTTTAATCAAATTACGACTGAATACGTATATTGCCTTCATTCCTATTTCTTGTGACAAGTAATTTTTGTTCCTTACGAGCTACTACCATTAGTCGTCATCTCGGTAATCATCCCCTTTTCGAGCCACATCGTCGGCGACACAGTCCGTCTGTCGTTTCTTTTGTCTTCCTAAACTCTCCGCCATCCACACTCGGTACACAAAGATTTAATCTATACATATAATAAAATTGTAGAAAAGTGGTGTCTGTACAATGGAAATACAGGGTGGAATTTTGTAATGCCCCCTGGAGGGAAAGTACTCTTAATACTGTAGATAGAAAATTTTACTCAAAGGAAACATTCCTTTATTTTTGAATAGAAAGAAAACTGCATTCAAAGATTTCCAAAAAATCGCTTGCCATACCCGGGAATCGAACTGACTAAAATCTGCAAAAAGTACACACTGTACTTTAATTGCCGCGATCGTTAGTATCACTTATAAGGATGAAATCTCTCAAACAAACTTGATAAATTAAATTATAGGAAAACCATGAAATCTTAAATTATTTACAAAAAAATTGTAAACTAATTAATTAGTTGCTCGAAATGGGCTCCATTTTCTTGGATACACAAATGTATTCTTACAATTTTTTGTAAATAATTAAAGATTTCATGGTTTTCCTATCATTTAATTTATCAAGTTTGTTCGAGAGATTTCATCCTTATAATTGATACTAACGATCGCGGCAAAGTCAAAGTCAAAGTCGAAGTCAAATATTTATTTGTAAAACATAGGTATAAAAATGGGTGTTATAAAATAGGTACAGAGATCTCTATGCTTTGCCGTTAACGGCGTACAAATATCAATTGCAAAAATTGTATACTAAAACAACGTTGACAATATTGCAAGCCAAAGTAGTACTTGCTAAAGTATAAAAATTATATTTTAAGAACACTTACGACTAATATTATTATCACAAATTAGGCAATAAAAGTACAGTGTGTACTTTTTGCAGATTTTAGTCAGTTCGATTCCCGGGTGTGGCAAGCGATTTTTTGGAAATCTTTAAATGCAGTTTTCTTTCTATTCAAAAATAAAGGAATGTTTCCTTTGAGTAAAATTTTCTATCTACAGTATTAAGAGTACTTTCCCTCCAGGGGGCGTTACAAAATTCCACCCTGTATATTTAAAAAAAAGTAGCAGGGGTTGTTATATTATCGATGCCGAACCCGAAATTGTATTTTTTTTTGTCTGTGTGTTTGTGCACGCTAATATCAGAAATGGCTTATTCTATTTAGACGCGGTTTTCACTAATATATTGAAGTAAGCTTCACTTAACATTTAGTGTTTATTTCATGTCAATCGGTTCATAAATAAAAAAGTTATGTCAATTTAAAGAATCACGGCGAACATTTGTTAAGGTATGCTGCCCGAAAAGTCACTATTCCACGCGGACGAAGTCGCAGGCACAGCTAGTATACAATATAACTAATATTATAAATGCGGAAGTATGTTTGTCACTTTGTTTGTTACCTTATCACTGAAACATTGGACGGACGGAATTTTAACAGACATAACGTTTCTTTCATTCCGAAAAAAAGTTCTGTTCCGGAAGAAAACAACAAACATGATATTTTTATGGTATTCTTATGATAATAGATGGCGCCACGTGTACCTTCCGTTCTGGGCCCAAGATTGCAACGGCCAAACAATAAGCTGAGTACAATCCGAATCGATTGGGCAATTCTATATAGAGGCGGGCGAACCCGCGGGCAAAACCCAGTCTTTCATAAATATATATGTACACAAGTAAGTCACTTGAGGCATATCGTGATGTATAGAGGGATTTCGCAGCCACTCTGGACCGATTTGATTCAATTTGACGCCCGCGCTGCCGCCAAATATAGTTAGCTCCAACTACTGTTAACAACTTCTCCACACTTTCCTTGCACAATCTAGTTTGCAATACTGAGATTTTCTACAAAGTTTGGCCTTATGTAATGCAATTTAAAATTGTGACTCCATCAGTGGTTATGTATTTTGTTTTATCATTTAGAAAAATATGGACTTCGTTCGGATAGTAGATGCTGACGTCATATACCTGTACGTCAAATTTCAGCTATGTTAGTTTCTGCTTTTATGTCATCTGAAACTTGTCTCCTTGAAACCAACCCCGAACAAAATGTTCCCATCAGTCAAAATAATATTATGAACAGAATTGCGGATGCATTCACTGCGCTGTTCGCCCAACTCGATGGGATTGAACAATATTTTTAAAACCAATTAAAAACTCATATTTAATTCAGCCACCAACCGAGGCATGTAACCAATCCGATCGACTTGTGGAAGTGTGGACAGACAGACTGACTAGAAATAGATCGCATCGCGCCTCTAAATAAGGAATACATGTTTGAGTCTAGAATTCAAGCCTATTTCGGAGTTTTAAGAGAGATGAGATTTCCGTTTGCATGAAAATGTTGTTTGACTGTGAAAATTTAAGCTGAGGCACGACAAAAGCTGAGGAAAAATAAACTCAGTAAATAACTCAATCTTTACAATTAAATTCCAGTTTCCAACCATAACAAAACTTCCAGACCGGACTAGTTTATTGAAAATCCATTTCCTCTGCTAATCTCGGTATATAATTTAACGTTCATCAATGGAAACCGCTATAATGCTGGCAAAATACACAGTACCAGTGTACAGTCAAGGGCAAAAAGTGAAAAAAAAAAACTTGAATCTTATGACATTGCCACCTATCATTTTGACTAATATATTTTATCCAAATTGATATTTTGTTACTATCATTCTTTAGTAGTTATGAACATTGTGAACTGTCAATTCGTCCCTTTTTGCGCCGACAGTACCAGCCACATCATCTCAACGCTCATTCCTATTGAAAGCCGTAAAACGGATCAGAAACGTTCCGGAAAACCGTTGTGTGTCGAGTGTCATGTTTAATATATATTTTTTGTTCGTGGCGCCGGAAATTGATTCGGTTGAAACTACGCGGCTGCTAATTGGAAAGACTGGCACTATATGTTTACAGAAGGAAATTGAACTTATAAGGGGAATGTGGGAACGAGTCTTGGTGGAAAGTGGCTGATAATAACTGTGTGTTTAGTTACAAGGATCAACGCTCTGAATACTACACGACTGTTCTTTGTACTGTTTTTGAGGCTGTGTTTGGAGACGTCTGCTTTTGCGACAAAATGAGTCGAATGTTATAGACGAAGCCTTCAGTTCGATTTTATTTATTGAAAGCTCCAAATAGATTAAAACTACCAAATTTAAAGGATGCCATGACGATTGAACTTGATAGTTGAAGCCTAACAACATAACATGTTGAATGATAACATTTCGCCCTGTTTATAACTTCTAATTAAATTGCAAACTATTCGTGTACGCTGCTTAATTACTAGATGCCTCACTCTGCAGAATGACGTATTAATGAAATTCCACCGGAGGACATGCGTCAGTTAGGTCACCTACCAGATCTTGACCCGATGACCCGACACCCCGTCACCCTGACGTTATGACATCATCTATCAAGATTGGCAGATTTTCACCTGAATACGGTATAGCCGGATTTATGATAATGTCTTTTTTGACAAATGCCTTACGATACGACCATACATCATCGAATATGTCGTTTGTGATGGATGGCCAAAAAATGAAACCTATACCTGATATATTGGTATGGGCACGTTTTATTTGAGAGCGGAAATATATACACGCCTCCGTTTTATAACTCCTTCCTGAACACAGAAGGTGAAAAGCTCGCAACCGCAAATGAAGAAGCGATCTCATTTTCAGCAAACCGAACCATACTAACAGAGGAATATAAGTGCACATCTAAGCACAAATGCATAATATCACAATCATCTGACGATACCGACATCGTTGCGTTCGATACTCGGGTTGTCGCTATCTCTGAACATGTGTTTCAGGTGTTAGTTCCTGGCTAGGTGCCAGACGCACAGTTTTCTACACGGACACCACTTGAATTTTCAATTATACCAAGTTTTGAGAAGTACAATTCAGATTGTATCGCTTAGTTAGTTCGCAGTCTTATTAGGTATGTCCGATAAGAGGAAATGGTTTTGTGAGATTTTTTCATGGACTGGATTCATGTAAATTGAAGAATTAATTAATACGACTATTTCAAAAAGCAAGACTATTATAAACACAAGGATGTCATTCCTTTTAAATTTATATCACCAACAACGCAAACGAGCAGCAAGCAGCAACATAATAGGTACCCAGTGTTCGCTATCCGCAGCCACATGACAAGGACGACAGACAAATGAAAGCGAATAAACAACTCAATAGATCTGCAGGCTGTCAATACAAGGCGGCAACGCGCTGATACCACGCGGCAGGAGAGTCGGTAGACTAACTCATATTTCGCGGTTAAGGAATCCCACTGCAGGGCAAGGGCCTGGTCTCCAAAAAGTAGGGAATTTCTGGAGTTACTTGTGGCTTGTGGTGTGAGGAGGATGGAACTATTCAAATACTATGTTAGTTGTGATATGGTATTCAAAAATTGTTAGAAATGACGAAGCGACCAATTATGCATGCATAAAAGAAAAAATAAATTGAAAATATAATCAAAATAAATGAAACCGAAATAAATAAATACTTACATCAAAAATTCAGCCAGATGAACCTTCCCATTGCTTCTGATTCTAGCCTTGAATCAAAAATTTGTGACGTCTGGAATAAACGAAAATATTTTTTGCCGTCTTAGGGTCAAGTCAGAGATCTAAACCTGCACATGCACCTAAACATGCACTGTTGCCGAAATTCCTGTCCCAGACGGCTGGCAAGAAAATATCCTGTATTGTGCACAGTGAACATTCTCCGTCTATCAGTTGAAAACTGTCGGGCTGCGCCGCGGGGCGCAAAGTGCGCCGTGGACGATGACACCGCCGGAGGGCCGGGAGGGCGACCACCCACCGTGCACTATTACTAGAAATAGGATAAGCAAAATTGGGCCAATGAAGTGCCGCCGATCACTTGCTCAAATGTTTATTGGAGAGGAGCCCGAATTGCTTTTTATAAGGATAAGGATGGGTATGCGAATTTGGTAATATATGGTAAGTCGTTTGACTAACATGAGGGTTTTATAAAACTTGATTTAGGATTTCCATATTTTTTGGACTTGTTAAAAGCATGAAAAACTCTAGGAAGAAGAGGATTTTACTTCGAACAAATAAGTGATGGCATTTCATCCATTAGGTACCAAAGATCGGTAGAATATCCATACTAACACTGCTCGACTCACTCTAACGATATCGACGTCTTTTTCCACTTGTACCTAGCCCAGCGACAGTTTGTTGTTGAAGATAAGAAGCTACACTCCGATGTTGCTCTTTCATTAGCTACCTCAAACAGAATGCCAACATGGACGATTCTTCGAAGAAACACTTACTTTTTGTCACCAACCCACAACTAAAACGATGGAATTTAAATAGCTGGCTTTTGTAATTCTTGTAAAAAAAGTAATGAGTCAAATATTCTAAACAGCCTATAAAAATTCTATACTTTGGCTGAAATTAAGTCAATCAACGCTGTTTTCGTACTTCTTATTTAGCCGTTCAGACTCACAGCTTCTGCCCAGTAGTGAAGGATTGATGGCAGGCTAACAAAGTATACAATTTAATTACCGAACAGGTGCACATGCACTTATTAAGCATTAGCCACTGTTATTATATTCACATGCCTACATATACACAAACAAGTACGGTATAGGTATGCACAGCTAATTGAATGCCCGTTAGTATATTGAATGCCTGGGTCTGACAACGTGTTGGGCCAGCACAATAGCTACATTAATTGTCTACATGAAAAGGCTTTTAAGAGCAAATCATTATTGAACAAAAACTAAGAGTACCTCTTTAAAAGTTCTATGAATAGGTTTCGATATATTTTTAACAAATTTAAGCAAAATTTTAGATCATAAAAAGGACCTGTCTACAAAACTTCACGGATTCACAAAATCCATGATACTAACCCACAATTTGCCACGTTAATACGAAATATGACTACATGAAATACCTTTTCCCCCCACCCTTGTTTCCAGCTGTATCTACCGACGTGACTGCAGGCAGAAAGCTTTGGCGATATCCTTCTTAATTTACAGCCTCAAGTGTGGAAGCAAGATCGATTTATGGGTAGGATATAACTTAGCTACGTATAGATCAGCGATAACAAGTTTGAAATGGTTAAAAGCGGAATCAAAGGCTTCACTTATTAAGTTACTTTCTTACATGTGGACGGAGGAGGATGAGGGAATATGGTAGTAGCTTATGTGTGTCGACAAATATATGTTTGATGTCGTAAATCTCGGGACACCGATTTGATAGGTTTATGAAGATTGAAGTCTTACAATACTCGTGTCTCTTCTTTTGGTGCTTATTGTGAGTAGGTATTGAAGTTGACAGGGCAGCATGTGTCATTTTAAGGCCGTCATGGCCCACGCACAATGGTCCGCCTAAAGGACTGAGTGCGGAAACCATAAACCCCTAAAACAACATAGAACATGTGTTATTCTATGAGTTATCTGAGTGATGTCATTAAGGACCTGTTAAACGATATTTTTATAATTGAAATATCGCTTCATGTTAGCGGTACGACCTGTCTAACACAAAAGTTTTAATTTGTTGTGGTGGACAAAGAAAAATGTTTCGTCAATGTATCTAAATAATTATTTTCGAATATACTGTCATCCCCGAATTTAATCATCTCTGCACGACACAGTACAATGTCCCTCGTCACAAATGCCTTGTTTTCAGAACATAAACCACTGGCCAACGTGGAGTCTACAAAGCGATGGAGAATATTTTACTACAGCGCACATTGCAAGCCGACTATAAAAGTGAGACGTGCAGGCACTAAAACATCCCGCCATGCTCTGTGATCTAGGCAATGCACTCGTTGTTTGTGTGCATTAACATTTTAAACCACTAGTCCACATTAGGACTTGGGAGTTACCCTTATAAGAAATAAAAAACTGTGCAAAAGTTAGGTATTAGACTTTGACTTACGTCTCCAGCAGTCGCCAAATTTGTGATCGACTTCAAAAATGAGGAGGTTCTTAATTCTGACTGTACTGTGTGGTTGTTACGTGATTTTCCGCCAATTATGAATTGAGTTTGATGATTCTTAATTAAACAGTTATTGAGTTGGCTTCGATAACACGTGTTTGATCCACTTTATGTATCTGGATGATGTTTGAATACATGCTGTCGTTTTTACATAACATGTCACGGTATACGAATTGGTGTGGGGGTGGGGTAGTTAACTAAAAGTAAAAAATATTAAAAAAAAATTTTTTTTATTATTTTTGGAAGTCGGTGGTTTTGGTCATTAAATATGGCCAAATGTAGCCATAGAGAACCAAATATTGTAGCACAACTTCAAAGAAATTGAGACTTTATAATCTTATGATAGCACAAATGTATTAAATATCCAAGGGATGCCTTCTTAACATCAAGTACGAAATACAGTAATGTTATTAAAGTCATCACTACTAAAAAGCAGAGTAGATCAAGCCTTACGGGTCAGAATAATGCTGGAACTGTGGTTTAATACTACGTATAGTTAGTGTTCATTATTAAAATATTAAAGACCGACGCGACGCTTAGCTGTATAATTCATGAAGATACAAGGGAGATGGTTAATTAACTGCTAGAATATGCGAGGTTTATTTGCCAAGTTTATATACACTGCTGAGAGCAGTCCGAAGATCCTTGGCCAGTTCATTTATAACGAGCCTTAAAAAAGTAGTACTTAGTCGCTAAAAGATGGGGATGCAGTACATAGTGAATTCTCCATCTTTCTTTTCGTTGATCGTTCTTTTTTATCGAGGGTTAAAGTCAAAGTCAAATCATTAATTTCAAGTAGGCGCAAGAAAGAAAGGCAATTTTGAACGTCAAAATGAACAAGAAATAGAATTGATAAATAGAATTGTTGATAAATGACTTCCACATGATACTGCAGTGGGTTAAAAATGTTGATCGACTCTCCTTAATGCTATTGTGTATTTCAATATTTCACGAACACTTAGTAACAATCATCCCAAAATACTGCTTTTAATATTTATCGCACTTTTACGGAACGTTATAATTTAATCGCATACCGCTAAAATAATACCGATGCATGGAAATGAATTCGAGTGCAATACATCTATTTTAGTACTACTTGCTAAAAGCGTCAGACTGAATTTATTTTATTTGTTCATTTGCACAATGTACTCGCAGGTACAGACAAGGCTTAAACTTGGGAGAACATCACCCTATTAGGGTGCAGCAAGTAGTAGGTTAGATTAAAATATTTTTTGTATTTTGCAATACAATAACTGTTTGTGGATGTTCGGCACATTACATTTGTCTTCTCATGAAATAGGGCAATAGTCTTAGATCCATCAGAAAAATGAATGCACCAAGGAAATTCAATTTCGACGACGTTTCCCATAATTATAATATGCTAATGTCCAAACGCCCATTAAAAAGGAAGTTCTCCAATTTACATGTTGAAAACTCGAGCAAAGTCAGCGAACGTACGAGACAAGGCTTAAACTTGGGAGAACATCACCCTATTAGGGTGCAGCAAGTAGTAGGTTAGATTAAAATATTTTTTGTATTTTGCAATACAATAACTGTTTGTGGATGTTCGGCACATTACATTTGTCTTCTCATGAAATAGGGCAATAGTCTTAGATCCATCAGAAAAATGAATGCACCAAGGAAATTCAATTTCGACGACGTTTCCCATAATTATAATATGCTAATGTCCAAACGCCCATTAAAAAGGAAGTTCTCCAATTTACATGTTGAAAACTCGAGCAAAGTCAGCGAACGTACGATACAAGGCTTAAACTTGGGAGAACATCACCCTATTAGGGTGCAGCAAGTAGTAGGTTAGATTAAAATATTTTTTGTATTTTGCAATACAATAACTGTTTGTGGATGTTCGGCACATTACATTTGTCTTCTCATGAAATAGGGCAATAGTCTTAGATCCATCAGAAAAATGAATGCACCAAGGAAATTCAATTTCGACGACGTTTCCCATAATTATAATATGCTAATGTCCAAACGCCCATTAAAAAGGAAGTTCTCCAATTTACATGTTGAAAACTCGAGCAAAGTCAGCGAACGTACGATAGAGAGAATTTATTTTAATGATTTGAACTGCTGCGAAGTTGGAAATCAAAGGTCGGTATTATATTTCGATGTCATCTTGTTATGGAACAGTCCCAGTGGGATGCTAGTGGTTTGTAAAGTCTATCCGATTGTATAGCGCTTTGAAAACTACCGTGAGGCGCGTGCCACCAAACATAGCTGTTATCGACATAACGGCAAGAAATATTGTCATCTCATATCGCTGCATCACAGTGTAGGGTTAATAATTAGATGAAATACTTCAATAACATAAGATTCCTTCACACCATTTGTGTGCACCGTCATTATAAGAGTGGATAGACTGTAAGCCCCTGTGGGGTGCTGGCGTTTCGTTCCGTGTCGGTACCGCGACCCCATTCATCCCCGTGAGGATCGGCTTAAACTTACTTTGTGGCACACCTGCGCTCCGTCTAGACTCAAATCTTCGCAGCCTTACAACGATAAAGTGATTTTTACAAGTTTAGGTTTACCTACGTGATTTGATGTGTTATAAATTATAATATTTTGTGATTACATCTTCTGTCTTATAAATTCTTTCATCATTTTATTTTTAAGGCAACATATTTTCTGTCGCTACAAGTTACGTTTTCGGATTTGATTGCTTGTTGTCTAAGAGTATCATAAAATATGAAATTGAAAAATGACGACTGTTAGGAGCAACTGTTATGTCTATATTCGTATAAGCACGGCCGGCCAAAGGCTTTTAGATGATTGCCTTAGACATATATCTAATGTTATTACTTTTCTTTGTTTACAGGAATTCGCGACACTCACAAAAGAGCTCAATCAAGCACGGGAACAGCTCCTCGAGAGGGAAGAGGAGATATCGGAGCTCAAAGCAGAGAGAAACAACACAAGAGTGAGTAACAAATTTTTGGATAAGTATTGATAAGTACAGACGCCAGCACATCAAGCTATCCCTAACTGTCAAATTTTCTCAATTAAAAATTAACCTTATGTCTTTGTAATAATGTTGAAATACTATCAAAGAAATTTGACAGATTGTGGTAACTTCATGTGCTGGCCTCTGTACATGTAATGGAAGATTTATGTAAGGCTAGGGATAAACAGAAATAAGGACAAGAGACCAGTGCAGGCACATGCGTGGAAGTCTCGACTTACGAGTTGCAACTCATGAGTTGAAACCTAGGCAGGGGCTTTACTTTTGCCCACGGGTCTGCACGGTGAAGGAAAACATCGTAAGGAAACCGGCATGTCCTAGAACCAGAAAACATAACATTATAGGCTGGTTATGGATGCTTATGCTAGGGACAAACTTGAGCGGAAATCGAGGCGGATTTTCACGCGCCTAAGTCATCTATCGTAGCACGTTAAAACGTTCTGAAAATGGAAGCTAGACGGGAAAAATGCGCGTCTGTGACGTTGATAACCAACAATAAGAAAATTAAATTGACGCCATTGATAAATAAAATTGAAAGCTCTCAAGATGACGTGCAAAAACTTTTGCTAAAATAGTATAAAGCTGACATTACCACGACACAGTTGTTCTCTGGTCCGTATGAAGAATGCACATCACGTAAATACCCTTTAGAGAGCAGGCGAGAAGCCGTTTGGAACACTTAGCCGACCAGGCGGGGTGCACTCACCGAGATTCTTGAACCAACCTCACCACATTTCTACAGTTTTCACTTTCGAATTTTTGCTGAAAAGGTTTCACTCGATTTGAAGTATTCATTTTGAAATAAATTCAAGTTTATCGTATTTAGATACGATTGACACTACAGCATATGTAACAAAAGGAGTATGTAAGAAACGTAGCAGATGCTATTCTGTAGTTATGGGAAAAACTGTTAATTATGCATACGTATTTGTATTATTTCCCTATAAAATGCATCCTACGGTTGATCGATCGTTACCGATCTGGCCGTTTGTGCATATGAGATTTGAATGTATTAAGCCCACACACAAAGCAGGACAACAGTTCCTAGTACCTGATTAGAAATAGGCCATTTCCGCACCGCAAACTACATTTTCGGTGGCGACCATTAATGGTTCTCACCCATACTCGTAGATAGACAGCTGGCACACGAAACGATGAAAGGTCGGCCATTGTCATTCACATAATGAACTAGACAAAAGGTTTAACCACAGTTTATTAATTAAATGTGGAGATGATTTTTAATTGGCGCTGTACTTTGATGACGTCATGTTTCGGAATCTACAAAATTCTGACAAAAACAAGGCAGCCGGTCTGCAGTTACTTGAAAAAATCAAATTACAGTAGCAGGCAATCGAGCAGTAATAATCCTACTACTATTATAAAGGCGAAAGTTTGTAAGTATGGATGTATGGATGTTTGTTACTCTTTCACGTAAAAACTACTGTATAGATTTGGATGAAATTTGACACAGAGATGGTTTATATCCTGGATTAACACATAGGATATTTTTTATCCCGGTAGAACATTCCTGTGGGATAATTTCCGACCTCCACGCGAGCGAAGCCGCGGGCAGAAGCTAGTGTGCACATAAGTCTTCTTTTACGACCACTTGAGCTATAAGTTTAAACTTAGATCTTGAATACCTAAGAAGTGAGGCGTAGCCATAGGTATATCTTACATTATAAACGTCATGTACGAGACTCGAACGTGTTACCGTCTAATAGAGGAGTGTGAAAGAATAAGACATGTTGCTCCGACATGATACGAATATAAAACTTGATCAACTACAATTTTCTCGGCGTCAAAGGCAAGGGTAACAGGAATCTAAACAACTAATATTCAATGAGAATTCAAATATGGCAACAATATACCCGACATACTATCTACCTCAATATCATCTACAAACATTACATTAGAATATTTCCCCATATATCTTAGTACCCCACATAAAAGGTGCTTCAGCTATTCGCTGAAAGATGTTGAATAATTCACGACATTTTGCGTCTAGACCACGCCCCGGTCTCAGCTCTCTGGGGCTTTTAGCACTTGATTGAATTCGATGTGCTAACTAGATTAGCGCTTATCACTTCATCCCTTTTGGAAGTGTTTCAGCCTAAAAGTTTTAGTGTGAGATGAGTCGAAGGTCTAGCCTAAAACCAAAGTGATGTTTGTAGAAATGTTTTGTTCTAGATTTGTGTGTCTCAAACTTCAGCATAAATAGTAAAGACATTTCAAATTCAAGACAAATCAGATAATTTAGTATCCAGGATATTACTGTTCAAAAAATAAACAAACTTCAAAAGCATTTCATATGTAAGTTCACTGTCAGTATCTTTCGCTTTCATATTGAGGGTATTTATGTATTTTGGCTTACTCCTGTGGACATAGGCCTCCCTAAGTATCTCCCCGACAAGAATGCACGTGATATCTAAACCCTGACTCCTGTTTATCTCAAAGGCTCCTCAAGTACGAGGCGAGTAAGCTGCGATCAGCCACTAATCTCTTTATCTCGGCCGTGTCGTTGACCCGGCTTCCTCGGTCAAAGTGCCTCTGAAGTCGATTCGTTTAGTTGTCCTGTTTCACTTTGTATCTTTTGTTATGTTAGCTAATTGACTTGTTGTGTGTGTCTATTTATTATACTGCCTACCAATTATGTGACCTGAATCGTCGTCGATGAAAAGGGCTACAATATTGCTAAATAGTCGATTTTGGATTATAATATTGTTAATGCTTTACTTTAATTCATCCTCTATCATGTTATCTAAATAGTAATTTATAGAGAAAATCCTAATACCTATTACTCATATCCTTTACAATAACATCCTGTTTTCCTTGGGGGAAACAGGATGTTATTGTATAAACTAAAAAGCCGAATTGGTAAAACATTTAATTAACCCAACTAATTTGCATTGCGGATTAAGATAAACTCGTTTCCAATAATTATTTTGGCATCCGTTGATAGTATAGAATTAATTCATCTGTAGGCACTATCCTGAATTCTCTAAATACGAGTATTGTGGAAAATTTCACTAAGATGACGGCTAATTGAGAGCGGCTATTCTCACAGTGCTGTACAGTCCGCGAGGTATAAGCTGAGCTTTGCATTAGTGTGAGTGAGAGGAGCGCGGCGAGACAGAATGGCGCCGAGTGAGAGGAGCGCGGCGAGACAGAATGGCGCCGCGCCTCAGGCCGGTTACCCAAAATCAGTTTAAACCACCGGGCGAAAATGGCGCCGCGCCTAAGGCCGGTTATCACACCTACACTATCCATGTACACTCACACAAATGCAAAGCTCAGCTTATACCTCGCGGACTGTACTGTACTATATTTTACTGTAAAAAGTTAGGCTCGCTCAACCTGAAACTGAAATTAATTATTATTTATTTCAAATAAACAAATTACAGGCCATTGTCGAGGGGTCTGTCAGCCATAAAGCTGAAACTAGTTGCCCACTGTTTATATGGTTTAAAACAAATGCAGTATGAAACTGCTGTATGGTCCCAAAATTATATAGTAAAATATTGCTGATCAAATGGTAGAAGAATGCATTAAAATTGGCACAATGGGACATGAGGATGATGATACTTTGTGCGTTTTTTTTATTTATTTAACCATATAAGCATGTATTAGCCACGAAAAAGGAAAAGGAGGTTTGTTTTGTAATACTAATTACTGCGAATGCTTGTTCTTGTAACAGCCAGATGCTGCTATCCCAGGTTGTTCTGGTAAATTACGAGCGTTTTGAGGGAATGTCTTACCTATCTAATTTTTATGTTCAAAAAGTGCCGATTCTCAGCCTAATTTTTATTAATGAGTTTTGATTTTGATCAAGGTATACAATTTAATCATTCATTTGTTTTTACAGTTATTGCTAGAGCACCTAGAATGCCTGGTCTCAAGACACGAGCGCTCGCTGCGCATGACAGTAGTGAAGCGACAAGCGGCCGCGCAGTCAGGAGTATCCTCGGAGGTCGAGGTTCTGAAGGCTCTCAAGAGCCTCTTCGAACATCACAAGGCTTTAGACGAAAAGGTAACGATTACTCATGAGACACAATTTAGCGATCAATGTATAATAAGTACATATGGTTCAAGTTTGATGCGAGTTGGGTTTTTAAGAATTCATGGGCTTGCTGGTTCTATCGTAGACCTCACTTTCCACTGGGAGAGATTGAGGCAAAAATAAAAAAAAGATTCATCATGTAACTGCTAGCATCCTTCTAATTTTGTAAGTGGCAAATGCGACAATACATTTTAGAAAGAGGGGAGATAATATAGTAAATTGTCAACAATCTTTGGACATCGCTAGCCGTTTACAGGCATGTTAGGTATCCCGAAAAGGGCTCTGCACATTCAAGTGCCAGAGAAATATAGTTGGGCTGTGATTGGAACTGAAACTTATCACTCACATCAGCATAACTGCTCGATACTTTCATCTGGAACTCGAACTGCGAAAAAACGATCCACACGTAGCTAAAACTTATTCGTATTACTTATGCCCAATTTTCCTAGCAGAAGAAAACATTTTTCTCATATAGAAATGTTTCCAAATACAGTTATCTCTTCTACCTATAGGTACAGGTGTTTCTGTAGTAAGTACGTGTGTCGGTCTTTAAAACAGTAGGTACCTAAAGGGTTTTGTTTCATTGATATGTACAATTGACTATTTGAATCGGTCAAAAATAAAATATGAAATCACATGGAAAAAAGACCGCTCGTCTTAAAAACTTTCATCACCGTACAGAAATTAAATATAACGCGAAGATACAATTGCTAATTTGCGTTTAATGCTAATAAGTACTCCAATTGATTCTAAAAATCTGTGACGTCATAATGTTATATTTCATACAAATCACGTACAAATGCCGCGTTTTGACAGTTCATAAAAAGTAACGTTATTGACTACCCTTTCAAATACCCCATTGGAAGTTATCTCTACTACTGTACAGGGTGGCAAGGGCATCGAGACACAACCTTTTACTGTGGATTCAGAACATGACTATGGAAAACTCAGCTGTTGCCTCCAAAACTGGCTACTGGCTATTTTCACGCGGTCAAAATGTATGGACCAGCAAATTATTTATTAATACACATCTAAACACTTCAAGGCGAGGAGGTTCAAAATCATGTACTGGATTCATGGTAACAGGTTGGGCGTTGTCCCTGATGCGACACCTTGTAGGTGCTTCTGTATTAATTTGTGTTTATCGGTGCGTGTTACAGGTGCGGGAAAGATTGCGTGTTGCGTTAGAGAGGAACACGGCGCTAGAAGAAGAACTAGCGCTCACTAAGGAAGAAGTAAGTTCATTATTATAGTTTTTACAAAATTATCATAGGCAATGGAATTTTACTGAGTTTTACTCTCCAAACGGTTAGAATGTGTGTGTGTTTTTGGGACAAAAAAAAGGCAATGAAACTGAGAAACAAATCCTAAGGGATGGATTACGCGAATGGATAAAAAATAGTACATACTTTTCTGGATGCAAATGTATATCTTAATATGTACAACTTTCAATTACATCTTGTCTTAGAGCTTATAATCCGTATATCAAAGTTCGATTAAGAATATTTAAAATCAAAACAGCGTGACAAAAGAGATCAAACGGGCATTAATAACGCTGTTAACATGAATACTCCAAATCTAGTTTCCCAAACAGCTCAACTGCGATATCTCTGATTGCTCATTATGTAAAACAGAGCCGAGTGTCTATGAACTGTCAATAGCAGTCGGATTAAGCGCTGCTAACGAACTGCCTTGCCAATACGTGCAATCACGTTGTTTTGCCGCGACATTATTCATTATGACATGTTGGAAATTACAAACTCAAAACGGTGAAAGAACACATCGTGAGGAAAACGACATGTCCTAGAACCAAAACTTCGAAGACATGTGATATCCACCCGCACCGGGCCCGCGGGGTGGATTATGGCCCACTCCCTCTCGAAGAGAAGAGGCCTATGTCCCAGCACTGGGAACATTATAGGCTGATTATGTATGGACTTTACTTAAGTTATTTTTCTGTTAGAATCAACCTCCTTCGAGTTACGGCTGTATGGACATTGTACAGCATTGCACATGTAAGCGGGCACGCACTTTTACCTGGAGGCTCTTTTTTTTTTTTAAATTTACGCTTGAGTACATTCAGTTTTAATGTTTTAATTGGTATATTGACGTGTGCTAGCTGACATGTGGCAAATGATTGATTTTAATGTGATGAGTTTCGTAATGTTAATTACTTCTCATACGATTAATGTGTAGAGTCAAGTTCTTCCAACTAAACAGACAGCTGTGCTGCTGGGGAGTTTGTTGCGCCACTTCTTCTTCCCAGCTAAAGCACTAGGAAGTGGTGAAGGATTGGCGTTTTTGGGGGACTGTCTTATGTAACTTTGACCTTCAAAAAGTGCTGATCTTCAGCCTAATTTGAATAAATGACTTTTGATTTGATTTCTAACATGGCATTTATATATCAGTTACAGCAATACAAGTCGTCGCAGGACGACAAGCCGAAGGAGAACGGCACGGTCCCGACCGGCTCGCCCGAGCAGAACGGGGAACCACAGACTACTAAGGTAGGTTCACATACTACGCACGTGCCAAATAATGACAGGGTTACATATATAATACGTTTTCTTGTGAATTGGGTGCATCGAAGGGTTGTCTGTAAATTATGTATTTAAACATTTTAATGTAGCAGTTTAATGTGCTAGAGCAACATAAGAGTTTTATTGGCAGATTTAAAAAATCTTGAATTAAGTTAAGAAAGGGTTTCGATTAGATTATGCTGTAGGGATGAGTTTGTACAGGGTTCAATTTGTGCTATCATTGTACAGACTGGAAGATTAGGACACTCATTAATCTCGGGGTTTTGTAGTTAATCAAAACTGACATGAATTATAATCGCAAAATGAGTTTTTCGGGCTATAAGTAATTTGTAAACTGTAATTTATGGACAATCCTAATCAAAATCACTGAGAAACAAACAGCACCAATAATAACGTAAATTGTAAAAGATTCTACCTACACACAGTACATAACACTAACAGAAAATATATAAAGAAACACTCAAAAAATTATGTGTTACTACTTAATCCCTTTAGATGCTTAGGCTGCGAATTCAACAAAGGCTAACTTGAATTGTTATATTTTTAATAATTTTTCGATCATCTTCACGGGTCAAGAGAGTATTTTTCACATTCAAAAGAAAAACTTCAAAGAACAACAAAACAAATTTTCCATTAAATAACTTTTTTTATCGTTTCTGACTCTTGTTGACTGCTTCAATTAAAACTCTCAGAAAAAGGTCGAGGTGTCGAGAAGTTAAAAATACTCTTAACAATTTCCCGATATTTCGACCTTTTCGGGTGCCATTGATGTGTTCGCAGCCTTAGTGGTTGGTGATTGTGCTCAATTATTTACGAACCTTCTCTGATGTTGTTCAAAATCTCAATTTTTATAAATAAAGAATGTTTACAATGCAATAATTCATCAGAAAAGATTTGCGTGTGTTGTGTGTACTTTGTAATTTTTTTGAATACTGTGTTTTACTCAATTCATAATTGTAAACCAACAAATATAATAATTTCAAATACACCAAAGGTTTCCAAGCTGGAAGTTTTAATTAATAAATTAACATGGTCGTAAATTATGAATTCAGTAAAACAGCTCTAGAAAAAAAACTGCTTATACAAACTTAAAGTGAATAGCGTTTCGTTTGACATTGAAAATTTGTTTTTTGATGGACGACCCAGGAACCAAATAATGTAAACGGCGAATCGGAGACGTCAAGGAAAATCAGTGAGCTCCAAAATACGATCGCCAAGCAGGTTAGATACATGCCGAAGCATCATGCTGTACTGAGGATTAGGTGGCGTTGAGGAGTTGGCTCCATGGGCTGATAGGTGCACGTTCTATAGAGTGGTGTAAAACATTTTAACCTTGTGAAAACAAACTATAAGTTAATAGCTGAAGTGTTTCGTAAAAAAACAATGTATAGTTCAACTATTACTGTTTGATAATAAAACATAACCCCTTCTTTTTGAGCATGGCTGCAGTCGGGTAAAAAACAAAAAGGCTTATATGAATTGTTACAGGTTTACAATAGAATACATCTGCCAAAATAATCGTCGTATAATAAGTTTCGTGATAATTACATCGTAAATATGTCAATGTGATGTATCGCACCGTATCTGCATCTACATAAATCTCTCTTCGGCTTCAGTGAAATTTTCATCAAATAGAGGCGAGACATATCTATGTAACTCTCGTTAACCTTGTCTGCCCTTGTCATCCCTTTTGGGGGAGCCATCACTTTCAGTCCTACAAAGAAAAGAATATGAGTTTTTGCTCATTCAAAAGGGGATTATGTGATATCTTTAAAACTAAATTACTCTACTGCATAGAAGCTCGAATTGAGTCTTAAATTAGAAAAATACAAGCAAGTTTTTAAATATGTACAATAACACGATCAAATTTGATTAAAATAAGTTTAACGAAAGCACGATAAATAAACTCAAACGAAGTTTTGTAAGTGCTTAGTTTAAATGTGTTTCAAAAGTAAATAGCAATATTATAATGGATAAACTTACACCTCAGTGCTTACCAGTATTTAGATACCTACTTTTTACTGTCACGCCGGTAATATTACAAGACAAGAGATGGGAAAAAATTAAAGTTAATATATCAACAATAAATCAGTAATGCCACCTATCTGAGTGCATCTTCCCCATTGGAGCCTTATCTTCATCACCACCCAATCAAACTAACAGACCCCTAACACCGCGGTCTGGTCGCCATTGCACGATCGTGTCGCCATCTATAACGCATACATCGTACTAATACGCATATGGACTTGTACTACTGTATATTGCTAACCAATTATATTTAGCACTAATACCTGCTAGATTAAGTAGCGCAATAATTGTAGTTTTTTGGCTAATGCATCGTGAAACTTTATGAAAAATATAAGGGACTGAAAGCCTTATCAGTTAATCTACGGTTACTAGTCATATACAGTGTGTTAGGTTAAACAAGGGACATACTTTCCGGTTGTATAGTACTCATGGAAATCAACAACTTCGTCCATGGGACCAACTCTGAAATATGAACAAAAAATATTAGCTTTTCCATACATTTTGACGAATTATGCGAACATAAATGTACTGAACAGCTGATTCTTTTTTCGTGATTCATTGTCAAAGTTGTTCATTTTCATGAGTATAGTAACCCCTGAAAGTATGTCCCTAGTTTAACCTAACACACTGTATAAAGCTGTTTGACGAAGTAAAAACTTTCGTATACTTTCGTTAACATGGGATAAGATTTCTTGGAAGCGGTGTCGGTAACTGGGGAATTTCTTCAGCAATTGTTACTGGGAGTAACGAGTGCCAGTAGTTCTACAACAACAAGCCCAGATATGCACCAAATAAATCAAAAGCTTTCCAAGTTGCCCGCCCTCAAGCTTTAAGTCTCCCCAGATGTGGGCACTATCGTCTATGGCTATATTGGAACTGAATATGCCTCAACCGGCAACAGCCGATATCTCCAGTTTCAAATGTTAATAGCAAAAACATTTTAGAATCAATTTGGCGCTCTCCCATCACTTTAATTAGTTACAATTCGATGCAGTGGCCAGATAATAACCATAGTAACTAAGTAAGTTTAATTGTATGTATAGTTTAGTTTCATTTTTAAATATTCATAGCAACTATATTAACCTTGCCGTTTGTCAAAACTATATTCGTTCTGTCATGCAGAGCATAAACTACCGTATCTGCCCTATTATTGAAAATTAAATCTTATTAGCTTACTGTTAAGGTCAAATAAGGTTCTTTGCGCTCTGCAAGGCAGTATTCATAAAGATTTAATGTAACCCCCGGCGTTCCTATAAGACGAGCCTACGTACTGAAAGCCTTAAATGCAAGAATGAAAGAGCATGCCACCCTTACGGTCTATACGACATGCTACTAATAACATACTGCTGCTCGATCGCTGAATATAATCCGCTTCACTGAATGCTTATATTATTACTTAGAGGCATAATTTAAATTACAGTTTTGACAAAAGGTTTATTGTTCTAAGGTCAGGTTTAAGCAATCATATTTAATAACCTAATAAACTGCTGCAATATATTGCTCGAGCCTGCCCTTAACTACCCTACTAGTAAGGATGTTCCATTTGACGAACGCGCGTGAATGATACCAATTTAATCCTCATAATAATGAAATAAAAGTCACATTTCGCGCGCTCGTGAATTGCATTGTCTATAGCATGCGACCCATAGACTAACCATCGGCGCGCACTGACATCACGTAAGACTAGAAGACTACCATAGGAGCATAGGATCACATTCATTGACACTAACACTAACCATCACCGGTGACAACCTCTGTAGTTGGGATACTCCATGGTAATCAGTATTTGTACCCCCTTCACACAAAGGCTGGCTTTAATGGACCAGTAACTTCCATCGCTTCGTATGTATTGGAAAGCTCTATAAATGTAGTTAGTCAAGGAGTGATGGATGTTTTTGATGGATAATAAGTTGGCCAAAATGTGGAGGTAGTTTTAGAATATTTTGATGGTAAGTATGCATCTTATTAAGAGAGGCAAAAGACAAAAACAAACAATATAAAAAAGTATTTAAAAAAATTGTCATAAGTACGCAATAATATAGAGGGTATTTTGCAAACGTTTAACCCCTCGCTCCTTAGAATAAAGTTAGCTTAAAAAGAACAAAGATAAGCATCATTTGTAAATATTGCATAAAATTTCAATTTCATAAGAAAGTACTAATAAACGTATTTTAGTCTTGAGACACTCTCACGTTTACCATATAAACTAACACTTGATTCCTCATGCAGTCAGCAGAGCTAAGCTCGTGGCAGCGCCGAGTGGCCGAGCTGAACAACAAAGTGTCCGACCTTGAGGACCGCCTGGCCAAGGGCGAGAAGGAGCTCGCCAAGAAACAGGACGAGTGCGTCAAGCTGCAGAGGGACTTGAGGGAGAACGTGGCGCAGAAGGAAGACCAGGTGAGCACCAGAGATTGGAACCATTTTACAGCTGAGCTCTTCGAGAGAAGGGTTTCTCAAATATTTAACACCAGCACTATGCTTACAATGTCATCAAGCGCGTAAAAATCTTTGTGGCACTGAGTGTTCTTGTTTGTAGGGAAAAGGTATGAATGGCCATTACAGGAATAAAAGTAATTACAGGCACATAAGACATTTCAGTTTTGTCTCTAGGTTGACAGGTGTCTGTTGGGAGGGGTGACTACTTACCATCAGGTGGGCCGTTTGATAGAATACAATATACAAATATAATTTTTCTTTTCCAACTGTACCCTATCGTGAAATAATAAGATAAAATAATAAGTTTCAGAAAATAAGTTTTTATTATTAAGTTTGCTTCACTATTGCATTGGGTTTTACCTGTAAGAATAGTTAAGTAGTAAAATAAATAAATAAATAATAATATCCTTAGACATTTCACACAACGCCATATAGTCCCAAGCTAAGCAACCTAATGCTTGTGTTATGGTAACGAGATGGCTGATAAACTACTTATATACATTTTTTTTTGTTAATACATACATATTATAGATAGAAAATCACCCAGACCCGTAACAAATACTTGCAGGTCGTACAAATATTTGTTCCGTGCGGGAATCGAACCCGCGACATGCTGCGCAGCAGTCAGTCACTCAACCACTGCGCCAATCGTGTCGTCATACACAAATAATTATATCCACAATGAACAACGTGAGCTCTTTGTTCAGGAGGAGCGTATAACGACGCTGGAGAAGCGGTACCTGAACGCACAGCGCGAGTCCACGTCGCTGCACGACCTCAACGAGAAGCTGGAGCAAGAGCTCAACCACAAGCAGGCGCAGCTTAAGGTAAGACAGGAAAGAAAGAATGAAACTACATTTATTTGCGCTAAACATAACGCAAAGAAAAACACAAATATAAAAAAGAACGAGTTGAGTTCCAACTCGTTATTTTTTATGAAGTGGTCTTGCATCATTCCTCATGAGGGAAGGTATCCTCGGTAGTAGCAGAACTAGTTTATTCTAGAAAAGGTTTTAATTGTTCCAGAAGTCAATAATAATTTGTCAATAACGAAAATCAAGTTATAATCTGAAACATGGAACGATTTGTTGTCCAGAAAACTAAACAGGCAAATATTTTTACTGTAATTTCCTGGTAGATTAACAAGTAGTTTGTATCCTATATATTACTTAAGGCAGGTTAAATTAACTTCAGCAGTTAAGCTCTGGCGCGGGATGTTATTTCACGCGACTGCGCATTAATTTTGTTTATGCGACTGTTCGCGCCTGTTTCAACACCTACGGAGGTGTTCAATGTCGCTCGCGTCGATGGGTCAACTAACTTATATGGGAAATTAGTTGACATTGATCAACGCGAGCGAATTTCTACTCGGAATTCTCTTCAATTTTGCCAGAGCTTTAAGTGTCTGCTGCGGTAGGTACTTAGTAAATAACAGTCGATGATAAGGTGGAATCAAAACTAGACATTGTGGAATATCGTTCTACAAAAATCCTAACTCATCTTCTTCATGGCCTTGTAACTAACAAAACTAACCTAGCCCCGCTTCCAGTAGTCAGCACTCTCATAGACCATGCCACGTCATTCGCATTGCAGCTGCAAGAGGAGAAGATCGCCGCCATTGAGGAGAAGCTCGAGCTGTCCACACAGAAGTTGGCGCAGATGTCCTCGCTGCCTGAGATGGAAGAACAGCTTAAAGCCAGGATGGAAGCGCTTAGTCAGGTGGGTTGAGGGGCATGCGGATGGGAGGGGGCTTTAAATGTTTACATGTAGGACGCCAGATTTTGTTCAGTAATTAGGTTGTTTGTGGTGGGCTTACTCTGCTTCCTAACCAAAAAAGTAACTTTTAATGCATATCGCGCGAATGCTCGATTACCCAATGATTTTCTCGAATAATGATGTCGCCTACGTGAACTGCATGATCGCGTACTTCTGCGACAATCACTTTTGGTTAGAATGCGACCTCGTTATAAGTTTAGTACCCTCTGGTTTAACTGTGGCTAACTCTAAGGATTCTGAACTGGTTACTAAAATCGCATGTCGATTTTATCTGTTACCTTTGATTCGTTAGACAAAATAACAGCAACCCGACAGTTGACATAATGTTTGACAGCAGATTCGGAATTCAAAGACAATTTTTTCTTTTTATTAATTTTGGGCAATTATGTCCCGGCTGTCATTTGTGCATCTTTGAAAGTCGTTACGGGTCGTCAGAAGCCCGAAAATCTGACAGTCAGTCTTACCAAGGGGTATCGTATTGCCCAGTTACTGGGTTGTGGAGGTCAGATAGGCAGTCGCTCCATGTAGAATACTGGTATTTAGCTGCATCCGGTTAGACTGGAAGCCGACTCCAACATAGCTGGGAAAAGGCTAGGCAGATGATGATGTCTACAAGGTTAAGGGGACAATCTTTTTGGCTATAAAATGAAGTTCTATTGAACATGAGACTAACAGAATTTGATCATTGCTTCTAGTTGTAGTGACGATGGAACTAACAAAACATTCGTGCTTCGCGCTTCTCATGCTCCATTCCCATTTTAGTCCTTTGACATTTCCCTGTAAAGTGGTATGATCCTAAAATCTTCCTAGAATCATTTGTTCGCAGAAGCTTTTATATGTATGTGTGTCGACTAATTTAATAACCTAAATAATATTATTGTCCCTTAATGAAATTTTATAGATGCTGGAATAAATTTATGTTTATTTGGAATCTCACATATGGCAAGAGTTCAAATAATATATTTGTAATCAATGTTTCAATTGTCCCACGTTCAAAGTGCAAGTTGTCTTGTGACAGTGTAAACATTAACAGCATATTAAACTTTTACCCACTATAATAGTAAACTTGTGCAATAAAACTTGCTAGAAATACTTTGAACTAATTTAGGGCTAATTTTTCCAACGCTTGACATTTTTACACGATAATTTTTTTTGAAATTTTACAAAACATCGACACGTGTCTATTTTAATAAAAATAAAAGATACCAGAGGGGCAATTCTCCAATTTTTAAGAACATTTGTAATCTCAGTCTGCCAATAATACCTCTAATTTTCCAATATTTCTAACAAGTCCGTGACATTAATGGTCGCTGTGATTGCGAGTTTATTTTAAATTTGGAAGAATAAGTCCTTGTGTATGTGTGTGATGTGTAGAATATAAGATTGTCCAAATTATAACGCATTTTTTCTATAATCCAGGTTGTTTGTCCGCAGGCACAGGAGCGCCACGGCTCCGCCGAGGACCGCATCCAGCGCCTGGAGGCCAGCGTCGAGGAGAAGAACGCCGAGCTCATGCGGCTCAACCAGCGCCTGCGTATGAATGAGGAACATAACACCAGGCTCTCTGCTACTGTGGATAAGCTGCTCTCCGAATCGAATGACAGGTGTGTATGCTCTTTTAATAGATTTAATGATAGCTACAGAAATCTTATGAAATACAATGGCTTCGAGGAACTATTGTTGTTGTTATTTAAATTTATTGTCCTTTGATTATAAGTTAGTTGAATGTTAAACTCAGTGGAATGGACTGAATAACAAACCAGTAGAAATCATAGTCTGAAAATTTTGGAATTTATTTTGATTTTAAGACGCTCTTGGTTTATTAAATAAGCGTATACGATAACAAATTTTAGTAACCAGACCATAATTAGAATAAAATACAATATTCTTCTCTCGCGTACAGGTTGCAAGTCCACCTCAAGGAGCGCATGCATGCGTTAGACGAGAAGAACGCCTTAACGCAAGAGTTGGAGAAAACGCGCAAGTACGCCGACGAGCTGATGGCGGAGAAACAGGAGATACTCAAGGAGCTCGCCAAGTGGCGCATGGAGACCGAGCAGGTAACTTATACTGCCCTTAGACTGGGCACAAACGATGTACACATACATAAACTAGCTTGCGTCTAGTCCACCAGTCAATATTATATTCGTATTATTCTACGCGAGTAATATGATGTTGCCCATAATATAAATCTCAATGAAATTAGACTAAGAGCCGATTTCACCAATGAAGCTGAACCCGATCCGCACGCATAAAGCACGTTTAAGAACTGTCAGTATCATTTTTCTATGGAATATTGACACTGAAAGCTCTTGAACGCGTTTTAGATGTGTTGATCGTGGGCCTGTGGGCTGTGAATAATGGGTAGATCAGGACCAGGAGATGTCAGCATGAAGGAAGGGGATTGTCCGAAAGGGTTACCGCTACATCAGAAAATAAAGGTCTAAGAAATGAACATGGATGGGTATTAGTCTGTAAGAGTCGTAACACTTCCTTCCGCTCCACCCAGAGCAGGGGTCATTTGATGATTTCTCAACCGTTAAAAAAAGATGTGTTGATCGCATTCAATGTCAATGTTGAAATTGGCTCTAAGTACTGTAAGTTTCAACCGAAAGCATCAAGCCGAGTCCCAAAAATATCGTTGAAAAAATGTTTACATTATGACCTTTGTGTGTTTCGATTCCAGTTAAAACGTCAAATGTTGGAGCAGGAAATAGCTTTCAACATCCAGCAGACGGACGCGCTCACTCGCTCGCTGTCACCCGCCGCGCAGCCGCAGCCGCCGCCCGGCCTGTTCCAGCCCAAGGTATACACCACGCCTGATTATTTTGATTTATAAATAGACTAGCTGACCCGACAGACGTTGTCCTGTCTTAACTATGATACCTAGGTAGGTAGGGTAGGTAGGTACCTACCCTACCTACCTACCTACCCTTCATACCTACCTACCCTACTTACCCTACCTACCTACTTACCCTTCCTACCTACCTACCCTACCTACCTCCCTTACCTAGTTATTTTTTTTAAGAACCTTCTCCTGACAATAACAAACACGACAAAAAAAGAATTAGAGGAATCGGTTCAGCTGCTCTCGAAATTTGCGCTTAGCAACACATTCAGCGATTTATTTTTATATTATAGAAGAAGATGTTCTTGGATTTAGGTACAGTCATGGAAATTAACTATGAAATAGATTTACACACTATATCAATTTATCGCGTTATAACGATTTTATACGGCATCCAAAGAATGTCAGTCAGCTGCAAATCTATAAGGTTATTCTGGTGCGTGACTAAAATCTGGAACTATGTCGCCATCTTGTTTTGCTAACACGACGCCCCCTGTCAATGTCATTCAGACGCCAAAATATTACTGTAGCATTTTCATTAGATTGTTAATTTATATTCTAACAATAATAATAATAACCGCACAAGACCTACATTTAGATCAACTGTATCAGAGGATTCTTTTTCTCTTCTTTTTCCCATCAATTCACACTTGCTTTTTCAATTCACTAGACACAGAATGGTCGACATCGGCTTATTGCCATAAAGTCAAAGTCAAATCATTTATTTCAAATAGGCACAAGTAAGGCACTTTTGAACGTCAAAATGAACAAGAAATAGAATTGATTCTAGTCGCCCCTTCCAAAAGGTAGTTTCGTGTGGAGAAGAATGGGCAAGAAACTCCACCGTTACTCTTTTAAAATGTTTTACAATGTTTTGTATACATGAATTATAACATTATATGTGAAGTCGATGCACCCAGAATAAAAACACTACACCACAAAAGGTGAAAAGAAAAACACATATAGTAATGGCAGGTAAACTTAAGTATGTCACAAGTACATGGTGCTCACATATTTACAAACATTCTAAAAGTTAATAATAATAAATCAGTCAATGTGTGAGAAGTTATTTCAACATGTTAAAATAGTATTTTACTAATAATAAATTATTACCTAATTTACTTAGCAACCAGTTTGATTTTGTCTAGACACTAGATTGTCCTGTGGAGCAGGACCAGCACGTTTCCAAGCATCCTTATCCTTTATATAGAATAATATATAGATATGAATACATAGATAAAAATAGAATAGAATACATTGTTAATTTAATTTTTCTTTGCGATGAAACGCTGTATTGCGGGCGTTTAAACCAGTGTAATAGCAATCAAACAATTTAAGTAAGCTCTGCAAAATGAGAACCTCGTATCTTCAAATTACACTACACTCGCATTTTAGGTATTTATTTTGTATTGTTCTATAGTTTCTATTTATTTTTTATGAGACTAACTAAGTAAAGATTAGATGAATATGCATTGTCCGCAGCTGGACGGCTCTTGGGAGAAGCTGCAACAAGCGCACGTGCTCGCCAACGTGCAGCAACCCTTCGACGTGTCCAGCGACGCCGAGGTCAGTTCTCTATACGAAGTTAGTTGTTGCACATTTTATTATCGCATGACTTACATAACATAAGTAAACATATTTGTGGGATCAACATGGCCAGTGCTCGCGTAAATATAGAACTATAGAAGAAAAAATGAGAGGCTTTTGTTCAGCAGTGGAAGAAATGAAGACTTTAAACATGCCTGCCGATTCTTGGGAAAAGCTGAAACAAGCGTTGATATTAGCCGAGGTCAGTCGGTATACATTGATATTAGCCGAGGTCAGTCGGTATACGTTGATATTAGCCGAGGTCAGTCGGTATACATTGATATTAGCCGAGGTCAGTCGGTATACGTTGATATTAGCCGAGGTCAGTCGGTATACATTGATATTAGCCGAGGTCAGTCGGTATACGTTGATATTAGCCGAGGTCAGTCGGTATACATTGATATTAGCCGAGGTCAGTCGGTATACGTTGATATTAGCCGAGGTCAGTCGGTATACGTTGATATTAGCCGAGGTCAGTCGGTATACGTTGATATTAGCCGAGGTCAGTCGGTATACATTGATATTAGCCGAGGTCAGTCGGTATACGTTGATATTAGCCGAGGTCAGTCGGTATACGTTGATATTAGCCGAGGTCAGTCGGTATACGTTGATATTAGCCGAGGTCAGTCGGTATACGTTGATATTAGCCGAGGTCAGTCGGTATACGTTGATATTAGCCGAGGTCAGTCGGTATACATTGATATTAGCCGAGGTCAGTCGGTATACGTTGATATTAGCCGAGGTCAGTCGGTATACGTTGATATTAGCCGAGGTCAGTCGGTATACGTTGATATTAGCCGAGGTCAGTCGGTATACGTTGATATTAGCCGAGGTCAGTCGGTATACGTTGATATTAGCCGAGGTCAGTCGGTATACGTTGATATTAGCCGAGGTCAGTCGGTATACGTTGATATTAGCCGAGGTCAGTCGGTATACGTTGATATTAGCCGAGGTCAGTCGGTATACGTTGATATTAGCCGAGGTCAGTCGGTATACGTTGATATTAGCCGAGGTCAGTCGGTATACGTTGATATTAGCCGAGGTCAGTCGGTATACGTTGATATTAGCCGAGGTCAGTCGGTATACGTTGATATTAGCCGAGGTCAGTCGGTATACATTTTTGTTCACGTGACTCGTCGAAATGTAGGGAACAGCTAATTTCTTTCACGATTTCGGAGTTGGTCCCATTGTAAAAGTTGTTGTATACAAAAAGTTGTTCAGTTTGGTGGTCTCTAGACCACCACATATCTTTTTGTATTTATATACCCTTTCGGTTACAGTATAGTACTTTAAACGGCTGTCATTTGTGCATGTTTGACAGTCGTTACGGGTCGTCAGAAGCCCGAAAATCTGTCAGTCAGACTTACCATCGTAGTCTTACAGTCGGTATCGTATTGCCCAGTTACTGGGTTGTGAACTTCAGATAAGCAATTGCTTCATGTAAAATACTGGTATTCTGCTGCATCCGGTTAGACTGGAAGCCGACCCTAACATAGTTGGGAAAAAACTAGGTAGATTGATTTTTATATAGTACTTGGAAATAAAATGTTTTAACAATATGGCATACATATTATTTGCCGCGAGTTTGTATGTAGAAACCAGATCATGGAATACTCTATAAACTAGGAGACGTAGGTGTAGTGTACGGACGCGTGTAGTGATGTGATGGTCGTGCGCCCGCAGAACGACGAGTCGGACGGCGGCGCGGACGCGGCGGGCCACACGGACGCGGCCGCGCTGGCGCTCATGCTGCAGGAGCAGCTGGACGCCATCAACACCGAGATCCGCCTCATCCAGGAGGAGAAGCAGACCACCGAGGCGCGCGCCGAGGAGCTGGAGTCGCGGGTGAGCCCACCGACCGGCCCTATGTGGCGCTACTACTTTCATTAAAAACCCAAGCTCTAGGGACTGTAGCAATAAGAGTGAATTATAACGTCGATTCGTTAGAGCCTGTTTTCTGTGGACGATTCTTAAATATAAAATAGAATTGGTGAAAAAAATTGGTTTTATATATTGAGAAAGCCAAATTGAAACCTAATAGAACTCCTTAGTGATTTTATTGGAGAGATGCAGATAAAGGCTAATAAGGTAAGGTTATCATTTATGGTGGGGGTAGATTAGTATAAAATACTAAATCATAATTTGATGGGGTTTCTCCTTGCATAGAATAGAAATCATTGGTTATGGGAAAATTTATAAACTCGGTCTACATCTGTGTAACAATAATTGTATTAAAATGTTTCAGCTTGCATTCTGCTTATCCCCACAACTTGTATTTTTAAATAAAATAATAGAATTCTCGGTGATGGGTCATACAATCTGTTCATTTCATGGTGTTAAGTAGTGGCGGCTCGGTAAATACTCAAACTGTTCGTTTTGAAAAAAAAAACGTATTTACAAACAAAATTGGTGTTTTTACGTGCCGCCACTTTTCATATTTTCATCTAAGTATATAATATTATATGGGACTTCAAGTTTCGTAACAGCTCCATCGCCTAGAATCACTTCTCTAGCTGCCTACGACATAGTTGTACTACGTGTTAATCGCGGATAAATTTGCTTATGAGAAGATTCACGAATTGATTGAGAAAATATGACAGTTTTCTGGGAATTTCGAAACGACGATAAAATTATAAGCTTTTGGTTTGTGTTAAAACCAAGAATGATGACTATGCGCCGGATTAGCGCGCATTATGCTATGATTGGATGTTTTTTGAGTCAATATTTTAAGAGCAAAACGTTGAATATAAATTCATTATCCTTATTATTACTGCCCTAAATCTTTCAAGATTTTCGAAATAAACTCTGAGCTCCAAATGTTATAATATATACAGGTTGCAATTGAATTCATGGGCAATATTTTAAGGGGTAGTACTCATCATTATTAAGTCGTTGACTGCCACGCAGCAGAAACAATAGAAAAACTATTGTTCGCGGCTCACCGGTGACTGCCTTGGCGCTCAACGTGTTAACAACTTTTACTATGGGAACACCCCTTTTTTTTGAGAGTGGGTATTCATCCAATGATTTCTGCCGCTCTGGGTGGAGCGGAAGGAAGTGCCAGACTCTTACTGACTAAAACCCATCCATGATCCTTCCGTAGCCCTTTATGTTCCGGGGTAGCGGTAACCCTTTTGGACAATTCCGCTTAATGGGAACACCCCTTTTTTTTTTTTTTTTTTTTAAGGCTGGGAAATCATCCAATGACTGCTCCCGCTCTGGGTGGAGCGGAAGGGAGTGTCAGACTCTTACTGACTAAAACCCATCCATGTTCCTTCCGTAGCCCTTTATGTTCCGGGGTAGCGGTAACCCTTTCGGACAATCCCGCTTATGGGAACACCCCTGGCATCGCGATGAAAACAGCCGATTTTTATTTTCGCGATTTTAGATTTGATCCCAATTCAATTTCAGCCTGTATATATAAAAAAATATTAATTATTAATCGGCATTTTACAAACAGTATTCCCGACGTTCGGACTTCTCAGAATACTTAAAATTTTCTCAGCCATTCTTGTCAATTGAAATAAGACGTTGGAACCGTTGGACGTAGTACAGCTATGCGGGCGGCTGGCATGAGCCCCAGTGCGCTATTAACAGGATGTATATAAGCGGGTGTGGTCCGGGCAGGTGGGCAGCTACGAGCACATGAACGTGCTGGCGCGGCGCGACAGTCCGCCGCGCGCCGCCTCGCCCTCGCGCCGCGTCGGCCACAAGTACCACACCGTACGTATGGCCGCGCCACTAGCCCTTCACTCATGCAGGATATCATCTGAACGACCCAACTCAGTTTCCTTCATTTTTTCATTTTCATCGTCAAAAGTCCTTGCCTACCCTTTATCACAAAAATCGCAAACATGGCTATCGCATTTCTTGCAAATTTGTCGTGACGTTTATGTTCCCATTTACACACAAAATCAGAACTATTAAGCATTGTACCTTCTATGTATGTCGCTGTCATCTTGTTGGATCTACTATTTGATTGAATGACTAGCGCGTTCATTGAATGATGACGTTTAATTGAATAACTAGGCAGAACGTTGATTGAACAAGCGTCACTCAACGTCTAACTAGTTAGCTAATTGTAACATAACCCTTTCAACAGAGCAGACATAAAATCAGTCAGGTGATTTAAATTTAGTTCAGGTCAAAATTTAGTATCCTTTGGCAGGCGGATGGGGGTGGGAGGCAGAGGGGGGGTGTCCCCTCTCCCCCGGTACCACTCCTGTGAAAAGGTGCGTAAGCACCATTTTTGAGAAAAACTGATATTTGTAATCTAACCTCAAAACACATCATTATCACCTATTATGGTCGGTGAAAATCACGTGCGGCTCTAAATTCGCTTCCAATCAATATTAACAAAGGCGTCGTCGACGGAGCCCCGCCTCGCGGGGCTCCTACTTCTGGCTGGTTTGAAAAAAAAATACACGAACCCCTTCTAACCTAGCCTGTCCGAGTTGGGGTGCCCCAAATCCCGAGCTCGCTTCGCTCGCTCTTGCATACGCTTTGCATGCAAAAAGGAGTAACACTAGTCCCCTCCGCCTGCCAAAGGTCATGGTCAAAATCCAACCCCAACCAACTCATGGTCACCCTAACCAAACATTACAAAGTCGGCTATATCCCATTCAACGACTTCACCAAATGACGTTCAGTCAAGACGTTGAACGTTACATTCAACGTCTTGACGAGTTGTCCTTTAGTCATTCAATTAAATGTCGTTATTGAATGAACGTGCTAGGTATTCAATCAAATAGCAGACTCAACCAGATGACTGCGACATATACATTGCTCAAATTAAAGTGTTAATACAGATGGACTAAAGTTTGATGATCGATATTATGTTCAAGCTCAAAACAAATCAATACAAATTTTCTAAAGTTCGTTAACCAAATACATTCTACGAATTTATCAGCAATCATTTCAGTCCATTTCAATTTGCATTCCACTAAGGACTTTTTGTCTATACATGGTATAAATAATAATAATCATTAACGAAAGATAAGCAGCAAACAAATGTCAATACAATTTTGGATTCAGTATAAAATATACATTCAATAAAATAACATTCCTGGACTTTTAAACACCCTGTATAGACATCTCGTCCGATAAGGTATTTGATACATAACATAGTCTGATTAGAAAATCTTAACCCGGTGTTTGGTAAAGAGTTGTAAAATTATTTACATTTTGGTTCAGTATTTATTAAAAAAGTTGTAAAATAATATTTAGTTACTAACGTGTAATCATAAGCAGTTGGAAACATTGGAAAATAATATCATGTAGTCGTAAGGTGTGCTAGTCATAGCTTACTAACATAACTTGGTACGCCGGTTGGTGTCCGGCCAGGCGCCTGCGTCGATGTCTCCCGCGCACCACTACCGCGCGCCGCCCGCCTCGGAGAGCCTGCCTGCCAGCCAGGTCCGTCACATTACTCATTACTGCCAGATACTGCAGTACCTGTCGTACTGACGAGACTGTACCGCTCAACTGATGTTAGCTATCGGGACTTCAAATCAATCAAAATTTTCTCTAGAATAACTTTCTGGAACTATTGTAAAATTGGAGCTTTACGAAGGAAGCTGCTGAACCTATACATTTTATGTTTTTCGACAGTTTTCCCTAACATAAATAACGCCCATATAATTTGTTTGAGTGTCAGCCAAATGCAGTTTAGCGGTACATTCTGTACAAGGAAGGTACACACGCATACACAGGAATGGCTTACAGCTGTGTGGAAGTTTGCGTCACTTATCAACATTTGTCTTATGTGCGGTGATACAGCTTGTTGTTTTCAACGAATATCTGTCATCATTATAAAGAACATTATAAAAAACATCCATCTGACGTCTCTGAACACTCGGGTCTCTACAAATTTGGAAAAACAAAAAAAAAACAGATATCGTAGTGTATAAAACTCAAAATATACAATATTACAGCATAAAAAAATCATTTCATCAAAGAGGGAGAAAACAGAGGAATTCCTTAAAAATTTAGTTGAACTTTTTGATTCAATACGCCCGTGGCAGACAAAGGAAACATATTTTTATTACAATATTAACATTTTCAAACAAGCTGCTTCACCCAAATTTCGATAAAAATGCGAATTTTATATATGTAGCTTTTATTTAGTTAATAATTTGAGTAAAATGTAAATATGTCTTCCTAGCATTTAGCATGAAACGCCCTCTATATTGTGATCAAATGCTATGGTTCGGTATTATGCCTTATTGTCAATTACATATTAAAGATTGATTTTACCACTTCTCCAGCAGTCTTTTAACCAACTTTAGCTTTGCTAGGCAATCGCCAAGGTTTTACGAATAATATCATAAAATTATCATTGCCTTGCGTAAAAACTAATTTATTTTATGGGAAAGTGGTCGAACATAAACTTTTCTGGCCCAGAACATACGGCGCAACGCAACTGCAACTAAACCCTTTTGAAATTATTAGTTTGAATTGACTGATTTACATTGTGTTACAAACCAGTTTCAAAATGGTCGCGTCATGTGCGGTTTCTCAAAGGAGTCAATGACATAAACTCAAATGGAACTCAAAAGTAACTAGAAGTTGCAGTTTCGTTGCAGTTGCGTTGCGCCGTATGTGCTGGGCCTTTAACAGCGGCATGCCAGCTATACCCTTAAACTATGAAACACTTTGTATTAGCTAGTAGTATATTATATTAATACACACATCAAAAGTGTCTAGGGATCAACATATATTTTTGCAATAACTTTTCTCTTGATTGATATTAATTTAAATTTTCTTTAAGGATTCATCAAATAAAGTGTTTTCGTTTGTCACAGTAACGATAAACCAAGTCACCTTTGCATTAATAAAGAAATTTGCCATTTTCCTAATAAAGGGATTTTTGACATTTGAACCACTAACATTAAAGTTCGAAAAAAAGACTGAAATAACAGTTTTCTTTAAAATTTTATTGGGTAACTTAAACAATTAATAATCCGTGTTTCTACCGCGAACACTAACAACACAAGAACATCGGTTTGGCATACTCAAAATGAGTTCATCCAAATCACGCTGTGGAATGGCCGCCCATGTTCGTTGCAACAACAAAAAAAGGTCTTCTTGCAACTGGATACCCTCCATATTCGGCAGAGCTCTTCTCTGTAGCATATCCCATGCATGCTCAATCGGGTTCAAGTCTGGCGACTGAGCAGGCCAGGGCAGGACATTGATGTTAGCTGCGGCGAGAGTCTGTCTTACAACTCTTGCGGTGTGCGGTCGTGCATTATCATGCATTAACTGAAATAAGGGACCGATTTGCACTTGTAGAGGAACGATGACGTCAGATACAATCGTCTCAGCATAAATTTGAGCGTTGAGGTTGCCTCTGATCCAAATCAACTCAGTTCTTCCGCCGATCCAAATACCCGCCCATACCATGATGGTTCCACCACTATAAGGATGGACTTCCTGGCAGGATTTTAATCGCTGTTGGCGTCCAGGGGTTCTCCAGTGTCGTATACGTCTTGTATCCGGTCTCATACCAAAACGAGACTCATCAGAAAAGCACACGAAACGCCATTGTTCTTCTGCCCAATTTCTGTGTTCAAGAGCCCATTGATATCGAATCCTACGATTGTGCATTGCTATAGGTGGTACCCGTAGCGGTCTTCGGGAATGAAGGTTCACTTCATGCAAGCGGTTTCTGACTGTTTGGTCGCTAATTAAGTTCCCTGAAGAGTGATGAAGCCTCACGGCTAACATCATGGCGGTTATTGTTGGAGCTCTTCGAGTTAAGATTTGAATGTATCGGTCTTGTCTCCGTGTGGTGCAGCGATACCGTCCTTCATGGCGCTCAGCCACGGTACCAGTGCTTCGGTAACGTGTCCAAAGTCGACTGATAACACTCTGACTTGTATTCAGAGCTAAAGCCACAGTACGTTGCCGGGAACCAGCTTCTATCATTCCCACGGCTCTGAGCATTTCTTCCCTGCTTAAATGACGTCGCCGCTCCATAATAACGTTGGTTTTAATCAGTAGTAGGGAAACAGTAGCACTAATAATGTCTTCAATGCGTTGTATGTTTTTATAGGGAAAATATTGACAGCTGATTTTCATCTTTTACTCGAATTTGATTGACAGTTCCTGTTTCAAATTATGAAATGCACCAAAAAGGATCCATATAAATTTATAAAATCATAAATTTATTACAAAGCCACATCTCAATCTCAAGAAATCCGCATAAAAATGCTTGATCCCTAGACACTTTTGATGTGTGTATAATAGATATAAACAGTATTAATTAATAATATTAAATATTGTCATAAAAGTGCACAGCACTGCTTGACGCAACGTAGATTGTAGGCGATGCTTGTATGTGCAAGAAATATTATTTGTATGACGATGCAGTGGCACTCAACATGTGGTCCGTTTTTAATCTTTTCACTGGCATCAGTGGCATCTAGATAAACAATATATTGTTGGTAAAACTTATATCTTCATTATTTTGGTTATTAGTTAGAGTTGGTTCCTCCTCCGGACCCGAGCGAAAGGTTGAGTATTGCTGACTAGTGAGTAAAAAAAACTGTTCTGTATTACTTGTTATACCTACAAATATACATGTATTAATATTTAGTCTATTTTTATTATTCATAGAGATCGTCAAAGACATGTCCATTTAGATTATGCATACATACATTATTGTGAAAGGCATTAATTTTAGTCTAAAATATATATTGTTTTAACATAATCTTAAAGTGTGTTAGTTTGGCTGCTAGAGCCAAAAGAACTATTTTCAAAAATCATTACAAATACATAGAGTCATCATTAAAATGTAGCAAAATTTATTTAAAATATTAACATATAATGTTCAGTACATAATAAATTCGAATAGTTTCAGAACATAATATGATATAGATATCACGTAGGTATAATAATTATTTATTTTTGCATGTAATATTTGTCATACCCGAATCAAGAAAAACCTATTGTTTAGATGTTTTCAGACAGTATTTTCCAGCCCAAGGACCAGCATGCCAGATGCTGGTCCTTTGTTTCCCATCTCCATCATAGCTGATATCTACTATCATGATATTTTCTGTATTTCTTGGCGGGCAGCCTATAGTCTGTTCAATTTAGACATCCGAGGGTACAATAATTTGCACCCAACTGAAAGTTGGTAGGATTGTTCAAAACAGCATCATAAATGAAATCTTGATCCAACAGACAAACTATGTGTATAGTTTTGTTGGACATAATTTATGTTACAAACCCTAAAATGTACCTTTTTTAGATAAAAATAAATAATAATAATAAATAAATATAATCTAAAAAGTCCTCATCGATCCGATACCTCGGAAAAAAATTATTCGGAGTTGAAAGGTCATAAAAACGGGTTTGTAGTGATTTCCAACAAAACGGTAAGTTTTATCATAAAATTAGTTCACTCAAAAATTGTAGATCAGATAATTATCTATAAACATGCGTTCTCCTTTTTTTGTAAGAGCCACTGTTTCTAAGATATAACGATTCAAAAACATTACAGTACACTTTAGCCATCCAACCCCATGACAGTCAGGGTAGGGTCGTCGTGGCGGTGTCACTCGACATCGCCAACGCTTTCAACACCCTGCCCTTTTTTTTTTTTTTTTTAAGGCTGGGAAATCATCCAATGACTGCTCCCGCTCTGGGTGGAGCGGAAGGGAGTGTCAGACTCTTACTGACTAAAACCCATCCATGTTCCTTCCGTAGCCCTTTATGTTCCGGGGTAGCGGTAACCCTTTCGGACAATCCCGCTTAAACACCCTGCCCTGGAGTTGCATTGGGGAGGCACTCCGGTATCACCGGGTGCCGACCCACCTCCGTCGAATAGTCGTGGCGTACTTGACGGACAGGGCCGTCATTTATCCCGGTCGCGATGAGGAATTGAACCGGCGAGAGATGTCTTGCGGTGTCCCACAGGGATCGGTTCTGGGGCCGCTCCTGTGGGACATAGGTTACGACTGGGTGCTGCGGGCCGACCTCCCTGACGGCGTCAGCATAGTTTGCTACGTTGACGACACGCTGGTCCTGGCGCAGGGGTGGTCGCATCAGGCGGCGGCCGACGCGATGACACGCGGGGTTGCGACAGTCGTTGAGAGGATCCGGCAGTTGAGTCTCGAGGTGGCATTGCACAAATAGGCCACCATCGGGATCCCAACTTACGGTAGGAGGGGTTCACATCGGCGTCGAGACCAATATGAAGTACATGGGTCTCGTCCTCAACAGCCGATGGAATTTCGTGGAGCATTTCCAACGTTTGGCCCCCAGACTGGAGCGGACTGGGGCCGCCTTCAAGCGGCTCTTGCCCAAAGCTCGCCTCTTGCGGCGGCGAGCCGCCCATTACCAGAACGCGCCCCAAAAGGTAGTAGCCATTAGGCTGATCCGGGGGTTCCGCACGATCTCGGGCGAGGCGGCAATCCTTCTTGCCGGACTGCCGCCGTGGGATCTGGAGGCAACAGTTCTCGCGCACCTGTATGAATGGCGCGCGGTGGTACTAAGCTGGGGAGAAACTCCGTTTCCGCGGCAAATTGCGGCGGAGCGGACGGACCTCTGACGCGATCTTATTGCGTCCTGGAAACAGCGACTGTCGCAACCCAGTGCAGGGCACGCCACGACAGTGGCGATAAGGCCCCTCTTCGTCTAAGGGGCCTCTGCTGCAGTTGGCTTCAGCCCCTTTTACGCCTTCCAAAGGTCCGGGACCCCAGGGTCACGCGATGTGCCAAAGACTTAAAAATAATAAGAATTATATTTTTACTTGCTTTACAGTTTTAGTGATGTACAAATATTACTCAAATGATGATAACAATTCTTCCGACATTTTGAATCGGTAAATCTCAGAAAGGGTGGCTCTTAGGAAAAAGAGTACTCAGACCTTTTTAATAGATAATTATCTGATCTACAATTTTTGACCAGGCTAATTTCATGATAAAGCTTACCGTTTTGCTGAAAATCGCGAAAACCCGTTTTTGTGACTTTTGCCCCGAGTCCTTTTTTTTCCAGGTGTCGAATCGATGAGGACTTTAAACATTTAATGTATAATAGTGTTTTGAAAAATCCTACCAATTTTCAGTCGAGTGTTTTTTTGTAATCTCACCCCTATTTTTGTCTAGTCTAATTTGACCGGACTACTAGGTGACCTTTAACGATGCATGAACGCTAGGGCAGTACACGTCCCGGGTATAAACTGTCCTGCTCCCCCCCCCCAGCTGCAGCTGTGCGAGGAGGGCGGCGCGGGCGCGGGCCCGGCGGGCGGCGAGGGCGCGCAGTCCCCGCTGACGGCGCGCTCGCTGCGCCTGGAGCGGGCCGCGCGCGCCATACACGCCGAGCGGGACCGCCTGCGCACGCACTACCAGCCGCCCTATGACGCGTGAGTACTGCACTGGGTACTATGTGCGAGGGGGGCGGGGCCCGGCGGGCGGCGAGGGCGCGCAGTCCCCGCTGACGGCGCGCTCGCTGCGCCTGGAGCGGGCCGCGCGCGCCATACACGCCGAGCGGGACCGCCTGCGCACGCACTACCAGCCGCCCTATGACGCGTGAGTACTGCACTGGGTACTATGTGCGAGGGGGGCGGGGCCCGGCGGGCGGCGAGGGCGCGCAGTCCCCGCTGACGGCGCGCTCGCTGCGCCTGGAGCGGGCCGCGCGCGCCATACACGCCGAGCGGGACCGCCTGCGCACGCACTACCAGCCGCCCTATGACGCGTGAGTACTGCACTGGGTACTATGTGCGAGGGGGGCGGGGCCCGGC
Source organism: Hyppa rectilinea (assembly GCA_951799385.1). NCBI lineage: Eukaryota > Metazoa > Arthropoda > Insecta > Lepidoptera > Noctuidae > Hyppa > Hyppa rectilinea. Next base: position 874,234 of record OX637315.1, on the reverse strand, counting down.
GGGCGGCGAGGGCGCGCAGTCCCCGCTGACGGCGCGCTCGCTGCGCCTGGAGCGGGCCGCGCGCGCCATACACGCCGAGCGGGACCGCCTGCGCACGCACTACCAGCCGCCCTATGACGCGTGAGTACTGCACTGGGTACTATGTGCGAGGGGGGCGGGGCCCGGCGGGCGGCGAGGGCGCGCAGTCCCCGCTGACGGCGCGCTCGCTGCGCCTGGAGCGGGCCGCGCGCGCCATACACGCCGAGCGGGACCGCCTGCGCACGCACTACCAGCCGCCCTATGACGCGTGAGTACTGCACTGGGTACTATGTGCGAGGGGGGCGGGGCCTGGCGGGCGGCGAGGGCGCCCTATCCGTAATATCTTACTGTCTTATTACGTACGGAACCTCGGCGGGTGTGAAAAAGTGATTGACCCGGAGCGGGTGGAACGCACACACTGCGTAACTCCACCATTATGACCTTGCCTGTATTCACCGTGCCGGGTAATTGGTTGTCAATTATATTATTTCTGTTTATTTGGATCTAAAAGTTAAACATACAGCACCCTCTGAATGGTGACCAACTCTTCTAAAGGAACTAACCCAAAAATAAATACCAAAGAATGTTTCAGATACTCTTGTGAGAGTTAATAAAGAGGCACGTATTTGAATATCGAAGATTAAAATACCTACGCTTAAAATACCAATGTTCAAAACATCGAAAATTTAAATATCGATTATATCAAAATGTCGAAAATTGTTATACCTACGCTTAAAACGTCGAAGATTGAAATGCCGAGTGATTAAAATTTCGAATGATTCAAAATATCGAATGACATCATGCCTAAGTTCAAAATATCAACATTTAATACATCTCAGTTCATAATATCTACATTAAAAATACCTTCTAGTTAAAATACCGGAAAAAAGCGACGCCATCATGCAAGCAAGCATGGTTTCTGTCACGGCTCCGGCGCTGCAGGGCCCCGGAAGTCCCACGCGAGCTTAACGTCGCAGATGGTCTAAACGCTCACCACCGCACCTTCGGCTTGTTAAAACCACCTGCTCCTCAGCTCGCGGGCTGCCTCGCCCGTCCGCGCCTACGCGATTCTAAATTACACTCTAGGGGTAGGGCAGACAAGACTACGTGGAGTCGGTTTTGCAGCGATACGTTTCTGTCACTAACTTTAATAGCACAACATATTGACTTTCAAGAAAATATTTTAATTTAAAGACCTAAATACACGTTGAACGCCAACGCGGTCACCGTGTGTCCGACAAACAATAGTTTTTCTATTGTGTCTGCTGCGTGGCAGTCAATGACTTAATGAATGTATTAAATGTTGAAAATTAACCAATTTTTGCACCTAGGTATATTAATTTTCGATGTTCAAATAATATATGTACCCATCGATATTTAGGACGTTCGATAGTTTGTATGTACTTCGATATTTGGATCTTTCGATGTAACTTTTGTAGATATTTAGATATTAGATATATTGGACGTAGGATATTTAACCATTCGATAATATAAACTTTCGTTATTTAAATTTTCGGTTTTATGGTCGTTCGATATTTCCATTTCCGATGTTTTGAACATCGATATTTTAACAATAGGTATTTTAATCTTCGATATTCAAATACGTACCCTAATAATGTCTTAGGTAGATATGATTAAATCCGCACAACCAGATGCCAGGAAAATAACAAATTGGGTGAAAAATATATTGCTTTAAAAACTGAAAATTTTCAACATAACCGTATGTATGTATTAACAACGAATCTACAAAACTAACTACTAACACTTCTCAATTCCACGCTGCCAGGACTTCAATAATGTCGGGGAGCCTCGCGCGGATCCCGATGCACAGGTCTCCGATTTTACCTCAACCGGGACTCAAACCCGCGTCCGACCCGCAAGTGAACTTAGCTCACTTGTGGTGCGACTGTCCCGACACGTTGTTCAACTATGTGCCACATAGGCTGTGCCTTAAATCCAGCATGTACCGGATCGTTGATAGTTATCTGTTCCATCATCCGTGTTTGGTTAAATCTGCTAGTTATATTTGAATAAATGAAGTTAATGGCTGTTTACAAAATGAATTTATGCTACAAAAATTACATGTGCCTTAACAAGTTAACCGTGCACAACTTGTTGAAAAAAGATACTTTATCAAGAAAACAGAACCTCGTTTTTTGAAGTCGGTTAAAATTATTCTGTGTTGGACGTTCATCTAATCAACATTTCTCACAACATTTCTTTACGAAAAGACGTGGACAAACAATGTGTCGAGACAGCCAACTTAAAACTGTGTTGTATGCATTTCATAGCACATTTGCATGTATTTCTTTCTTTTCAGATTATTTAGTATACTCGTGCATGTACATATATTTATTTTTGTTCTAATATGTTATGTTAGATTCTTTAATAAATATTTAGATGTGTTACAAAATGGAATTACTAATTCTTTCCACCCAATAACGTCATGGAAAAGGGTTAAATTGTTACCGGTATGTTATTTGATTATTTTTATGTGTGATCCCCGATTCCATAGTAGATTTCGATATGGCTAAAATACTGTTTTAGTAATTCCATTTTAGCTAGAAGGCTTACCACTGGCTATGAGAGCACTATTATTCTTCAACGATTCTCCTTTGTGAGGCGTAATTATGGTTTGGCAAAAAAAAAGTTTCGTGTTTTGCAAGAAATATGCTTATTTCGTAAATTAAAGATGGAGTAACACTGGCTTAGGCTTATGTAATTTCCATGTGAAAGTATTGTTCTTGCTATGAAACACAGAGCCTAACATTTTTATGTTTATAGCACAATTCAGATTTTCGAATTAATGAGAAGTGATTATTGTATTACGCTCGCAGATATTGATGATTTATGCTACTTATTGAATTTCATTAAATTCCCTAAATATAGTTTCTTACATTAAACGCACTTTTTGCTGAACTTAGCTAAATCCTTGCATAAACCATAACAAAGCAAGTGAATCCAACCTCTGCCCACAGTAACATCTCGTCCAGCTCGAGCCAGGAGTCGCTGGGTGGCATGTCGGTGCCGCTGGGTCGCGCGGGCGGTTCTGCCGCCGCGTCGCTGGCCTCCATGCACCAGCAGAAGAAGCGCGGCATCAAGAGCTCGCTGGGACGCTTCTTCAGCAAGAAGGAGAAGGCGGGGATGCCAGTGAGTGGCTTGATTTATTGGGATTTCATTAGATGCTGTAACAAAAACATTTTAAAAGAGTATGCTGAGATGGTTTGTTGATGATAAGAGGAAGAACGAAAGACGGCTAACAAGGCAGATTTGAGTGGCGACACCCCAGAAGGACCGTATTTTTAGTGTTCTTCAGAAAGGTCAGATGTGCAGTATTCGCAATAGGCGTGCGTGTACGATAATGTATGAACGTAAACGAGGCAAAAGGATTATGGAAGGATAGTAGCAGATTCTGTAGTTTCTATTTACCCCCATGAACAAAAAGCGTGAGTTATGTAACTATGTTACTAACTAAAACTATAGTTATGTAACTGAAATTATAACCAAATACGTGAAAGTATGTTTTTGGGGTACGTGCGATGTAATTTTCGTCAGGCGTGTCCCTGACACACAGTTCCTGTGTACAGCAATATCCTTTATCTTAACAAACCTTACAGCATCAGCACCTAGGGTTCAAAACTATCTTTTTCACCTACAGCAAGGACAGAGTCCCCGATCCTTATCGTCCGTGTCGTCGCTGGGCCTGTCCTCGCTAGCAGACGACCCGGCGTGTAGCGACGCCATGACGCCGCACGCGCCCATGTCGCACGCACCCATGTCGCACCAGGACTACGCCAGGACCAAGAGCAAGTCAGTACAGACATGTTACCTGCCTTATGCAGCTTGGAGGATACTGAGGTGGAGGTCTCTATGTGTGGCCAGATGTGCATCCGCGCGCGTACTGTCGGATGTAACGAGTACCTGGTAAACGCGCGGTGGGGGCGCGTACGCTCGTTTAAAATCGCTCTTTAGGTGTTCATCTCTACCTTGACCTTAGTATATCCGCAGCCCACTTTTTTTTTCTTTACAATAACAAAAATCGTTTATTCTATAAAAAGGGACATATTTACAATAATAATATCTGAACAATTAGAGTAGAGCACAGTTGCTTATATGCCTGAACTAGGTCGAACCTGTGTTTCAGGCCTAACCTAATATAGACCTTTTTTTTTGTTAAGTTTTTCATAAACTGGCGCTGCGCACGGTTGGAAAAGTTTCTAGTGTGCTCTTGTAATTTATTTCCTTAAAAATATTAATATTACTCAAAATACCATAAACTGTGCGTAAAAGTGGAAAAGAACATTAAATAAAACTATAGCAGTGTTATCAATGACGTTCGTGAAGCGAAAAACTACAAAAGTGATTAATGCAAAAGTGGTAAACAAATGACTTGCAAAACGAATGAACCAATGTGAAACAGTGCTAAATGCTAATAAACTGTGATCAGAGAAATGTAAAGTCCCAAACCAGTGTAATAAAAGAAATATTAAGTGAACTAGAAGTGAACAAGCGATTTCTCTTAAAACTCAAACTCTAAATCAAATTTCAACATAATAAGGATCCGTTTTTTATTTGAAAATTATTGAGAACAACGCCATCTAACGATTAAATTGCAAACCATCAAGCCATCACTCGATACAGAATACAGTGTTACAACTGTCACAAAGCAATTACTTCGTCCACATATACCTAAAGTAGCGACATCTACTGACTAGAAAAAAGAATACCGAATCGAATATCACTTGCCTTTTTCAAACACCTATCGTACCGAACAAGTAGCCGATAGGCTTACACACAAGACTTTGAAGCAAGGAGTTCGAGTTCGAATCTCGCACACTAGATTATTTTGGTAAAAACATGAATTTTCTGGAGAATATTACGTTCCGGCGCACGCGCACCCGCTCTGAACCAGAAGACGACAGTACAGATAGGTCTCAAAATGTAACAACGAATAGCATGCCTGACATGTCCGAGGACGAGGATGACTCACAACTCAACATATTAAAAACTACGATCGAACGACTCACATCACAACTAAACAGTGCGCATAATGAAATTGAGTCGCTATCGCTTGAGAATAGCAATTTGAAAAAACAAATCGATGAACTAGCTAAAAGAAATGAACTCCTTAAGAAAATTAATAGCCCTGCTAAAATTAATAGCCCCGCTAAACAAAGATCTACGCCTAAAAAAACCACAAACAGATGTCCAAACAATAAGGAGACCCAAACAGAAAACTTGAGTAGCGAATATGTTAACGCGTACGGTAAGACTGATAAAAGGGAGATAATACAACAACGGACTAAAACTACTCGAGTATCACCGCCAAGCAGAACCTATAGCAAGCAGACTACAACTACAGATAAACCAAAAATATGTCTATTAAGCAGCGAAACCTCAAACATATTATACACCACTACAGAGAAAACTGACCTGGGAAACTACGAGATTTGCCACTATCGCAAACCAAAATGTGGAGTGAAGCAAGTACTTGAGAATATTGACGTAAAAGTTCAAACTTTAACAAATAAGGACTTCTGTATTATTTACATCGGCGAAGAAGACTTCCGAAGAACGCAAAACTATCTGGAATTAGTAATTTTTATTAGAGAAAAATTAATTTCACTAACCCATACCAATATCATTATTTGTCTACCGACATATAAATTTAAATTTAATAATAACTGTTATATAGAACAGCAAAACTATGGAAATACCCTGTACAATAGTAGAATAGAAACTTTTAATAACCTTTTATATATGGATACACAGACATTTAATTATGCATACCCACTGGACTCTAATCTCAATCTTTCCTATGACTACGATATGTATAACCAGCGCACGGGCGCACTGAATAGTACTGGCACGAAAGTTGTGGTATCAGACCTTCAGGATCTCGTTATGACAATAAACTACTTAAGCAATGATGACTTAGAGGTAGACCATTCACCGTGTGATAAAACAGAAATATCTATGGAACCACAACCACAAACCAGCCCTAAGTTTTTTCTCTAATAAAAACACCTCAAAAAAAAGTACACAAACACATTCAAACAAAAATATAAACATTCTATATCAAAACATACAGAGCCTAAAAAATAAACGATACCTATTAGAAGAAATCACAGATGAACATAAAATAGAAGCGCTTTGCTTTACGGAAACATGGATTACAGAATCTAAAAAAGACCTACTAAGTTTGGAAGGGTATACTGCAGCCGCCAAATACTGCCGCCATAACTATGCGGGAGGTGGTGTGTGCTTATTCTTAAGGGACGATGTTGAATTCAAAGAAAGACAAGATTTAACGGAAATGTCAATTGAATTTATATTTGAAACGTGTGCAGTAGAAATTCCTAAAATTAACCTATTATTAATAGTTATCTACTGGCCACAAAAAAATAGGGAAACCGAAATTTTCTATAGATCCTTGGAAAAACTTCTAAATAAAATCAACATAAAGGACAAACATAAACACATTATTATAGGCGGGGATTTCAACGTAAATATCCTTGAAAAAAATCGCTATACATTTAATCTTCTTAACGCTATGACTAAACACAATTTTCGACAATTAGTAACGGAACCTACCAGGGTAACCACCTCTAGCACCACATGTATTGACCTAATATTTACAAATGCGCACGACAAATGCCATCTAGAAGTGGTGGAGCTTGGACTCTCAGACCACAGAGGAATTGAAATAACAATACCTACCCACGATCCAATAAATAATAAAAAACAAACGATAACTCTAAAAAGGATCTATAACAAACAAAACATAGAATCGTTTAAAAAAGAACTGCAAAAACTAGACTGGAGTAAAATAATAAAGGAAAACCAAAGTATAAATACCAATTATCTGTCATTTCACAACACCATACAAAATATATTAAATCAGTGCATACCAAAGAAAACCATAAAAATTAAAAAGATATCATCTAAATCATGGCTTACGTCTGGATTACGAGTAGCATGCAAGCATAAAAGACAACTAAAAGCATTAATAACTACAACCAATAACAGTATATTGGAAAATTACTACAAGCGTTACGAAAAGTTACTTAAGAGAACTGTAGCCCACTCTAAAAAACTAAATTACATAAGGATAATGAGTAAATCTGAAAATAAAACTAAGACAATGTGGAAAATAATAAAAGAGCGTACAAACAAGGTTAACAAAAAAACAATTAATAACATGAAATTGCGTGTACACAACACTGTGACAGAAGACGCGACTACCATTGCCAACGCGTTCAATGATTATTTTGTCTCAGTAGGAAAAACGGATACCGCAAACGGGAACGCTTGCCCAACTGGCCGTCCTAGCTCCTCCCAAAGTGAAAACTCCATTTACCTGAGACCTGTAGACCCTAACGAAATTAACCTTATTATAAAAAGATTAAAAAACAAGCGGAGTTACGGGCATGACGAGCTACCGCCTATACTAATAAAAGCATGCGCTGAAGAATTAACGTTACCGCTAACTTATTTAATAAATCAGTCTTTGGATGAAGGTTCAGTCCCTGACCTGCTGAAAGTATCGATACTGAAACCAATTTACAAAAAGGGAGACCAGACTGACACTAGTAACTATAGGCCGATAGCATTGCTGCCGACCTTCTCAAAAATATTGGAGACTGTGATGTCAAAACGACTGTATTCATACTGCGAAAGATATAAAATATTCAACGATAGTCAGAATGGGTTCAGGAAAAATAGATCCACAACACTTGCAGTATTTAAGTATATCCAAGAAGCTTTAAATATAATCAGTAACAAAAATTACGCAGTAGGGATCTTACTGGATATGAGCAAAGCATACGATAGAGTTTCATATAAAATTTTACTAAATAAATTATATGCAATAGGTGTTAGAGGTAAAGCACACAAGTGGTTCTGCTCGTACCTAGAAAATAGGGAACAATTTGTAGAGATAGAATACAGCGACCCAAGCACTGGCCAAATAACTCGCGTAAAATCTAAAAAGGCAAAAACAACTATGTCAATCCCACAAGGCAGCGTTTTGGGATGTTTATTATTTCTAGTTTATATTAATGACCTCCCTAAAGAAATTGACGCTCAAAGTATTTTATTTGCTGACGATATCTCTATAATCTTTCCTTGCACTAATAACGAAAGCCTAAACTCAAGCCTTGACGATAAGCTCTCAAAAATAATAACATGGTTGAAAGATCATAACTTAGAATTAAATTTTGACAAAACAAAACTGATGCAATATAGACCATACCAAAAACGCAAATTGGATATAAACTACTCCTACAACAACATAAAGCTGCAATGCATAAACGAGTTTAAACTATTGGGTTTGACTATAGATACCAACATAAACTGGAAAGCCCATATAGATACAGTGACAAATAAACTAGCCAGTTTTACATACGCTTTGGGGGAGCTTAAAAGAGCTACGGACTTTAAAACTGCTCTAACAGCTTATTATGCCTACGCATACTCCTGGCTAATTTATGGAATCGTGGTGTGGGGAAATGGTGTAGAAAAGGATAGACTTTTTATTCTACAAAAGAAATGTATACGAATCCTTGCCAATATAGATAACACAGAAAGCTGCAAACCATTCTTTATAAATTACGAGATCCTCACACTAACTGGTATCTACATCCTAGAAGTTAGCAAATTTGTGAGAAAACACCAGCCACTATTTCCACTCACTAAGGACATTCGCCCACAACATCGCAGTGCTAGACGCCAAAACAAAAATGAATTAGCCTTACCTAGCTCAAAATTAACTATGTTCCATTCAGGACCTTTAGCTATGTGCGTGAAAATATATAATAAGCTTCCAAATCCAATTAAAGACATAGAAAATGAAAATAAATTTAAAAACAGTCTCCAAAAACACCTTATACTAAAATCATACTACACTCTAAAGGAATTCTTTAACGATAAGTAAATTTTGACATTCAAATTCATACAATACAATTTCGACATATTATATTAAATTTGACTACCTTTTTTGTGATTATTATTATTTTGATTAAAATTTTGACTAAGTACCTGTTTTGTGATTATTATTATTTTGATTGAATTTAATTTTTTAACTTAAGTATTTTCGTGTAAGTACAGTGGTTTGCTAAATTATTGTCACAATGTAGCACTTTAAACTAGATTAAGTATATTGCTGTGCCCTAGCAGGGTTCATGTATGAAACCTACCTTTAAATGTAACAACTTATAAACTACATGAATGCAATAAATGATTATGATTATGATTATGATTAAACCGATTTCTATTACACACCTGTATTAAGGAACAAAATTGTATCAGTTTTATACTAAGGCATGGTTTTGAAGTAAATAAAAGCTCGTATAGTAGTGAGTCCTGACCTACCCGCCCTCCTCCAGAGAGCGCGACTACCGGCACGAGCTGCTGGGCGAGGCCATGCGCGCCGGCACGCCCTTCGCGCTGTGGAACGGGCCCACCGTGGTGGCCTGGCTGGAGCTGTGGGTGGGCATGCCGGCCTGGTACGTGGCCGCCTGCCGGGCCAACGTCAAGTCCGGGGCCATCATGTCCGCGCTCTCCGACCAGGAGATACAGCGGGAGATCGGTACGTTCTACTTACTTAGGGAATGTCGGCTTCTGAACAGCAGAAGTCAATCAAAAATATGGATAAATTTCTATAAAAATTATCATTTTTTTCATTCTTGTATTCATGTAAGGATCATTATTTTAAAAAACATCTCCATGCTATATCCTACTCATTCCCTATACTGTCCCAATTATTAAAAGTAAACAATGACACTGTGTATTGAATTCTAGTTTATAATTAATAAAATCTTATTATATTACCCAACTTTGATGGCTAACATAGGATTTTACAATTAGACCAAGCTTTCAAAAACCAGGAACATGGTGTCTCAGAAGAACATAAAAAATGTTTACGTTGAAAATATACCGTACCGTTCGAAGGCACAATATCTGATAAGCATTATTTTTGTCGCTTACTAGATCGCATTAACTGCTTCACTTGCAACCCCGATGTCTAATGCCATACAAATTTCGAAGGATCATACATTGATAGGTATACTACAGCTATACTAGGATCTATTGGCGCGTGGACAAAATTGTTGTTTCAATGTATTTCAGGGAACAATTGAATCAATGCCCCGTCAACACCTTTCACACACCAAAAGTTCCTTGTAGTAATCTACATGTTTTGTTCTAAAGCCAATACTTTAGTAATCGTTTTGTTGTGCACAGGTATAAGTAACCCCCTACACCGGCTGAAGCTGCGGCTAGCCATCCAGGAGATGGTCTCTCTGACGTCACCGTCGGCTCCCAGAGGCACCGCGTGCGCCGCGCTGGCCTTCGGAGACATGAACCACGAGTGGATCGGGAACGTGTGGCTGCCCTCCTTAGGTAATGAGAACCGCAGCACTGAAAAAGAAACTAAATCAACTTCATCTACACATGATGCATCCTAAACTATACAATAATTAGGTTTCCATCAAGCCACTGGTTTTCAGTGTACAGCATAATATTGATAACTGAGCAAGGCTTGCCAAGAGGTATGGACGGTAACAAATGGCGTGTCCCATTTATATATGTACACACAAAAAACTTAACAGAGAGTTTCATTAGAAACCATACTATTTACTACTATATTTTTTGCTAACACTTTGGATCTGATTTGAAAATAACGATATCGCCAGAAAAATACCACGAATGCACATAATTTTGTGTTTGCAGGTTTACCGCAATACAGAACGACGTTCATGGAGTGTCTGGTGGACGCGCGGATGTTGGAGCACCTCACTAAGAGGGATCTTCGGACGCAACTCAAAATGGTTGACAGCTTTCACAGGTAACGCATTTCCTACAATTTATTTTAAAAAAATTGAAGAGTTCATTTTTTACCGTACTTTGAAAGACCCAAAAACGTATCCTTGCTGCCGTTCAGTTTTAAATCCAAATTTATCATCTCTGCTCAAGTTGTCAGCATAATAATTTTGATTAAAAACAAAACCAAATAATAATGTATAAAAAGTCTTAGACAGATCCTTGAATAAATGCTAGTCAGTCTATCCATGATATGACCGAGCTAAGTAATGGAATGTCTTGAAATTCTCTTAACTATTTTCCATATTTGTGTGTGTAATTTTGTACGTAACTGTTCACGATTGCTACAGAACGTCGCTGCACTTCGGCGTAGCATGCCTGAAGCGAGTGGGCTACAGTGTACGAGCGTTAGACGAAAGACGACGAGCCGCGGAGCACACGAGCAGAGATGTGCTCGTGTGGACCAACGAGAGGCTGCAGCGCTGGCTCATAGCTATTAATCTCAAGGTACGATTGACAATGACAGGAGTAAGACGTATCTAGGACGATAGTCGTCGAACCGTAACCTGACAATGCCCTTTTTTACCTCCATCATAAGCATGCTTGTAATTGCAAAAGACCTTTCTAGTCGCCAAACTGATTTATCTGTTCGAGTGTAGTGGTGTGAAACGTATAAGAATGTAACGTTGGCCAGGAGTACGCGAACAACCTGTCGGAGAGCGGCGTGCACGGCGCGCTCATCGCGCTGGACGACAACTTCGACGCCAACAGCATGGCGCTGGCGCTGCAGATACCCACGCAGAACACGCAGGTAACTGTTCACCCCACCAAACTCTCGCTCAAAGTCTATTCATTTATTTCAAATAGGCACTTTTGAAACTCAATTTGCAAAAAAAATGTATTGATTCGAATTGCCCCTTCCAAAAGTGGAGTTTCTCGCCCATTCTCTCCTTAAGAAACAAGAGACAATGGGCGAGAAACTCCACTGTTACTCTTTTCAAATGTTTTTTTATACATTAATCATGTAATTTACTTTAATTCATTAAATTTTAATTATACGTGAAAAAATAATCTCGGTCCTCGTATCCCTCGCATCGCTCAGGATTCTAATCTAAATTTCCTCGCTACATTCGGGATTCTACACTAAAATCCTTCGCTGCCCTCGGTATTCAGCTTAGTTCTTTGAATTAAATTCCTTTTTTTTCACTTCTTGGATAATCTACTATTTTTAAATATCTTGATCTCTCAACACTTTTGTTTTGTGTATTATTCCCCACCATGTCAGCCGTATATCATCAGAGTAAATTAAACAACGAGAGTGTTTGTTCGCAGGCGCGACAGATCCTAGAGCTGGAGTTCAGCAACCTGCTGGTGGGCGGCACGGAGCGCACGGCACGCCTGCAGCACGAGCACGCCGCCTCCTGACACCACACGCTCAACTAGGTAAGGTCAGCAACCTGCTGGTGGGCGGCACGGAGCGCACGGCACGCCTGCAGCACGAGCACGCCGCCTCCTGACACCACACGCTCAACTAGGTAAGGTCAGCAACCTGCTGGTGGGCGGCACGGAGCGCACGGCACGCCTGCAGCACGAGCACGCCGCCTCCTGACACCACACGCTCAACTAGGTAAGGTCAGCAACCTGCTGGTGGGCGGCACGGAGCGCACGGCACGCCTGCAGCACGAGCACGCCGCCTCCTGACACCACACGCTCAACTAGGTAAGGTCAGCAACCTGCTGGTGGGCGGCACGGAGCGCACGGCACGCCTGCAGCACGAGCACGCCGCCTCCTGACACCACACGCTCAACTAGGTAAGGTCAGCAACCTGCTGGTGGGCGGCACGGAGCGCACGGCACGCCTGCAGCACGAGCACGCCGCCTCCTGACACCACACGCTCAACTAGGTAAGGTCAGCAACCTGCTGGTGGGCGGCACGGAGCGCACGGCACGCCTGCAGCACGAGCACGCCGCCTCCTGACACCACACGCTCAACTAGGTAAGGTCAGCAACCTGCTGGTGGGCGGCACGGAGCGCACGGCACGCCTGCAGCACGAGCACGCCGCCTCCTGACACCACACGCTCAACTAGGTAAGGTCAGCAACCTGCTGGTGGGCGGCACGGAGCGCACGGCACGCCTGCAGCACGAGCACGCCGCCTCCTGACACCACACGCTCAACTAGGTAAGGTCAGCAACCTGCTGGTGGGCGGCACGGAGCGCACGGCACGCCTGCAGCACGAGCACGCCGCCTCCTGACACCACACGCTCAACTAGGTAAGGTCAGCAACCTGCTGGTGGGCGGCACGGAGCGCACGGCACGCCTGCAGCACGAGCACGCCGCCTCCTGACACCACACGCTCAACTAGGTAAGGTCAGCAACCTGCTGGTGGGCGGCACGGAGCGCACGGCACGCCTGCAGCACGAGCACGCCGCCTCCTGACACCACACGCTCAACTAGGTAAGGTCAGCAACCTGCTGGTGGGCGGCACGGAGCGCACGGCACGCCTGCAGCACGAGCACGCCGCCTCCTGACACCACACGCTCAACTAGGTAAGGTCAGCAACCTGCTGGTGGGCGGCACGGAGCGCACGGCACGCCTGCAGCACGAGCACGCCGCCTCCTGACACCACACGCTCAACTAGGTAAGGTCAGCAACCTGCTGGTGGGCGGCACGGAGCGCACGGCACGCCTGCAGCACGAGCACGCCGCCTCCTGACACCACACGCTCAACTAGGTAAGGTCAGCAACCTGCTGGTGGGCGGCACGGAGCGCACGGCACGCCTGCAGCACGAGCACGCCGCCTCCTGACACCACACGCTCAACTAGGTAAGGTCAGCAACCTGCTGGTGGGCGGCACGGAGCGCACGGCACGCCTGCAGCACGAGCACGCCGCCTCCTGACACCACACGCTCAACTAGGTAAGGTCAGCAACCTGCTGGTGGGCGGCACGGAGCGCACGGCACGCCTGCAGCACGAGCACGCCGCCTCCTGACACCACACGCTCAACTAGGTAAGGTCAGCAACCTGCTGGTGGGCGGCACGGAGCGCACGGCACGCCTGCAGCACGAGCACGCCGTATTTGTAACTGGCAATACAAATTATCATCCATCCATCACGTTTTCTAATCCATTTGTTTACATTCTCACATAACACTTTTCGAACCGACCATAGCTTCAACCGTTTGATCAGACACACGTACATGGTTTTTTATCCGTACCTACTACACATCGCTGCTTATTTCCGTATTTATACGCATCTCGTTGTAAGTCGGGATACGTGTATAGATTGGTACCTTACTCCCATAAAAGAGATGTTGTTTAACTCCTTATATATAATATCTGTACTGTTGCAGGCCGCGTCCTCCCTCGCCAGGCCGGGCCGCTGCCCGCCGGCCGCCACAGACGCAGCGCGTCCCGACGCGGGCCTATAGTCATACGATACGTTAACTACACAACACTATTTATTTGGTACAAATTCGTTCGCCTCGCCGCTGCGTGCGGCCGAGGCAATATGGCGGCATTTTATAGTAACGCTTCACTCAGTTAGAACACATGTTCATATGTAAATACTCCGCTGTCGGTATACTTACTGAACGATTCTGCTTCTTATGTATCTAATCAGTAACAAACAGTAAGTCTCTGTTCGCCAACTATCTACCAAAGTACTATAAAATGCTATCATAGAGTAAGTTGTTGATACTTGATACAATAATATTCTCCATAAAGTGTATATTGAACTAAACGTCGTAGCTAAGGCTTCACTATAACAAAGTGCTCTGAACTCTGTAGACTATGTACTTAACTTGTAATCTGATATCTATTCGTTGTAACTTGGATACAAATGTAGCTATGGCGCGATGTACCGTGTTTTTATATTATGATACACTAATGTAAGTATTACTCGCCTTAAAGTATTCTCTTAGATGTACAGTATACTTGTTATGAAGCTATGTTGGCTGTTATTTGTGCTGCTATTCATCTCATAAATAGAACATTATACATAAGGAAATGTATATATCGTTGTTGATTTGAGATGAATAGAGCTACTAGCATCTATACAAAATATTTAAATAAAATAGCCTTATATCGCAATAGTTTATAGAGGCAGACTCTTAGCCTATAATCTCACATTGTTTTCGAATGGTGATAGTCTAAGAGCCTAATAATCATCGCCATTTTATTTAAAGTTGACAAAACACGGTACACGCAAATAAACATTGTCATACTCTGATGCCAAATATTAGTTATATTTTAACTAATATACATTTGTATATTGTCGGTGACACAGTCTGCGAATGACGATACCTTACTTTCGTTCTCAATTGCCTACACACTTCTATTGTAAAACATTTAAAAATTAAACAGCAAGTAAAACGTACTTTGAAGTGGCACTCCTGTTTATGATTCAAAATTAGATAAGGGAATGAACTTAATAGTACTAACATGTATAGTTAATAAATGAATTTGGTCAACTAGCCAATAAAATCACAATTGTAATACGCTATTAATATTCATTGTTGACGTGACAAGTAATAACTTCAAAGAAAAGTACAATCTGAACCAAAACATATTAGAGTTCTTAATTTTCTATAGTTTACGTTAAAAGAAGGTTAATCTATGTCAGTTTGCAGCCTGTGCCATCGACGACTACTCGTAAAGTGACTGTGTTGTGAGAGATGACTTTATAGCTGGTCGGCGGCCATACTGTGCGTGTGTGTCGCCGCGTTCTTTGTATTTCAACTGTGGACTGCGGCGCGACTGTGATTCTGGGTTAGTGGCCGTACACTTAACGGGATACTTGTATTGTAGGCACATCTGTTCACGAAAAGCAAGAGTCTGGGAGAAGTGCTCCCCACCAAATTAAGTGTTGATTTTCATCTTGAAGTAAAATTACTTTTGTTTTTTTAACAATATTCTGAATTAGTGACTGAATTAATGGTTATTAGTATTTTAATAAAGTCCTTAACCGTTTTTATATTCCGGTTTAGTTTAGATCAATGTACTAAATTTTTTTGGCAGGGTTTGTTACATTGGCTACTCTAGACGTTAACATCGTCTTTTGGGATTGTGCACTTTATATAAAAGTTTTCTGTGGAGATAATCTGAAGAGAACAGATAAAACTGTCAAGTATTCCGAAAAGTGTATGGCCGTCTTAATAGTTGGAATACATGCTGTCTTTCTGTGTCACACAATATAACGCAATGTGTCTGGAATAATGACACTGTTGTAATAAACATTATGGCTACAAGATCACAAATAAGTTTCTTAGTAAAGTTGTGTGACATGGCGGGATGTTTTCGTCTAATCTGTCTACCAAGTGCCTCGCTGAGGTGTGTATATACATAGCTTTATGTAGTTGAATGTGTGCCTCTCAGATGTCGAGTGCCGACACTCGAGTGCACGTGACTAGTCTTATGTACAGTGTTATTACATTGTTTTGTAATCTTCTATTTTATTAACTCGCTACTAGATCAGCTGAAACTTAGCTAGGTATATTTTTGTTAAGCGTTTTACAAATATCCTGAAGCGTGACAGCCCTACTGCATTTTGTGAGGAAAAGTGTTCGTCACTGCTCGTGCAGTAGGGTTGCCGCGCGTGTGACGTGAATATTGTTCGGTGCGGCGGGCGGCGCGGATGGGTCTGTTGTTATGTATTGGCGTTCTCACCATTGGCAATGTTGCCACTACGTGTTTTTTTAGATAATTCCACAAATATATGAATATGATGATAATGTATTAATTAATGTTTTAACCGAATCAACCGCACGCCGCGCGCCCACTTCAATAGTTAATGAAATAAAACTTAATGAATTGTATAGCTAAAGCGATTTTAGTTTGAAAAGTGAATCTTTTTAACCAGTAGCAAATATATTGTAAATATTATCGTTTATATATCATTTCTATTGACTGTAGGTGTAATAGCAATATTTAGCTAAGATGTGTTCAAAACTGAAAGGATTTTTATTGTATTATTACTTTGTAATGATAACCGCTTATTTATTAACTAGATTTTATTATTTATTAAGTTATTATAGGAAATGTATTAAATATACCGGTTTATTATAAAAAATACCTCAATAATGGATTGTCTTACGGTTGTCGCGTATCACAAGTAATGTTAGCGGCGTGACGTCACGGCCGCGTGTAGGCCTCAGCTATGTATAGTTATCGAGTAACAGTATTAATAAAGTTAGGTGAGAGACGGCGCCACCGGAGGGATTTTTTTATAAGATTAAATAATTTTTAATCGTAGATAAACATTTGGATATATACTTCTCGGAGTAAGTCTGCGCCGTCGTCAAATGTTGCAAGATGTGGAAAATAAAACATTCATAATATAAAGTTCGCGCCTATCCTTAACAGCATGTTGCTCATAATCTTTCAGACGTCTTACAATACTTGAGGCGGCGCATTTTCAAAAATTTTCATAATAAATTGGAAAGTGAATGGTATCTAATTAGCATTGCGACGTGGCAAGTAAACGTGGCACGTACTCGGTGCGAGGCATGTGTGTAGTGCATGTGGCCGTAGCCTGGCAGAAGCTTCAACGGTTGCTACCCTCTAAACCTCAGATTTTCAGGAGAACAGGACTAAATGGAAACAAAATACCATGTTCTCACAAATTGGCTTTTATTTGCAATCAAAAATTTACAACCGAATTATTTGAAAAGGGGGTAGTCGTGAGTTTTAGTGTTGTTGCTCTGAACAAAGTGTAGTCTCAACAATAACTTCAGTTATATCACCGACCATCTAAACCCGATGGAAGAGTAACCCTGGCTAGGTTGCATGTCGCTCCGTCGCACTGCGCATGGCAGGCGCGGGCGGCTGGCGGGGCGAGCGGCCGGCTGCGCGGCAGGAGGGAGGGTGTCACAATCCTTGCCGCCCTTTCGGAAAGGTATGCGGCCCATTATGCGGTTGAAGTCATTAGTTAAATGTAGTCTAATTTTTGTTTACTAGAACTAAGTCTTTTAGCGACTGGAAATCTATCAATCGCTGAGCATAGCGAAACCTAAGTCAGCGCTAGACTCACGGTTCATTGTAATTATAAACTTATTAACAAATATCAAAATACGTCGTGTCGTGCTCTGGCCGTTCGTCGTCCTGACGTCTCGTCAATAAAGCCTGACTCAATATCATACGTACACATCATCGTTTCATTATGAAAATATAAATAAATTATATATAATTATTAGCTACATAAAGTTTGTATACAATGCAAGTATGGAGTACTATGGAGATGGTTATTAGTTAACTGTTAGCGTACTTATAGCTTTTCGACGTAGCTAATCAAGTTTTGTATAAAGTGGTTTGGATGACGTAGTATAGCCGAAGTGTCATGGCCGCTGTGCGGTCCCTTTGTATTCATACACTTTTATATGTTCCCGTCAGATAGCGTAGATAACGTCAATCGTCCGGCTCCTTATGTTAAGCAAAGTTTACATTAGCAATAAAACTTGCGAAAATTAACGCAAGTTTTGACACGGTAAGAATTGACTGCGAAATTCAAATGGTGCAAGTTTTGTTGCTGATCTAAACTTCGCTTTAGTGTCCGGTGAGTAGCGCTCGGTGGCGAGTTTGTAACGTTCGGTGCGAGTCGGTAATGTTCGGTTAAGCTACGGGTCCCTAGAAGAGCGGTGTCCGCACTGAACGGCCGCAGTGACGTACATATCACTCGCCTACTGGCGGTTGTCATGGAGAATATAGCAGCGGCAAAGATTTAAATCATTAGATCACTCTACCCGTCAAAAGATAGTCGCGTTTCCGTTTCGTTTTGACACCTGTGACACACTATGACTCATTTAATTAAATACGGTGAGGCTAAATCTAGCGATTTAGTAAACACCAATTCGCTTTTCATTCACATGTAAATTGTGAACACTATGTAGGCCACCTCTCTACTAAGGAACCGCAGCTGTACGAGTGCGCAACGTGCCTTGTTACTGTTACACTAGATCGTTTGTTTGGAAGGCTCCACTGTGTTACATGAAGTTATGTTTGATAAAATTATTAGAAAGAAAATGTTTAGTGGACACGAATATTGGCCACTGAGATTTCGTACGTATAAGTACAGTATGTATTATTGTATTCTTATTTAAATAAAGAAGTTACATATCTGATGTTACAAACCCGTAGCCATGGTGGTACAAGCCGGACGCTAGCTGCTCCACTATGTTGTGTTAACGCGATCAGTGTTGCCAGTCGTTTCCATATCCTCGGTGTGTACCGTAGTGCAGTAACGTGTCTCCACAAGTGCCAATTAGCCGCCAGATTGGAACGGACGCGACCGAACAATAACTAGAATAATTTTATCACATTCCAACATACTCCGATCACGCACTATCGGACCCGTATCGAACAAAATTAAATCAAATATTTTTCCAAGATTTTAAGTCCCAGTGGCTCGCGCTACCAAAGAATAAAGTTACCTTCACGTTAAGGAATTAATGTAAAATATGTTTATTAGAAAAAGATTGGATATGTATATAATTTGGCCTGTGTGTGCATAGCTTGTTATAGTGACGGGATATGTATCGAGTTGCGCGCGAGTGGGAGCGTCTCGTCACCGTGCGCGTTACATTCCAAGGCTTTCCGTGTCATAAATGATCGCTTTGGCCCTCGACTAGATAATCGGTATATCGTTACAGGTGAACCCTTCTAACGGCCATTGTTTTGATGTCATAACGAAATTGTTAACTAGACAATGTTTATTTTGACCAATGTAATCTGTACTAATGTGTATTCTGTACGTTTGTAAAAACGTTTATCAAAAGTGCGATGACGGCATACGTTGTGCATAATGATAAGAGGTAAATACAATTTACACGATACAATGTTTCGTTTTATTTACTTACTTCATACCTGTCATGTTTCATGAGATACAGACTTCCAGAAACGGTAACTGTACACACAGCTATGAATTTCTTTTAAACTTCCTCTATTAAAAAGAAAAACACTACAACTGCGGATTAGGCAAATCATGTAAGGTTCTCTTGGCGTAAGGGCCGAGTCACACCTCGAAAGCTCGAAAAGGTTTGCACGCCACGCACGTCCTGTTGGTGGCTCTGCCCGCGGCTGCCAGCGGCGACGCGCTCCTCACCCCGCCGCCACACTGACCGCACCATTTCTCTGTAGTCTATTTTTTCCTTTGTTTGTTTCTTTCTTCTTCTTCTTCCGCAATAAGTGCTATAATAACCAATTCCATCATGTTCACTACAAACACACGAGTTTTCTTGCCAAATGTCGAAACTTAATTAGTCAAGAGGAGACTAGGCGCGTGGGGTCTGGCGGTCGCGCGAGGCCGCCGGGGGCCGCTGGCGTCGCCGCGTCGCCGCCGGCCGCTGCCATTCCGGTGTGACTCGGCCCTAAGTGTTATGATTTTTAAATACCTAGAAAAACAAATAAAAATATAAAAAAGAACGTGTAGTTTATGTATCCGTTACCCTAGCAAAATCATGTCGAAAATTGCCATTTAAATCTTATAGATAATTAGTTGCCCCATTTCTGTAATTGTTGCGCACATTTTTAAATTTATATAATTCTGTAATTGTTGCGCACATTTTTAAATTTATATAATAGTAGTTTAATAGGCATCCAAATGACTTTTATTTTATTATCTCGCTAATTATTGTATTTACGACGCTGAAATTTTACAGGTATAAAACTGAACTAAGCAACTAATTATTGGTATAACATTCAGTTTATATATCCATATACAGGCTTATCGGTGACCAAATAACTCCGCGCGCATCTTGACCGTGAACGTGGAGAACTGAATATCATTATAATATGTAAATTATTTACAGTACACAAATGAAACTTCACATACATTTGAAGGCAGTTACAAGCTACAGAATATCGCTTAACGTAAGTCTGTAGAGCTCTTATTCAGAGTGGTAGGACCTATTGAAGGGTTTTTATATTTAATTAAATAACTTTTAAACGGTGCATTATTTTGGTTTTATTATTACACAACTAATTAGAACTAATTCCTAAGAAGTCATGTACAAAAGATGATAAGAATCCGCTTACCCATTTCAGAGATCCAGCAAAACCAGAAACGTTACTCCAGCAGGATCTTGAATAACTTCGCAGCCGAAGGAAGAACAAATACAAAATAAGGTGCAACATTTACCTCGTCTAGACAACTAATTATATAGCTAATATTTATTTCAATATTCCCATTAAAAAGAAAGAGGTCTGGCTGCGGTAAAGTTAGTAACGTTACCCCAGCAGATTTTTTTTTTGTTACATAACTAAAAAACTATAAGTGCAACAAATTTAAAAATGTGCGCAACAATTACAGAAATGGGGCAACTAATTATCTATAAGATTTAAATGGCATGGCATTTCTTTCAATAAAAAATTAGTCGTTCGACAACCCTACTACCCGCTGGCTCGTCGTGGGCGTGGCTTAGTGAACTCTGATTCGGGTGCTGCGGCATAGGGGTCCCGTTACGTAACCGTTGCGCCGATGGACTCAACAGATGGGTTGTTATTATATTATTTTATGGCATGCCAATTGTTATGCAATAAATGTACTTGGCAGTGAAAGTGTTAAACACTCAACACTGTCGTGTATGTAAGAAAACACATAAACATAACATCACACCTATAATACCCGAAGGGTTGGGCAGAGTGTACCTATAATACACCCACATTTCGCCCAATTATGTATGAGTACCATGTATTGTTGTGTATATAATAGAAACGAAGTTGGTTGATAAAATAACTGAAACTTACGCAGCATAACTCTAGCGAATCATACATTAAACATTATTAAGGACTGATGTTGATACACTCATGAAGACATATACAAAGTTGATATGACAGAGATTATGTAAGAAACAATGTCGAACGCCTTACAACAATCCTGAGTATATTATGTAACTAATACGGTTCCCTCACCGCTTTGTAACTTGATTTTGTAAATGAACATCCTTTTTCATCACATCTAATTTTATCGCGGCTGATGTACTCAGACCTTAATAGAGACTCGTTACAGGCTACAGTATGGAAGCAGTTGGGATTGTCAAGTAAATGAAACTCGAGTGTTCACATTTGAGGTTTCTTTTTATTACCAACTTTACTTAAATGCCTACATATTTTCTTCTTCAATTCCTTCTGTCGTTTCAACTTCCGCCATTCTTCTTCTTCTAGCTGTTTCTTATGTTTCTGCAATCTTTGCGCAGTGGCTTCCTTCTGCACCTCTTTCTTTTTCGCGTAGTTAGTTTTCAACATCTTCATAACGTTCGAAACCTTTTGTTCTTCTGGATTCTTAATAACCGCTATCCTGTTCTTGAACTTATCTTTAGGATTTATGCCAGACAATGTTGTGGACTTTTCCTTAGGTTTGAATCTGTATGGCAAGCCTTTCTGTAGATTTTTAGGTATCACCAAAGGCTTGAAAACTTTGGGAGCTCTGTTTATTTCAGTATACATCGAGTCGGTGTTCGCGTCGTTTATGATGTTTTGTTCTCTCTTTAGCTGCCCTTTAGTCTTCATTCCTTGCCAGGCGTTCTTAGCTCCCTCTGGCAGTAGTAGGTTAACTACAGGCGCATAGAACTTGGTGACGTCAACTTTGAACCATGTGCGACAAAATATGATGTCACTCATGAGAATCTTGTCTTCAAATGTGGCTCGGAAAGCACCTTCTGGCTTATTCAAAGCTTTCTTTATCTGACCTCTGATACCTGATACTGTTTTTACTCTAGCTCCTTCAAATTTTGCAACTTCTAAAGTCGTCGTAAACATATCCTTGATAAAAGCAGTCTTCTTGTATATTTTCAATGGTGTACCAACTAATTTCAATTTCTTTACTATTTGAGTTGACTTATTAATTTCATTCACACTTCCGGTAGCAGCTATCCTGAAGCCTAGTTGTTTAATATCATTTGTATTATTATTGACGGTCTGTAAGGCAAGAAAACCTGTGTTCTGTGGTGTAATGGGACCATAGAAATGCATGTTACATGTGACATGCTCAGGTGTATACTTCAAGTACCTGCATTTCATATCATCCTCTATCTTCGAATAGATAGGTAACGTTTGGAAGCGACGCCAACCCAACGAAATGATCAGAGGATCATTGGTCTTCAGTATTTTCTTATACCATCTATGCTTCTTAACTTTGCAGGATACAAAACCTATGTTCTGCTCAGCCATGTTCAAAGCTCCAATAAGTATTGGGTAGCTAGAATCGAAGTTTGTAACAAATTCTGATGCCATGTTCTTGAATAACATTCTGACATACAATCCTGGTCTGAAACCTTCAACTTCGACCCTCAGACCTTGGTCTAAGTTCTCAAACACTGATTTGTTGAGTTCTGATTGTTTTAAAGCTTCTGCTTTTAAGTTTTCATAGTAAGAGTGGTCTCCTTTGATCCTGTGGTCATCAGGATTGTCATACTCAGAATCAAATTTAGCTTTTAACTTCATCTTTTTGTCTAGAATTTCCGATTTAGTTAGTTCTGCTTTACGTTTAGTGCCAGTTTCTGGAGTTGTTTCTGTGTTTTCTTCAGCTTTATGTTTCTCTCCTGTTTCTAAGTCTTCAAAATCCCCATAAAGTTCCTCATCATCACCATCGCTGGCATCATCTAGTTTCAATAGTTCCGATGCGTCTTCGTCAGCCGATCTCTTACCAGTTACGAAATTATTGATTAAAAATTGTTTATTTGATTCACTTGTCCAATCTCTAAGATTTGGTTTGTCCAACGCATAAAAGAATGAGCACTCATCTAAGTCTAACCTTTCCTTTTCCTTATGCTTTTTCTTTTGCGTATCTGTTACTTTTTTAAAGAGACCACCAAGCTCTTCATCTTCTTCATCAGAAACTTCGTCTTTCTTATTTTTGGATTTGTTTCCTATTTCAAAGTCCCCATACACAAGCTTCATGATGTTCTTTGAAGTCTTTTGTCTCTCTAGATATGCTTCTGTGGCCTTCTCTCCCAGCTTTTCTTTCCATTTCATTCCAAAATCTTCCTCTTTCTGTGGTTCTTCGTCAGATTCACTAGCATCATCATCATCATCACTGATGTCCCCTTTATCTTTGTCATCCCCATCAATACTCATTTCTCCATCTTCATCATCGTCTCCTGAACCACCTTCCGAATTATTATCCCATGGAACTTTATTTCTCTTCTCTTCTTTCTCACTTTGATCTATTCCACTATCATTATCAGAATCACTGCCATTATCTTCATCCTCAGAATCAGATGCATCTGATTCTGCTTTCTTATTTTGTTGTAAATACTCATCATCTTTGATCATGTCAGGGTAGATGACGGCACCTCCACTGAACAATTTGAACCCTGATTCTTGCATTTGTTCATCAACTGTCTCTCTTGTCTCTACTACATTCTTGAGGAGAGCTTTCTTTTCATTTGTTTCTTCATCTTCTTTCTTATGTGAATGGGAGCCTTGTAGCTCTATGTAGACTGCATCTTTATCATAGACAATGCCTCCAACACCAGCAAATGGTGCATATATCTGTCTCTCTCTTTCCATGAGATGGCGTTTCTTCTCTTTGCTGGGTAGAGGACATGGGTCTGGCAGGTAGGATAGCTCACTTATCTTCATGTCTCCAACACCTGGAATATTTAAGAAAATTATTAATTTGCAAGACTAACTATGGTAAACTTTGACAATGAGGCCAGTTTTAACAAATAGTAATTTTAAAATATGATAATAAAGGAAACAACGGAATAAATTAAAAATTGCTTTTTGTAAAAAAATACTATTCTGTTTATCAACCCCATGAAACTGTACAACTGTGTAGTAGGGACTACAGAGAAAATTAGATACAAATGCACCTTTTTTTTTTAAACATGCAAGCACATTGCGTGCACTTGATATGCCAAATAGGTGGTTATTTGGAAATCATACTATACTAATGAGCCTTTAAACACAAATTAAGTACATCTAAATACAGTTAAAACTGACTATAACAACTGTAATCCAACAATCCCCTAGGATCCCCGGATATAAGTTCTTATATCTGGTTAGACTGTAACTGTATCATACTGTGATGGGGTGTACATAAACATAAGCTTACCTGCTATATGAACTGACGACTCCTTCATGAGCGGCACTCCCCTCACATATCCATACAGCACCACATCTCTATTCACCTTGGCATCCTTTCTGATCAACTCCTGACTAGTTACATCCTCCAAACGATCAGCTAACACATAGGCGTGTGTCATCCTCCAACTCAACGGTCTGAATTTCATGACTGAGATAAATCTGGACAAATTCTTTATCTCATTCCTCAAATATTCTCCATGAATAATACCTGACAGGTAGAATAACTTGGCTCCGGAATATACTTCAGTCCAGAATCTGTGTTTCAGAGTTTTTTTTGTAGTTTTTAGGGTCTTGGCATTCTTTATCATGTCAAGATGCGTAAGAACACCCATTATTTTCGGCATGCCATGCACCTGGCATATGTTAAGGAACTCAAATATCTCCATCTCGAAACCGAAGCTGGCGTCACATAGCAGCAACACAAGATCAGCGCACTTAGCAATGTCGATCATAGAATTGACATCATTGTTACATTCTATCAGTGTAATGCGCCGTTTTTTCGACGTAACTATCGTTATTGGACCGTTCGTGTTCGTCACGTTCGTTTTGATAAAACTCTTTATCAAATTATTGATGAGCGTGGTTTTACCGACTCGAGGTGGACCGACAATCGCCACAACAATAGGCGGTGGTTCCAGGGGAGTTTTGTCGACTTGTGGGATGTGCTGCTTCTTTGAGATAACATCTTCACGACGACGAAACTGCCTCTCAGCTCTCACAGCAGATTGGATAGCAAAAGCTTTAGGATTTCTCTGTCGAGCACTTAGGTTAGACTGATCAAGTTTAGTCTTATTTTTCTTCTTTTCTGCTTTGCGCCCGGCTTGCTTAGCGCGGTGCGACTTCTTTTTATCAAAAGCAGTTTCATCTGCCATGGTGACTCTTTATGTTAACTTCTACAATACATTACAAATATTCCAAAATAACCTCACGTGTAACATGTCGCTCAGTATGTTTTTGACAGCTCAAGTGTAAATTTTGGCAAGTAAAATAATTTTGTAAATCGGGAAAACTTAAGTTTGGCTTTTAGTCTTTTGGGTATATTCAATTGAAATTATAAGCTAAAAGCTAGTGGGTACTGGTTTAGTGGGTACTACAAATATCTTAGAGCATTTAACCTAAATGCTCTAAGACAAATATTGATCTTTTCTAATGAAAAATTTCAAATAAATCTAGTCGATTGCGCACTATCTAAACTTTTACATACGGTAAACCACGGGTCCTCAACACAAATCATTACTTTACAAATAATTTACAGATGTTTATTTTATTTACCTTGCAACACCGCATCTAGTTGTCATTGACTACAGCTAAAGAAAGGGATCAATTTTTATATTTTTGTGCAAAAAAATCCATTATTTGGATGATGAAAGCAAAAAACGCAACTGGTAATGATAGCTCACAAGTGGCAGAAACTATAGTGAACTAAATTGGACAGTTATCATGACTTCTTCAGAGCTAGACAGCCGGAACATCGCCATATCGATGTGAGTAATATACGCATTTTTCCTAATTATAGAACGATTGTGTTATTGTACTCGTCACTAGACATTGTTTATGTTGTTTACCAGTTAGTACTAGTTGTTTGCAAGTCTAGGGTACGTCAAAACTATCTGATTGGTGATGATAGGTCGATGATCTTTGTGCTCAGTCGTCCCCGCAATGCAGATGTTAAAAATCATCATCAGCTTCATAGCGGCCTTAAAAACGTTCTCCCAAAGTCTTATTCCATGTCAAAATATTTCTAGACATCTTAAGGCAGTGTGTACACATAATTTTAACAAGCTTGTTTACCTAGAATTATAGTAACATAGGGGTCCCTGTGACCAGGTTGTACAGTTACTTATAACCGCTATACACACTAAATGCCTATTGTATTTGATTTCCTAAACCTGGGAAAAATTCTAGTAGTAAGCATTGTTAATTTCAGTGATCTTATAAGAACAGTGTAGGCTTTAATTTGATGTTGTTAAACAAAAACAATTTAAAAAAAGTAATACATTCTTCTAAATACTTAAATAACTCCTAATTCTCTATGTTATTGGATTTAATAAACTGAATACACAGGTTATATAATATTTTTAACGACATTTCACTAGCAAATAACTATTAATTATGTTTATACATTATACCATACAATATTCAAGTAATATGAACCTTTGAATCATATTATATCTTATTAACTTGATTTTATTTCAGCAGTATGATAATTTATTATAATAAAATTGGTGATTACAAAAATGCTAATGAAATCATTTTATTATTATTGACTTCCCTGACATTTATTCAAACTAGTTGCTAAAAGCTTCTAGAATATAAATTATACAATGCTATAAAACGCCTATAGTCTACAAGGCATATACAATTATTAAGCTCTACTAATATTTAAAAATGCAGTACTATTAGGACCATATCTCCCTAATTCATTAATACACAATCATTATTGTTTACTCTACTATTGTTTATTATTACTCAAATTGTCCTTATTATTTTAATAAAGTTTTTAAACAATATTGTATTATAAGTTGCATTCAAAAACTAATAAATTTAACAGGAGAAAATCAGTTGAGAACCTGGTGATATCATCGCAGGATGCCATCGGTCAGAGCATCAGTCAAGCTCTCACATTCTCAGGAGTGATCACACAGCACGCCAATAACATTATACAGGAAAACAGGTGAGACTAGCTGAAACAATTAATGTTGGACGGCAATTATCATTGAGATATCAAGTTTTTATGGGCATGTGCAAGTGAGATAAAACTGTGTTAATTGACTTTATTGCTGAGTAATAGAAATTCTGAATAAAGCATAACCAAACTAATTCTTTCCACTAACAGTAAGTTATTATTCACTTACATGACAAATATTAAACTTGATTGATGCACAATAGATAATAGTTTTGTCAAAAATTACTCTAATTTTTCAGACACAGTTAAAGACGAGATGGGATTTATCCTACTTTGTTAAGATATTCAAGTTCCCCAAAAGAGTATGGCTTAACTGATTTAATTATTAATAAAAAATATTATTAAGTGCTTTCAAGAATGCTTGCAAAGTACCTGCGACAAGAAATTTAAATTATTTTCAGAGTATTCGTAAAATGGGCAGTTAAACCAAAATAATAACTCCTTGCCTTGAGCCTTGCTGAGGCTGAGTTTAACTTATAAAAATTCATAGTAAAACACCAAGAATAAATCTAATTTCCTGTGATAATTTATCACTAGTTTTATCAAGCCAAAATTAAACAAACCCAAATCCATTCATGGATTATGTATAGGTAATTAGTTAATTAAATTAATTTGAATGTGAGTTTGTGTTATCTTTTCCTATATACATATAATAATAATTTCTGTTTCACAGAAAAACAAGTCAATATTTTTTTCTGATGAATTAGGTTCAGGCTTTGGAAAAATTTTACTTAATTACCTTAGCCATAGTTTTACCAATCATAGCTATCATAACATAAGTTTTAAACAAATGATTAAAAGAATAGCAAACACAAAACTTGATAATTATTCTACAATGGTTTTGCTATTAGGTAACAGCAGTGGTATTACTAGAAAGGGCATAGTGGATGGTGTTAACACCTTATTAAATTTAAATATAGGAAAGCTAATGTTGTGTGCTTTTCCTTATTGTGATACATTGTCAAATGACGAAAATAATTATATTTATAAATTAAATAATACAATGCACAAACTGACATTATGTCATAGTGACAAATTATTGTACTTTGACACTAACAACTTTGTTAGTGGTTTTAAATTAACTCAGAGAACTTTGTCTCTGTCTTGGGAATGTAGACATCAGATTGCTATGTTGATAGCATATAATATTAATGAGGTTATAGCTAATATAACAAATTCTACTATTAGGGACGAATCTGTGTTGTTTAGTTATACTAACAACATAGGGATTAATTATGTTTCATCATGTTGTACGAAGGAGGATCTACCTATAGTACCAACAACCTTAGAGGCCATGAACACTCAGGTTGAGTATTCTCTTCCTGCTAGAACTCATATGGACATTCTAGACTCTTCGGTTGTAGTTGTGGAGGATACTCCGGATAGTTCTTTAAACTAGTCAGTAGGACAACAGAAGTTACCACCTCTAATAACCAGTTATTATTACTACAAAATAATAAAAAGGTATCTTCTGGCAATATTACTCTTAAAACTAATAAACTAAATGGAGTGCAACACACATTAAAATTATTAAATCAAAATATTCAAGGTTGCTCTTCCAAGTTACTGGAAATAGAATTGTTTTTGGAAAATACCAAGTTTGATGTCATTTGTCTAACAGAACATTGGTTAAAAGATCATCAAGTAGTATCAATTAATTATGAAAATTATTGTGTAGTTAGCCATTTCAGCCGAAAACTAATGATACATGGGGGGTCATTAATATTAGTTAAAAATTCAATAAAATCCAAAGAACGAAAAGACATCATCACACTGTCTGTTGAACACACCATTGAATTGTCCTGTGTTGAGCTAGATAAGCATGTTATAGTATGTGTGTACAGACCTCCAAATTACCAGAATCTATCTGTGTTTGATTCTGTATTGGAAGATGTGTTAAAGAAACTTAGTACTAGTAGCAAGTCCATAATCATATGTGGAGATTTTAATATTAATTTACTAGAAAATAACTCGAATACTGTCAGATTATTAAGTCTTTTTAGGTCATTTGATTTATCCAATGTTTTTATGGAACCAACCCGAGTCACTGCTTCTTCTGCCACTTGTATAGATAATATTTTTTGTAACTGTGAATACTTACACAAAGACATCTTAAATAAGTTGCCATCTGACCACAGTGGACAAACAATAACATTTTGTTCCTATATACCTTTACAAAAAATTCAAATAAGATATAGGCCAATTACATGTACAAATTTAAACAAATTCAATAAGTCTTTGGCCAGTAATTTATGTGTTCACAATTTTAATAACATATCTGACCCAAGTGAGTTCTACACCGAGTTCTTTTTACTATTAAATAAGCAATTTAATGACTCTTTTCCACTACGAACTAAAAGTATTTTCACAAAGTTTTTATTTAGCGATTGGGCTACTCCAGGTATTCGCAAAAGCAGGGCAAAACTTTTTGAACTTTATGGCCTCAAGCAACATATGAATCATACAAACTTTCATCAGTATGTTGCAAAATACTCTAAAACTTTTAAAAGTGTGTGCAAATTAGCTAAAGCTCTTTATATAAGCAACAAAATAAAAACAGCTGATGATAGAATAAAAACTACCTGGCAAATAATAAATAATGAAACAGGTAGGAAAAAGCAGCGTAATACTGAGTTTAATTTAGAGACTGCTCATGGCTGCATCAACTCAGATATAGAAATAGCTCAGGAATTTGAAAACTTTTTTGCTAATATTCCTCTTAAAACTACTGCATCTTTAAATTCCTCAGCAGCGCTCTCTGCTGCTTTACTTAGAAAAAATGTAAAGGCATGTCCTATGGAATTTACATTTCAGCATACAAACCCCCAGGCTGTCATAAAAGCTTTTAAAGATCTTAAAATTAAATCAACAGAGGATCTCTGGGGAATGTCTGTTAAAGTCTGTAGTTCTATCATCGAAACCATTGCGCCCTATTTAGCTTTCATATTTAATACTAGTGTGGACCAAGGAGTCTTTCCGGATCTTATGAAACACAGTAAAGTAGTGCCATTGTTCAAATCCGGTGATAGTAAAGAACCCAACAATTATAGGCCTGTGTCAATTCTGCCAGTTCTCAGTAAAGTGTTTGAAAAGTTGATGCTCAATCAAATGTTACGTCACTTTAATAAAAATTCCATCTTGCATGAACAACAGTTTGGTTTCACCAAAGGGCGTTGTACTACTGACGCTGGTGTCACCCTAATAAAGAACATTTTTAACGCCTGGGAAGAGGCACAAGATGCCATTGGAATCTTTTGCGATCTCTCTAAGGCGTTCGATTGCGTAGAACATGAGACGCTTCTGCTGAAACTAGAGCACTATGGGATTAGAAATACAGCCCTTGATTTACTTAGATCATACCTGAAAGATAGAAAGGTTAAAGTTCAAGTAAATGGTGTGAACTCGCTGGGGTCGGAAATGACAATGGGCGTTCCTCAAGGTTCGATATTGGGTCCATTCCTATTTTTAGTTTACATTAACGATTTACCCCAATTACTTCAAAATCAACCGAAGATGGTGTTATTTGCAGATGACACGTCATTAATTTTTAAAATTGATCGACGCTCACAAAATCTTGACGACGTGAATAACTCTATTCTTCAGGTCCAAGATTGGTTTACGGTAAATAATTTGGTACTAAATGAAAAAAAAACCAAATGCATTAAATTTAAATTACCTAATGTTAAAAGTAGCGATTGTGACATCATATTGAACGGAGAAAAGCTAGAATTTACTAAGCAGACGGTTTTCCTGGGAATCACGCTAGACGACAAGTTACAATGGGGTCCCCACATAACAACTCTTGCGGGACGGCTAAGCTCGGCCGCTTATGCTGTTAGAAAGATAAGGCAGTTGACAGACATAGAAACCGCGCGCTTGGTCTACTTTAGTTACTTCCACAGCATTATGTCGTATGGCATCTTACTGTGGGGTCGGGCTGCTGACATTGAATCCATTTTTATTCTGCAAAAGCGAGCTATCAGAGCTATTTACAATCTACGTCGCCGCGAATCGCTTAGGGAACTATTTAAAAGTATTAATATTATGACGGTACCATGCCAATTCATTTACGAAAACATTATGTATGTAAGAAAAAATCGACATCTTTTTTAACAAAATAAGTGATAGGCATAACTTTAATACTAGAAATAAAGATAAAATAGATCAACCCTTTTTTAGGTTATCAAAAGTACATACATCTTTTATGGGGTTCTGTGTTAAATGTTACAACAAAATACCTTGTGACATTCTGCAATTAAATGAAAGAAAATTTAAAACTCACATTAAAAATACACTTTGTAAACAAGCATATTACAAATTAGAGGATTATATAAAGGATAAGGATGCTTGGAAACATGCTGGTCCTGCTCCACAGGGCAATCTAGTGTCTAGACAAAATCAAACTGGTTGCTAAGTAAATTTGGTAATAATTTATTGTTTATAAAATACTATTTTAACATGTTGAAATAACTTCTCACACATTGATTTATTTATTATTATTAACTTTTAGAATGTTTGTAAATATGTGAGCACCATGTACTTTGACATACTTAATTTTACCTACCATTACTATAACTATGTGTTTTTCTTTTCACTTTTTGTGGTGTAGTGTTTTTATTCTTCACATATAATGTTCATGTATACAAAACATTGTAAAACATTTTAAAAGAGTAACGGTGGAGTTTCTTGCCCATTCTTCTCCACACGAAACTACCTTTTGGAAGGGGCGACTAGAATCAATTCTATTTCTTGTTCATTTTGACGTTCAAAAGTGCCTTACTTGTGCCTATTTGAAATAAATGATTTGACTTTGACTTTGACTTTGAATACCAAGCCAAGTTTGATTATAATTTTGGATGATATTATTTTTTTGCAAAAAGAGAGTAACTCTTTCTATCATGAGGTAACTCCACAGTCTGACCTCTACAACCCAGTCACTAACTGGGTAATACGATACCCCTTGGTAAGACTGGATGTCAGACTTTCGGGCTTCTGGCTACCTGTAACGACTGTCAAAGATTCACGAGTGACAGCCGGGACCAACGACTTAACCTGATGGATCGATCCGTGCGGCTGTTATTACTTAGCCACCTATGTATTGTATTGTACAGTACTGTACTACAATGTAAATAATTCGAAATTGTGTACCTAATGTACAATATGTATAATGTACGTAATGTATGTAATGTAATGTATAATGTACGCTGCTATAAAAACGTGAAAGGCCACACTTTGACACTTCGGCAGTTTGTATGCTGCTGACCAATCTAGTGAACTGATTTATTAAGTAGATTCACTGCTTGGAGAAATAAAATTACTAGATCTATAATCTATTTCTCTCTGGAGATGTGTAAACAAATGTACCTCAATCTTTCTCTATGGCCTTTAAAACGTAAAATCCATTAATACAACCTCCACGCGTAATAAATAGGTATTTGCAATAATTTCCACTAACAAGGTTATATTTAGGTATTATTGTAACACTCACTCAAAGACAATAGACTTGCCGCGCGATGGGGAGGTCATGGGTACAATTTGATCCACAATATTGTTGTTTTGTGGCGACAAGCATGTTCATGACTATTTGTGGGATGTGGTCTTCGGCTGAACAGATCTGGATGAAATTTGACACACATGTAGTTTATAACCTGGATCCCGGTAGTTCGTTCCCAAGGGTTATTTTCCGATATCAACACGGGCGAAGATACCTGTATATTATAACAGTCTTATTCATAAAAAGTTAAAATAGGTTTATTAGCTTGTTATAATGAGAATCCCAAAAAGCATTATTCATAAACGTCCAATAACGCTAAAAAGCTTTGTAAGTATTCAATAGCGGCTTCGTAACTTAAAACAGGGCCGACCCTACTATAAAACAATTCTAAAGAAATGTGGCCGACAAATGTGCAACAGCTGTTTTTTTTTTTTCGCGTCGGTACCTTTTTATGTATAGTTTTGGTAGAAGCTAGCTGGGAAGTAGATACAATTTCATAAAAAAAATTGTGAAATCGTGTTTTGTGTTAGTTATGCAAGCTCTTCAAGCATTACATGCTATTGAACGAGCAGAACATGTTCCACGTCGTTGAAAGATTTACCAAGAGATATGTGTTTCGTTGCCCGATGTAGAGTTCAAAGGCCGATACCGTTTCAACAAAAATACTATGGCCTTTATAATTGATCTCGTCAGGCAAGGCCTGCAACTGGACTCAAGAGGTTGTGGAACGTCACCAGAGTTACAGGTGCTTACCGCTATAGGATGTTGGGGTCATCGTGAAGTAAGCATATTTACAAGTATTTATGTATCCCGCATTTTTATAAACCTACCTTTTTTTTTAAGGCTGGGAAATCATCCAATTACTGCTCCCGCTCTGGGTGGAGCGGAAGGGAGTGTCAGACTCTTACTGACTAAAACCCATCCATGTTCCTTCCGTAGCCCTTTATGTTCCGGGGTAGCGGTAACCCTTTCCGGTAGCGATAATAAACCTACCTAAGTATTATTTGTTAACGTTTTTAAATCTCTGTAACATTTTAGGTTCATGATGATGGAGGAGATATCCATGGGTTGTTTCAACCAACTGTAAGTCGCATTTGCGCCAGAGTAGCCCGCGCGATTGCTCGCCACTCTGATACCTACATAAAAATGCCAGAGTCCCTGGCAGAACAGCAAAGAGTTATGATGGATTTTTTTGGAATAAGAGATTTTCCTTCCATCTTGGGTTGTACAGATTGCACCCATATAAAAATAAAGAAATATGGTGGTGACGCAGCTCAATCACTAGGTACATAGTATAAAACAAAGTCGCTTTCTCTGTCCCTATATCCCTATCAGTCCTTGTATGCTGCATAAATCTTTAAAACTACACAACGGATTTTGATGCGGTTTTTTTTTAATAGATAAAGTGATTCAAGGGGAAACTTTATGTGTATAATTTGTCGGCATATTTTGCGGGCGGAAGCTAGTACTATATAAATAGAAAAGGATTAAACACGTGAACGAAAAACGAATCAAGAAGGAAGCCAAGAAGCTCTCAAAATGTCACAAGTGACGTTGTCTAACTTTTTTTTTGCGATTTTTGGCCGTGGACACTAGTTGTTTTGGCATTTAATCTATGGATTCATCAGAACGACAACATAATCACGTTAAAACGACAACTTACCTAAGACGGGTTTATTGAACGTTTATGAATAGAGAATTTTATCATAGGTTTATTAGTTCTAATGAGCATTTTAACTAGTGAGTGTTTAAAACCTATTTTAGGGGATTTTTATGAATAAGACTGTAAGTCCCTAATTATGTTCCAAACACAATCCGACACTTCTGAAGGATATTTGAAATCCATCGCTTCATGGGGGTTTATTCGCAATAAACGTGACTGAATTGTTAAAATGAACGAAAATTTGATCAATTCTCATTTTATGTACCATGTGAGTCCATGTGACACAATTTCAGCGCAGGTTTCTCCGATTGTTCACGATGTTTACCATCACCGATGTTTAACATAAACTCATAAAATGCTTACATATGATTTGCCTACGTTATTTGATAAATATTAGGCACCTACACGGTTCTGTGACTGGCTTTTAGACAATGCACAGCTTAATCCAATGAATGACACATGAAATTGGAAGATATTTTCCTTAATCGCCTTGTAGGTTTAATGGGTATAAGGGCGACAATTGAGCGGACCGTGCTGGTTTCGATATTTGGGTCAAGCAAAAATAGAACTGGGATTTCCCATTATGAAATTCCGGAGTTTGGATTTGTGTCCGATTAATGGCCATAGGTTTCTCATCAGATTACATCATCTGCCTAGCCTTTTCCTACCAGTATTTTACATGGAGCGA
Organism: Hyppa rectilinea; assembly: GCA_951799385.1. Classification (NCBI taxonomy): domain Eukaryota; kingdom Metazoa; phylum Arthropoda; class Insecta; order Lepidoptera; family Noctuidae; genus Hyppa; species Hyppa rectilinea. Next base: position 838,786 of record OX637315.1, on the reverse strand, counting down.
CTGCCTATCTGACCTCCACAACCCAGTTATTAAGAAATACGATACCCCTTGGTAAGACTGGCTGTCAGATTTTCGGGCTTCTGACGACCCGTAACGATGTACAAAGATGCACAAATGACAGCCGGGACCAACGGCTTACCGTGCTTTCCGAGCCACGGAAGAGTCTCGGTATGTAAAGATGGTCACCCATCCACGGCCAACCCCGGCAAACGTAGCGGAACCTGATGAATTGACCTGTGCGGCTGTTAATACTTAGCCACGAGCTCTTCATCCTTCTCATCCGATTACATGAACTCTACATTTTTACTGACGAAATGTGTGTGAAACACGTACACTCCACTGCCCTTTGGGGAATACCGACGCGAATGAAGATGTTACCTAGTCCTATATTAAATCAAACCTTTAGCCACAGCCACTCAACTCTTCTGTGTATCTGTTAACAGCTACGGGTCAGGGTGACGGTATTTAACCTAATTTAAAAGTAGTGGCTAGTCACAGTCAACTAAATACTTCCTGCCAATTTAATGACGCGTCGGACAATTTACTTGTACCTACTGTTATAAAAGTACAATGTGTTTAGCTATTGTCCTGCCTTCCTCGTTTATTAAACCTTGCGTGAAGATATACTGATGCGTGTTATTATAGCACATGATGCGTGACCGTAGTTAGCCTCAGTAGCACTGCGCTTCGTTCAATAAAGTAATTAACACAAGGACGAGAAGAATATTACGATATTTAGCAAGCTGTATCTCGAGTGAGAGGATTTAGTTCACTGAATTTAAAAAAAAACGAGATTTTAGAGAACATTCTAGTCCCAAAAGCCTGCTGTGGTCAAAACCCTATTTTGGGGCTTGTAGTGGAATAATAAACCCTTGTAATTTCCTCACGGCCTGTAACTGTCAGTCGTAATACCATTTTAGCTAAACTTAAGCAACAAAATGTAAAACAGAAGTCTGAAACACGTATATTTTTTTCAGCGTTGTCTGAATTCCTCATTAGCAAATAGCAATGCGCATAGGCAAGCAAAATTCATTATTCTTTCGACTGTGATGGCAAGACTATGCGCAGCTACTGTCGTGTCTGCTTGTCTGTCTTCCTCAGCTATTAACACTTTGAGGGTCACTCATAGCAACAAAACTAGTATCGTTTCTCGTTCAGTGTCCTAGAATGGGTTAAGGAAGCTTAGGTTTCGCAATAGACCGTTATCAGGGCACAGGTGGTTGCTCCCGCCTCTTTGTCCGATAACACTATCTGTTGGTGCCTCTCGCTACGTACGAGGTGCTTGCTAGGATCAGCTATCGGTACCTACAATCTACATGCTTTGACAGTCGTTAATGGTACTAAGAAGTCTGAAAGTCTGACAACTAGTCTTGCTAAGGGTCATCCTGTTAACCAGTAACTGGGTTGTGTAGGTTAGATAGGCAGTCGCTCCAAGTATAATACTGGTATTCAGCGGCAACCGGTTAGAGTGCAGGCCGCCCTCAACGTAGCTAGCTAGACAGATGATACTTAATTTTAGTATGCGGAGTTCTATAGTTGGAAATGGTATGATAACCACTTGAGAAATTACTGATATAAAGAAATTGTAGTCTTCACCGGTAGTAACCACTTTCGATAAGGAAATGTCTGACCTATTGTCGATATAGAAAACAAATCAGAAATTCAAAGTTAACGATATCAAAAACAAAGATTGAATCCTAAATCCTCCACACACGCTCATTTCAAGTTTAAGTTTAATGGCACAGTTAAACAACAAAAGAATTGTTAGAACGTTAATCGACCTTCTGTTTCAGCTGCACTGCACACCTATTATTTGTGAACTCTTAATAATATAATGTAGATAAATTAGATATACTTTATTATCACCACTTTTGCACCTTTCACCATGTGTCATCGAATTTTCCAAGCTTATAGATTAGTTATCATGTTATCTATGCAACGAACTTATTAGTTCTGAGTCCGTTTAGTGTGTTGTGATTGTGATAGACAAACTTTCCTGTTGTTTTGTGATGGAAGCTGAAAAGTTTCACGTGCTGTACCCACAGTGGGAGTCTTTAAGTAAAGTTTTTATTGTGAGGTAATTTTTGCACATTTTTACTAGATGTATTTTCATGGTTTATCAGTTTTGTACGCACACTACTTACCTAGTGGTTAATCATCAATCTTGCTTTGTTTTGACTAGTATGTTGCCCTAGATAATAGGCTTACTTCAGTACATCAACATACTCCTATAATATTATTACCCATTTTTGTATGTCAGTAGAGTGGCTCCCATACCTCAATAAATATAGCGACTATGTGCTAACGCAGTACCTAATAGTTTGAATATAATAATTACCATAATTCGGACGTTAAATGAAAAAACAATAATAAGTATTACGTAATGATATACAATTTGTTAGGTGTAAAATAAGCAGCCATACTTCTAAACCCACAATAAACATGTTAAAACATGAAAACATTGAAAATTGTTATCAACAAGTCAGTAGCAACTGTTTTTGCGGAAGCACGCTGCTGTTCCCCGCATGGTAGGCTCGGTGATAAGCCGCGTATCATACCCGTAGATCGTCAGAGACTTATCAGTCACAGCAACTATGCTGTAGTACTCATGTACTTAGCACGATGTACCTTGGCAGCCATTAGTAAATGAAGGCGTCTTTGAGAAGTGGCTAGTCTGGGGAAGTCAGATACGTACTGTCACGATGCCTTGACTGCCTCCAAGTAGCGTCGCTGTGCTCCAGTACGAAGCGTAAGCTCACTGGCACCTATAGGAACTGGTGTAAATACAAGCACATGAGACATTTCCGCTTTGTCTCTTGGATGGGGTGGCAATCCATAGGTTTACAGAATTGAAAGCAGTTACCAATAGCGAACCTGTAAACAACTAAAGCTGTACTAAAAGCCAACGTGTTAAAGCTAATTTAAAATAGAATAAATAAATACAGATTCATCAAATAATTACAGGTTTCTAAAACACAACAGTTAATGTACTGACGGCAAAAACACATTGTTTACATTTCGCGATACTTCTGGAAATATCAATTATATCAAGATTGTTAGTTTTTTACAGCAAATCGCCACGTTAATTTGAATAGCTGTTAAGTATCATGATTGGCCTGACCCTATCTCTAAGCTAAACCACTAAATTGCTAAATTACGTGTTTTTTAAATTATTTTTATGAGAGTGACTCAAAAGTAGTGTTGTAGTGAATGCCACTGTCAAATAAATGTCGCAATCGGTTTTTTCGCTGTGCAGCAACCAACCGTGAACGGGCGCCCGATCAGACCACTGCGATACTTTGTAACTTTAAAATGTGTTTTGTGAACGGAAAACTGATTTCTAGAAGATGTGAGTGATTTTGTGTTGTATAGTTTAACGTACATTCAGTCAAAAAAGTATCGGGAATGGATGATTTGTTTATGGTTCCAAATTCAAATTTTTGTTTTTTTTGTAGTTGTTAGATTGGCACAACTGTTTTCCATTTTGGCGCGGAGTTTGAGTTGCATCTGTTATTTATATTAAATACAGTGCTGGTTTTAGTAATATCATATATAGTGCGTATTGCGAATTTCATAATGGACAAAAATATCGAACAAAGAGTTTGTCTTAAATTTTGCATCGCCAATGGAATTTCGTGTTCGGAGTCACTGAAAATGTTACAGAAGGCTTACGGTGAATCGACTTTATCAAAAACTCGTGCTAGTAGTAAAGCAGAAACGATCATCAGTACAGCGCCTGTCTAACTTTAAGGTCGATTTTTAATTGATAAATTCGACCCTTAAAGTTTGACTAGTCAACTACAAACTTCGTTTCTGCGGTATAAACGGTTAAAAAGAAGCTCTAAGGTGCTGGTTACAGTGTGCATGTTTTCGTGTTGGTTTTTGTTGTCCGACTACCGAATCTATACGAGACCGTACCCTTTCCCACTATTGGGCAATTCAAAACTTTTCTAAAGGTAATGTGAAATGAAATTGAAAGGAAATGCTCCATCTATGATTTCTATACCATTTATTTAAAAAACATGTGTTAATAAAAATTCTGGGGACAATAGCTGTTTCCTTTGAGCAATGCTTCATGTTTTGAAATTCGTCGTTGACCGCAACTGTTCCATGTATTTTCTTGAATAAAAATATGCATTTATTGATACTAGAATTCAAAGGGCTCAATTGTTTTTTCAACAGCAGTAAACGCCTGTTAATCTACCGGTATCAAATCGGCCTCCAATCAAACATGGCCTTACAGCAATCATTAAAATAAAAGAATTGAACAATAAAACTGTATTTTTGTTACTATACGCTTGCCTTGGTAGTACCTATATTTGTTTCCACAATATGTTTGCCTGTGCGAGTAACATGTTACACGATAACTGCTCCCCTGGGTATACCTGATATCAAAAATGCATGATTCTTGTAACTACTGAACGTATGGTAGGAGAAACGTGTATGAGGAAAATAAAATAGGTCACAGCACAAAATGTGTTCAGATTCCCGGGTACAGTAGGTACGTCTCGTGTCTATAGCTGGAGATTTAAGACTAGTAAAATATTTTCCTGTATAATCAAAGATGAATAATCACAACCCTTCGCAGTGTACTACGAGGAAATATAAACAATCCTTCATAAAAATAACATGCAGGTGTTTAGCTAATCGGTACGATAAGTTGGTATAGTCTACCTGGTAATTGCTTCATCGCAGTCATAAAACGATAAGCGGGATTGTCCGAAAGGGTTACCGCTATCCCGGAACATAAAGGGATAAGGAAAGAACATGGATGGGTTTTAGTCAGTAAGAGTCTGACACTCCCTTCCGCTCCACCCAGAGCGGGAGAAGTCACTGGATGATTTCCCAGCCTTTAAAAAAAAGTCATAAAACGATAGTCTAATTGTCCGTTTTTGTATGACAACCGTAGTGAAGGTCCAATTTACTGGGAATTGTGTGTAGTGGTAACTCAATTACGAGGTCCGCTTTATACACCCTTTATGTAAAGGTCAATAGAACTACAATACAACGAATACAATTTCCTTTTGTTTTCCTTCAGACAACGTATCTACAGATAGCAGCTAATTAGTAGGCAAAAAATAAGCATTCATATCAACAATTGTATTATTACTATCAGCTGTTTGTACGACATTTATGATGCTTAAATATGTACAGACGCCAGCACATCAAGCTATCCCTAACTGTCAAATTTTCTCAATTAAAAATGAACCTTATATCTTTGCAATAAAGTTGAAATACTATCAAAGAAATTTGACAGATTGTGTAACTTGATGTGCAAGCCTCTGTACATTGTACAAATGTGGTAAACTTTGTCTAAACATCTATTTTAATGTAGTAGTACAAATTCGTGGGCATTACGTGACATAACAATAATTACGTTTTTAATGTAACACGAGTATGTTTAATAGATTATTGAGTAATTAACTGTTTTTAAGCGCTTTTGGATGGGCCCGGCCATTTAGGGAAGTGGTGTTGTCGCTCTCGTGTGATAGATTCTTTTTTATGTGAATGAAGGTGGGTGTGCGCTATCTGGCCATGCCAAAGGCTAGCTGCTCAAGGTATTGTTTATTAAACACCTTATTAATTTTCTTGATGTAATAATTAACCTTAGGATCTAAATATCTAAGCGGGAATGTGCGAAATTGTTACCGCTACCCCGGAATATAAAGGGCTAAGGAAGGAACATGGATGGGTTTTAGTCAGTAAGAGTCTGACACTCCCTTCCGCTCCACTCAGAGCGGGAGAAGTCATTGGAGGATTTCCCAGCCTTAAAAAAAAGGATCTAAATATCTGCTACCTTATACTTTGTATGTGGGAGAATGGTATGCTCAGCAATCGTCCCTTTTTAGACACAGTTCATTCCCTCATTTGAACAAATATTTACCTGACCTACAAATTAATGTCGCAACTCCGGATGTTTGTACACTTAATTTATTTGTAAAACTACGCATTTGTTGGTCGGAAATGTTGGCAATATGTTGCACAAGGTATGGGGAACCACCATGGTATCTTGTTGAAGAAGGAACTGAAAAATAAGTGAGTTGTAGCAAAGTATTTAAATGCGAAATATAAAATAGGAAGTATTCTTCTTTGTTTCTTAACATAGATTGCTCTTTGTGCTAATAAAAGTTTCCCACGATCTTTTATTGTAGTTGTATAAAGCCATTACTGGCATGCAGGATAGTTTGCGGATATTATAAGAGACTAATTCTAATAGGATAATATGCTTATTGCTCGTGCGTTGATATTAAAATATGTTATTGAATATGTTTGGTGGTTCGTCTTAGCCGAAATACATATGTATGTCCACTGGACTCCTGAAGTATCTCCACGGTGCGTCCCGCTTTCATCTTCTTCTTTTTCGCATGGTCAGTGACTAACCTGGTATCAGAGTTTTTATGCTGCCCATGGGCCTCTAACTTAGCTTCTCATACTGTTGAGAATTATCTCTCAGGCATGCCGGTTTCCTCATGATGTTTTCTTTAACTATTAACTAAATATTTGTATGTTTCAGGAGCGTGTCTCGTTCCCCCTCGCCATCCCCGTCCACTCGCGACTCACTTCGGAACACAGACAGCGCCAGTGAAGCTTTGGACAATGACAAGGTACTTATTTTTTTATAATAATACACCGACAGCACAGTCACTTAAGGTTGATGTTCCAGTGTAGCCCGCGAAATTCAAATTTTCGTAAGTTTTTTGAAAGTGTAAAAATGACTTTTTACAAGGTCAAAGTCATTCCGGAACCTTTATGAGCTCGGAGGGTTGTATTAATGATTTTGATGATTATAATTCTGTAACTACATATGTCTTACAGCCGCGAATCAAATGTTCATCAACATACAACCTATCACTGGCCTGCAAATTGCAAAAAACTTAAGAAAATTTGAATTTCGCGGGCTGGTTGGAGGATTCACCTTAATATCAACTAAACCTATTTCAGTAACCATGCAAATAATAGTTATGCACGACATTGACAACATGAATATTAGAGACAAGAAGGAAAAATTTAAAGTGTGTTCTGTAGACTTAAATATAGGACAGTAAAAAAAACAAAACAATATAATATGACCTATATAGACGTGTATTGTTCGCACTGCTTAAATAAGGGACGTCTATATGAAATGCAAGTAGCAAAACTCAGTTTTATAAGACAATTCAGTTGGTTGACAAATGATGTCTGTATTTTTTTTTGTCGCTTATTGACTACGTATTTATGCCAAGGATAAACATGACTGGTTTTGTTCCTGTTTTATCAAGCCTAAATGCTTAGGGAGAGTTTTCAAAGCATAAAATCGCATCAAAAATTATCAACAATCTATCCTTATTTCATCTTTCAGATGTGAAAATATTTCGCTGCTATTTACTTAAGACGAAGCAACTTCTCGTTCTACGCTTTTGATAAACTTATTTAACGTTTTCAGTATCCTTGCCACTAAAAACGCTTCATCTCAGTGGCGTACTATTTGGTCGTAGAGCATTTTCTAATACCTTTATTGGAAAATGCTTCTTGGTTTATTTAAACTTCCAATAAGACGTTCCTACCTAGCATTTAATATAAAAGCTTGTTCATTCCAGACAAGTGAGAGCTCGGTGCACATGCCGTGCCACGCGGGCGGCGACTCCGCGTCCATCTCGAGCGGGGAGCTCGCCGTCACCGTGGTCAGCGCCATCCCCTCGCTGAACAAGGACAACCCCAGGGTGAGATGTGTTCTGTGCCGAGGCATATTATTTTTATATTACATACTTACATTCTAGTACCATTAGATCCTCGTGGTTGGCAAACACCCGGTTTCTAAATCAATCAATCTGCCTAGCCTTTTCACTCAAATCACTTAACAATCTGTTAGTTAATTTTTGATTAGCTTTTCAGAAACCTGGTGAGATTTAATACAACTTACGGTAAAGGTTAACATTATGAGAAAACTTAATAGTTATCAATCATCAACATACAGTGAGCTACCGTAAATAGTAATCGACACTCGTTCGTTCTCAGTATAACGTGTGGCATTTGTTTTGTAAATACAAGTAGGTACTTGGTAATTTTGGCGCGTGACTTCAATCGGAACTAACGTCGCCGTGTTGTGGTTTTTCAATACAACGTTACATATATTTACTTTCAGGCTCTAAAATTTATTCTTGAACCACTATAGTCTTTTTTAAAGTATCTGATAAAAGTGGCTTATTTCGCTATTCGCACCCTGAGAGAAAAAGAAAAATTCGAATTTCGGGCTTATGTATTGAAATAACTAAATCAAACCTAAAAAATTAGTAAGTGGCACTACAAATTGGCATCCACAGGTTTCACATCCAATTGAATCTTACACCTGTAAGATATTGCAAAATATCTATGGCATGGTAATCTTGTTCGTTGACTATCCTAGTCTAATCAGGTTGATTAGACTAGGATAGTCAACGTACAGAGGCCAGCACATCAAGTTACCACAATCTGTCAAATTTCTTTGATAGTATTTCAACTTTATTGCAAAAATATAAGGTTCATTTTTAATTGAGAAAATTTGACAGTTAGGGATAGCTTGATGTGCTGGCGTCTGTACAAGAGAGGACAGCTAAATCGAGCAGATCCATGCTCGATTTAGCTGTCCTCTCTTGGACTTACTTCCTCCTCCTCTTAACACCAGATCAATATCGTTTTCTGTAAATAATTGATACTCACACCGCAGCTGGGCTCTCCCCCGACGAAGGCGCTCGACGTGTCGCGCACCAAGAAGAAGAGCTGGTACAACGCGCTGTATCCCACATACAAGAGCAAGTCGGATGACTTCAAGAGGCTCTTCAAAGACCTGCCGGATGATGAGCGGCTTATAGTCGGTCAGTGTGCCTTTGTTTATAGAAATAAAATAAAACGACTTCAAGAAAAATACTTTTATTTTTATTCGACTCTTTTATTTTAACTATTTGAATCGATGTTTTGATATTAGTTTAATCAGCGACGTTATTTATTACTAGCTTTTGCCAGCGGCTACGCCCGCGTGTATGTAGGAAATTATCCCACGGGAACCGTACATTGCTAATATGCTATTCCAGACTATAATCTATCTTTGTGCCAAGTTTCATCCAGATCCGTTAAGTAGTTTTTGAGTTTTTTTGTTAGTATAGATAGGTAAATAAATTGAATTCCATAATAAATCTTTATCTGTTCCTGTCTCCAGACTACTCGTGCGCCCTACAGAAGGACATCCTGGCCCACGGGCGCCTGTACGCGTCGCAGAACTACCTGTGCTTCTACGCGAGCATCTTCGGCTGGGAGACCTGCATGACCACGCGGTGGAAGGACGTCACTGCCATTACTAAGGAGAAGACTGCACTTGTGAGTCTACTGTCTGATCGGAAAGTGTACAGGGTGGAAGGGACATCGCTGTAAAGCCAGTTACATTGGATTCAGCTCACATTTATAAAAGAAAAATTTGCTATTCCATACATTTACTGCGTAGGTATTGCACTTTACTATGAAACAGCAGATTTTGTTTTTATGACCGATGAAAAATTTGCATTTATTTGTTTGGAACTGAAATAAGCAGTGCCCTTATGTACTCACAATGGGGACAAGAAACAATAATAAAAAAACATTATATTATGCTTCGGAATTTCAAAAACTTGAACAACAAATTTCGCGCGTAAGTCAGTACACAATACCAGTTAGTTGTGACGTTATTGAACGGAACTTACGGAAATTTCACAAGATTTGAAACGCTTAGAAATCAGCAAATGACTCCTCCGGCTCTGGGTGGAGAAGGGAATGTCAGACTCTTACGGACTAAAACTCATCCATTTTCCTTCCGTAGCCTTTTATGTTCCGGGGTAGTAGTAACCCTTTCGGACAATCCCCCTAACCCCTCCCCAGGCCCCTGCTAACATTAGCGGATGATTATGATATTAGAACCTTTTAATTTACCAGGTAATACCAAACGCTATCCTAGTCTGCACGGAGGGCGAGAAGAACTTCCTCACATCGTTCTCTGGGCGTGACAAGGCGTACCTGATGCTGTTCAGGATATGGCAGAACGCGCTCATGGACCAGCCCATGAGCAGCCAGGAGTTCTGGCAGTGGGTGAGTAGACCAGCATGTTTAGATACAGCCTGCTTCATGTATCCCTGGTTGGTGAACAGAAAAACTAGCTTCAACATTGAAAAATTAATAATTGGTAGATAAGTAGAGCCTACTTTTTTTTTCAAGGCTGGGAAATCACCCAATGACTTCTCCCGCTCTGGGTGGGCGGAAGGTAGTGTCAGACTTTTACTGACTAAAACCCATCCTTGTTCCTTCCGTAGCCCTTTATGTTCCGGGGTAGTGGTAACCCTTTCGGACAATCCCGCTTACCCGGCAGGCTTGGCCCCGAGCCTGGCCTTCATATGCCATTCGCTCCTCACATGCCATCAAAATAATTTTTAATGCCCTTGTACGTAGCAAACTAGAATCAAGCTGCTGTGTGTGGAATCCACACGAACGTGTCTACGCGCTTTTATTGGAAAAGGTGCAAAAAGCGTTCCTTAGGTTTTTATATAAGCATAAATTCCAGTATTATCCATTCCTATATCCTACCAAATTTCTATTGGGCTGCCTCGGATATAACTCTCTAGAGGTAGTAGGCGAGCAAGAGGTCAGCTCACCATAGCCTGCAAAACGCTCCGTGGCTCTATTGACGCCCCTGACCTTCATGCTGTGCTGTTGACGCCCCTGACCTTCATGCTGTGCTGTTGACGCCCCTGACCTTCATGCTGTGCTGTTGACGCCCCTGACCTTCATGCTGTGCTGGCTCGCTTCTTTGTCCCAGACAGTGACTGCCGCGGCAGGAAGCACAGGTTGTGTACCCCATGTCGTACTGTTGCGCGAGCTAAGTCTCCAGTACCACGCACTCTGACCGCACTTAATGATCTCTTAGATTCTAATCCAACAATTGATCTGTTTGCGGATGAATGGATGAAGATTTTACTGGCATGTCAGAAGTTCTGTAAGAGGGATTCATGAAAGCATTGCAAATTTTATTTTATTTTTGTGTTTTATTGAATTTTTATATGTTCTTTTCTTTTGTACCTTTAATTATTGTAATTGGTTAACCGTTGTAATTAAAGTTAAATAAATAAATATGCTGACATCTCTTTGAGGCGCGCGTGGAACATATACGCGCCGTACGGCACGGAAGTAGAGCCTACGGTGGACTTTTTGGAATCGACCGCGCGCCCGTCGCGTGTAGCCGACGTGTAACGTGTGAGCAGCAAGCGCGCTCGCCGTGGCCCCCGTGTTTAACCCCCTTCAGACAAGTCAGTCACAATTTGGACAGCGCCGTGTTAGCACAAGTCGCGCGCTCGTTTCACGTTAATGTGGGGGAGACCTTAGACGAGTTTCACCACGGGACCATAATTTGTTCGACAATGAAAAGTATCCTTTCATGGAGGGAAAAAAAATAAAATAAATAAATAAGGAATAACCTAACATAACCTTTTCAATCCTCGATTGTACTCAAATAGCTGACATAAAGGTATCAACTGCTAATCAAATCGTTGTCAAGGACCAGAAGTACCTAAGAAGGTGCATTATTAATTATGCTAGGCGTGCGTCATCAGACTAATTGTCTAGACCTATCTGTTATCAGACACCTAATCAACAGAGCCTTTACCTAAAACCAGACAAGCAATAATATTTATAGTGCGCAGGTGTGTGACACATTCAACGTTCAAATGTTCAACGTTCGTTTACAGTCGAATAAAGTGAAGGGTAACTAGGTAAGATAGAATAAAATAAACGCCTAAAGCCTACTGCTTGACCGAGACCGTTCATGAGGTAGCTGCGCAGGGTTCGCCATAATTTAATATGCAATAATTTTATATACCATATCTATTTATGTATTTAAAGACTTACAGCTGAATACAATGGTCAGACAGACCATAACAGTATGATAATCTGACAGCCAATTCAGGTCTTCACGTCTAGAGCTTGTCTGGTATAAATGTACTGTGGAACAGAATATACACACTGCCAAATAATGCCAATATAATAAAAAAAAACATGCTGGTAGATCATCGCCTAAATTATATATAAACTAAGTCTAAAGAATTTAAGCTTTAAAGAAATTCGTATATAATATGTAATTCCACGATTATGGCAACTAAAGGGTTATTTCTAATAAAACTATTGCATTTTAAATTATGGCCAACATTAAGAAACCAATTATAATCGTATTAATTCGCATTAAACTTATTGTAAAGCATAAATCTTAAAATTATTTGAATTTGTAATAAATGTTGTCCTGCTGGAGTGTCCTATGTGCCCATTCACCTGCACCTCAGATGACCTAAAGAATGCCAATGATGCCGCGATCAATTTGGCAACTTAATGGGCGCTTTCAATTTAATAACATCCAAAAAAGTACTATCGACACAACTAGAAGAAAATGAATAAATTTTATGGTGGAATGTACCTAGATAACTTAAAATAAAATAAAACCGTTCTATAACAACAACATTCTTACAAATAAATACATTCTGATTCTACCACTAACACCTTGGACCAACACATTGTTCATTCAAATAGATTCGATACGCCACGGCACAGATAGAGATATTATTGTAAAACATGCGCATAGCTGAACGCTCCCAAATAAATATTTACCACTTAAAAGTGAAAAACAAAAGGTGGCGTGGTTTAGCAACACGTAGGTTTGTGTTACCAGTTACGAAAAATATTATCAGAACCTTTGTTCTTGGCTGAGGTTGATTATAATAATGTTAATGCATAATAAATCATAAGGAACACTCACAATTGTTATGATTATTATTAATGCCAGGCAGATTATTATTAAATGATTAATACAGGACTGTCTTCTTCCACAGTCAGGAAGACATTCCTGTGAAACCTCATTTCTTCCATCACACGAATTTACAAATTACTATGTTGAAATTTCTAGCAGTATAGTAGCAAATATTTTAAAGCAAAAGAATTCAAGACCGTGAAAGCAAACGAGATAAAGGAAAATCCTACTAAAAAGCATGTCGTAAAAACATGCAGTTGATTTACCTATTTTATTGTTGGCAACCAGTTTGGCACAGATTAAAATTTTAAAATAATTCAAATACTTTTGACCTCAAAGCGAAACTAAATATACGGACTGAATACAGCGAACACATACTTTAATATTAAAAAATGTTTTATCCTTTGTGTAAAATATTTTGTGTTCACTGATTTGCACAACCTTTTATGGCGGTGGAGCTACTTATATAAAAGAGTGGCAAAGGAAACGCTTCCACCTTACTCTTTCTAGTAGCAACAGTATGCCAAGGTTTGAAGGGGATAATATTCAAATAACATAAAAACTGCTAACTAACTGTGAAGGAAATTGGAGCAGTCCAACTGTGCATATGGAATACTATCTATACTAATATAATAAAGGGGTGAGGTAGTTGGGGGTAATCTCTGGATCTGCTGAACCGATTTTTAAAATTCTTTCAAAAGTGGAAGGCTATATTATCCCTGAATATTGTATGCTATAGAAAAAAAACACGCGGACGAAGTCGCGGCCGACAATTATATTTTCATAAGCCAGCTAGCTGGATCCTGATCTGAAGTCCATTGACGACTTTTCAGCACCACAGCTACGTACCTATTCTGAATGTTTCTATTCCAGCGCCATCTATGGTATGGTATTGGCCACAGATGTTCGCTTGAGTGATAAAGAATCAATCATTTCTCTTAGACCGATCGATATCGACTGATAGTCGATCTGTTGCATCTTTCCGCTTCCACTCGAACAACGAAACTAAAGATATTTGCATCAAACAAAAACATTCCAGTTTCATTCATTAAAAAATACTGATAAGAGATAACAATAATAGTATTAAATTCAATCTATATTTCGTTCATATTATTTCAAACAATGGGATATTAAAACATGCGAGCGATTTACAATATAAAATGACATTTTAAAAGTCCTTAGGCTAAAATCCGTTTTTAATTTAACTGGTATATGAGATACAATAATAGATTTTAATCTTTAGTGCACATTAGACGTTTCCTGATGAACTAATTTAGTTAATCCTAAGTGATCTTGTTATAATTAAATCCTAAATTACCAACGAAATGTCTATGAGCAAGAAGCGAGGAAATTCAAAGTAAACAGATGTAAGCTGTCAGAGTTTCCTCCGCGTTTGTCCTGGACGGTGTTCATTATAAAGTTGATGAGGTGTGGAGTCGCTGTGCGCGTAGCTCAAGGTTCTATCGGTCAGTGCGGCACGGGACACTGTGCAGCGCGCGCGGGAACCCCAGAGGCAGGTAGTAAGTAAACCTAAGTTTAAAATATCTATTAAGTGATTATAGGTGTTGTGTTTCGGAAGATGACAAACTAGGTACCGGATTGACTAGAATTCTTTATGGTTTTTGGTCCTCCTAAACTTTCCGGAGCACAGGTTGAGAATTTCTGAAATAATTTATGGTATAGTTGTTTGAACCATTTTTTCTTAATTAGTCAGGAAACAATATTGGTCTTCTTCTTCTTCTTCGTGTGGTTAATGACTAACCTGGTGTCAGAGTTTTTATGCTGCCCATGGGCCTCTGACTTAGCTTCTCATGTTGGTGAGAAATAACTCTCAGACATGCTGGTTTCCTCAACATATTTCCCTTCACCGATTTTGCTTACAATATTGGTAAAGTACTATTATATATATATTGTTATTGCTGTAGATTATGGAAAACGTTAAAACCCCAAAGTTAAGCGGATTAGTTATCGGAATCACCTTTGACGCCATATATCTTTTAAGGAACTCAATTACAGAGTTTTTAGCGTTATACTTCCGGAAATATGAGTCAGTGGATGCTATTTTGGCTTGCATTCATTGATAAACTGTTGTAGATAATATTGCCAACCCCTACGTTAATTTGTTGTTGTTAAACTTTGTTTATTTATATGTTTTCTGCGCGGCTTGGACCGCCGCCAATGCACTTGGACTTCTGCCCGTTCTGTAATTTCCCCTCATTTTCGTACAAGTCTCAAGATAAAATCATATGATTTTGATTGGAATATCCTTCTATTTAACTGTATAGTGGAGATTTCTTATCATTCAGATGAGTTTTTGTGAAAAGATATATTCGGTAAAGTTAATATTTAATTAGTGATAAGTTATTTGTTTGATTTTTCTTAATATTATTTCATATTTAAGTTGTGCTAGTCACTGTCCTCTCCGAAATATATTATTTAATATCATGTAATTCATTGTGATTAACATTTTGGTAGTGTCGTGGCAATTTAAAGGAAAAAAGTACATGATGTTTTTGTGTGCTACTTAATTAGTTTATTAAGGAAAAGTTGTACACCCGGAAGCATTAATTTATAGGTCCTGGTTAACTAGACGTTAGTTAGAATGTAATCGCGCTTTTCAGTTGAATGGCCTATCAAGTGTTTGATCTATAGAGAACAGGTAACTAGGCACGATTGGCTCTATATATTTATTAACCCGCTTTTTCCTGCGATTTTGCCTGCGTCGAGGTCGAAAATTATCCCACGGGAACGGACTACCGAGATAAAACGTATCCTGTCTCCTAACCCAGGTCATTGTCTACCTGTGTGCCAAATTTCATCGTATTCTGTACAGTCGTTTTACCCCTCAGATGTCGTATGAACCCCATAGGTTCATAAGAAAAATTCTCTCAAAACAACAATAAATATAACCGTAAAAATCGTTGAGCTCTTAGAACCAAACGACTTCTAATAGGCGAACATCTAATAGGTTAATTCTGTCATTTTTATGGTGTGCATAATAAACAGTATTCTTTTCTACTATCGCGTTTATAATATTAAGCACTAGACGCCCGCCACGGCTTCGCACGGGTGCAATGAAGATACTATCACGCGAGTGAAAGCTAATTAAACTATACGGTCTACGTATAAACCTTCCTCCTGAATCACTATCTATTGATGAAAATCGCTCTAAAATCCATTGCGCAGGCAAAACGGTAGGCAGTAACTGAAAAGGACTCCATTTTTTGTTCTTTTTGAAGTTTACGATTTTTGGCAATAATGCTAAACCAGAAATGGTATGCGGTCTGATAATATTCGTGTTTCCGAATAAGCGCTAAACGTCGTGCCACAGAGTACCCTTCACAGTAGCAAACCTTAATTGTATAGCACTGCGCTTTGTAGTTACTGTTATGAACCTACCATTGCGCGTTTTTATGAAGTTTTCTCTCTAATTTTTGATTTACGTAGTCCGGCCGCAGATCGTTATGACACTCAAAAGTATTTGAAAAGTTCTTTTGGTGTTGAATAGAGTTGTAATTTTGTAATCATGGTAATACAAAATGGGCAAGTACTGCGATGGTCCTAGCAGCTCTCAATCTGCCTAGCCTTTTCCCAACTATGTTGGGGTCGGCTTCCAGTCGAACCGGATGCAGCTGAACCAGTATTTTACATGAAGCGACTGCTTATCTGACCTCCACAACCCAGTAACTGGGCAATACGATACCCCTTGGTAAGACTGGCTGTCAGATTTTCGGCCTTCTGACGACCCGTAACGACTGTCAAAGATGCACAATTGACAGCCGGGACCAACGGCTTAACGTGCTTGCCGAGACACGGAAGTCTCGTTATGTTGAGATGATCCTAGCAGCTCTATAGTAGACATATTTCCGAAGGTATACGATGATTTCCGAAGCGCATACTTAACTTGGGAATTTGGGATAATAATATCTGTAATAACCGTTGATAACTTTTCGTTTTGTATTGCAGGTGCACAGTAGCTACGGCGAGGAGCTGGGCTTCAACTCTGACGAGGAAGGCTACGGCCGCGACGCCATCGACGACGTGCCTCCTCTCCCGCACGACCCCGACTCGGTACGTACTATACTGCGTTTGCTATTTACTTTCCAAACATGTAAACAAATGCTTCAACTCGGAGAGAGTTACGGCTAGATTTTGGCTGTGACTATACCAACTTTTTTTTCTTCTTTGAGTGTAGTAAATCATCAAATGACGCCTCCCGCTCTAGACGGAGCGGAAGGGAGTGTCAGACTCTTACTGACTAAAACCCATCCATGTTCCTTCCTTAGCCCTTTATGTTCTGGGGTAGCGGTAACCCTTTCGGACAATGCCGCTTAGCCGGCAGGCTTCGGCCCTAACGGGCCCCTTCCTTATTGCTGACATTTCTTTGAGGCGCGCGTGGAACACGTACGTGCCGCCCGGCACGGGTCTGGTCCTGATCAGACAGTGAGCTACCCGTTACTCACCGTCCGCAGGCCCGCGCCTACGGTGGCCGGGAGTCGTCACACGGCTCCCGACGCCCGGGGCGTCTCCCGCGGTAGCTGGGACGGGAGATTCTTTCTCTCTCCCATCCCGCCAGTGACTATACACACTAAGTTAGTCTTCGCGAGGAATCTTGGACTTTATTATATACGTCTGGAATGACCAATCCGCCTACAGAAAGGGTGTTGATCAATGTTTGTGCCTTTTGTGTATGATAAGAGTCCTGTGTCCTGCAGTGGTATATTGCTGTTTTAATTCATTGATGCCTGGCATATGTCACTATGTAAGAACAATTGTAATATGTAACTGGTATTATTTACCTATCAGCTCAGCAACTGCTGGATGGAAATAGGCTTGCGTTCGCTTAAGTAGCACCAAAAGCTTAAACAATGTGGATATTGGAGGTGTCGACTATAAATAGTCTTTATATAGTTTTGGGATTCGGGTCAAAGAAAGATAGGTATGTAAGACAACCGCCCTAAGTGTACAAATGAATATTGCGGGATAACAACTTGCTTTAATCATCCCTAGCTACGTTACTACGCCTCTAAGATAAAAACAAACTGACTCACTCGCTGCGAATAAACAAAATAAAGATAATCTCGAACACCTGTGCATCAAAGCCTATAAAAATACACAATTATTACAACACAAATGTCAACTTTATGTATAAAAGAACAAAGCTAATTTTAGAATGACAAAGTATTCAAAAAGTCATAAATGCGAAATATATTACAACGAATAATAAACCTCACTGTAATTGTGCTAAGTCCAAAATCCCACAGCCTGTTTCATGTTTAAAGTGGCATACATATAGATAAGACGCGATAACTTTAGAAATACCAAAAAAAAATCAATCGGTAATCAAGCCATTGTCAGTATCAGTCGATAAGTGATAGCGTGATAACAACACGTGTCCTCCATCATGCGGTATCCCGGGAAGAAGAAAAAAGTAAGTTTAATCATAATATTATTATGAATCTCAATACTGTTATTTTCCTCGCAAATTTTTTTGAGAGGCTGGCAGTTTTTTTTTCGATCTAAAAATAAATACCATGATATTTTGTTAGGTTAGGATAAGTTTGTTTAAAATCATACTTTAAAAGATATAGATACCTACAGATAAAGCCTATAGTGTAGTAAACACATGACTTAGGAATTAGGCAGCTAGTTCCTGTCTACAACTGAAGAAGTTTATTTATAAGTTCTCTGAAAATACATCAGTAGTGTGAGTTTCTGGAAATGGTCAAACGAAATTACTCCAGCAGCTATGCCAACTGTATAAAATGGTTGCAAAGATTTTCTATTAAAACTTCATTTAAAGATCCTTGAATATAACATTTTTTTATACGCGTTAACATCAATAATACGTATCTTCTTTTTCCTGAATGTGGTACAGTCAGCAACAAAAGTATATTAACACCAGTTTTTACACGACTACGGCAAAGCCAAAGTACGGTTATAATATTCTCAGCCTATAACAGCCGCACGGATCGATCCATCGTGTTAAGCTACGCTTGCCGGGGTTGGTCCATAGATGGGTGACCATCTTTTCATATCGAGAGTCCTC
The DNA here is from genome assembly GCA_951799385.1 of Hyppa rectilinea. NCBI lineage: Eukaryota > Metazoa > Arthropoda > Insecta > Lepidoptera > Noctuidae > Hyppa > Hyppa rectilinea. The sequence continues at coordinate 819,968 of OX637315.1, read as the reverse complement.
CGTGCCTCGGAAAGCACGTTAAGCCGTTGGTCCCGGCTGTCATTCGTGGATCTTTGACAGTCGTTACGGGTAGTCAGAAGCTCGAAAGTCTGACAGCCTGTTTTGCCAAGGGGTATCGTGTTACCCAGTTACTGACTGGGTTGTGGAGGTCAGATAGACAGTCGCTCCATGTGAAATACTGGTATTCAGTTGCATCCGGTTAGACTGGTAGTCGACCCCTACATAGTTGGGAAAAGGCTAGGCAGATTGATTGAAGTATGGGCCAACAGTTTTTTTTTAAATCAACATTTGTTAATTCAGATAATAGAATATTTCAAGGACTCCTGTTATAGACAAAAGTACCTCGCGAAATGGCTCAAATTCCAAAATCTAGCTGGGAAGTATATCATACACACGAGTAAGCACCTCCCTAGATGGACCAACACTGGCCCTCATAAGTGATAATGAGTCGTAATGATTAGCTAAGTAACAACAGTAACTGGTGCAATTAGCGAATGGGAAGCCACTGAATGTAATGATCACAATAAACAGGGAGATTTTAAAACATTACATCAAACTTGTTCTCGCTGAAGAGATTGGCCAGAGCTGTCTATCGGTGGTTTCCTAAAATGATTATTGAATAATACGTTAGTGATAAACAAAGATTACAACGATTAGTATTAGATAATTAAATACACCTGTAATATTAGTCACACCATTTTACGCTACCTATAGATTTAGGGATCAAACTTACTCATAGTAAACACAGACTAGCCAAGCTAATTAGTTCTAAATAACGTTGTATGAATCAGTTTATTAGAATAGAATAGAATATTTATTTGCGTAAAACATGGAATACAGAGGTGTTAAATACAAATTGAGGCACAAGCTTATCTAGCTAGGATAAAACATAGCATCCAAAATTTTAAAGACAAGTTAAGCAAAAACAATCGTTTTTTTTAAAAAAAAAACATCAACATTTTTTATCTATATATTCCTTTAAACTATAAAAACTATACTCGACTAACCACTTATGAACTTTACGTAGTCTAGCTCAGAGAAAATGCTCGGCCAGTTGTTATCTACGTTATGATCAGCTGTTTTTAGCTGCAGCAGTAACGTTTCTAATTTAATTTGACGACGGATATTTTGGCTCTGGTGAACTTAGCTGTAGTAAGAGGCACAAATTGCTTGCCTTCCCTGTAGCTGGCCTTCGTTGAGCCCTGTCAGACCCTGTCCCTCGCGCCACTCTGTTCTCCTCATCACTCTCTTTGCCGCCAATAAAATTGATGTGTTCACAGGAGTAGTAAAAACAACTCCCATGTAGGTAAAATGGGGCGACCCTATTGCCATCTACCAGGCACAAATCCAGGGTTCCAGGCTGTTACTAAATGTGTGTGTGCCTAGTTACTATAGGTACCTAATTCAAGTCAATTCAATGTTCTTGCCCCACTAGACCCAGAGTTATGATGAATGTAGGTTAGGTTTGCATGATGACAATGTGACTTGATGGAGCCCGTCCCGCAGGAGCTGGTGGAGGCGGCGTGCATGGAGGCGCGCGGCGGGTCGGGCTCGCCCCGCGCCGGGCCGCACGCGCGGGACTCGTCGCCGCCCCTCGGTCAGTATACAGGTACCCCACTGTTTTGGAATACAGGGTTTGGTGCTGGTTTAGTAATATAAGACAGTTAAATATACTCACGATAGACGGGCAGAGGAACAACATCAAAATCCACTTGCAATTACTTTCTGGTCGAACCTCCTCGCCGCATTATAGCTGAAAGAAAATACGCCGAATGTGTATCATGGCATAAATGGCATTCGAATTTTTCATGACGAAAATTCATGGCGAAAAAACGGCTTTTTTTTAAGGCTGGGAAATCATCCAATGACTTCTCCCGCTCTGGGTGGAGCGGAAGGGAGTCTTACTGCCTAAAACCCATCCATGTTCCTTCCTTAGCCTTTTATGTTCCGGGGTAGCGGTAACCCTTTCGGACAATCCCGCTTACCAAAAGTGAAAAACGGCTAGACTTCAAACTACGGTTTATTTTATTTGTATTTTGTAATTTACCCAGTATTAAGATAAAACAGATAATATTCTGAGACTTGTCAAACTATCTGACGGTGTTGGTGTCGGTAAAAGTGTAACTCGCCAAAAAATTGTTTCTTTTGCTGTATTACGCTAGATGGCGTTTCTAACACACCAGTTTTTCACAATAAATCTCTTTCGATGTACTGCTCTCAAAAAAAAATATAATAAATATCCAATTTACAGAATAAATAATTACAATAAAAGTATAACAGGCGTTTTCGAATACCCTATTCTAAATGTAGTTTTATGCTAGATCGATGATATAATGATACCATTTTTTCTAGGGCTTTTCTAGTCTCAAACATCCTATTTATATCAATAATATTAAAAACATGAAAGTTTGTAGTTTTGTTACTCAATCACGGAAAACGGATTTGGATGAAATTTTGCACACCTGTAGTCATTTATTAAAATTAGGCTGAAAATCAGCACTTTTTGAAGGTCAAAGTCACATAAGACAGTCCCCCAAAAACGCCCATCCTTCACCACTTCCTAGTGCTTTAGCTGGGAAGAAGAAGTGGCGCAACAAACTCCCCAGCTCAGCTGTCTGTTTAGTTGGAAGAACTTGAGTCTACATATTTATCGTATGAGAAGTAATTAACAATACGAAACAGTAGTCAGCTAGCACACGCCAATATGCCAATTAAAACATTAAAAAATGACTGTACTCAAGCGTAAATTAAAAAAAAAAGCCTCCAGGTAAAAGGGCATAGCCGCTTACATATGCAATGCTGTACTAAAAACTAGCTCGAGCTGGATTACAAAGGATACTTTTCATCCCGGTAACACGTTTTTGTGCGATAATTTCCGACCTTCACGCGGGAGAAGCCGTTGGCAAAAACTAATACCTAACTATTTAAACTAATGTATGTGCTCCCGCGGTTCCTTATCGCCAAAAACAACAATAAACCGTTTCAACCGATTGCGGGATTCCCTTCAAACTAATTATTGCCTTGAAGTTACGCTTTCTACGTCACACACTATTATGAACCTTATGTTTATAAATTTAAGGCCTGTATTGCCAAGGGTAATGATGAACCCGTATACTTTTTAAGATTGCCAGTTAGCAAAAAATATTTTTACTAATAATGTTATTTTGGTTGTCAGACAAATCAGACGCCTTAATATTAGTTTTTAATATGTATAGTCATAGTAATTCGAGCGACCTAATATTCCAAATAAATTCTTCGCTTGATTTACTAACATAAATAAAATTAATAATACAGGCCTCCAAAAGTGATAATGCGCATAGAAATCTTCGCCACTGTTCGGCAACGGTCGTATTCCCCGAGCGTCGGAAGACGATATGTATATAGAGTGGTTAAGTGCATTTTCTTCATGCATAATTTAGTAAGATTATGTGTTTTGTCCTAAAAGAGATAAATATTGATTTATCAGTAACGAAATTTGATTCAATAATTCCATATAAGTAAATAGCGAGCTATAATTCATATAAGCCTAAATCTGATTTTTAATATGCTTTTTCTAGTACTTAATATGTATTTTACGTTGGTATTTTTAATTTTTTAATATTGAAAAGACGTGAAAAATGTTAGTATATTTAAATATTTTACCAAATTAACTATTTCAATTTGAATAAGATAATTAAAGTTGAAATTAAATTCACCTTTGAAAACAAAACCAAGAAGGGTGTGTAATAGCAGCTCATTATAATTCCAGACAAAGAGAACACGTGCAGTCACCACCAATATAACAAGACGACTGACGGACTTTTGACTGACCGCCGACCGCCCGAATTGTTTTCGATTGTGTACACATGATATTGACTCCTATTTCTTTTGAACAAGGTGCTAGATGCAAGTGCATTGTTAAGGACTCGAACGATTCAATGATTCGGGTGTTTCCGGGAATACGACAATTAGCGAAGATCTGCATGTGCATTATTAATTTGGGAGTACTGTACGTGTCTGTTATTGTCCCACTGTGTAGAGCAAAGGCATCTAAGTTACCAAGAAAATAAATCAGATATTGTTAACAAAACCTTGAACGAACTATAAAAATAGTCTTCTTTTACAACACTCAAGTCTGCCTACTCAATCGCCAGATGCAAACACAAAGCTGCATACAACCACTCACAGTCTAATATAGAAAAGTGTAAACAACCATAATGTTTACAAACAAAACAAGTACGAAATTGTAATTAAAAACATATTATCGAGGTTTCCCTACCTGGCTACCGTTACTGCAATCCCGGGTAAACCCCTAACATGCTAAGTTTAAAATTTTGTTTTGGAATCGTTTGAAATAGCATTGTTTGTACTATAAGACTTCACTTCGCCGTCTCAGGCGACGCAGTGACGATCGCCTTCGGATAGCTGATTCATAATAAGATGATTGTAATCTTAACTACTATGTTATAGAAAAAGTTGTGTATCGTGTATAAAATCAAAACTGTGAAGATACTGTGTGAATTTAGAATAATTTGTTACATTAACAATGATTAAAAGTTAGCACCAAAACGTCTTATTCAGTTGTTGTGCTTTAAATAGTGAATACAAATTACCTTAAAATAATCAGGCTATTTATATTTTTTTAAATATTACGATGATGAAAGTCTACTTTGTATTAGACTTTCATAATTAATGGTATTATGCCGTCTTACAGTCAAATTGTCTCATAATCAAACTATTAACTAACAATCGTGAATAAAGGCGACTTACTTAATAATCTAATGGGTCGTGACATCTAATTGTAACTGTTGAACCTCTGTCCTGATGTTAACAGTGAAAACATTGTTTAGTTGAGGCGGCATTAGATGAAGAAAATGTGTCATGTCTAAATGACTACAACAATATCATTGAAGACAACAAATTAATAATGGAACTTTAACACTGCCATGAACACGTATGTGTGTTGAAGCCGTTGAAGGCACAGAGCTTAGAATAGCACAAAACATAGTGGCAGTTTGTGTTAACTACTAAAATAGTGTGTTACTACGAAAACTAAGATTTTATATTGAACTAGATGTTGCCAGCGGCTTCGCCCGCGGTGTATGTGTTCCGGGATAAAAAGCTTATATGCTATTCCAGACTATAATCTATGGTTGTGCCAAGTTTCATCCAGATCCATTAAGTATTTTTTGAGTTTATTCGTTACAAACATACATACAAATCTTTCCTCTTTATAATATTAGTTCTATAGTTATGTACTCACTCAAATAATTTTTACGTACTTAACTGGATTTGTCAGAAAACATAATAAGTGCATTAAAAATGGAGGATGTAGACATAATTCAATATTCTGACGATGAGTTCGTTGTATACGAAATATTTGTCTCGGAATATGTTGACTTCAGTGAGATATATGAACCGGATGTGCCTGGTAATTTTTTCATTAATCTATTGTAATAAGTCTTAAGTCAAAGTCAAATCATTTATTTCAAACTAGCTGACCCGACAGACGTTGTCCTGTCTTAACTGTGATACCTAACCTACCTACCCTACCTACCCTAGCTACCTACCCTACCTACCCTAGCTACCTACCCTACCTACCCACCCTACCTACCTACACTACCTACCTACCCTACCCTACCTACCTACCTACCCTACCTACCTACCCTACCTACCTACCCTACCTACCTACCCTACCTACCTACCCTACCTACCTACCTACCCTACCTACCTACCTACCTACCCTACCTACCCACCCTACCTACTCACCCTACCTACCCTACCTACCTACCCTACCTACCTACCCTACCTACCTACCCTACCTACCTACCCTACCTACCTACCCTACCTACCTACCCTACCTACCTACCCTACCTACCTACCCTACCTACCTACCCTACCCTACCTACCTACCTACCCTACCTAAAAATAAATAAAAAAAAAAAAAAATGTATTCTGCTATTCAGGGCGGAGACAAATCCAACGAAACAAAAACCATGAAAATTGGTCCAGCAGATCTCGAGTTATAACGAAGGGAACAAACCCGACTTTCTTTTATATATATAGATAGGCGTCGAAATGAACAAGAAGTAAAATTGATTCTAGTCGCCCCTTCCAAAAGGTAATTTCATATGGACAAGAATGGGCAAGAAACTCCACCGTTCCTCTTTTAAATGTTTTACAATGTTTTGTATACATGAATTATAACATTATATGTGTTTATGATCAGGGATATTTAGCCAACATGTTATTTACTTGATAATTAAAATAATATAGAAGTTGTGTCTTAGTATTGTTTTATTATGAAACAGGTTTAAATTAACCTAGATCGGGCGAGTCGCTACCAAACTTTGTAACTTCAAAGCATCATATCTTGCACCTGTAATAATAATGCCTTAGTTTTAGTTTATTTTAGGCGGTAATAATTTTATGGGAAATCTTACTTATTGGCTAAATGTACACTTTTTATTTTAATAATTTATCATAAATAATAAAAAAATGATATTTATTATTTATAATAAATTATTTGAAGTCCGTAAAAAAACTTTGGAGACCCCTGGCCTAAAAAATATGCCACCACAGTTATGGTCGCGAATCATAATTATGTTGACCGACACGCAACATTATACTGACCTACTGATGCAAAAACCGCCTGGCCCCAAAAATGTCCCTGGCGCTCTTGCCTTATACATGAGTTGTGTTGGTTCGCAGTGACGAACGGTGATGCGGAGTACCGCGAGGAGGAAGCCGGAGACACGCTGCCCACCGACATGTCCGACACCAGCGACAGCGAGCCCGACAAGCCGCACAAGTACGTACCACACTACCACTTAAGTTATGCGTCTCGGCAACTGGCAACTATACGAACTTTACTTAGTTACATGCTTGCATTGTATTCAAAAATGAAATCAATTTCTAAAATGAGTTTATGCGTCTGCGTGAGTTTGTGCGTGTTTATGTGTCTTATAGATTGTAGGTCATATTATGAACTGTTATTCGAGTGCAAGAGAAAGATGGAACTATACATGATGGATGACCCATGATGATGACACCCATTTTCATACCTATGTTTTACAAATAAATCTTTGACTTTAACTTTGATGACGACCATCCCTTTTTCGGTTCGAAATCACGATGCCAATAAACTTCGCAATACCGCCCCAGTACTGCGACTTAACCGGAATGGGATGTATTTCACTAAAATAGATCACCAAGATGTTCCGTTTGAAACAGTTCCTGAAATCGTTATCTCTGGATTACCTTGATTTCAAAAAACAATTCAATTTGTTTTTTAATCGTAATATACCTTACTCTTTTATTAAACTCATCATCATCTGCCTTTTCCTAGCCTTTTCCCAACTATGTTGGGGTCGGCTTCCAGTCTAACCGGATGCAGCTGAATACCAGTATTTTTTATGGAGCGACGGCCTATCTGACCTCCATAACCCAGTAACTGGACAATACGATACCCCTTGGTAGACTGGCTGTCAGATTTTCGGGCTTCTGACGACCCGTAACGACTGTCATAGATGCACAAAGGTCAGCCGGGCCCAACGGCTTAACGTGCTTTCCGAGGCACGGAGTCTCGGTATGCAAAGATGTCACCCATCCACGGCCAACCCCGGAAAACGTAGTTAAACCTGACAGATCGACCTGTGCGGCTGTTAGTAATTGGCCACGAGCTGCCAAGAACTTTTTTTAAGAACTCATCTGATCTTAAAATCTCTCTCTGAAAATAATATTAAAAAAGCCTTTTAAAAAAAAACTTTAAAACATTTCATGTTTATCAGTTTTATTAGATAATCATCATGCTTTATTTCCTAATATCCAGTGGCGGCGACGTAGAGAAATGCACAGCGCTGCACGATGGCAAGCTACTCCTGCGACAAGAGTTCCCCTTCAACATCGACCAGATGTTCACCATGATCTTCACCAACTCCAAGTTCAACCTGGAACTACTGGCAGCCAGGAGGACCACAGATTATGTGCAGGTAACTCCGATTCAAGTTGTTTCATAATCGATTGTATTCAGTGTAACAATCATTAAATTTAGTGATCTATTTAAAAATCGAGTGTTCCACCACTCTCTATTGAACCACCCAGTTCAGTTTAAATTCTGCACTAAAGTGTAGTTTTAATAATAATACAGTTATCATAATAAAATTAATACTCAATGACCCAGCAAGCAGAGGTTTTCTTGCTGTTTGACACTTAACACGACCTTGTTCGATGTGCAGTTCAAGCAAAACTCCTGCGCTTGCGACGGAACCTACTCGCACTAGCAAAACCACAGAACAGATAAAGAGGTTAGAATGGAAGTAGTTCCTGATTTGTATTAGAACGCGTGTCGCCGCATGTCTCCCACTCTTGTCTCTCCACTACAAGCAAGAGATAATACGTACGCGCATTACGCACACAAATAAACCACACGCACTTACATCGCGTGTTTACTATTGGTTGTCACACTAACGCAAATATTGCTCTGGACGTACACTCACACACGTGTAAAAGCAATTTATTTCTCATATATGTTACGGCCACCAAAAGTTCGATTAATCATATCGATAAAATTACTGTAGTTTAGTTAATTAAAGTTTTGCATTTTTTCAAGTTGCGGATACGGTACGAATAACTTCCTAATTACATATAAATAAACTTAAATCAAAGACAAATTAAGGGGGAACATCCGATACTGCCGGGAAATTTAAATTTTCTTTAGTTTTATGTTGCAGCTTTGTTTTACGGCATAATAATAGAAAGAAAGAAAAATAGCATTTTTAATAACATAAAACGTAAAACAATGCTACAATATGCAAAAAAACTATAAAGAAATTTTCAAATTTCACGTCCATATCGAATGCTAAGTCGAATTAACATAATATTATAATCTAATTAATTTATTGTGAACTACTCCGTGAAAAAGTATTTATTAATTTTATCATGTTAATTTATGAATAATATCTGTGCCCGCCGGTTTCACCCGCGTTACATAATCATTTTCTGCAAAATGTTGCGATCATAAATTGTGCTACATTTAGTACCTATCCATTCAATTCTACCAGTTGCTTCAAACCACAGTTTTCTTGTAACAGGATCTTATGGACGATTAAAAACAAAGTGTTTGCATCGTAAATTAGATTTTAGACGAAAAACCAACTAAGAAACTAAATTAATAATCCACATTATACAATAATTGGTGTTAATATAAACAAAGTTATTTTCATTGTTATATTACTGACAATAATCATTCGTATACACATCTTAATATCGACATTGTTTACAATTTGGTACAACACTATCGACGCGCATAGATTTCCCAGAATTGAAGCTTTGGATCGACGCACGCGACGTTCGCAGGGAACGCAATACATTGCGCGACCGCTCACGTCGTGCAAGATCGTACCAATGTAATGCAAGCAATGTATAATTTTGCATCTGAATGCAATTTTATCGTTTTTGTCTACAAACTACATAATAGTTTTGTAATAATTACAAATATCACTCGTATTTTAAGGTTTTTGGAGTTACCGGTGAAAAGAAATCCCTCCTCGGGCCACATTACACTCCTGACTTCTTTTCCGACACGTTATAATTGGGCAAGACGGCATAATTCTTTTTTTCCGCGGAGAATTGAACGCTTTCACAATAAGAGCGTGACTGTTGACCGGTGATTCTAATTTCGGTTGGGTTTGGAGCGCCCGCGCAAATGTGTGGCGCGCCTGTCCCGCCCACAAGGCCCTTCTAACCTCTTTAACTGTTCTGTGAGCAAAACAAACAGAATTGACTATTTGAAATGGTCAAAAATAAATATGAAATCACATAGAAAAGACCGCTCGTCTTAAAAACTCATCACCGTACATAAATTAAATATAATGCGAAAATATAATTATTGTAAAATTGCATTTAATGCTAATAAGTATTCCATTTGATTCTTAAAATCTGTGACGTCACATTGTTCATGCAAATCACGTAAAAAATCCGCGTTTTGACAATTCATAAAAAGTTACGTTATTGACTACCCTTTCAAATACCCAATTATATGTTTTATCTAAAGTCCGTCTATATCATCAGCAGTGTAGCGACTTATTATTTTGTCGTAGAATTGAAGTCAGGTTTATTTTCGTATTAAATGTTTTTGTATGATGTCCAGGCGCCGTGGCAAGCACAGGGCGGGCTGAAGTGTCGCCAGATCAACTACACGCTCGGGCTCACGTCCGGACCCATCGGGCCCAAGGAGGTGCAGGTCACGGAGACGCAGGTATGTACTGCATTCACTTCATAGTGCCTTAGACTAGGAATATCGCCAAAGGAACATGTCTTTCCGGTGGCATTTGTACTTTTGTGAGCCAAGCATCAATATGTTATTTCCTCTTCACAACCAAAGACCACAACTTCTACTATACAATATGTAACTAATACCCTGTTGTTCCTTCTACCTACGTCTTAAGAATCGGTACACATACGTAATAAAAGCAAGTCATTTTTAAAAAACTGTTCGTAAAAATAATTAAAATAAATATTTAATTATTAATATTTGTACTGTTCAACTGATTGCTTACCTCTGCATGAAGCGATGACGCGCAACTAGAAATAGGTAGAACATTCCCGCCACTCTCTTTGATCCGTACCGCTGCGCGGGTCAGGGCACTGCGGCCTATTTTTCTACACAAGTTCGCGACCTTGTCAGTTGTTGATTATCACTTTAACGAATGAATCTTTGAAAATGTTTGTTTAAAACGATGTTTTTATGCACAATATTGATTATTGACAACAACAACAATTGACATTCATTTTATTTGATACTGATTTTCAAAATGTAACCAGCCAGTAGCCAGTGTTCCGTGCGCCGCTCCGCGGGCACGTCGTGTGAACTCTTTTGACCCCCATAGGCGGCATCTTCTATCGCGACAAAGAAAGCCGCCGAGCTCGGAAACTATTTAGCGAAATAAAGATGTACTTGTAAAATCAGATACTTACTCTAAACATTTTTTTTAATGTGTCCATTTTAATAGTTATTTGATTTTGACCTCTCTACTAGCCAATATTCATTTTTTTTTAATTATAGTTTCACCAATGTTGTGCTTGGTAAGTGTGTTGTCCAAGGTAAATGTATGCGTTCCTAAAAGGAACAACAGGGTTTTTGTAACATATTGTATAAGTACATAATTATATGATGACAATACCAATCTTAAAAAAATCTTATCCTGAATGCTGACAATTGTCAGCATTCAGGATAAGATTTTTATCAATTTACAGATCCCTAAAAATTACATTGAATTGAGTCATACTATCCTAGCTTTACTACGAGATCCTTATTACGTGCAACTTGCAGGTAATGAACAAATGTTCGAAACCCGGCGTCCTGTACTCGATCGACTCGACCAGCGAGAACGCCGGCATCCCGTACGCGGACTACTTCAGCGTGCAGGTGCACTACTGCCTGCAGCGGGTGTCGGAGTCGCTCACCGAGCTGGCGCTGTACGGCCACGTGCACTACAAGAAGAGCATGTGGCCCATGATCAAGTGTGCGTCACTCTTTATATGTTACTAGCTTTCGCCAGCGGCTTCGCCCGCGTGTATGTAGGAAATTATCCCACGGGAACCGTACATTTTTTTATATGCTATTCTAGACTATAATCTATCTTTGTGCCAAGTTTCATGCAGATCGGTTAAGTACTTTTTGAGTTAATTCGTTATAAACATACGTACAAATCTTTCCTCTTTATAATATTAGTATAGACTACAGCGTGCAAGTAGCCTACTGTCTACAAGAGGGTGACACAAATGTATTTTGTCTTTGCATTTATTTTGAGTGAGGTGTTTTTTTTTACATTTAATGCCGAATTTTCACAGACATGATGGCTATTGGTCAGATAGGCAGTCGCTTCATCTAAAATACTGGTATTCAGCTGTATCCGGTTAGACTGGAAGCCGACCCCAACATAGTTGGAAAAAGGCTAGGCAGACTATGATGGCCATTGGCATCTATACTCGGAATTTTAATTCGATTCCAGATTTGACAATTTCAGTGTTGCAACGTTATGACAAGTACTAAATAGTGACGTTGTGAAATTATTCGATACGGAAATGGAATATTTCTGGATCGATTCCTCTCGTTTCTAATAGTATACCTAAACAACTACTACTTTAATAGAAACTAATTAGGTATAAGTATCAGGAAATTAAATTAAATTTAGTTTTCTTTAATAATTGTGTGTGAAATAAATAAAAAAATGTGATCATGAAGGAACATGAGAAATAAAACAAATAGATGTATTATGATAATATTTTATTTTATAAATCGTCGCCGTCATCGCTATCGCTATCGCTGTCACTTTCTGTAACATCTATACTAATATTATAAAGAGGTAAAATTTGTAAGTTTGTATGTTTGTATGTAGGGGGTAATCTCCGGCACTAATGAACCAATTTCAAAAAAAATTTCACTGATAGAAAGCTACATTATTCTGTGTGAGTGCTATAGGCTATAAATTATATTTATATCATACATATTAGCCGAGCTATCGCAATTTTCGTCTAGCAAGTCGGAAAGATATATCTCCGAAAACAGAATTATTTGCATGCGCTGCCTAAACAGTTACAGTATATCGCAATTTTCCGCGGACGAGGTCGCGGGCAGAAGCTAGTTTATTATAAATGTGTCTGTGATATTGTCAATTAACATAATTATCTAGCCTACTCATTTTTTCCTCTTCTTTGACAACATGGGATACGCATTTACACCATTCGGTAGCCGTAATTTTTTGAATGCCTTCCTCAAATAAATTTCTCACGTCTGTCAATTTGAAGGTTCTATTATTTTGAGCTACATGCCCCTTTACCTGCGCCCATATCAATTCGATAGGGTTCAGCTCGCAATGGGCAGTCTTAAAACCGTGATCCCATGTTGTGCTGCCATTTCGTCTACAGCGTACTTATTAAAAGACTCGTTATGTGGAATCAGTTCTAAAAGCGTAGCTTTAACCATATCTGGTTCGTAATTAATATTTTTATTTAAAAGCCAGTCTTGAATGGCAGCTTTTTTCCAGCTCATTTTTGGAGCCTTTTCCAATTTTCGGGAGTGGTAAGGTGCATTATCCATCACCACAATTGAGTTTGGTCTTAATTTTGGTAAGACTCCAGCGAACCACTCCTCAAAACAAACTGCATTCATCTCATCATGGTAATCTTCACAATTTTTTTATTAAATAAAGCAGCAGTTACTAATTAATGAATAATTATGTATTTATTTAAATAAAAAACAATAATTGAGTCTTTAATTGGCACACCAATATTATGATTACATAAACATAAATTGCGATTGTTTAACGATATTTGTGTCCATCACTACACTAATAAATGTGGTATCATTATTTTACAAAATGACAGTAGCTTATGTCAAATGTGGAATCGAATTATAATTCCGAGTATAATAGAAACAACTTCTTTAAATTTTAAATCACATTAAAGAGGCGCGAAAAAAGGCCTCGTATGATTAAACCTTATTATTATTACAAATATATGACGATCAATTTAATTAGATCAGTGAATATAAAGTGTCCTAAGGTACAATAAGACAAAGCTAAAAAGCTAAGACGTTATATCTTACATTACTTTTACCTATAAATAAATAATTTTATTTATAATCGTATTTCACCGTGTATACAAAATTAACTCTAATATTTTTTCTTCTCCAGCATTCCTAGAAAAAAACACATTGTCAGGTCTGGAGGAATTCAGTCGCCTGTTGGAGTCCAAGCTGACCGGCGAGGCCGAGTGCGCCGTGCCCGCCGCACGCAAGGCGCGCAGGCGCAGGGCCACCGGTATGTGGGGGGGGGACCGACACAACATTATACATTTCATCGCAATGTCAACTTATATTGAAAAATTTAAAGTGTCATATAAATATAGATTTCTATGCAATACTGTGCTCAGTGCTGTAGCTCTAAAAGATAAATATAAAAAAGATTTTGAAAACGGATGAAGATACTACTCAACTGTACTTCGACTTAATTATGTTCCCGTCTCTATCTTGCACTGCAAGTTTCATAGTGCACAGTACAGCACAGAACAGTAATAGGAATAATACCACCTGCCAAATCAAAGTGAGCGCTAAGCACGGTCATTAATCTCGGGCATAATGTTTTGTGATCCTAGCCTCAAGCGTATTGATATTGTGTATCGAAAAGCATTGCCGGATTTACATAATCGCGCGAAAGAAGAATTCGATGTCACACATTTATCGACATAATACAATGTGGAAAAAACAATACGACCATAAATGAAAACACTGGCAATACTAATGAATAAGACTATTTTGGAACTATCTAATAAATCCTAAATCCGTAATTTAAAAAGTATTTTTTTCATACAAACTAAGTAATTGTGTTGAGCCGACTATGGGTTTTGCCAATCTTTGACTAACCTTAGTGACAAAACTGTTGTATATATTTGATTGAATTTTCGTATGCAGACTGGGGACAGCTTTAGATATACGCAGTTTAATTTATGATCGTATTGTGGTTTCCACTTTGTATATACATGCATGTTTACTACTCACATCCTCTCGAGCCATATCCTCTTCCTCATAATCCATCCACCAGTGCACTACTCTCCCTACATGCTCAAACCATTCACGACAAGTCCCTCATTATGTGTTGTGTAATTATTGTATGTTGTTTGTCCTCCCAGCTTTCAAGCTCGTGCCCCCGACCCGAGTGCTGCTCCCTACAGCAGGCCTGCTCGCGCCGAGGACTGCGGTCGCTCCTCTGGTCGTGCCTTTCTGTCCGCGTAGAGCGAGAAGTCACTAAACACTACGTTACAGTACCCTGCATTTAATATCACACATCGAGATTATGAAAGAGAGCGATAAGTGTCAGACAGGACACTGCACAAAACCGAACTTTTTCTGAAAGGAAATTGTTTATTTTAATATCGGAATCACTTTTTCTCATCCGATAAAAAAATATGATGATGATGATGTTCCATACATTTATCACACGTAACTCAATAAAATGTATGGACCATTCGCGATTTCAGGGTTCAACCCATGGTTCATGGTTTCATGGTTCGTAACGATGAGTACAAAACTCCAACGAAATTCTTAAGAGTAAATTTTTTAACACCTTATAATGCAGTAGACATTTCCCATCCGACTAGCCCTGAGAAGAAATGGCTAATTAAACTAAAGGCTCTTTTATAGTTGACATTGACATTAAATATCAAAAAATAATCGTGTAGGTCTACAACTCGATGTGTCGTGTTTCAGGCGGGTGCTGTATTTGATGTTCAGTCTCACGTAGAACTATGCGTTGCTGTTCGCACCGTGCTTCTTAGTAGCTAAACTAAACGCGCTCGTCACTCTAAAGAGTGATTTTCTATTTTGCGATTTTTTGTAATGATCGAATTATTTGGACTTGATGACTTTTCGCTTTACAATGACTTTTTAGTGATGCAGGCCTTACCTTCCCATTTATATCTTACTTTGAGAGGAATAATCAAAGTATGTAACATTTAAAAGCATGTGTAGTTGCCAAAATTACCAAAAACTTGACATTTTTCACGTTTGCAGCATCATCACAAGAGCCGGGCATACCTACGGCGGTGAAGCTCCCCACGGCTAGTTTGGTAGCGCCCAGGGCTTCGGTCTCGCGAGTCCACAGGCCTCCAGCGCGCTCCGGCACATGGCTGGCGGCTCTGCTAGTTGTGCTGCTGCTTATCAACGCCGCGTTGTATTATAAACTGTACTATACGGATAGGAGCGGCTATGGCTTCGATTTGGAGGACTTGCAGAACAGGTGAGAGTTACATCATCTTTATGTTAACCAATCGTTTTAGGGATAGTGTATGCCAGAACGGTCGGCCGGATGTTAGTTGGATGGATCATCAATTACTGATTTTTAATCATCTTGAAACAGCTTAAGGCGAGATTTTCGGAGGAAAACACGAAATCATTGATCGAGAATATTACAATTTATCGTGCTTTGAACCGTTAATTTTTCTAAATAAGTCAAAGAAAAACCCAATTATTTTTCACAACGTAAGTACAATCATTTAACTATTAAAAATTGATTCTCAAACAGGCAAAGTCGGTTAACCCTCTATTCATTGAAACAATTTTTGCACCTTAACAAATTATTATTTTTGAAAGTGGCTTTTACTGCGTTTGTTGCTCTAATTTCCCACTAAGACACTATAAAGTGAAGAAGAGTGGAATTAAAGGCGAACATTTTTTTGTAGCGGTTCTTGGTCTCTTTTCAAGTACCGCAAAATAACTTAACCGATTTTAATGCGGTTATCACCATCATTAAGAGAATTTATTCCTGAAGCTTTACGTGCATACAACATTATTATTTTAAAATAAATGTTAATGTTTTGTCAATGTCGTTGTGTCGCAGAATGAGCAGCGTGAGCGGCTCGCAGATGGCGGACTGGTCCGCGCTGCTGGAGCAGCACACGCACCGCCAGCGCGGCCAGCTGCTGGCCTGGCGCGACGCGCTGGACCGGGCCGTCGCGCATCTGGCGCAGGTACGCGACCTCATGACTCATCATCACCCATTTATCCCCACCGTCAACGCCATAACTGGCGACAAATGGGACATTTTTTGACCACATTTGGGACAACGGGGAATAACCCATCATCACGCCTGTATTCCTCACAGGAGTATACAGAGGTTCCCATGTTTGCAGGTTTCTAAAAACTTAAAATGTCAGAGGAGTCAATAAATTCTGTGTATTTTCAAATTTTCCAAAAATATAGTACGCATATATCACAACTTTGATCAAATGAACGATAAGAATACCAATCACCACGCCGTTGGTTGTTCTAGGGACAAATAGCAATCGACGTTAGTTATTACATATTTTTTTATCCGCATATTAATATGTTTGTTCTAGACGGAGCAAGCGCTGACGAAGCTATTAGAGACGATAAAGCCTTCGCTAGAGAAGGCGCAGAAAGAAGCGGAGTCGCGGGACGAGCTCTGAGCGAAACGCGTCGGTCATTCCTACACGCGGGTGGTTTTATATACCGACTTGTAGGAAGCTACGGAGTATGTGAGACAGGGAAGTCAAGTCATCATGGCAGGGTATTACTAACAGCAGCTAAAGATAATGATGCAGTACATTTTGATACAATACCTGTTCATTTTAGACTGGTGTAACCAAAATGAAAGAGTTTTGTGTGAGTGAAAACTTGGATGCAAGAACTTGCTCAAGTAAAAGTTACTGCAGTAAAACCACTCTATAAGTGTACTGCACACCCAAATCCCTCTAAATCGGTAATAGGTCATAATAGGCCGACCTAATTCATTCCTAATACCTTAGATATTGCTCAATTTGCCTCATTGTAAGATTAAAGAGTATACGATGATTGTTGACAATGAGCGACCGAATCTGTACAAAATCAAGATGTATATAAAATCATACGCGTGTTGGCAAAGTGAAACATATTTTATCCTAATACGTCTGCTAGAGGTTTTCTCGACAGTTCCCAACTAACACCCTTTTAAATTTAGTTGAACGCACACCTAATTTATTTATAATCCGCAACAAAATAATTATTATTAATAGTTAACTCCTTTTGAAACAGAAGATCTTTTGTTGAGTGAATTATCAAACAACTTTATCTGCTTTCTTAATTTGTACAAAAAATAGGCGACATTATATCTAGTGAAATAAACATCATATAATCACCCGGTAGATGCCCAATGCTGGATATAGGCATCCCCAATTATTGGATGTGTTTAATAATAATCAACAATCTCATAACTTTCTGGGCTGACTCAATTCAGACTCCCATCAACGCGCTAAGAAGATTGATCAAGCATTTTTTTTATATCACACAACAAAAGATAGTTCTAACGTTGAGCAACTCCTCATCCCCTCCGTGTATATAAAGAAAACCTCACAGATCCCCACTGTGATAAAGTAGATACAAATAATAATGTTATTCCTCTAGAGAGTACTGTAATCCTTCGTGACGTATGACGCTAAGCGTTTGTACTTCTTTCCAGTTTCCTTGCTTAATTTTATTGTAAAATATTCTTAGTTTAATTTGGTGTAAGATGGCAGAGGTGAATAAGGCCCTGGGTTAAGGAATACGGTCGAACTCGTAAACACTTGAGTTGCGAAAATCGCCCTTACTGCTATCAAATGTAGGCGTTGTCAATTTTGTACCATGGCCGTGCCGTCGGCTGTATCTATGGATTAAGGTTGCGCTACTAAGTTTTTAAGATCTCTCGGAGGTACTCTGACTGCAAATGAGACCTGAGGTCTTATGTACATAGCAGTGCTACCTTACATTAGGTTCTTTTGTATCAGTTTATGTTAAGTTAACCGAATTAATAGTTTGTTTTTAAATCTGGTCGCTGCCAGCCTCGTTACTATCATCACACTATCCTCACATGAGGGCCGGCAGGACGATACAAAAAGGGCCTTATTTATCTCAGTACTTTAACGATGCCTCATTCCCGGGGTTCAAGTTACTGTACTTCATTTCTAGCTTGATATGTCCACTATCATCACAAATTAAAACGTCGCATAGCAAGTTATCATGAAGGGTACTAAGAAATCGAGTACAGTGCAAACGAGGCTTGAGTTTACGTTTTAAACGTAGTAAGTACTTACGGCAGTTATATTAAATTCATGTATTTATAGGTGAAGGAACGGTGTACAATATTTTAGCGACTGGAAATGGGTTTGGACTGGAGCTACAAATGTTTACAATAAGGACCACCCATTTTCAAACTGTATATGTATAGATAAAGGTTAATTTATTTATTATGTCGTCTAATATATTGTATGAATTTGATGCAAATTACGCAGGCGCAATAATAGTTAATTAAAAGTATAAAATAATATATCAATATAGAACCAATTAATGCTTAGGAAACTGCGATCGCTTCATAATGAATTTATCATAATTTGTCAACTTTTTGGCGTCTGCAATTTTTAAATATAAAAATATATACTTTTCGTATTTCCTTTATGGTAATTTTTATAAATATTTATTAATAATGAATCTTATGAAGCGTATAATATACATGATTTCCCCAGGTACATAGGAATATGTATGTATTTAACAAAATTATTGACAGCTCTACCAAAAATTGTTAACCATTCTTGGTATAAGGTTCCATTGTTGCATTTGAACAGTTTAGACTAATTACAAGTATAAGGGTATTGTGTAGTTGACTACCGCCAAACGTCGTCCTAGCGGCACACTGCTAAGTGCTAGCTTATCTAGTTTAAATTATAAATGTGTTTTGAATTCAATCGGACATGTATCGGTTTTATGTTACCTATACTTTTATATTTTAGTAGATAGACCGTAATGTCATTACAAAACAGCTTCCGTAAATTTCAATATATAACAGATAAAGCTATAAGTTTCCTATTACAACCTCATTGTTTATTAGCTTAATAATTAGGTAAATAACAAGTTTATTCATCATTTCGACAGTTAGAAGTATTCGATACATGCCTGATTTATAGAGTTAATAGTCGAATTAATTATATTCAGAAACGAATCTAAAATTATATAGATTTAAAATGTAAAAATTAAAAAGATATATAAGAGAACTATCAAGGTGTTGTTTAGGATATTCAAAGAGTATTAAATATAAGTAAGTCAATGTTATCGACTAGATAGAAAAGGAAAATATGTAAATTTTTCAGTTGTAGTAATGATCTCTTATTGTAAAAATATTTTACTACATCTAGTTATGTTTCGGTGCTCTAGTTTTATTAAAAAATGTAATATTTTTTAGTTATTTTTAAATTGATGCTTGTATATTGAACACGTCAATTATGTTATTATTTATTGGGAAATCATTCGATGGAATCCGCACTATATTCAATGAAATGCCACTGAGCTATTTACATATACCTAAACCGGGAACTGTAATGCCTTTATAATAAAGTAAATAAATTGTTAAATTATATTGACTCGTCGCAGTTGTATTAAAACTTCATTCCAGATGTGTAAAATGATCTGAAAATTATAGATAAGTAGGAATGGTGGGACAAATAGATTCCTATCACATACACCTATAATGTGCATTTCTAATGTAAAATGGAGTCGAGTAGTTTTGCAGAAGCGGGCAATGGTGCAGGAACACTAAGATCCAATAGGACTAAACATTTCTATTGTCGAAATCATAGCTGGTCTATCAAAAAGCGCACGTTCCTACTTGTTATTTACATAAGACTAGCACTCGGGTGTACAGAAGGGGGCGTCCATAAATTACGTGAGATATTTTAGGGGGAGGGGGTCGAGTCAAATCTCATCTAATCTTACGTTGGAGAGAGGGGGCGTCTCGGCAAATATCACGCAATTTTTTTTGTGATTGAAACAAAAAAAATATATACTATTTTGGTGCATTTAATCCAGATTGTACATGCTTAGGATTTAATCTTAAGCGTAATCATAATACGATTAAGATCATTCATAATTTGTTTTTTCTTTTTACAATAACAATCCAACGCCTTTACGTAAGAAACCCACATTTTGAAAAATCTCACGTGACGTTGGGAGACGGGGGAGGGGGTTGAATAAAATCTCACGACATCTCACCAGGGGGGGGGGGAGGGACCGAAAATTAAAAAAAAACACCTCACGTAATTTATGGACGCCCCCGAACTTCCAGAACTATTTTCGATAAGCATACAAAGCATTTTGATGTCTATTCCGGAAGTCATAGAGAATAGTTTATTAGTTGCATGGATTACTGGAAATGGTGCTGTGAAACAACTGGCCGTGCTTTACGCAGGTAGCTTACTACAGATATATCTTGTTACACTGTACGAACATGTAAAAAAGGATCGAGAGATATTTTCTGCAGCCCAGCTTATTTCTGCCTGTTACCAGTCTGCTTATCTATGATGTACAGCTGCCAAAGAAAATAAAAACGTGTGTACTATTGACCATAGTGGCGCCTAGAAACCAGTTCATGGTCACGCACCGATGCCCGCTTCTATGTCCGTTGTCTGCGTCAAATGGAACGCTTGCCAGAACTAAGGTGGATTTATTGCACAATTAATTCCATTTAGGTGTTATGGATTATGTAAGTTAAGACAATTCTATTCTCAGTATTGAATAAATATTTTAATGAATTATATATTTTAACTTTTTCCTCCTAATTGTATGCTGATGAATCAACCCGGAATAGCGCGACATTTAGCGTAAGTCATGAATATGACATAGCCGCACTTCCAATAAAGTCGCATTCGTGCGTCAAAATTCGCACAAACGATTACCTTGATAGTGTACTTGCGCGACGCCCGTTTTTTTTAATTTTTAACCCTTCAAATGTCGTATGAACCCCATAGGTTCATAAGAAAAACTATCTTGAAACGACAATAAATAAAACTGTATAAATCGTTGAGTATGCAAACTGCGAATATCTAATGGGATAATGAAACCACTTGTGATCGTACGCACGTAACCACCACTAAATTTCAACCACGGCGATAGCCGCACGGTTTTACCGCGGGAGTGCGAGCCCACATTTATACCAAAAAGCCGTGACTTTAGTAAACGGAAAAGGAATGAGGTCTTAGCTAAAAAAGGGCAGACAAACCCAACTATTATAGGGACCAGATGTAAATAAAATACAAAATGTTGGTAAAAAACGTTTATTGGCGAAAATTATATTTTTAGTTATGGCATAAGGACTCACTCACCCAAAATATTTTTCAACGAGGTTCTCTGGACGATATGCGAAACTTGTACCTAGCGAAGAAATGACTTGCGTGGGGTGTCCTGCCTTTTCGCAGAAAATTGTTTGCCAAATTTTCACTTGCCAACCAACGCTTCGCCGATGTTTCACTTTGACAACTAACGATTAGCAAATTTTTGTATGACAACGTTTCATTTGGTAGAATTATTGTTAAGCCGATTATTATAATGACACAAAACGTTTGGGACATTTATCATTTGTCAACCATTTCACTAGGCCACACAACTATTAGACGAATGACGTTTTGTCAGTGTAACAATTCCCTTTTCATATAATGGTAAAAAATAAACTAATTTTTATAGAATTTTTTTATTTAACAATCTCAAAAATAACATTAAATCTTTAAATTGGCAGCAATGCACAGCAATACATTTTTTGATGCTGTTGAAATATACGTATATTTCAGATACCTCCAGAAAACTGACTGCTAACAAACACTTTACTTCTTTATTAAACTGTATGTCGCTTGAGTATCTTTTAGCGAAACCCTGTTCTTAAACTTGCCTAAAACAATATTTTTTTTAACAAGTATACAACAGAAGTCTAAGGTTGTTAGCGATGTTACGATAGGTTAGGTTAGGTTAGAGTATGACAAACAACGCACGAGCCGAGCGAGCGAAGCGAGCGTGCCGCGGCAGCGGCCGGCGATGTGCTAGAAGCGAATCGCTTTTGTAAAAGGAAACAGGTTAGGTCATATTAAAGTTAAAGTAAAAAAAAAAATACAATAACTACCTGTATATAATTTGTCCCAAATGAAAATGGCATCCTTGTAAATAAATTTCTTCAAATTTGATCGAAGACTCAGAATTGCAGCTTTTTCGAAATCTAACACACATACTTCTGGTGCAAGATTAATACCGTGTTCTTTGCCGTATTCTATTATTAGAATATTACGCAAACAAAAATTCTGCTAAATGAAAGTTGGCATTTTGCAAAGTGTCATTATGAAAAGCAGACCAAACGTACAGTTGGTAACTGTGAGGTTGGGAAATAAAACAAAATTATATGATAAGTTGGCAAATGATTATTCGGCGGAATAAAATTCTGCGAAACGTTGGTTGGCAAGTGAAAATTTGGCAAACAATTTTCGGCGAACAGGCAGAGAACCCTTGCGTGGTCATGATAATTGACTATACTTACCACTTCGATACGCTGATCGTATTAGAGCTGTTTAGAAATAATAAGCACTCAATGCTACCTAATCATCAATATACCCAGCGATTACACAACAAATTGTAATTCTACATGTTCACATTTACATAATTTCTGTTTTTCTAAATTTTGTTCCGAACAGGGCCCACACCTGGCGAGGCGCAGTGCGACGCGGTTGTTCCTACACTACCTACGTGAAAAATCATTTAAATAATTTCGGAAGTCGGGGGTTTGGTTTTGTATTTTCGTCTTTTGCCACACGAGTTGTTGTTTTACCTATCCCACGCAAATTCATATACAATACTTACTGTGTAAATATCAGTGACAGAGAGTTATTACAACATATTCATTAAGGGATAATTTTCGAATAGTCAGATAACTTTTATTGGAAGAATAAATTTTAATATGGCAGTTTGACAGCTTTTGAATAGAAAATATGTCAAACCGCCATTGTTCTTCTTCATATAAAAGTTATCAAGCGATTGAAAAATCGTCCCTTGTAATACTGAAGCTAACTCACAGGTGAATAATATACTGAATGAAAAAACAATCACATAACCCGCCCCAGTAACCACGGAGATATCGATGAAAAAGTAGTAGATATAAGTAGAATACGCGTTATATATATACCTTGTAGATGTTTACGTCATGCTAGTATTCGTGTTTATTATGACAGGGAAATGGCGGAAGCCGAAGGTTACAGGATATACTTACCATAAACCATGAAAACCTCTTGTAAAAAGATACGACATTAAGTCAAATAAAACCAAAATATTACTCGGACACTGTGTCAAGATTTATTACAAATCCATCATACACAGCAGTCTGAGCGGATTGGTCTTAGATCTATTGCCGTTCATCGTCCTTGAACACCATCGTGCTGTGGCACTTGCCGCAGTAGTGGCGATCCTCCATGACTGCCATGAAAACGCCCGCGCCGCACTGCTCGCCAGTGCACTCGCGACGGAGACGGTGGATTTTGCCGTTCTCGTCAACCTGGAATTGCAAGAATATTAAATTTGAAATTAGTAATTAAGTATTTCATTGAGACCTGCGGAATGTATTTGCCCACAATGTGACACAAAGTAGACTTGCTAACAAAAAAAAATGCAACCTGTGTATACGGGGACATGCCAAGATCAATAATTTAAGGCTCCACAAATTATCATGTCTGTTTTGATATAAAAACATTAAGATTGCATCACCAGTCGCAAAATAAAACAATGCATTGTTAACTTCCAAACGACTATTACATGACGCGTTTCCATCGTCACGGTATGCGACGAACCCCTATGATTCATGCGACATGCCCGAACAAGTCTGCCTACCCTCCCTGACTCACAATAAACAAATAAACAGACTTGGGCCTCGCAAGTCGCGACCTGTCTTGAGTATTCCACTTTCGAAGCTTTTATTTTCAATCCCGAGAGTTCTTTGAAATGCAAGTCTTTTATTTGCTGACTGCTAAGTAGTCCCGGGTTTTCCTTGTTGCAAACATGTCGGCGCGTGTTATGAATAGAAGCGCGTGAGTTATCAATGAAATGCTTCAGATGCCAACAAGGCATCTTGTTGGTCAAAATGATGTCTGACGGTTATATATCTGTTTTTTTAATTCCCAAAGACGATATAAGTGTCCAAAAACAAGCTTAGCCAAGATTTTTTTCTCGCATCTAAGGAACACGTTATTGCAGCGGCACATTTATCACATGACTTTTCTTTTTTGATATTATTAATGGCCTATGAAGTTCGTAACGCAATCGAATTACAATTTCCGCTTTTTTACAGGGTGGTATTAATTCCAATGATTGGGAGACTCACCTTGTAGAACCTAAGTACTGCTAGCTTGACCTTCTTCTTCTTGTGCTTGATCTTCTTGGGGGTGGAGTAATTCTTCTTCTTGCGCTTCTTGGCGCCACCACGCAGGCGCAGCACCAGGTGGAGTGTGGACTCCTTCTGGATGTTGTAGTCTGACAGTGTGCGGCCATCTTCCAGCTGTTTACCGGCGAAGATCAACCTGTTTATGGGAAGGCCTTTGTTAGACTTTATTGAAGCATAGATGATTTTGCGGATTCAGTGGATAGGGAGTAATCCAATGTAAAACTTTTATAAAATTGGGAATGCGTAGGTATGAAATGCGTATCAAAAATGCATTAGGTAATAGTTTAGAACCTGTTTCATTGTAAATCATTATGATTACAGATGTCAATTACTGATGTTACTGTCTTGTCTTACTACGGCAGGACATGTTTTATGGTATCATAAACTAGCAGCAATAACTAATGTTGTGCGCAAATAAAATTATTGTTATTAGATAGTAGGTATTTTGAACTGAATTGTTAAGCGACTCCGTATTCGATTCCCGCGCGAAATCAATGTTTATATTGGTAGATTTTTATATTCAAGTTTAAATAGCAGTTTTACCTACCTTAACAATGCAACTGGACTGACAATTTTTTTTTCGTTTAAAATAATGAAGTGTAGTGTGCACCTAAGCTTTGAATACGCACAGCTACCATTCAGCCCCCGAAATACTTACAAGACCAAGTTAATACAACTCACCTCTGCTGGTCTGGGGGGATGCCCTCCTTATCCTGGATCTTGGCTTTCACATTTTCGATGGTATCCGAGGGCTCGACCTCAAGAGTGATGGTCTTACCCGTGAGGGTTTTGACAAAAATCTGCATCTTGGTTCACCTGGACAACACGGAAAACGAAGAATAAGTCACAAGTTTCGTAAATATTTTATCAAGAAATTGAAGTCATTGCCCTTCTGCCCATATTTAGGTTCTGCACCGTTTTGCAAGAAATAGAATCAAGATCTTAAAAAAAAATTATTAGTATGAATCTCTTTCCAATTTTCTAGTCAGTTAGTAGGTATGAATTCTTGCCGCCTCGAACTTGGCCGCAACCGCCCGCGGCAAGTTCAAGGTCCCCAGAGGAAAGTAGGAAACAAGTTCCAAGTATTGATTGTTAGTAAGTACAAATTAATAAGTTATAAACTTCTTCAGAGCAAACCAAGTGAAAAAAAAAACCATAGATGTATTTCATAATGGGCCTAGACAGTACTTAATATTAGACTTATTCATTTGTTTCACACAATTGTAATAACATGTTTCATAGAAAGATGTTTAAAATTTTTGATGAAAAGTCATCAGAAAGGGTATGTAAATAAAATCATGACCAACGCTTCACAGTATTTATTGGCAGGCTGTGATGATACAATACAGCTGTTATACAATTATCACAATTTTATCAAACATTTTCACAATGAGACAGTTTTAGTAGTAGCTGGATACAAAAAGTTTTACAGATAATAATATATTATGGGTCCAATCAGGAATTATATCCTTTCAGATAAAAAAATATTTTTTCATGTTTTTTCTGTCTCGTCATTTGAAAAAAATTATAACTGAATTGGGAACAACCCCCCCTCCTTTCGTTGATATAGGTTAAAAATTAAACTAGGAGTACAGCATTTATGCATCCATCATTCTCCGGGTTGTTCGTAACTTGTGCATATTTCCCCCACACAACTTTACCAGCTTGTGTGACCAGACCAAGTTCTGAAATATTAATTTCAATGACTGTACCCTTAGTTATAACTCCCAAACTTGTGTACATCTGTGAGCTGGGGTTCTTCTTCACTCCAATGATAGGCAAACAGAAAGTTGCCTTCAACTCTGGGTGTGTGACATGAGCTTTCTTGAACCGTAGGGCCATCGGCCTAATGAACCTTTCAAACTTTGGTGGTTTACGTGTGAAGTTCTCTCCTACGAATGTGACTTTAGTCACCATACGTTTCCATGCTTTCCGCTTAGTCTTTCCTGACTTCAATACTTTGAATACTTCAGCATCAGCCTGAGCCCTGACCTTAGGTATGGGTACATCCCATTTTCCAGCCTTTTCCTTTCGTTTCTGTTTGATCATGTTGGATAGTACTTTAGCCCGGGACTGCACATCTCTGTCAAGAAGATACACAGGCAGTGCACCCTCTGCCACCTTCTCTGTGTTCTGCTTGACATTCTTCTCCTCATGTGCTTTGATCTTCTTTTTCATCTGTATCTTCTCATTGCGGCGCTCCTTGTTGTAGATCTTGGCCTTGATACCGCGCAGTTTGCGAGCCTTCTCTGCGCGCCTGTGAGGCTCACGCGCCTCACGCTTTCGTTTCCGCTCCTCATAATCGAGCCTTCTACCGTAAAGCTTTTGATGGCGTTCAATATATTCGTTCTGCGGCATTGTGGTTGCTTATTCGGCAACTACAACAAAATTATCAAAGTCAAAAAGCTTCTTCACTAAACTAACCTCTGATGAGTGTTTTCACTTTGATGTTTGTGGAAACTAGCTATACGTTCACATTTAGCCAAAATAACGTTTGTAATTGTTGCTAATAGAGGAACTAACTGAATCTTCCGAAACTCCACCTTGATTTTGATACTAAGTCCAACACCAACCTGCACGTGTTTGTTTAATTCCGCGATATAAGTTCACTTTCGCATAAAAAACTAATTACATTGTTTCTTTTCAGTAAGAGAAGTAATACGTACTTTAAAATTGCAATGTAATCTAATATTACGCAGTAATTTGTAATTTATTTCACAAGATTGACAAACTCACCTTACGCCGACACCATGCCACATGGAAAAGGAAATCGGTTTAGATTGTGTAGAATAATGTTACCAAAACTGAAAACAATTATAATGTTACAAAATAAAGACGTAGTCACAAATTGGTTCCAAAACGCCCACAGTATACCAGTATCTAATTTGGTCGCAGTATCGCATGTCAGTAATTGAAATATTGCATTTTGGGACTAAAAATTAAAACTGATGTATTTTTCTATAAAACTGAGGACAAGATAGGGGATACAATCTTTCAGGACAAATTCGTAACAACAACCTACAATAATGCAAGTGTAACTATCTCTTAATTTTTTGTGTAGGTTTATCTTATATTCTACTAGCTTCCACCCGCGGCTTCGCCCGCATGGATGACGGAAATTGCATATTATTATACATATAAACCTTCCTCTTGAATCATTCTATCTATTAAAAAAACTGCATCAAAATCTGTTGTGTAGTTTTAAAGATCTAAGCATACATAAAGACATTAGGACAGACGCGGGAAGCGACTTTGCTTTATACTATGTGCAAGAATTTTGATTTGATTTCTTGTTTCTAATCAATCAATCTGCCTAGCCTAAGGCCTAGCCTTTTCCCAACTATATTGAGGTTGGCTATTATACATTTTTATTTTCCTAAATTATTTTCCTTTATCACATTTATCACAACCATGGCGTTCAGAATAACATAACGTAAATATATTTATGAAAAAAAAATCAAAAACCCGACAGGACGTAAAAATTTCAAACAAGTTCACTTTTCAAGAACATTAAAAATCAATCTGCTTAGCCTTTTCCCAGCTGTGTTGGGGTCAGCTTCCAGGCTAACCGGATGCAGCTGAATATGAAAACCAGTACTGCCCACTAATGCCTTGTTAATGCAGTTGTTGTCAGCTATTTTAGTTCAATGTCACACTAATGCCTCGCAGTAGGGCCTCACTCCACCCCAGATCCTAGGGCCTCAAATATTGAGGTAATCAAAAATCTTCGTCATGGCTAAAGTATTTTCAATAAGGTAATTTGAAGTTGATGGCCCATATGTACGCAAAATGTAAACGTAGGGTGCCCAAATATTCGAGCTCACTCTGCTCAACCCTGCAACCTATATTCTCAGGCAACTCAATATAATTTTTTCAGGATATCGACTTTTTAAATCATAATATCTGGTTGCGTCTGACAACATTATGATGTGGCTTGGGGTCACGCACGCGTCATCGGCATATCGTCGTATTTTATCTGTGACGTTTCAAACGTTTAGTCTGACAACACTACTTCATAAAAGTAGCAATAGCAAACTTGGCAAGCGCGTAACGATAACGAAGTTCTCCAAACCAGTAGTAAATTCTGGTATTTACACTGGCTACGATGAACACAACAGCAACCTTCTCTTCAGGTGAGTGTTGATTGTGTTAATTTACGGAAAATCTGTGCCGTTGTGTGTGGTCAGTGAACAGTGGATATGGTGAATTATTATGATAGCTTAGTTTTTCTAATGTGCATTTTAAACTCATGAATGTGTTCCAAAGAGTGCTTAATCAAAGGGGAGGTCACTTTTGCTTGGCATCAATGTTCATTCATAAGCTTTGTGCGTACAACATCTCAAAAATCATTAACATTCCAAATGAGGTTAAATTTGCTGGAACGTAGTTCCGTAGCATAAAAAATATGTTCTGTCAAAACTACTTCTCAAGGACATTGAGCTTTTTGATTAGGTATAATTTATTGTTTAGTGCCTATATTTTGATAAAAGGATCGTTAGTGATCTTTGTCCAACTCGCGATAATAGCATTTTGTGTTTATTTTCAGTTCGGCGGGAAGTCAACTTTGTTTTAAATTATTTGTTGTAGATTTTTACTGAATGGCAGCTACTGTTAAAGTTAGAGATGTCATAGTCATAAACAATGACTAGGACGCATTTTTTAGTACCTGCTTGTTTATAATTTTCAACGACATTGGTTTTTTATTTATTAGATGGGTTGGTCAGTAAATGACTGCCTTTTGTACAGAGGCACATCAAGTTACTCCAATCTGTCAAATTTCTTTGATAGGTTTTCAACTTTAACAAAAGCTTAGGGTTCATTTTCAATTGGGGAAATTTGACAGTTTGGGATAACTTGATGTGCTGGCTTCTGTACAGAATTATGTTTTTTTTTCTGTCTTTTCTAAAACGTTTTGTTTCCTTTTTTTGGTTGAAAATTTGTAGTAGACATTTGCTATTATTACAATTAAAATCTCATAGGCCAACTCCAGCAGCTTGCTAGCCTAGCTACTAACCAGCTCTGTTTTTATGGTAAAAGTTAAAACAAATAAAAATATTGTTTTGCAAAAAACGAATTATCATATTATTTTAGCACAATACCTTGATTTATTTAGTGCTACAAATAATTTTTTGTCTCTACTAGACAATAAAAAGTAAAAGTTTGCATTTAAAATGTAACCTAAAAAAATGAACTCATTGCAGATCATTCATGGAGCAGGCGTTGTTCAACAGAGACCGTGTTTAGCATTCAAGGGAAGGAAACTGGTGAGTTTTAACTGCATCATTTGTACAACTTATTATGTGTTACATTTGTGGGTTTGTCTGTGTCCCTGACTGTTGTTTGCATGTATTTATATTGTATTATAAGTGATCTTTACTTTTACTTACTTAGTGTTTGATATAAAAGTTGTAAGTTTGAATATCAAACTCTTATTAATTAAAAAGTTGTGTATGATGATAAATATTTGTATAAATTATTGTATTTATGTAATATTGTATGTTCATAAAATTCATTCTCTAAATATTTACTTATGTACTAATTTCATTCATATACTAACTTTTGTTTTATTTATAAGATATTAATATTAAAAAGAATTCAAACTATATTACACTGGGTATACAAGGGTACCATACAATTATCTATAAAAACAGCAAATTATCATGTTTGTTGTATGGGAGCCCCCTTAAATATTCATTTTATTGTTTTTAGTACATCATCTGTGAAAAATTCAACTGTCTAAATATCATTAATTAGATACAGCCTCGTGACAAACGGACAGACGAAAGTCTTAGTAATATGATCCTGTTCTACCCTTTGGGTACGGAAAACTAAACACCAAAAGTAATATTATGAAAAAAAGGAACTGAATTTTTTATTAAGTATTTAAAAAAGAAAGAGGTTGAAACCTGCTCTCATACATCAATTTTGCAAAAAAAAAACAGCCTGTATAGCACTTAGCCACAGTAATATTGATATGGATGCTTCTCTCACCTAATTATTGATGTATGGGTGTATTTACACCTATGGCTAACCTTTTTGTTTTGAAAAAGTTAAAAAAATGTTTTGTACATTAAAAATATAATTCCTCTAGTAGTCCAATACAGGTACATCATACCATGAAAACTGTTAGATTGACTGATTTAATTAAAAAGTAAATGTTTTCTTTTAAATGTGGTAAGTTGCCAGTTAAAATTAAAAGTGAAGTTAAAGAAATAAAATAAAGTAGTAGGTCAGGCTTAAAATCAGCCAAGTGCGAGTCTGACTTGGCACAAAAGGTTCTGAACCAACATACTGTAATACCTATATATTTGTATAATTACTTATATGTATAAGACATTCCACCAAATTACGCACCATTCACCTCTTCCCAGTGCTTTTGTCCAACAGCACAGTAGCCTGTTCAGTTAGAAGAACTAGATTCTATACAATTAGATTATCTAATACATGCATATCAGATATCTATTAAAAACATGTGAGGTCGGCTAATTTCCTAATATCTAATCAAATTATTATTCTGCATACTTATTATTTTACCCATCTCTTCAATATTCTTTAAAACAATGCTTCTACACTAATTACTACTGATTTTCCTGTTAGGTATTATAAAATAAAAAACGCCGAAAAAGTTCCACACGGTACAGTCGCGTGCAAACAGATTGTATATTTAAATAGTATTTTAATTAAAAAATATCAATAGTAAATTATTGTGAAATACTACAATAGTTCTCAAGTAATGTAAGTGTGTGATTTGTATGTATGTAGTATGTGTATTGTGTAAGTATTTCACAATTTTGATCTGAAAACAGTGACGTCACGCTTCACGGAAAGTGATGTTTTTTCACCACGTCATTCACTGACCAGGGTGCTGGCACTCGCATCAAACTTGTTGGAACATGTCTCGATTATTTTGGAAACCATTTTTGCATTTACGATATGAGCGGTTTTATCGTAAGTATTCACTCGTTATCTATAGGCATTAATTGCTGGACAAAAATACATACTTGTACATAAAAGTACTAGTTTGATAATTTGATTACTAGACTTTGATTGCCTTTTCTGTACAAAGTGACAAATAGCTTTAAAATCGGAATCTTTTCGTCCGTGGCAAAAAACCTAAAATATTGTTATATTTCTCAGAAACGATATTTTTGTCAGAATTACAGCCGCCCCAATATCATCATCATTTCAGCCCATTGCAGTCCACTGCTGGACATACTTAATGAAAGCCACCCCAATATAAAAAATATTTCATTCAATATTAAACTATTTTATTCGCCATTTTTTTATTTATATGTAAAGAACTACTAACGAATATTGCAAGTATTTATTACTTATGTATATAATTTAATTATGTACCCAACAGTCTGGTATCCTATAACACTCCAATAATGATGAATATGACCAGTATTTATTTTTGAACAAGACAATGCTAGTACGTTCTAGTTTTTTGAGCGTAAGTTAAATCTAACATGTGGTAAACTGTTTTTTTTTTTCGGTCTTCAAATCCAGGGTTTCTTCGAGTATTTAATAAAAATCCACAAGCAAACATCTGGACCTATAGCTACTACAAATACATAATATCATTATGTACGTTTTTTGGATAGGCTCGACGCGACTCTAGTGGAAAAAATCTCTGAATATTGCATGGAGACATCGATCACTAATAAAAAACCATGGAGATTGTTCTACCGGAGTCGCGTCGCGCCTGTTTGCGGGAGCCTTACACCGTACATATGTATTTCAAGTACCTATAGGTCCAGATGTTTGCGCGTGTTTTATCTTGAATGTCGTCCTCAATACTTACAGCGCACTGCGAATCTGAGTGTTTATTCTGAAGCACTATTTATAAAATAAACCATTTTAGAGTACTAGTTTTATGGAGATTCTGATAACATGTGAAAATTATTCAAACTTCAAAGTCAAACAATGCAGACTTCTAAGCACGCTCATTCCATGGTAGACCTCATCCTAACGGATCTTCCACCAGGGGAGCGAGATCGAGATCAAGCAAGAACAGGCTCTAACAGTAATAAAAAAATATCCAAAATAAACCAAACATAGCCTATTCGATTGTCATGCTGTCAAAAGACAGGCCAAGAAAACGCCCACCACTTCACGGCTGCCTTTATTTATACGCTTGCAAGGAAAAACGGCGCAACTAACTCCCGCGTTATATATATTTTTTATTAAACACATTCATCCCGTCAGTTATGTATTGAATGCCATCATCAATCGTCTAACGGCCGGTAGTCCTATTGTCAAACATCCTGCCTAAAATAATTATCCATGCCTACATAAAAGACCGTTATTCTAAAAATAGACTAACCCTTCACATCAGGGGGATTCCCCTTTTGTTTATTTCCGTATAACTCCAGTAACAAAAGCCCTTACAGAATGTTTGAGTGGTTAGTCACTAATTTTTGCAGACAAGTCTAAACTTGTATCTAGTGTTACTAATTTTTACTTCAAACGCGAGTTTTTAGTGAGTGATTGTCGGTGTTCAAAAATAGATGCGGAAGTGCATTCCGGTTACGACATCACTCTCCGGTCGTTGACCTCAGAACAGTAGGCAGACCTGTCTAGACTTGTATTGTCTATTGTTAGAAAATCGAAAAAAAAAATATTAAAACGGTTTTGACAAAGAAAAAAGCGTAGTGTATCTTTGAATGAGATTTCGTGCCCGATATTTCTAAATATTGAACTATTGTATTCTGTCTTCTACAAGCACAACTTTCTCGAAATGTCGCATGTCGGGTTTCGTATTCGAAGTCCGTATGTCTGTCGGTCAGCGGCCTTCCCCCATCTTCTAGTCCCACTCGGACTTGGCCGGTCTTCTTTTTAAGAGCACAATTATTACAAATAATTTTCATACCGTTGCAAAAACCACACATTTTTAGAGCATTTTGAATAATTTGCTTATCTGCAGTCTTAAAATACTCATATAAGCCACAGCAACGAAAACCTTGCAATCACTCACGTAGCAAGTTTCTTTTACAAAAAACATACAGCCACTGTCGTGCCAACGAAACATACACACTAACTCCTTTTTTGCGTCATGAATTGCAAATATGGCGTCTTCCAAAAACTGCAGGTGTCAAAGTCCTGAGTCTATGCAAGTTTGAACAAGACATGGTAAGCATGAGTCACTGTGGCCTGTGGGCTGCATTACGTCAGGAGCCTCGCTTAGCAATCTACTGTGACATCTTTATCTGGCCTGCTATGTACTGGTCCTACGGGTTGGGAATTGTCGGAATCCAGGCATGCATATCATTGGGCGTGTGAAGCAAACAGACAGAAAATATTGAAAATAATCCGCTCATTTCTGAAGGTTTAGCACATATTTGTGCAACGGAGTAAATAAATATTTTGAAAACAAAAGAAATCTTTAAGCCTGTGTCACTGTCGCGATGGGCCAAACCCGAAAACAATTGAATTACTGATGGAGTAAGAAAGGTCCGAAAAGTCGGAATTTAAAGTATAAAACGGTTTCATCACTCGTGTTTTTGACAGATAAAAGGTTTTTGCCCCATCATTCTTGCCATTGCAAAAATGATTGACAGGACAATAATATTGTGACTTGGTACTAAAAATATCAATATCTATATGCAAAGGGTCAGGAATCTCAGAATAATTACGTAAGAGGACTCCGTTAATGAGTTCGACACCCGACAGACAAGGATCTTGTCTGCGACTGGGTGTAAAGAGAATCGTAGCGAGCACGAAACACGATTATGATAATTACTAATTAGTGAAGCTCCAAGTTACACTTGATGGCAATCTAGTGTCTAATTTTAAATTTTAACCGTTTTACCTTTCAATTTATTCCTTTTAATTAGTAACGGTCGGATTTGAACACGAGTCTTTTACACAGAAAATTTGTAAAGCGTTTTTGGGCCTTAATTTAGGTCTAGTTGGGGAATTTTTGACACGCGTGCTTCAATTGCCACGCATTTGATTTAATGCTAATATTTATTCCAAAAACAACGTTTTTACTATTTATATTATCTCATGTTTTTTGTATGAGTAGACACACCATTATAATTGTGCAATTAAAATATGATTTAAATATTATTCATTAAACAAAAATTCGCCAAACCTCAATTAGGATATGCAGTCATCAATATTAAAATATTAACTATCTAATTGGTGATTGTCAGATGGTTCTGAACTGCAACATGGTGCACCCCGGAGCCAGGGCCAGGGTACACAGGATCCAGTCGACCCGAAGACTTGATGATTGTCGGATATCGCTCGGCAATTTAGCATAGAATGAACATATTCAATGGATTTTCGACTACAGTATGCCCATGTTATTGTCGACTGTTAGGGCTACAAGATGTAATTGGGATACATATTTCTGAATGTCCAGGTTATATTATAAATTCACGCAGATGTGAAAGAGTAAATCTTTAAATAGATCTACTTTTAACAAGACTGTATAGTGAATAGAAATAATAAGCCTGGGTCGATGTTGAAACTATGTCAGTATCACTAAACTTGTCATAAGACTATCAGTGCATGTAACATTTGTTTTTAAAATATGGACATTGTCCTTCTGATGTCACCACAAATAGTTATATCATCACTCATACTTCATGAATCTCTTTAAATAGTATTTAACTAGAACATTGTTTATTCGCTCTAGTATATAATGCAACATATTTCAAATTCAGGTTATCCTTTCGCTCATAATAAGCATTTGATTTTATCATTCTAAAAGTGCAGCTTTGATATTATGCCCTTTGTTTAAATCTGGTCGTAAATTTTATGCCTAATCAGCTTGGAATGGTGGCGGAAAATATTGAGGAAACTGGCAAGTTAATTGTACCCACGCTATAAATGGAACGTTGCTAAAGCCATCTATCGGTCTGAGCCCCTGTCGGGTTGATATTCAAGTGCCCTTACTTCAGAACAATGGCTGACAATTGTACAAATAAGAGTCCTCTCAGAGTAAATATTGCATGATGACGCGCAGTTTTATACTTGCGACCGCCAATGTGCCAGGCTAATTTGATTTATCAATATGCCAGGCTAATTTGGTTTTTTTTCGTGATTAATCAGGATTATAGTATAGGACTTAGCTACACCTCTGCCTAACTTTTCGGGGAATTTCATATGATATGACTGTAATCTGCATATCAGATTATACTCATTAGTGTTTAGTCCACTAGAATGGACTATCTCAGAATTCTTGACAATATTATTACTAAAATATCTTTATAATAATTTGTTCCAACACTGTCATTATAGACTCATACATATGTCAAGAGCTACAATTAAGGGGTCGGTGTATACCTAATACTAAAAATATTTGCCTGAAGAAAATCCATTTATTTTCTGTAATAGGGGCGGGGTAAGTACTTATACAAATCAAGTTATTTTCCTTTTTGCACGTTCATTAACGCATCCCAATGTGACAACCCTAATTTGAAATATGTTTTTCAAGTGATTGTACTTATGACTAGTCATTTAGCTAGTTTGTAGTTCATTTCATGGTTGTGGTAAGTAGTCTAAAAATAACTATGATTCATTGTTATTCGGGTAATTTGAAATATAGGTATCATTGGTGACTGACAGATTGTCATGCTTAAAGGCACCCTCAGACAGGCCGCAACGCGACTCTGATAGAAGAATTTCCATGAATTTTCATAGAAATTGTTACATCTGAGTCTGTCGCATCTGTGTGCCGGGAGCTTTAGCCTGTTCGTATTAGAATGATTGCAATACTGACTGTGAAATTTCTCATACAGTTGCTCAGCAGGCTTTTGTATTAAGAAATGCCATTCAATTGCAAATACTCTGGTGGCGACATGATTATTTTTATTACATACTTAACTCATTTTTCCTAACTATTGTTTGATATTAGCTTTTTCTCTGCATCATTTTTAGTTTTATTACGCCTCAGGTTCTCATTTGGAAGAGATATACATAATATATGATTATTATATCTGTATCGGAAATATTTTGGACTTCTTATCACAGCCATATCTGCATGTATTTTAGTGTGTGTACGTGTATAGATAAAATTGTGTATTTATGTTTAAATTGGCGATGAAAAGAATAACAAAACAATATATATTTGGACAGACTAAAACAAAGAATAAGAAAAACATTTTGGAAAAAAGTGAAAGAGACAGACAGACATCTCAAAAAAATCTATGTGCTAAAAAAGATCAGTGAAGCATCAGAAAAAAAAACGAAAACTAAGTATTACGAAAAAAAAAGAAAAGACAGTCTAGTTTAAACTAAAAAAAAAATCTTGACAAAATAAAGTAATAAATAGGCAGTAGAGTTACGAGTTACGACGTTTTACAGACACAGTTGACACCTGGAACGTGCACCACGGATCATGGCTTCACGGCAGTTCTAGCGCAGTTGTTGAACGATGTGTGTGTTGTAGATATTGCGCGCGATACGAGCGATACGGAAGGAGCGGAGACCTACGCGTCAGACCCGAGCGACGTGGAGTACGAGCCCGTGACGGAGCCCGACGACGACGGACCAGTCGACGACGACGACACTTCCGCGAACAGCGACGTAAGTACACTTACATTGCGGGATTGTCCGAAAGGGTTACCGCTACCCCGGAACATAAAGGGCTACGGAAGGATCATGGATGGGTTTTAGTCAGTAAGAGTCTGATACTCCCTTCCGCTCCACCCAGAGCGGGAGAAGTCATTGGAAGATTTCTCAGCCTTAAAAAAAAAGAAAGTACACTTACATTTTAGGACTGTTTCTCGAACGAAAAATGTTCGTTAAATTCAAATCAAGCGTCTGTTGCGATTGGCTGGTTATAAACAATTCAACCAATCGCAGCAGCTTACACGCGCTTTACAATTGTCAAAATAATTTATTTTTCACCTCACAGGCTCGGAAAAAGTCTGTTTGTCATTCGAAATCTGAGCCGAAAATCGACTTTCGCTCTCTAGCGTGGAAAGAGTTTTTAAAATTCGAACCTTTCTATCTAATAATTTTCTATACTGCCAGTCCACTGAAAATGTATGACACAGTCTAAAATAAAATATTAAATAATACCGCTCACCTTAAAAACTTCCATCACAGTACAGAAATTAAATATTTTGCGAGGATATAATTGTAAAATTGGAATTAATGTTAATAAGTATTCCATTTGATTAAAAAAATCTGTGACGTCACATTTGAATATGCCATAAAAATACTACCCTGTCAAATACCCAATTGTGTAGTAATTTAAATTTAATTTTTTAAATAAAATAAATACTAATATAATATGTTATTTAACCCAAAAATAAATATGAATTAAATTAGTTAGTTATTTGTATTAAATTAGTTTTTTTCTTTCATTCTCCTTAGAGGACAAGTAGGATATAGAATAAAATACAGGGTATTTAATTTTTGAGATATTCTATGTTACTCATAAGATACATTGCCAAGTATCTGTTATTTTCTTCACATGAGTCAATGTATCTGAGACGCTCGAACAAAATAAAACTCAACAACACCTGTTTTCTTGCACCTAGCAGTTTCCTCGCGTGTAGTGAGGTGAAAAATTGTGTGTTGCGCTCGGCAGCAAAGCTTTTCTGCGTCTCGTACCTTTGAAACCTTCGTTACGCTCAGGATTCTATATTTGAACCACTCGCTTCGCTCATGGTTCAACCCTAGAATCCTTCGCTTACTCAGGTTTCAATAGAAGTACTCGCACCAAATATCAACTTTCCAGCCTTGCATAACAAATAACTATTTTTGAGCCTTAAAAGCGAGACCGAATCTGTTTCTGTTGTAATCGCC
Organism: Hyppa rectilinea; assembly: GCA_951799385.1. Lineage (NCBI taxonomy): Eukaryota > Metazoa > Arthropoda > Insecta > Lepidoptera > Noctuidae > Hyppa > Hyppa rectilinea. The sequence goes on along the minus strand of OX637315.1, from coordinate 781,452 downwards.
ATTACAACTTGATAATAATTCCCGCCTTAATTTCCTTACATTTATAGTCACTTCGGAATTGTTCGTAGTAATTACTCTAATATACTTTTGAACACTTGCTAACTTTCCAAAAATCCAAGGGGGCGTCCATAAGTAACGTGAGATATTTTAGGGAGGGAGGGGGTCGAGTCAAATCTCATCCAATCTTACGTTGGAGAGAGGGGTCTCAGCAAATATCACGCAATTTTTTTTTCTGATTAAAACAAATAAAATATATACTATTTTGGTCCATTTAATCCAGATTGTACATGCTTAAGATTTAATCATAAGCGTAATCATAATACGATTAAGATCGTTCACATTTTTTTTTTCTTTTTACAATAACAATCCAACGCGTTTATGTAAGAAACCCACATTTTGAAAAATCTCACGTGAGATTGGGGGACGGGGGAGGGGTTTCAATATAATCTCACGACATCTCACCAGGGGGGAAGGGAGGGACAGATAATTAAAAAAAAACACCTCACGTAATTTATGGACGCCCCCCAACGGATACCTACAATTTCCACGAACTATTTTAATAAACTACATTCTAATATACCTGCAATTAAGACCAGCTTATAAACGTTAATTGGTATAAATTAAAACATTAACGCGAGCATTAGTTGAATGAAACGCTCTGTAACTCTCTCAGCGTGAAGGTGAAAAAGTTATATTTTATCTCATTTTTAACACAATATCCTTAGTTTGACCGTCACGCCTGTGATGTTTAAACAGTTTGGGCAAGTGTGTACCTGTACAATTAATCCGATAACGTGTTAATTCCTTTACCATGTCTTTTTTAAGCAATCTTATCGGCAGATCACCCAAGTACCTACTAATTAAAAAAAAATATATATATATGTCGTTCGTCCATATTAAATGCTCGTCTTCTAGCACATTTAATATTGAGGCCGGAGCATATTCATTATCTGTCCTATAACATAATAAAGCTGAAGAGTTTGTTTGTAATCAGTTGAATTTGAAAACATTTTTTTTTGCATTTGATAGCCCAATTCTTGAGGAAGATAGACTATAGGCTATTTATCATCTCGCTCACACTAAGGGTCGTACCATTAGGTCCCGAACAAAGAGGATAAGTCCTAAAGAACGCTAAGAAAAATAAAAGTAATAGTGCGGTCGGAAAATACGACAGGGGGTGGGTTGTAGTTACCCTGTGTGTTAATTCGGGTTATAGACTATCTGTTTGACACATTCAAGTCTGCTCAACCGTTTTTACGCCAATCCGGAACATACATCCAAGCAAAAAAAAACAAATTTTCACACATCGTAACAATTAGCTTTTTCCCCAAAACTATTAATTGTACGGTTTTGACTTCTTTACTGTTTTATTATACGTGATCTTATGTTATGCATGTGATTGTTGAAAGGATTTTGTCATTTACATTTCATAATATTGTTTCCAGAACGAAATAATAGCGACTAAGGTGATCGAGGTATCGGTGGGCAACGATGGCGAACTCCAGTTCGCCGACTCGGAGCGGACGGACTCGTACGAGAGTGACAGCGAGATGGACTTCTACGACTACTGGAACTGCGCGCAGTGCCGCGCCAAGAACAACAACCCGCTCTTCCGATACTGTCATAAGTGTTTCCAGGTATATATCGTCTTGTTTACAATTGCGCGCCCCTCTATTGCATTCGCGCACATGTGCGTTGTTTGCGAAGGTATACCAATATCGCTGTACAAGGATATATCATTTCACCAAACATTTACACGTAAATGTTTGGTGAAATGTATTTAAAAAACAAAATGCGGTGTGAGTGCCAATTTTGCCACGCACCAAAAGATCCTTACAAATGTTTGACAGCAGTTTGAGAAGTCAACGTCATTCTAGCGCTAAAAAATCCTTGTAGTGTGTACACTCAAAATTTTTTCGGTCAGGGCACAGCGGGATGAGTGCGAAAGCTCTCTTTTTAATGCTACATAACCAAGCCGTCCGCGGTACCGATTATACGGAAACCGTTGTGTGAAGAGGGCCTAACTGTCACTGACAGTCACCAACTGTCACTATCCAATGACAGTGACGTATTTGAGTGTATTGCGTACTTTGCACTTTGCATGTGTACGCGACTGCAGTGGAGGGGCGCGTAATTGCACCTAAGACGGTCTACTATCTGTAACTTATTAAAGCGAACAGTAACACAGTCTGATGCGGCCCCGACCACGAACCGGCTGGTCGCATGTAGTCAATGCAATCTTGAATTTAGTATAGAAATGCAGCAAGGTAACTGCTTAGCACAGTCTTCTTCTTCTTCGTGTGGTTAATGACTAACCTGGTGTCAGAATTTTCATGCTGCCCGTGGGCCTCTGACTTAGCTTCACATGCCGTTGAGAAATATCTCTCAAGCATGCCGGTTTCCTCACGATGTTTTCCGTCACCGATTTTTGAGCAAGTGATAATTATACAATCCGCACATGACTCCGAAAAATCAGAGGTGCGTGCCTTGGGTTCGAACTCGAGACCTATGACTTGCACAACAAGCACAAGCAAGCAGTCTTTGCTCTGCTTAGCACAGTTACAATGGCAATACTTTCATTTTCACAATTCAACACATGTTTTTACATTGTTGAATAGAAGAATTGAAAGTGTTACGTAATTGGGGTGCTGGTGGCAGGCGCGCAGGCGCAGCGTCCTTTCTATTCTAAATTCAAGTTTATATTGGCTGCATGCGACTAGTCGGGTCGTGGTCGTGGTCGGATCATTGTACGCCTAGCCTTAGGAAGAAATTAAGACAGGTAACTAATAAAGCAAATAAATAATAATCACAAGCAAGAGTACCTACTACTTATTCGTAATTCTAAAACACCATCGTCAGTCCCTCGCAAAATTTAACAAAAATTTCAGAGAGGTATTATTTTCTAATTAAAGAGATAAAGTTGATGTATTTTAGTATCGAAGGGTCACAGCATTGACAAAATTGTCATTCTTGAGGATTTTAGGCTTGAGACTGCGCTGAGCCCGTGGTTAACAGTCATCACAATATTTTTTTCTCTTAACTGTGAATGTTCAATCTAGAAATTAACGGGACAGCTGTCTTTGAAAATTCAAAAAACCTCAATGTAACCAATTCCACCAACTTGTTACAGGTACGCAAGAACTTCTTCCCGCCGAGGCCGCGACGCAAGCGCAACATTCTCACCAAAACAGCCGAAATACCGCGCACACTGTCGCAGGACTCCGGCGTGGACTCGCCCATGAGCCAGGAGACAGACGTGCCTGCCAGCCAGGACGTGTTCACTCAGAGCCAGGACGTGTTCCCTCCCAGCCAGGAGCCACACCTCGGTGAGGGCCCGTCTAACCCTAACCCCGGCCTTACCATAAGTTCGTACCGCAAGCGCCGCGCGGAGTCCGCGGACCGCAGAACGAAACGCAAACGCGCGCGCACAGACTCCGACACCGAACTAGATTCTGATGACGATCTGTTCGAATCCAAATCGAAAACCGACGTGAGACCACTCGTTAAGACCATCAGCGACCCCGCGATTACAATAGAAAAGAAACCCCCGATTAAAATTACTAAGAAGGTTATAGCAAACAGTTTGATTGAGAAGATGGAAGAAAAGGATTTGTGTATGATTTGTATATCGGAGCCGAAGTCCGGTGTGTTTGTTCACGGGCGGATAGCGCATATCTGTTGTTGTTACAAGTGCGCTGTCAAGGTGTGGGCCAAGGCCAAGCGCTGTCCCGTCTGCAACTGTAAAGTTAGCAATGTTCTGAAGGCGGTGGTTATGTAGTGTGCGCGGGCGGACTTTTGAACGATTATAACCGGATTTCGGCTTAAGAATACTCCTTTGGGTTAAAATTTGAGTTATTTTTCGTATAGTCCAACTTATACCACGTGTGCAATGTTTATTTATTCCCTATATCAAAATTCTAATGTGACGTTTGCGTGAAACAAAGGAATCGTATTTTTTTTTCTAATACCAATCACAATCGGTAAGTATGTAAAAGTAATTCCTTATTATGCACTGTTTCTATATTATTCAAAAATGTCGTTAGTTAGGTTTGGGAGTTGATATAAGGCCGGGAATTACTCAGTAAGTTGAATAAGTAATGAATGAGGTGTGAGAGCATTGGTGGTCATTTTCAAGTGTAAGTGAAGAAAGATAATTAGTTAGGCTATGTGTTTGTACACAATGGTGCATGGTGGCCACATTACAACATTTATAAATGTCGAATAAGTTTATTGCAATCACTGACGGATACAGTAATAAAAAAAAATCCTTGTCAGTATATCAAAAATCGCTACAGTTTTAGTTTTGTTAAATTAATATACAGTAACTCCAGTTAGTTCTCAACAAATTATGATAAATCCCGAAAATAAAATTTATAAGAAAGTTTTATAGACGAGAGATACGTTGGACTCAAATTATGTAATGCGTCCGTGCAATCAGACGGACCGGGCCACTTTGTCACGTAATTACACGATTCTGTTCGCAAGCGACTGTATTAATAAAATTCGCTGCTATCAGTTTCGTGCAACCCTATAGCAGAGGGACCAAGCCAACTGCGCAGACGCATTATAAATTCGAGCCCAAGGTGAACTGTCAAAATTACGCTATTGCAAATAGTGTTATATCATCATATTGATGGCAAACAATTTGCTCATCATAGTTCACGCTTATAAATAATTATTAATTAGCGTACTCTCTTACATTATAAAAAATATATTTCCTCATAAACAAATATCTATAATGAATAAGTCATCAAAAAGTTGATGTTGTAGTGCTAACTGAAGCTTATGTTTTCCTCATACAGTGTGTTAGGTTAAACGAGGTTCTCTGTCATCTATGGAATGTGTAAGCAACATGATTCCGGCCATTTGTTCTGTTTACCATAAATACGAGAATTCTTGCATTAATTAAATGATATTAATAGACGATTTCTTAATAATAATATAAATGTGGTCAACTTGACTCATTATGTGCAAATATCATAAACGGGAATGACTGTGTAGTGTGAGTGAAACAATGTCCAATGTATGTAAACGAATCGGCGCCAACTAGTTCTAAGTGTTCTGTTTAAGTTAGAGATTCCTTTATTTGACGTCATCTTTATAAACAACTAAGAGAAATAATAATAAATTTACGTTATATACTTCATTGTGACGTAACTTTATTCAATACTGTCAAGGTAAATAAAACTTTGTTTTTTAAATTCACCGTAACATCCATTTGATGTATGCATATTTATGCAGGTATTTCAGTTGGGGCTAGGCAGAATAAATTACAGAACACTGTGCGCTCCCAAATACCGAATTAATATGTTTTAATAAACAAATGCTGTAGCACTAGGTTTCACTCGCAAGTTAAAGGAACTTCATGAGCCTGAATAAAAACGTTAACATCGTGTGTGCTAATTCACACTGTAAAATTCCATCCTAAAACTTTCAGCCGTTTATGCGTAATTGATTGGCAGACATCTTCACGAACTTTTACAATTATTACAGTATTAGTTCTCAATAATAGTACAATATACTTTTAAAGGAATCTCTAACTTATAATTCGTATCGACCTATCAATAAATGCCCTTAATTCTTTGTGATAACAATCTGATATTAGGTTCTTAAGTAGAGAGTAGCTAAAAAATTCAAGACAGAGAAAAATTTAAATAATTTGTTTACATTGTAACATACATTAATAGTAAAAGTTTATGGCAGAAGGTACCCAAGTTTAAATCTGTTATAAAAGAAAAAAGTTAGCAGTTAGCTTGGCCAAGATAATAATAATTGCCGATCTTTGGCAAGGGATGAAACCAGGAGCTAAGACTAATGAGGATTTGAATTTTGGAGATGAGATGATTATTTTCTTATAAGCCCAAATCATTTTATATAAGGGGAAAGCGTACAGACATAAAGCGCTGGTATTTTGAACCTACTATATAATAGTATAAATAGTACCTACTATTTATACAAATGATCATTTTCAAATTACGGCATTGAATTAAAACACCCCAATGTCTCGACTATTAATGTATGGAATTTGTAGGTTTTTTTTTACAAAATATTAATTACTTACTAAGGTTCCGGTACCCTCCTGTTATGTAAATAAAAATAATTGTAAATAGGTAGAGACGTCGACCACCGAACGAAACAGATTAATATATTTCATTTATTAGTTAGGAATCTTCTAAAAATTAACGGCTATTTTGTATTAATGCCAAAAAGTTTAAACATTTTTGATTAATGATTTTAAAGTTATATTTAGGTATTGTTGCTAAAATTTTAAATACACTTCATTTTAATAATAATTATTTGTAAAAAAAACGTAAAAAATTGTCTTTGGTTATGTCATTAAAACAAAATCATGAAGTTGAAGTGTTCCGTTAAAACGTAGTGTAAAATAAAATAATTTGAGCGTGGTCTTGCGTATACAATTAATATGTTATTATCGTGTCAGAATCATATTTGTTACAAAACTGACAAGTTGCTTGTATTGCTAATATTTAATAAAAAACCATAAAATGTGTATTTTTAATGGGGGAAGGAAAACGCGATATTATTATTTAGTTACCATAATCAAATTTATTTTTTCTATTAATTACATCCTTATTCAATCCCCGAAATGTGCGTAAACGTTACGATAATAAGCCGTTATGAGTGTTATTATTGGAAGTCAATAACTTGCGTCGGGATCGCGATTGAATCGTCTAATCGCTGCCTCTCCCATTACTTTATTTAGTTATTAGAAGGTGTATATTTCATACATGTTGCACTATTGTATATTTATTGTATATTCCTTTAGGCTGGCAATAAGTGACGCCAAATTCTATACGGCCTTAGCTATTTATAAGTCGCGACACATAACTAGCGTAGACGAATCTAGATTTATTGAAATGTAAATTTATATACCTTTAATTATAGGAACGATCTTTTTAAAATCTAACCCACCACCTTTCCTACCGGTCAGAGGATATTATCTTGTTACAGATTTAAAGAATTTATTTCAGAAGAAACATTATTAGTTATTAAATGTAGATCTCTTATTAGCTTTTGTACAGTTAGGTTACAATTTCTTAAGTTCAAGTTTATGTAATTATAATACTTTGAAAAAAAAAATGGAAAAAAAAGACGTTACTTATCGAAAAAAATAACTCGATTTAACAGAAAAAAATAATAATAAAAACTTTTCTTTTTCAGGAATTTTGACTTTTTTTTTACAAAAACCCTTTTTCACATATTATTAAAATAACAGAACTGAAACTAACCCCTTTACTAATGAACATTTAATAGGGTCTTACACAACGCTTTGTCTTCTTCTTTCAAATGTCAAATTTCTGACGGCTGAAAGAGAGAAATCGGTGTGTTACTATTCAAGTGATACACATAATTTACGTTTATTAGTAAGGGGGAAAATATGTAATACGCAGTACACAAATAAAATATTTAAAGCGGAAAAGAACGCTAGTAGGTATACTACTTCACAACATATAAATACCAAGAATTCAGTTTGACCTATTTACATCCCCAGTCGGATGAATATGACAAATGTTTTCGTGGCCTATGATCGTTTTTAGTTTTTTTATGAACCGACTTTAAAGAGGAAGTTCTCAATTCGATTGTTTTTTTTTTCATGTCTTTTTGGAACCGATTTGGAAAATTCTTTCCTTTTAGAAATAGTACCTACGGTCATCAGGTGAATTTCTGATGAGGTCTTCAGCTAGGTACCCCAAACAAAACGTAACGTACGTACGTCACTAATAAACGAAAAAAAAAACACTACAAAGTGACTACACGCAGACGTAGTTTTATATTTTTGTTTTTATCACCGACTTCAGAGATTAAAGTTATTTTTCACTTTGTAGTTTCATGAGCTGGGTGCTGGGGGCACAGTAATTGGTATAAACACAAGCGGTCAATCTTATAAGCAATCAATATTAAAGCTAAAGAGTTTGTATAAAAGCGCGAATCTCTGGAACTACTGGCCCGAATTGAAAAATTATTTTTGTGTTGGATACCTAGTCCATTTATCGAAGAAAGCTATAGGCTAACAGGGTAAGCTGTAGTTAACATCACGTTACGACCAATAGAAGCCGAGCAGCGGAACCGAAACCGCGCGGGAGCAGCTATTAGCTTATAAAATATGTGACTCAAGATGGCTGGACAAATCTTCAAAATAGCTTTGCATTTAACTAGGTCAATAGGTCACTTTATGTGACGGCTAAACACCCTTATTTCAGAATTTGTGACGCTACAGAGTCTTAGATAATCGATCGAAAACGTGTCCAGCCATCTTGAAAAACCACTTTTCGCATTGGATGATAATTTTAACAACATTTTAGGTGTCGATAGCAAATACTTTTCTCAGAGCTATTGCTTTTTTAACCTTGAATATAGGAATTTCGCCAGGTGGGACTCCTTATCAGTGTTATCGGCATGTACACTTGACTTTTTATGGTTAACTTGAGTTTCCTCACGTTTCAAGTGAGGATAGATTTGATATGTCTATCACAATATTACTGCGTTTAGTTTCGAATGTTTTTCTTTGTACCGCAGTACCGCAAGTCTTGTAAGTATTGAAACTGTGTTTACTAAGTACCTACAGTTTTAGGAAAGACTTGACAAAAATAGTGGAATAGAATGTGTTTAATTCTACTACATGAACACGAAAGTAGTTATCTATACTAATATTATAAAGAGGTAAAATTTGTAAGTTTGTATGTAGGGGTAATCTCCGGAACTAATGATCCAATTTAAAAAAAAAATTCACTGATAGAAAGCTACATTATTCCTGAGTGCTATAGGCTATAAATTATATTTATATCATACATATTATCCGAGCTATCGCAATTTTCGTCTAGCAAGTCTGAAAGAAATACCTCCGAAAACAGAATTATTTGCAGTAAGTATTGCCGAGTATCATAGGATATATTTAATGTTAAAACAAAAAAATTTCCGCGGACGAAGTCGCGGGCAGAAGCTAGTTATTCTATAATGCTGAAGAAAGAAGAAAGTATTTGCAAATGGAACGTGTCCCAAGCACATGCCGAGTAATGATAATCATAGATAGAGCCCCCTTTTCACTGTCTGCTGGGCATAGACTTCACTTTGCTTGAGCCAATCCTCAACTTCCTGTGCCACCCTGTTTGTGTCTTATCCTGTTTCTACCCACGATGGCAACAATGTCGCCCGTCCACATCACTGTCCGACGACCGACACCGTCTTCCATCACAAACCATTTTATGACAATTTACCATACCACAGCTTACCATAACAGGACCTAGGATGTGCCTAGGAGAACTCCATGCCATTATTTTAGTTATGAACTCCATCCCATAGAGTTGTTTCCTCGGGTACATCTTAGTCTACCCCGAAAATCGATCCAAGCACCACGCTTGCTATCAAAATGGTAGCTGTCAATCTTAAAACCTGATGGGTACGGTATTTTATTCGTAAGCGATTACTAAATTGAGATTTCTCGTGTTAACGATGGTTAGAACGTCTGATATTAAAGATGGCGATGATAATCAGTCTAGACTAGACTAGCCCCGTCGCCCACAGGCATCATAATGGCGCATTTCCTTTGCGGGAAGTGCGTCATATGGTGGCCTGGGGTCTGGCGTTCGGACCCTTTTTCTTGGAATAAAAATAAAATATTAAGTGACGATTCTAGACAAGTCAGTCGTGTTTTTAATTATTACTTGGCTTTATTGTTGTTTTAATTAGGAAAGTCGGGGTATCGACTTATTCCTCACGGACTTCATCTTTATTTTAAGCTTCATTCGATTTACAAAAAAGTTTAAAAAAACTGTTAACTACTGCGCATGAGCTAGTTTGTTTTGAATTTGAAAGCTACAGCGCTGCGCCTTTCAGGTATGATATAAGTATGATACGCAGCGGAGCGTCACCTTGTTTTTAGGTCGTGGGTTCGATTCATAAATACAAAAGAAGTGGAAGATAAAATTGCCGAAAACAGCTGCTGAATAACATTTCTATTGTCATTTCCTATTCTTAAGTAGCATAGCTAAGAGATTTGTGGTTCAGATCACTCAAAAATATTTAGGTTGCAACGTGTAGCATTAAAAAAACTTGAGTGCTTGTTGCAGCGGTTTGTCAAAAACCTATCTTTGGCGTTATTCTTCAATCATACTATTTTAGTAACCATATTAATTAAATTGCGACAACTATACCTATCTAAAACTAGTGTACCTACAGCTATATTTAGAGGTAGGTACCTAATGCACAAGACCAGGATCGGAGTCCAACCGGCGTCGAAAAGTCCTGGCTTCCTTCAATTGGTACCTACCAATCTCGTCAAATCTGCATATCCGATACATTGCACTTTCTGATACCTACAGCTGACGGAAAACATATAAGTCGAGAGCACAAAAAAATGTTCTGAAAAAAAAGACCAAAAATTTTCGAGATCGAGATTGGAACGCTTGGAGCGTCATCTTTTAATTTTGTCCTCTGAATAACTGAACTGTTGACAAAAAAACTTAATATAAGTAGCGAGCGGTACTCAGTTGACCTCCCCTCCCATTGTGACGAATGATTCACGGCCCGCGTGCAGTGAGGGAGAGGAATATTTTTTAACTTCAAACTTAGTAATTGTAATTGTACTTCTTTGTGAAGAAAAGTTATGACTACATATTATTATATCTCTTTATAGTAGGTAAGTTATTATTTATCTTTATAATAATAAATGTTTAGTGCATTCCAAGAGATATAATTTGAGAGCGCGATCTACCCATTGATTAAAGACATCTAGGCCGTAAACCGTAAAGTTGTTTAATTGAAAAGGCGATCACATAAACAGGGGAATGTTAATTATAAAAGAAAACAAAGAGACTTGTTGTTGAAGAACGCTCTTTATCTTGCTTAGCTCAATCAACCGCCTGCTTACAGGTAACTACCTATTTACATACGATCAATGATGTCACCAATTTACACATATTTCCTTCATTATTTTGTTTTTAGAGCGACAGGCTGAACAGGCAGTGCTGTGAATCATCGCAAACGCGTACAGTGATATATTATTATTGCAGCCGTGGCACCGCACCGGCCCGCCATCGCCACTGCCACCCCCGACTCTCGCCCGCGTACAACTTCTGTCTGTTCGCCTCAGTCGCATTTTGACGTCGCTACACAGTGCACGGAGCAACGCCTTTCTTTCTCCACATCAAATAACACTTGGTGAGTAATAGTTTTAACCGGTTTTTTACTATTTCGGTACAAAATTCCAATGTTGATGTGATTCCGTTTACAAAACATGAGCACCAATTCAGCTTTATGTGCTTCTACGTGATTAACTGATTATCGAACGGTTTTTTACGGAGTCCCTCCCTTGGGAACCGGCAATCGGATGTAGTGGAGGTGGAGTAGCGGCATCGCGGACACATTGATCTGGAATTACTTTTGGAGATTTTGTCTCGTTACAATGAATCGAATTGGAAATTATACTTTTTGATTAACGGAATCATTGTTTGTCAGTCGGAATGGGAGCGGTTGACGGTTGTATGACTTCATTCTTTTTATCATGCGGTGCTGTTAGGCTGCTTATAAAGCACAGCACATGTCGCCCATTTTTATTGTTGAAATATTGATACTGTACCTAACTACCCATGTATTATTCATTTGCCGACTAATGAAGCCGATAATGTGATCCTGTAAGGATTTGAACGTTGTTTTACCGGTGTACGTAAGGATAAAATTAAATAGACGATTTTCCTACCTACCCGCAATGTTTCAAATGTTTGCTTCCGATTTAATCCCCACAGGTTTTCCTGTACCAACGTATATACTAATGACACAATGGATATGTTCTAATCTAGTCTAAAGACTAGTTTATGATTATTATATAAAATTTTCCTTATGCCTTTTATTGAGAGTAAATCCTCCATTGTGAATGTGGATCCATTTTTAATGTACGATCTACCCTTGCACCACTTTGGATAATGCTGTTGATATATCATAGGGAGACAGTGTCACAGTCATTAAAATTACAAAGAGACGAAGGTGGAAGGGAGTTGAAAAGTGGGAAGTGACTGAAGTTAGTGAGATGCTTCAAAATAATTATTGTGTAGGTACAGCCGGCTTTTCTAACGGGAAGCAATTCGTCAACAAAGTTTTTCGTGTGAGCAATTTTGAAGTTGAAAAAACAAGAGAAGAGAACCAAATTAACCGTTCGGTTATGGTTCGTTTAACATCATGCGATATTATGTTAATAAATACAATTAACCCGTCTCGCTAACTCAGTCGTGTGTAGAGTCGTTCAACTTTAGACTTTTGGGTAGACTAAAGATACAGAGAACTAAATTACGGAGATTACAGGAGATTCATAAAAAACTTTAACGTTCTCGAAAAGAAATAAGGAAGAAAATTATCGATTAGTCTAGCACATGGTTGTCTATCAGTGTATCTTCAAGCCTTATGTCTGTAATGCGCTAAAGCCGTAAAGGCTTACATTTATGGTGGCCCTTAAGCTTAACAGTAGCCATTGACGGGTGTTAATGAACCCAAGTTTTGTATCAGCCGGCCGCTAAATATAGAAATCTGACTAATGCACAACACATGCTTGACACAGCCAATAACCGTCCGTTGATGTTTTGAATAATAAATCTTCCTCTGATATTAAATCTGAAGGTTCAACTTTAAAAACCATTACATACATTTATTGATTTTTATTCAATACAAAAATCTGTGATGTGTTCGCCACAAAACCAATTTATTATAGAATCGACCTCCATGGTTCCAAATTGACAGGATGGAGAAGGACTGTTTATGGGAAGATTTTTTTTTCAAACATGTCTTTTTATTACATTGAGCCTACTACTACATTTTTCGAGTTAAGAAATGCGGAGTAGTCATAAACCACACTGGATAATTACAAAAGACTTAACCGGTTCGTGCGAACGCTGGGACTTTCGCCGCTTTCACGCATCATAGAGTATTGAACGGTAATCATTGACGAAATCTTTAATTAGTACACACGCTACTATTGCACGTAACTGTCTTATGTCATCGTCGTTTTAGGAAGCACCTAGTGTTAAGCGAGCTGGATTTGCGATTTTGTTAATTCTTAATTAATTACCTAATTTCACATTGAAACAAAATAATAATTCATAAAATTTTCCTGTTGTTCAGTAAATAATCACGTTTTTCAAACGAATAATATGAATCATATAGCCTAAATATCGGCCTATGACTTCTGCATGGAACGTTCCCCATACCTACATAACTCGAATACTCCAACCAATGTACAACACCGATGCACAAGTGCGTTGGTTCGTAATGAAATCTGTCCAGACAGGACAGTGGCTCATGCGCGAAAGAGAAAGATATACACTGACTTGTTTGCGAGAAAGAGAAAAAATAACTTCCCGAATACGCGAATCGATTGCCCGGAGACCAAACGACGCGTCGCACCCCTAATGCCTAAGTGCTAGGGTTGTCTGCGAGGGCTTTAATCGAATTAGTACTCAATTTTGCTGCGGAGGGAGGTTGGGATAAACATGAGCTGTTCAAGTTGTTGTTTTATTATGTCTGGTAGATGAAGTGTGGAGATAAGACAAAAAAGGGGGATAATAAGTAAGAAAATGAGACTCCTTATTTTCTACTTCGTTTCGTACCCACATAGAGATGTGGGCATTCAAGCTAAAACGTCAGAAAACTCAATAAAGCGAGGATTTGCTCTCAACTTCTGCAGGATTTAGGCTTTATTACAGTTCATAACTTCAAACTCAGACTTGAAAGAGAAAATTTAACCCTAAAATCCGTGAGGGTGCCAACCATTGATCAATTCGGGCCCTCGCAGTCGCATATATTATGAAACCCTAGGTACCCTATGTTGGTTTATAGATCAATAAACGGCGAGGGGAACCGCATTGGAGCGTTTCGCAAATGCCCTCACATGTAGGAAGGAATAACAAAACTAGAGCGCTACATAGGAACTAACATACATATAGACTGGTAAACGCATTGCCGTCTTTTGCGTCTCGTAGTCGGGTAAAAATAACGCTGTGTTTCCAAAATGGAGACGATAAGGTCTAAATTATGTGTATATTATAATCCACTCAATTCAGTTCCATGATCTTAATTAAACTGTTTAGCTTAGATAATAGTTTATACAGTTTTTTTTATTAGTTGACTAATTAGTCATTATCATTTGCGAGAAGAGTTTTTAAATTAGTCTGATGCATACCGAAAGATTTAGATCGTGTAAAAAAATGTGGCGCACAGACATTACACAGTGCTTCCTCAGCCATCCGTGCGATGCTTACACTTGAAAATCTCTTAATTGCTGATGCTGGTTTGACGCTCCATAAAATTTGAGACGTAGCTCTGATATACGCTCTAGCTTAGGCCAGGTCAATGACACCTGCACGGTAATTCACACCATATTTGAATTTCAGACCACTTTTTTATTTTATTTTCTGTTCTTAATTTTTATTAATACAGACAGCAATTAGCTATCTTAATGAGGATGACTTTTGAATTTATTTGAGAGATGCATAATATCCTATTAATAAAACAACTTGCCTAACTTTAAGTTAGACTTGAAGCTAGATTCAATGGCAATTTATACAAAAACAAAGACTCAATTAATTTTACCAACAGCTCTAATTATTGATTTGGTCTACCGACTAAGTAGGTACGACTTATTTATTCATCTGGTAACTTTAACATTTTACCAGTCATATCTATTAGTCATATAATCGTTATATTGATTTACCATTGAATTCTAACCGAATTTATATTTGGCATTAGACTAAAATACACGGTGCCCTTGGCACGAGGGGACGCCTTCATGCACCCTTGCCCTAACCGTGGCGAGGGAGACAAACTATACCATACATTTTTGGAACTGCTCTATAAAAGACAGTATAGACATTCATTACACATAACATATTTGTTGTAGACATCATTATATGCAGCGTATGGCAATATGAAATGGTTTTATTTATTATTTTCTTAACTTACATTTAGTAACGTAGATACGTAAGTAACTAAATACTTAAGTACCTGATTTTAATAATTAGAGTCTGTGTATAATATATGATATACCTACCGAGCTCGTATAGCTAAGACAAGCAAGAAACTAATAATTCCATCTCAATACTGCCTAATTAAAAGCAATAGGCCTTTAATAATTTTTCCAGTTACCTAACCAAACATGAAACTCTTCAAGTGTTCAATACTAATTGGGTTTTATAAGCTTTTCTAATGTCTGAAAGTTGCGTACCGCATCAGGCAAGTAATTAACGTGAAGTGTGCTTACAGCAGCTTTAATTAATGACTACGTCAAAGAAAATGGAAAGCTGAAGCTCTAGTGGATACTTTACGTTCACAAGTTCAGTGAAACGGATAGAATTTATGTCGAGAGACCGATTGACAGATGAGATTTCAATTTCAAGATGGCGGCCTATCGTTAATCAATTGTCGATTTCGATAACTTAAATCGCCATGGCGTCCACAAATATTTTGTTTAAACAGGTGAGAAAGTATGTCTTGAAATAGCGTCTTGTTTTCATGATATATTTTGTGTTTCCAAAAGATACAATCTACATGGAACGTGTTTAGTTTACGAAGTAGAAGAAATCTGAAATATTCGCTGAGATAAAAACTTGAATTTGGTAAATTGGTCAGCATTTCACAGACCATAATTTCTCATATCAGATAATACAAATGTGACCTTTATGAGAAATCTTCTTGAGAAAGATTCGGACAGAAACTATAATATACTTGGTAACATACAGGAAACTCCGACGCTGGAGCCTCGTAATTCAGTAACAATTCACGGCCCTAGAGAGCTGCGTAACTTGTAGTGCCGTAGTACTACCGCAGGACTGGTTCTACGTTATTATCTGCGCACTTACAACGTGGAATACCTTGTCATACACACTTGGAATGAAAGTGTAGCTGGTTTAAAGGATCCTCTGTGTGACTCACGAGTCACGGCTCGGCTCGTCCAACAATGCCGGCTGAGACAATGGTCGATATCGATTGTTTAACTCGACTATGCTGAGGAAATGTTCGTTATTCAATTACATAATTGGATAACTGCGTTGTAGAAAAGATTGTTAGATTACCTATAGAATTTTATATGGGTAGCCCAGACTGCCGCAGGCATCTAAGAACAGACAAGCCACGGTACCTACTTTAAATTCTAAAATATGTATTCTTCTATTAGAAGTTGCTCATAGTAATTAATTATGGTCTACGCCAAGATTTCAATATCATCAATAATATAAATCAGTCTGAAAAGAATTCATAAAGACTACAAACTAAATCGGCGTCTGGTAGCACAATTCATAATATTTCACAGATGACCCAAAATATGGAGTTAACTATTTTGATCTAACATTCATTAACCAACATGATTCTTCAAAATCTGCCAATGACTTCGATGGTCTCGCTTTGCACTAGCCAGCCGGCATTAGATAGTGCTTGAGTACCTAGGTTCGCAATTTATTGAAACTTCAACAGAACGGTACCCAAGATTGATGTTGCCAAAGTGACAAGCCGATATCTCGTGGTAGCCCGTTACTTTATCCCGTTTATAAGATTTACTGAAGCTGTACGCACTATTTATTTGATTACAACGTATCAGGTAGCTTAGATTCATTCTCACTGGTCAACTAGATACAACTTCCGTAAAAAAGATGAGAAGCATTTCTTTCTTTCAGTAATTTCTAATCTGTGTCCAGTTTCTCACTAAGTATTTTAATCGCAT
The DNA here is from genome assembly GCA_951799385.1 of Hyppa rectilinea. NCBI lineage: Eukaryota > Metazoa > Arthropoda > Insecta > Lepidoptera > Noctuidae > Hyppa > Hyppa rectilinea. The sequence goes on along the minus strand of OX637315.1, from coordinate 764,735 downwards.
CATATTTTTCATGTTTAATTATTGCTCATCTAAAATATTGCTGATATTGCAAGCGAGTTTTATCGCTGCAATTAGTTTGTTTTTGCGATTTACTCACAACATTGTCTTAACTCTTGCTCACATTTTGTATGCATATCTTTGTTCTAATTTTATCTTTATTACTCTCTGGAAGTTCTGCAACTACGGGTACTGCATTCTGGGTTAAAATGGGACTCTTTTTAGATCTGTGAAACTACGAGTATCACGACTGCAGAGTTTACTGCCACAAATCGCGATTATCTACAACTACGTTTGGATGTTTATAGACACAGTTGTAGTCAATGGTGAGATAAAGCGCTACAACCTGAGGGACAAATGAATCATGCGAAGTGAATGAAATGTCAGATAAAGGAAATCCTATGAATCATATCAGTATAAAAATAACAAAGACGTTGGAGAATTGTTATCGAATGTTTAGATTAAGTTATTAATTAAATAAGCAAACGGGGCTCAAAGTTTATGATGGAAAATTGAAAAGAATACAAATACCTACCTTCTCTAATGAGTACTTAATCAAATAATAGTTCTTTGTGATTGATCGAATGCCAATGAATCAGGAATTCATAACAGCTGTAAGATCCAGATTGTTCCAGCCAGACTTAGAGAGATTATAACAGTTGCTTTCTCTTGTTTGTTTTGATGTACCAGTATTATTTGGAGCAACGAACTGAGTTGGCGGGAATATTATCGTCGATGAATGCAGCGGGTAGATATTTGCAAGCGAAGACGCATATTTTTACCAAAGAAATGTAATCCATCTTATTATATTACTCACCAAAATACCTAGTGATCGTACTACGACTGGCATCCGGAAATGATTTCATATCTCTTTAGCTGTAGTCAAAAAATTTGGGCGTCATGTTTGCTACAACGTTGAAAGCATGTTGTAGAATTCCTTTCAAATAAACAGAAAAGAAAGAAATTTCCTTTAGAAAGTGTTTTAAATATTGTAGTTACTTACTTCTTTAAAGTTCTTTACAAAATTGTTTTCTTTTAAACAGAAAAATATCAAGAAATTTTATGTTGTTCTAGACTTCAATGTATTTCAAGAATTTAGAATACACATTTAGGTCAAAGACCTATGGAATTGCGTATACTCGATATCTAGATATTTATTCAATGATCAACGTCGTCGTTTGCATCCACACACGATTTTATTGTCTTTTTGTAGATCTTAGTAACTCCGATGTCGAATTAAGCTTTTTTCCTAACATAATGTTATGATTTAACGATAAAAATGTAAATTTTCTTGTAGAACTCAATATTTCTAAAGTATTTTATATACATACTTATATAGAATGCATGGCGTAGGTCGAGTCGAGAAGTCATGTGGAATGTCCTAAATGTTTTTTAACATGTTACAGCAGAGGAATAGTTGATGATTTTTACATAAAACCACAACTGAGACTGAACTTAGAGAGAATATGGTTTCTGTAGCATTATCGAAGCAAATAACCATGTTATTTTCCGCTTAAAATCCTAAACATCCCGTCAGAAATCACACCACGAACCACTGGGACAAAATAAAAACAGGGAATCATACCCTACACGGTTAATTACGCACCCTTTGAACATATTACCCTTTAAAGGGATGTCTGATGTCCGTAAGTGTGGCACCGGTACATCCATTTGCTGTTTTATGACTTTGGCGTGCCGTAAAATGTTTAGTTTTAACCCTCCTCAACAGATTTGCATGAAAGCAGTGCCAACTGACGCACATCTGGAACGATATTTATGGAAAGACACGAATTTTGTTTATGTGAAATGACTCGTTTTTGGCTAGGTGAAATACCTGCACTTGTTATTACATTCCTCTCTCTCTCTCTGCCTAAATTCTAGAAACTTCCCAATCCAGCTTCCAATCATAGTCAGTATTCTTATTAGCCAACGCAAGACCGGCTTTAGCCATGTCAAAAGTGACGAGTTTCCTGTTAATCTGAATTCTGTTTGATCCCTACAAGTTTTATGATGGACTTGTCGAGATCATCACAGTATTACACCGTTACTTTATATAGTCTGCAGCTGTCCTGCTCAGCTCAACAGAAATCTGCAATTTGTAGGTATGTTCTTCGATACCTACATGTAGATAATAATAGTAATGTACAATGTTTGTTGTTTTGCCCTTTGTGTAATTATCAGAATTCCATTAATCATTTTGATAAAGTATTGATATGAATATACCTACATCGCAAGTACTTTCTTTGGTAAAGACCATTCTGAAATTGATAACCGCATTTGACATGAAATAAGGATTGCCCCGATAGAGGATTAAACTACGTGGAAGTACAGATAAAAGTAGTTCTCGGTACAAGTGGTTTGTCAGCAAGAATTAAAATGTTTGTAATATTCTGGGAATTTTGATGATACTTAGTGCTTACAAGAGTTACAAGAGTAACAAACTGGTTGGTTGGTTATGTTCCGCATTCGACCAACGATTCACACTTGGAGAAAGTTTTCATGGTGCACCAATCTCGCTTCCCTAACCCATTTTGTGATGCCTTTATTTTGGATGAGTGCAGTGATTTTCTAATAACGACTAAATTAAACTTTGTCCTCACCATTACTTCCTATAAACACCTCTCAAGGGATTATGGCATGCATAGAAATGTAAAAATATCTATGAATTACCATTAAACATTTTAAAATTATAGGTCTTCCAATCCATTTTCATAAGCACCTAAATTTTTGATAAGTATTTCGTTCAGATAATAGGTTGATCAGATGATCCAGTGGTCGTAATACGTCAACCGCCCACTTATAAACATCTGCTACTCATATTTTACGAGATGCATTAAATCTTTCGCACTGCAGTTCATAAATCTCATAAACACTGCATTAACGACGTGACATTTTGTCGCATCTAGCCAACACCTAGCCTAGGCATATCCTGTCAAAGCACCTAGCGTTGAATTGAGTCCAAGACTTATAACATGTTTGATCAAAACGCCGGCCATATATTATCTGTCAGTATTTCTATTTACACAAACCATGTCCACATTACGTTGAAAAAAAATAGCAATGCTGACGGCGTTGCCTTGTAGCTAGCGAAGTAGCGAGCGACAGACATTCGCCAGACTGAAACTCGAAACGAAACCATATTTGTAGAGGCGAGAGTAAATAAAGGCTTATTATTTGCTCTGAGAAAACAAATTGTTTTTGAATGAATATTACTAGAAAATGGGTAAACGAGCAAGTGGAGACCATTAATAATGATTCTTTCTGAAAGGTTTAACGAGGCTAGTCGTGAAGATAATATGATATGCGTTGAAATAAACCTCATGTAAGTACTGTAAAAAACAAAACACTAGAGCGATTGAACGTTTGCCGTATCTAATCACAAAATTCAGTCGACCCGATTCCCATACAGTTTGTGACCTTAAGTGGAAAGTGACAACTGCACCATGTATGGACGTCCTAGCCCCAAGGTTAGCTGCTATGCACTGCAGATGTCACGACTCTGGGATCGTGAAGTAAGTCGTTGTATTAATAGCGGCAAGGTCGATCTGTGGCTTTGCATTTGCGACATCTAGATTCCAGATAGTCCTTATTTGACAACTGTTTATCGATGGCTTTGATGTTCATCTATTTGATTGAAGGCTGAGTTACAGACGCAGTTTTATCAATGTTATACTATCTTCTAATGTTTCATTGGTGTACAGCAACGCCTACGGTGGTTTTTTAAATAGAATAAGTAGAGTTCCAACAATCTATCGTGCGTTGTTGGTGCAATTTTAATGATGCATGAAGAATTTTAAAGGTTGTTTTAGAGCTTTGATACTATTGGCCAAATGTTCTGCCAATTTATTTGCAACTTATTTCATATTATCTGAAATGTAGAATGTCTGCGGCAGTATTTGAATTTGAGGCCTTAGAATTACCGTTAGAGACAAGCAGATTCAAATCTAATCAGCGCTGTTAATTCTGTGCCTTCATTCATATTCCGTCTGTTAGTCGTTGCTAATTGTCTTGTCGGAGCGTCCACCTTTTCCTATCCAAGTAAAAGGGAAACAAGATTATTTAGTTTCCATTTGAGAAACATTCACTTGTAAGTCTTCGAAGGTTTCCTCAAGGAAGAAGTTTTTTTAGCGTTTCCTAGTGTTGAATAAAATGCGGTTGCTATTAGTATTACGTAAGGCCTCGCTTCTCCGGAAGCTGTTTGTTTCTTCACAGCTATCGTAGCTAGAGGTAAGTTACAACTTAATCTTAGTTTCTTGTACTTAATTACAACCCGGTCTTTTTGATATGTAAGTGTTACCACAATTGCAAAATATAGTAAGTAGCAGTTGTAAATCAGCAAAAACGGTACGTGTCGAGGCCAGCGATCTGCTTACGGTGAAATTTTAATAACTTTAAACTTTCTACGGTGTCGGCTCGCAGACGTGCATCGCATGACTCACTCGGTTCACTGTACGCTCCCCCACCAAAATGCGGCAGCGGGCAGACGTTGCCATTAAGCCGGTATCGATTCCCCAAATGTTGGCGAAAATGTGGCTGTTACTCAATCGATTCTTAGTTTTGCATAACAATGAGTGCATGAGAATTCATCATCAAGAAACAACAATTAAACGCATTTCAAAATGGAGGACGACGTCGTTATTCGTCGTTACATAAAATGAAACGAGTTTATAACACAGATGTAGAATAAAGTAAAGTCATGAGGAACAAAACTCCGAAGCAGCAACATTATCTTGACTGCCACGCAGCAGACACAATAGAAAAACTATTGTTTGTCGGACACACGGTGACCGCGTTGGCGTTCAACGTGTTAACACATCTTATTTTTTTTTAGATTACAGATGATTAAAAACAAAACATTTCGGCTGACATTTTGAAAACTCCGACCATATGGCGCGCATGCCTCGTATTTTTTATGGCGCCAAGAATTACGAGTTGTTTTACGTACCCGTTCTTGCAAGTATACTATACCATATAAGGTTTGGGAAAGGCGCCATCGCCATGACACGCCACGCACCGTTAAGCTGAGTTAATCTAAAGTTACAATAGAACACTGATTTTATTTCGACGAGACGAGAGAGTCAGATGGTCAGAGTCAGCCATATTAGATTGTATGTGACAGCCATTGTCTGTTGCAGCAAAGTATGGTGATATCTTTAAAAGGCCCATTGTTTTTTTTTCTCAGTCGATGTCGTTAGGCATGGCCATGACATGACTCATATCCTTCCCCGATACGAGAGAGAAATGTTAGTATTAGCATGAATCAATTATGACGCATCTACATACTTTATCTTTATTAACATTGGACATAAAGCTGTAAGTAAGGTGGCGTGACTAGAATGACCTCATCTTGGTTTTCGGGTCGGTATATGAGTAATTTATGTCGATAAATCATTGATTTCCTACTAAAATCAAATAATATAATAATTAACGTTCTGTCGAGCCTACTAAGTCCACTTTGATTAAAAGAGACCGTCCCAAAAAGAAGAAAGCGGCCATAGACAATTTTTAATAGTTGTCCTAGAATTATGAGCAACTGCAAAATGTTCAGTGGCAGTTCTTACAATTTAATTAAAGCAACATGCTCTGATTGGCGATTCAAGACGCGTGCGGTACGCTCTGTAACGAGATATGTGCGGGACGTATTTATCTAACACCTCACCGCAAACCCAATACATTTACTACTTGTCTACTTCTGTGTAGCACTAATTAGGTACCTTAAAATTTAATATTTTAGGACAGTAGAGGGCGTTCGGACGGTAGTCATCGGGCACATAAAATATAGACTCAAGTTTCGGAACCAAATAACGAACCCATGTAATGAATTGAGGATCTGCAAACCCATGGGGGAGTCAAGTTTCAACTTAAATGTAAAGGAGGATCCCTCACTAATTACTTATGAAAGGGTTCCCTTTTGTAAAATGTGTAATGAGTTTATAACTAGGTTAACAAATGTTTATACCGATGTAGTAAATGCTATCAGTTTTATTCGTGTTTAATGACAGGTACGATAAAATTTGGCGAGTAGGTAGGGCTATGTACGGTAAAGATAAAATAAACGAAAACATTAGTCAAAAAATTCTGTAAAAACACTATTTAGTTTTCTAGAGTAGGGCCAGGCATCAGCCATTTTGTTATGTTTACAAAAGTATGTCTAAAGCCTGGAATAATTGTCTAGACTCAATGCATCGGGCTTCGACGCAGTTTTATGTGTGTAGCTTGATCTTTATTTGTGTTGATCGACACAAACATACATTCAAATATTCCATAATCCATTTATACTTTATTCGCTTCCTTTACTATGTCACTGTATTGCCGATTGGTGCATCCGATGCGTCTACACCCAGTTATCGGCTGAAAACCTTGAAAAACCTGACAGCCATGGATAAACAAGGACCGGGTTATTGAGGCCAATTGATAAATATTGCAATGTAATTTAAATTGTTCGATAACTTGAATTTACATTTATTTAAGGGCCTGACATTTAATTTTCTTTACATCTACGGATTATTATGTAACGTAGTTAATAAGAAATAAGGAGGACGCAATGAGTCTTGAAACTTTGTAAAAGTATTAGGTACTATTAGCTAAGGCTTTCTGTCGCACAGTAATAGAATAAGTTTGGAAGTTTATTGCAGAAAGGATCTTTATTTAGAAGTTACCCGTGGGTGGTTCGTAATACAAAGTATATACAATATATAATAATACAAATTCAGAAGAGTACATATTAGGCTACAGTTCCAAAATAAGGTAATTTGGTTAATATTATCTCGAACTATGGCCAATAGGCACTATTCTGGACTTGTTATGTGCCAAATTGTGACCTTCCAAATTCCGCACTACGGTCCTGGTGCCAAGCCATAGTGCCAAATCTCCTTTTACATACTTCCTAGCTCGCTGTTATACCGGCTGGCTGCCAAAATTGCTTTTCCAGCAGTATCTGCTGTTATGCATCGTCAATTCTTCCAAAGTCAAATCATTAATTTCAAATAGGCATGTGAAAGGCACTTTTGAACGTAAAAAAGGCCATTACAACGTAACAACAACATCAATCTCTTTTCATACTTGTTTGGAAAGACTAAACAGTCTGATAAAAGTTTTAAAGCTCATTAAATCGGGATGATCACTTTTCGTTTACATTAAATACGTCACGAGTTCCTCCTACACAGGCACGCGCTTCAAGAATTTCATAAAGAAAGCCTGATATAAACATCGTGTTGTTTGAACATCTTGTCTGTTCTGTGTAATGACAGTTTATTGTTTCTTTACTGCTAACATATTGTTTGCCTTCACCCTCGTCTTTGCAAAACATACGAAACATCACAAGATTTCTTTGGGAACATCGGAAACTTTTTAGGGTTCGGTAACGTAAAGGGTAAAACGGGACCCTATTACTAAGACTCCGCTATCCGTCCGTCCGTTCATCTGTCTGTCCGTCTGTCACTAGGCTGTATCTCATGACCGTCTTCTTCTTTTCGTGACTAACCTGGTATCAGAGTTTTTATGCTGCCCAAGGGCCTCTGACTTAGCTTCACATGCTGTTGAGAAAATCTCTCAGACAATATGCTGGTTGTTTTCCTTCATTGATTGATGATTGATGACAAGTGATAATTATACAATACGTACATGAATCCGTAAAATCAGAGGTGCGTACATGAACTGTGATAGTTAGACAGTTGAAATTTCCTCAGATTATTTATTTCTAGCGCGAGTCCGGCTTGCACTTGGCCGGTTTTTTCGACCTTTTTCCTAGTAGTTACCTACTTATAGGCAAGTCGAAAGATTCGATAACTTTGACAAGAAAAATTTTGAGAATCTATAGGGCTATGATAGCTCTTTTTAGAGCAAAAAAAAAATACATATCCGGTGAAAATTTTATTATTAGAATAATTTTGAAAGAATATCTATAAAGTTTAAATGTTATTACCCTTAATAGGAAATTAGATGATCACGAGTCCCAATAGTCACTATGGGAATTTATGATGATTCGTACACGCCCTAGTCGGCCACTGCTGTTTCATTAATTAATTGATACTAATTGTGACTAATCTACATGGATTTGAATTATAGCATGGTGACCAGAGTTCTATGTTATTCTCTCGATAAGCCCTAATAATGAAAGCCCTGTAAAAGCTTGTCCCAGTATTTGCGAATCGCGAGGTGTTTATGTCGCCTTGCACCACCCCAACATGTTTCACAGGTTTTGCATTTATCAATAAGTACACGCAGGTAAAACCGGCCTGCAGGTACACGCCGCCTTGTGACGAAATATTATTAATTTTATCTCACAAGAACTTTTTTATACGTTCTGACACCGCAATCTAAAGCAATTTTTAAATTACGAACATCAAAATAATCATAGATTTTTTATAACCAAAATTGTTACCAAAAATTTTAAAAAGACTTCTGAGTTTTTATTGCGCCATAAAATTATTATAATAATCAGCGGTAATTCCCTACTATACTTCTGGCATGTTATACCACAAGGCAGCGTCTTGGGCCCCATGTTAATTGAAATATTTTTTGAGTTTTCTGCCTTATTAGCCGAGGGAATATTGATTGAACAACAAAACACAAGTCTGTCAATAATATTATTGAAAGACAAGTCATGAATTAATTTGTTATCGATTTATCTATTGAGTAGGTAGTCTCATAAGAAAAACTTTGACCATTAAATAGATGGAGTAAGTAACCAAAGGATAGCGAGTCATAGCCGTGAACTTGCTGCTAAGTAATCCCCAAGTAGGTCGGAAATATGACTGTAAGGATGTACAGATATTACAAAAGACAAGGCTGTTCAAATAACAATTCAAATAATAACGGACGACTGAAGTCCTTAACTTCACAGTCGTACCTAATGACTTATTCACAATAAACAATTAGTATCTCGTAAAACAAACACAGGTCAACGACCTTTTCCCTCGATCACTCAACATGTAAAACTGGTTGGCGTTATGTCAATCAACAATATCAAACACGAATTGAGTTAAACTATACCTATTATAGTCTATTCCATTTGATTATTTGTAATGACGTTTCTAGATTGTTCTAACAGAGGACTCGTTGTAACAATAGACTTTATCCTCCTGTTATTATTACTTGGTTTATTATTAGTTTTGTTTGAGAATGTTTTGATTCGGTATTTTACCCTGTATAACCATTAACATTATATGTAAAAATACAACAAGCACTGTTAACTGTTTTGATGAAGGATTTATGGTAAAATATTTTTCTCTATTTTTTTCCCGTAGGTACCTACAAAGCTGTCTTCTATTCACATTGTTTGAGTAATTTCATGTTCAAAGTACTATACTTAGTCCTAAATTCCTAGAAAACAAAGATGATTGTGATTGATTGTGTCTAAATGTCACTTACTTAAATTAAATCTTTCCGCTTTCCTAGTCCGGGACATATTAGTTTCAGAGATTGCTTACTACGGAGCAACCTCCTTTGAACGATAAACCATTGACAAGTAACATAACAACATTGTCATCAAACTCCCCTATGATATCCACCCTGAACAAACATCCTATTGAAAACAAAAGATTGTTTCCCTGCCCACAGGATGTATTCTGGTTTAGTATACACGCCGAGTTGTCGGCAACAATGACCCCGTGTTTTAATATGCAACGAGCGTTAGCTACGACTGTGGCCATGCATCACTCATTCATAGTCATCGAGAATAAGTATGGTGGAAAAAAAGAAAAAATACCACAGACAATTTAAATTATTGCTGTGTTCGCGCTGAATGCAACTGAAGCGTTTGAAAATTAAAACTGAAGTCAGGATTCTAAAAAAGAAACATGGCTTCATATCGGAGGACCCACTTATTAATTGAATTTTTCAGTATTCTGTGATTACTAAGGTTCACTTAGGCGTAGATGCATTACATATTATTCTTTCACCACATATCATAGATATCACATATCAATGTCAACCATCCTCACAGAGTACAAACAAGCAGTTTATTGAGCAGTTCTTCATAAAATTGTTCTGTAGGAAAAAATGGATCATCTCCACGTAGTGTTTGTTTGCGTCTTACATTACATGTGGGCGAAGACATAAACAGTTAACTCACCAACAAAGGCCGTGGTACGCATATTATGCTTGATAAACTGCCGTTAGTTCCCTCTCCGGTCGACAAGCGATTTGTAATTGAAGAGGTCGCGGAAACCGTGACGAATTGCGGTTAACTCGTGAACTAATGATATCCAATTAGAAGGAAATAATTAGATTTTGTATAATGAGCTGTTGTAAGACTGCATTCAGCCCCTGCTTAATTCGATTGATGCAGATTCTGTATGAGGGCACGGCTTCGCTCTCGCAGAATCTCTCCCTATGTTACAAGATGATAGGTACCTAGAGTGATAAGCACTACTAAAATTATGAATAACTAGCTTCTGCCCGCGACTTCGTCCGCGGAAAATTTCTAGTTTTAACATTGAATAAGTATATCCTATGATACTCGGCAATACTGTAGGTTCCCATTAGTGAGAGAATTTTTGGAATCGGATCAGAATTTCCAAAGATTACCGAGGTGATCTTTTCTGCTCAACTTAGTCGCCTTTTACGACACCCTTTTTTTTTTTAAGGCTGGGAAATCATCCAATGACTGCTCCCGCTCTGGGTGGAGTGGAAGGGAGTGTCAGACTCTTACTGACTAAAACCCATCCATGTTCCTTCCGTAGCCCTTTATGTTCCGGGGTAGCGGTAACCCTTTCGGACAATCCCGCTTACCCGGCAGGCTTGGCCCTGAGGGGCCCCTTCATATGCTGACATCTCTTTGAGGCGCGCGTGGAACATATACGCGCCGTCCGGCACGGGCCTGGTGCTGATGGGACGGTGAGTCACCCATTACTCACCGTCCGCAGGCCCGCGCCTACGGTGGCCGGGAGTCGTCACGTGGCTCCCGACGCCCAAGGCTTCTCCCGCGGTGGCTGGGACGGGAGGACCTTTCTCTCTCCCATCCCGCCACCTCCTTCGCGAGCGTGACTTTTTCGCAGAAGGAGGTGACTGCCTCCCACTCCCTCTCGTCCCGGACCATGGCTTGCACCAGGGCCGGGCGCGAGAGGTCACCGCCGTCGATCGGCTCTATGAGGACACGGCGGTGCTCCGCCCAAGCGGGGCAGGTTTGCACCGTGTCCTCTGGGCGATCCTCACAATGGTGACACCCGGGCGTTTTCTCCCGCCTGATGATGTGCAGGAACCTCCCGAAACATCCATGCCCGGTGAGAACCTGCGTCAGGCGGCAGGTGAGGGCGCCGTGACGCCTCTCTAGCCACTTCTCAAAGAGGGGTCTTACCGCCACTATCGTGGCGTGCCCTGCGCTGGGTTGCGACAGTCGCTGATTCCAGGCCGCCATGAGATCGCGCCGGAGGTCCGTCCGCTCCGCCGCAATTTGCTGCGGCAACGGAGTTTCCCCCCGGTTTAGTACCTCCGCGCGCCACTCGTACAGGCGCGCGAGGACTATCGCCTCCGGATCCCACGGCGGCAGTCCGGCAAGGAGGCTTGCCGCCTCGCCCGAGATCGTGCGGTACCCCCGGATAAGCCGTATGGCTACCACCTTTTGGGGCGCGTTCAGATAGTGGGCGGCTCGCCACCGCAGTGAACGCGCCCACACCGGGGCCCCGTATAGGGCCATGGACCACACGACTCCCGCGTAAAGCCTCCGGCAGGAGGCGTTTGGCCCCCTCAAATTGGGCAAGAGCCGCTTGACGGCGGCCCCAGTCCGTTCCAGCTTGGGGGCCAAACGTCGGAAATGCTCCACGAAATTCCATCGGCTGTCGAGACCAGACCTAGGTATTTCATCGTGGTCTCGACGCCGATGTGAACCCCTCCTACCGTAAGTTGGGATCCCGATGGTGGCCTATTCCGAGGTCCATGAAAGGACATGGCCTCGGATTTGTGCAATGCCACCTCGAGACCCAACTGCCGGATCCTCTCAATGACTGTCGCAACCCCGCGTGTCATCGCGTCAGCCGCCTCCTGATGCGACCTCCCCTGCGCCAGGACCAGCGTGTCGTCAGCGTAGCATACTACGCTGACGCCGTCAGGGAGGTCGGCCCGCAGCACCCAGTCGTAACCGATGTCCCACAGGAGCGGCCCCAGAACCGATCCCTGTGGGACACCGCACGACATCTCTCGCCGGTTCCATTCCCCATCGCGACCGGGGTAGATGAAGGTTTACGACACCCTGCCTCGCATTGTAAAGGTGCAAATGCATTATGTATTTTAACCCAACACGGATAATAATAAAATTATCTTACTACTATTATAAATGTGAAAGTTTGGATGGATGGATGGATGTGTGTTACTCAATCACGCCAAAACGGCTGAACGGATCTGGATGTTTGGCACAGAGATAGATTATAGTCTGGAATAACACATAGGCTAATTTTTATCACGGAAAAACGTACCCGTTCCCGTGGGATAATTTCCAACAACCAGGCGGGCGAAGCTGCTGGCAAAAGATATTACACTACCTATATACAAAATACAAACCATCATTTAAAAATGTTAACGTTAAAAATATAAAATTTAAGTGAGGAACCTATTTAATTTAAAGCTTCTCTGAAACGATAAAACGTCCGCACAAAGCACGTAGGAAGTAGGAATGATAGTTGAGCTCGGCGAATGTTTTAGCATTTTGCGTTTAGTAATTTTATATTATCTCGGAAAATATATGACCAATTGACATACTGTAGAGGGCAAATCTTATCTCTGTGATGTCCTTGTGATCATAAAATAATTTAATTTGATAAGAATTGATATTTTGTTGTTTAAATAATCATCCAAACAGAAGTAAGTCGAAAAAATAATTTTTTTAAACATAAAACGAAATATAAAATTTAAAATACAAAAGATAGAAATGTGGTGTCGCGGACTTTTTTGTAGAAATAATTAAGGCGAACCGGGTTGCCATACATTGCTTTCAATTTTAAACAACTGTTTAGGCAGCGCATGCAAATAATTCTGTTTTCGGAGGTATTTCTTTCCGACTTGCTAGACGAAAAATGCAATAGCTCGGCTAATATGTATGATATAAATATAATTTATAGCCTATAGCACTCAGGAATAATGTAGCTTTCTATCAGTGAAAAAATTATTGAAATTGGATCATTAGTTTCGGAGATTACCCCCTACATACAAACTTACAAACATACAAACTTACAAATTTTACCTCTTTATAATATTAGTATAGAAGTATAGATTCTGAAGAATGATTGTGTCAAGTTTAGCAGCGGTTTGAATACATAGTTCACTTGGATAGTGTCTCAATTATTCCTAACACCATTACAATCGACTATTTGTGTAAACAACAATGGGCGACGTTCTACCAACTCCAATCCGATGTTTCATCGTCTACCAATTCAGTTCGCTAGCTATACGTGAAAGCGATAGGTTCACCCACTTGTAATGTAACTTTTGACATTCTTTTATGTCTCGAATTGAGGTTTTTTCTGAGTCAGAGAGAGAGAGTCAGTTGTCCAGAGAGATTTAAACAAAGGAAATCAGTATGATGATTTCGTAACTCTTAGCTAGAAAAACGCCATTTCAATCAATTAATATTGTCCTCATGTTGCTACAAGGAAAAATATCTACCTCAAATAGTCTAAATAACATTAACTATAGTGAGTTCCTAAAAACCTTTGTGAAGCGGTTTATCAAAATCAATCATCTACGTAAAAGCGCGTTATAGGCGTATTATATTAAGGGGCATTGACAGTAAACCCTTGATCATATCATATTCTGTGTAATAATAACTTTCTCATAATAAACGTAGGTATTGTGTGAAGCGCTTGTATCTAACGAGATACAAGCGCTACATAATCATATTTCCTACACCACAACTAACACACAATTTTCTCTTAATTAATTCCAGATACCACTATAAAATGGCCTGCTCAGTAGATGCCCCCTCCCTCAAGGACCTGCCCAAGGTAGCTGTGGACCTCAAAAGCCAGCTGGAAGGTTTCAACCAGAGCTGTCTGCGTGACGTCGACACCAACGAGAAGGTGGTGCTGCCCTCTGCTGAAGGTATGTTCAGGAAATGTTGGGAGACGAGATCCTTACTTGACACCTACTTTCATTTGGTGTTTTCGTCGGAATAGTAGCTTTGAAGGCTCGTCTAGGGAAATGTAGTAACGAATACCTCTTATAGCTACTATGACCGTAGTCTTCGTAACGCAGCATCAGTATTGCTGAGTGGGTTTGGTATGAAGAAGAGTGTCGTAGCATAGATCTTGATGCAGGGGTCTTGGGCGTCTGGGCGGCCATCACATTAACTGCAAATACAGAATTACTTGAATATCATTGTAGATGGTAACTTTCTAGATATATTACGCGTCGTTAAAGGGACTATAACATGACTAAGGCGAACTACAATTGATCCAAATGTGTGGTGTAAGTAAGTAGGTATTGCATTAGCAAAATTAACGTAGATACACTTGAGTCAAGAATTTGACGTCTTTATGGTTCTAAAGTAATCCAATTTGTTTATACAACATGTCCCAAAATTCAACGATTTCACTCTCCATAAATGAGGTGCATATTAGCGTATTCCAACGGTGTGTATGGTAGCGGCATGATAAACGCTAAACAGTCCAAAATACGCCAAAAGTCCAATTCACAAAACACAGTCCAGTTCAAAATAATGCCAGGTTAGTACAGTTTGCAGATCACTTAATCCAGTCCAAAAAGCCAAGCCAAAAGTCGTTAGTACGAGAGTCACATCAATTGAATACGAAACGGTGCACAGTAAACAAAGAAGCAGAGCGTACTGACTTTGTACTTTGTAGAGAACAGCAACATTCCTACCTGCCCTATTGTTATTTAACAACAAACATCTATCTATCTCTCTCTAACGTATAATCGCTCTCTATCTATCTCTCTCTAACGTATACTATCTATCTCTTTCTGACTTCTGAACTTCACTGACTACGCACATGTCCCTTCCAAATTCTAAGAATTTGCGAAAGAAATCTATTTTGGGCACATAGTAGAAGTGATTACTATTAACAACAACTTATGAAATTTGGTTCTTGATTAGAAAAAGTGTCATTATTTTTTTTTTGTGGCTAGTTTTCCTAAAGTATTATACCATTTTAAAATCTAGGTTAGTTGCGCTAATTTTTAAAAAAACTTGCCATAGTAGTGCCCATATTTTTTTTTTACACTACGATGACTTAAAGTGTACTGAACGTTAAAATCTTTCAAAATTTTAGGGAAATAATTTTTTTTGGTTGTTTTTTTGTATAAAACTACGAAAATTCTGTAATTTTCAAAGATTATGGTGAATAGTAGTACTACTTAGGTTGCCGATACAAACAAAAAAACTGAAAAATTTGAAAAATTGTGGTCATGGTAGTTAAAAGTGTCATAAGGGGTATACATTTTCGAAGAATTTCCATTTTTTTTAAGTAATTTAAAAAAAAGTAGAGGTATTTTTTTTTTCTTTTTTTTTCTCGAGTAGTCATTAGTAGGTCCATCCTCTGGTGCCGGCTTATCGTTGAATTTTGGGACATGTTGTATATGATACTTCCTTAATACCAACGATTCAACGCTACGATATCGTTGAATCGTTGGAAATGTCTTCGCCCGTAACTATAATGCCCTTGAAGGTGAATTATAACTTATTTGAAAGTAAATACATCATGCAATACAGATGATTGCTTATAACAGCGGGGTACCACATTCATCCTGTCTATTGCTATCTTGCGAGAGTCGTTATCAATCAGCAATCCTAACTCCCTCCGTTTCAATAACCTACGTGGAGGTAGTTTGTCCGATGCATAACCAATGGTAGGAAGTTACATGAAGAATCAAAAACACCCTTTTCGTTCGATGCCGAAGTTAAGATACAGATACAGTAAAGACTCAGCGCCTAATCGACATCGATTAGTAGGTAATTCGTCTTATCTAAAATCCATAACAAAACACGCCAAGAACTTATCTTGAAGCCAGGCACAATATTGACGCTTCGATTGAAAACAAACATTCCGTGAGTAATCGATAACAGAATAACAAAGAAATTTCAATTTCACAACAGACGTAGCGCAAGAAAAGCAACACAACGCGCTACTTCAAGGCGTTGAACAATTTCAGACATCCTCCCTCAGGAAAACGGAGACGGTGGAAAAAATCGTGCTACCAAATGCACTAGGTATATCACTGGGTGGAATGCCGCGCCACTAATAAATAATAGCGAGCCGCAATACGCCTGTGAGACGTGGCTGCTTTTGCTCATCGCATTCCTTCTAATTTTAACTGGGGAACTAAACCAGGGGACAAAGCTAATATGTATTTTACAACTCATTTGCAGTTATTGTTGTAATTCTAACTACCTACGTTTTACTAAAATAATAACGCGCATGTTTTTAGACGTTGTGAGAGTGCGCCAAATACCTAATTCAAATTTCGAATATATTTTGACATTTTTTGTCTATGGTTTTCAGATGTAGCCACCGAAAAAACTCAAAAGTCCCTGTTCGATGGCATTGAAAAGTTTGATGCTACCAGGTTGAAGCACACAGAGACACAGGAAAAGAACCCACTTCCTGACAAAGATGGTATGGCTTTTATTTTTTATTGTCAGCACCAGCACCCTGATTATTATGCATGTATAATAAGTGTATTAATATTGCAAAATACAACATATTTCTAATAAAACATTATGATAAAACCTAATGCGCTTACAAGTGGCCATATACCAACCCAATATCCTTATTCAGAATAATTTTATGCAATTTAATGACCAAACAAGTCGAAGACTCATTGTCATTAGCTTATCAACATTTTTGTGACCACTTACGGCCTGACACGCTTTTTATTCCGAGCACTCCTTATCGTGTCTGAGTTAAATAGCATGTAAATTTTGCCTTTCTATTTATTTTTGTGTTACAAATACGACGCATTTAATGCTTTTATTATTTACTTGTATTTATTGTGTTTTTGCCTTGCACGATTTGCTTTGCATCAGTTGTTGCCGCGGAGAAACAGCACCAGAATCTTTTGGATGGCGTTGAACACTTTGACAAGACTCAGATGAAGCATACAACGACGGAAGAAAAGAATCCCTTACCACCTATTGAAGGTTTATTTTTGGCGCTTTTTAATTTTCTGCCTATTTTAATGTATATTTTGTACTTAAGTGGCTATGCTGCAGTATTCTGAAAACATGGTTTAATTAATGTGTTGAGTACATATTTTCATCACCACGACTGCCTGTAGTTATATGCTGCCTTTGCGTGACTATATATTATTTGCACGCTTACTTTCTCTTTATAAAGAAAGCAGAACAGAGACAATTCATTTGTTTAATAATATATCACAGTCGTTCGATTTAAAAACTTGGGTTCGATCCCTGTATACAATATAATATTATTATAATTTATTCTTCAGTCTGGTTTATATGATCGTCATTGCACCCATTGCACGTGACTTGCATGTGTAATGGGCACTGTAAACAAAAAGTATTCAAGTGTTACCCTTTATTTGTAAGCATTTTATCAATCGCTAAATATAAAGTAAGCACTCCGAGAAACTAAACATAAAAAAGAAAAAGACAAAAAGAAAAAGACAACATATACATACTTGACTTTTTTCAAATATATCCGAATATCGGATATTTTGTTTATTCCGGTAATCAAGCCCGCCCATAAGAGGCCAAAGTAGATAGATTCGAGAAATGAATCGATATTCAGATCTTGTCTTAGTAATATATAACGGATTTTTTTCACTCACAGCTATCGAGGCCGAGAAGGAGAAGAACAAGTTCTTGAACGGCATCGAGAACTTCGACTCTACCAAGTTGAAGCACACTGAGACTTGCGAAAAGAACCCTCTGCCTACCAAGGACGTCATTGAACAGGAGAAAACAGCCTGAACAGCCTCATACAATAACCACCCGCAACTATATCTCGCTAGTATCGCCCGTATTTTAAACTCGATATAAGTCATAGGCCTGTTTGCGCTGTCCGTTTTAACAAGTCTTTATTTTTATCAAACGACAGAACTACACCATGGTTCGATTAGACTTAGAATGGACTTTGTAAACTGGTCCTTATCATTAGTTTATAGGAACCAAATTTTCTATGTCACTTTTTAACGGTATATGTATATTTAATAAGCGTATTTTACGAGCATTTTATAATTTAATTTATATTGAAAGGAATAATTAAGTATGAATGTCCAGTACTGATTTATTTAAGTCGGGAACACACTGCACTCCAAATAATATGCTATGGTTTACTTCAGTCTTATTCTGTGCTTGTGTTCTCCTTTAAGTTGAGATATGTTTAAGTGCTCATGAGAATTATGCATCTACGTATGTGTGATGCTCTGGTCAATAAATTAGGGAGTGTAGTCACCAAATCTCATTTGGGTCTAAATTATTTTTTAACTTTATTTCTGCGTTGATATAGTATTTTTGCATTGTATTAACTTAGAGATATGGTAAGGATCATCGAATGTAGTACTGTAACAACATTACTTGCTCAACCATATTATGGTATAAGTATTCGGTCTGAATCAAAGGAAGCAATAGTTTGCCTAAGCAATGATGTGAACAATCATAATTTTTATATTGTCATATACAACCATAATCAAACATTTTTCCATTTTTATAATAACGCTGTCGATGCCAATAAACCATTTTTACCGGAATTTTATATGTTTTACAGACGGTGCTTTTTATAAATATAAATTTCTAAAATGTGTCGTGTTTTTTATTTCTTTCTACCGAAATCGGAACGTGATTTGAATGAAAAGGAGAAGGTTCTAAATACAAATGTTGTAATACAATTCAAACGGAAGCATAATAATTCCGCTTCTAAGGTGTCGCGTCTTACTTACGAAAGAATAGCACGCTATCGTTATATATGTCGTTTTTCTCGAAGTAGAAAAGTGAATTGGAGTCTCGTTTAGTTACAGCTACGGTCACTTTATAACAAGACTTAGATTTCCTTAAAGCAAGACTAGGGCTTGTTTACTTTGGGACAATCTATAAATTCCCTCAAATATGGCAGTTTTTGGAAACCCTGAATTCAATGTCAATTTTGTATTTTTTATAAATAAATTAAAGGTTTTTATTTGGTTCTTATTTACAAGGAGCTCTAGACAAAAGTAAAGTAATTGAACAAAAGGATCGGAAGACAGACTACGAAACTCTATTGAATATTTCGGGTCTAGGTCTAGGATTATTTCCTTACTCTCTGACGTTGTCTATGGCTAGCAAAGTACGCTTCCGACTAACTGCAATAACAATATATCTAGCATTTAAGTACCCAGACGAGGTAGCAAGATACACTTTCAAGCAAAGTTAAAACGAGATGTTAAATGTTGACCTGGAATGCGCTCCTAGTTTGGTAACATTGTTGCAAAAATGCCGTCGTCTTGTAAATTTTGATTTGCTTCCCGCCGGCTGTTGACGGTTTGCTTTTGGCACGTGCAATTTTCATTAGATTTTGGTAAAATACAACTTCGCACATACAACAAAGTTTAACACTGATGCTGACAGTTGGGATATATTATTTCGGTAAGTGTTTTCATGTTATTTTAGCGTCGTACGTAAGTTATAAGAGTTTGCACGTGTTGTTCGTAGACAGCAAAACAACCATTTGCATTCGCCAGACGATATAGCTACGATATGGTTTTTTGGATACCTTATCCGTTATCTAACTTTGTTCTGTTCACACCTGGTTGTGAAATGAGCCGGTTTGTTAGAAATTTTTGGCGGATATGTTGATGGAAGCGGCAGCGTCATTTGTTTTTGTTTACCTGCAGATTGTTAGCAGTGTACAATGTCGCCTTCCCCGATCCGTTGTCGCGGGCCGTGGAAGATACACAAGCGTTCCTCGGAGCCGGACAGATGGTTGGACGAGATGGGATTTTTCCGTAAACATACAGCTAGGGACTCGAGCTGCCTTTTCCGCGCTGTTTCTGAGAACATGTATAACACCCAGCGATACTTTCATAAAGTTCGCCTGGACTGCGTTCAGTTCATGGCTACTAAAAGACACCTCTTCGAAGGGGTAGGATATGCCACATATTTGTCAAATATAATTCAGATTGAGGCCGAATGTTAACATAAATACTTTTGTTTTGTAGTCGTTGACTTGTCCGTTTGAAAATTATCTCAAAGAGATGTCAAACCCATCCGAGTGGGGTGGTTTAATCGAAATATCGGCCATGAGCCATCTTTATAGGTAAGAAAGTTTTTACATGAAGTTTTGACTACCCGCTTCTTGATTTATAATTTCTTACATTTAATTTTCATTAATGCTGTGCCTAATCCAATTTGATAATTTGATAGGGCACAAAACATTTGGTTTTTGATGCATTTATAATCAATAAAAAATCCTAAAATTAGAATCGCACCACCATTTCTAAATTAATTCAGCATACCTTCATTTCAAAATATGTTATTCACCTTAATTATCTTCACTTCTAATACTAGGTACTAAATTGTTACAACTTGTGTTAGGCACACAACCTCAATATATAACTTGCCATTAAAACCTTGCAGACGAGACTTTGTAATATTTGAAGCTAACAAAGGTCCACAAACAAAAATATGCAATGGTTATGGAGACCCGATATACCTGTTTTACTCACCCGACACTAAGCATTTTGATGTGGTGTACACTAAAGATTTCATTAACACATCATCTTTTTGTCAATGTAAGTTTATTTACCTTTAAATTTCTAAAAATCCTGTTATCATAGGCAAGTTAATAATTTAATCTGACCTTACTAAGATTTTCTCATCATAGTTGTTTTGAATTCATTCATACTGACTGCCATGATTATGGAACCTGACATTATTATGATGATGTTGATAATAGTAAGTGTTCCTTGTCATAGATCTTACTATTGTGTGGCAGGCAGGTTGATTTCAAATAATTTTAAGTTTATTGTTAAGCTACAATAAAAATATAATGCTAATGCCTATTACACACAGTGGTACATTGCCTCATACTTCCCACACAGAGAATGCGTTCTTGACAGTTGTCAGTAATTGGGCATGATTAAGAACTAATAAGGTTTAAATTTACAAAACATGTATTCTTTGATACTCAACTGACAGGTGTTGGAAACACATACTCTCATCGGCTGGAGTGTAAATATATATTTATTGAAATTCATTGTAATACATCAAATTTAATCCAGATAACATTCATGTTGACAGATTCATGAATTCACAAAGATTCCATTTACAGTTACAACAATACCTATATTTGAGTTACTGTTTGGGATCTTTGTCAGCCAATTCTCATAGTTGACAACAATTTCTCGAAGTTGGCAGCACCTGGTCTCAAACTTTGTTACTTTCCTGTTTGCTACTCTTGCAGACCAGCATCGTTTTCACTTTTTCCATGTCTCAGAACAGTCAGACAAAATAATTGTAGTCACAATGATGCAAATAAGTGGATTTTCCATAGATTATTTAGTTCCCCTTTATTTATGGGGACATTGGCATTAGTTTAAAAACATTTGACTTTCTATTTTTTCAAACCTCAAATTCAATATTATAATTATAGCTCTGGTATATGAAATACTTTACGACGGCGTCTACCAACTAAAAGACTTGTCTTACGCCGTCGACAAAATGCTCCACGACAAGGTACCTAGTAACCATATCGAGTACTTTATGTCGGAGAATGTGGAACGTCGTAAAAAGCAGAAAGAGAGGGCTAAGATATTCATTGAAGCCGCTGACGATGACAAAGACAGGACTAACAACGCTTTGGCGCTAAAATGTAAGCACCATACTGAAGACTTAGAAAGAGCCAGTCTGTTGAAAGAATCTCTAAGCATCTTCGTGTTCAACCGCAGTCTGATACAACTGGAAAATGTCTGCATGAATTGCTTGAACGTTAACAGCGCGAAAGACTTACTCGACAACGGAATCACTCCGTTTCCGTACAAAGTGGCAAAAGCCTTGGATCCCGATATCTATAGGAACATAGAGTTTGATGTCTGGAGCGAATTAAGACGAGGTACACACGTTTTTGCCTTGAATGGAATAGGAACAGAAACCTTACACAAACATATTGTGTATGTTTCGCTAGATCAGAATAATGTTCAGCGACCTTGTATTCCGATTTCGATCCATTGGACGTTACTCGTATTCGTATTATTAATATTAATACTAGCTTTCTCTTGCGAATTTCTTGTTATTTCATTATTGGTTTTCGTAAGAACGGAAATGCCGGGTCATTTTCTATGTAACGAGGGCATCAACCTCAAGGTGTGTTTTGTTTGGGCGTTTCAGTTCCCTATTCCATTTGATTTTGAGGGAATTGTTTAATCACACAGTTCACCTATTTTGGTACTTATGAAATGGTATTACAGAG
Source organism: Hyppa rectilinea (assembly GCA_951799385.1). Taxonomy (NCBI): domain Eukaryota; kingdom Metazoa; phylum Arthropoda; class Insecta; order Lepidoptera; family Noctuidae; genus Hyppa; species Hyppa rectilinea. The sequence goes on along the minus strand of OX637315.1, from coordinate 742,386 downwards.
ATGCGTTATGGCGCGAGATATTCGGATGGAACTACTCTTCAAGTGGGCGTCAAATGTCTGTGCAAACTGCAGCCAGAACAGACAGTCCCTTACCACTGCCACATCCAAGAAATGAGACCTGATGGTGGCCCCTGTCTCGTGTTTATAGAGGAGTTGGGCGAGAAGCGAATAGTGAATTTCGAGCAGTTGGAACCGCTTCCCCTTGAGGAAATAAGACCCTGGGCCCCTCCCTACAGATACTCGCGGGCTCATTCTCAGTTCCTGACTCTAAGCCAAATGTTGCAGCAAATAGGTTCGACATTGTTCAAAATTATATTCTGTTGAACTTGCTTTTAAAAATATTTTATGAATGCTTGTCCTTTACAATTCTTATTTTGCACAGATTTTTAGTATTCAGCACAGTTTTATTCTAGAAATAGATTCATTCTCGCATATACTTATTTTAACACTTCTCGTACTCAATGAATGTCCCACAACCAGGCAACATCACTCTGAAACAAGGTCTGAGCAAGGCCCGAAACAAATCCAAGGTGGCTACGGACGACAAGGCTCCTGAAAAGGCAACCAAGCCGAGCAAAGTGTCGTGGAACGAAGAGACCGAGCTATCCTTCCAAAACAACGTCGATTTCACATACCAACACCTGGACTTTCTTAACTTTGAGCCCCTGCCTGTTAGTTGTAGCTAGACACAAATAGAATTAGGTTTTGGGTGAATTGTAAGCATATCACTTAACGAGCAACTATTTCTAATCGAGTTTTCCGAGAAAATCTTTTTATACAATATTTTTCTCGTGAAAATCGGAAATGGCGTTCTAAAATAAAATTTAGCGTAGGCGGTAGAATTCTTTCGCCTCAAAGCCTTCGATTCTAAGTTTGCTGTCTATTTATAAGTCAATTACGTAGATCATGTACCTAGGTACATATAATTAATAAAATATAAGTAGAATTAAGTCCATGTAAACATTCTTAGCCCCCATTAAATAAATCAAAGGGCTTCCATATTTGCACATTGTTTTTGTCTTCTTTCTACGCTATTAAACACACAGTAATGTCATACGTTTCATTTACATTTTTTCATAAAATATTTGATAATTTTTATAAATTACGTTTTTATCTGTTTACTTTTTTTTTAAACCTGAGTGAACTAATAATAATCGCTCAAAGTCTTAAAAGGATTTAAAAAATGATAATAAAGTGACGTGCTTATAAATCTATCCCTTGTGTACCATATCGTAGCTATTCTAGAGGTAATCAAATTTGGGTACATGTTTTGTTGTAGTAAGTAGTAATTAGTTTGTGTTGTTTTTGTCTCAGTACTTAGATGGTGGAGTAAATAATAATAATAATAATATAAGTTTTTAAGACAAGCATTTTTTTCCCTCAAATTGTTGCTTGGAGATATTGGATTGTTGTTGTTTAACTGCATATTTGTGTAATCTTTTCACAGATTTTATTTGTTTTATTAAGTTAGTAACTTGCATAATTTCGTTGCGATATTTTGATATTAATTTCAATAGGTATGTCCTCAGAAAAATACAAAAATAAACAACTTTGGTTAGTTGACATTGCATAGAACAACAGTCGTCCGCGCATGCGTGGCTGTGCCCCTCGGCGCGTCACGATTCGCGACGTCGCGATTGGTCCTCTGAGGGCAGCAAAGTAGAAACTTTTATTTAAAAATTGAGTTAATCACTTGATAAAAGCACCTCGTTCGTAGCGCACGTGTCTCTCATAGAGCCGTACCACGAAACCTAAACGAACTATTATGGTAGTGATAATAAGGTTCACTTTATGCCTACCATAATAAGATTAATATCTAATAAGCAGCTTTTTGAAGAAAAAAAACCGCGAAATCTTTTCTAAACAAAAATCTACATTTTCATCTACCTATCTCTAACTGGTGCTAGTTATTTATCAAAGCCATAGTGTTAGTGGCCTCGAGTTCGTATCGTATGTTACATTGGTGAAATGTTGCGTCAGGTTGAAGTTGAAGCACTACCCCTGATGGTGGACTGCCGGCCAGGTGCGGGTGCTCCGCCCCACGAACTAGCTCACACTCAGCCAAATGGCGGAGCGCCAACTGAGAACCATCATACCCAGGTTAGTAGAAGATTCATTTACACCCACAAAAAATTTCAATTAATTTATGAAATTTGTTCCTTTTAATTAAGCACATTGTGCGGCACTGCGAAACTACCTTTTGGAAGGGGCAACTAGAATCAATTCTATTTCTTGTTCATTTTTGACATTCAAAAGTGTCTTTCTTATGCCTATTTAAAATAAATGATTTGACTTTGACTGGCGACGGAAGTTTTAGAAACGCGCTCCACCCACAAATGCACAGCGAGTTTTTTCAATAAAATGATAAAATGTTTAGAAAGCCATTGATATTTTTAAGTTTTATTACGATGCACACTAAAGTCCAAATAATATCTGAGAAAGTTTCTTCAGGGTTTTTGTTATGGCGGGGTTCCGTTTGTGGGTACGCGTAGTTAGTACGGTAGGCGTGTATCTTATGCGGTTTCGAGAAGAAAACAATTTAGTATTTATAAACTTAGTACTAACAACGGCAAAATGAATATGATGTAACCCAGATTTTGTAACCATATTTTGATTGAAAAGAGTGTCCATGGACTTTCTTGCCCGATCTTCTCCATAGGTACCAATTGCTTTGGAATGGGCAACTTCATCTTTCTGACTGACCGACCCCTTGACAATTCAAAAGTGTCTGTAAGGGCCTATGCACACCACGTTTTTTAAACGCGCCGTCGACGCGCGTTTTGGGAACGCGCGTCGCCGGCGCGTTTTTATCCTGCAGAGCAGTTTGTTGTCGTTTGTATCGATACAAACGCGCGGCACCGGCGCGTGTGTAACGATTCAAACGCGCGACACCGATACGAGCGCTAGCAACGAGGGAAAGGGAAGTGTGAATCTACGCTAGTAGCGTTTGAATCGCGTCTGCATCGCTACACACGCGCGTTTGCATCTCGTATGTATCGCTACACACGCGCGTCTGTATCGCGTCTGTATCGCTACACACGCGCGTCTGTATCGCTACACACGCGCGTTTGCATCGCGTCTGTATCGCTACACAAGCGCGTCAGGTGTGCAAAGGTCTACAGGCTGCGTCTGACTTGCGTGCGTATCGCGTCTGTATCGCTACAAACGCGCGTCGACGGCGCGTTTAAAAAACGTGGTGTGCATAGGCCCTAATAGTCCAAGGATATTAAATTTAATCGGATCTCAAATCATATTGCAAATGATTTGAAAAGATACCTTTTATTACCGCCAACCATTCACAACTACTGAAATGAGCTTTGCCAGCAGAATTACTGAGCAAAAGTTTTCAGAAAAGATATAATTTTCATTCCTAAAAATAAATCTCACAAACTCTACACCTTAGTAAAATATGTGCCTTGGCCGAACAGAAAAGTAATGAGCTGTGAATTAATTTTTCACCTTACGCTTATGTGAATGTAGCGAAATGGCCAAGCCACATATTTTTACTAAGGTGTAGAGTTTGTGAGGATAGGCCTTGTAGAGTTAGGGCGTGTAGAGTTAGAAACTTGAATCTACATGAGATCTGATAACTTTTTGACAGTGCGAGTCATATGGTCTCGTCTTGGCAACATTTTACATGAAAATGTTTTTGGTGGCTTACATTTTTCTGACTGACCGACTTCTTGACAGTTCAAAAGCGCCTGGAATTGCTCTGAGTTTAATTTCAGTCTTTCTTCGCAGGCTGGAGGTAGCGGCGACATGAGTTCGCACAGCATCGCTTCCCCGGCGTCGGTGCGTTCCTCCACTCCGGCCTCCACCAACACGCTTACCACCTATACCAGTAAGTACTTTTCATTCCAGAAAGCCCGATTAAAATACGACGAGAAAAATATTGTATTAGTTAGTTATTTAGTATAAAGAATAATTTCATTAATTATTCTTTAAAGAGTAACCGAGAAATTTCTTGCGGGCCATAGAAAGCGACTAATTGTAACCGTGCAGAATGCGTATAGTTTCTGACGTGTCATAAAGTGCCTGTGTAGGTTTATTTTAAACTAACTGCTGCCGGAGGTCTTGTGGTTTCTAATTATTTTTATAAAAAAACTTTTTTACAAAAAATAAAACCGACTTCCAAAACAAACACTACAAAGTGACAAATAATTTTGATTTCGGAAGTCGGTGTCTTCGGTTTTGTATTTTAATTTTTTGCCACCGACTTCCGAAATCAAAATTATTTGTCACTTTGTAGTGTTTGTTTTGGAAGTCGGTTTTATTTTTTGTAAAAAAGTTTTTATTTTTCACTTTTTAGTTGTGGTACCTACCTACACAACCCCCCCCCCTCCCCCCCAAAATTACACTACCTGGTATGTAAATTACAGTGACAGGAACTTATTAGAACATCGTCCACATATCGTTGGTTTGGATGAACAGGGTATTAACTCAAAATTTACGATTTTTAACCTAAAAATACAGTCCTACTTCAAATTATGCGATCTTTCTAACGAACGTGGTTGCATAACGATATGACGTCAAATTGGCGGGGGTGCGGGGTAGTATCTTCGTCTCTTTCGCACTTCTGTACGTGTCGGTTTGAACAACACTGTCGTATTATATTTCCCCGAATTGTTAAAGAAATCATTAATTAAACCAATCCATAAAAAGAATACAAAAACAGACCCTAATAATTATCGTCCAATAGCTCTCTTGCCCTCAGCCTCCAAGATTTTCGAAAAAGCTATGTGTGATCGAATATACACCTTTTGCGAAAAGTTCAACATATTGAGCGACAGTCAGAACGGCTTCCGGAAAAATCGTTCCACCACATTAGCTGTCTATAAATATATCCAGGAAACCCTTAACATCATAAATAACAAGAAATACGCCGTAGGAATACTACTGGACATGACCAAAGCATACGACAAGGTACAATTCAAATTACTGCTTAATAAACTGTATGGAATTGGAATCCGCGGGACAGCCCATGAATGGCTCACGTCATATTTAAAAAATAGAGAACAAATAGTTGAAATCGAATACTTTAACCACAATAGTAGAGAAATAGAAAAAATACGATCAAAGAGCAAAACAACCAACGCCTCCATCCCCCAAGGAAGTGTTATAGGGTGCCTATTATTCCTTGTTTATATCAACGACTTACCGGAAATAATAGAGGGGCCATGTGTCTTATTCGCGGATGACATATCCTTATTAGTCTCATGTCAAAACAACACAAACATAGAAGAAAAACTCAGCTCCATACTCACAAAAACATATAACTGGATGACCTCACACAATTTAGAAATTAATTACACAAAAACGAAATTAATGACTTTCCACCCTTATCAAAAAGCTCCTCTACACTTAAACTTCACCTTTAACGGCTCAAAATTAGAAACTGTTGACGAATTTACACTACTTGGACTTACAATAGACAAACACATTAACTGGAAAACACAAATACAAAAAACCCGTTCAAAAATTTCAAAATTCTCATATGCTCTCCGCGAAATCAAAAAGACAACAAATTTACAAACTGCCCTCACCACCTACTATGCGTATGCCAATGCATGGCTTAGCTACGGCGTAATCCTTTGGGGAAACAGTACAGATGTACTAACACTCTTTACCCTACAAAAGAAGTTAATTCGTATCTTGGCTAACATTGATCAAACCGACAGCTGCAAACCCTATTTTCTAAAATATAACATTCTAACCCTCCCCAGTATATACATTCTAGAAATATGTAAATTTGTCCGTAAGCATCAGGAGTTCTACACAAAACGTGAAGATATCCAATCACAGTACACACTTAGACACCGATCTAGACTAAACATACCAACATCCAAGCTAAAAATGCATTCTACAAGTCCCTACGTAATGTCTATAAAAATTTACAATAAACTCCCTGACACAGTAAAGAAAGAAGAAACATTTAATATATTTATAGGAAAACTTAAAAAATTACTTATTAACAAATGCTACTACTCTTTAGATGAATATTTAAACGATAAACATAAATAATAGGAACAATAAAAGTATTATAATTAACCACGCAATTTATAGGAATATTTAAAATATATTAATGACACGGAAATAATGGATGAATAATATAATTTAAAAAAATAATAATTAAATAAAAAAACAATAATACTAAATTTAATATTTTGACTATAAGAATTACCCAAAGAATAACAATGTATATAAATAAATAAACAAAATTATAAGATAATATAATAAAAATATTTAGGTATATTTAGCAATAAAAAAAAACAATACATAAACCATAGATAGACGAAATGTTAGTATTCAATTCACAATCTCCTAACTTTGATTATATTTATTTAACTAAAACTTGCTCCCACAAAAGCAACTTAGTATCTCCTAAAACAGGGCTTCCTCTCTTCTATCCTTTTGCTGTGCCCTACAGGGTCCATAATGATCTAAATTATATGTATACCACCTAAGTACACATTATGGTAAAGCAATAAAGATATTGAGATTGAGATTGAGATATTCAGTCTTACTCGCGGAGTTGTGGTGAAAGGACGTCGTTCGTTTGTGATATACAGTGTTAACCTTGAAAAACGCAGTGTTCATTAAAAGGTGAGTTCCGTTTGAATCCTATTATTTTGTGAAATAGAGTAGTAATTCAAGTAAATACCTTCTTTACAATAAATTGTTGCATTTGGTTTGTAACGGGTGTTTCTAGTTTAAAGAACGATTTAGAGATACTACCATGTACATAAAAGTTTTTTTGAATTTAGTGCAATTCTTTCTCGATGAAAAAGTATTTATCGTGAATAATATTATGTAAATTTAAAATAACGTGGATTTTTAGGGTTTGTTTTGGTTATGATTCTTTATTGTTTAGAAAAACTTAAAAAATAATAGTATTAAAACTAAAAAGTTTTATATTCAACATAATTTGTCGTGTATTTGTTTGAATTAATTTCATTTTACAGAATGATTTCGCAAAGACTTACCTTAATCAGAGACGCTGTTAAAGCACCTGATCCAAGAGAGGGAGAATCCGCATTAGTTTCTTATGATGAGACCTTAAATATGTCTACTCAAGGTATTACTTTTAGAGTATAAATATATCTATATTATAAGTATCTATAAGTATTTCGTTTATAGATTATCAACACTATATTTGCTTGTTATAAATAGTGGTTTAATTTGAATCTATTTCCATTATTATTTATAGCGACTAATCAAGAAACGCTTTTAAAAAAACTAGCTTCAGTGCCCGAAGATAGTCCTGAACCAATAGCTTCAACTTCTACTTTCAATGACACATCTAACAACACAACAGGTAAAATTATAGGCTGTCTCCAAAAAATAGTGAAGTTTTAATTATGTAGGTACTTATATAATTCATAATGTATGTTTTGTGTTAATTACTGATTGTTTTTCCAGAAGCAAATCAATTAGAGGAGATTGACGCTGATTCGTCATCATTGTCCTCGGTCCATCAAGTCGAAAATCATGGTAAAGTTCTTGAAAGTACACAAAATCTGATAATTCTAGAAACAATGTTTACTAAACAGTTAAATGCTTAAATATATATTTCTTCCAGAACCATGTTTTCCCGGAGTCAACTCGGATGACAGTGTTAAAGATCCGAACTACCCATCTTCTACTTCGAGCGATTCGGATTCTTCGTCTAGCGACTCCGAGTCTTCATCTAGTGACTCCGAATCTTCAAGTATGCCAACAACACCGGCTCCGGAAGAGTTACATTCAACTCTGTCAGTTAATGAGGTGCAAGGTACAAATTCACTAACTGATATTACAAATACAGGCTCAAGCAGCGACAATAGAAGAAACCTTACTCGAAAAAGACAAAGAAACGAACATAAGTGGTTACGTATAAATGCAAAAAGATTAAGAAATTCTGGGAAATCTTACATCACTAGAACAAAAAAAATCAAACCAGATAAGAAAATGGGACCACCATGCACAGAAAAATGTCGCCAAAAATGCTCATTGAAAATATCTGAAGAGGTGAGAACAACGATTTTCCAAAACTATTACAAGTTATGTGATGTAAATCGGCAACGTCAATTTATTGTTAATAGTATTGATATAGTTCATCCAAAATACCGCTATACAAACGCGGCGAACCCTCGCCAAAATAATTATTCATACCATTTCAACGTTGACGAAAGCAGAATTCGAGTTTGCAAATTATTTTTTAAGGCTACATTATGCATTAACGATAAAGTTATTAAAACTGCACTGACAAAGAAAGATCAGAATATGAGTAATGTGATAACAGAAGATTTGAGGGGTAAGCACGGAAATCACCTGAAAATTCCAGAAACAATAAAATTAGAAATACGTAATCACATTAGATCTATACCTACTATAGAAAGTCACTATTGTCGTAGTACTACAACAAAAAGTTATATTGACGGCGGGAGATCGTTGGCTGAATATCATCGCGACTATGTAAATGATTGCAAAATCCTAAATAAGCCATTTGGAAACTATTTAGCCTATTACAGTATTTTTAACAATGAATTTAATATTGGCTTCCACTCACCAAAAAAAGATTTATGCGAGACTTGTGTGGCTTTTAATAACGCAATAGGGGATGCAAAAGAAAATTTACGTGGTAAATACGACAACCATCATGTTGAAAAAGAACTTTCAAGGCGTGAAAAGGATGCAGACAAAAACGGACAGGGTAACGTAATTGTAGCGGTATACGATTTGCAAGCCGTTATGCCTTGTCCCCGCGGTGACGTATCTACCTTTTTCTACTTATCTAAATTAAACGTTTTGAATTTTACTATTTACAATTTAAAAACTAAGCAAGTAGAATGTTACGCATGGCATGAAGGTGATGGTCACAGAGGTGTGAACGAAATTGCGACTTGTATCTGGAAGTACCTAGAAAAACTGGCTAGCAATGCATCAGAGCCGTTCCATGTTGTATTTTACAGTGATAATTGCTGCGGACAACAAAAAAATAAATTTATGTTACACACTTATCTATATGCATTGTCTAAATTTCCTGTAATTTTATCAATAACTCACAAATTTTTAATAAAAGGGCATAGTCAAAATGAAGGAGATACGGCCCACTCTCTTATTGAAAGAAAAATAAAGGCTTCGCTTAAATCTGGTCCAATTTATTCAGCAGACCAATATTATGCTTTAATTCGTACTGCCAAAGTTAGTGGTCAGCCCTTTGCTTTAAATGAATTAGCATTTAATTGTTTCTATGATATTAAAGCCATGTCTAACAAGATAGGTAAGACATTACCACAAAAAAATACCGACGACGAGCCTGTTAAAATAACAGAAATGAAGGTCATTAAAGTGTCAGCAGAAAACAAAGACTCATTTTTTTATAAAACATCTTACTCTGAAACTGATTTTAAAGAGGTAAAGTTGTTCTCTGCAAATCGTCGAAGCAAACCCGTTTTAGAAAATATTGGTCTTCAACAACTTTATAGTGAGAAAATTAAAATATCGGAACAAAAAAAGAACGGGTTTATAAGTTTAATTGAAAAAAATCTAATTCCTCAGTATTATAGAAGCTTTTATGAAAACCTTTAATTGTTTTTTTTTATTTAGGTATATAAAACCTAGCTGACTTTGATTTGACTGTTTTGAAACTGTTTACATGTTTATGATTGTTACCTATATTTCAATTTTATTTAGAAGTACTCTTTATGTTTTTTTTTAAGTCTAATTTTCTCTTTTGTTTAAGTTTTTGTGATGATTACCTAAGATTTAATTACCTATGATTATTTTTATTCTAGTTCCTCTAATCCTAGTCGAATTAAACTGAGACTAAATAACATAGACTGTGAAATTGTTGTAACGCTGCCATCCTTTAATTAAGAATAAAGTTTATTATAAGTAAACCATACAAAAAACTATTACTACTAAGTTACCTACTACAAAGCCAACGACGCCGACGGTCTTTAGTGTGCTCAAAAGTGTAGCTAGTGATTTAAATTTGTTTATTAAAATACCAAGACTGGTGTTAAAACTATTTTTATGTGATTTTTTTAAAATAAATGAACGTTTAATAGTGAAACTTTTGTTTTCATTTTGTATTATTTTGAAAATTTATTCCTAATATTTGTAGAACATGGTAGTATTACGAATGCTCCTTAAACATAACTAAATGAATTAACAAATCATGAAAAAATAGGATGGCATAGCAAACTAAGCATGATGTTTAAATAATGTCTTAAAAAAATAATCGAAAAGTCGAACGTAGACCCTCAAAATTGCATTTTTATGAAAACTAAATTTTGTAGTTACTACTTTGGTTCAGAAGTATTTTTTGTGTAAAAAGGTATTATTATGTTCTTGCCTGTAGATTTTAAATTTTTTCTCAGAAATAGCAAAATTAACAAACTCGTGCAGTGAACAAAAACATTATCAATAAAGTAAGTTTACAAAATATTTATGTGAGGTTAACCAATTATTAACGGAAATGGAAATATATTGATTTGAAAACTTCAAATCGCTCTCCTGAAAAATTGGCTTTTTTGAGTTAATACCCTGTTCATCTGGACCAACGATATATTAAGTAGGATTTTTTAGATTTTTGTTGATTTTTCAAAAACCGCTTATTCGATTTCGATAAAATTTATATGGGACCATTTGGGAAGTATACCCTTTCCAACAAAAAAAGAATTTTTCAAATCGGTTGGCAAGCAACGGAGTTATGCGCGAACAAACATAAAAAAAAAAAAAATACAAACATCCGAATTGAGAACCTCCTCCTTTTTGAAGTCGGTTAATAAAAGTAAGCCAAGTTTACTCCTTATACTATCAGATCCAGTCGATTGAGAGATTAGCCGGAACAGACTGATTGAAAATATATTTTGTATAAGTGCTGTATCACTACATAGTTTAAAACAAAGTCGCTTTCTCTGTCCCTATATCCCTATGTATGCTTAAATCTTTATATATATAAAAGAAAGACGGGTTTGTTCCCTTCGTTATAACTCGAGATCTGCTGGACCAATTTTCATGGTTTTTGTTTCGTTGGATTTGTCTCCGCCCTGAATAGCAGAATACTTTTTTTTTTTATTTCTTTTTTTTTTAGGTAGGGTAGGTAGGTAGGTAGGTAGGGTAGGGTAGGTAGGTAGGTAGGGTAGGTATGTAGGGTAGGTAGGTAGGTAGGTAGGGTGGGTAGGTAGGGTAGGTAGGTAGGGTAGGTAGGTAGGGTAGGTACTGTAGGTAGGTAGGTAGGGTAGGTAGGTAGGTAGGGTAGGGGAGGTAGGTAGGGTAGGTCGGTAGGGTAGGTAGGTAGGGTAGGTAGGTAGATAGGGTAGGTAGGTAGGGTAGGTAGGTAGGGTAGGTAGGTAGGGTAGGTAGGTAGGGTAGGTAGGTAGGGTAGGTAGGTAGGGTAGGTAGGTAGGGTAGGTAGGTAGGGTAGGTAGGTAGGGTAGGTAGGTAGGGTAGGTAGGTAGGGTAGGTAGGTAGGGTAGGTAGGTAGGGTAGGTAGGTAGGGTAGGTAGGTAGGGTAGGTAGGTAGATAGGTTAGGTAGGTAGGGTGGGTAGGTAGGGTAGGTAGCTAGGTAGGTAGGCAGGTAGGTAGGTAGGGTAGGTATCACAGTTAAGACAGGACAACGTCTGTCGGGTCAGCTAGTCTTTACTAAAACTACGCAACGGATTTTGATGCGGTTTTTTAATAGATAGAGTGATTGAAAAGGAAGGTTTATATGTATAATTTGTCGACATATTATGCGAGCGAAGCCGCGGGCGGAAGCTAGTACTATATACTTTCCTATGCATTAAGTAAAAAGCTGTTATTTTGTACTTGAATAATTGAAAATCTAACAGCTCTATTTTATTAAGACATTCATTTATTACAAGTTAGGAATAAAGGCATTCGATTCTGCGGAAAAAGAACAAGAAACATTTACCACATAATTGGCCTTCTTGCAAATTAATCATCCCCTGGAATGTACCTACTATACGCGTCATTCATTTCATTTTCAATATCTTCCGATCAATTACCAAAATGCACATATCCTAAGCTATTTTAACGCCTACGTAATGAGGTTTTTTTTTGAGGGTGGGAAATCATTAAATTACATAAAGGGCTACGGAAGGAACATGGATGGGTTTTAGTCAGTAAGAGTCTGACACTCCCTTCCGCTCCACCCAGAGCGGGAGCAGTCATTGGATGATTTCCCAGCCTTAAAAAAAAAAAGGCTTGCAATTCGCCTTTCAAAACTTATGATATAGTTTTAACTGAATATAAACATAAACTTAACATAATAATGATGGGTACATGATGACAGTATCTAACGCAAATTATTTAAGTAATTTGCTGATCTCACGGTGTACGAATTTAAATACTGCTTGGCGAACAGGTCATATAATTGTATGTCGTTATTAGAACTCCGTATAGAGGTATATCGTCATAAATGCTTGCGATTACCGTGAAATCTGTGAGAAGAGACGGCGAAATTTCCAGTTTTCGCTATAGCGACAATATAACTCAAGGTTTTCTTTAATTTCCGATTTCCAGTTAAGAGGCAAGATTTTTGTTTTAATCTATGTTGTTTTAATTGACTAAGAAAAAAGACCGTTCGTCTTAAAAACTTCCATCACCATACATAAATTAAATATTATGCCAAGATATAATTGTAAAATTATTTTTATAGTTTTAGTTTTCAAGGTCTTTATTAATTAAATTAAATTTACAATTTCTGTATACAAACGATCTGATTCAATTTGTTTACAAATCGTGACTAAACACGTTACATAGGCTGTCTATCGCCTTTATAAACATTAAAACATGTTTTGATTACAGAATGTTTCATTTAAATCACTTAACTAATATCTATTGGAGATCATGAAACTAAATGTATGTGCAAGTCTTAGTATGGACCCACATAATGTTTACAATGTTTGGTTTACAAAATGTATGCTTTATTAGGCTTTATTATATTGTATTATAATAACATAAGGTAAGTGCGGGTAGTTTGCGCAAAAATCGTAGTTAAACGGCCGCTCAGGCGGCGTCGGATAGCAAGTTAGTTAATGCTAATAAGTATTCCATTTGATTCTAAAAATCTGTGATGTCACATTGTTATATTTCATACAAATCACGAACAAATTCTGCGTTTCGATAGTTCATAAAAAGTAACGTTATTGACTAACCTTTGAAATACCCAATTTTATTATGAGGGCCAACATAAAAGTCTTCAGGAATCAAATATTAACATTAATATTAACTAACAATGTATCAAGTCCCCTTCTTATTATATGTTTCCCTTCAAAATTATGATCATCGTTCCCCTTGACCATGTAGTAGGGCATAGTACCCATATCTTGATGTGTCATCGCAAAATCATATTCAATTACGCGACTGACATATATTCCCCTTACTTCGATGGAGCTGACGATTTTATTTGGGATAAAGAACATCTCGAAACTCCCACAAGGTTTACGAGCGGTATGAAATGACATTTTTTTTTCAAAACTCGAACTCAAAAAAATCAAAATCAAAAGTCATTTATTCAAACTAGGCTGAAAAATCACTTTTTGAAGGTCAAAGTTATATAAGACGGTCCCCTAAAAACGCCCGCCCTTCACCACTTCCTAATGCTTTAGCTGGGAAGAAGTGGCGCAACAAACTCTCCAGCAGCACAGCTGTCTGTTTAGTTGGAAGAACTTGACTCTACACATTTATTGTATGAGAAGTAATTAACATTACGGCTTTATGACTCCACCCAGAGCGGGTGGAGTCATTTAAATGATTTCCATAAATGATATTTTCATTGAAAAAAAAATGTCAGGAATACTCGGCTGTAGCAAATTGCGACTGTGACAAGAACGCTTCGTCTCAGCATGATGCTGTGCTATGGGAGACCTACATTACAGCGCTGATATTCGGTATTTATTTACCCGTAAACATTACGTACAAAAACCAGATCGAATGTGAATGAAAAAAGCTTTTTTACAAAAAATAAAACCGACTTCCAAAAAAAACATTACAAAGTGAAAAATAATTTTGATTTCGGAAGTCGGTGTCTTCGGTTTTGTATTTTCATTTTTTGCCACCGACTTCCGAAATCAAAATTATTTTTCACTTTGTAATGTTTTTTTTGGAAGTCGGTTTTATTTTTTGTAAAAAAGTTTTTATTGTTCACTTTTTAGTTGTGGTACCTACACAACCCCCCCCCCCCCCCTCATAATTTTAATACAACTACCTGGTATGTAAATTACAGTATTAGAACATCGTCCACATATATCAAGTAGGATTTTTTTTAGATTATTGTTTTTTTTCAAAAACCGCTTATCCGATTTCGATAAAATTTTTATGGGACCATTTGGGAAGTATACCCTTTCCAACAAAAAAAGAATTTTTCAAATCGGTTGGCAAGCAACGGAGTTATGCGCGAACAAACATAAAAAAAAATAAAAATATATACAGTCGAATTGAGAACCTCCTCCTTTTTTAGAAGTCGGTTAAAAATACAAATATACTGATTGTTCTTCCTGCGTACTTCCTTGACATCAATTCTTTGTAAGTTAGAAACAAAGGCCACAAGAAGCAATAGAGGGGTTTTCCTTATAAAAGGTCGGTACAAAGGGGCGTTCATAAAGATTTAGGCGCATGACGTAATAGATGATGCTGTTATACTTTTGTATTATAAAGCTATTCATATCCACGTAACAATTATTCTAATAACAAAGACTCCCTTCGTTGTATGTGGGACACTTAGGCTGCCTGTCCACTGGAGCGGAGAAGAGCGGAGCTGTGGCAATATTAACTATAACAATTATTTAATTGGAAAACTCAGGACCAGAGTTTAGATTTTCATAATTAATATCGTGGCTAAGTAATAACAGCCGGACGGTATGATCCATTAAGATACGCTTGCCGGAGATGGTTCGTAGATGGGTGACCATCTTTACATACCGAGACTCCTCCGTGCATGGGAAAGCGCGTTAAGCCGCATCTCGGTTGTCATTCGGGGATCTTTACGGGTCGTCATAAGCTCGAAAGTCTGACAGCCAACCTTACCAAGGGGTATCGTATTACCCAGTTACTGGGTTTTGGACGTCAGATAGGGAGTCGCTCCATGTAAAATACTGGCATTCAGCTGCATCCGGTTCGACTGGAACCTGACACCCAACATAGTTGGGAAAAGGCTAGGCAGATTTAACTAGATGACCCGACAGACGTTGTCCAGTCTTAACTATGATACCTACCTTACCTACCCTACCTACTTACCTGCCTACCTACTTTTTTATAATGTAAGAACCTTCTCCTGACAATATCAAAACACAACAAAAGAAGAATTAGTGAAATCTGTCCAGCCGTTCACGCGTGATGCCGTGACCAGGGGAAATAGGGATTCATTTTTATATATATAGATATTGACACACCTCCGGCCCTCTCCCCTGTTCCCGGCTCTATTGGACTGCCCACCTTACAAAGTTAAATACGCGATGTTGTACACACTCGGTCTCAGGGTAATGCTGACACTATTGATGTGTGGGTGACGGTACCATAATCACTTGAGTATGAGTACAGTCACGAGCACCAATATGTATGTATACACTTACAAACATTCAAAAGCGTTTTTTCGTGGAATAATGTTAACTTTGTGATAATAGAACCTATTTCATATTAGTATGGGTTCCCAAATACTAATCCTCAACGACATAAAATTAAAACAAATGTAGAAGGTAAACTCACTTTTTAAAGTTACTCAGTATACAGGGTTATTTGTAAAACACCAACCTGAAATCGCGAAAAAAAATTCAGCTGTTCCCTACATTTATGTTCGTATAACTCGTCAAAATGTAAGGAACAGCTGATATTTTTTTTCGCGATTTCAGGTTTGGTCCTATAGTAAAAGTTGTTCATAATGATGAGTACAATGACCTCTTAATAGGTTTCTGGAGTTTTACAAATAACCCTGTATACATATTGGTGGTCGTGACTGTACAACAAGTACCTATACCTACCCTAACAAATTGCGAAACAATATTTTCATTGAAGCCCTGTAAGTGCAGGTCGGGATAAGGAAAATGTAAATGTTAACGTTAAAAAGTATAAGTTAGGTAAGCCATTCCTGGAAAAGGGGAAAGTTTTTAATTAATTAAAATGGCGTAAAGAAAATGTGACTGTCGAAGTTTCGAAACACAACAGATATTTACATCAAGGCGAAATACGTCATGTTGTTTTGAAAGTTTGCAACCTTATAGGTTTTCACGTTTATGTAAACTGAAAGAACTCTGAGCCTATTTTAATCGTTGCTAGAGACTTCGTTCTTTGGGGTGTGGTATTACGTACTTACTGTGGGGAAATCAAAACACTGTTTCACATGGCTTATACAGTGTGTTAGGTTAAACGAGGGACATACCTACTTTCACGGGGTACTATACTCATGAAAATGAACAACTTCCGACTATGGCACTACACCTGAAATCTAGAAAAAACAAAATCAGCTGTTCAATACATTTTTGTTCGCATAATTCTTCAAAATGTATGGAACAGCTGATATTTTTATTTCATACTAGCCCATATGACCCGTAAGACGTTGTCCTGTCTTAACTATGATACCTACCCTACCTACTTAACCTACCCTACCTACTTTACCTACCCTACCTACCTACCTACCTACCTACTTTTTTTTTAATGTATGAACTTTTTCCTGACAACAACACGACAAAAATAAATGAGAGAAATGGGGTCAGCTGCTCTCGAGATTTGTGCTTAGCAACACATTCAGTGATTCATTTTTATATTATAGATATCAGAGTTGGTCTCATAGACGACACGGTTGGCGCAGTGGTGGAGCGATTGACTGCTGCGCAGCATGTCGCGGGTTCGATTCCCGCACGGAACAAATATTTGTACGACCTGCAAGTATTTGTTCCAGGTCTGGGTGTTTGTCTATCTAATATGTATGTATTTACAAAAAAAATGTGTATAATTAGTTTATCAGCCATCTCGTTACCATAACACAAGCATTAGGTTGCTTAGCTTGGGACTATAATATGGCGCTGTGTGAAATGTACAAGGGTAATATTATTAGACAAAGTTGTTGATTTCCATGAGTACTATACAACCTGAAAGTATGTCCCTCGTTTAACCTAACACATTGTATATCGCTACAAAAATTATAGTCTCAAACTTGGACCTTTTTACAGATTAAAAAAAAGCAGGAGGATCTATGTTCGACTGTGTGTATGTTTTTTTTTATATCTAGATCCAGTTGTCCGCAGATGTAATAAAAATATTGATTATATGTTAGTACTTCAGGTTACTGTTGTTGATATAACAAGTAGTAGTGGATACAAATTGCTGGGACTGGCGGTTAGGTAGAATCTATCTATACAATGCCATAATAGCCTTACAATGTTCTGCCCGCGACTTTTGATTCGCAAGTAATACATTGATTTTTAACTTTGATTATCATAAAAAAGGTTATAGTGAGTTAATCTTAAAAGATAGACATGCTGTCGCGGACTTTTTTTTAGAACTTTTACAGAGTAACAATTCCATACATGATATTTGCGGCACTTAAACCGTTCACGTAGCGCACGCAACGTCTATCTAATCTCCACATTTAGTAGTGTTTTAAGTTTGGACGTTCGCCAGACATCCGTCGGCTTAAAGTGACCCCTGTCCCGCAGACGCCATGAACCCCGGCGTGGGCGCGCCCCCCAACGGCGGCTACCCGGCGGGCTGCGCGGCCGGCTGCGCGCCCTACTGCCCCAAGGGCGTGCTGTGGTGCGGCGCGCCCGCCGTGCCGCACGGCCCGCACGTGCCGCCGCCGCCGCCGCCCGGCGTCAACCCGCACGTGTTCAAGAGCGTGCAGCCCAACGGCTCCGACTTGCCTTTGAACGGTGAGTCACTCAGTAGAGGTGAAATCGGTTCACTTGGACTATGAAGTTCAAAATGGCGGCTATAGTGGCAACCACTATGCAATATTAAACTTTTCAGTTGTACAAAAAATTTGGTTGATAACTTGCATTTCGAAGTTATACGGCTTACCCATAGTCGGTGGTAATACTTGATTTACCAAATTACTCTTATTGCTCTGAAATAAAGGTACTACTGTGTGTGTAAGTGGACTGTGTAACTACTGGACTTTTGGCAAGGCTATTATTCACTTAACCTTCAACGCTACAAGATTCTTCTGGGGCGTAGCCAAAATTGGAACTAACGCCACCAGCTTTTTTTGTCAATACAATTGAACAAATATGTCCGTACAGTAAGCCCCCCCTCCGCAGACATGCCGACGCTCCGCTTCTACTTCAACCAGGGCGTGGAGTGCGTGTACGGCACGTACGGCGCGCCGCCGCCGCGGCACTACTCCCCGCGCGAGCTGGCGCAGGAGCTGCAGCACATCGCGCTGCACGACCGGCCGCCGGGCCCGCACGCCGGGCCCGAGCCGGCCCACAAGCACAAGCCGGGCCAGCCCAACGACAAGCCGCAGATTAACCAGGGCAAGGGGAATGGACAGCGACCTCTGTTGGGACCCAGGTGAGCTATACCAATTCTTCTAGAATCTAGATAATAGGATACTTCTTAAGTAGCTCCAAGATAATACAGCTAGAAAAAGAATGACTGAAGATATATAGGGTTCTCTAACAGCATGCATGATGAGAGTCTTCAAAGAGATGGTATGTATGAAAGTTTGTCTAAGTTCGTGACTTTTCTTATTATTTTTGTCATAAGTCCTCAAGTTCGATCACATAGCTGGACACAGTTGATACACGCGTATCAAAAACAAAGTGCATCAAATTAATTGTAAACGGATCCTAGTCCCGCCGCAGCGCATCAAAGCTTATGCTTTCTGCTGAAAAAAGTAACTTTACCCTCTTTTCTTTCAGCCAGCTTTTCATGTTTAATGTGCTTTTCAAATTGATTTATTTCTTACCTTTTTAATTATTTCCAATGCTTTATACATTTTCCCGTTGGTAACAGATTCAAGCGCGGTGGAAGTAATCAAGATGGCAACCAGAGCAACAACCACAATCAAAACAAGCATAACAACAACATGGGTAACAAGGGACCCAACAACCGGTTAGTTTTACACAAAGATTTTTAGCAACTATGCGAGATCCTCATCTGTTTTGTTGCAACGAAATTTAATACTTTTTGTTGAAATTGGTAATAATACAGGCCTGACGCCTGACCTTTATTTACCATAGATATTGTTGTTGACTTGTCTCAGTAGAGAAAAAATAGTTAAAAATTGTTAAAAGATACAAATGATGTTCATCACTACAGTACAGTACTCCCAAATTAATAATGCACATGCAGATCTTCGCTAATTGTCGTATTCCCGGAAACACCCGAATCATTGAATCGTTCGAGTCCTTAACAATGCACTTGCATTTTGCACCTTGTTCGAAAGAAATAGGAGTCAATATCATGTGTACACAATCGAAAACAATTCGGGCGGTCGGCGGTCAGTCAAATTGCCGTCAGTCGTCTTGTTATATTGGTGGTGACTGCACGTGTTCTCTTTGTCTGCAATTATATAGAGCTACTATTACACACCCTTCTTGGTTTTGTTTTCAAAGGTGAATTTAATTTCAACTTTAATTATCTTATTCAATTTTAAATAGTTAATTTTGTAAAATATTTTTATATACTAACATTTTTCACGTTTTTTCAATATTAAAAAATTAAAAATACCTACGTAAAATACATAATAAGTACTAGAAAAAACATATTAAAAATCAGATTTAGGCTTACATGAATTATAGCTCGCTATTTACCAACATGGAATTATTGAATCAAATTTCGTTACTGATAAATCAATATTTATCTCTTTTAGGACAAAACACATAATCTTACTAAATTATGCATGACGAAAATGCACTTAACCACTCTATATACATATCGTCTTCCGACGCTCGGGGAATACGACCGTTGCCGAACAGTGGCGAAGATTTCTATGCGCATTATCACTTTGGGAGACCTGTACTCCCAAATTAATAATGCACATGCAGATCTTCGCTAATTGTCGTATTCCCGGAACCACCCGAATCATTGAATCGTTCGAGTCCTTAACAATGCACTTGCATTTTGCACCTTGTTCGAAAGAAATAGGAGTCAATATCATGTGTACACAATCGAAAACAATTCGGGCGGTCGGCGGTCAGTCAAATTTCCGTCAGTCGTCTTGTTATATTGGTGGTGACTGCACGTGTTCTCTTTGTCTGGAATTATATAGAGCTGCTATTACACACCCTTCTTGGTTTTGTTTTCAAAGGTGAATTTAATTTCAACTTTAATTATCTTATTCAAATTTAAATACTTAATTTTGTAAAATATTTAAATATACTAACACTTTTCACGTTTTTTCAATATTAAAAAATTAAAAATACCTACGTAAAATACATATTAAGTACTAGAAAAGACATATTAAAAATCAGATTTAGGCTTATATGAATTATAGCTCGCTATTTACTTACATGGAATTATTGAATCAAATTTCGTTACTGATAAATCAATATTTATCTCTTTTAGGACAAAACACATAATCTTACTAAATTATGCATGAAGAAAATGCACTTAACCACTCTATATACATATCGTCTTCTGACGCTCGAGGAATACGACCGTTGCCGAACAGTGGCGAAGAATTCTATGCGCATTATCACTTTTGGAGACCTGTACATAGTTGTTTTATACAAAGTCGCTTTCTCTGTATGCTTAAATCTTTAAAACTACGCAACGGATTTTGATGCGGTTTTTTTTAATGGATAGTGATTCAAGAGGTAGGTTTATGTGTATAATTTGTTGACATATTTTGCGGGCGAAGCCACGGGCGGAAGCTAGTATAATATAACAATGAATCATCTATCGAGTCATGATTACACGAATATGAACATTACTATTTTCTGAAGGTTCATATTCGTATGAAATATTGAAAACTTAAAGCTAGCATCTACAACGTTTTTCAAACAAGTTGATAAACATTTACAGGTTTCCATTGACGCGAAGGTGAGATTCATAAAGACCGCGGATTGGGAATATCACCCAAGTTACATAGCAACTTGTGTGGCCTGCACTTTTAGCTTGCCTAGTATCATCCCAATTTTAAATCTATATTTTCGTGTATCCTTTAAGCATATAAAGTGAATACTCCTTGTTCGTTTCCAGCCGCAACTCGCACGGCGAGCCCCGCGGGCCGCACGTGGGCTACGGCGCGGGCGAGGGCGAGTGCGTCATGGAGCAGCCGCTGCTCACGCTGCCCTACATCCCCTACCCGCCGCCCATGTACCCCATACAGTACTACCCCGTCGAGACCGACCCTGGTACGTTCATGCCAAATACACCATCGTATCGAAGGTCTTAATCTTAAAAAGGAATAGTATTTTCCTAAGAAAAGTTTCGGAATTTTTGTAATTATTTTAGTGATAGAAACTTTCATAATACCTAAGTGATAATATCCTATGTCACTCGGTTATACAATGCGGTCTTTGGCCGTCGTAATTAAAGTTACCTTATTTTGTTTTTTCAATACAATTTCTCTAATGTTAACCTACGAATTTCCTTATTTTCGCGAAAATAACCCAGAACAAATATAATAAAATTGGTGTCTGATTGTCTTTCCTTCTTTCTGTGTGTTGCCGCATACGAGTGTCCAGTTGGATCAGTAGTACGATGTCTAACTAATTCCTTTACCGCAGCAATGATGGGCATGATGGGTGGCATGTCGTACGTGGGCTACGATGAGGGCGTGTACGAGGCCGGCATGCAGCCCTACTACCCCGCGCCGCACTACCCGCCGCCGCACGCGCATCACGTCGAACACAAGTAGACGCTGCTGCGAGATTGACACCTACAATATTTCATCATGATTTTAATTAACAAACCGACGTAATTATGAGTAGAAATGCAAGAGTAAAACTCCCATGTGCCATCTTTGTTTGGTACGCGAGAAAAAAATCCAAAGTTATCATGTTTTTTTTGGCTGAAAATCAAAAAAATTAAAAATACCGAAATTGGTACTATATCATTTGAGAGGGCAACAAAAACGCATTCACCAATAATTTTTGGCAACCCAACTTAAAAAAACTATTTTTGAAATGTTTCTAAATGTGGTACTTAATTTTTTTCTTCAGAACGCTGACATAATTATAAGTGTTTCATTTTTAAGTTTATATACAGCCCTTTCTATACTAAATTTATGGCCTTGTTTTCGGCTTGGAGACTGACAACCCTGAATAATTTTGTTATTCTATGATTTTTTCCATATTACATGAGATAAGTAAATGATTAGTTTTGAGTGAATGGTGTATAGAAAGGGCTTTTAATTTATTTAAATATCCAACACTCTCAGCATTCTAAAGAAAATGATTAAAGTATCAAGTTTAGAAAAATATCAATAAATAGTGTTTCTTATGTACTTACTAGTATTACAAAAATTGTTGGTGATGCGTTTTTCTAACCCTATCAAATGTTTTTGTACTAACGCTTGTATCTTTAACATTTTTCGGATGGATTTCAATCTAATTTTTTTCTCGTCAACCAAACAGAACTAGCATGTCGGAGTTCTACTCTTGTATTCCTGATAATAATTATTTCCTTCGGTTTGTGGCTAAAAAAGGTAAATGTCATTTTGTTGGGTGTCATAATCATAACATACTGTCCCATGTACCAACGATCATTATACTCGTTGTTTACTAACAGCTTTGTATAACTCGCACACACACATATCTACCGGTATATTCTATAAAAAATTCAATTTGGAAACAGGTGAGGTAAGCTGTCAATACATAGCATTTACCTAAGTTGAACATGGTGAGATTTATACACAATAGATTCGCTTAGGCCCAGTCCATTCGGCGCAACGCAACTGTAACTAAACCCTTTTAAAATGATTAGTTTGAAACCAGTTTCAATCGATTTCCACACACGCCGCAACCTCACAATCATTTCAATTATAACTTCAAAGCTAAATTTATCATTTTGGATATAACACTGCGCCAAACCCGATGAAACGCAAATACGAGTTTCCTGCACGCCGGTTCCAATGCAACTGATTTGCAATGCGTTTCAAACCGATTTCAAAATGGTCGCGTCATGTGCGGTCTCACAAAGGAGTCGATGGCATAAACTCGAATAAAACTCATAGGTAACTAGACGTTGCAGTTGCGTTGCTCCGTATGTGCTGGGTCTTAGTCCTTAGAAGATCCACACGTCGGCTCGCTGTATGTAATAACATAAATCCTACGTGCAACGAGTTACCTTCTTATAGTCTTAGTTATTTGGGCCCTCAGTTAGTATTTTGGATAGTCGAGGTACGAACGCGAGCAGCTTACTAAATGGCTTCAGGTGTGTGCGAGTTATCACAAATTAGTGATGTCTGTGTCAGGACTACGTTTTTAGACTGGAGGTGGAATTAATAGAAACTTTTTTGTAGCTGTTTACCACAGTAAAATAACAACACATACCAATGTAACGCATTTAGTATGTATTTAATTCATCTCAGCTTTGAAAACTTACTTGACAGCATCAATTACTCGAATAACCGACTAAATCTAATACCAATTCCGTGTATACAAATAATGTCCCTACTAGCTAGGTATTCTTTATATCTAGGAAGTAGTGACAACTGCAATAGTCTTCTCCGATCAAATAGATTTCGTAAAAATCACTTTAGTCGATTATTCGACCAATATCGACAAATTCTAAGTCTGTCGATAAAAAAATTTCGGAAATGATAGGAAACTTGTAAAGGCTAAAAATGTAGTCTAAACACCTATCGAAAATAATAACGCCGCCAGTATTGCTTTAGCTTACCACGTTCACTTTCAGTGACTGTTTATTGAAAAAACTACTTTTAACACTTAATATTTATTTGGGCGTTATTGCAAATTACTAAATTACAAACTAAAGCGCATTTGCGTGTCTTGAAACTGTTAAATTTTCTCGATACATTTAAATACTTACTATTTAAATTGTACACATTAGCCCATACACTGCCATGAACACGTATGTGTGTTGAAGGCACTGAGCTTAGAATAGCACAAAAAATAGTGGCAGTGTTTGTGTTAATAAGATAGTATTCTATTTTAATTGTAGAGTTGAAATGCTAAGCATTTAAAAATATCCTCTGTTCTCACTGTAACCGCTGATTTGTCCCACATATTCCATTTGCCAAGCTAATTGTTTATGTGTGACAATGATCTGTTCAGGGGGTACCAACTGAATATGCACTGAAACTATCAGAAAACGAAACAAAATCGTTAGAATACCAAAGCATATCGTGCCACGATAAATATCGCAGGCGTTTCGGTGTACATTCGGATATACATTAAAACATCGGCCGAGATTCATTCGATTTTTAATGAAACTTAGATCTGGTATTTTTTTAACAATTTTTCTGAGTAAATTGATATTAAAAATCCATATTTCTCGGCCGATTACAACTTGGTCACGAACGAGTCGAATGAGACACGATTATTGGCAGCAACGGTGACCTATGGTGCGCAAAAAAAAAATGCTCATCTAAAGACCAGTATACGAATTTCTATAAATACTGACTCCATAGGAAACATTCTTAAAGCAAGTCATTTTATACTATGATGCCATGCTGTGTGTGGGATAAAATAAGTCTCAGTACAGTAACTTGCGTCAATTATCTCAAGAATAAACTTTTGAAATCGTCAAATTTGAGTATTTATTAAAAGATCCTGTAAGGAAAACGAAAATTTCAAAAGTCTGGCATTAGATGCGCACAGGCCTAAACACAGCATGGTATGATTTATTTGTTATTTATTACGATTTGGAACTAAATATGTGCGACAATTGTTGTCGCAAAATTTGTAAATTTACATTGTACTTGTACTTAAGATAAGGAGAGAGATTTTGTAAAAGCACGAAAAATTAGGAACATGAGTAAACACTTTTAAAATTCCCGATTATTGTCGCGCGCCTTCTGTGATCAATTTGGACTGAAACCTTACTCATTTTTGTACTCAACTTGGTATACAATAACTATTATATAGGAACCCATTTTGATACATTTTAATCCCCGAAGTGTTCATTGATGCTGCAAAATTGACTACATAAGGGTTAGCGAAATATCGTATGTTCGACATTATACATAAATATTCGATATTCCGTAGTAATTAGGCGCTGTATATCATTCCTTATAATGTAAGGTGAAACTGTACATTTTAAGTCAATTTAATGTAGTTTTTAATTCGAAAATTTAAGTTTCTGTTTCTTTAGTTTTTTAGTCGCTATTCACAACACAAGCACTCAAAGTAATACACGCCTTACCTAAGGGTATCACTATCTTTAGAACCTAAACTAGTGTCAGTAGCACTGTTATCTAAGTTGCTATTTTTGTTGAGTCGTGTGTAGTGATTAGTTTATCATTTGGCTTAATTGTAGTTTAATTAGAAATAAGTCAATACGGTTTCACATGCCACACACACTAAGAGTAGGTTTTCTTTTAAATATTCCCGGATCTCAGGCTCACGATGAAATTGCAGACATTTTGAATCTCGAATTAAAAAAAAGTTCAGTACTTAGTATTAAAAGGTGAACGAGATAACGTGAACACTATCCTACTTTGATCTCATAAAAAATATCTTTTGTAAGAAAAACCTTGGTGCTTGGGTAGTCGTTTAATTTCTTTAAGTCATTAAAATTCACTAACATTTTATAATAACTCCCTAACCCTCTTACTAATAAACGTATTATATCAGGTGAATAGTTACACACCGATTTCTCTCTTTTAGTCGTCAGAAATTAGACTTTGATAGAAGAAGACAAAGCGTTGTGTAACTGTACAAATGCTATACAACGTTTATCAGTAAGGTGGTGACACAGGAAAATAAGAAACTCCTAAACTAATTAAACATGGATCTAGCATTGATTCAATGATCCTTTTTGTCAGAGAATAAGGTACTATTTTATTAATATTTTTATCTAAATCGCAACTAGTCTCTGCATTTACTACTCTAAGCTGCAACTAAAGTGCAGTTATCGTATCAAATGCTGAACGATCAAAGGAGTTATGTTAAAAGTAAATCTCCAATCACTGCTATTATCTAGATCACGCTTCACTCGCAGAGGCTTCGGTTCGGAACCGTTGGTATAACCGCAGGGCACGCGGAGCCATGACAAATTGAGTTTACGTACTTTTGGAATGTTTGTATAAATATTTGGCTGTGATTCGGACGTAATCTCAGAAAAGAAAGATGATATTGGCGGTCTTGTAATACGTCATAACGATATCCATTTATATTGTCTCCTCACTGTTACCATTATAGATGTTAGGCTTGTCTATACATCCCGAAAATTCCTTTATTTTGATCGTCTCGTGATCGCTATGTTGTACCTATTTTGATAATTCCGTCCATGAGTTTTGATCCGCTTTTACAATTCTTGCATAGATTTTCGCACAAAATACGAAACGTATAAACGTAACAAATTCCTTGTTTGTACAGACCGCTGTAGAAATTATACAAAAATACAAAAACGTAAGTGTTCTCTTATAAGTATGTGTCATGTTCATGTTCAATGTAAAGTAATATTTGGTGTTTCAGTATTAGTTTTAAATCATTAGGAGTTAGAATTTTATGTTAGTAGTCGTTAATTATTGTTGTTTACGTAACGATAGTCTAGTATTACTTTATTTAAGTATACCGTCAGTTACTTTGTAATTTCGTTAGGTAGGGCGTTAAAATATTATTTTTTTGTTCTAACCGTAGTTATAATAAGAGTGTGCCAATTATATATTTATCGTTGATGTATTTTATGTAACCTGGCAGTTACATCCGTATTAACGAACAACGTGACTGCCAAAGAACAAAATTCTCGTTGTCATATCAGCTTAAAGAAACATAAATACAATAATTGTGTTGTGAATAATACTATATGGGGTAGATGTTTGTCTTCACTATATAGTTGTACAGTGCTCAAAGTTAGCGTTATGTCCGCCTTTGAGATGTTATTTGTATTTTTTTCCAAATTCCATCAAATAAATGTCAACTGATTTTCCAATTTGTGTTTTTATTTTCTGAAGTCATTATTATCATCGTAATAAGCAGTGGCGGATAGTTTATATTAAGATCTAACGCAAATAACTAATATGAAGTGTTCTCCACGCTTTAAATAAGTCAGGAACTGGAAAAGTGCTTTATTCTTGTTTTGGGCTGTACACACCAACTGCAGAGAATGACCGACACCTTATGTGATCAGATCGCTTCACAAGGGTATTTGAGTCTTGATCCTGAAGGGAACGTACTTCACTTTCCGTACTAAATTCGGGACATCGGTTGCGTGAAAACCGTGTGTAAAAGTCTCAAAATATCCGACTACTTTTATTTTTACAAAACAGTAGCTATACACCTGAATTGAACAGTGGATTGATGTGGTCCGTCTCAATACCAATCCATCGTGATTTGCGGGCATAGAATAAGCGAGGAAAAAAATATATTTACAAAAAGCAGAACAGCAGCACGCCATGCCGAACCGCCTGGTTTCAAACAGGCAAACTTAAGGTGATGAAAACTAAATTTAGTAAGTATCAATGTAATAATTACACGAATACACAAACTGACTGACTGATACCTACTGCCAGTTTCTTACGAATGTGCTCGCGAGCTTAAGTACCCTTCATTTGATTGCTTAACTACATAAACAATACCCCGCCGCGATATTAATTTAGCGCCAATTACAATATTCATGAAAATGAACAACTTTTACTTTGGAACTATATCTGAAATCATGAAAAAAAAATCTGCTGTTCAGTACATTTATTCAAATTCAAATATTTATTGCTCAACACAGTACCTACATTTCATACATTTCCAGATGTCAAGTGATGCGCAGTCCACTGTATTGTACCAATTCAGGCCTGCAACATTTACAATAATTAATAAAACCAAGTCGGCAAGAGAATAAAATCGAATGAAAACCATAAAATTATGTTCGCATAATTCGTCAAAATGTATGGAACAGCCGATTTATTTTTTAATATTTAAAAGTTGTACCCATGGATAAAATTGTTAATTTCCTGCACTACCTATTTATTTAGTTACAACCTAAAGGTATGTCCCTCGTTTAACCTAACACACTGTATAGGTAC
This sequence comes from Hyppa rectilinea, assembly GCA_951799385.1. Classification (NCBI taxonomy): domain Eukaryota; kingdom Metazoa; phylum Arthropoda; class Insecta; order Lepidoptera; family Noctuidae; genus Hyppa; species Hyppa rectilinea. The sequence goes on along the minus strand of OX637315.1, from coordinate 714,307 downwards.
AGGGTTATTTGTAAAACACCAGAAACCTCTTAAGAGGTCATTGTACTCATCATTATGAACAACTTTTACTATGGGACCAAACCTAAAATCGCGAAAAAAAAATCAGCTGTTCCTTACATTTTGACGAGTTATACGAACATTAAAATGTAAAATGTAAATTTTTTTCGCGATTTCAGGTTTGGTCCCATAGTAAAAGTTCATAATGATGAGTACAATGACCTCTTAAGAGGTTTCTAGTGTTTTACAAATAATCCTGTATAGGTTTTATTTTTGACTTTTTGAATGTCGCTTTTCTTTATTGAGTTGGGGATTTTTTAAATGTTTCATTAAATTTTTTTTTTTAAACTTATTTGTAATACTGATCAAAAAAACGAATCCACACAATAATAGCGTGTTGGGTTTCCTGGCTACAGCATCAGCTCATCGTGTTACCAGCATTGCATTGTATGTAGAATCAAATACTGATAAAATAAATATAAACACGACACATCATCTGCTACTAAAACCGCATCCAAATCGGTTGATCCGTTTAGAGCTACGATGCACTAGACATACACACACACAAAATTTATAACGCTCTGGCACGCCAGCATCAGTGACATCATCCGTCGTACCCTCGTCACTGCCGAGTTGCCAGCAGTTTTAGAACCCAAGGGCTTGGCACGCGACGATGGTAAGAGACCAGACGGAATGACACTAATCCCTTGAAGGTAGGTAGACTTTTCGTGTGGGATGCAACGTGTCGAGATCCTTGTACCATCCCATCGTCCTAGTATGGCGGGATGTGCTGGGGTAGCCGCTGCAGGTGCAGAAAACCTCAAACGACGGAAATACCCCAACCTTATTGGAACTTATTTGTTTGAGCCGTTTGGGGTTGAAAAACTAGAAAAAACTGAAAAACTACTATGGAGTCCGAGTGTCCACTTTGTTTTTCGGGACGTCGCCAAGCGATTGGTCGACTCTTCACATGACCAGAAGGCTGGCCTATTTTTTGGTCAGAGAATCAGCATTGCCGCGTTGAATGGCAGTGCCTGTCCTGACGAATTTTAATGCCCTTTGATTATTTCCCATCCCATCTTATATACTTCTACATATTATTATTAATATTTCGCTTTTTAAAGTATTAATATTGAAAAAACTCAACTTATCACCCCTCTTTTTCCATAAGGGGATAAAAATCTAGATAAGTTGAGTTGAACGACTGCAAATTCCATGCCCTTAATTTTGTATAAACACTGAAGAAGTTGAACGACCGATGAATGGACTGTTGCAATTATAGCGTGCTATTTATTAATACTATTACTAATAAAGTAAAAAATGCTACTAAATGATGCAAAAACTTCCAACTTACTACTATTTTTAACAAAAAAAGTGACCTGATCTTGTTATCATGTATTCAGGTTACATCACTAATGTTTTGACTTTTGATGGGTCCAGGTTTGACAGGTAAGAAACCTAAAAATAATAAATAATCTTAGTTCGAGATTTCTTTGCTGTTTCCGCATTTATCCAATGAATAATACTAATAAAAATTGTCTAATTTACATTTCCTTTAGAATAATCGGGATATGGTACCAATTGATGTTTTCCTGTGCCGGCTAACTCCGATCCTTCTTTCTGTATTAGGTATTTATTTTGTTTTTGTAGCGTAAACTCTTATCTTAGCACGAGTAGAGAAGCACAGAAGTTTTATTGTACGTTGGTACGCAGTCTGTGACTAGTAAAAGAGCTCTTTAATGATCGTAGATCTCATAATGAGAGCATCTTGTACGTGGTGGGGACAATCGGTATTCGTCTGACCTTGAGCAAACAAGTGTGTGGTTTGTTATCATTTAGAGCACGAGAGTATCAATAACACTCTTGTTTAGGCTCGTAGTGAGCCTACTGCAACGGAAACACAGCGTTAGTTAGCTATAACGTGTAGGTTTGTAAAGATTTGGATATATAATTGCTTTTCAATTGCAATCTGCGTTATTTGCTGCGCGTCTCTCGGTTTATAAGGTAGGTAGTGGCTTTCAGTCCGTTTTGTTGTGTAATTCCTATAATTTGGATATTTTAAGTAATATCAGTTAGTTTTTATTTCAAATATATTCTACCTAAGTAAGTCTTTTCTAATTATATTCTTCTTCCTAAAGTGCTAACTAGAACTAATAAATAAATGCTAAGTGAAATTTGTCTCTAAGATCCGTCATCTTAGTCCACCAACAAAGTTTTAAATGAATAAATAAGTAAATAATTGTTGTAGTATTTTCAGAAGTCTAAAACTACTTAATCTTGAAGTTTACTAAGTTACCACAGGATACAGTTACCATTTAAAAATTAATCAGAGTAACTAAAAAACTTTCTTATAAATAAAGTGTCAGCAATTATTGATACCAGTGCTTAGTCTATAATCCGTCAGTAATTTCCTTCCTCATTTCAAATAGTTACCAAATCATATTATGCTGTTCAAACCTTTATAATTTTATTGATGATCATAATATTATAGGTACCGTCATTCGTTTCCATACCTATCACCATAATAAAGTTTTTACAGAACATATTTGGTGCTAGCACTTAGGTTTGATAACAGACATCATATAATTAAATTTATACCCAAAAAGTAACATGCAGTCCAGACCAGAAAAACCTGGTTTCATATCGGACATAACATCAACATTATTTACATCATATCTGAGTTTGAAAGTACCATAACTGATATTTTTACCAATAAAATTTTGAAGATTTGGTTAGAGACGCAAACAATACAACTTTCGACGACAACAACAACAACTTTCAAACTTGCTGCTATACAGCAGAAGGTGCAATTCTACATAATCATTGTAATAAAAAAAAATGTTGTTTGTTTTCTGGCACTGTAATTTTTGGGCACAAAATGTTCAAAACCTAAATGTCCCTTTTAAAATCTGTTGTTATGCGCTCATAAGTATTATCATTGGAGTGGGTTATCTTTGTTAGTATTTGTTATGTAACTAATCACCCACTGGTCTGTGATATTTTTTTAAGCTTATCAGTAGAGCAAAACTACAATAATATTATCTGTTATAACATTAATCACTTTATCGTACATGTTTTTGTAAAGAAACTAAAAATCTTAATGAATTGTATATCACATTTTTGTTTTGAAATGTTTGTTATAGTCCCAAATAAGTTATTTTTTTAAATAAATATTAGAAAAATAGAGAACAACCGTCAGGTCCGGTAGTAGGTAATTATTAATAATAATGGTTTTTGTTCTTTCCTCATTTTCATCGGCAATTTATTCAAATTATTTGTGTGGAATTAGTTACCTACTTAATTTTTTTTAAGAATTAATGTCATATAAGTATATCTGGTTACATTATCATTCATCGAAATTATTTAAAGAAATAAACAATTTTTAAAATTGCATATTATGCACTAGGGTATATATTTTAATGATGTGTGTAGGAGTGGATGCTTAATATGAATGAAAACGAATTTACAAATTGAACAACTGCAAGAGAAATGTTGACATTTTATGCTTTAGAAAAATACTCTAGCTGAGAATTATCACATTAACGTACCTATTTTTTGAAATTTTCCATAGATTACCCACAGTCGCTTCAGCAGGTAGGTGTTTACCTACAGTTACAGCAAAGTTCTTTGTGGTAAACTTAACAATACTTGTCACCATACCTATTATTATGCTAGGTACTGGCATTGGCATTGGGTGCAAAGTGAACAAACTCAGTCTCCAACTTTGTCAAGTGTAGTTGTAATTGAACAATTATTGCTATCTTCTATAATAACTGTGTAATCTGCAATTGCCTGAACAATCATGTTTCAAATAATTGTAGTTCTTAGAGATTAGAGTCTAATCTCTAAGATCTTTTACTGAGTCTAATCATTAGACTCAGTAAAATAATTCTAAATTCTTCTATTTTATTTTTATATTTAAGGAATCGGGAAAACAAACAGTTTCCAAACTTAATTTCACACTTGCTAAAACTGTAATATCCATGAAATAGATTTTATTTCAATAACAAAGTAATTAGCAGAACAGTTAGGAAGGTAATTAAACTTCGCGCAAAAGTCACAAAATGTGCAAGTATAACTGGATAAAAAGTTGTGTAAATAAAATAAAACGGACTAATGAAATGTTTAGGTAAAGGTTCGTTATCGCGTGTGTGGCCAAAAGTAATTATTCATACTCCACCAGATTTTATGGTTATTCTAAAGAAAATACATAAATGTCTTTCGGAAATTGTCGAAAACATACTCAATACTCAATCATTTATTAACATTTTTAACAATTAACATTTGTTGAACCAATTGTCGACACTGTCGGGCAAAGCAAAAAAAAATTTTTTGGAAGAGGAAATCTAATCCAACGATACGCGTTTATATGATTTAAATCCATTGCTAAATAGTTGGAAATTCTTTTATCCTATTTATCAAGTTGTATGTTATGTCTAGATGTCGGTAAAGGTACAGAAGATTGTGGATCCCGTCCTGCTGGGAGAGGGTCCTCACTGGGACGAGAAGCAGCAGGCGTTGTACTTCGTCAGCATTCAAGACCACACGATCCATAAGTATGTGCCCGCTACTGGAGCGCATACAAGGACTAAACTTGGTGAGTGCTTAAAGAGACCCTATAACCCTGAAAAAAAAAAACCAATATTCTAGCTTGCAACCAATTCTAATATTTTAACTGCAGATGAGTTGCTGGGAACTGTGTTGCATCACTTCTTCCCAGCCAAAGCATTAGGAAGGGGTGAACGATGTTTTGGGGGACTGCCATATTTAATTTTAAAGTTTGAGAATTCCTGATTCGCAGCCTAGTTTCACTAAATTACTTTTCCAGGATATCTCAAATTCTTAACCTTTATCCCCTAGATGGACGCGTAGGCTTTATGGTGCCAGTGGAAGGCACCAGTGACCAGTTCCTGGTGGGGGTGGAGCGCAAGTTCCAGGTGGTGCAGTGGGGAGGTGGGGAGGGGGCGCCGGCCACTGTGGTGAAGGAGCTCGCGGAGGTGGACCGCGACGTGCCGACCACCAGAATCAATGACGGCAAGGCGGATCCAAGGGGCAGGGTGTTCGCAGGTCAGCTAACTTGTCAGTCGCAACTTCTCAAGTCATACAGTCGCCTTTTTCTGTATGAAGGTCTTAAACCAACTGAGCGAAGAAGATGCCGTGTATGCAGGTATTGTTACGGTCGCAAATCATATTTTGAGCTGAACTTCATTCCTCCGCTAGACGTTGAACACAAAGGACGTGTGTCGTTTGCTCGTGCATTATAATTCTGTGATTGGCTAATTGTTGTTAAATTCATTTCCTTGTCACACCAAGCGTGATCTTACCTGAGGGCCCCTCCCGCTGGGCGGTCCTGGAGAGAGACATAAATAATAGTGTTGTTGACGCTTTAAAGTAAATTTGAAAAAGTGATCGTGATTCGCCGGACTCGAATCACCACCCAAGTGATTAGTGAGCGAACCGCTTACTCAACGCGCCATCGAGACAGTTGCGACTATTGTCCAAACAACGGTGCGCTACGAGCTACGAGTGTGAGTCACCGCTGCTACGCTGTCACCGCGCGCACTGCTACGTCGCGCGCCTGTGCTACGAATCTACAACGCGAACTGTATCGGCTACGCTGTCACGCTGCTACCTACTTGTTATTATCGCGTTGCGTAAGACCGGTTTGCCTGTGTACTATCACAATCGACTTTGATTGTTAACATGGCTGGGATACTACGCACCCCACCTAAAACCCCTAGGACACCGACTGGTAGCATAGGCCAGACCCAAACACGCTCAGAGCCTGATATCACCACGGCCGTAACAGCGACGAGCGACTATGTCACTAGTAGAAATAAACGCCAGCGTAATATTTCCTCACCACAAGGCGGTTCGGCAGACATGAACTTCCTAGAACCGCAGGAGCTACAAGATATTCTTGCAAAGTGGAAGAACGAGCAGGATCTTAGAATTGCGGAACTACTGGCGGACTAAAATACAGGCATCCAACTCTGAAATATGTAAGTCAAACGCTGGTATCGTACAGTCTATTGAATTTTTTAATAAACAGTTCGAAGATTTAAAGATAGAAGTAGATTCATTGAGGAAGGAGCGACGCGAGCAGCAATCCCACATTGAGTCTCTCGAACGAAAAATAGTAGATCTTCAACATAAAGCGAGATCGTCGGCCATAGAATTGCGTAACATCCCGCAAGGAAGTTCTGAGTCAAGCACCAGTCTATTAAAGACGGTGTGTGGCGTAGGCACAGCTATTGGTGTACGCATTGGCGAAACAGAGCTGCGCGATGTGTATCGTCTTCCAGGGAAATCTACCACGTCAACCGCGCCACGCCCAATAATAGCGGAATTCTCGACTGTGCAAACTAAGCAGACCGTCCTGTCGGCTGTGCGTGCGTACAACAAAGGAAAAGGAAAAGACGATAAATTAAACACTGCAGTCATGGGTTTGCCTGGAGATCGTCAACCCGTGTACATATCTGAACACCTACCAGCAAACACCAAAAAGCTTTTCTACCAAGCCAGAGAGTTCGCCAACAAAAACACCTACAAGTTCTGCTGGATCTCCAATGGCAATATATTCCTGCGCAAGATAGAGGGAGACAAACAGATTCTTGTAAGCTCTGAAAAATGCCTAACTAACCCGGATAACCCAAATCACAACATCTGACCATCACTGAATGTTCCAATTATTTATGTTGTTTCATCAGTATTAATTCCTTGTTTATTTTTTATTATTAACTTTAACACCAAACAATACACTCTTACATACAATTATATTATACACTTCACATACAACAAAACAACGTACACAAACTAAAAATTATACACAAGTCTACATACTAAAATACATCTTTTTTTATCCCATCACCATACACGCTAATATAATATGTACCTATCAAATTCCTACCTACCATAGCATAACAGTAGTTCAAACTTTGCTACTCATACATAGCTTCGTCCATAAGTCTGCTACACAGCATGTAATACTAACCTTTTTACCCGACTACGGCAAAGGTAAAATGGAGGTTATAATTTATCTTTTATTTTATTTTATTTTTTACTTACTATTACAACGATCTTCATCGTTTTTGCCTCCTTCGTTCAACTTTCTGGCATATCCTAATAATAAATGGCTAATCTAGATATTATTAATGATGAAATAGACGCGCTTCATATTTCTAAATCGTTCAAGTGTCAACCAGAGAGTTGCGCGCAGTTTATGAAAGATCCGACAAAAGGTTTAAAAGTATTACATCTTCACATACGAAGCATTTCTAAAAATTTCGATGAAGTTACGGTGCTTATGCGATTACTGGGTTTCCAGCCCGACGTGCTCGTTCTCTCTGAGTGTTGGTTAAGCAAACTTTCACACTTGCCGATCTTGGATGGCTTCACGTCATACTACACTAAAAACACATACAACCAAAATGACGGGTGTGCTATCTACGTCAAAACTTCCCTCAGAGCCGACGTTAAGGAACCACATTTTGCTGACGCGAACTCTCTTATTTGTCGCATAGAGGATGTTACAATAGTTGCTATATATCGCCCTCCTTCTTTTAAAAACATTAACAACTTTATTGACAGTCTCGATAACGTTCTCAAATTAACAACTCCTTCGGTGGTCCTGATCGGTGATATCAACATTGACATTAAGACTGACAACATTGATAGTCACGCAGATGAGTATTTAACCTGTGCTGCCAGTAACGGACTTCTTCCAGCTCATCAGTTTCCGACTCGGCTCACAAACTGTTTAGACCACATTTTATTGAAAACAAATAAATCCGCTACGACTTTCGTTATTAAATCATCCATAACAGATCACGAACCGCTGCTATTGTTTCTACAAACCAGTAGTGCCAAATCAGATGTGACCCGCACTAGATCAAAAATAAACTACGAAGCCGCTATAGAGAATATCAAAAAACATGACTGGTCTCCAATGCTGTCAATCTCAGATCCTAATAATGCTGCAGATGCATTAATAGGTAATCTCTCCTCTATTATCCTAAAGCACACCCGGGAGCAATCTGTTCCAAGGAGAGAACGTAATCTTAAGCCCTGGATTACGCCGGGCCTACTCCGCTGTATACGGCACCGTGATCGCATGCATGTCAAACTCAAAAAGTCGGATGATAATTTAATATTAAAAACCACCTACACTCGCTATCGCAATTTCTGCAATTCGCTGCTGAGAAAACTTAAGCGCTCGTATGAAAAAGAACAGTTTCATAATGCAAAAAATAATGTTAAAGCTACTTGGAATGTTATTAAGAAAGTTTCAGATCTTCAAACTCAATCTTCGCCCTCTTTTGATCTATTGCATATATTTGATAATCCTAAGTCCTCGCTTAATCATGTCAACAACTTTTTTGCTAATGTTGGCAGTAGTTTGGCGTCAAAATTTAAATCACCCTCATTGGAACCCAATTCGGTGTCGCTTTCAAATTCGTGTAGCTCAATGGCCCTCTTCGAGGTTACCGAAGACGATGTTGACTCCATTATTTTGGGTCTTAGGTCTGATTGTGCTACTGGGTTAGACTGTATACCGTCTAAAATAATAAAGGCCTCGAGATGCGTATTAGTTCCGGTTATTACACATGTCTGTAATTTATCTATAATGGCTGGTGTCTTTCCAACGGCGTTTAAGAAAGCAGTGGTTCACCCCATTCACAAATCTGGGCGCAGAGATGACGTTAATAATTATCGTCCAATCTCGATTCTAACAGCGATGTCTAAGATCCTAGAACGAATACTGAATAAGAACCTGATCAGTTTTCTCGAGACCAACAATATCTTAGCGAACAACCAATATGGGTTCAGAAATGGGGTTAGTACCGAAGACGCAGTTATGGATTTGTCTAGTCACGTGGCTAGAACACTTGATGGAAAACGCAAGTGCCTGGGAATTTTCCTAGATCTTTCAAAGGCATTTGACACCGTTTCTGCCCAAGCCTTATTGAGTAAAATGGCAAGCATCGGTATTCGTGGACACCCTTTGAAAATCTTCGCAGATTATCTTAGAGAACGTACCCAAATAGTGAAAATCGGCCCACATTTCAATCACATACGGCGTCCCGCAAGGCAGTATTCTGGGGCCTACTCTCTTTCTCATTTACATCAATAACCTCTGCAAACTGCCTCTCGAAAATTGTAAGATATTTACATATGCGGATGACACTGCCCTTGTTGTAGATGGTGATGACTGGCCCCAGACATACCAAAACGCCGAGACTGCGCTATCCGCCGTAATGAAATGTTTGGCTGACAACTTGCTAACCTTAAATGTTGATAAATCGGTATATGTTCCATTTTCCATTCGGTCAAATCTGTGTCCCCCAAACTCCTTTACCATAAAAGCGCATGCCTGCGGATCCTTTACACAGTGTAGCTGCCTCTTCCTCGCTAAATCCACTTGTGTAAGGTACCTAGGAGTACTCATCGATCAGCATCTCAACTGGCACCCCCATATAGCCAAAGTCACGTCCCGTATCCGTAAGCTAATATATGTTTTCAAGAAGTTACGAAGCTCTGCTGATAATGAAACGCTAAAATTAGTATATTTTGCCCTATGCCGGTCTGTTCTAACGTACTGCTTGCCCGTCTGGGGTGGTGCCACCCAAAATGTATTTATCCGCCTTGAGAGAGCGCAGAGAGCTGTCCTTAAGGTTATGCACTCTCTTCCACGTAGGTATCCCACTGTGCAGCTCTATGTCGATTGCAAGGTGCTCACAGTCAGGCAACTTTATGTGCTCCTGTCGACCCTCCGCAAACACTCTGCCCGCCCCCCAAGGGAACCGACTGGCAGGCTTAAGCATAACGTTTTTCCCCACGAACGCCATAGAACTACCTTTGCCAAACGCCAATTCTACGTTAATAGCACTAACATGTACAACCTCCTAAATAAAAAGTTTAAAATTTATTCATGCCATAAATATAAATGCAAAAATTTACTTAGAGATTATCTCCAAACACTAAGTTATGATGACACTGAGGATCTTCTGCTAGGTAATTTACAATGATATATTATAATATAATATACATCTATATATTATATCATAAGGTACTATAAATATAAATATAAGTCTAAATCTAATCATAAATGGATGTGTACTGGCCACACCACATTCTCACTCATCACACACACCCTACACCTACACACCACATACACACTTACTCACTACACACACACACACACATACACACACTCAGACCTTACATTCAACTCGCCGCACAGTTAAACGTTTTTCATGTTGTGTTTTCTTTAGATAGTTTATATCCTGTTTTCTTTTACAACATTTGCTTATTACTGTAACGTCCCGATCTATTATACTATGGCTTTGTCTTGTTTACTACTGAGAATCACTGACTCCTAAGACACAGGCATATACACCTAGTTTAGGAGTCAGGGAATTAAAATGATTGGGACATAGTTATAAGCCTACCTATATGATTAGTTTTTATTTCTTGTACGGTGATGGCTTTGGTGAAATAAATAATTTATTTATTATTTTATTTATAACTGCAAATTGTAAAAACCAAAGAAAATTAGAATCTAGCGCAATCTGCGCCTATTTTGGCGCATCCCCATTTAAAATCACATTATAATCTATACCTACCCGCGGTGGATACGAGTATATTGGCTACCAGCAGCTCTTGCGGCAGTTTCGGCGGCCAATGCCGACAGCGAGGGTAATTTTGGTCGGTTTTGCGCTATTCGTTTTTGTTCTTTATGTAATTATTTATTCACAATGCATTACCTTAAGCATACCGATTACATTAGAATTTGGAAGACTGCCAGTAATAAGCACAATACCGCGTGCTTGTAGACATGTATTACAGTATTATTCCACATAGCTGTGACCCGATAACGAGGGAGAACTCAAGATTAAGTAATTCTCTTACATCTACCTTTCATTTTCAATCACTCTCAGGAACTATGGGCCGCGAAGACCCACCAGGCAACTTCGACAGGCACAAAGGAAGCCTGTTCCGCGTGGATGGGTCCAAGATCACGAAGGTGGCAGACCGGATCACCGTCTCCAACGGCCTGGCTTGGGACCTCAAGCAGAAGGCTATGTACTACACCGACTCCATGGAGAAGAACATCAGGAGATACGATTATGATGTGGAAACTGGAGAGATTTGTGAGTACACACAACTTTTATTGTAGAGAAAATGATGCTTCTTGATGTGGTAACACGTCTTATTCGTATTAGTATGACCCTTAGTATACTAGTAGAGACTTTTAACAAATGTATAGTAGTTATTCCTGAATTAATGAAGGCTGATACGTGATAACATTTTCGTTTTTCCAAATTTTATCAATAATTCGTTTTTGAGATTGGCTTCCTCCTTGATGCACTTTGTGTTTTTAGCTTATAAGATGTACATTTGTCGTTGGTATCGTCTGATAACTTTATTCTATACTATAAGTAATTTTAATCCTTGGATAAAAGATACTGGACAAATCGGGGAATCTGGCTCTTAGCGCAGGTTTTCCACCAACTATCAGCCAATGTGCTTTACACATCTTGATTGCGAGAAAAATTATGTAGAATCAAACATTTATAAAATTGTCACAGAAATTGTGATTAAAAAAAACCCTCAACAGTCTACAGACCCTGGTATTGTTGTATGCCCCTAAACGTTCTAACTAACCAACCCCATGTCTTTTCAGCCAATTTGAAACACGTCTTTGATTTCGACAAAAACAATGTAGAAGGTGTTCCCGATGGCACAACCATAGACACAGACGGTAATCTATGGGTGGCCTGTTTCGACGGCTCAAGCGTCATCAAAATCAACCCCAGGACCGGCGAACTGCTGCAAAAAGTGCCAATTCCGGCATTACAAGTTACTTCGGTTACTTTTGGGGGGCCCAACTACGATATTTTGTTCGTTACTACCGCCAGTTTGAATATAAGTGGACCCCAGGATCCCCCATGCGGCGCCACGTTCATGGTCACTGGCTTGGGGGTCAAAGGATTCCCCAATGTTAATTTTAAGCTGTAATTTTGTTATTCAATCATGTTTTATATGCAAACTAAGTATGTCTAATTTCATCCGATTTTTTGAGATCTTAAAATTTTATTGAATAATCAGATTTTTATAAATTGTATATCTCATTATATTAGTTATTGTATTAAGTTTATAAATTGTCAAAAATTTATAAAGAATAACTTCGCAAAAGTGGCACTAAGAAGATCGTTATTAGACTGAATATTATTGTAATTTTACGATATTTTAACGTTTATAAAGACATTATACCATGTTGAATGTATTGTTGTTTATCTCGTGTTTTTTAATCACAATGTATTGAGAAACTATTTTAAAATATACATATTTGTATGTATTTCGCCTTTTTACTTAACAACCTGTTCTATTTGTTTTTTTTTATAGTTATACATATTTCTTATAAGGTAAAAACAAAATGACAAACTCTAAACCGACAAATTACGTGTCCGTCAGGATGAACGGTCACTAGGCGTATTCAACGTATCTATTTGTGCCCAAGAATCGCTTCCCTATTGCTTCTATTTGCTTCCTATTCTCAAACAATTGCTTCCATCGTATTCTAGAAGAAAAAAAACATTTTAAGGGTTCATTCTGATGTCAGTACGGGCCGGTCACCGAGTCGTAGTGTCCGTCCCTGATAAATATAATTATTGAAATTCACAGTGGCTGTTAACTACTTCCAGTTTACTTCTAGCAATGTTTTACGGTTATTAAGTAACTATCACGGCAATAAAGATATCAACGAAAGTATAGTTTATCAATAGTTAAGTGACTGATAAACAAATATAGCAAAACTCTAATATAATAACATTGAAGTTATGCTTGAGTAGACGATAAATATATCATGTCATGTTGTACCGGTTGCATACAGCTAAGTATACCGTTATTAAAAATAAGTACCTGTTGTATTTAGAGACAAAAAAACATACAAATGTAACAAACGCCTTTTAAGATGATATTTCAATTCTTTACTTCCTAATTTTGATATTCTTGACTGCTTGCATGAATTTTTACTTTAAATTATCTAATATAATAACTTTATGACTAATTGCACGCCGAATTTAAAGGCAGAATAAGAGATCTGTAATTATCTATACCTTATTTACGCAAATAAATGCTTTTGTTTTTTTTTTTTTAGGGAGAGTGTTCTTATAGGCGCTACCTGGTTCACTAATGTTTCTCCAATACACTATTAACATTTTTTTAGTTTACAACCAGCGTTTCGTTCTGTTTACTTCACAAACAACTAACCGTATTTTACTATTTCGTTTAGGTGAGTAAAATAAATTCATCTATGAGTTAACTCCCATGAGTGAACAAGTCGAAACAGAGATGAACTATGTAGTTTTACTCATGTTCACTCATGAGTTAACTCATGGGTGAACACGTATTACTCAGAGGTGAACTAGTTTTACCCAGAGGTAAACAAGTTTATCCAGAGGTGAACAAGTTTATCCAGAGGTGAACAAGTTTATCCAGAGGTGAACAAGTGTATCCAGAGGTGAACAAGTTTTATCCAGAGGTGAACTAATTTTACTCAGAGGTGAACAAGTTAATCCAGAGGTGAACTAGTTTTACCCAGTCGTGAACTAGTTTTACCCAGATGTGAATTAGTTTAACCGAGAGGTGAACAAGTTTATCCAGAGGTGAACAAGTTTATCCAGAGGTGAACTAGTTTCATCCAGAGGTGAACAAGTTTATCCAGAGGTGAACTAGCTTTACCCAGTCGTGAACTAGTTTTACCCAGAGGTGAACTAGTTTTACCCAGAGGTGAACAAGTTTATCCAGAGGTGAACAAGTTTATCCAGAGGTGAACAAGTTTATCCAGAGGTGAACTAGTTTTATCCAGAGGTGAACCAGTTTATCCAGAGGTGAACTAGTTGTATCCAGAGGTGAACTAGTTTCATCCAGAGGTGAACAAGTTTTATCCAGAAGTGAACTAATTTTACTCAGAGGCGAACAAGTTTATCCAGAGGTGAACTAATTTTACTCAGAGGCGAACAAGTTTATCCAGAGGTGAACTAGTTTTACCCAGTCGTGAACAAGTTTATCCAGAGGTGACCTAGTTTTACCCAGAGGTGAACAAGTTTATCCAGAGGTGAACAAGTTTATCCAGAGGTGAACTACACTGGTCAGCCAATAAACCGAGCCACCCGCTACCTAGGAACTCAAGTATAAAACTTACAACTATCATAGTTATACCTACAAAAAGTGGTGTATTCCCGTTCGTCCCCTCGACTTCGTCCCCCGAGGGGGACGAACGGGAATTTACAAAAATAATATTTAATTTGTTCCCGATCGTCCCAATCCTAATTCAAGAGGGGACGAATGGGAATATGTTCTTCGATTAGTGCCATTCGTCCACTAAAAAGGTTGTCGAACGTCTAATTTTTTATTGAAAGAAGTAAACTACACGGTTCTTTTTTATATTTTTATTTGTTTTTCTAGGTATTTAAAAATCATAACACTTACGCCAAGAGAACCTTACATGATTTGCCTAATCCGCAGTTGTTGTGTTTTGATTTTTATTTCAAATTTGTTTTTTTTTACCAATTTAAATCACCAGTCTTATATTATTTGGTGGGAGCAATAGACCTAAAAAAAAGAATTAATAGATTATTCCCATTCGTCCCCCCAAAAAATTTAGAGGGACCATCGGGAAAATAAATAACGAACGGGAATACCCGCAAAAAGTGCGTTTCATGGTGATTAAAATGACTACAAATTAATTCGAAAGTACCCTCAACTCACATTGTAGTCAAGCAACAAACACAATGCTAACGATTTGCTCTGTTTTCACCAGAGTATGAAATTAGCGTTGTTTTTCTCTACAATGAGGGAAGTCGGAGATTTCTTATCATTTCTTTAGTTTTTGTCCATCGTTTGCTCAGACGCGTGTGTTTTTGCTACTTTTTTCGATTAATAATGGATACAACACCTCAGGAAGCAGCTCAAGCTGTAGCATTACTTCAAGCAGGCATTGCGCAACGTGAAGTCGCTCGAAGGCTTCGAATCAGCAGATGTTCGGTGCAACGAGTTTACAGACGATACCTAGAGACTGGAGCATTCGATCGCCGTCCAGGTACGGGCAGACCTAGGGCTACATCAGCAGCAGATGATCGTTATATCCACCTTACTGTTCTGCGAAATCGCCACCTCAACGCAGTTCAAGTCCAACAAAGTCTGCGTGACGAACGCCAAGTGGTCATAAGTTCAGATACCGTCAGAAGGAGACTTGCTCAACGGAACCTGACCCCAAAAAAATAGTTTAAAAAAACTAAAAAACACGCTTTTTATAGAAAACCGAACTAAAAATAGAAAATAAATTTTACTTTTTAAAAAGCGTGGGGTGCATGGTGGTTGTGAATATTATCTTAAAAAGCTTTTTATTTCCTACTTTTTAGTTCGAATTAATGTATTGTCATCGGTCCTCGATAAATCTACAAAGTTTGAACGAAATCTGGCCGTTTAAAGTGGGTCAAAATCGCTTCCAAATCAGTCGGTTACAAACATACATACAAGTGAAGCTAATATAAAGCGTGTAAAAATAAGGATAATGGGAAACTATTATCAAATTATTGCATTGTCATCGGTCCTTGAGACGTGTGCAAAGTTTCAAGTTGATCAGACTTTTAGAAACCGGTGAAAATTAAGCTCAAAGATTCCGTTACATACATACATACATACATAGATACAACCTGAGCTAATAAAAGCGTGTTAATACAACCCGAGCTAATAAAAGCGTGTTAAAAAAAGAGCTGCAACAGGCCCAGCATTAACGGTAGCACACCGTCGAGCACGACTTGAATTTGCTCGAGAGCATAGGGATTGGACATTAGAGCAGTGGAGTAATGTACTCTTCACTGATGAGACCAGGGTGAGTCTACATGGAAGTGATCGACGTCAGAGAGTATATCGTCGCCCTGGAGAACGTTATTCTCAGTGTTGCATCGAGGAAACTGTTGCTTATGGAGGAGGATCTGTAATGGACAAAGAATGAAAAAGATATTAATGATGCCATAGGAAAAATTATAGAATGGACTACATGTAACAACTTAAAATTAAATTTCAATAAAACCAACATAATGATATTTCGTAATAGAGTTGCGCAGTTTAGTGACATTAACATCAAATACTCAAATAAAAAAGTCATTCACGTGGAAACTACAAAATTTTTAGGAAAACACACATTGAGAACTTATGCCTAAAACTGAACCAACAATCGTATGCTTTACATATTATGCTTTCCAAAATGGCCGATATGTCCACTGTACTGTCTGCATATCATGGCTATGTGGGATCCATAATAAGATATGGAATAATGTTTTGGGGACATTCTGTACATAAGGATGATGCTTTTAAAGCTCAGAAGAGATGTGTCCGATCCATATGTAAACTCCAGCAAACTGACAGTTGTAAAGAATATTTTAAACATCTCAAAATACTGACACTTCCATGTATATATATTTATGAAATTATAAATTTTGTTAGAGCTAACTTTACTTTTTTTGAAAAATTTAAAAGCAAACGACACATTGGCAAAAATTGTTGTCCTAATAATAAAACAACTATTCTAAATAATAGTATATTTTGCATGGCTCCCCGTATATACAATCACCTACCCAAATATTTGATGGAGCTGTCATCGTCTAATATGTTCAAAAATAAACTAAAATCTTTTTTAATATATAAAGCATAGGTACTACAGCGTATCTGAATATCTGCAGGACACATTATAGGATTTATTTACTTGTATTAATCTAAGACTATTGATCTCATTCTTAATTATTATTTTTCTCTCTTTTGTTTAGTCTTCTATTGTATTTTGCATACCGGAAGGTAAAATATGGTGATACCAAGATTGTGATAATACATGAATGTAAAATATCTGCACATTATTTACCCATATTTGCGAATAAATAAATTTGAATTTGAATGGTCTGGGGCGGCATCTCGTTAACCTTTTGACCGCCACAGTCGTGTATAGACGACAAACCAAAATGTGCCCAGCACGCCACGGTCGCGACTGGGCGACAAAATTAAAGGATAAATTCGGAGCTTGGCGCTGAGGGCACGCTTTTTCATTTTTGACGTGGCGGTCAAAAGGTTAACAGCACATACAGCGTTAGTTTTCATCGAACCGACGGGCCGTACACGTGGACTGACTTCTCATCGCTACATTATT
The DNA here is from genome assembly GCA_951799385.1 of Hyppa rectilinea. Classification (NCBI taxonomy): domain Eukaryota; kingdom Metazoa; phylum Arthropoda; class Insecta; order Lepidoptera; family Noctuidae; genus Hyppa; species Hyppa rectilinea. Next base: position 697,101 of record OX637315.1, on the reverse strand, counting down.
GAAATCCTCGCAGACCATGTGGTACCTTACGCAGGATATATCGGACAGGATATGCAATTGATGCATGATAATGCACGGCCTCATGTTGCTCATGTGGTGACCCAGTATCTACGCGACGTCAGCATTCGTACGATGGACCGGCCAGCTCGAAGCCCGGACCTGAATCCGATAGAACACTTATGGGATGAGCTGAAACGTCGGGTTCGAGCCCGGGTACCTGCTCCAACAAGGCTTCCAGAGCTGCGAATCGCAATTGAAGAGGAGTGGAATACAACTCCTCAAGATTTTATCGTCAGGCTCGTAAGGTCGATGAATACAGGGATGCTGGCAGTTATCCGAGCAAGGGGAGGGAATACGGAATATTGATCAAAAACTTTTGTTGATTTTATCTTTGTTTTTGGTTTTAATTTTTTTTTTCACTTTATCATAACTAGCGATTGCCACGACTGGAAGACGACTCTTCTTTGTAAAGTCCTTAATAAACACTGAAATATTGGTTAAACCCAATGAGTTTCCTTTCATTTTAATCACCATGAAACGCACTTTCTGTAGGTACAACTTTGATAATTGTAGGTTTTTTAGTTTTTGAGAAAATCGAATTAGAGTGCCTAGGTAGCGGGTGGCTCGGTTTATTTGCTGTCCAGTGTAGTTTTACCCAGTCGTGAACTAGTTTAATCAGATATGAATTAGTTTTACCGAGAGGTGAACAAGTTTATCCAGAGGTGAACTAGTTTATCCGGAGGTAAACAAGTTTATCCAGAGGTGAACTAGTTTTATCATGTTCCTGTGTATCGTAAACATGTTCAGAACCAAATTAGTTTTTTACTGGTCAGGTTCAAAACCAAACTAGTGTTTTACTAGCCAGGTTCAAAACCAAACTGGTTTTTTACTAGTCAGGTTCAAAACCAAACTAGTTTTTTACTAGCCAGGTTCAAAACTAAACTAGTTTTTTACTAGTCAGGTTCAGAACCAAAGTTTTTACTAACCAAGTTCAAAGCCGAACTAGTTTTTTACTAGGTAGGTCAAAAACTGAACTAGTTTTTTACTAGTTAGGTTCAATACCGAACTAGTTTTATTACTAGGCAGGTCAAAGTCAAAGTCAAAACATTTATTTCAAATAGGTCCAAGAGAGGCACTTTTGAACGTCAAAAATGAACAAGAAATAGAATTGATTCTAGTCGCCCCTCCCAAAAGGTAGTTTCGTGTGGAGAAGAATGGGCAAGAAACTCCACCGTTACTCTTTTAAAATGTTTCACAATGTTTTGTATACATGTATTATAACATTTTATGTGAAGACGATGCACCCAGAATAAAAACAATAAGTACACCAAAAAGGTGAAAAGAAAAACGCATGTAGCAGTGGCAAATAAACATAATTATGTCATAAGTACATGGTGCTCACATATTTACAAACATTCTAAAAGTTAACAATAATAAATTAATCAATGTGTGAGATGTTATTCCAATATAATAAAATAATATGGTACAAATTATAAATTATTACCTAATTTACTTAGCAACCAGTTTGATTTTGTCTAGACACTAGATTGTCCTGTGGAGCAGGACCAGCATGTTTCCAAGCATCCTTATCTTTGATATAATCTGTCAAATACTGAACTAGTCTTTTACTAGCCAGGTTCAAAACCAACTAGTTTTTTAATAGGAAGGTTCAAAACCGAACTAGTTTTTTACTTGCCAGGTTCAGCGTGGGGTGCTTTTAAAGATAATATTCACCACCACCATGCACCCCACGCTTTTTAAAAAGTAAAATTGTAACGAAGTAAACAATGCGCGCACGCTTAAAGCAATCGTCCACCCGTGGCACACGCGTAAGGTCTCATCGCATACGATCGCATACACACACAGACGCGCCCCGAGCAGGTATAAAAGACGTGCCTGGCCCTCCTAGCTCAGTTAATATCGACCCAGCCAACCCCCCTGTTGCTCTCTCTCAATGACGCACTAAGCCTAGGCCCGAACCCCGCAGGGGGTGCCCTTAGTGAACGATCATTTAATTTTATCCTTAGTTTGTAAGCCCTGGCTGGGGGCCTTAAAGTAATTTTTGGCCACCACAGGATAGTCCGGTTAAGCAGTCAACAGCCTCCCTAGGCTGATCTGCGAGTGGTCATATCAAAAAAAAAAAAAAAAATCCTAGCTCAGTTCAACTCTGCAAGGGCTTTGTATTCGATGATTCGGAACTATTCCCTGGCAAGTTGAGCGCTCTGCTTATAATACGTCACGCTTGGTGGTACTTTCGTAACACGGAATATTACCGGTGTGTCATATTGTTCGTGGAGTTATTTTGCTTTTAGCGCTTCACGCTACTATTTATTATTTGCTAGCTTACTTGCTTATTGTTTCTCATATTTGTTTAATTTCATGTTTGCTTGTTTCATGTATAACTAAGTACGTTACATACCTTTTTTCTAATCATTGCATAAACATAGTTTTAAATCGCCTAGCTTGCATTAGTTTATTAGCTTAACTTTTTGTTTGTGTTACCTACTTACCTACCTTCTAATTTCAATATTGGCTTACGCAATTTTTTCCTTACTACCCCCGTTAATTTTGTGTGACATTCTTGTGTTTTGTATGTTATTTCAAATATAGGTTTTAAGTATTTCTCCCTGGAGTATTATTTACGAAGAACCCCATTACAAATTGACGCCCCAACGTGGATCCTCCAAAGAAACACCTTAGACCTAGACCAACAAAACAAACACAGAGGTTTACTATACAGGACTACCCGCAGAAAGGAAAGAAAAAGGATATAATGGATAGTAAGAGTGGTTCTGCTTCATCTTCATCGTCAATAACTATGTCCAGTGAACAGTTCCAACAACTACTCACAGCAGTGGCTTCAGGGTCAAATTTAATTTAATTTATTTATTTATTTCAGATAATTATAATCCATATTTTGTTAGCATAACGGTCAAAGCATAACGGTTCCATGGTAAGATGTCCGGTAAAATTTAATGGCAATAAGAGGGCTTCTGAGGTCGAGTCTTTTCTAGCAGCGGTGCGTGTGTTCAAGAAGGTTGAGCATATAGAAGACGAAGACGTTTTAACAGGGCTGCCATTGATCTTAACAAATGATGCTGCTACTTGGTGGCAAGGTATTAAGAACCAAGGTAAAAACAAGGAGTCAGTTCGAAGAACGCTTGCGACACGCATTTGCACCCAAGAAGTTGGCATTCAAAGTATACCAAGAGATAGTGGGAAAAAGCAAAAGAAGGATATATTAACAGAAATATTTGTGGCGGAAAAGCGTGCCCTCATAGCTGAATTACCAACACCAGGTCATACTGAACAGCAAGAGATAGATTTAGTATTTGGCCAAATTCGTTTTGAGATCAGAGAAAAATTATCTAGAGAATCTATAGATAGTTTCGATGATTTATTAGAGAAAGCTAGAGAGATTGAGCGAAATTTAGGTGAAAGAGCTGAAGAGAAACAGACGTCGAAAGCAATAGAAAGCACACCCAAGGGGAAAACTAGATGCAATTACTGCAGACTTCCAGGACACACTTCAGATGTCTGTAGAAAACGCCTGAAGGCTGAGCAACAGAAACCTGCAGTGAAGCCAGCGGAAACTAAACTTGATGATAAAGTGAAGCCAAAATTTTCATGCTACGGATGCGGTGAACCAGGTGTCGTGAGAAACCGTTGTCCGAAGTGTAATGATCAGCGCATAGGAACAGAAGAAATCAATTTCTGTTCTATAAATACTCCAAGTATCAGATGCCTTCGACCGATAGTGCCAATTAGTATTGGAGATATAAAGGGTACTGGATTCGTAGATACATGTGCTAGATCAAGTGTAGCCTCATATCAGCTTTTCGTTTGCTTGAAGCAAGAAGGATATGACTTCGAAAAGGAAACCATGAACATAACGTTCGCTGATGGTATACCAAAAATTCAGACTGTCTTGACTGTTACAGCGCCTGTTAATATTTATGGAAAAGTGATCAATACTTCTTTCATTGTTATGCCTCATGCCAAAAGTAACAAGACATTACTGGGAGTTGGTTTTATCGAAGATGCCATGATGGTTCTTAACTTACCTCAGTTAACATGTAGGTTCCTTGATGATCCTGCAAAAGTATATGACTTAAAACAAGAAGACATTTGCGAGACAATGATCGCCGATTTAATTTCCATCGCTTGCTTACCTGAAATCATTTCACCAATGTCTACTTCACCTGAAAAAGTCATTACTCCGAAATCGATAACATCGAGTCTTGTCGAACAAAATTTGATCCGTCCGTATGGTCCCGTGATGAGAGTGTCTTCTCCTGACGTATTAGAAAATGCACCTGTACAATCGCAAAGTGAGCCGTTAGTTGGCAAAGACGCACCCACTAATATGGAGATTTGTCAAGCAAGTGCAGCACGTCCACAGACACCCATGTATGGTCCGCTAGTATCAATTGAATTTTCTACTCCGCCGAATAAGCGCCGACGACTGTTTGATGGCCATTCTCCAGTAATAGATGCATTGTATCAAGATGCTAGAAGGTCTTTAGATGAAAACGCCACAGAATTGTCACCAGACTCCAGATCTTTGTTCAATTCACCTAGTACGGATATTTCAGCTATAGACGCCGAAAGGTTTGACTGTGTTCTAAGCAATGAGGAGTTTATACGTTTGCAAAATCTTTTAGAGAAGAATGCAAATACATTTGTTCCTAATGGAAAACCTACAACCCAGACGGAGCACTTTATTGACACAGGAAATCACAGACCAATTTCCGTCCCACCGTATCGCTTATCGCCTGCGAAAACTCAAATCCTGAAAGATGAAGTAAGCAAGATGCTTGCAGAAGGGATAATAGAACCGTGCAACTCTCCGTGGTCTGCACCTGTAGTTATGGTTCCTAAGAAAGATGGTGGAACACGAGTTTGCATTGACTATCGTCAACTCAATGCAATTACTATACCAGATGTCTATCCACTACCTCGTATAGATGATCTGTTACATGATGCTAAGCCAACACCGTATATGTCTACTATAGATTTACGCGCAGGTTACTGGCAAATTATGTAGAGTAAAGCAGGAAGACCAATGCAAGACTGCTTTTGTTACACCATTCGGCATGTACAAGTTTTTACGGATGCCCTTTGGTTTGCGCAATGCACCAGCCACTTTCCAACGATTGATGGATAGTTTCCGCGTGTCTCTGAGCCACGTTAAACTGTGTGTTTTTATCGACGATCTCATCGCCCTGTCTACAACATTTGAGCAACATCTAAACGATCTTCAAGATGTCTTCTCCCGACTTCAAGAATATAACTTGACAGCCAATAAGGAAAAGTGCAAATTCTGTTGTTCGAGGGTTAAGTACCTGGGACATTATATTACCCCAAAAGGACTGGAAATGGATCCTAACAAAGTCAGTGCGATTGTAAACATGACTGCACCTACCAACTTAAAGCATTTACTATCGTTCTTGCAAATGTGTTCTTGGTACAGAAGATTCATTCCTGGATTTGCTAAAGTCGCTGAGCCCTTAACCCGTCTAACCAAGAAACAAGCTAAATGGCTTTGGGAGAACGAACAAGAAGGTGCCTATGTGAAACTGAAAGAACTTCTTACGACTAGTCCCATATTGGCTCAAGCAGATGACTCTTAGCCTTATATAATTAAAACCGATGCCAGCAACTACGCAATCGGTGCAGTTCTCGTGCAGGGGGAGGGTGAACAGGAACACCCCGTAGAATACGCCAGTCGATTGCTAAATCAAGCTGAAAGAAATTATTCTACGACTGAACGCGAGGCACTCGCCGTTGTATGGGCGCTTAATAAGTTTAGAGGATATATAGAAGGGACGCCTATTACAATCCTGACGGACCACCAGGCTCTCAAATGGTTAATGTCGTTAAAATCCCCAACTGGACGACTAGCAAGATGGGCGCTCCAGTTACAGCCGTATGATATCACAGTAAAATACATCACTGGGAAGACGAACGTCGTAGCTGATGATTTATCTCGCCCTAATTGTGATACTGACACTAAAGAAAACTGTGGAATATGTAGTATTGTGATAGATACGCCAAGGAAGAATCCTAAAGAAGTAAGAGAGGCACAAATGAAGGACAAAAACATAGAGAAGATAGTAAAGGCATTTGAAAGTAATAATGATGAAGAAGCACGATACTGGTGTCAAAAAGGTTACGTTATGAATAATGGTTTACTATATCGCTACAACCCTGATGGTGATAGTGATAATAGTCAGATTCTTGTGCCAGAACATGAACAAACCAATGTTATATCAGCATATCATGATGAACCTACTGCCGGTCATTATGGTACAGAGAAAACGTTTGCTAGAATAGCTCAACGTTATTATTGGAAAGGCATGAGGAAGGACATCGAAAATTACATTCGAAACTGTCTGACATGCCAGAGATACAAACCGTCTAATATGAAACCAGCTGGACTCCTTCAAACAACTGCAATGAATAAAAGATTTGAAGTAGTTGCTTTTGATCTCTTTGGCCCATTACCTGCGTCAACCAATGGAATGACCTGGATATTCATCGTTGAAGATCTCGCGTCTAGATGGGTAGAACTATTCCCACTAGAACATGCAACTGCAACTAATTGCGCGATGACTCTCATTAATGAGATATTTTTGAGATACGGCATGCCACGAAGAATAATCAGTGACAATGGCACACAATTTGTTAGCGCTGTTATGCAGCAAGTAGCCTATTGCCTTGACATTAAGCATGCATTTACGCCCGTTTATCATCCTGAAACGAATTCGGTAGAACGTCGCAACCGAGATCTTAAAACCCAGCTCGCCATACTTGTAGGAGATGATCATCGGACCTGGTCAGAGAAATTACCAAGCATTCGATTTGCGATGAACACTGCAGTTTGTTCTTCCACTAAGCATACTCCAGCATACCTAACATTCGGTCGAGAATTAAGAACGCCCGACGATAATGCACACGATCTACGCGAAATAATTTCATCAGAAAATTTCATTCCTGAAATTACACCTAAACTGTTAGTATTAGCAGAAACATTAAAAAGAGTTAAGGAAGTACAAGAAGGAAAAGAAGAAAAGCGAAAGGAATATGTAGATAAAAGCAGAAGACCTAGCCCTAAATATAAACCTGGAGATCGAGTTCTCGTTGACACACACACCCTCAGTAAGACCGTCCAAGGATTCAGCTCAAAACTTGCCCCACGTCGAGATGGCCCATATATAATTTTGAAGAATCACGGACCCAACTCTTACCATGTCGCCGACCCTAAAACACCAAATCAGAGTGTTGGGCTATATCATTAATCTGCATTACGCCCTTTCCAGAGTGACACTGATAGTCCACTACCAGCGCCAGCTCAGCCAATTCGAAAGCGTGGAAGACCACCTAAAACAGCAGACCCACTTACCTCTGCTGAAGTTACAACCACAAAACTTCTGAAACCCATTCGAGGACGACCACGAAAGGATACTTCGAGTCTGCCTTCCTCGTCGAGACGTCTTCGGAGCCAGAGGGGGAGATTATAACGAAGTAAACAATGCGCGCACGCTTAAAGCAATCGTCCACCCGTGGCACACGCGTAAGGTCTCATCGCATACACACACAGACGCGCCCCGAGCAGGTATAAAAGACGTGCCTGGCCCTCCTAGCTCAGTTCAACTCTGCAAGGGCTTTGTATTCGATGATTCGGAACTATTCCCTGGCAAGTTGAGCGCTCTGCTTATAATACGTCACGCTTGGTGGTACTTTCGTAACACGGAATATTACCGGTGTGTCATATTGTTCGTGGAGTTATTTTGCTTTTAGCGCTTCACGCTACTATTTATTATTTGCTAGCTTACTTGCTTATTGTTTCTCATATTTGTTTAATTTCATGTTTGCTTGTTTCATGTATAACTAAGTACGTTACATACCTTTTTTCTAATCATTGCATAAACATAGTTTTAAATCGCCTAGCTTGCATTAGTTTATTAGCTTAACTTTTTGTTTGTGTTACCTACTTACCTACCTTCTAATTTCAATATTGGCTTACGCAATTTTTTCCTTACTACCCCCGTTAATTTTGTGTGACATTCTTGTGTTTTGTATGTTATTTCAAATATAGGTTTTAAGTATTTCTCCCTGGAGTATTATTTACGAAGAACCCCATTACAAAATTTATTTTCTATTTTTAGTTCGGTTTTCTATAAAAAGCGTGTTTTTTAGTTTTTTTAAACTATTTTTTATTTCCTACTTTTTAGTTCAAATTAATGTATTGTCATCGGTCCTCGATAAATCTACAAAGTTTGAACGAAATCTGGCCGTTTAAAGTGGGTCAAAATCGCTTCCAAATCAGTCGGTTACAAACATACATACAAGTGAAGCTAATATAAAGCGTGTAAAAATAAGGATAATGGGAAACTATTATCAAATTATTGCATTGTCATCGGTCCTTGAGACGTGTGCAAAGTTTCAAGTTGATCAGACTTTTAGAAACCGGTGAAAATTAAGCTCAATGATTCCGTTACATACATAGATACAACCCGAGCTAACAAAGCGTGTTAATACAACCCGAGCTAATAAAAGCGTGTTAAAAAGAGCTGCAACAGGCCCAGCATTAACGGTAGCACACCGTCGAGCACGACTTGAATTTGCTCGAGAGCATAGGGATTGGACATTAGAGCAGTGGAGTAATGTACTTGTAGTGACGCAGTACCTGTCACATGATTACCAGTTACCATATATTATTATACCACCATACATACCTCCGAACCAGTTACCTTGAACCACCTTTTACCTCATACCACCGAACCAGTACCTTACCACGTTTTGACAACCCCGCAAGAAACAGTGAGAGTGAAGCAAACATCATGATAAAGAAATATAAATGTAAACACCGATGCGGCACGAGCGTCATCACAACGCCGCGCCGCACACGTTCGCCGGTTTACTTTGGAAGGAGCTGTTTGTAAGCGCAAGCAGAGCAAGCAGAAAGCACCAACATCCTCCGCGTCTTCACTGCACACGTCGGGACCTCGCAGATGGACACATGACGCTGACGACACACGCGTCCCGCGGATCGGCAGGCAGTCTTCTCTCGACGGCGGCACCTGGGGGAAAAGGACCGCGCTCGACGCGCGACTCCTATTTATGCTTTCGCGGCTTCGCGGCAAAAATAGTGTCGTGTGCAAAACAGCGCCCCGCGCCCCGCGCGCTTGCCGCCCTTCGGCGCGTCGCTATTGGTCAAAAATGATTGGACAGTAAAACTTGTTATTGTATATAAAGTAGTGTATTTTAGAAATTAAATCAGTCTGTAAAAGTCAGTTATTCAATTCTTTGTGACGAGTTATTATTTCCAAGTACCTATCAACCCTGTGCGTGCCCAACCACTAAATTGGTGACCCCGCAAAACCGAACACGAACTGAAGCCGAAGCCAGAGTTCCTGCAACACCGAACTCCAGGATCCCAGCAGATTCGAAGAACCATCATGAGGAACGAGGAGTTCAGCGACGCTCAGGGCACCACAACAATGAAAAGCGACGTGGCGACCATCTCACTTCCGGCCCGACTGCCACCATTTTGGCGCCAAAACCCACGCCTGTGGTTCGCGCAATTTGAAGCCGCTGTTGCTGCCAGCAAGATAAGTGAGGAGCAGAAATTCAACCTCGTCGTCCCACTACTCGGCAACAGCGACCTGGAGCAAATCGGAGACATCATCCTACATCCTCCGACCACCGGCAAGTACAGCACGCTCAAAGACAGACTCATCTCAACGTACCAAGAGTCAGATCACCGGCAGTTACAGAAGCTACTCAGCGGCCTCGAACTCGGCGATCACAAGCCGAGCCAGCTGCTGCGTAAAATGCGAGACCTCAGTGGCAAGCTACTTTCGGATGAAGCGCTGAAAGTTATGTGGCTCAACCAGCTGCCCGGTCAAGTTCGCGCCGTGATCTCCGTCAACACCGAATCATCGCTCGAAGTGCTAGCTGCGATGGCAGACAAAATGATGGAACATTTCGAACCCGTTACAGTCGCCGCAGTCTCCACAGCAAACCCTTCGATAACAAGTCCAGCAGTCAATTCAGAGGTACACCTAAACGCAATTACTAGCCTGCAAATCAACATGCTTACGAAACAAATAGAGAAGTTGTCACTCGAAGTCGCCGAACTCCGCAACCATCAACATTCGTCGTATCGCCGTTCCCGCCAAAACTCCGCGCATCGTAGCCGCTCACGCTCGTATTCAAGACCGCGTACTGATAACGCCCGCAAGCCCGGCGATTCCGACTGGCTGTGCCGCTATCACTACCGATTCGGCAACGGGGCACGGAAATGCGAATCACCGTGTTCCTTCGCAGCGAAGCGGGAAAACTAGAACGTACATCGATAGTGGCGGGCGTCGATGTAAACCAAACAAGCCGCCGCCTATGTGTGATCGACATCAACAATAGAGAGAAATTTCTTGTCGACACGGGAGCCGACATATCGGTATTAGCCGCTCGAAACCAAAAATATTCGAAGCCGGTGGAAAATGCAGGCTACAAACTTTTCGCGGCAAACGGAACAGAGATTCGTACCTACGGAGAGCGCACACTCGAGCTCAACCTAGGCTTACGAAGAAGTTTTAAGTGGACTTTCGTCGTCGCCAACGTGAAGACTTCGTTACTGGGTGCCGACTTCCTAGTACATCATAAACTGTTAGTCGACTTGCACCAAAGAAAACTCATCGACCGTGTAACTGAGCTCAGTGTAAATGCCGTAAAAATAAACAGCAAAGAAGAATCAATCTACATTATCAATCGCGACCACACTCATCACGACCTGCTGAAGAAATATCCAGACGTACTTCGACCAATGTCACTCAAAACTCCAGCCAAGCATGACGTCACACATCACATCGAAACAACTGGGCCGCCGATCTACTCACGGCCGCGCCCTCTACCGCCCGACAAATATAAGGCGGCAAAACTCGAATTCGAGCGCATGATCGAGATGGGAATATGCAAGCCGTCAAACAGTCCGTGGGCGAGTCCGCTTCACATTGTTAAAAAGAAAGACGGCTCACTTCGAGTATGTGGCGATTACAGAAGACTCAACGCCGTCACCGTTCCCGACCGATACCCCATTCCACGAATTCAAGATTTCACATACCAACTCAGTGGCAAGAAAATATTCTCAAAACTCGACTTAAAAATGGCATATTTCTGGATACCTATCGCAAAACAAGATGCTCAAAAAACAGCAATAATAACACCGTTCGGACTCTTCGAATTCACCTGCATGACGTTTGGTTTAAGAAACGCTGGTCAAACGTTTCAACGTTTCATGCACGAAGTTCTACGTGGATTAGATGAAAACGTATTCTGTTTCGTCGACGATCTGCTCGTCCACTCCAGAAATAAGGAAGAACACCGCCGCCACTTAGAACTAGTACTCGAACGCCTAAATACCTACGGCGTCAGTCTTAACATCGACAAGTGCGAGTTTGACAAGGAAAACATCGAGTTCCTCGGATATCAAGTGACGTCAGAAGGAATCAAACCCACTCAAGAACGAATTCAAGCCATTGTAAACTATCCGAAACCACAAACAGTTCAAGAACTAAGAAGATTTTTAGGAATGATAAACTTCTACCGTAGTTGTTTACCTCATCAAGCCGAGTACCAACACGAATTAAATAAATATCTACACAACAGTAAGAAGAAAGACAAAACTCCGATACAATGGTCTCAAGTAGCAGAACAAGCCTTTGAGAAATGCCGACAAAGCATACTCGAGGCAACGACACTGACTCACCCGATACCTAACGCGCCGCTATGTTTATTTACCGACGCATCGAATACTAGCATCGGCGCCGTTCTACAACAAAAAGTGGACAACTTGTGGAGACCACTGGCATTCTACTCGAAAACTATGAGTGAGACGCAGCGACGTTACAGCGTGTACGATCGCGAATTACTAGCTATGTACACCGCAGTGCAACACCTACGACGACTGATAGAGGGCAGTGACCTAACAATATTCACCGATCACAAACCGCTAACTTACGCGCTGACAAGAACCCCGAGTAGTAGTGATACACCACGAAGAGAACGCCAGCTACACTACATCAGTCAGTTCTGTGCAAAGATTCAATACATTCACGGTGATAAGAACGAAGCAGCTGATGCCTTATCACGCATCGAAGAAATCGACTTTTCACACACTACGATCGATTATAACCAACTTGCTCAAGATCAACAAAATGATGAAGAACTGAAGAGCTGCATGTCTAACCCGAATCTTAAGTTCGCACCTATCACCTTGCCCGGAGGTCAACGACCCATCATATGCGAAACATCAACTGGCAACGTTCGTCCATACCTACCAGCGACTCATCGTTTATCAGCATTCAAAGCGCAACACGAACTAAGTCACCCTGGTGTGCGTGTAACAAGAAAAATAATGTCAACAAAGTTTTTTTGGCCAAGTATGAACAGAGAACTTGGTTTGTGGGCGAAATCATGCATCGGTTGCCAGCGTGGGAAAGTTCACCGACACGTTATCAGTCCACTTGGGGAATTTCAAAAATCGTCGCGCTTCGAGCACGTTCACGTTGACATCGTGGGACCACTGCCACCGTCTAACGACTACAGATACTTAGTAACAATGATCGACCGCTGCACTAAATGGCCGGAGGCAATACCTATTCGTGACGTCACCGCCGACACTGTTGCTAAGGCGATTTACGACGGATGGTTATCGCGATTTGGCTGTCCGTTACGAGTAACTACGGATCAAGGAAGACAGTTCGAATCGTCGATATTTAACGCACTGATGAAGAAGTTTGGCGTCACCAGGATTCGAACTACTGCATACCACCCGCAAGCAAATGGTCAAGTAGAACGCTGGCATCGTACGTTGAAGGCCGCGCTCATGGCGAGAGGCGCCGGCGCACACTGGAGCGAGGAATTACCGACCGTGCTGCTTGGGCTACGTACAGCGCTTCGTGAAGACACACAAGTCAGCCCGGCCCTGATGACCTACGGATCGACACTGAGAATACCGTCAGATTTTTTCGCGCCTACACAGCCGAAAACTGAAGACGCAGAATTCGTCCGCCAGCTGACCGAAACAATGGCATCACTCGCGCCAAGCAGCAAGTCACGTGTCAACAACAGGAGCACGTTTATATACAAGGACCTAGCGACATGTACTCATGTTTTTGTGCGCAATGATACCGTGCGAAGTCCATTGACCCCTCCTTACGACGGCCCGTTCAAAGTGATTCAACGTGAAAGCAAACATTTTACCATACAGATGCCACTCCGAACTGCAGTTGTCTCAATAGACAGACTTAAGCCAGCACACCTACTCAACGAAGAAGAGTTTACCACTACAACATGCGCGCAACAACAAGCACCGCGCTCTAAGAGCTCAACCGACTCAACTACGAGTGTTGAGCCGCGGTCATCGACCCCCAGCGCACCGCGCGATACATATGTGACACGATCCGGCCGCGCGGTGAAACACAACGTACGCTTCGCTTAGGGGGGAGTGATGTAGTGACGCAGTACCTGTCACATGATTACCAGTTACCATATATTATTATACCACCATACATACCTCCGAACCAGTTACCTTGAACCACCTTTTACCTCATACCACCGAACCAGTACCTTACCACGTTTTGACAACCCCGCAAGAAACAGTGAGAGTGAAGCAAACATCATGATAAAGAAATATAAATGTAAACACCGATGCGGCACGAGCGTCATCACAACGCCGCGCCGCACACGTTCGCCGGTTTACTTTGGAAGGAGCTGTTTGTAAGCGCAAGCAGAGCAAGCAGAAAGCACCAACATCCTCCGCGTCTTCACTGCACACGTCGGGACCTCGCAGATGGACACATGACGCTGACGACACACGCGTCCCGCGGATCGGCAGGCAGTCTTCTCTCGACGGCGGCACCTGGGGGAAAAGGACCGCGCTCGACGCGCGACTCCTATTTATGCTTTCGCGGCTTCGCGGCAAAAATAGTGTCGTGTGCAAAACAGCGCCCCGCGCCCCGCGCGCTTGCCGCCCTTCGGCGCGTCGCTATTGGTCAAAAATGATTGGACAGTAAAACTTGTTATTGTATATAAAGTAGTGTATTTTAGAAATTAAATCAGTCTGTAAAAGTCAGTTATTCAATTCTTTGTGACGAGTTATTATTTCCAAGTACCTATCAACCCTGTGCGTGCCCAACCACTAAATACTCTTCACTGATGAGACCAGGGTGAGTCTACATGGAAGTGATTGACGTCAGAGAGTATATCGTCGCCCTGGAAACCGTTATTCTCAGTGTTGCATCGAGGAAACTGTTGCTTATGGAGGAGGATCTGTAATGGTCTGGGGCGGCATCTCGTTAACAGCACATACAGCGTTAGTTTTCATCGAACCGACGGGCCGTACACGTGGACTGACTTCTCATCGCTACATTATTGAAATCCTCGCAGACCATGTGGTACCTTACGCAGGATATATCGGACAGGATATGCAATTGATGCATGATAATGCACGGCCTCATGTTGCTCATGTGGTGACCCAGTATCTACGCGACGTCAGCATTCGTACGATGGACCGGCCAGCTCGAAGCCCGGACTTGAATCCGATAGAACACTTATGGGATGAGCTGAAACGTCGGGTTCGAGCCCGGGTACCTGCTCCAACAAGGCTTCCAGAGCTGCGAATCGCAATTGAAGAGGAGTGGAATACAACTCCTCAAGATTTTATCGTCAGGCTCGTAAGGTCGATGAATACAAGGATGCTGGCAGTTATCCGAGCAAGGGGAGGGAATACGGAATATTGATCAAAAAATTTTGTTGATTTTATCTTTGTTTTTGGCTTTAATTTTTTTTTCACTTTATCATAACTAGCGATTGTCACGACTGGAAAACGACTCTTCTTTGTAAAATCTTTAATAAACACTGAAATATTGATTAAACCCAATGAGTTTCCTTTCATTTTAATCACCATGAAACGCACTTTCTGTAGGTACAACTTTGATAATTGTAGGTTTTTTAGTTTTTGAGAAAATCGAATTAGAGTGCCTAAGTAGCGGGTGGCTCGGTTTATTTGCTGTCCAGTGTAGTTTTACCCAGTCGTGAACTAGTTTTACCCAGATATGAATTAGTTTTACCGAGAGGTGCACAAGTTAATCCAGAGGTGAACAAGTTTATCCAGAGGTGAACTAGTTTCATCCAGAGGTGAACAAATTTTATCCAGAGGTGAACTAATTTTACTCAGAGGCGAACAAGTTTATCCAGAGGTGAACTAGTTTTACCCAGTCGTGGACTAGTTTTACCCAGAGGTGAACAAGTTTATCCAGAGGTGAACTAGTTTTACCCAGAGGTGAACAAGTTTATCCAGAGGTGAACTAGTTTTACCCAGTCGTGAGCAAGTTTATCCAGAGGTGAGCAAGTTTATCCAGAGGTGAACAAGTGTATCCAGAGGTGAACAAGTTTTATTCAGAGGTGAACTAATTTTACTCAGAGTTGAACAAGTTTAACCAGAGGTGAACTAGTTTTACCCAGTCGAGAACTAGTTTTACCCAGATGTGAATTAGTTTTACCGAGAGGTGAACAAGTTTATCCAGAGGTGAACAAGTTTATTCAGAGGTGAACTAGTTTCATCCAGAGGTAAACATGTTTTATCCAAGGGTGAACTAATTTTACTCAGAGGCGAACAAGTTTATCCAGAGGTGAACAAGTTGATCCAGAGGTGAACTAGTTTTACCCAGAGGTGAACAAGTTTATCCAGAGGTGAACAAGTTTTACCCAGTGGTGAACAAGTTTATACAGAGGTGAACTAGTTTTACTCAGTCGTGAACTAGTTTTACCCAGAGGTGAACAAGTTTATCCAGAGGTGAACTTGTTTTACCCAGAGGTGAACAACTTTATCCAGAGGTGAACAAGTTTTATCCAGAGGTGAACAAGTTTTATCCAGAGGTGAACTAGTTTCATTCAGAGGTGAACTAGGTTTATCCAGAGTTGAACTAATTTTACCCAGAAGTAAACTAGCTTTACCCAAAGGTGAACAAATTTTACCCAATGGAGAACAAGTTTCACCCAGAGGTGAACAAGTTTATCCAGAGGTGAACTAGTTTTACCCAGTCGTGAACTAGTTTTACCCAGATGTGAATTAGTTTTACCGAGAGGTATACAAGTTTATCCAGAGGTGAACAAGTGTATCCAGAGGTGAACAAGTTTTATCCAAAGGTGAACTAATTTTACTCAAAGGTAAACAAGTTTTACCTAGAGGTTAACAAGTTTATCCAGAGGTGAACAAGTTTATCCAGAGGTGAACAAGTTTATCCAGAGGTGAATTAATTTTACTCAGAGGTGAACAAGTTTATCCAGAGGTGAACTAGTTTTACCCAGTCGTGAACTAGTTTGGGAACTACGCCGCCTTCGTACATTTAAAGATCCATTTTTAACCGACTTCAAAAAGGAGGAGGTTCTCAATTCGGATGTTTGTATTTTTTTTTTTTTTATGTTTGTTCGCGCATAACTCCGTTGCTTGCCAACCGATTTGAAAAATTCTTTTTTTGTTGAAAAGGGTATACTTCCCAAATGGTCCCATAAAATTTTTATCGAAATCGAATAAGCGGTTTTTGAAAAATCAACAAAAATAACCTACTTAATATATGTGGACGATGTTCTAATAAGTTCCTGTCACTGTAATTTACATACCAGGTAGTGGTATTAAAATTTTGGGGGGGAGGGGGGGGTTGTCTAGGTAGGTACCACAACTAAAAAGTGAAAAATAAAAACTTTTTTACAAAAAATAAAACCGACTTCCAAAACAAACACTACAAAGTGACAAATAATTTTGATTTCGGAAGTCGGTGGCAAAAAATTAAAATACAAAACCGAAGACACCGACTTCCGAAATCAAAATTATTTGTCACTTTGTAGTGTTTGTTTTGGAAGTCGGTTTTATTTTTTTGTTTTTCCTTTCGGCCACTAAAATGATAATAACGTTAGTAGATGCAATAGAGAATAACTGTCAGGCTGTACAAAGTAGCTAATTTATAAGTTGGGGCGGAAAAGCATGGCATTCGTCAGCCAGCGCCATGCCCCAGTGCATGGCGTATGCAAATGGCCGCCATCGTGATTTCCATGATGCATGACATATAGGTACTTACCTACTGTGGTTAGTTAGTATGATGCATTTAAATTGACTTATTCACAATTACCATATATATAAAAAAAATTAATGTGTTAGATAGTGGGCATTTTATTAAAGTAGGTACACAAGATAACTATCAATATATAATATAATATTATAATTAATGATTTGTTTATAGATACTATGTGCAGATAGAATCACATTTGTTTCTGTGGAAATCAAGAATAATATTATGACACTTACCCAAATAATTCAGTCACACAGGGGGACGTCATTACGTCATTCGAGTGGTAGTTGCCGAAAATCAGCGCTGTTGACGATAGGTTCGTCTGAGGTCACAGCATTTTGCTGAGCAACGACCTGTTCTTGCGCAGATGCGACGCACGGCTTCATTGTGTTAGTTTAGTTTGTAAGAATAAATTGAACAGATTGTTAATCGTGGCTCTGAATAGGAGGTTTTTTACCCGGTTGCACGGGTGTATTTAGTTACTAAGCAATTTTGTTTTTAGAAAAGTGCGTTTTGTTTGTCTGTGCAGAATAAATGTTTTTTCTTTCTTTCTTTTCTTTCTTTCTTTCAGTTTTATCCAGAGGTGAACAAGTGTATCCAGAGGTGAACAAGTTTTATCCAAAGGTGAACTAATTTTACTCAGAGGTAAACAAGTTTTACCTAGAGGTGAACAAGTTTATCCAGAGGTGAACAAGTTTATCCAGAGGTGAAAAAGTTTATCCAGAGGTGAACAAGTTTATCCAGAGGTGAACAATTTTATTCAAAGGTGAACTGGTTTTACCCAGTCGATAACTAGTTTTATCCAGAAGTGAACTAGTTTTATCCAGAGGTGAACAAGTTTATCCAGAGGTGAACTAGTTTCACCCAATCGTGAACTAGTTTTACCCAGTCGTGAACTAGTTTTACCCAGTCGTGAACAAGTTTATCCAGAGGTGAACTAGTTTTACCCAGTCGTGAACTAGTTTTACCCAGAGGTGAACAAGTTTTACCCAGTCGTGAACAAGTTTATCCAGAGGTGAACTAGTTTTACCCAGTCGTGAACTAGTTTTACCCAGAGGTGAACAAGTTTATCCAGAGGTGAACTAGTTTTACCCAGTCGTGAACTAGTTTTACCCAGAGGTGAACAAGTTTATCCAGAGGTGAACTAGTTTTACGCAGTCGTGAACTAGTTTTACCCAGAGGTGAACAAGTTTATCCAGAGGTGAACAAGTTTTACCCAGTCGTGAACAAGTTTTACCCAGAGGTGAACTAGTTTTACCCAGAGGTGAACTAGTTTTATCCAGAGTTGAACTAATTTTACCCAGAAGTAAACTAGCTTTACCCAAAGGTGAACTAATTTTACCCAAAGGAGAACAAGTTTCACCCAGAGGTGAACAAGTTTAACCGGAGGTGAACTAGTTTTACCCGGTCGTGAACTAGTTTTACCCAGAGTTTATCCAGAGGTGAACAAGTTTTATTCAGAGGTGAACTAATTTTACTCAGAGGTGAACAAGTTTATCCAGAGGTGAACTAGTTTTACCCAGTCGAGAACTAGTTTTACCCAGATGTGAATTAGTTTTACCGAGAGGTGAACAAGTTTATCCAGAGGTGAACAAGTTTATCCAGAGGTGAACTAGTTTCATCCAGAGGTAAACATGTTTTATCCAGAGGTGAACTTATTTTACTCAGAGGCGAACAAGTTAATCCAAAGGTGAACAAGTTGATCCAGAGGTGAACTAGTTTTACCCAGAGGTGAACAAGTTTATCCAGAGGTGAACAAGTTTTACCCAGTCGTGAACAAGTTTATCCTGAGGTGAACTAGTTTTACCCTGAGGTGAACAAGTTTATCCAGAGGTGAACAAGTTTATCCAGAGGTGAACTAGTTGCAACCAGAGGTGAACAAGTTTTATCCAGAGGTGAACTAATTTTACTCAGAGGTGAACAAGTTAATCCAGAGGTGAACTAGTTTAACCCAGTCGTGAACTAGTTTTACCCAAAGGTGAACTAATTTTACCCAAAGGAGAACAAGTTTCACCCAGAGGTGACCAAGTTTAACCAAAGGTGAACGACATAACTTTGCCTCCAGGAGTCGCTTTTTCGAGCTGTTTTCAGCGTTATTAATTTTAAATAGGCTCCCTACTGACGTGTGACAAGTTATTTTTGACTAAAAACGAAATTGATTTTCGTTCTAAAAGACTTGTGAAATTTTCATACAAAAATAATACAAAATTCGTTTTCTTAAAGTCCGTTTGCTTAAATTATAAAATCTAATAGTTTCAATAGTATACTTACCTGCCTTGCGGTACTCCAGTGTGTTTTCAGCTTGCTCGGGTCCCGTTTGGTAGTCGTAATAGTTGTTTTTCTTCCCAATTTTCTTCAAAAATTACGTTTTTCATTAAAAAGTCAAATTTTTTGCTCTGGCAACATTTAAATTCCTCCATAGTTTGCTAGCGCCCGCCGAGACGCGTCTTTTGACACCCCTCACGTGCGTCTAGCCCCCATAGAACACCCGCAAATTCAATTTTAAAGGAAAATTTGGCCCGCCCACCCGCCTATGAGTTGCGTACGGGTGATTTTTGGCAAAAAAGGACGAAAAATTTTTAAATTCCCATTTTGTTAAGCAAGGTTTACTCATACCCCAGCAATAGTTTTTAGGCAAATCGGTGGCTTCAGGGCCTCACAACGTCGCACGGAAGAGCTTTTTGACAAAATTTTTAATTCAACGACTTAGTCCTAGTTATAGGACGCGCTTTACTTCTGCATAAGCAGAGATTTGCTGATCCCCCCTTTACAGGGATAAGCGTAGGATTTAGTGTCCCCTGACCAAGTCTCGCTGCACAGTCCCGAATCTCCGACAAAAATGTTCGGCATTAGGACACCCGTCGATAAAGCCCGGGCTTCAAAGGAGAGCACGGACACGGGGAGGTCATTATTGACTCAGGCTGGCCCTTCGGTTAGGCGCAGCATAGGAGAGTGGGAGTCCGACAGACCTAGGTCTGGACAGGTTCTTAAAACACCTTCACCTCCGAAGATGACCCCTTTGACTCGCCACAGAAAGCGGAACCCGTGAGGTATCTCTCCAGAACCACGGAGGCTAAGGCGTGCCTCTCCAAAGCAAAGATCCAGCTTCTGAGTTCCCGGAACCTGAAAAAAGAGATAAAGGATGAGATAACCAAGGCAGTCGAGAGGCTTTACCAGCTTGTGAAGGAGGCCGAAGCTGAGAAAGGGAAAGCAGGTGTGGTCGAAGAAAGGGTGGAGACACAGGCAGAGCCACAGTCGGCTGCAGGTGATCCGACAGAGCTAATGAGGAGCCTTGTTGAAGGCCTCAAAGATCACAAACAGGCCTTGGAGGAGTGTCAACACCATACCCAGGCTCTGTCGGAACATCTGCAGCAGGCCCCTCGCCTTACTGCAGGTCAGGGTCCCACCTTCGCGGAGGTAGCCGCCGGCCCAAAGCGAATCATCCAAGAACCTCTTCACTCGGTGATTGTTTCATCTGTCGATAATCAGGACACGGGTGAAGAGGTTATTGCGAAGCTGCGGACGGCGGTCGACGCCAAAAATGAGGGTACGAGAGTGGAGCGCATGCGCAAGGCGAGGGACCAAAAGGTCGTGGTCGGCTTTAAGACCAAGGAGGAGCAGATGAGGGTCGCAGAAAAAATCAGGAAAGCGGGAAATCTGGTGGTAGAAGAGGTCAAGAATAAAGACCCTCTTGTCATAGTTAAGGACGTCCTCTCCTGCCACACAGATGAGGAGGTTACCCAAGCCCTGATAAGGCAAAACAGCCACCTAGTTGGGGACATACCTGCGGGTGACGTGAGGTTGGGGGTTAAATACCGAAGGAGAACGCGGAACCCCCACATGTGCCACGTCATCTTTCAGGTGTCCCCAACTATATGGCAGAGGCTGACATCGGCGGGACGCGTGCACATTGACCTGCAGCGGGTCAGAGTGGAGGACCAGTCTCCCTTGGTGCAATGCACCCGCTGTCTGTGCTATGGCCACAGCCGGAAACTGTGCACGCGACCCGCCGATCTCTGCACTCACTGCGGCGACCCGCACCTGCGAGCAGACTGTCCATCGCGGCTGGCGGCAGAGCCGCCCCGGTGTCACAATTGCTTATCGGCCAAGATGGAAAAAGTCGACCACAACGCCTTCGACAGCGAGTGCCCGATACGAAGGAAGTGGGACGCGTTGGCACGCCTGTCGGTGGCGTATTGATGAGGTCCATCAAGTCACACCCGGAAAAAAGGACCGATGCAGTAGAACTCAAAATAACCCCAACCAAATTCCAAAACATGAGAGCAGAAGAATTTACACAACAAATGAAAGAAATTGGAACCAATTTCATACGAAAGTGGTTCAATTAAAAGTGATGGGTCGTGTAAATTTTTCAGCTCTCATCAAGAACACCAAAGGAACGATTTCGGCGAGCCATGAAACCGAAAGCGACAACATGGGCAACAAAATTAAAATTTGTAACCAGACTATGTTACCGACGTGGTCAAGTGAGCTCGCCAAATCGCAAAGGGAGGTAGAATTCGGGGGACGCAATACTCAGATCACTGCACCAGTCCGAAGTACGCAGATAGCCAAGCACCTGAAACAGAAAGAAGACAAAACTTTAATTAAAATTTATAAAAATATCTTAGTAATAGTAGCATCTGTTAGTGGAAACAAAAAGTAAAATAAAACAAGAGTGTATTAAAGTAGTGTTAAAAATACGTAGATTAGAAAAACTAGAATAAGAAACTATGACTATATGATATATTGTACATATATTAACATAGCCATAATATGAATATAGCCACGCAAAATATAGAAAATAAGCAAAATAGGATAGACAAAACAAATAAAATACAAAAATATTAGAGATACAATTTAGGGTAATATTAGCATATTTAAAAATAATTAAGCACATAAAATAAGAAAATAGTAGATAAAGCATTAAACGTCCGACAATATAGTTGCTAAAAATCCAAAGCTACTTCTTTCACGAGCTCTCCATTTCCGAAAAGGGACCGATGAATAAAATAAAATTACATAGATTAACAATATAATTATACTAGAATGACCAGGTCTCTGATAATGTCAGAGGGACACTGAGCAAGGGCAGGAGTGGGTTTTAGCCGGTAAGAGTCCGGCACTGCCCAGACTGACTCACAAGTGAGCCAGCCTGGGCGTCCATGAGGATTTCCCACTCCTGCCAAAACAAAAAAAAACAAAAAAACAAAAAAAAAAACAAAAAAAAAAAAATATTATAATAATATAATATTAATATATAAACGTTGTTATAATGTTGTTATAATAACTACACACATCAAAAGTGTCTAGGGATCAAGCATTTTTATGCGGATTTCTTGAGATTGAGATGTGGCTTTGTAATAAATTTATGATTTTATAAATTTATATGGATCCTTTTTGGTGCATTTCATAATTTGAAACAGGAACTGTCAATCAAATTCGAGTAAAAGATGAAAATCAGCTGTCAATATTTTCCCTATAAAAACATACAACGCATTGAAGACATTATTAGTGCTACTGTTTCCCTACTACTGATTAAAACCAACGTTATTATGGAGCGGCGACGTCATTTAAGCAGGGAAGAAATGCTCAGAGCCGTGGGAATGATAGAAGCTGGTTCCCGGCAACGTACTGTGGCTTTAGCTCTGAATACAAGTCAGAGTGTTATCAGTCGACTTTGGACACGTTACCGAAGCACTGGTACCGTGGCTGAGCGCCATGAAGGACGGTATCGCTGCACCACACGGAGACAAGACCGATACATTCAAATCTTAACTCGAAGAGCTCCAACAATAACCGCCATGATGTTAGCCGTGAGGCTTCATCACTCTTCAGGGAACTTAATTAGCGACCAAACAGTCAGAAACCGCTTGCATGAAGTGAACCTTCATTCCCGAAGACCGCTACGGGTACCACCTATAGCAATGCACAATCGTAGGATTCGATATCAATGGGCTCTTGAACACAGAAATTGGGCAGAAGAACAATGGCGTTTCGTGTGCTTTTCTGATGAGTCTCGTTTTGGTATGAGACCGGATACAAGACGTATACGACACTGGAGAACCCCTGGACGCCAACAGCGATTAAAATCCTGCCAGGAAGTCCATCCTTATAGTGGTGGAACCATCATGGTATGGGCGGGTATTTGGATCGGCGGAAGAACTGAGTTGATTTGGATCAGAGGCAACCTCAACGCTCAAATTTATGCTGAGACGATTGTATCTGACGTCATCGTTCCTCTACAAGTGCAAATCGGTCCCTTATTTCAGTTAATGCATGATAATGCACGACCGCACACCGCAAGAGTTGTAAGACAGACTCTCGCCGCAGCTAACATCAATGTGCTGCCCTGGCCTGCTCAGTCGCCAGACTTGAACCCGATTGAGCATGCATGGGATATGCTACAGAGAAGAGCTCTGCCGAATATGGAGGGTATCCAGTTGCAAGAAGACCTTTTTTTGTTGTTGCAACGAACATGGGCGGCCATTCCACAGCGTGATTTGGATGAACTCATTTTGAGTATGCCAAACCGATGTTCTTGTGTTGTTAGTGTTCGCGGTAGAAACACGGATTATTAATTGTTTAAGTTACCCAATAAAATTTTAAAGAAAACTGTTATTTCAGTCTTTTTTTCGAACTTTAATGTTAGTGGTTCAAATGTCAAAAATCCCTTTATTAGGAAAATGGCAAATTTCTTTATTAATGCAAAGGTGACTTGGTTTATCGTTACTGTGACAAACGAAAACACTTTATTTGATGAATCCTTAAAGAAAATTTAAATTAATATCAATCAAGAGAAAAGTTATTGCAAAAATATATGTTGATCCCTAGACACTTTTGATGTGTGTATATCCCAAGTTTATATAGAGGTGAACTAGTTTCATCCAGAGGTGAACAAGTTTTATCCAGAGGTGAACTAATTTTACTCAGAGGTGAACAAGTTTTATCCAGAGGTGAACAAGTTTATCCAGAGGTGAACTAGTTTTATCCAGAGGTGAACTAGTTTTATCCAGAGGTGAACAAGTTTATCCAGAGGTGAACTAGTTTCGTCCAGAGGTGAACTAGTTTTAACCAATCGTGAACAAGTTTATCCAGAGGAGATCTAATTTATCCGGAGGTGAACAAGTTTATCCAGAGGTGAACAAGTTTATCCAGAGGTGAACTAGTTTTACCCAGTCGTGAACTAGTTTTACCCAGAGGTGAACAAGTTTATCCAGAGGTGAACAAGTTTATCCAGAGGTGAACTAGTTTCGTCCAGAGGTGAACTAGTTTTACCCAATCGTGAACAAGTTTATCCAGAGGTGAACTAGCTTTACCCAGTCGTGAACTAGTTTTACCCAGAGGTGAATTAGTTTTACCGAGAGGTGAACAAGTTTATCCAGAGGTAAACCAGTTTATCCAGAGGTGAACTAGTTTTACCCAGAGGTGAACAGGTTTATCCAGAGGTGAACTAGTTTTACTCATGAGTGAATTTATTTTACCAAGGTTAGTTGTGTGTGTTGTTTGTGAAATACAGCCAACAGAAGCAAATTCTTGGTCATAAATTCAACGTTAAATACGCCTAGTCCATCCTGACGGACACTTAATTACCTATGCATTTATTACTTGCCTTTTTCTTGGAGTGTAAGTATACCCTAATGATAATAGGATAAAACTAAAAATAATAAAAGGTTACTCAAACATTAAAATGTGTCGTTAGTCTAGCCTTTTACTTCTTTATACCTATTTATGATTGAAATCCAGTATGCACATGTTCTGCAGTGCAGACTGAATAATACCTTTATCAAAAGAAAATGCAAATTTATTATCTTTCGGAGATAACTAAACCCAATTGTCCTGTTTCTATGTTAATGTGAAGTTAATTGTATTAATTTGTAAAGTAGTACCTACCTGTAAGTGCTATAACAATGTGCGCATAATAAAAATAAAACAACAAAACAGTCTTTGACAAACTAACAAACAAGATGGTCTACTTCTATGCGTTCCTACTGGTCGCTAGTTCGCTATGTTCATTAGTTCTGTCAGTAGAGGTTCAACAGATCACAGAACCCGAATTCCTGGGCGAGAGTCCTCACTGGGACGACAGAAAGCAAGCTCTGTATTTTGTCAGCATTGGAATATTTAACATGATCCATAAGTATGTGCTAGCCACTGGAGTGCACAACAAGACAATAGTTGGTAAGTTGTCCATAATTTTAATGGAAAGATTATCTAAAAAAATCTACCTAAAAACATCTACTTTTCGACAGTTATGTTTATGTCTCAAGTAATAGGGGCTAGCCATCAACTGGGCCTAAATCCAGACTCCGAACTGCTGATTTGATTCTGAGATTCTAGTAGGAAAAACCGAATAACTCTGCCCGACCTGGGGATCGAACCCAAGACCTCGGGCCCAGCAGTAGCGACCCCTAGACCATCGAGGCAGTCGCACATAGTCGTCTACATTATAAACATCTAAAATTCATTAAGTCATTCACTTCGTCTACTTATCAAACATCTAAAACTCTTTATGTAATTCACCGACAGACAACGCACAACCGGCTCTAGAAGCATGAAATTATGCGCGAGGTAGGTACTGATTCTACCGCATCAGGCACACGCTTCTTGCGTTTCACACGTTTTTAGGCAGCATTTGTTCCCAGTCGTCGGCGCGAACAAATAGACAAATTTTAAGCACCTTTAGAAGTCATAATTTAATATACGTACATACCTGTAGAATATACAATCTATAGAATTTATTTAAAATAAATAAATAAACAATCTTGAACAACAATCTTTTTTTTTTTTTTTAAGGCTCGGAAATCATCCAATGACTGCTCCCGCTCTGGGTAGAGCGGAAGGGAGTGTCAGACTCTTACTGACTAAAACCCATCCATGTTCCTTCCGTAGCCCTTTATGTTCCGGGGTAGGGTGGTGCTGATCGGACGGTGAGTCACCCATTACTCACCGTCCGCAGGCCCGCGCCTACGGTGGCCGGGAGTCGTCACGTGGCTCCCGACGCCCGGGGCGTCTCCTGCGGCGGCTGGGACGGGAGGACCTTTCTCTCTCCCATCCCGCCACCTCCTTCGCGAGCATGACTTTTTCGCAGAAGGAGGTGACTGCCTCCCACTCCCTCTCGCCCCGGACCATGGCTTGCACCAGGGCCGGGCGCGAGAGGTCGCCGCCGCCGATCGCCTCTACGAGGACACGGCGGTGCTCCGCCCAAGCGGGGCAGGTTTGCACCGTGTGGTCTACCGTGTCCTCTGGGCGATCCTCGCAGTGGTGACACCCGGGCGTTTCCTCCCGCCTGATGATGTGCAGGAACCTCCCGAAACATCCATGTCCGGTGAGGACCTGCGTCAGGCGGAAGGTGAGGGCGCCGTGACGCCTCTCTAGCCACTCCTCAAAGAGGGGCCTTACCGCCAATATCGTGGCGTGCCCTTGTACAACAATCTTAAATAGACAATCTTGTTACAATTAATTACAAGAATTAAAGTTATATGTTTTTAAATTAAACTATAATATTATGTAGGTTTTGATGAAAAAAAAAAACCAGAAAATGTTCGGGAAAATCTGTAGGATATTAATTTTTCTATGAAAAATCATTGACGATGAGTTGATTTGATTTTAGAGATTTCAGGGTTGCTCCAAGTGTTAAAGTTGTTCACAATGACAATGAAGGTCCAGGAATCCTTTCCAGGTTTTCAGTTTCTTTGGTGAGCTAAATATTGTTCTCGAGTTGCTGATATGATGGTAAACAACTTATTCGGTGATGTGGATGCTTCCTAAGTTCACGCGTTAAATAACGCCGATAACTAAATATTATCAACCCAGGCAGTGCTGTGGGCTTCATGGTACCTGTGGAGGGCACCTGTGACCAGTTCCTGGTGGGGGTGGGGCGCAAGTTCCAGGTGGTGCGGTGGAGCGGGGGGCAGGGGGCGCCCGTGTCCGTGGTGCGGGAGCTCGGCGAGGTGGACCGCGACATGCCCACCACCAGTATCAATGATGGCAAGGCGGATCCCAGGGGCAGGGTATTTGCAGGTCAGATATTTTGGATACTTTTCGATTGACAAACGGTATGACTTAACTCTAACTAGACTATTAGCCAGATATCAATTAAAATAAAATGAAAAGGGATCATTGCGCGATTTCAGGATTGCTAAGTTATTCATGTTGAGGTTGGCTACCATTGATTTTATTAGAATGTACTATTCCTTATACCATCGTCCTCAGGCACCAGGGGCCGTGGGATACATCCAGTCTACGAGTTGAACACCGCAAGTCTGTTCCGTCTGGATGGATCCAACATCACGAAGGTGGCAGACCGTATCACGGTCTCCAACGGTCTTGCATGGGACTTCCAGCAAAAGACCATGTACTACACAGATTCGTGGGAAAGGAAAATCAGGAGATACGACTATGACGTGGAAACGGGGGAGATTTGTAAGTACTAGGGCGAGACCTAACTCACATTTTTTTAATAGGTTCAAATGACAATTTTTTTTTTTATTTTGACGATGGGAAAACATCAAATGACTCCTCCCGGAAGGGAGTGTCAGACTCTGACTTAAACTCATTCATCCATGTTCCTTCCTTAGCCCTTTATTTTACGGGGTAGCGGTAACCCTTTCGTACAATCCCGCTGAGACATGGAGCGCTACAAGATCTTGTGGTGCCTGTATGCCATTGACAGGGTTGTTATTTAACATTTATTAAATTGCCACTCAAATTGGAAAAAAAAACACGATGGCGATATTATTTCTGATTTCTGTGTCTAGAACCTGGTATCATTGTATGCCTTAGAGCATTTAACCTAGTATGCCTTTTAACGTTCTAACTAACCGACCATATGTCTTTTCAGCCAATCTGGAATACATATTTGATTTCGAGAATAACAATGTTGAAGGATTTCCCGATGGTATGACCATAGACACAGACGATAATCTATGGGTGGCCTGTTTCGACGGCTCAAGTGTCATCAAAATCAATCCCAAGACCGGCGAACTGCTACAAAGGGTGTCAATTCCGGCGTTTCAAGTGTCTTCGGTTACTTTCGGGGGGCCCAATTTTGACATATTGTTCGTTACTACCGGGAATTTCAATTTCCGTGCGCCTCCAGAGGGGGCCACATTCATGGTGACTGGCTTGGGTGTGAAAGGTTTACCCAACCGCAATTTTAAGATTTAATTTTGTAATGCGATCTTGTTTTTTGCATACTTTCTGTACAGGTCTGGAACGTTTATTAAAAATCGTTTACCGTTACCGTTGTTTTTTTCATTTACTAATATTCTGTTTACTATGAACTGTTAAATAATATAATGTACTTGCTCTTCTGTTTACTGTAAGTGCAGCAAATAATTGTTATTATAAATAAATAATAAAACAATTTTCGTTAGGTAATTGTGCAATCATGTACATCTTATGTTAGAGATGCTAATTCAATGAACGTTATAATCCCAATATTCCCAATGTGCTGAATTAAAAACACTTTCTCCCCATTATATTAAGACTGCGCTAGTCGTGTGGGCTGTGGCTATGTTTTCCATAAAATGCTGTAATAATTGGCGTAGAAATGTGGAGACACCTTTATCTATTTGAGAATTTGTTCCTGTCCACCTGTCAATTTTATAAACAATGAAATAAAAAAAATTAAATGTAGTCCATTTATTTAAAAAAATCTTAATCATTAAATCTGACGTTAACATTAGGGTGTCCTTTAGATCCGGTGGCCGTGACCTGGAAGGTGGAGCCAGCTGGCGGCAGCTGCTCGGTGCCGCGGTTCATGGCCGCCGAGGTGACGTACAGCACGTCCAGCGCGGGCCCGCCGAACGTCACCGACGTCGTCTGCAGAGCTGGGACTGGGATCGTTGTTAGTACTGTCTTTGTCTTGGGGTCGATTTTGAGCACCTGGAAAAAGTCAGCAATTAATTATTGGTCCTGTTGATTTTTCTATAAGATAATGACGAATATTATCTTTTACGTAAAAATTAAGCTTACAGGATGTTAAAAGAAGTATTAACTACGTAAATACATCGCACTACTAACACAAGTCAACACTGTATCAACTCAAAAAAAAACACACACACTCATTTTTCATATGTAAAATTTAATTTTCTACGCGCCAATAAAACTCCTTAATTTTATCACTAATTTTGAAACGGTGTTTTTACAATCATTAACAGGAAACGAGTAATCAGTTTTCCATCAATTCTGAAAAAAAGCTTCATTTTGAGTTGATACAGTCTTGTTTTAGCAGTGCGACATGTTTGCCTGGCAAGACAGACAAATTAATATACATTTTTCAAGATAAGATTAAATACATAGTTTCGGTCTAATTGCATAATACAAATTGATTAGTTATTCAAAATAACAATTATTTAAACCACATAATTTATGACAAGAGCTGATAAGGAATGAAGAAATTAAACAATGTCAAATACCTAATATCATTCAAGAACTCATTGATATGATAAATAAATATAAATTATCTGCTAATAAATTTCACATCTTGTTTTTAAATTAATTTGTCGATTAGGCTTTATAAGACCCCGGTATTTTGTCCAACTGTATCAACTTGACGACATTCGTACCCTGAACGTCATCAAGTAGATACAGATGGACAAAAGCCACGCCTACTGATTGCAGACATGTGGCGACATCCAGCCACATAGGAACTACACTGACAGCAAGCGAAGTGTCAGAAAGCTGACATGTGACGACACTACTACGCTCACAAATCCTACATCGCGAAAGCAGAGTTAATCGTGCGATCTGACATATATACTCAGCCCCAGCTAAGAGTTGTCGGGCAGTAGCCCGCCAGACGCAACACCTGCTGGTTGGAGGATCCTGCCTTTTCAATGGAGGGACTTTCCACCCTGTTCCTCCCATTCCCACCAAAGACACATGCTTGCACTGAGTGGACAGGATCACTTGAATCTGTGTGGTTTTTTCTTTAAAAGACCATCTCCGACATTAATCTGCATTGTCCCCACATGGGCTGACCAAGATTATGACTGGATGTTAAGAGACTGAGCTGAGTTTGTTTCAGTGTTTCATCTCAGAGTATTTAGATAGGAAACACCAAACTTGTCTAGTTTAAAAACATAAGATATTTTATATTATGTGTAAAAGTATTCTGCTATCTGTCATAAAAAAGTAAGTTGGAATCTCATTTCCTACGAAACGTTTGGAGAAAGTTTTAGGCGGTTACTGACTTTTCTAGTACTCACATAAACATCATCGACTAGCATATAAAGATATCATCCTAAGACCTTTATCGTGTCGCTATAACGGTTCGGGGCCTGATCTTACAACGTAATCGCTCTAGTGTATTTTTCGAAGTATAACTGACTCAGTACGAAAGATAGTAGGTGCATAAATTGTTAGTGCAAGACCCAGTTCGCCAAAAATTAGCATGCAAGTATTAAAATAAAAAAAAAGGTACCAATTTCCATAAGCATCTCTTAACAAATGAACACAATATTAAATTATATAAAATACTGTTGTTGAGTAATAATTGTAAGAGAAGACTCGCCTATTTATTAAGCCCCTAGCTTGAGAGACCCCTATACTGGGTGTAACCGAAGTCGCAAAAAAAATCTGCTGTTCAATACATTTTTGGTCACGTGACTCGTCGAAATGTAGGGAACAGCAGATTTTTTTTTCACGATTTCGGAGTTGGTCCCATAGTAAAAGTTGTTCAGTTTGGTGGTCTATAGCATATGCTTTTGTATGCATAATTATACCCTTTTTTTTTTAAGGCTGGGAAATCATCCAATGACTGCTCCCGCTCTGGGTGAAGCGGAAGGGAGTGTCAGACTCTTACTGACTAAAACCCATCCATGTTCCTTCCGTAGCCCTTTATGTTCCGGGGTAGCGGTAACCCTTTCGGACAATCCCGCTTACCCGACAGGCTTGGCCCTGAGGGGCCCCTTCATATAATTATACCCTTGCGGTTACACCCAGTATACCAATCAAACTCTCATCCGAAGAAAGAAAGAGCATTGATGAGTTGTTTAAATAAATATTTGTTCACTTGCCTGATGGCCGTCGAAGTTGGCGACCCACAGGTTGCCGTCCGTGTCGATGGTCATGCCGTCCAGGATGCCCGTCAGCTCTTTATCGAGGCCATTTTTTTCTTTCTTCATAGAAAACACGCTGCTTGGGTTCGCTGGAAAGTAAACAAGAGAAAGTTAATAGTTGTCAAATTGAAATTGTTTATTGCAATACTTGATTTACATTAATCTTTAAAATAAGGCCTTAAACGAGAGATATATTCTGATCTTGAGGTTTTGGGTTCCGCACTCAGTCCTTAGGCGGACCATTGTGCGAGGGCCATGACGGCCTTTGGTGGTTATTCTAGAGAGGTATATTATAATTAATTATGATGATTTTGCACGTTTATGAACAAAACGGTTTTCTTTTTTACATTTCGCAAGAACTTTTTTTAACGCGTAGGCGTTTCTGAGAAAAAGTTTCTCGACAGACGGACTGAAAGACGGACCGACAACCAAGTGATCTTATAAGGGTTCTTTTTTCTTTTAGGTACGTACGGAACCCTAAAAAGCAACATCGTGTACTCACAGATATCTCCAGTTTCAACATCATAGTCGTATCTCCTGATGGTGTACTCGAAGGAGTCAATGAAGTAGAACGCCTTGTTCTCGAGGTCCCAACAGAGCCCGTTGGAGATGTCGATGTTGTCTAACAACTTGTGCGCACTGCCATCTGCTTCGAAGCGGTACAGAGAGCCCTTCTTTAAGTTGAAGCGGCCCGGCTCGTACTCATGACCCATGGTTCCTTGAAGAAAATACGTGGAAATGTTCAAGCACTAGATATGGATAAGAAAGAGCTTAAGGGCCGTCCATTAGTCACGTAAGGCTTACGGGTAGTCAGAAGCCCGAAAGTCTGACAGCAAGTCTCGCCAAGGGATATTGTATTACTCAGCTACTGACTGGGTTGTGGAGGTCAGATTAGCAGTCGCTCCATATAAAATATTGTTAGACGGTTAGACTGGAAGCCCACCCCAACATAGTCGGAAAAAAGCTAGGTAGATTGATTGATTGAATTGACTCACCAGCAAACAGTCTTCCCCTAGGATCCGCCTTGGCGTCATTGAACCTGTTCTTAGGGTTCTCATGGTCAACCTCAGCGATGGTCCTCAGCACCTTGGCTTCATTCTCGTTGCCGTTCCACTCGATCTCCACCACCTTGCGGTTCAGACCCACCACAAAGTGGTACTTCTTCCCTTCCACTGGGATTATGAAGGTTGGCATGCCATCTGGAATATAAAAGTTTAAGTTTTTCAGATATGGTGATGTTGTAAAGAATAATTAAACTCTAGATAGATTTGTGACGTTAGGCAGGTAAACGTATCACACGAATATAAACTTTATCTTTATGATTATAATATAAACACTCCTACAGTGAATACTATCATTCATTTCAGATGAATATGAACATTAAACGTATACGTATAAGGTTGAAACTCGTATAAAACACTAACCATAACAAAATACAATAGGGTCTTGACGCTGGGTTGAGGGTAGGCGTAGATACAACTTCACATGAAATGTAACATTTTTAATCGTTGCCTTGAAAAAGCTAACAACAATGTTGTTTAGGATGTAAGTAGAAGTCCTCAAAGAAGTAGTGAACTCACCCAATTTAGCTTTCGTATGTACGTTAGTGCTTGGCACATACTTGTGGACGCTGTGGTCGAAGATGCTGACGAAGTATAGCGCCTGCTCTTCATGGTCCCAATGTGGACCTTCGCCCAGCCACACCGGCTCTGTTACTGGCGCCAACACTGGAGCCATCTGGAAACGAAGGTGGAGTTTAGGAGACTGGATTACTGAAGAATTGGTTGGTGAAGTCAACTTTATCTCTTAAGAAATGGGTTTTGTCGAAAAGTTGTTCTGTCATCTTTCATGTTAACATATTGTGAGTGATGATCAAATAACCGATTAATATGTTGACATAAAATTCATAGTGTTAAAATAAGATTATTTTTATTTTGAAAGAAATTCAGCAGGTCAGTTGACAATAAGCATTCACGGCCTTGGATTGTTAGACTAGCATATTACGAGTATGTTAATAATATGATGTTTAGACTTTAATAGAACCCATGACCTCCGAATTTGTTTCGGATTTGTTCTTCTCAAGCATCAGTTAGCTAGAAAAAGCCAGTCATTTAGTTTTAAAATATTGAAAAGTACTTTAAAAGATTTATTCTCTGAAAGAAACATCGTTTCAATTATTCCGTCACATCTATAGCGTGCAAAAATTTACTTCGGTTTTTTTTAACTCGGACCTACAAGTCTTGTAGATGGGCCTGTGTGGTGAGGAATTTTGTCGAATAGGTCACAGTACGCAAGGAAGTTGATCCAACAAGAAGTAGCTTCTAAGTTCATACAGCTGCCACCGGTTTGGTCACTTGCTTGGCAAATGTCATAGGCCAGTTGCAATCCACTTATTATTCTTAATAGCATGAGCTCATTTTAATAGGAATTTAGTGTCAGAAATTACAAAAACAGTGGAAGAGTTACCGTAAATGTTTACAAGTTTAATAATGGCACTGCAGGTTTAGTATGCAATAGTAGTAATAAGCAAAGCTATTAATAAAAATAATAATCAAACAAATTACCGGTTTATACGACACCAGGGACAAGATAACCACGTTAGTTAAGAAAGGTAAGTTATGATTGTGGAAAAACATTTTGCTGTCGAACTTGGAACTGTGAAGCTAGACTTCGGATATAAAGGAGCAGACGTAGCTAATATACTTGAGATTATCCTCCGATAGTTCCTCTGAATAGCGGTAAGTTTTAGCGCGGGGAAACCGGTCGTGACGTCACTGCACGCACTTAGATGCGAGTGACGAGGAAAATAAAGATGTTGAGTTTTGTTGTGTAATTTAATTGAGTCATATATGTGGGAGACCGTGGTTAAATTTGTGTAGATGACTAGCTTCTGCCTGCGACTTCGTCCACGTGAAACTTCTTGATAAAACATGTCGATAACCGATGGCAAGGCATCACCATGTTAGTGTTCTTTCTTACTTTTTTACTAAAAAATTAGCAGATTAATTAAAAAAGACTTTATGAAAGCCGACAGTTTCGAGATTAGCGCGTTTAAACAAACAAACACAACCTTCAGCTTTATTATATTAGTATACATTTGTTAGTGTGGAAGCGTGAATAGATTTGAGTGGCCGTGTTTAGGAAATGTCGAAAAAAAAACACGAGTGGCGAAGTGTTTACGTTGTTGACCGATAGATGCTCTTGTGCCTAACCTTTCGTATGCTGTAATAAACAGACACAATTAAAAGCCATTGTGCCTCGCGTAGATCTGCGTTCCGGCAGTCAATGGGTTAAACCACAAAGTTCTTGTTACGCACTTGAACGGTTATTATAGTTTTGTGTATGTGTGGTTTATTCATATAGAGTGCAGAGGACCCGTTCTAAAGTAGGTGAAGCTGCGGTAACCAACATAATGTGTCGGGAAATTAAACTTTAAGTAAGTCGGCATGTTATCGTCTGTAGCTAATAGGATATGTGTGTACAGAGTTAAGTGATGTTGTGAAATGGCCAATCTAGGCTGGCTCCTTTTGCGTCGGAGATTCCCAGTAACACCGAAATTGTGTAGGTACTGTAGAGCCTGAGTGAAATCTTATGTTGAACATGGCTGGTAATATCTAACCTTTAAATTATGTTTAAAGTAATTGATAGTTTTTTGTAACAGTGACAGACGGATTTGGGCCGCGGGGCTTGGCAGATGTATTCGTTATAATATATGTGGTGTTTCTCGTCCTATGTGTTTGCATTCATAGCGTAGCAATACCCAATATCTATATATATAAAATAAAGTCGGGTTTGTTCCCTCCATTATACCTCGAGATCTGCTGGACCAATTTTCATGGTTTTTGTTTCGTTGGATTTGTCTCCGCCCTGAATAGCAGAATAATTTTTTTTTATTTATTTTTAGGTAGGGTAGGTAGGTAGGTAGGGTAGGGTAGGTAGGTAGGGTAGGTAGGTAGGTAGGTAGGGTAGGTAGGTAGGGTAGGGTAGGTAGGGTATGTAGGGTATGTAGGGTAGGTAGAGTGGGTAGGTAGAGTAGGTAGGTAGGGTAGGTAGGTAGGGTAGGTAGGTAGGGTAGTGGGTAGGTAGGGTAGGTAGGGTAGGTAGGTAGGGTAGGTAGGCAGGTAGGTAGGGTAGGTATCACAGTTAAGACAGGACAACGTCTGTCGGGTCAGCTAGTTATATATAATACACACAGATTACACGCTCTACCACTGAGCATCCTCAGTGGAAGGTCTTCAACCTTCTACAGTACCTACTGTGGGAAGTAAATCTCGTGGTTCTCCCAAGTGCTGTATTTTACTAGTAAAACTTAAGACTTACGTGTATGAGTATATGTCCTTTTCTAAATTATCACTGTTTTTAATGTTCGATGAACCGACAAAACGAACAGGTTACATAATTAGTGAAAAGTAAATAATTTCAAGTAAAGAACACTACAAACTATAGATGTACTAAAATATCTACAAGTACTAACATCACTCCATATGGTCACGGTAATATTATCTATATAATACTACGGTCGTCTACAACGCAAGGTCAGACCAACTAATTACAACAAAAAAACGTCCGTTTAATTTAGTCTCGAGAGGCACGACACATTACTTGTTCAAAATATGTGTTTTAAGTCAGCAAAGGTCTGAATAATGATGCATAGATATTTATTTAACAAATGTATATAAAACGTAAGTCCCTTACGTGGGTTTTTGTAAAAAAAAAATTTTGAACTCCTGCCACTTTTGTAGGAAACCTTATAAGGCACATAACTAAATTAGGCATCTATGTATTACGTGGAAAGATTAATGCTACGTTTATTGATTCATAGGGTTTGTGGTTTAAAGTGCGGCTTGCTAATGGAAGTCTTGGGTTAAAATTCCAGGTCTGCCGATGTACCAAACACTTTAAAGTTTTACCGTGTTATTACTGAACGAGTTAACTAAGTACATAATTATAGCACTAGCTTGGACCTTTCAACCAGTTATTGTACTTGGAACTATATTCCGATTGAAGTAAATATATTTTTTTTTGTATTAAGGACTTGTCCAACGTTGGACAACATATTAACTGGCTAAAAAATAAAGTCGTTTTGTAATGAGAGGATTACTAAACGTTAAAGTTAAGGTAGCGCTATAATATCATTAAACCAAATTAAACTACATTTTTAATTCACTATTGAATAGTGAATTAAAAATCTTAACAACAAATAAGATTCGGAAAATTCTCTTTACCTACCTATTGCCGTCAGAATAAACCAAAACATGAAATAGTTGTTTAAAAAAAACATGCGTAGCGTAATTTGAGGAAAACAGATTTATAGGACTTTTACCTCCCCGAATTATAATGACATATGAAGACGTAAATTACTGGTTTTTATTTCAAGGTTATTGTTTTATCTTAAATCTTGTGGGCAACTGTATATATCCTACCGTATCATGGATGTTTGCTTAGCACATATGTGAGTACTATGTACCTAATATAAAGTGACCATTTACTGGGTAAGTAGGTACGTCTTTCATTGACTTGAATTTAAAAAATTTAAAAATTCTTTCACTGTTGGAAAGCTTAGTTTTCTAGGAGTAACATAGGCTACTTTTTATCCCGGGAAAAATAACGGGTCCCACGGGAAAGACCACGGGAGCGAAGCCGCGGGCAAAGTGCTAGTTTGAAATAAATACTTTGAGTTTGAGTTTGTTACTCCGAAACGGATCTGGATGAAATTTACCGATAGTTTATAACCATTACCACATATGATCCTATTTATCCCCGTGCCCGTCGGTTAATATCAGACGGCCACGCGGGAACAGCCGTAAAAAACAAAGAAAATAAAAATAGGCGCATTTAGGTACTCGTGGTTCTATTTAACCCATTAGATGTTCGCCTATTAGAAGCCGTTTGCTTATAAGAGTTCAATGATTTATACGGCTATATTTATTGTCGTTTCGAGAGAATTTTCTTATGAACTATGGGGTTCCGACGACATTTTGAGGGGTTAATATTTTAAAATGATTAAACAGAAAAGTGACTTATTACTTACTTTACACGTATCTAGTCGACTCGTTTCTATTACAATATGCCAAAATACATGGCTGTGACCTTGGTTTTACTAAGTATTTCCTCAATCTATTTGTATCAATGGAATAATAATAACTTTTTTGGCTCGGCCTCTACGCAGATGCGATTACCTATCAAGCGGTAACTAATGATGTGACATAATTTAATCAATTTTAAGAACAGACGTCAGCAGATAGTCTGAAACTAATATTCATTTGAATCATTCAGATTACTATTAACACGTTGAGCGCCAACGCGGTCACCGGTGAGCCGCGAACGATAGTTTTTCTATTGAGTCTGCTGCGTGGCAGTCAACGACTTAAGATTAATGTAGCTTTATGCGAACTAAATGAGTCTATTTGAGTAAAGAATTCTACAAAGAATAGCTATCCTCGTATAGTTATAACATCGATAAAGGCGTAAGCATACGACATGCAGGGATCAAATGTTTAAGAAAACCATCAGGTGATGGGCTTTCCAATGATGAAATCTTGATGTCGATTGTTATAGATTATGTGTCGAGATGAGATAAGTAGTAAACGATCAATCACATTATCTATCGCGGCTCCAAATAATAACAAAGCGTAGATATACCTAGTGCCTGATTCTTTGTTAAAAGCGAACTTTTCTTGACGCACTGCGGCGTGTTTAGATCATAACTAAGTACGATACTATTGCTTATAAATTTGAGGTTGAGAGGGTGCCTATCGTAGAAATATGCTAATACAACGCAAATCCTGCAAAGGATACAAGCGTGTGACTTTGGGCTACCTTTCACAACATACCTAACAATAATAACTGAAACAGCAGTTATGCAGGACGGGAGAGACAACACATTTGCCGGTACGCTATAAATACTCAAAATAATAAGCACACACGCAGGTCTAGTCTATATTTGATCGCATTCAGACGTATAATTAATATTCACTTACACTCACAGTACCTATAAAATTAAATATAATATTTTAATTTAATTTTTTCTGAATCAAATTTGCTCTTTCGTCTCTGTTATAATTTTTTTTACTGGTATTGGTTAGTGTAAACATCTTAATATTGTGTTGGTGTATTAGAGCGGCCAACCATCTGCGACAAGTGCGACCAACGACCAAGTCATCACTTCATCAGCCACCAACCACGTCATCTTTTAAGTGCTAAAAGATTTCACGCCAACAATTCTACATTAACTTGTACACTAATTAAGTTTCCCTCTTCAAAATACTAAATAGCAGGTACCTACCTATTAGCATCGTTACTTAACCCAAATAACCTATGATAGTAAAACATAATAACGTAAATACTCACTGTTATATCACAGATAGAGTCACAGTCACACTAACAAATGCAGGGGACTCTACAGTATCATTATTATATAGCGCTACATGTATCTAATCTAATCTCCAGAAGATCTAATTATAACAAGTGCCGATACGACTCCTACTCTTGAATTGTAAAGAATGTTGCTTCATAAAGATGAATTGGTCGATTTTTATCGGCAGAAAACTGCGATGTTTTCGTGCTTTTTTCTATTTTACACTCACTTTTGTAAAATCGGTAATATTCTAGGCCGTCTGTAACTTTAATAAAAGCATCAACGTTATGTTATTATACTCTGAATACAATGCAAATGGTATAAAATTAATGGTGCATTTGAAGCCCACTTTAATTAGTTATGTGTTCAATCTGCCATTGTTTATGTAGCATAGGTATAGTTTCATTTCATAGTGGTAGCCAATGTGTGAGGGACTGAGTTTTTTCTTAAGTATTTTTGTAAAGAGTATTTAATCATTAAATTATACATTGTTTTACATCTTGGTATTAGAAAAGGTATAATAAAACGTTATATCGTTAAAGACCCAGGTGAGTGCCTTGGCGTGCAATCCATGATACAAAAGGCTATTAAAGAAGCGCTAACTAAAAGTTCACTTGGGACATTACAATTTTTTTTTTAATTCTTGAATACAAATGGTCAATGTGCTTAACTCAGAAACTAAAGGAATATTGTATCTTTTGAATTTCGACATTGTAAATGGCTTAAAAAGGATTAATTTTTCAGACTCATCTGCCTAGCCCTTTCCCAACTATGTTCAGTTTGGCTTCCAGTCTAACGGATGCAGCTGAATACCAGTATTTTCCATGGAGCGACTGCCTATCTGATCTTCACAACCCCGTAACTGGGCAATACGATACCCCTTGGTAAGACTGGCTGTCAGATTTTCGGGTTTCTGACGACCCGTAACGACTGTCAAAGATGAACAAATGACAGACGGGACCAACGTGCTTTCCGAGGCACGGAAGTGTCTTGGTATTTAAAGATGGTCACCCATCCACGGCCAACCCCGGCAAGCGCAGCTTAACCTGATGGGTCAACCTGTGCGGCTGTTAGTACTTAGCCACGTGCTCCTCCTTTATTTTTCATTAATTTTTCAGACTAAAAATATAAAACAATAAAATTGTCATAGTTGTTTCGAATTCTAGATTACGGCTGCATATATTATACTGATAGTAGT
The DNA here is from genome assembly GCA_951799385.1 of Hyppa rectilinea. NCBI lineage: Eukaryota > Metazoa > Arthropoda > Insecta > Lepidoptera > Noctuidae > Hyppa > Hyppa rectilinea. Next base: position 657,345 of record OX637315.1, on the reverse strand, counting down.
GCAAGAAGCATCTCGAGGTATCAGCACTTATGCCAAATTTCAAGATAACAAAACATACTAAGCTAAGCTGATGCTGTGGGATTTCTGACAGCTACCGATGATCAGATAAGACGGGGACTTTTACCGAAACACGATAAAAACCTTTTTTGTGACACATATATTGAAACTGAAAATTTAAAATTTTCACGAAAGTTCACTTTTTTAGCAAGCATATTACACATTAGATTAACAGCCATTGCGCAGGAGTTTATGATGAATGTATACTAAATATTGTAAAACAATAACCATGGAGTGTCTCCATATGAAACTACTTTTCGGATTGATTTTAGATGAATCAATTATATCTGCTTGTAAATTATGACTTCCAAAAATGCTTGTTAATATTATGTGGCCTTCTTGTAATAAAAGAGAGGAAGCATGTGTCTCAGCTGTAACAACATTATAGGCTGATTATACTAATTCAAGAAAAATGTATGGCTATGTGGATAAACTACATTACATTGTTTTCTTGCACAGATCTGGCACAGCGAGTTATACCAAACTGTCAAATTTTCCCAATTGAAAATTAACCTTATGCTATTGTAATAAAGTTGAAAAACTATCAAAGAAATTTGACAGACTGGGGTAACTTCAAGTGTTGGCCACCTCTGTACAAAGAGTTTAACGCATTCGAAAATAAATGTTGCATACAGTCTCCACGGATATTTCAATTTGATATGATACCGTTGCGAGAGTGATGAAACAATTGAACATTGTATTGCTTTCTTGAAACCAATTTAGAAAAAATCACTTTCATAGATTATGAATAATAATTTAGGTAACACGAGCAGGACAAAAATTAGCATTACTGCAGGAGGGTTTTTTTTTAAGGCTGGGAAATCATCCAATGACTTCTCCCGCTCTGGGTGGAGCGGAAGGGAGTGTCAGACTCTTACTGACTAAAACCCATCCATGTTCTTTATGTTCCGGGGTAGCGGTAACCCTTTCGGGCAATACCGCTTACTGCAGGAGGGTGCCATCAATATCAAATTGGTATAATATTCTCTCACCCGCAGATTTAAGCCGGACGCGACATTAAGTTTAAAAGACACACGCACTGGTGGAGTATCTGTTTCCCCATGAACTACATCCTGTGATAACTTAGCAACAACAGCAAACACTAACACAGATGTCAACATGTATGTTTCACTCAGTGGTCAGATTTACGTTGATGTAAGGACTCCTTGAAACATAATTCTCATTACTATTTCTTTCAAGCGTGAAATTGAATCTGGTACAGTCACTATAATACATTATTTTAATTGGTCAAAACCTTCTATAGTTTTCGTAAGAAACACACTGATTTATTAGTCTATTCTTTCATAATAGGACCACAAAAGCAAGAACTTGTGCTAAGGTCAGGTAACAGTCCGCTAAGGCAAAGCGGAGCGGAGCCTATAAACGACTCTTCACTACATAGTATAAAGCAAAGTCGCTTCCCGCGTCCTAATGTCTGTATGTATGTATGCTTAGATCTTAAAAACTACACTTCTATTTAAGTTTTGTAATTCTTCGGGCTATGTCGCTTGCCCTGGTTCTCCTACGGATCTCTTCATTTTTAATTCGATTACGTAGAGAAACTCCAAGCATAGGCTAAGATAAAAATTAAGAAGTAGAAATTCATACCTTACAAAGTCGTCCTTTCTGCACATGTAGCTTCCAGCCCTCGTCTCAATTCCGTACTATTATTCGCCAACTGTGGGTACGGCTATAACCTCCATCCCCTTCCCGAACACGCACACTGTTATAGAATCGCTGTAATAAAGAATATACGATTAATAAAAGCGAAAAAAAATATTCTACTAGGGAATAGACGAAGTTCAAAGCTTTTATTGTTTAAAATTGATGCATTAGTAATGCACTCTTAAATCGTCGAACGTCAGCAAGTGATTTGCACTTTCTAAAGGAACTCATAAATGATAAACTAAATTAACTAGCGAGACTTCACAGAAGCGCGAATTATTTCAAGCAACTACAGCTGATTAAGGGGTCAGTGGCCGCTGGTAGTTTATTTATTAATTTGATTTGTCATTACTTAGAAGATTTCGATAGCACGATGCGTTGGTGAATTCTCGCTAGTTAATATAATTTGAAATTTTATTTAAAAAAGGCGGCTAGAGAACCACAGATTATACAGGGTGGGCCAGAAAGGCGTGCGATTTTAAAATCACTCTTGCGTTTGATCCTTATGAGCGGGGGCTGCGCGGGTGGTGGGGTCGAGAAGCTCGGTTCTCGGAAATTTAGTCGCGATGGATAACTTCACCGGAGCACAGCGTGCATTTTGCGTTAAACATTATTACAAAAATGGCGATTCGTGCGCTATTGTTAGGCGTTTATTTCGGCGTGAGTTTCGATTACATGACTTAAATCAGTGTCCGAAGGAAAATGTTCACCGACGAAGCCCATTTTCACTTAAATGGGCATGTCAATAAACAGAATTGCCGTTACTGGGCTGCAGAGAACCCACGGGCAAAACATCATAAGCCTCTGCATTCGCCGAAAGTAACCGTTTGGGCGGCCATATCAGCACACGGAATTATCGGACCCTATTTCTTTGAAAATCAACAAGGGCAATCCGTCACTGTAAATTCCGACCGATACGTAACCATGTTAAGGGATTTTTTCTTTCCGCAACTGCAACAATTTGAAGGTTATAATCGTGCAACATGGTTTCAACAAGATGGCGCGACATGCCATACATCTAATGTCTCATTGGCGGCCGTAAACGAGATTTTTGCTGGGAAAGTGATATCGCGCCGAGGTGACATTGCATGGCCGCCTAGAAGTCCAGATCTAACTCCACCGGACTTTTTCATGTGGGGATACCTAAAAAGTAGAGTCTACTCAAATAACCCAGCCACAATTAACCAGTTGAAGACCAATATCCGAGAAGAAATGGCAGCCATTCCCCGCGCAATGTGCCAGCGAGTGTTTACCAATTTGAGGTTCAGATTCGAGGAATGTTTGCAGCGCAATGGTGCACACCTTGATGATGTTATTTTTAAGAAATAATTTCCCAGATGTCTATTATAATAAAAATAAAAATTTGTATGAGTATTGTATTCAGTTTTTTTACTATAATTTTTTCAAATTCGCAAATCTTTCTGGCCCACCCTGTATAAGTATATGATGACAGAAGATATTATCAACACACAAGAGTGGACCCGATCTAATCAACGACCACACACCTCTTGCGATAACAGAGATATAATAGTATAAGCTGCCCCGTTGAAGGACATAGCACAGGCCTCTTTTAAAAGAGACCTTAATTCGGCCGTAAGTGAACGGTGACCATTATCAATGCAGATAATAAATATATTAAGCATCATCCACGTATTCCAAAGGGTAGACAGAGGTGTCTAGAATGTCCATGTTATGTTACCTATAATTTCTAGTCAATAACCGGCCACATTTTATCGGGAATCGGAGAAACTTCTTTATAAAAAATTCAATAACACTTTTCTAAACCTAATGAAACTATAGATCTGGACCCCCACACCTAGCAGCACGACTGTTCAGAGTGGGGGGTGTTGAGTTTTGCGATCACTATACGCTGCAGCACGAACGCAGCAAAAGCACTGCCAATCGCTGCAAACGCGACAATAGTTGTGTTATTGCTTTTATCCAATCCAGCCTGTCTCTTGCTGTCCTCCCCCAGCGACGCCCTAAGCCGGGGTCCGTACCCCACAGGGTGTGCCCTTAGCGTGTAGTCGCTTAGTTTGTAAGTTTTACGAAGTCCTGGCTGGAACCCTTAATTCATTTATTATTAGCAGTAAACCACCTCCGAGGATGGACAGCGATATGCCATACAAAAAAAAAGTTGTGTTGTTGAATGTAGATCAATTGAGTATTTGAATTGGTCAAAAATAAAATATGAAATCACATGGAAAAAAGCCCGCTCGTCATAAAAACTTCCATCACCGTGCAGAAATTAAATATAATGCGAAGATATAATTGTTAAATTGCATTTAATGCTAATAAGTATTCCATTTGAGTCTAAAAATCTGTGACGTCAAAATGTTATATTTCATACAAATCACGTACAAATGCCGCGTTTTGACAGTTCATAAAAAGTAACGTTATTGACTACCCTTTCAAATACCCCATTGCAATAGCAGGCGTGAGGCATAAACTTCTATTTCATTGACATAAGGTTTAAATTAATTTATTGTTTGCTCGGGCAATAAGTCACGAATACTTGTTATAATAATAGAACCGAAATGGAGATTCTCTTGACTAAAATAAAATTGAAATGCCTGACAACTGTCTTATCACTCTTGTTGATAGTGGATAGCAGAACAAACCACTTGATATTGTTTATCGTACCGGCAACATAGGTTTTTGAATTTTGACTACAATATTCTTTTCCATTTATATCTTCAGGGTCAAATTATATTAGTTAGCAAAACTCCACAAAAGTGAAGGGTATCGATATGTAATCACGACGAAACAAAAAATAAAAATGATGATAATTTATTTTTGTAGTCAGCTCTTGACTTGTATTATTGCTAATTGAATAGGTAAAATCAATATCTTAGAAGTTTGCACAAATAAAACTATTTTTCTAAACTAGTATTTCAAGTAAATACGTACAGGTCTCCAAAAGTGATAATGCGCCATCGATCACTAATAAAGAACTAGATACACAATCTCATACAAAAGTTCTCTTAAAAATGTCGCCAATTGTGTTTAGGTAAAATAAATCTATATTAATGTAATTTCAACCTTACCTGCAAGGTTTAAAGCCGTATTCACAAAGCTATTGCAAAAAGCAATAAAATTTTACGACCGGTACTCGCTGCTCAACATACATCAAAACAATTTCAACCTTATACGCATGCTTTAAAGTAACAATTACTAAGTGTCAAAAAAAAGTAATAAAATTTTACAACCGAGGCTCGCCACTAGCACAAGGAACGAGTGGAGACGAACCAGAACAATATTTTTTGTTTGTACTGTAAATTATTATGTATGGTATTTTAACATACTTCAAAAAAAGGAGGAGGTTACTCAATGCGTCGCGTATTTATAATTTTTTTTTTATTTTTATGTTGCACACCACCCATAAGTCGAAGACGAATCGACCGATTGAGATGATTCATTACATTAGGTTTGTTCCCAAGTTTGTCCTGTTTACATCTAATCCTCGTTCTGATGATGGAATCTACTAGGAATTTAGGCAACGCCTTAAATATTAAAGGCATACAATTAGCGATTTTGGTATTTTTAGATAAATCAGAACTTTACATTCAGAAAATATAAATTAGTGAGGAAGAATATACAAAAATCAAAGAATATTATTGTCCCAATTTTTTGACATATTGTTCATAATAAATTACAAATGTCGATAAAAAGAAATACTTCGGATCGAAGAATTCTTCGGATCTTTGACGTGCTGTAACTGATATCCATTCTCCACACCTCACTGGATCACGAGGAAAGCTAAAAATAATTGAATATTTTCTAAGTCCCGACTAAACAACCACAAAAAAATATTGGGAATATCAAAAAACCCGACTGATAAAAAACAACTAACAAGTTCCAAACAAGTCACTTTTCAAGTAGTCTTATGCAGTTAGTGGCAGTTATTTTAGGTCAATTATTCATACATAGGCTAATAAACACATAACCCTCCCTTGCATCGCGCAGTCAGGTAAATGAAAACAAAAATCAAATCTCGCATTAAAAAAAATAAGAACTATAATAGCGTCTCCAACAAATGGAACAGAGTCAACGCGGATAACCCAAACAATTTAAGTGGACATGCGTAAATATGATTAATACGTTTAGTAAGAGTCTTTACAATTGAGCTGCATTATATCGCCTGCTATTTGTTACGACTTAATTTAAAATAAAGTTTTTACGATGATTTCTTGAAAAAATATTAGTATTTACAATACAATGTTAACAATTATATAATGATAATATTAATACTTAGCAAAAATAAGAAACTCCATCCTTTTTTAGCGTCCTAGACGTGTGATTTTTGCAGTTTTTAAACGAGCACTGAGACATGTTTACCGTCGGAGCGTTCGAATGCTACTAGATGAAAAGACCACCCAAATGTTCAATTGGGTGGTCATTCGGTGAGGACATTTTTTGACGCTGATTGTGTATCTAGTTCTTTATTAGTGATCGATGTAATGCGCATAGAAATCTTCGCCACTGTTCGGCAACGGTCGTATTCCCCGAGCGTCGGAAGACGATATGTATATAGAGTGGTTAAGTGCATTTTCTTCATGCATAATTTAGTAAGATTATGTGTTTTGTCCTAAAAGAGATAAATATTGATTTATCAGTAACGAAATTTGATTCAATAATTCCATGTAAGTAAATAGCGAGCTATAATTCATATAAGCCTAAATCTGATTTTTAATATGTTTTTTCTAGTACTTAATATGTATTTTACGTAGGTATTTTTAATTTTTTAATATTGAAAATACGTGAAAAATGTTAGTATATTTAAATATTTTACAAAATTAACTATTTAAATTTGAATAAGATAATTAAAGTTGAAATTAAATTCACCTTTGAAAACAAAACCAAGAAGGGTGTGTAATAGCAGCTCTATATAATTCCAGACAAAGAGAACACGTGCAGTCACCACCAATATAACAAGACGACTGACGGACCTTTGACTGACCGCCGACCGCCCGAATTGTTTTCGATTGTGTACACATGATATTCACTCCTATTTCTTTCGAACAAGGTGCAAAATGCAAGTGCATTGTTAAGGACTCGAACGGTTCAATGATTCGGGTGTTTCCGGGAATACGACAATTAGCGAAGATCTGCATGTGCATTATTAATTTGGGAGTACTGTACTCACAGTTTTTTGTGGGTCGTTGATCGCACAAAAAGCCTAAAATATACGTTTTTTTATCATATTGCTTTGCTAACTTATTTAATTTGAACCTGTATACCTACCAGAGAGTGTTAGACACTCAGAAAAATCTTCCTCTAAGTGTTGGCACTCACAACGGCCTACCCTCACGTGTTAGGCCACTTGTAACAGTCAACTATCAAGTGTCAGGCACTCACGATGGCCTACCCTCAAGTGCTAACACTCACTATTTATCACCACCAACAGCATTAACCACTTTGGACAGATACGTTCGCATTTTCTCTAAGCAATTGGGTATTTGAAAGGGTAGTCAATAACGTTACTTTTTATGAATTGTCGAAACGCGGAATTTGTAAGTCTTCTTCTTTTTCGTGTGGTTAGTGGCTTTTTTTTTTAAGGCTGGGAAATCATCCAATGACTTCTCCCGCTCTGGGTGGAGCGGAAGGGAGTGTCAGACTCTTAGTGACTAAAACCCATCCATGTTACTTCCTTAGCCCTTTATGTTCCGGGGTAGCGGTAACCCTGTGGTTAGTGGCTAACCTGGTGTCAGAGTTTTTATGCTACCCATAGGCCTCTGACTTAGCTTCACATGCTGTTGGGAAATATTTTTCAGACATGCTGGTTTCCTCACGATGTTTTCCTTCACCGATTTTTAAGCAAGTGATAATTTTACAATACGCATATGAATCCGTAAAATCAGAGGTGCCTTGGGAATTTGTACGTGATTTGTATGAAATATAACAATGACAAGTCACAGATTTTTAGTATCAAATGGAATGGACTTATTAGCATTAAATGCATTTTTACAATTATATTTTTGCATAATATTTAATTTCTGTAGGGTGATGGAAGTTTTTAAAACGAGCGGTCTTTTATCTGTGTGATTTCATATTTTATTTTTGAACGTTTCAAATAGTCAATTCAACATAACATTTCGAGTCACATAGTCGAGACTTAACACCTACATTCATACACTAGAATCATCAATATTATGTTTCTTCTACAGATATAATTATTAAAAGTAAAACATTTAAAATTAACATACCCATTGTGGTCTAAAAGTTCCATCCCTTGAACATCAGCGACATCTGAGTGAGTTTGTGACAAGAACTTGCATTCTATCCCTTCTTCACTTATGCGCCATTTAAACAACGTGATCCTCTGATCAATCGATGTAGATAGCAGATAGCTATCCACCAAACACAAGCCAGTTATCTGTGAGCTATGGTAGTTTGAACTGTTCCAAGTGTGTAGTACCTTTGTGGAGCTCATGTCATTCTGGTCAGGGATTTCCAATACAATTATCTCTATGGCATTGTCATCACCACCAGTGGTTATAAGAATTTCTTTATCTGATAGTATGCTGGTTGCTATACTGTTTATACCGGATTTGTTGGTTTTGGTACAGAAAAATGGCTCTAAACTTAATTCTGTAATATTTGTTACATCCCATAATGTGACATGACCTCTTGTTGTGCAAGTTATAAGAATATGTTTATCTAGCATTTTAAAGATTTTAGTCTTCAATATACATGTTTTGTGGTACTTCGAATCTTTAATATATTCCACCTTTTTGCTGTCTTTCCTAAACGAGAACACTCTTAGATAAGAATCTGAACAGCCAGCGTAAATGATGAAGGCATCTTTATCTCTTATCAAGTCTAAATCCATGATTCTCATTTCAGGGTCAAAGTCTATGGAACGATTCCTCCATGTTTGAGTCCCTTTTCTTTCCTTATCAGTCCCTTTAATTTGATAATCAATTATTTCTTCTGAAGTTATTTGGATTTTATTATTTTCTTCGGTTAGTTTAACATCTTTAATACAAAGCTGTGCTCTTCCTCCTGCAGATAAAACTAGTAAATGATTGTTTTCTAAAGGATATGTTTTCAGAGTTCTGACACTAGATAAATGTTTGAAAATAACTTCATCTTTAAAATTCTTTTCTGCATCAACTGTAGAGATTCTCAGTGTAGTGTCTTCTCCACCAGAAATGTATACCGTAACATCACCAACTTTTTGTGCTTTCAAGCAATTAACTTCTTTAGCGTGCGATCCATTTATCATATTCCTTGACACAATTTTACTTAGTTGGAATGTTGTAGCATAAATTTCTGCATTTTTCAAATAGATCAATTTTATAATTTCTTCATAATCTTCTTTTACTTTTCCAATGTATCTGACGGCATCCCACGATCTGTGTCCACCACCACACGGCACTTCTAGTATTTTGCTATTATCTTTAACATTATGTACTACAAACACTCGTTCTTGGAATCCACAAATTATATTCTCGTCTTTATCTAAGAATTTCTCGACCCATTCAAAAGTTAGATCTTTACTATTCATATATTTAACAGAATTATTATCTATACTAAAATATTTGATAGTGCCATCTCTTCCTGTTGTTATAATATTATTATTTCTAATGTTTATTGATGTAGGTCCATATCTCCCATGCACTTTAGGAAAACTCTTCACAGGTTCATTCTGACCTTTTACAAAAACATGTATATTGCCACACCTGTCTCCAAAAACGAAGTTATTGTTCACAGAATTTATAGCACAAGCTGTCAGCCATCTTTCTTTGCAGTTTGGTAAAACAAAGTTGGCATAGTCTTCTACTTTCGCGTTGTTTGAAGCCAAGACAGTTATTTTGCCATCTCCAGAACAGAATATTAGATGTCTATTCCCAGCCCAATGCATCGATAAAATCTTTCCTACTTGCAACTTTGTATCAATAACATTTAAAATAAAGGCATCATCTTTACATTTTTCCACAAACACATCTAGTTTTCCGTTCATATCGGCAACAGCAATCAATTGCTTACAAGACGATATTGACAACAATTTATAAGTAGATTCATGATTCAATTTATGTTCAGTCTTATTTCGGCTTAAAAAATCATAATATATCAAGTTATTCTCATCCATTACAATCAAGTTTCTTCTAGCAGTAAATACAACTTTTTTGGGAGTGGCAACACCAATATTAATAATATCATCATGGCAATAGTCAGTAGCTATGGTTAGGGGATGTAAAATGACTCCACAATCGCCTCCACCAGTGACTAAACTATAACCATCAGAGTCTACAGACCAGATGCAACCATTCTGATGAGACAGGGCCTTTTTTAGCAATTTGCCATTATAATCCCAGTAGCAAATAGCTGAGTCTTCACCTACAGAAATTATTATATCATTTGTTATACAACTCCTCATAACTCTAGCCAAATGACCGTACACCTCATGTTTACAAACTATGTCTATGTTCTCCCAATACTCTGCCGTGTTATTTTGGTGTGATGGAGTGCTGTTGTGACCCCATATCCGGACAGATCTGTCATCAGATGTTGTCACTATTATGTTCTTATGTGGTTCACAGGATATTGAGAATATTACTCCCTGGAAAGAGAACATTTTTTTATACTTACATAAATTGTACAGTAGCCCTTTAAAATAAAGCACATAGTATGCTTTTTTTTTTTTTTTAAGGCTGGGAAATCATCCAATGACTGCTCCTGCTCTGGGTGGAGCGGAAGGGAGTGTCAGACTCTTACTGACTAAAACCCATCCATGTTCCTTCCGTAGCCCTTTATGTTCCGGGGTAGCGGTAACCCTTTCGGACAATCCCGCTTACCGCACATAGTATGCTAAGGTGTAACTGTATTATCAATGTTGCCAATTTTGTGTAAAAACAAAAAAAAAAACATTGAAATTAATGCACAGGCCTATGGAATCCAACCACATGTTATATCATTATCTGTATCTCTGTCAAGAAGATGTCCTGCAGTACATCTTATTTTAGAACTGCTACCAAGATCCAAAGACTCCAAAGTATTCTAGCAAAAATGAATTGTTCATGTTTTATAAGCTTACATAAACAGCCTTACAAATTCAAATATGAATACCTTATGGCCTCTCAAGCGATGTAATGGTTGATCCCCACTGCACTTGTGTATGATGACCTCAGAGAACACGGTTCCAGCCATGACGAGAACATCATCTTGCAATGGAAGCAGCAGTCCACTGTATAGTATAGAGTTGTCTCGGCTAGCTTGTTGAGTTATCAGTGTCTGTGTTGTTGTGTTCCATTTCTGTAATGTTAAGTCAAAATGAATTAGTTATAAGTTTTAGAATAGACAGTTGCGAGACAACTGGTGCCTGGCGAAATGTAGGTGTACACTGTACTGTAGGTACAACTCTGAATAGCTTTTTCATTATTGACTTATACTGGATTCCAATTTGACTTTAGCCTTTTTCCTTCCCCAGAATGCAATCTATCTCTCAGCAATCCATTCAGTGGTTAAGGCGTGAAAAGGTAACAGACAGACAGAGATACTTACGAATTTATAATATTAGTATAGAGTATGGATGTTGTCTTTGCTATTTTATTTTCTTTGGAAGACTTATAGTGGAACAAAATAGAATAAAAATAGTTGGTAACTCTAATAATCCTCCTCTCCACATATATTGGTCTTAGAGACCAGTAAGGAAATGACATATATCTCACCTGGACCACATTGTGTGCTGTCAACAGAGCAACCACTTCATCATCAACCCACACTGCTGAATGCAGCCAGTCATCGCATACGATTGGCTCAAACACTCTATAAAACCCTCTTTCGTCCGAAGAAATTACTGTGAACTGTTTACCACCAAAAACTAATATTATACCTCCACATTGAGCAGGGACAAATCCATATATTTTCTGGCCATTTAAACCGCTTATTCGTTGTAATAACTTTGTAGATGCCTTGTCCAATATGTTTATTGTGCTTCCAATGCCTGTAAAACGTAATAAAAGAGTTATTTTGATACTTAAAAGAAATGTTACAAATAATTTTCTGAATGTATTGTAACCTGAAAACTAACCGGCTAGCACGAGGTTTTTGTAAAACTTTACAGCAGTAACATCAGTGCGTGTTAGTAAAGACATTTCTGTACGGAGTTAAATTCGTAAACAATATGTTTAGGTACTCTGTGTTCGCAAATAAATTGTTTTTTTGCTGTCGTTCGGCTTCGATAAGTCTGCACTGAGTTTATTTAATTTCGGCCATATGTTTTGACATAGAGCAGTGCGCTTATGCGACTTGACATGTGTTTAAAGGAGCACAAAAATTAAATTATGCTTAAGTTAATATTTCCGCACTGCTCTGGAACATTAATTATATTTACTGTCACATCATGGTCACATCCATGAAGGTATAGATAAAAATGGAGACCACACTCCGAATACCTACTTGAAGCTATACCTATGTATCGCTATCTCGCTCTTTGTGGGCAGCCCCTCTCTTTCTCAGTAGGGTAACCTTTATTTTAGTTTTCCTGGGACACGCTTGTAGTAACTTTCCATTTAGTGATTAACATATTTATAAATTTCTCTACATCACTGTTTACTACTTAGATTCTAGCTTCTAAAGATTGTATGCAACATGATATGATGCATGTTTATGAAATTACGAAAAAAGTTGTTTGATAAAGTGTGAAACTTGTGATGTTTCTGAGTGTGTAAATTTGGCTGTTTGTCATTAATCATACAAAAAGTTCTGGGTAGACGTATTATACAGAATTTTGCACGAAAATAGAGCATGACCAGAGGTGTAATTGCACAACACTCTACCAGAGAAAAATAGTTATCATTGTGACAGTTATTATAAATTTTGTCTGCATAAAAATGTAAGTATCGTTATGGATTCAGATTGTTATTGATAGCGTCATACGCAATTAGAATGCATGACATAGGTTTAGTTACCGCGGGTAATGCGATATGATATGAATGACTGTGATAAGTGGGGGTTCGGGAGAAGCTGAAAAATACTTTTTAGTTTTGCGTAAAAACTAAAAGGAATTTATTAGGGATGTACTTATAAATTACTATCAACTCTTTCTATGGGAACAATACACAAATCGCGAAAAAAAAAACTCAGTTTAATTATTTTTTTAGATTACTTAAACATAATGGACAGCAGCTTTTTTCGAGTATTCTGGGTTAGTCAGTGTTCAGAATTTTTTACCATGTGGGCAAATGAATATTATTTATATATATTATGCGGAACTGTAATAGGAACAGTGTGAAGCCTCAAAAAAAAAAAACATATTCCGAATTAAATCATTTATTTAACCTTATTTATAACTTCTCAATTATACATGACTGAATATCATTGCTCTATGTAATTTCTGTCTCTTACCACGTAAATCACTGAGTATATTTTCTGTATGTCTCTTTAAGTGAGCACGTATACGCATGTTAAAAAACGAATTAGCTATTTGCTTAACTATCTTAGTGTCATGCAAATCATTACAGTAAATTGATTCCGTGATGGAATCTATACATAATATGATGTTATGTAAATGAGTATTTAATATTTTGTATGGGAAAGGGAAACTTACAGGTAACTCGTTAAGATTGCTTATATTTTCCAGAACTTTCCGACATTGTTTTTTATCAGTTGGTTCCTCAATATTGCCGCCAGCACGTTTCACTGCTATTTCCATAAGTGGAAAATTTCTATCAGAAATGTCAGAACTAGTGCTTGGTACAGCCAGAGGATCTATTTTCACCATATAGTCTTCATGCATTGAACTTATTATCTGAAAATTATAATATATTTTATAAAATTTTGCCTTTTGCCATACATTTGAACTATATTTCTAAATACGTAATATATTGTAATACAGATATATAAACCATGTTAAATGTTTACCATGGCTGGTGGGACTGTTTCTTGATATTAGGAACTGCTGTTTCTTTTAAGCGCCTTGTTTTTTTATAATAATCTGATTCTTGAAAATGTAAATTGCAAATCCGTGCACTTTCATAAAACTTGTTTTTCAATGGTACAATGGATAACCACGATTTTCTATGAGTACTATTTTTAGGAAATCTGAAAAAAAAGCATTTGATGGATATTAAATTTTTTGAATAGTGAGAAACAAAGATTTTATATTTAAAAAAATCACATAGTCCACAATCCTTAAGAGACATATATAATACTTAAGACTTTTTTTTTTAATTAGTTCATGTTCCACGGAAATTCCCAGATATATCCTCAATATGGTTACACTACTTCAACATGACATAAAACAAAAAAAAACGTAAACAGAACATTAAAATTGCACATAGTCAATTAAATTCAATGTAAAACTATTTGATTCGGTCGTAATTATCATTAAATAATATGTTGAAAACACTGATAAAACATTTTAGGTAGAAATAAAGTGAAAAAAACAAAGAAATATGTTTGCAATGATTCAATGCCATAAATCACTTACGGGTGAAATCTTATATCACCTCCTGGACACCACTTACTTCCGCAACCACGCACTATACAATTTTGCACCATTTCTTGAATTATATCAATTATACCGTGAATAATCTCATTTAAAGCTGTGAACCGCAAAGTAAACAACCGCCATATTGCCTCTTATTTATTTTGACATAGGGTCAATGTTGCCACTTTATCGAATCCTAAGGAAATGGGATTCTAACTCCGTTATGAGCCAATCCAACTTTGCCTAAGGGACCGATAAAAAAAAAAAAACACAATTAACTAATCGCGTTTTAACTATTTATTACTTTATATAATACCAGACAGCGTTTAACTTATGATTTTGTTATTGTGATGACTATTCCTAAGAATTTACTAGGAGATTCAAATAAGAAGATAGCAATACTATCGTCCTCACCCAAAAGAGAGGTCGGCCCACAGAGAGTGAGATAGAGATATGTAGGTATTTGACTCAAGCTGTTGTTCTGAGTGTGGTCTCCATTTTTATCTATACCTTCATGGTCACATCACATTTTGACGATATTGGAACGTTCCGTTACACGTTGAAGAAATATAGGTACCGGTAAATAAAACAATATTGCTCAAAGACATCTTTCTAATAATATTTAAAAAGTCTATATTTTAGATATCATTTCTTTTTATCTCAACCTGGGTAGTGGGTTTTGCTAAGAATAAACATTAAATTAATAGGACTGGCCTAATCCCAATCCATAAACCATAGATAAATAATAAAATTTATTTATTTGTTGTTAATTTAGTAGCATATTTACACCGGTTAAATTGATTAATCAGTCTGGTATCGATCAAGAGGGTATTTATCCGGGTACTTCTTCAAATGTTCTTCCATTTGCTGCATCTGTTTTCTGAAACCAATATTAAGATTCATTACAGCCTGGCTCGACCATGAATCATTTCATCATTTGGATATTTGTAGAATACATTTTACTGTTTAGGATATTTTGTGGCATCAAGGCTGATTGATTGGTTGATTTATTGTTCTCACTGCTAAAACACATCCTCTCTGAGTGACTGAGTGGGCCATAATCCACCACATGAGCCCATTACGGGCTGGTGGTCAAGATTTAGTACGAATATTAAATGAGAAATATGCAATGAACTCACTGAATCCTAGGAGGCATGTCATAATATACTTCCTCGAGCATTTCTTTCCAATGAGGCAGTTTCTTCTTTTCTGCTTCCTGCATAGTTCTAACGACCGTGTCTCTGGATTCTTTAAGACAAGTTTTTTCAGCATCCTCATCCCAAATGCCTGTAAATATGTACATTACTTACATAAAAAAAACATAAACCTTTTAGAGAACTGGTAGTGTGACCCAAAGAACCTACCTTTACTTTTCAAATACAATTTAAACTTGTGAAGTGGGCTCTCGTCATCAGTCCATTTTTGTATTTCTTCCACCGATCTGTAAGCCGTGCTGTCATCTGAAGTGGAATGGTGTCCCACCCTAAAATTTAAATTATTTTAAGAGTACGCAAGGTATACAGTTTTATTTCCAAACAAAGAAGTTCATTACTTAATTAAGAACACTCCCGCAACCTTACCTATAGGACATAGCCTCAATAAGCACAGGCTTGTTATTAGCTAATGCAAATTCTCTCGCATGTTTGACAGCGTTGTAGACCGCAAGCGTGTCAGTTCCGTCGATGCGGACGGTTTGGATGCCTAGCGCGGGCCCCCGGGCTGCTATACCGTCGCCTTTATACTGCTCGGCAGTTGGAGTCGAGATCGCATAGCCGTTGTTTCTGCTGTTGTATGTGAAAAGGAATATTAAGAACTTATTAAAAAAACAGTCACTGCAATATCTATGCCGTAAATCGAAAATTCATCAGGGTGTTATGTGGAATCCAAAATGACCGCTTACTAGCGATTTTCAAATGGGTCTTACCATAAAAAAACTATTGGACAATCTAGCGTAGCAGCGAAGTTAAATGCCGCGAAGGCATCACCCTCAGATGCGGCGCCATCTCCGAAGTAACAGATGACACAGCGGTCGTTGTCTGGCTGACGCTTCAAAGCGTATGCTGCGCCCACAGCTTGAGGTAATTGGGTTCCTGAATTATAACAATTGAAGGCATTTATTTAAATTTAATACTGAAATCATATCCTCGTCATCAATGGCAGCCTTGTTCCATGGGCTCCACCCAGCAATAGGGTGTAAATATTTAAAAGTATTTGTAAAGTATCTCATTCTTTTCGGTTCTGAGGCCAGGGTTAAGGTTACTGTTAAATATTTACCAGAGATAATTATTATATTTATAAATTCTCGTAGCTACGTATGAAAACCATAAGTATCCAAAAAGTTTACGTACATCGGCCATCACCAGACAAGTTCGTCATCATGAAAACAATGGCAACTTATAAGATTATCTTACCTAAAGGACTGGAGATAGTAACAAGATTGCGATGTTTGTCCCCATAGTGTACAGGCATTTGTCTCCCTTTCCCAGGATCCTCGTGGTTGCCGTAACACTGGTTGATGAGCTCAGTGACAGTGACTCCCCTGTAAAGGAACACGCCTACTTCACGGTACTGAGAGAACACGAGGTCCCGAGGGCTCAGGGCAGCTGCACTACCAATATGGATGCCTTCCTCGCCGTAGTTGGTCATGTAGAACGATATACGGCCTTGTCTGAAAATCAGAAAAAGGTATGAGAAAACCTTAAAAAAATGGATTTCATTGGTTGCTCTTTATAAGTTAGGGCAAGTTACAAATAAATAAACACTAACTTTACCTTTGAGACTCATACAAAATCTTATCCATTTGAGTAAGTTGTAACATTGTTTTATACATATTCACAAGTTGGTCATGGTCGATACTCGGCTCCTCCCTATTTTCGATCACTGCACCGTTGTTGTCCAACACTCGGTAGACGGGGATGGGGTCGTAGCTCGTTTCGTTCAGGAACTTCATTTCCGTTACGTAGGGAGCTTTGGCGCCTGGAAACTCGGCATTTTTCGTGTTGGTTTGGGTAACTTCCGGCCTTGTGTGGGTAGATAGCAGCTGTAAAACACGTTCAAAATACTTTTGTATGATCACAGGATAGGTTCTGCTGCGCTATTCCCCGTCCATGTGACTTCCTTCCGAAATAGTAAACACTATGACTATACAAAAACAATCGGAAAATGAACGCTATTCTTTAAATTTTTCTACTCACTGAAATGAAAACGCATATCAAATGCAGAATATTGTTATTCAAATATATTCAAATTAGTTACATGAATGGAAATACAAGAAAGTTACTTGTGTATGAGCTATGTTACTTCAATCAGATCGTATCTAGCTTCAGAGCATGATGTAATAAAATAACAAGCTTATTATTCCTCCACAAAGTTCAATATTGACTGACTGTGTAGATAAAAATCCAAAACATGATAATTCGTATTATCACTAAACGCACTGATTTCATTCACATAAAAATTATGTGAAATACATATTTTTGGTACAAAATCTTTAACACATTATTGTTCACATTTCTTGGTAATAGAACCCATATTGTAATGATATTTGAACTAACCCTCACAGCGGCATTGCGTAGCGTGTTGAGACGCAAAACACTAGCTCCCGTCTTCAACGCCATTTTGTCACTGACGTTGACTCATTATAATTAATTAAACTGTATCGTTGTTAAGGCATTAGCAATTGTGATAAGGCGATCACACAAGCGTGCTCACTCTACGTATGCGATATTTTGAAGCCGCCTCGGGCGGTCGGGCCTACAGTACCTCTGTAAACAGATGACGAGTTTGAGGTCATGAGGTCAAATATTTACTAATCTTTCTTGAGAGTGGAACATCAATGAGAAGCATAACGAAATTCTTATAAACATGTGCGTCTATCTTCTATTCAACTGTAGCCTCCTTTATTTGAATAAACAATACCTATTATAGTTCGGCTTATTTTAGGACCAGTTCTGAATTTGTCAATAGGCCTTACATGCCGCGGCCTAGTGGCGGCAGCATCCTAAGGGTGGCAGATTTAAGAGGGCGCCCGCTCGCTATTCTAGTATGCGATTGAGTCAAACAAGTCGCACTAATCTAGTTTTTATCCGCAATGTGGTGCAAAAGTTACATGACGCACACACTGTGTTAAATTTTGGACCCTACTAATGTTGAGTAACTTTAGTCACTAACCACACGAAAAAGATAGTAGTACTTTGTTTTTTGTTCCGCGGTGAAAATTTCTCATAGATGTCCTCCACCCCATGCGGTCGCCCCATGCAGGCGGGACGGAGCGGTCTGTCAGACTCTGACGGGTTAAAAACCACTCCGGTGTTCCAGCTCACACCTATGCCGGGGGTCACGGGATCGTACAATCCACAGAACAGCGCTCCGCTACGGATTGTATGCAAGCTACTCTACATAAGATGATTTTTTAACAACCAATAATGTCCTACCTAAGTAAATACCTACGTAAGTATTGGAACGAAGTCCTTATCGCGCGTTGCGAAAGGGGGCTAGATGGAATTAAGAACAAAAGTTGTAACGACACTATTTTTGGAGTAAAATAAGATGTCTTTTTAATCATGATTTTATGATTGGTTAATTTTAGATCATATTTTTTATTATTATTATAACTTAAAAGAAATAAAATTTTATTTCAATTCCTTCACTAATTCATCGAAAGGAACTTCGTTCCATCCGGGTGTCCCTTGACACCTCTCAAGTTTTTATATATATATGAAAAGTATAAATCCGGCATTGGTTTAGGTACGATCAAGATGGCGCCACAAAGAGATGTCAGCATATGAATGGGCCCGTCAGGGTCTAGCCTGCCGGGTAAGCAGGATTGTCCGGAAGGGTTACCGCTACCCCGGAACATAAAGGGCTAAGGAAGGAACATGGATGGGTTTTAGTCAATAAGAGTCTGACACTCCCTTTCGCTCCACCCAGAGCAGGAGGAGTCATTTGATGATTACCCACCCTCAAAAAAAAAAGGTGGAGCGCGCTGCAAACTCGCCACCTTGACCAGTTTTTTTACCAGCCGCGTGGAGAATACTTCATTTTCAATAAAAAGATTCGACCATTGAGAATTAAAAATAGATAAATAGCGAGTTGTTATCTATTTTTTAAATACTTAGCCTAAAACCAAGGTTCCTTTGATTGTAATTCAAATTATTTAGTAATGGGCAATAATGTATTTTTAATAAAGGTAGTCAAGTTACGACTTGTGCCAGTGTATTCTTGCAATGACGATAAATATTCATATCACTGTGCAATCTCAGTGAAAGAATAATTATTTACGTGATAAGATAACTGCAGTCATGTTCGATATATATCAGATTATCAGGTTTTCACACCACACGCAATAAATCATTCATTCTAGAGTCTGGCCAACGAAAGCTGACCAAGAAAAAAGGCGGCAATTTTAAAAAATCAAGAGCTGCCAACACTGGTTATACGCTGCTTAAACGGACTTGATATTTTTATTATTCAAGACTAATAAGCGATATTTACACTGCTACGAATTTCTCAGTAACAGTCACGGAGTCTGGTTTTTTTTCCGATTGATGGCAATAGGCGCATGGGACTTGCCATAATATACCACTCAATCAAATATTTATATAAAATCTTTCCTCTTTATAATATTAATATACATATATGACATTTTTTTAACTTCTGCTTGCATTGTAGTTCACAGCTAGACTTCCTGGCACGACATTATATCGAAAAGGTAGAATATAAGAAAAAGTTATAACTAAAAGACAAGTTTATTTCATAACACAAACATAGGGGCTAGGAATCATAGTCGAAATTCAATTCAATTTTGACAGTGCTAAATTATTGCCATATCAAAAGTTTAGAAATTAATTCGTGGTCAGCTAATAATAATTATTATATTATATATATATATAAATATTATAAATATTATTATATATATATATATATTATATATATAAATATTATTTCTAATAATACTGTAGGAATGGTAAAGAGAGAAAATAAAATTACACTGCCGATCATTGTACCTTTTTTGAAGCTATCCATTCCAGTACATGCAAGTACAGTAACTCTTCAGCTAAATAAAAAAGGTTCTTTCTTTTTTTTTTGTGTTGCTAGTGACTAACCAGACGTCAGAGTTTTGATGCTGCCCATGTGCTTCTGATTTAGCTTCACATGCTGTTGAAAAATATCTCTTCGGTATGCCGCTTTCCTCACGATGTTTTCCTTCACCATTTTTTGAGCGATTAATAATTACACAATACGCACATGAATCCGAAAAATCAGAGATGAGTGTCGTCTGCCTTGGGTTCGAACTCTAGGCTCGCGAGTCCAAGCCAACAAATCCAATGGATAGATTCCAAGTCCACCGAGTACTCATGGTATGGTAGGTATTACAATAGCTTTCCTGTTGCGCAATGTTTGGGAACATTTAGAATTTTTGATAATCTGAAAATCGATTTTCGGCCTAAATATCGGTAGGTACAAATAACCAACAAGTGCCCAGGCACTTGTGGCTTGGCTAGTTTGGTTGGTTGGTGTCTGACATTGTTTTCAAAATTCATAAAAAGATTGCAACATTGTTATCCATGCGTTCCTTGTTTTTTTGGCAATAATCTGCAATAGAAACGTCAAACGTGTTACTATAACCCTACTAAATTGTATGATCGAGATTTTTCAGTAATTTCTATGGATTATTCCGAGTTTGCGGAGCTTTACAATTCCTTAGTGTAGAACTAGTTGTCAGTAATAAATAAATGGCTGTGGAGGTTAGTGACCGTCTATCGGTAATATTTGTGTTATAGTGAAGCAACGAGAATGCCTTACTGGTACTATGACAAGAAGGATCTGCAGAACACACCGTCGTTCCGCGATGCCATATCCACGGACACGGAGAACCGGTATAGGAAAGAAGGCGCGAGGTTCATCATCGACACTGGCTCGAAGATGGACCTAGGTTATAATACAGTGGCCACTGGCGTTGTTTATTTCCATCGCTTCTACATGTTCCACTCGTTCAGAACATTCCCGAGGTACATCACCGCGTGTTGCTGCCTCTTCCTCGCGGGTAAAGTGGAGGAGACGCCAAAGAAATGTAAAGATATCATAAAAGTTGCGAAGTCTTTACTAACTGAGCAAAAGTTCGCAAGTTTCGGAGACGATCCCAAAGAAGAAGTGATGACACTGGAGAGGATCCTGCTGCAGACGATCAAGTTCGACCTGCAGGTGGAGCACCCGTACGGCTACCTGTTGAAGTACGCCAAGTGTTTGAAGGGCGACAAGGCCAAGCTACAGAAAATGGTACAAATGGCGTGGACATTTGTTAATGATAGGTCAGTAAAGCAAGACAAAAAGTGTAAACAATTCAGTACCATACATACATTATGATATGTGCAATTAGCTTAAGTGTTGGTCACACAATTCTTATCTCAAGGATGGTGAGTCTTGCATTTGTTTTGTGTTGGGACTAATTGTTTAAACAACAACTCAACCAAAGTTTCTAGAATGTAATCCTTATACTGAGAAAACAGTGCCTACTCTCAGCATTGAACAAAACATTGGATCCACCATAATATATTATAATCAAGCAATTTTCTTCCAGTTTATGCACCACATTGTGCTTACAATGGGAGCCTGAAGTAATAGCTGTAGCACTGATGTTCCTTGCGGGCAAACTTAGTAAGTTTGAAGTTCTGGACTGGAATGGGAGGAACCCCAAACATACTGCATGGTGGGACATGTTTGTTGAAGATATTACAATGGAGTTGCTTGAGGATATCTGTCATCAGGTGAGTTTTTGTTATCAAATAGGTTTTCCTAATTTTTTAGTATTATTTTTATATTATAATAAATTAATGAACTAGATTGTGACATGAATAAAGCCTCATGGCTGCTATGTATCTCCAACTGTAATTCTTGATAATCGGAAATCGGATAAAAAGGGGGTTTTTTAAAAATGATGTCCAATATATCAGATAAACCAACTAAAAGTAAATGATGTAACTCATTGACAAATTATTAAGTAATATTTTGTTGACTATTAAAACTATCAAAGGAAAGTTGGTCTATTAATATATTAATTATTATAGAATTGTGTGTATAATTCATGTAATTAAAATGTTCAGTGTTATGAAAGTAAATTAAAAATTCATTAAGGTTAAGTTTTAAAATTTACAGCTGATTTAATATTTGAACATTAAATTGTTATTGTCAATAACCTGCAATTGCCTGAAACACAGGATTACCTAGTTCAGGCACAAGTCATGAGTGACTTTGACATAAAGTCAAATCATTTATTTCAAATAGGCACAAGTAAGGCACTTTTGAACGTCAAAATGAACAAGAAATTGAATTGATTCCAGTCGCCCCTTCCAAAAGGTAGTTTCGTGTGGAGAAGAATGGGAAAGAAAGTCTGCCATTACTGTTTTAAAATGTTTTGTATACATGAATTGTAACAATATATGTGAAGACGATGCACCCAGAATAAAAACATAGATTTAAGTAACATAGGTTTAAACACTGTATTTAACAGTAGTCTTTAAATTTTTGACTAAACTTCATTATTTTGAATAAACTTTATTATTTATTTATTTATTGTCAATAACCATTTCTCATGGTTAAGCCTACTATTTGTATGGCAATGAATTTAATCATACTAATGACCCATGTTACTAAGTTTTAAAGCAAAGCCCTACCTACCTTTAGCAAATCAAAGCTAATGTTCTGATGGTTGAACATACTTAGAAACCTAGGGTTTGCGTATGTAAAAGCTTCACATACTGCAGCCTAGTGTGCAGTTTAAAACTAATATTTTTGTTCCAGGTGTTAGATCTGTACTCGCCACAGCCGCACTCGTCGGGCGGAGACTCGCCCCCCGCGCCCTCTGCCGCCAAGCAGCCAAAAAACGACAAGAAGCCCCCCTCCATTACACCGCCCACTTCCGTATCACCTGTCGCCGCTGCCGTTTCTAAGCCAGTGCTGACGCCCATCAAGAACGGCGCAGATATTAAACTAGAGCCCCCGAAGATGGAACCAATCCGCTACACGTACCCGGCCTACCCCGGGCTGGCGGCGCCCTACCCGGCGGTGTACACGGCGCCGCCGCCCAGCCTGCCGCCGCCGCCCCGCATGGCGCTGGCGCAGCCGCCCGCGGCCGCCACGCTGGTGTACTCGGAGCCGCCGCCCGCGCCGCCGCGCTTCCCGCAGGTCAGCGTCCCTCCCCCGAACTACTTCCCGATACCCGGCCGCGGGCCCCTCCCGCCCGGCCCGCCGCCGCGACCCTACTACCCGCCGCCGTGATCGTAATTTAAGTAATAGGTTATTGTACAATTTTTTACTGAAATATAATAATTTTAGACTATACTTTGGTTTTTTTTTATTTACTTTACCGACAGTTGAATGTGAATGTCGAGGCAATCCAGCTGCAAGTGATAGTGCGTCAGGCTAAAGATAACTAAGCCATGTGTTAGTGAAGTGTATAAAATATATTGAATGAAAAAATATTAGTAACAATGCTGTGAGACACTACCAATCAATATTGTTTCTTTCAACACCATTCCTTTCATACGTCTGTTGGTAATGCAAAAAAATCTTTATCTCCGACGTAAGTTTGATTCTATTAACAATTTGAAACGGTGATCTGGAAGTCGTGAAGTGTCTCGCTCTGATTCGAGTTCAATGGCAAGTGACCTTTCTCTTCATCTTTTTTACGCAACAATTTCTTAAAAATATTAATTTGTTGCAAAATAAAGGTTGATTCTTTAACACACTTTTTAAAAAGCTTTTTGTTAATATTAGTCTTCACTCGTAAATAACATAAAATAAAATCTTATAATATGTATGTCAATTATAAAATGTAGTTTGGATGACAAACCTACAATTTGGTATCTTGGAGCTGATCTGATAATGGAGCCAGGAGGTGGAGGTGTGTACTATCTAGTGGCTGGGCTCGTGATTTAATTTGAAGAGTTCAATAGATTGGGCTTGGTGATCTAGCCAGGAGATGGATAGTGGAACTCTTCAGTGCCTTTCCTAGTAAACCAGTTTGTTTGCCTGGTTTTAGCGCTGCGAAGCTTGAAATATCCCATCCAAGCCAAGGTGAGAAAAGTGCCAAGAGGGCTGAATGGTATGAGGGTGGTTAACCTTTTGAACGCCCATCTATATAATACGCGATGTGTCCTCCAGCGCCACGCTACAAATGTATAACGTATCTATAGTCAAACGTAGGGATGGGATTAATGTCCTATCGACAAATAATATTATAAGTTGAAATTAATGTTTATTCACCAATTTACGAAGCTAAATAAAAACTGATACCGTATTTTCATATTTTGTTTCATTTCATAAAAAAATCAATATGAAAACCTGGATATATTTTCCATAATAAAAGAAAAGAATTGTAAATTTATTAGACGTGTGTTCTAGAAGGCACATCCCTATTTGTCTGCAAATGTAATCCTTCTACTTCATATCAAGTCGTTGGCGCTCGAGGCACGTCAAAATCCTTTCTGATAAGGATGTCTAGATGTCGATGTCTATGGTGTTTTTGGGTTGTTGTACATTCGTCACTAAGTAAATTCGTCATATTTTAAAAATCCATACATTGAAAGTAAATTCGTCACACGTAATTAAAATATGGGTAAAGTCGTCACAAACCTTCTTTTAAAAAGTTTTATTCTTTAAGTAGCGATTGCAGCCAAAATTTTTTATTTAAATCATTCGCTTGAAAACTGTGATTTTTATGTAGATGTAAGGTAAATTAGTAAACGTGCTGTGATTATGAAAAATATACAACATTTTCATTCTACTTCTTATTTATTTTTTGCTATCGGTACCTACGGATTATAATGATGTGACGAATTTACAATAAACAAAATAAATATATTGGGAATTGTGACGAATTTACACATATTTTTTTGTGATGAATTTACTTTATGACGAATGTACAACAACCCGTATTTTTCTATTCACTGTGGTTGAGTTACACGTGCATAATCTCAACCGATTCATGCATTTTATTTCGTTTACTTCAATCAATAGAAGCTAGATACCTACGTGGTTTTCTACGTGTTTTTTTTTAAATGGAAATGAATTCACTGTTTTACGCAGATGTTACGGATCTTTTTAAAACCACACCTTGTAAAACTCGCAATAATTCGTCATATTCACCGTCACTCATTTTTTGTTAGAACACGTGCGCCAACGCAAGATGTTGCACTACACTAAAATGCACAAAGTCACTATGACCTTGAAACCCGTCCGCCTATGACGTCACAGATTTACTTCTATACAAGTTCGTGGCGTTGTGGGCACTGACAACTAGCCACTTTGTAGGGATGGGTTTTTCAAACGGTGTTTCACTATCGACAATGATTAGAAAACCTATTTATTCTTGATTAAGTTGAATAAAACGTAGTTTATAGTTTGCAATATTTATAAAATATTATTTATTCACGTCATTTTCTTGCAATAATAGTATTTATGATCGTTTCGACGAGATGAAATATAGCGAGGTCTTCATCGTGTCCCATCACTGGCTTACTTTATATCAAGTACTTGGCGTTGGGGGCATTGAAATATTTTCTGGCGTTTTTGTTTCTATTGAATATAAAACAAACAAGAACTTATTATGTGTGAAAAACTTAAAAATATGGCTTATAACAGGGCAATTTTCCATAAAAACAAAATAAAAGGTCTTGTAAAAGTCGTAAATTTATTTTATACCATAATTACTTCTAATCAAGTAGTGGCGCTGAGGGCACGAAAATCTCGAACTTGTATAGAAGTGATTGGCGTTCAAAAGGTTAAAAATGTCATATCGCGTTCGTCACTATTGTAGTTGGTACCTTAGGGAGCATATTTTTTTAACTTATAAGACTAAAAGTCAAATATATGTATTAAAAAAACACTATCACTCATTAAAAAATATAAAAAAAAAATTAATGCACAAGTGTGCATTTAGCAGATTTTTGGATTTATGTATAATTGTATATCAGAAATTATACTTGAAATATTTCAAATAAAAAGGCGATAAACGTTTCTTAGTAAATTTTATTGTCAGTTTCTCACGAAGTTGAGAACGTTTCTCCCGTCTGAATATCGCGGCTCTCATGCCGGACAGGACAAGCTTCAATAAAGATATCAATACTGGAATTATATAGAAGTTACTGTAGTAAAATATAAAAATTTTGTCATAATCTTAAATACATCACAAAAAAGAACACGGTTAACTCTGTAAATTATAACTCATAAGTGACTAATAAAGCATGTAAACCTTTATATTTGTGCATACAAACAAGATCCACACGCACACAAACTAACAATAATATGGAGTTGCCGTCAGACTAGACAGGGATATAGCTTGTCTGAGCTGAAATTGCGTGCCCCCCATGAAAGTAATACATTCAAGCCAGCTAGAACAAACCAAAAATCACTAAATGGGTGACAGCGTCAGGATAGCCCGCGAAACGTATTAACAAAACTGTAATAATTTAAATCATCAATACAACCCTCTATTTGCTACGGTCGAAAATCGTATTTTGACTGCACACAAATCGGTTAGCCCATCGTCCTTCAGTCACCGGCTAGATAATGAGTGATATACAAGGTTAAATTTAAGTCGTTTTAAACCTTTTAAGGGGTGATTGTACTCATAATAACGAGCAACTTTCACTAAGGGACCAAAACTGAAATCGCGATAAAAAAATCAGCTGTTCAGTACATTTTGTCGAGTTAGGCGAACATCAGTACTAAACAGCTGATTTTTATTCGCGAACCTAAATGTAACCTTGTATACCATGTTCATATATTCTGGCGAAATATGTGTGTACAGTTCGCACCTTTACCCAACCCATCGGGGATAATAGGAGCGATCTATGTTTATTAATAGATTTTACACATATTGCGAAGGGGCGCGCAATTTTAGTTCAGATCAACTCTACACTACATAAGGTATGAACACATTGATGCACCAACTGTACAGGGGGTATGGATCGACAGTGGAATGAAATTGGGAAGTTTGTAGGCTAATCATTCTGTTCTGGATACCACAAGTTCATTTGTTACAAACTAAAATTGTAATAACTCGATGGAAAAGAGTAGCCGAGGAGTTTCTAGAATCTTCATTTAGAGGCAGTAAAGGTACCTTCAATTACTTTCTTATAAAAATAAATGCATTGAGTTCGATTCTTGTCAATGCGTGGCGGCTGTTAAATTAACCCATTCGCCCCACTGACGACACATACCTTAGATTTTCAAAAATAAATTTCAATAACTAGGCATAATACTTGAATATAATTAAGACAGCGAATGACTATTCATCTAATACGAACGGTATAAATCAGTCATTGCGAAGAATTTTAACAAATTCACACAATGTTCAGAATATCGCTCCTTCAATATAAAACAAAAATACACATTCCCTGCAGTAAAATTATATTTAATTACGTCGTTTCCAATGTATGCGTTTGGCATGCAAGTCTGCACTGTACTTGGTAGTTGGTGATTTGTGTGCGTTAACACAATACAAAATGAACTTTATCGTAATAGACAAAGAGTAAATTTTCTGTTGATAATTCAAATACGCCAGCATTAGGGTGTACACAAATTCTCAAATGAGAAAGTGTGCGTCGACACTCGAAATAAATAACGCAATATCTCGTAGAAAAAAAATGAATTTAATTAATGAATGAGATTGTTCAAATTCTTCGTAATTGACATAAACGTAAGTCTAGAAGGCACGCGATAGGTTCATCAGATCCTCGGTAATCTCTGACTAAGGCACGTCGATACGATTCACATTAACTACTGCGAGGCAGGACAAGTGGTCGGAAACACGATCAATAGGGAGTATTAGTGTATAGAGTATAGTGTTTGTAATAAAAGCATTTGCGAGTATTTGTTTTACAGGTTTACTTGAGCGAAGGATGTTTACCTGCATTTTTGCACCTTTGTTGTAGAGAGAAAAAATGAATAGTGATGATGGAATACAAATACGTTAGGTTTTAGGGAACTAGACTTTTAGTTTGTAAATACGTTGTTAGCACGAACATTTATTACATGATCAATGTCCTTTTGATCACAAGAAACCTAAGTTTATTAGCACATTTACATAAAATTCACTCAATGAGCACCAGATATCCTGCCTCTTGTGTTACTATATAATACTTTTCTTTAATTTACATATAAATTCATTTAAAACAACCCCACAACGGGCTTATCATATAAAAATCCATTCAACAATCACAAAAACTCTTTGTAAGTTTATAAAAAAACACTTTCTATACAAACATCAATTAAAAAACGTTAAATAAATACATAATATACAAAATCACTAGATGAAGGTGGAACATTTTTGTCATCTCAGTCATAACTTGTAAAAATCTCATAAGTATTAGATCTATGATCCAGCCGATCGATTTATATCTTATATCTACACTCATAAGGTTCATAATAGAACTCTTGATATATTACAATATTGTTTCAACCTTAGGGTAAAATTATGGTATAATTTGTGTAAGGCATGCTCTTATATTTACCGTCATGTTGAGCAACTAACAGAGTATCAAATAGACGGTTTAAATATCGATATAATCGTCTCGTATCGGTTCACTCAAATATCGATAAAACCTAGTGTTGGGATTTATCGATACTTTGTAATTATCTACCTTGTCTCGTTGATAAGGCACTAATTAGTCAATTGCATTTAATAATTTATTAATAGCTTGTTAATTCACTTATGACCTAATCCTGCACTACAAACTAAATTGCAGGAAAAATCCTTTTGCATTTTATCTATTCTGTTATACATCTCGATTCGTATTGAGTTTTCGTATTTTTCGGTTGTTATTTTATTAATAACTATTTAGTAAAGATTTATTTAGCACTCCTGCTTATTGCTATTATAAATAAAGAAAATGATAAATCCAGCAATATTATTTCCATTAAAAACATGCTGGAAATGCCTTTCAGTCGAACTAGAACGCAGATAAATATATCAGTACCTTACATGTAGTGACTGCCAAACTGCAACAACTCTAGATCTTTCTAGGTAAGACTTGGTGTATTCCTAGGTTACACCTGAGAATTTTCCTAGGACGCATCAGCAATATTCCTAGTTTAAAATTGGTAGATTCCTTTCTGGCTTCTTCCCAGGACAGAGCAGTCCTTTGTCGATATGCGGCGGTGAGCAGAGTAGCAGGTCTATATGAGTCGCGACTGTTTCAGGTATTGTAGCAGCAACTGATGTAAGAACTTGTACTGGTGCACGTTCTGTATCAAGTTGGCGCGTTGCTGGTGTAGCATGCTGATCGTGCGCGGGATGTCTAGCTCCTGGGAAACAGAAACGTTGGATGTGTGGGTTCGAAGGGAATAAAGACTTAACTAACTTATAGTTAGTCAAAATATTAGTCGGCCACAAATATTCAGATTCGTGAAAATATGAATGACTGCGTGGTTTCTTGTCTAGTCGCTATAGTCTCTTATGGTTATTCATAGGGTGCTGACAGGTTTTTACAAGCAAGTTCGGGGTTTTTAGGGTATTACTTAAAAACACCTAGGCTCTGATGGCCTAAAATAAAAAGTGCGTTTAAAAACTTTAATCTGCCTTAGTAACACATTACCAAGGAAATTCTGAGTTCTTCAAAATATGAAATGAAATCATGCTTTCATCTAGCATTATTTTTTCAGGCACTTATACACCATTTTTAGCCTCATATCTTAGGCCCTAAGTAGTAGAGCAAGATGTGATGTTAACTATAAAAGAATCTTCCTTCTACCTGGTTATTATCCAGTATATCGTGCAGCAGGTCGGCTGCGAGGGCAGTTCCTGATCTTCCGGCCCCGTGTTCGCAACAGAACACGATGGGAGCACTGGCGCCTTTGACTGCGCCTCGTTCGCCGTGCGCCTCTGCCTCGCATGCTAGACGTAGACTGTTCACTTCCGAGAGGAACGCTGAAATTGAGGTAAATGGTCACTTTACACTGTTTATTTGCAGAATATGTTGTTTGTCTTTTAGGGTTTCACATTTAGACAGTGGAGTCGATCATGATGATTTTGAATACAGTTTTAAAATATTATAATATAAGATACTTTTACACGTGTTTTATTACCTATGTAGCGACCGAATTATTTTTCGACGACTTTGAAATATTTCTGTTCAGAAATCACCGAAACCAAACTCAAAGCATTTATTTCAAATACCTTATTTACAGGCACTTTTGAATGGTCAAGTCGGTCAGTTAGAAAAATGGCTTGTTACCGGTATCAAAGTGTAGTAGGAACTACTGGCCAGAAGCTTCATGGACACTCTATTTAAAAAGCATGTGGGTTGTGCTTACCTAGGAAGTGCGGGTGTTCCGGCGCGGTGCTGGCGGAGTGCCACAGCGCGTAGTGCACGTGCCACACGGTGCGCACGCGCGGCCCGCTGCGCACGCGCACCAGCACCGACGCGCCCCACGCCGTGCGGGACGACGTGCCCGGCGTCACCTGGAACTGTTATGCAGCTCTGGGCGATCATGGACTTAGTTAAGTTTCAGAGCACAGTTAGGGTTGGTTAGGTAAGAAGGCATTATAGGCAGAACTTTAAGCAAAATTCACTGATCCGTAGATACGGGAGGCAGAAGCAACTCAAATTACATTGATAACTTCAACTTAGTGCAATGCAACTTACCTTCCCAAAATCCTTGGTAGTATTATCATGCGGCAAGTAGTGCGGCTGGCCCGGGCCAGCCACCCGGGCCAGTAGCGGAGCCCCGACCTGCCAGGCGGCCTGCCACACGAGGGCGCAGCCCCCGCCGCACGTGCAGCCCGTCACCACGGTGTTGGTGGCGGTCGCGTTGCCAACTTTGGCCACCACGTAGAACCGTTGTGTGCTGCCCACTGTCATCTGAGGGTGGGTCATGAAACTTCAGTAAATTTTTCGGATATTTCCTTGCGCTTTAAATAAGTAATGAATGGCATTTTTAAGTCAATTCTAGTTTATTCATTTTAAGAAAATGAGAACTGGTTCAGTACCAATACCGAAATATGCGTTTCAGATTCTTTGAACAACAAGAAGTTTAATAAGGCTGCATTTCACCAATGAACTGATAACTGAACATCACCATATAATTATGTAAAATACATTCAACAGCTGTCAGAGTCAATATTCCACAACAATTACGACACAACAGCTCTAGAACGCGCTTTAGATGTGCTGATCGCGTTCAGTTTCATGGTGAATCTCGCCCTGATTTATGTTCCAAACAGATCCAAGTTCTTTAATGTAAAATTTAGTGCTAGAAACTAGCATTCAAAAATACAAAATGAATTCACAATTTCAGTCTATACCTCTAGATTTCAGTGATAGAAAAATGTGTAATTTGTATAGCCAGAATCTGGATAAAAACACAGTACAATTACACACACAGTAATAATTTTTTGTTTGTTCATGTTTATATTTTGGGAATTTGTTTATTATGTTTGGCATTAATATTTTTTGCATGCCGTAAGGCAAAATGTATTGAGACTCTTATAAAAAATACCCATCATATTTGTTTACCTACATTATTGACAAATAAATGATTTATATTTCTATTTCAAATACTCACAGTAATATGCGACGCATTAATGTACCCGTGCGGGTTGTTAGGAGTAGGATGCAAGCGCAGGCGGTTGTCCTCGTACGGCAGGTGGTCCGACGAAAAGCCGTTGAGCGCGGCGTGCTGCGGCAGCAGGGCCGTGCGGAACTCTCCGCCGGTTTCACGACCCTTGGGGATCTGCTCGAAGGCGAACGATAGCTGCTCGTCTGACATCTTGCGTTCTAGGATTTGGACCTGCCGGGAACAAAAATGGGTTTAAAATCAAACATTTTTTATCTGTATACTAAAAAATACAAATGTTTTGTGAGCTGTAAGTGTTTTTCAGATGTATTAGAAAAGAAATGGCGTTTTAATGGATCATTTTACAGTATCTGGAGACGTTAATATGGCAGAACGAGTTTACCATTAAAGATGTGTAATATCAGAGATAATGCTCTACAAAGTAGAACCTTTCTAAAGCTGGTGTGCCATGTTTGGACTGGCAGCAAATGTAACTTACATTAAAGTTTTGCTAGGTAATATACGTAGTAGCAAAAAATTACGAAAACGTTTTTGCTATTTAGGTGTATATATTTTTCTAGAGTAAATTTGTTATGTGTCGTGTGTGTGGGTGGTGTATGTTTGAGGTGTCTATATGTACTTGCCAAGTTAAAACCTGCCAAATCGTGCTCAAAAAACGTATCCTTGTATCTCTGGGCCATCACGACACTGTTACTGTGACCAAATTCTCCTTATAATAGCAGACTAATAGACTCGCTGCGTTTTATGATAATTCATAAAAGATAAATATATGTATGCATCAGCAATCTGGTGCTGTCACATCTGTGAATAGCACTGATGCGACCGAACTCAACAATCAAACTGAAACATAATACTGAACAACAAACAACTGTTGTTATGTATTGTTTTTTGTTGTATGTTTGAGTAGATTGTTGATAAACAACGCATAGATCATTCCATTGATCAGTATGTTTGCATAGTTGAGACATTTCAGATCAGGAGTTACGCATCTTGTGTGCAGCATAGCTATTGGTTGTCAACTGGATGAGTTGTGGTTTTACACAAAAAATCATCTGTACTTATTAGAAAAGCGATCTACATTGTATTTTATCAGCTTTATAATTCCTAGGTCACGAAAAAAGTAGTCTATAAAAATCATGATCTAATTTCGTTTTAGCCACATGTTCGAACTGGATCAGCTACTTTGAGTATAGAGGACTGTAGGACTTTTTTATTGGAACATTTCAGTGTCTATCTATAGCTTGCCTCGAATTTACAGTTATCTTATTTTATTAGCCAAGGATTTAATAGCAAAGTCAACCAAAATAATTGTAATAAAAATAATATGTAAAACAGCAATCAAATTGCTTTTGTAAATGTTGATAGTTGTTAAGCTCCACAATCAGATCAAATTACAGATAGGGCACTTGTTATCATTAGAATTTACGAACAGAAACAATTCAGCGCAAAAATTATATAATATTTTGTACTTATTTTTACACATAAAACATTCTATTGAATGTTATTTACTTTCTCAGTAACAGCTTGGAGTCTGGAATTTGTGTCTGGTTGATAGCAATAGGCTCGCCCCTTATACATGGGACTTAAACACTGGTGAAACCGTCGGAGAAAAATAGGAGTGATGTGTTATTTACTTACCATAGTCTCTTTCGTGATACTTGGAGGCAGTGGCTGAAACTTAGGCAGTCCCGTCGACCACCTATGAGTGTGCGGCGCAGGAGTCGCCCTATTCCGGCCCAGTGTCGCACTTCTCACCTCCCCCTTATTGGCCCTGCCCATAAACACCCCCCACCTTCTCCGCTTCTTCTCCTTGCTACTCGTTTTACTGGTCTCAGTATCCATGCTACTGTTGGTAGTGACGCTGGTGACCGTGTCGATGGTGCTGGAGCTAATGTCTGCCACGTTCGGCCGCGAGTCGGTCACTACGATCGACGTCACGTTATCAGCCTTGTTTATAGTGTTGTTATTCGATACTCGGTGTGTCGATAAACTTTGATAGGGGGTTTCATCGTATTCGCGTTCGTCGTGTTGTAGAGATAGCCTGTCGATTGAGAGCGCTACGTTTTCGAATTCGGCGTCTCGATTCACAGATCGGTTGGACACGGTGAGGTCTTTCGGCACGCTGGACTCGCGAACACCTTTTATTATTTGTGCGTTCACGTAGTGCCCGTCTGGGTTCTCAATTTTGATGGGAACGTAGGGTAAGTTCACGTTAGGTGAGAGGTATTTGTTAATCGTTGGGTGGCTGCTGTTTCGTTCGTTCAGTCGTGCGATTTCGTCTGTAGTCGTCAGACTCTGCGCTCGATCTCTCATGGTGATCTTCCCTTCGTTTTGCCACGGTAAGGGCACGTTCTCATAAATAGGTTCCTGAGTATCCCCTAGTTTAATTTGTTGTGTCTGCGGCAGCACTACGTGCCTCTGGTAAGGTAGCCTGTGCATTGGCATGGAGTACATAATATTCCCTCTTTCGTCGTAAACTTTTTGTATATTATCTGATATGTGATGGGGGTCTATAATGATGTGAGGTTTGGGGTCTAAGACTGAAGCTAGGTTGTTGTATGTCCCGTGGGTCCCTGGCATTATGTTAGGTCTTCCGTAATTAATATGACTAGTATTGATATAACCTAAATACTGCCTGTTGAGGGCTGTTCTCGTCGAGACGAGGTCGGGGCTCGAGCCCGACACGTGAGAGTTAATGTACCCTCTGTGGTAGTTCAGGGCTTGGCTGGCCACGGCTAGGTCGGGGGTCGAGTTGGAGGCGAGTCCGTTGGAGGGGTAGGGGGGCGGCGGCTTGTACACGTTGACGTAATGCAGCTGGTTGAGATCGGTCTGCACGTTGGGGTTGACCGCGAAGGGGTAGTTGGTGCCCAGGAAGTTGAGCGGGTAGGGGTGCTCGGGGGGCGGGGCCAGCGCGACCTGCGAGCCGTAGGGCGCGGCGCCGGGCGGGCCGGCCGCCGGGTGGCTCTGCGAGCGCAGCTGGGCCTCCGCGCGCTGCTGCTGGTACTTCTGTTGGATGGCTGTCTCGTAGTCGGGCGCGGGCCGGTACTGCGGCAGGAGGGCTCTGGGAACAAAATATACCTGTTAAATATTTAATGTTTGTTTTGTGCAGAATAACCAATTTTACGCTGTTTCTGATAATTATTTACTTTATCATTTTACAGGTAAAACAATCTTCCACCAATAAAGTTGTCACTAGTATTGCTTGTTAAAGTGGTCCGAACAAGAGACATAGTTTAAAATGTTTCATTGTGCGCATTATTTCTTTTTTATTCACTAACTTAGGTATCAGCTTCTCATGACTTCTGATAGACCTAGCGATCTACTCTGTAAAAACTTGAAGTTAGGTTTAAATTATATCAATCATTAAAATTTATAATGTAAATTTGTAGAATTAGCAAATCGCTTATATCTATATAAGCGATTTGGTGTAAACTGTTAGCTTATATTTGATGAATAAATGAATTTGAATCAATCCCAAACATCAAGTGACATGACGGCTTAGTTCATTTTTTTACGGTGAGGTTTTTACAGAATAAATCAGCAATTCTGTGCCTGTCCGATGGAGCCGAGCGCGTACCTGTTCTGCGGCGGCTGCGGCTGCGCGTGCTGGTCCAGCTCCAGGCACGACGTGGAGTAGGCGCGGTGCGCCGCCGACAGCGGCTCCAGGCGCGCCGCGTCCAGCTCCTCGCGGCTGTCGGACAGACCGTGCTCCTGGGACAAAGGATACGGATGAAATACATGCCGTGTCCTGGAGTTAGTAGTCTGATGACATTTTTTTTTTTTTTTTTTATAACAGAAGGGAGATGTCAAATGATATTGTAAATGATGACCTCCTGGACCTGCAATGAGCTGGACTATTGTTACCTGTTTTTGTGTGAGTTGATTTAGTTGAACACGTGTTGTTATATCGCCGGCATATCCTTTGAAATTGTAACACTTAAAAGCTTAATGACACGATGTAGCTGAACGTACTCTTTCAAGGAATTTGAACTGCATAGTACATACCAAAAAACATTTAAAACTGTAACCAACCTAAAATTGCCCCCAGCTGGCAAAGAAAAATCTCTCCAGATTGTTTACTGGCCAAGCAATTTCTACAAACTAACAAAAATAACAAATATGTAACGTATTTGTTTAATTAAATTACAACAAAATACCAGCGCACACGCATCGCTACACAAAGAGCACAAACGAAACGCAATCAGCCCAAATATGTGGAACAATACATTAATACTCGTAAAATGTTGTTAACAAGACAAGACCGAACGTTGGTCCAGCTAGAGTACTGTAGAGTCTAGTGGGTCGGAGCGCTACTGCTAAGCCTGGGCGTGATCTCTAGGTCATTAACGTAGCTGTATTGTAGCTTCGAGCTTGGATGAAGCCTTATGGGGAATCTAGGGCTGGTCGGTTAGAAATTAACTGAGAGCATTTGACCTTTCAAAATGATGGAAAGTTTTGAGGTTTTTATAAAAGAAATGAATGAATGAGCCGAGTCCCTTACTCTGCCAGTAGTAGCCGCGCTGCTGCTGGATACATGTATTCCTTAAAGTAATTTAATTCAATAGCTGCTGCCTCTTCTATTCGTAGGATAGAAATCCCTGCAACACAACACACTACACGAACCCCACCTCTGAGAGCTCCCTAAGTGGAGGCCCATCGGGTCTTCACAGTACACCCAATTTGAAAATACAGGCGTGACTAATATTACGCTGTAACATTGTTATATTGCACATCACGCCTGAATTAACCGAAGGATAAGCAGAGGTATACCCATAGTTCACCGACAATTAGCAGTCACGCTATAATTAACAGATGTAACAAGAAGTATACACATTATGACTATATTAATTAGTGTAGCGGTCATTAGGAAGCCATCAAAGTCACTATTCATAATCCAATTTGATTTACAACAAAACATTATTAAACACTTTATTAATAATACCAATGCAGGATTTATTAGCTATTATCAATAAATCTTACTTGGCATGCAGTGATGTGCACTTTCATGAGCACAAACGCATACTTAGTTGAATAACTCCATAACCGATACATCGCGGTCGGACATACAATAGACAGATACAGAAAGTCGGACCGTACGCACGCGCACTCAGACACGCATCACGTACAGTACTCCCAAATTAATAATGCACATGCAGATCTTCGCTAATTGTCGTATTCCCGGAAACACCCGAATCATTGAATCGTTCGAGTCCCTTGCATTTTGCACCTTGTTCGAAAGAACTAGGAGTCAATATCATGTGTACACAATCGAAAACAATTCGGGCGGTCGGCGGCGGTCGGCGGTCAGTCAAAGGTCCGTCAGTCGTCTTGTCATATTGGTGGTGACTGCACGTGTTCTCTTTGTCTGGAATTATATAGAGCTACTATTACACACCTTTCTTGGTTTTGTTTTAAAGGTGAATTTAATTTCAACTTTAATTATCTTATTCAAATAGTTAATTTTGTAAAATATATAAATATACTAACATTTTTCACGTTTTTTCAATACTAAAAAATACCAACGTAAAATACATATTAAGTACTAGAAAAAGCATATTAAAAATCAGATTTAGGCTTATATGAATTATAGCTCGCTATTTACTTACATGGAAATATTGAATCAAATTTCGTTACTGATAAATCAATATTTATCTCTTTTAGGACAAAACACATAATCACACTAAATTGTGCATGAAGAAAATGCACTTAACCACTCTATATACATATCGTCTTCCGACGCTCGGGAAATACGACCGTTGCCGAACAGTGGCGAAGATTTCTATGCGCATTATCACTTTTGGAGACCTGTAGATTGGCGTATGTAGTTATATTCAAACCCTTCTTTCAAATTGATGCTACTGCCACAATATCAACTTTAGACTTATGTAACTTAAGTTGATATTAGAATGACTGAGTAGTAGGTATTAAAATGTAACATTTATTTTTTTAAGTTGTACCGTAAACTGAGCTTTATGTCAGGCCTTTAAAGTTCTTTTTCCATAAACTCACTTTTGTTTACATGTTTGGAAACTAAATTGCGAACGCAGTTTATGTGTGCATGTATGTTTATTCGCTAGTTGTATGGAGTTGGCATTCTGGGTCTATTTATGTTGTGGTTCGGAAGTGTTCCTCTCTGATCGTCGTGGAGCGTGCGCGGGCGATGATATCTCGCGATCTATAGCGCGCGCTGTTCATGCTGCTACTGATTGTGATCGCGGTGTTAGTCTTCCGGTCGAATAGATCATTAATGTTGTTGTTCTACTACAGTTTGTTCTGGTTTACACTGTATCCGTATTTGAATTCAGTTTACTTTACGAAGTTAATAACGTAACTGTGAAATTTGTTACAGTTAGATTCAATATTTTTTTTGAAATATTGAGCCAGTTGACATAACTTTACGTTTCTATTTCTCGATGGGGTACGCAAAGGTGTATCATCAGCCCACATTTCGGTAGTTCGGTATGCTATAAATTGCAGCCCTTCCTTAGTTTGGAAACAGCCTGTGATGTGTATTGAGTATAAATTATGTGAAAAACAAAAATAACGAATTCGGAAATATAATAAAGAGTTTCAACCGTTAAAAAAAAAATGAATTGGACTGATCCACTACTAAATAAAACTACGACTGTGACAAACAAATGACGATCACAGACAAAGACGCAACCGTCGCACGATCAAATCGCACAATGAATGGCACATACACCACGTGACAGCCCGCGCGAACACTTTCATAGCGCGCATAACTTACTAATTA
Organism: Hyppa rectilinea; assembly: GCA_951799385.1. NCBI lineage: Eukaryota > Metazoa > Arthropoda > Insecta > Lepidoptera > Noctuidae > Hyppa > Hyppa rectilinea. The sequence continues at coordinate 618,856 of OX637315.1, read as the reverse complement.
TTATTTAACGGTAACACCATCTATCTAACGATTAACTAAGCTATGTTGATCGAACGTCGCACAAAAACTATGCAACAACGCTTAGCGTAGCGTGCGGGGTTTTTCTCCGATTTGTTGTAGAATGGGAAATTATACAGACACTTTTCCAATAAGAATTTACAATTTGATGAAATGTATACAATAGATGTGATGGTTTCTTGAAAGTAATTTGAAGGAACTAAGGCTTTTGTGAGAGTGGCAGTAATAATTAGGGGTGGATAGGATGAGTTAGTAAATAGATGTTTATAGGGTGGATAGGATGAGTTAGTAAATAGATGTTTATAGGGTGGATAGGATGAGTTAGTAAATAGATGTTTATAGGGTGGATAGGATGAGTTAGTAAATAGATGTTTATAGGGTGGATAGGATGAGTTAGTAAATAGATGTTTATAGGGTGGATAGGATGAGTTAGTAAATAGATGTTTATAGGGTGGATAGGATAAGTTAGTAAATAGATGTTTATAGGGTGGATAGGATGAGTTAGTAAATAGATGTTTATAGGGTGGATAGGATAAGTTAGTAAATAGATGTTTATAGGGTGGATAGGATGAGTTAGTAAATAGATGTTTATGGGGTGGATAGGATGAGTTAGTAAATAGATGTTTATAGGGTGGATAGGATGAGTTAGTAAATAGATGTTTATAGGGTGGATAGGATAAGTTAGTAAATAGATGTTTATAGGGTGGATAGGATGAGTTAGTAAATAGATGTTTATAGGGTGGATAGGATGAGTTAGTAAATAGATGTTTATAGGGTGGATAGGATAAGTTAGTAAATAGATGTTTATAGGGTGGATAGGATGAGTTAGTAAATAGATGTTTATGGGGTGGATAGGATGAGTTAGTAAAGATAAGTTTATATCTATACTAATATTATAAAGCTGAAGAGTTTGTTTGTTTGAACGCGCTAATCTCTGGAACTGTAACTGTATGTAACATCACGCTACAACCAATAGGAACCAAGCAGCGGGTGAATCTTCGCGGCAGCAACTAATATTTGATAAGGCCCCACAGTAAGTGGATTGACAACATAGAGAAGATCACTAGACAGCTGGAGCACTTTATTGTGTCTATTGGGCAAGCCTGTCTCCAGCAGCGCCTCTTTTGCGTCTTATCATGTTACTTCTTCTTCTTAACGTGTCGATGGCAATCTATATGTACCTACTCGGCCCAGAATTCGGATACGTGTTTGGCGCCATCACTAGCGTCCATCAGTTCCTGTAACGTGCTTACGGCAGGACACACAGGACACGAGATTAAGTGTCCCATCGTTTGTGGAACAGCACCACGAATTGATTAGTTAGACTTTTTATACCACAGAGGATTTCAGAAAATTTGTCACCATCCGGCACATGGCTTTTAGTTAATAAGTAGTGAACGTGTAACGTGTCTTTTGTGTGTCTATTTCTCCAATACACATTATCAGGTGAGCTTACCTGGAACTTGGGCCTGTGCTCGTCCCTGGGAGCCTCGCTGAGCGCGCTCTGATGCTTCATGTAGAAGGTGTGCTGCTGCACGCAGGACCACCACACGTACTTGCCGTCTTCCGGGCTCGCCAACGTGAACGACGCCGAGCCCGTCTGCTTCTGGCACTCGATGCTGAACGTGCGCTTGTGGTTGATCACGTTCGTTATGTCCATCCATCTGGGGGTGAAGGGCTGGATTTTTGAAATGTTCGGACGTAAATAGGGAAACAGTGTGATATTTTTGGGTAGTTTTCTTCTTCAAGGATATTTATTAATCTCTGAGATGAAGCACAGTTTGTGTAATCGTCTGCTGTCCAGTTTTTAAAGAGAGGCTCTCGCTGTCCAGACAACGGCAGACTTAATATTATGCATCCAATAATTCCGAACAATTTCTTATTTTTAACGCACTTCGGCGAAGTCCAAAATCCAATGTTTTTACTAAGCAAACGACGACTTTCTCAGTAGGTGGAATTATCTGCGCAAAAGTAAAACCTACTTCTATTTGGTAGTTTTTACTACAAAAATGTTTTCCAAGCAGTTATTTTAAACCTACATATTTCTTCCCAAGCGACAGCCAACTTTCTCCCAATAAATAAGAAGTGAATACATAGAAACGGTGGCGGTAAATAAAATCCTTTTACCCAATAAACTACAATTCGATTGAAACACGTTTTCATTCTTAGATCAATATGAATATTGATATGGCAAATTAATGTTTGCACGCAATTCGTGAACGTAATCGATGGTCGGAGCGACAAGTAACTGATGGCGGGTATTAGCTGGGGCCGTGACTTATTAACACGAATGCCCACTGTTGAACACGACAGGCCGACAACCTGTAACTTGTGGATTCTGAGGGTTTTTTTTAAGCCTGTGCTATTTATGAATATTAATCGGTGATCAAACACCGAGCCTATCAAGAGGTTACCTATACTTTAAGTTTAGTCTGGGAAGTCAGTCCCGCTGCTAACTTTTCTCAGAACTGATGTACAGCTCGTATCGACAGAAAACAAGAATTAAGTCAATGCTAACGCGAACCCTTCATAGCAACAATGGTTTCTGCGAGAACTAGTTTAATGGGAAACAAAACCATGCTAGATTCAGTTGTTGTTTCTTAAATTTTAGTACCTGTTCAAACAAGTAAACAAAATTGTTTTTTAACTATCATGGCTCATTCATTATAATGCCATCAAATATGTAAACGAATCTTAACGATGATGGTTCTGTTAATTAACCCGTAGGAAATTGTTTATATACTTTTTTTCAATGTTCACGATGCCGCTGGATCCTGGCCAAATAGAAATGTGCCGAGAGATTTATCATCATTTTCGTTTAATAAATTGTTTCTTTTAATGTTAAGGCAACACTTATTTGTTTTAGAATATTACTCTTTATTTTAGGACGTCATCGCGTCGAGCAAGTGTGGTGATTAATGCTAGTTACTTCTCTATTTCAAAAGAGGTTGACTGTCTTATAGATTGATGAACGAACTGATATATTTTTGTCTCTGGTCGCGTAATTAAAATGGCTCATCTTGGCGGGGGCACTGCGTGCGCCCAGATATAAGCCCTGTTATTGCTTGAGTACTGTCATTAGTACTATAGTTATTGGGACTAAAATAACTCTAGTACCCACTTATAACATAATTTTATATTCTGATATCATTGTAAGTAATAGACTATGTATGCAACGATGTTATTAGGTGAACCTCAATCTGTACAATGCTAGGTAGTACAGCCATTCCTTTGCATAAGCTAGTTTTACGCGATAGAAGTGATGGAAGTCTTTAAATGAAAGAAGATGATGCTGAATATCCTCCATGAAAATACTCATATTGACAAATTTGAAAAGCAATGCCTCCGTATAAGATAATAAGCACAGGAAGCTGACTCATAATTTCCCTTATATTGTTTATTTTGTACTTACATTGGATATGAACAATGAATATAAACTAAAGGTATATGTGAATACCGTACAGTAAAATGTAAATATTGATTAAATGTTATGTCTACACAAAGACTTCTTACATTATAGGGGTTGAATCTTAAGTTAGTTTCGAAAACCATATTTAAAATCATGTTTGAATTTAGATTTGGATTTCTCTAATCCAACCCACCATTATGTCATGGTCAAAAGTGGAAGAGAGTGAGATAACTAATTAAGTTTAACCAATTTTACTGTCAGCAGGGCTGTTGTTTGTTGAATGTATAGTATGTGTAGTAGAGCCTCACTAGTAACTGGTAACCGGATACACGGATAGCTTATATCGTCGTAGAAAGATTAGCCAGTCAGCAAGGTTGGTAGGCGAGACGTATTGCCCCCGCGGACCTGTATCACCACTACTCGAGGTGCTTTTAATTCCCAACAAAATTTGCTAAGCAACGCTTGACGCGGTCGTCCGTGGATGACCTTCTTTTTCATCCGTGTCTCAGAAAACACGTAAAACCTTTCGTAGATCTTTGACAGTCGTTACGGTAGTCAGAAGCCTGGCAACCAGTAAAGGGATATTGCAGTTTCCAGTAGCTGGGTTGTGTATGTAGGTCAGAGGTCAGTCGCTCCATATTATAAAACTAGCTTCTGCCCGCGACTTCGTACGCGGACCCTGTTGCTTATGCCAGCGACAACGGGGTCGCCATTTATGTTATTTTTTATCATTTTTCACATTTAAATCTTTTATCACACTGAGCTTTAGTTTTATATCATTCCAACAACCACCAAAACATACAGTCCATTTGTCATCGTTTTCATTTTGGTAACCGCATTATTATATCCCCCACTTGTCTCTAGAGACCTAGAAGTCAATGCGTAGATACGGTTGGAGTTCAAGCACAATTCTCTATCCGTGAACGTCTCCGACTCGCGAGACAATACATGACGTTCACGATCAGCGGTCAGTCGCACATCACGTGCCCCACTTGTCTCTAGAGACCTAGAAGTCGATGCGTAGATACGCTTGGAACTCAAGCGTAATTCTCTTTCCGTGAACGTCTCTGACTCGCGAGACAATTCATGACGTTCACGATCAGTCAGTCGCGCATCATATTCTTCACTGGTCTCTTGAGACCTAATGAATACGCTGAGAACGCAGGCGTGCTTCGCGACCCGAAGAGGTTTCCACGGAGCGAGTTGCATCCTAATGTTCTCAAACAGCATCAAGTCTCTCCTGACGCTCTTTGGTAATTCTTGGGATCTTATGATCCTCAATCTTTTAGCTCTTTTAGAACATTAAGAAAGATTTGACCTCTTTTTAGGCATGGTCATAGTTTTATTGTGAAGATACCTGATCAATAAAAGTCTAAATTAAAATGACTGCTCCCCTGCGTTACCGGGTCTTCGTGACACGGTGGCTACCGTGTCACGAAGACCCGGTAGAAGATAAATGGAAAAGGAAATTAAACACTCAAACAACAAAAGCCCGAAGGCATATTCATACGATAAAATAAAAAAATAAATAGGACTTTTGGCCAGTAGAGTCAAATTTTCAATGATATACCATCGTCATCGAAAATCGGTCCTAAACTGTTACCGCCTTCACCGCGTGCAGGTACTCCCAGTTTATGTTATTTTTTAATTACACAGTAAAATTAGTGATAGCTTTGATTTCCACAACAGGTGTTCCAGATCTTTGATTTTTATAAGTCAAAAGGAAATGCCCATCAGACCGAACAACTTTTGGTAAGACGTCATTCCTATATGTGTTATGGTGTAGCTAGGCTCTTGGAGTTCCACAACAGGTGTTCCAGATCTTCAATTTTTATACGTCAAAAGAGAGTGCTCATCAAACTAAACAACTTTCGCTAAGACGTCACTCCTATATGTGTTATGGTGTAGCTAGGCTCTTGGAGTTCCACAACAGGTGTTCCAGATCTTCGATTATTATAAGTCAACAGGAAAAGCCCATCAGACCGAACAACTTTTGCTAAGACGTCATTCCTATATGTGTTATGGTGTAGCTAGGCTCTTGGAGTTCCACAACAGGTGTTCCAGATCTTCGATTTTTATAAGTCAACAGGAAATGCCCATCAGACCGAACAACTTTTGCAAAGACGTCATTCCTATATGTGTTATGGTGTAGCTAGGCTCTTGGAGTTCCACAACAGGTGTTCCAGATCTTCGATTTTTATAAGTCAACAGGAAATACCCATCAGACCGCACAACTTTTGCTAAGACATCATTCCTATATGTGTTATGGTGTAGCTAGGCTCTTGGAGTTCCACAACAGGTGTTCCAGATCTTCGATTTTTATAAGTCAACAGGAAATACCCATCAGACCGCACAACTTTTGCTAAGACGTCATTCCTATATGTGTTATGGTGTAGCTAGGCTCTTGGAGTTCCACAACAGGTGTTCCAGATCTTCGATTATTATAAGTCAACAGGAAAAGCCTATCAGACCGAACAACTTTTGCTAAGACGTCATTTCTATATGTGTTATGGTGTAGCTAGGCTCTTGGAGTTCCACAACAGGTGTTCCAGATCTTCAATTTTTATAAGTCAACAGGAAATGCCCATCAGACCGAACAACGTTTGCAAAGACGTCATTCCTATATGTGTTATGGTGTAGCTAGGCTCTTGGAGTTCCACAACAGGTGTTCCAGATCTTCGATTTTCATAAGTCAACAGGAAATACCCATCAAACCGCACAACTTTTGCTAAGACGTCATTCGTATATGTGTTATGGTGTAGCTAGGCTCTTGGGAGTTCCACAACAGGTGTTCCAGATCTTCGATTTTTATAAGTCAACAGGAAATACCCATCAGACCGCACCACTTTCTCTAAGACGTCATTCCTATATTATATTATGTTATAGTGTAGCCGGGCTCTTGGAGTTCCACATCAGGTGTTCCAGATCTTCAAATTTATTCTCTCAGCAAAAAATGCTCATCACGTGGAACAATTTTTGCTATGGTATCATTTTTGTATCTCTTATAGTTTAGCTGCTCTGTTGCGGTTCTGCATCAGGTGTTCAAGTTTCCAAGATAAATTATAGCCTATATGTTGCCCAGACTTAATACCTATACAACAAAAAAAAAAACATTCCAATCCGTCCAGTAGTTCCTAAGATTAGCGTGTACAAACAAACAGACAAACAGATAAACAGACATACAGACATACAGACAAACAGACAAATTTTTTTTTTTGGATTCGTGCTCTATTACTGTTTCTAAACCCCCCTCAATTATTATTTTTTTAATAAATTCAATGTACAGACACAGTTTTTTTACTGTTTTATTATATGTATAGATATTGGTATTTGGTTAGATATACTTGGGAAAGTACTAGGTCTTCTGTCACATTATTAGCAGTAATCACTCCACTACTCATGATGCCCCCGTAGCCACGCTTACCTGTAGAAGTGCGGTGTCTCGCTGGTCTCCGTCAACACCCTGATGCCAGTGAGTGAGATGGCGATGGTGACCTCGCTCTGGTTGAGCTGGTCACGAGCGCTGAACATCTCCTGGCCGTAGCCGCGGAGCTGCTGGCAGGTCGTGATGAAGCCTTCTTCTGCTTGTGCCTGGGGGAGTAGGAAATGTGCTTTAATTGAAGGGACGATCTTCGCAGGGAGCCTGGTTAGTTTTTAAATGGATAAGATTGGTCAAGTGTCGTATAATTGAAAATAGCACTATGTAGGTATAGAGTAGTTTGTTCGTTAGTTAGTCGCTCCATGTAAAATGCTGTACCGTACAGTACCTATTCAGCTGCATCCGGTTAGACTGGAAGCCGAAAAGGCTAGGCAGAGGCAGTATAGAGTAGTTTGTTATTCTCTGAGGCTGATATTGTAAGAGTGCATGTCGTGAAAAAACACCCGCTCACGCAAAAGGACTGCTTTGACTATAATGGTGACTAGGATAATCACGTTCTGGTATTTCAGTCTAAATGTTTACATAGCGAAAACGAGGCTAGGCTAATCAGGTCATTAGCCCCTTTACTCTTCTTTAATCTAAATCGAGATACGAATGAATCCCAATCAAAAGGAGAAGGGTACATTTCCGATACTATAATATGTATTTACTGCTTATTATTGAATACGATAGCTGTGTATACCGGCGACGTGGACACAACGCTAAACGTAAAGTGTGTCGAATTGATTTCATTCACATTTAGGTACACATAAAATAATAGTACCTACGCAGACGTATGGAGGACGTACTCATGTACTCAGTGGCTACGTGTCGACGTGGGGAGCTCACGGCCGTACCTATTAGTTTTCAGTCAGCATCGAATGCGGTACAATCACTTTTTCATTCATCTGGTGGACAAAATCATCTGAAGACAATGGTTCTTGGTTTTTTCTAACCCACTCTGCTATTCAGAACAAGTTCAACAGATAGTTCTCAGGCCATGAACTTTAGCAGAAACGGGCGGATATGCAGTAGGTTTAGGTAGCGTCTAACACGTTTCGAGAAAATACTGACTAAAGGTATATTCTAAACCCCATTAAAGTTAACAGGCAAGACAATTTACGCCTTTTACTAACCGTATCCAATTCAACGTACAAGTTATGACTTACAAAGCCTACGTACATGTTTAAAAAATATCTTGTACAGTTCGTATTCCTTGTTTAACTAAGTATTACGTTTAACGTCATCTATAAACACTGCGCTTGTAAAATAGATTGATATCGTGTTAATGAGACAAGGTGATATTTTAAGGCGTGTACTTGAGGCGCCGGCGAACGTGTCTTATCAAATACACATAACGATTACATGGAGATAACGGCGAACACTTTGAAACGCATTTACTTTCATTAAGTTGACATGGTTTGATTTGCAACGAGTAATGACCGAGTTATAATGTAGGTATCATAACCCTAATATTTTGATGATTAGGTACGTTAGGTCAGTGCTGCTCTGTTCGTGAGTCATCAGCAAATGGTATAACACATATAGTTAATTCTCGGCAGATTTCCACATAGTCCAACGCTGACTATCGACTAACTCAGTATTTCGCTGTCGACAGCTGCACTCCAACACAAAACTCTCTCAATGAAATGTCGCACGCAGCCAATAAATTTCGGCTGCAGACAAACTTAATCGGGGTTTGCTTTGGTCCTGAATTCTTTCTGTTCTTATCTTTGCCTGTTCTGAGAAAGATGAAAGGTTTCTATGACACTATGTTTTAGAAGTATTCCTGGGCTCAGCGTCCGTTGAGCTTCACCTGACATGTCGAGTTTATTTCCAATCTAACGTAGAAACAGAAGGACTGCGCCGCGGAGCGATCCCCGTCCGACTTTTCAATCCATTTACTGGAAAGTATTCAAAATATTGATGAGTGATGGATACGGCATCTGAGCTTCTGTCGGCGAAATGCCAAATTCGCGTGTAACCAATCCCGCGGGAAAACCAGTGCCAGTTCAAGATCGGGTTTTGATGGGTTGATTAAAAAAAACCGGTTGTTGAGTTACCAAAGGATTAAAAAGCATTTCATGAGACTTAGCTATTTTTAGTTTTGAGGTTTATGAAATCCTATTTGAGGAAAGTCGAAATTAAAAGCCGTCATTACTCATTTCTCGCGTAGGTACTACCTATTACTACGACATTGCGAAATCGTATAAAATGCACAAACTAGGTAGGTAACATCATGTGCGATGTTTAATATAGTAACTAAAGCAATTATTATTTATAACCACCTCAGTTGTTTGTACATAATTCCACTTTCTTGATAACTTAACCCTGAGCTATCCAATAAAATATCTGATACTCAAATAAATCCGTCTGTAACAGTAAAATTCCACACAGACGGAGCAAAACTGTTGATTATATTAGCATGCATACAGTTATAAATAATGTATTCTCAGCGGCATGTTCATGACAGTTTTACTAACTAACTTAATAGGATTATAATTTAATTCTTTTATGGACAGATTACAAACCGCTGGAAAAGTTTATGTTGTGATCATTATCTGTAGCGCCTCAGTTGTGTTTCTATAATGTTGGTGTAATTGCTTGTAAGACTGTGGGAACATTGTGTACATAGTGGTGAGCAAAATGCTTGGTGTGATTGTTTTGAAAATGATTTTATTGAACTTCTATAAAAAACAGTTTTTATTAAATAGCTATTTTTAGCCTGTAATGGTTCCCTGTAAAGCAAATATATATCTTCTTTGTTTAACTACCTACTAACCAGTGTTTTACATGTTAGCAAATAAATAAATAAAAAACTATTTTTGTGTGTCATATAGTAAACATAAGTACAGGATTGTTTTACATTTGGTTTAAAAAAAAACTAACTGCACCAAAAAGTTTGAACATGTAGGTATAGGTAGGTCCACTGTTGTAGGAAATAAGTAGTAGACTTTTTTTACATTCCAATCAAAAACATCGAGCCAGTGGGGGCCAGAATCATGTAGTGAATCCAAGGTAGCAAATCCCTCCCACCCTGTATAAGTCATATTTACAGTTCTAAACCTTATTTCTAATAGGTAATTATAGTTATGGTTGTCAAGACTATAGCAATATTTAAAACAGGCCACCACTTATGTTTAATTACTGTAATGTTGAATGAATAAAATTAACTACCTATATCTTTGCCATTATAACATTATTAACACTTTATTATTATGTCTATCAGTTAGATCTTTAGTTAACAAATGACAAGTAAATATAACAGAAGACATTATAGAAACTGTTTCCCACAGAATGATTGAGATGGGAACAAACCCATCACACAATGAATGTTTTATATCATTAATGGATCTGATTGGAACTAAGACACCTATTGACATACATACATACAGATTTTTTAGTATTAAACACATTTTGTGAAAGTTTGTAAATGTCAAGTTTGTTAGATTTCAAATAAGAATCATGTTTATAAATAAGATTGACTGGTGTGTGCAGTTATTTATAGCAGCCACACATGTTCCAGTTATGTTTGCTGCTTGGATAAATATTCTGCTGGCCAAATGCTTGAATTAAATTAGTGCAGACTCCAGTTCAGTTTTGAAGTAGATCATTATTGATGTGCTCACCTGAGACATGTTGTGCAGTGCCATGTGATGCTGTATGACAGCCTCTGTGAGCCATTCTAGCCGCCCAGTCTCAGCCAACGTACTTCCATCTATGATCTGTCCCCCATCCAACATTTGTTTAGGGAAAGTCAGCAAGTTCTTCAAGTACTCAACTGTATGTCTTTCCCGGTCATGGTTGCCATACTCTGCTTGCCTGCTGTAGGATGCGAGCACCACAGCTTGCTGGCAGTCACAAATGATCCTGCCTTCTATCAAATCGTTCTTGAGTTGCAAGAAGTAATGGTATCTTGTGACCTCGTCAGTGATCAAGCTGGTTCCAGATATGACGTAGTACATGACTCGCAGGTACAGCTGGTGGGAGGACGCGTATTTTTCGAGCTGGCGCTTGAGCGGGCGTTCGAGCTGCACCCAGCGCGGCTGCTGGCTGCGGTTCACGTATCGCAGCCCGAACAGGTCCGGCTGCATGACGGCTTGACGCTGGCACACGTTGTCCAGGCACTCCTGCCCCGTGCTGTCCACCGACAGCGTGCAGTCTGCCACCCCGCCATCCAGCAGCTCCACACTTATCACAAACAAACTCTTCGACGCAACATTGTACTGTCGCGTCTTCTTCAGCTTCAACTTAAAAGGCATCTTCCGAAGCTACCCGCCACCACTTTGCAATAACATCACATAGGAAAGAAACGTTACGTTTCGTTTATGGCTAAGGAATGTAGGAAACGATGCATCCGTTACGCGCGCCACATATTTATGACATTTCGTCTTGAATTCGCGACGTAATACTGGTCACTTGAACGAATTTATGTTACAGTAGCGATGACGTAGGTGTATCGGCGGAAAGTAATAAAAGTTGTCGAGTAAACACATATGTATTATGAAAATAAGAAATTCACGTTCACAACATTGAAGCCATCGAGAAAGTGACAATTTGGAGTGACAGTTGGGTTTTTGTGTTGCCATTTTAAGCTGAAAAGGTCCACCAATTTAGTAGTTTTTTTTCGAAGAGGTTCTGATTCACACGATACCGAAAGCTTGCAAACTTGTACACACAATTTTCTTTTTCGTACCTCTGGATTGAGAGTTATAGATATCAGATGCCAGCCATAGACAAGAATGTTTAAACAAGAAGAAATCATAATTTTTACATAACATTTTTAGCTCGGAGCAGAACAGCTACTAAACGATCGTTTAGTAGCTGTTCTGCTCCGAGCTAAAAATGTAAAAAAATCCGCCATCATATTCGGACCCAACTCGGCCCTTATTACATAGGACTTAAATATACTGACGAAGTGTGGGTGGATAGGGCTCTAGCTAAGGGGCTATCTCCACGAGCGAGCGAATCGCGGCGATAATATCGTCGTGCCACGTATTTCTATACACTGTCTATGAACGCGTCTCCACACGGCGATATTATCGCGGCGATGCGACGAGTGGCAACGTGCGCACGTAACGTCGACGTATCGCCGCGGTATCGTCGCGACTGGTGGCGCGCCCGCCGCGCGCTCGCCGCAGAACGTGGCGCTCTCGCAGCGAGCGCGCGGCGGGCGCGCTGTGAAACGCAGCGTCATTTATTTATTATTCATATTTCGCTCTCGTCTGGCACCTAAAAAACTATTTTATTGGACTCTTTCAACAAAACAATTGCACAACGCCTCGTCGCGGAAACGCGGCGATTCCGTTACGAGTCGTCACGGGCACGCGGCGATTCCGTAACCAGTCGTGACGATACGTTGGCGGAATAATCGCTCGTTCGTGGAGACGACCCGACGATAGAAGCGCGGATCCGTCGCGATTCCCTCGCTCGTGGAGATGGCCCCTAACCCTTCGGATATTACAGGAGTGATGTTGTTTGTTTTGTGGTGCATAATGAATGTTTGTTGTGCGTCGTAGTGGTGCATATTGTTTTTGAAACATCATGCTTTAGCGCTCAGCGTCCTCTCTTCGAATTTTAATTACATTAAAAAAATCACAAGTTTCAAAGAGGAAGGGAATGCAAGTATTAAATATGCACATACGCACTAAACGTTTCGAGAATACTTTTATTATGCCTACAGCTAAGAAGTGGAATTCTCTGCCGGAGTCTGTTTCCCAATAGCTAATTTAGGGGTCTTTAAGTGAAGAGTGGTTTCTTCTAAGCAAGCGTGCTTCACGGTTGACCACATCATCGCTTACCATCAGGTAAGATAGTGGTCAAGAGCGAGCCTATTGTAAATAAAAAAAAAAACAAAAACGGTTAAAAAAATATAATTTAACATTATATGTAAATATCTAAAAATTACATAATGCCTTTTTAACACTGTGTTTCTTGAACTCATCACCCAAAAATGTTAATTTATCAAGCTGCCGCCGACCTCTGCTGTTGTTTGTTTAAATTCAGCCAATCGAGGGGCTCTTTCAGGACTTGCATTAGCTTTTCTTCAGGCGAATTTTGTTTGGGTTCGTTCATGTACTCCCATTTCTGAAACAAAATATTTGTGGCGTGAACAGATTCGATTTCTCTATATTCGCTTTAGAATTTATTGTGGTGCCATTTCATTTCTATGATACACCAACGATGGATTAAATACAACAACAATGGACTTATTATCACTGAAGGTGTACTTAGTGCGAATTAAAAAAAAAACCAACATATTGTGTGAATAAATTTTGTTTGTTGGCAGTTTTCTATTAAAAATCTATTTGGTAAAATCATCCCTGTTTTACTCACTGCATTAAGAGGCAGCGACATGAGTATGGACTCGTAGCGCGCCTGCGGCGTGTGGAGCCCAAACTTGGTGCCGCGGTCGTACATGAGATTGAACTCCACGTAGCGACCTCTTCGGAGCAGCTGCCACTGGCGCTCGTAGTAGCCGTAAGCGTCATCTTTGTGTTTTTGAACTGGAACATAAACATTTAAACAGGACACTATAAAACTTAATGTAATTTCTTCGTCTGCCTCGTTAGTCTGAACATAAGGCCTTGATTTGGACAGGCGGGATAGCTTTTTTTTGGGTTTTTCCATAAGGAACTTTCAGTTGCAGCCTGGAGTCTGGATCTGTGTACGATTGATAGCAATAGGCTCGCCCACTATAACATGACTTAAATAGAACTGGCAAAATGTGGGTGTACTATTGGTACCCCTCGGCCTAAACCTTCAGGTATGAGTATTTACAGGTGTGATGTTATGATATGTTAGCTACAAGATCCTTACCAATAGGTAAATAACTAGGAATGACGGCTTCAGCGCAGGACGTGACGAAGTCGAAGGCTTTCTCCTGACTCGGCGTGTCAACGTCATCAAAGAATATGCCGCCAACTCCGCGGCGCTCGCCTCGGTGGGGAATGTAGAAGTAATCGTCGCACCATTTCTTGAACCTGGAAAATGGTATGTGAAATATAATTTTATCAGAATAGGAAATATACACAAAAACAATGACGATCTTTTTAAAAGTATAAAATGTGCAGTGCAGCCTCGCCAGCTGGAGGCACAATTATTATTCGCGATTTCAAACCATGCTACTATGATTTTATTTCAATATAAAATAATTTATAGGTTATTAGAACAGTATGTTAGTGCTGAATAAATGAATGGACCGTAAAATTGATTGATTATTGGTATTTTATTTTTATGTTGCCAGGGAAATAATAATATTCTACCAAAATCATCGTTATGGTAGAAATTTTAATGCCTTTTTACCTGGCATTGTTGTTATTGGGCGCGAATATTAAATTCGAGGGAGTAAAGATTGAATTGAAATTTTGTTAAAAGTATTCTCTAGACTCACTTCTCATAATATGTTTCGTCGTGTTTGTCGCATGCATTTTTAAGCGTGTGATGGAAATATACTGCGTCCTCTTCGTTCAAGTAGTAAGGTGTTAAATCGGTGCCGCCACCGAACCACCATTGGACACCTACAAACAAAAATAGAATTTTATTATACCGAAGGATCATCATAAGTACGAGTTAAAATAAACTAGAACAAATAATTATCTTAACAGTGCTTATACTATAAGCCGACCACGACAATTAACACTACTAGGTGTAATGCTACTTCGTATCGCGTTTCGTTTTTGTGTCAGTCCCTGCGTAAGATAAACATATGCGGATGAAGTCACATCTGTCAGGTGCCTCTACCGGCTTGCACCCACGGTCGGAACGTCACGGCATCCTTCAGTATTACTACATGCAAGCGAATATTGACGGTAACGGGCACCGCCGCGGTATCTCTAAGCATATCGCGGCGTCCTTAGGCACGCCGAAGTGTAACGACACGACATCGCACTCGAGCGTCCTTTTCACAAAAGTAGTAACTAACTGGTCTGATGAAGGAATAGAATCTCGAAGTTCGCCGAGGCCTTCCAAGCGAATTTTATTGTCATACTATTAAGTTATATTACTATTCGTCGCATAAAAATTCCTTACCGCGCCGTACTGTGCAACGACATCATAAACAGGTCGGACATACGGACTCATATAGAATTCATAACATATCTATAAATCGTATATATTCTGAAAGTACAATAGCCCGTCCATTTATTTTGAATATTTATATTTTTCATGACGCTTGGTTTTTTTTTAATATTTAATTTGAAAAATGTCATCTGTTGCGAATTGCGTTAGGTACCTACATTGGTTATATTATTATCGAGTTTATAATCTCATTTTTAGCAGCTGTTTGGATGATTTTTTTTTCTACATACCTACTTGATTAAACCCTTTTAAATTTACTTTAAATATCATTTATATTATAGTGGTTTGTGAACGTAATTAATTAGGTATATATTTTTAAACGGAGACGATCGTTTCGTGAACGTGAAAAATGGGGATTGAGCAACGATACGCGTGAATGGGTCCTAATTATGCTTGACAAATAACGTAAAAATGGTGATTCAGTTTTGATCAGTCTCGGATACTTATATCTGGAAAATAAAGTTTAGGCTTGAAAGTATTTAGGTAGTATCAATCGCACGCAAAGTTTTACAAAGCTCATCTGTGTTAAGAAAAAAACTTGAAATAAATAAATAAACTGAATTTTATTGTCTACGTTTGCTACTTATTTCGTGCATAATAGATACCTAAACATTTTTAATTAAATAGGATATTGTCGGAGGATGCTGAAGCCAATCATAAGATGTGACTATAACGTTTGTAAGTGATGTAACAGACTCGGAAATAAATTTAAATGACACTCTGAAACAATATTTTTTGCTATTTTTGGTAAGATTGAAATAATACGGATATATAGACACAGACTAAAGTTAAAATTAAAAAAAAAATTATTAACATACCTACTGTGTGTAGTTTTTGTGTTAGAAACAAAAAAAGCCTGCGTCCGACCTGTCATCATTCAATCAATCAATAGTCTTTCACAGCGAGCCGTGCCGCCAGTGGGCGCAGACCTTAACTATGTTGGCAATTTATTTTACAGCTAAAGGGATGTTTTATCTCTCCCCGAACAACTAATAATGAGCCCGACTTACCGTCTTTATCTGTGACTTCAAAGTATCGGTAGTTGAAGTGTATAGTGGGCACCATGGGGTTGCGCGGGTGGATCACTGCGCTCACACCCGCCGCGAAGAATGGAAGCTCAGCGTTCTCAAGCTTTTTACCCCTAAGAAAATTGTTCTAAGATTAGTTGTTACCCTACAGGTTGGCTACCTCATTGCATTACTAGCTCAGAAAGTCAGGACTAAGGGCGCCAGTTGAGATCGAAACTAGTAGAACCATTGCAATAAAATGCACGAGAGAAGATTCGCTTTCAGTAAAAACACATTACTTCTTGGGGCAGTGGGGTAAAAATTACAAGATATTAAAGTATTTAGGTAGTCTGAAGAAATATACAATAGTAAAATAGTTTTATGAAAGAGAATAAGAACACTGACGCTCTGATAAAACCGATAAAACGTTATTTAACTGAGGTTGCATTGTTCGCGCTGTTTGCGCAGATGTCTTAGGTATGGTTATATCGTGCAATTGATCGACACAGCAGCGACTTGTCACCCGCATATGAATTGCGCATAAGTATATTTCCGTAAATCCAGTAAAGAAACTATCTACAGATAAATACTAACCGAGTCTCATTCAATAAATTCTGGGTGTAAGATAACTGAAATATCTACATAATCCAGCTTAAATTGGGCACTCTTGAAAGCAATCGCAATCCGGAACACGAGCGATAAGATACGTCTCTAAAGCATCTCGTTGAGTGCCTTCTTGAACGAAGGCATTTGTTATCAAACACCTGTATTCTTACATTTCTTTGAACATAGATTCATTCAGAAGCTTCAGCTACAGAAACTTTGAACTTTGTAAAAATTTCAATTGAAAGACGTATTTTTAGCAGATACGTTCTATCCATACAAGTAGGTACTGTGTATTGTTATGTCCAGACAGAAGTGCCACTCATGCGCCGTCTGGAGTATTTGGAGCTGAAGATGAATTGTTTTCTAGTAGTCAGAGCTAAGTTGTTTCAGTAATGCGAAGTATAGAATGTACAGTATGCAACCGTAGATATGACACATCAAAACCTTCGGATTTGTGTTCACTTCTCTAAGGCATCCTGTATGATAGTTTTTCTCTAATTTTACTAACGGACGCGGTATAGAAGCTTCATTTCTATCTGGTTTCACCCGCGTGAAGGCCGGAAAGTATTCCAAGGGATCGTATTACCGGGATAAAAACTATCTTGTCCTGATCCAGGTCAAGGTCTAGGTGTGCCAAATTTCACTCGCGCAGCCGTTAAGCTTGAAATGTGATAGACAAAGTTAGTATTCGCATTTGCTGACCTGCTCCTCATTTGCTGCACTGCAGCTGGTGGTAAAGTGCCAGACACGACAGAGATGTTGACGCCTGCCTTCTCGAAGACTCGACCGTCTTGCAATACGCATGTGATGCCACCACCCCCTTCCTTGCGGAGCCATCTGTCCACTTGGAATTTAGCTTCCTGATGCATGCAAATGAATGATGGTGCTTGAATTAAAATGGATTGTGACACAGCTTTTTTGGAAACATACATTTTTTTTTTTTTTTTTTCAAGGCTGGGAAATCATCCAATGACTGCTCCCGCTCTGGGTGGAGCGGAAGGGAGTGTCAGACTCTTACTGACTAAAACCCATCCATGTTCCTTCCGTAGCCCTTTATGTTCCGGGGTAGCGGTAACCCTTTCGGACAATCCCGCTTACCTGGCAGGCTTGGCCCTGAGGGGCCCCTTCATATGCTGACATCTCTTTGAGGCGCGCGTGGAACATATACGCGCCGTACGGCACGGGTCTGGTGCTGATCGGACGGTGAGTCACCCATTACTCACCGTCCGCAGGCCTGTTGGAAACTTACATGAGCTGAGCATGAAAGAAAACTATTTTATAATCACAAAATATATTCTTTGTGTGAGCTTAAGGAGAACTAAAGGGGATTCAGACCTGGGAAAGGGTATGGCAAATAATACCAGTAAATTGAATAAATATCTACAACTAAATAGGAGATGTCTGACATGCTTCTGTGTTTTATCAATCTTGGGTGTGGGGAGTAAAACTATATAAAAATAAATAAATCACAATGCTTATGCAAATACATGTGCTTGGCTGTCTGACAAACTTAAAAAAGTGCATACTCAATAGTATTTACGGTACTAATGTGTGGTTTTTAAGTGGTGAAATATGCTGTTATTGACTTTTTAATCCTGATAAACATCAAAAATAAGTTTAATGGTTTCGTACCGGCGACAATAAGAAAACATCGTTTTCGAAATCATATTCATCTGCTGTTTTTTCATCCTCCCAAGCCTACAAGCAAAATAAGCAATTTATGTATGTATTTTTTCAAAGAGATAACAATACGTTAATTGTATCACTTTTTAAATACAATTTGATGTCTAATTTTAAGTGACTTATGATACAATTTTCTAAAAATCATTGTAAAATATTGTGTAAGTATATAAGCCATGTTCTATACTTCATTACCATTCAAATTTTCAGGTTTGATTAACCTAGTACCTATCAAAATGATGACCTATGCTTGTGAAATAAATTCAAATAAGAATCTTACCTGAGCACAATCTAGGTTTTTCAATCAGAACATAGAAAAAGTTTTATTAAAACAAAAACACTTTCTATGGTCTACTATCAATATTTTGACTATGTAACATATTTCTTTAAAAAGTTCTTATATCAGGAACTACCCCTTACCTTGTCCTCCTCTTGTTCCAGAGCCTTACAGAACTCTGCTTGTATCCTCATGATGAGCAGTTCCATTTGGGTCTTCATATCATGCATGTTTTTCTCTAGGTCCGCCACTGGTGTGATGGGTTCAGCCATGTATTGCTTAAGCTGCATTATTTCCTTCATCTCCGCTTTGTTTTTTTTCAGCTGGTTGTATGCTACATAGCCAGTGCCTAGCAATGCCGCACAGTATATTCTATAAACAACATTGATATTAGCTATGGTTCTACTTTTATGTAGTCTGTGCAAGTTTTACAGTTTACAATAGATAAGGAAAAATTTAATGTTAATTTTCTGCAATGAACTTGGTGATAAAATATTAATAACCAAGTAACTTGCTGAATGACATGTGTATGCATTTTTATGTTTTAACCCTTTAACCGCCCCAGTCGGATTAATACGACAAATGTTGTCGTGCCCGTGCCGCCTGAGTCGTGTTTAAACGACTGAGAATCTATGTTCGGATTTCGTTGTTTATGTAATTGCAAGACCATATTTATCTGAAATAAAAGTTTTTTTTTTATGAGTTGGGCGCTGGGGGCACGACAACTGATACTTAGTCGGGCTGTTAAAGGGTTAATTATTTTGTCTAATAAGAAGCTTAATTGTCAATATTTTGTTCAGTTTTCTCTTTCTCATCTTTTTGACACATTTAACTGCCTTGTTCGTATAGTGATTGCAAGCGCTACTGCTGATTGTGACATTCTGGGTTGGATTCCCAGGTCAGGAAAGTGTTATTGGGTTTTTCCGACAGGGAGTTGTCAGTAGCAACCCTGGTTGATGGCAATAGGTTCACCCCCTATTACATGGGACAAACAAATTAAACCTAATTATGAATTGTTAATTTATTATTGGCTTAACCAAATATTAGTAATTCAACTTATATTATAGAAATCACAGCAGTATTGTGTTCTGTTTGCAAAATTAAAGTATAGATAAAACTTGTTTTTATTATTTTACTGTGAATGGTGTTGACCCACTTTTCTTATCTTTCACAATAAGATTGGAAATAATTTACTACCTACCAAGATGTATCAGATGTAGCTGTATAGATAAGGGTCTATATTGTGGTCATATAACCGGTTTTGTTTTTTTGTGTACCATGCAGCAGGGTTAACATTACTAACAGGCTCATTCAACAAGTAATCCTGCATCTGCATTATTGTACTTACTTGTACCTGGTGGAGTGAAGACATTCATACAATAAATTCAAAAGATCTACGAATGTTCTAGTATGTGTCTGCTCTTCACAATACACTCATTATTTACAAGTTTGATGATTCGACAACTATTGGATCACGTACGCCAACTTTACACAATATAAACACTAGACACATTTGTTTACTACATAACACACATTATTTAGAGATATTTTAGAATGAGCATATCAAAACGAGATAATAATGCTATTTTAACATTTTATTCGAAAATTTAGTGTTTATGAATACACAAAATGCAAATAAAAATACGCCACCTGTAAGCGGGTCTGTCCCTAATCTTCTTGTAGCTCTCCACAAAACTCAGCGTATTGAAACACCTCGTTAACACTTTATACGACATTTTATGTATATTTCAACTCGAAAATCACCGATGAAGATAATAATGTAGAAAATTCCAAAGATCAAACAGTATTGACAGCAAAGACTACAATATGTATAGGGACAATTATTGACAGACAAGCGGGCTAGCCTAGCCGGTTTGACACTTGACAGCTGTGAAATGTCACACGTTGTTATCGTGCGCGCGCCACCCTGCGGCGGCATGCGGAACTATTTGGTTATCAGCTGTGAAATTTTTCTTCCGCAAGACGCGCCTACATGCGCAATATGTGTTCATCTCTTTCCCGAGCGGGGCCGAGCGCATCGATCGGTCGTGTCGTGCTCTTTCCGGCCAGTCTACGGCGGCCTCGCTGACAGCGTGTCGCCAGTGCGCGTGTGTATTCCGTTGTCCCGGCTATCGATCCGTCAGTCTCAGTGGAGCCGCATTGCCGTACATTCCGGAGGCGGTGCCTCGCCTAGTTTTCGTCGATCGTCGGCGTGGCGGGCGCGTGTCGGCGTCGGCGGCGGCCCCGGGCGGCCCTGCGCAGTAGCGACCAAGTGTAGCGCGGGAGCGACCGACCTTCCTTCCGCCAAAACCGGCTCGCTGTCCGCGGCGGACGGCTGTGATGTAGCCGCGGCCGGCGCGAGCGGCCTTCGGACAAAGGACCCGCTACTCGGTTATTCGCGATGAAGAAGTTCACGTTCAAGGGGGTGCTCGACGGGTTCCGCAGCTCGGTGCAGGCGGCACCGCGAGGCACCGAGCAGGAGATCCAGGAGACTCTGCGGCCCGACCACTTCCAAATTAAAAAGGTGAGTGGTTTTATCGCGTGGCGCGGCCCAAGGTTCCGCAGATAATGGCGATGAGCGGCACGCGAGCAGGCGGCGGCGGGCCTGGGGAGAGGGGCGACCACGCTCCAGTGCCGGTACCGTATTTATAACAGCATTCACCTGAGCCGCGAGCGACGGCTGCGAGCGTGCAGCCTCTGTTGTGTAAACTGTACGCACTCCGCAGCCGCACGGCGGCGACAGACGACACCCACGGCCTGCGACGGCGACGTGCATATCAAAACAATCACAACAGATCGCCGCCCTCGGCGCCGCACCAACAGATCGTCTATGACTCAACTTTGTTGACATTTCTTTAGCCAGAAACGTGTTCCTCGCGTAATGTGTATCTCTTATTCGTAGTAATTATTGGCCGTTATTGGCTACCGTCAGTGAGCAGCCTTGACTACTTACGCTATTGACATTATTACAATGAGTGTAATCCACTGACCACGGCAGCCTGAAAGTGCGTGGAAGCACGATTAGGCAATTTTAATATAACGTAGCGTCTATTAAGCTGATATTATTTTTCGTCAAATTACTGAACAGCACCTGTAGGCGGTGAAGAGCGATCATAATATTGAACTGATAACAGATTAGATAACGGCTGCACTTAATAAATGCCTTTGCCCTTTGTCGTGTAACTTTTTGTTACAAAAAATGCACACAATACGGTTCTTATTAGGTACTGTAAAAAGCAATAATATTTGCTGGATTCTGGATGAAAATGGTAAAAACTACTATGTAAGTAATTGAAACCAACTTGAAATACGTAGGTATTTATTTTTATATTATGTTTTTAATATCTATTTGAAAAGAAAATGACAAAAACGAGGGTATAAGTTAATGCTCAGGGTCTGGGCATACCCTCGCTGACCACACAAAAAAATGGCGTTCTAAAAATACTTTCTCATTGTAACGTAAACTTCCTGAAATCAGGAAAATTTACCATTTCCATGTCAAGGTCTAAATGCCTAACACGGGTAATGTTAATGGTCGATAGCGTAAAACTGGAAAGAAACTTATAATAACCGACATTCGGCCGAAATCTAACTTAGTCGAGATCGTTGCTATTTCCCTTTCAAAGTTAAGTATAGTTATTGTGAAAAAATTATATCTTGAGCACCTCGGCCCATCTGGTTCCGCGTGGGAGTTCTGCCTGCTGCCGCCGCCGCCGGCAAAGTTAATGAGCAAACTCTTAAATAGTAAATTACGTCGCGGTCATAACAGAAGATGGAAAACAAACATTTATTTGTCGTTCTCCATTGAACAGCGGTATGCTTTTAAAACTTTTCCCTCTCTTTGCCCGAATTTGCGGAGCGAGCAAATTTTTGTCGGCTCCGCGGCTATCTACTTTACACGAAAGAAACAATTTTTATTCGGCTAATTATTTTCAGAACAGTGTGAGAATTCCACGAATCTGTGGCCGAAAGTTGAATGAGTTCCGAACTGAATTGGGGGTGTATTTTAGTCACCCTCTCCATATTTATGTGGTAATTTACGATTTCCTTTTCACTATTGTCCTGTGAGAAATAAGACGTAAGAAAGCCTACATATTACGGTAGAAGCATTGTTCCTTTTGAAGTTACAGCTTACAGGTTTTGAGAGGAATATTTCGGTAAAGACCTTATATTCCGGCCTTAGATTTCGTCAATGATACAACTAGCTACTGTGTATTTATGTGTTCTTTACATAGTAGCTAATAGAATATCGGCCCGATGTTAAGTAACACATAAAAGGAAAACAATGTCACTCCGAATACGTCGCTACTTATTTTTAATACGGTATGATGTAAGCAAACATGAGTTCACAGCTGGATCCTACCGGTCCACAGCCTCATGGCATAGGTGACTCATATCAATAGGATTTACCGGCAGAAATATTGATTAAAAAGTGTTTTAATATAAATTCAATAAGTTATCGCTATGACACGGATAACATCGATCTCTAGCTAATGACTCATTGTACATTCTAAAATTAAACGCTATTCGAATATATTATGGCCTTGAGGAACGCCTCATTTTGTGTTGGCTTTGTATATTCCCGGCGAAAATTCTACAGAGGCCTTTAGACGAATCTTGAGACTGCATTTATAAATTTCGTACTTATATTTCGAAAAGCAGCTATTTGAATCTCCGGTAAAACCTAATTATACAAGGCATTTGTAGGATACGAGTTCGGGCACAATCCCACGACAGCGAAAAAGATGTATTTTTGTACATGACCAAGACAGTAAGCAAAACGTTGCAGGATGCACCTGCAACGTTTTGCCAATTTGTAGTAAATTGAGCACGATATCAGTTCGTATATCGCGGCTAACTATAGCCAGTAGCCATACGCATCCTCTGAACAGAACCTGAAACGTTGAGGGCTAAACCAACGGAAAAATCAATGATTGATGCGTTATTTTCATTGTAGGATTATAATCGTTGAATTCGAAAGGAAATTGAAACGATAATGTTTATTTAAGCTGCCGCTTTGAGTATTTTGATGCATTGAATTTGATTAATTATGGACATCATTCATGAATGTTATAAGAGCGTTCACAAACCTAACTCACAATCCAACAGTATTCACACTACGCTGATTGCTGGCCGACTGTGTGGCAAAATTAAAAAAAAAAACATAAGGGGATGATTTTATTAATTACAAGTGTAGCAACAGTTCAAAAGGCATAAAAACGAAAATTAAGAAACCGTAAAATTACCATTAAATCATTTCAAAGAGAACATAAAACATTGCACTTACATTATACCTACAATATAGTGCTGTGCTCTACGCATTACAAATAACGGTTCCACAATGATATACCACAGCGAATGTTATTCGCGCAGTAATGTGGCGCGCACGGAGGAGCTGTCATTATCTTCTGCTCTCCCGAGATAAGTAATTACAGGGGGAATTGGATTTGTCCATTGTTATCTTGGACTTGTGCTAGTGATTCATTTAATTAAGGCTCGACACCCAGACTAGTTACTTTCGCCTTAGTTCGTCAATTTATGAACGTTTTTTGGTGCGCGTAATAATTATGTCGTGTTTAGCAGTAGATGTTGTTATATGTTCAACATTACACTGCGTGAAATTGTTGTATATTATTTGATAGTTATTATACAGTTAGCAACTACGATAACATGGTTTTATTAACATTAACATTTTGGATTTTTTATCAATTTTCCCGGTATCACTTTTCCTTTATTAGGTACGCTGTTTTCGACGCTGTAGATTGTGTTTGATCGCCTATTTCAACCAAATAGCTTAATTTGGCCTTATAATTTATATAACATTATTAGCTTTTGATTCTAAGTAATTACTGATTGAAATATGTGACCAATAGACCACAAGTATTTCATTACTTTAAATTAATTGATAGACTAATTGTACGTAATTAAATAGGTGTTTGTTGCTCCAAATTCCCGATCCCAGGGATAATTACATATCGATAAAGGCTTTAATTAACCGTATACCTGGAATGTCAGCTTCAAATTCCAAATACAATTTGGTACACAATACAACACTAGGATTCAGGAGACAAGCAATTTTTCATCGCGCCGTACCCGCGTTTGTCGGTGTGTCCAATGGCGACCTATCCTAAGCCAGTCATCAATAAACTACGTCAGTTTCTATATCATAATTAATCTAGCGGTTGTGGTCACTGTCCAAGAGGATTTGTAGACTTGGCGAGGATTACCGGGATTCTGCGTTGAATTACAATGGTTTCGGTAAGGATGTGACAGCAGTCTCGACATTCCGCCATGTTTAACATATTCTCTTTTTGAAACATCAAGTTAAGCAAAAAAAAAGGTTATACGAGTCGTTATTTGGTTGGCGAACATATGATTTTGAAGTAGAACAAAGTTTGTGTCCAAAGCTTATGCTTTCCAACTGAATTTATTTACTGTAAGTACAGAAACTTTTTGACTTCAAAAAGGGAGTTATACTTCTGAATCATAATCAGTCTGTAAACTTCCACTGCAGAACCAAAGCCTAAATCACTACTAATATGACAGTATGCCTCGAAAAGCTACTACTCCCATCAAAGGAAAGCTTCATTTTTAGTTTAAAAGAAATAATAACCACGTTTAAAATGTATTTAATCGATCATGCCGTCTCGGAGGTGCACTATCTAGATACACAATGAGCTAAATCGATACTATTATAATTATTATACGATTACATCATGCGGAAAGAATAAATAAAAACAATTTAATACTATTGTAATTTACCGTATGCTTATTACGACATTTATAACGATAAAGCACGCCCATTGACGACTCATGTGTGTGTCTCATACAGTTATTTTCATACTACACAAATTTTGTCTCGCATCGTAAATCACCGTCGAACGTGATCGCAATTATGATTGCTTGATTATAGTGAAGGCGGACCATTCGATTTGTTCCATGAAATACTGTTTTCCAAGAACATTCATGGAGAAAATTCTCCTAACTGCCACCTTACGAATATAATAATGATAGATGTCGAAAATGTACAGTAATTGTCGGGGCACCTTTAAGTAGGTGAGAAAAGTAAGCTGGTTTTAATTTTAGTAAATCCGGTGAAACAGTTCGGTAATTCAGAAGACCAAGCATATAGTCACAAGGCAACTGTCTGCAAAAATAATGCGTAAAAAGTCGGAGTTATTATTTCTTTTGTTACCGAAAAATCTTCGTTTAATTTTGGTTAAGTCTTGATACTAGGGTTAAATATTAAGATGTTTTGGGTAACCAAAACTATTTGAAAAGTGAGAATATTCTTTGTGTAGTCTTAAAATACCTATATTTTGGAAGGTCCAATTAGGTTATTGTTATGTTTCATTTTTCTATCGCCTGGGGAACTTCACGAAAAATATTAGATTAATACATTTTTATCAGCAAATTGTTCAAAATGTTTATAAGTCGAACCAGCATGTCTGAGAGATATTTCTCAACAGCATGTGAAGTTAAGTCAGAGGCCCATGGGCAGCATAAAAACTCTTAACACCAGGTTAGTCACTAACCACACGAAAAGAAGAAGAGTATAATAAAGCAGCACAAACTATGCAAGAAATACTTTAAAATAGGCAGGATATCTGCTTATCTCCGTACTTAACTCATACTAAGAATTTATCCACATCCAGCAGATCTGTATCACATCCTAATTGTTCCTAATTGATGTAGTTAACGATGCGAAACTGCTTTTTTATTAAATCACATTTATCGTAGCGCTAGTCACGAATTAACAAGTGGGTGACGTCACTAGTGATTCATTTGAATTTCGAACAGTAGCCATTATGAGTTTGCTGTACAACATTGCTTTCAGCCTGAAATTAAAACAATATTCCATAGACATTCCGTAACCGTATTTTGCAGATTCAGTTTTAATATAATAGGAATGTGAATGTTTTCATACTAACTTGTACGTAGTCCTTGTCTACGATACTGGAAATAATGAATACTTATCTATGCAGACGTTACACTTCGGTGCTACAGAATTAACAAACATTCTGCGTACAAAAGAAAATAAACAACGTGTTATGAACATTTTTTGAGAATCTAAACGCAATTTAATTTTATTGTGAATATGGTTTCGCATACTACACTTAAAAATTCAAACACTTATACAACATGTCCCAAAATTCAACGATAAGCCGGCACCAGAGGATGGACCTACTAATGACTACTCGAGAAAAAAAAAGAAAAAAAAAATACCTCTACTTTTTTTTAAATTACTTAAAAAAAATGGAAATTCTTCGAAAATGTATACCCCTTATGACACTTTTAACTACCATGACCACAATTTTTCAAATTTTTCAGTTTTTTTGTTTGTATCGGCAACCTAAGTAGTACTACTATTCACCATAATCTTTGAAAATTACAGAATTTTCGTAGTTTTATACAAAAAAACAACCAAAAAAAATTATTTCCCTAAAATTTTGAAAGATTTTAACGTTCAGTACACTTTAAGTCATCGTAGTGTAAAAAAAAAATATGGGCACTACTATGGCAAGTTTTTTTTAAAATTAGCGCAACTAACCTAGATTTTAAAATGGTATAATACTTTAGGAAAACTAGCCACAAAAAAAAAATAATGACACTTTTTCTAATCAAGAACCAAATTTCATAAGTTGTTGTTAATAGTAATCACTTCTACTATGTGCCCAAAATAGATTTTTGTTGTTGGAAAATGTTGAATGAATGAAACAAATGGTGTCAATAAATGTAAATTTATTGCATTATTAATAATATTATAATAAATGTTCGAACTGTTTACCACCGGCATTAATACAAGCATGACATCGCCTTAAAAAAGATCGTTTTATTCGTCGTGCATATCTTCTACTATTGATATGATCCGCAGCCTGAGTGATTTTTTGGCGAAGGTCGTTCAGTGTTGCAATGGGTTTCGAGTAGACTCTGTCTTTGAGACAACCCCAATAGAAGAAGTCCAGGGGGTTTAGATCGGGTGAACGGGGTGGCCATAAAATAGGACCAAGTCGCCCTATCCAACGCCCTGGATACTCTTGGTTTAAGTATTCTCGCACAGGACGGGCATAGTGAGCTGGGCAGCCATCATTTTGGAACCATATGTTTTGTGGATCACTAATGGGCATGTCTTCTAATAATACTGGCAAGTCATTTTGTAAAAAGTTCAAGTAACTATTGCCATCCAAGTTTCCTTGTAATTCAAAAGGCCCAATCACTTTTCCGTTTAATATGCCCGTCCATAGGTTAACCTTGAATTGATATTGGGATTTGTCTTGTCTCATCAGGTGCGGATTTTCATTGCTCCAGCTATGTAGGTTGTGAAGATTTAAATAGCCATCTCTCTTGCAGGTTGATTCATCCGACCATAGAATATTATCCAAGAATTCCAACTTATAAAATTTGGTTCTTGATTAGAAAAAGTATCATTATTTATTTTTTGTGGCTAGTTTTAATAAAGTATTATACCATTTTAAAATCTAGGTTAGTTGCGCTAATTTTTTAAAAAACTTGCCATAGTGGTGTCCATATTTTTTTTTACACTACGATGACTTAAAGTGTACTGAACGTTAAAATCTTTCAAAATTATAGGGAAATAATTTTTTTTGGTTGTTTTTTTTGTATAAAACTACGAAAATTCTGTAATTTTCAAAGATTATGGTGAATAGTAGTACTACTTAGGTTGCCGATACAAACAAAAAAACTGAAATATTTGAAAAATTGTGGTCATGGTAGTTAAAAGTGTCATAAGGGGTATACATTTTCGAAGAATTTCCATTTTTTTTAAGTAATTTAAAAAAAAGTAGAGGTATTTTTTTTTTCTTTTTTTTTCTCGAGTAGTCATTAGTAGGTCCATCCTCTGGTGCCGGCTTATCGTTGAATTTTGGGACATGTTGTATATACATACTGTGTAAAAAATATCGAATTGATAGAGTTCAATGTTGATTCGTATTCGAAACGTGTATTTTAAAGGCTGGTTGCATTGTGTGGACCACGCTCAATGCGCCTTTAGCTATGATTTAAACGAGATCCGATTTATAGCTGGACCGTGCCTAGAGATCTTTTTAATATTCGAAATACGAAGCGCTTTGTCGGATAAATTATTGCTTTCATATGTACGGAATTAATATAGTTCTTTCATTTGTCTGAATAATGAATATAGCGTGCGTGAAGCAATCATAGCGCTAGTCTTGACATAATTTGGTAAGTACTTAATATATCTATTACTGACAGAATTAGTGTACCTACTTACGTTATGTTTGTACAAAAGGACCAATACTAAATGTAGTATTGACAGTTATAGTTCAATACACACTGAACATGATTGTACTAACATAACAATAGGAGGAAATGTAATTATTGTGGGGCTTGAAGCCAATGAACAATCACAGTATATCTACACACTTACATCACTCCTGATTTTGAACGATTTCTTCTAAACAAGGCATCATGATTTTACGGACTTTGATCCGACTACATTGGTGTTATTTGATCGTTACGGATCAAATACTAATGACATAATTAATGTCAATACAACTCAATTTATTATGATTATGAGAGGCTTCATAAAAATAATGGAACTTCTGAATGAAGGCAAGATTAGAAAATGACTTTTTGAAATGGATATAGGTAGGTTTATGTACCTATATCCATCTATAAAGGTGTCTCGTTGAAATACCGCAGAATGTAAACATGGCACCCTCGTCACGACCAGTTAGCAGCTGACTAAATAAATATTACTTAACTACCCGATCGTAATATGTTACACCGTGTTAATAATAGCTTTGTTTAACAAATAGGTTTGTTAGAATTAGTAGCTCAGTTGAACTTAGTGATTAAAAACGATAAGCCTGACAATATCGAAGCAGAGACATATCCGCTTCTCTAAAATTACGTGTGCTGCTATGAATGCTATCCATACTATTGTGATAAAAATCATCATCATCGTATAAAAGGGTCAACTCTACAATGCTTCAAGATCTGGGCAATTCATTTTCATTCTCAGGTATTTATTTCATGTATTGAAGCTTTCCAAAAACATTAACAGACATCCGAGAGGATCTAAATACAAATTGTGAAGTAACAATAAAATATTTTACAAAGTAACATAACCAGTACATATTTACATTCTGCCAACATGAAACCTGTTGCGTAAATATTGATTTTCCCAACAACACGCATAAAAACGTCGATCAAAATTCACAACAGACTGACGATGGCAGACAATGTGTTATCTGAATTTGTGCAAAGATTAGCATATATCCGCAGCGCGCGGTCACGTGTGTTGATAACCGCGCCGTTTCTAATACACAACACTATCCACAAGTATAGTGTGCCCACGATATCTTTGGATATTATGGCTGCGCTGCATGCAAATGAATATGACAGAAACATGGCAAATGTCAGTACATTTGAATTTGGTTCCCGTTCCGCCGAATGTCTGTCCACGTATACTGGCTACTGGTGTTGTGAATATTGGTTTGGAGCAAGCATTTGAACAAATATTTACTTTTAATATCGAATTCGGCTGGAAGCCGAACAAATAAATAGTAGTTGTTAGCTCTGTGCATATCAGGAACATGCATAACGTTGGCTTGGATATTCAAGTTGCAAATATTGTACGTTGTTCGATAAAATTGTTTATTTTACTGTTGCGTAGGTATACGATCGGTTTGTACAACTTTCAATTAAATTTTATCTGTAGCAGTATTGATAGGTACCGAAATTCAGCCTTGGTTTAAAAAAATAAACGTTCAAATCTGGAATCTGTTATCAAACTAATGTCAATGTGTAGTGTAAGTTGTTGGTTATAATCGTTATAATCAACCAATCAGCATATCTAAATACAGAGAGCGGAGTCTGAGCGGAGACATGATCAGACCCAGACCTTCCCACAGGGCAGAAACTAGTGACGCGTATTTGTGAAATGCAAATAGTCGATTCAATCGAAGAGTTAATACAAACTATCTTCATCGAACTGGATTATTCTCAGTCTGGATAAAGTTCATTGTAACAGATCCAAGTGTAACGGATAGTGTCGAGGAGATGACATATCTTAGAACTTAGTAAGTAGCACGGGCAAGTGTTCCTCAAGTTAGGATATATTGTTGGTAAAGTTAGGTCCCAAGCATTACACGCCAGGCATCGCCCAACTTTGTCTGAACTGCAAAATGCAATATCCAATATCTTTTACCATCTTTAATACCAGTTTTAATATCGCTTCTAGAACCATCTTTGGCTGTTTTAAATGCGGATACTTATTGATTATTCGTCCCAGGTTTACACGATACGCTTTGGTGGCTTTCAGGCTAAAATAAAAAGGCCTTGATTAGGCTATAGATAGAAGCAATGAAACACCTAAGTAGACTGAATACTTAGTAACTTACCTTGAAAAATAAATAATTTCGAACGGAAATAAGGCTATAGTTTGTTAGTTTGACAGTCACACGATTTATCTCTGTACTTATTTCAAACAAATACTTCTACGTATAATAAAAAAAATGCGTGTTGCACCACGCACCATGAGTAAATTTAACATTGTTGAAAAACATGTTCTGCCCTACACGTCACGATCAATTCTTTAACTCCAAATGTAAGTTTGAAAAATGGGATAAAACTACAAATTTCCCGTACTACTGTGAATCCTAAAAATTAAATGCTTTTCGTTAGCAAGCGCGCCACTTTCTTAATAGTCTGAACCAGTTTTTTTTGGAAAGAAACTTTGTAAAAGTTTCCCGGAAAATCTTCGTCGAAATTGTGGAAAAACTGAACGTCTGTTTTTGTATCGTCAGTCCGGTCAGCTAATCTTACTAATATTATGAATGTGAAGGTTTGTGAAGATGTTTAGATGTTTGGGGGTTTGGATATTTGTAACTCAATCACGCGTAAACCGTTAAACATATTTAGATGAAAATTGGCACAGATACTTTATATCCTGGTTTTACACTTGGGACATTTCTTTTTATCTTCGTAGTGCGTTCCCGTGGGATCATTTCCGACACCCATGCGGTCGAAGACGCTGGAAGAAGCTAGTGTTTAATAAATCTTAGTCGGACAGTAAAAATTGAGCTTACTAAAAAAATACCGAAACAATTCTCACATAACATTTCTCACCGTAATAACAACTTCTACAATATTACAACTTCATCCGTCTTCTGACATCAGAGCAAAATTCAGGAGCTGAGTGTAACCCACACAATTGAGTTGTCAGAATATTCCTGCGACCTACATTACTATGTGGGAGGGGGATGGAAGATGTCTTCACCTCTTTTGCGCAGGGTGGAGGGCATTTTTTGATGTAGAAGTGGATTGGTAAGGCTCTGTGGCACCTTCCCGATTCGTTTGTATTCCGATGTTCGCGTCGAGTCTTGTTTTGCCGTGTGTTACGGCTTTGCGAATCGCTTTTGTTGGCAATCTGTATTTTCAAAGGTTTTCTTTGGTGTGAGCGCCAATTTGTACTGAAGGAATTTTCTTACTGGCTGCTTTACATAGCAATGTTGTTTGTCTATGCACTGAATGCTCTCAGAATGATCAGTGTACTATTTGTTAATTAATTGCTAGGTATTTATAAAATCTTTGGATACAAGAAAATGCCTGTCTAGTTATAATCAGAGAAAAACTTACCTCAACAGCACTTGTCATCAAAATCCTACAGTGTTTAAAATCTGAACTAGTACAGATGGAATAAGAATAGCTAGTATATTTCCAGTGAACCCAAGTAAACCAGGGCGCCTGGCTAGTTAATGTTTTAGTAGGTCGATTAATTTTAAGAACCAGTGGCCGTATATGTTAGTGATTAATACATTGGCTAAGTGTTATGACCTCATAAATGACACGACGCTTAAGGAACATACAATAACTGTTAGGAAAATGAGCTAATAAATTATTGTAACACCACAACGACTGCTAATGAACGAGATTTATTTTTGACGGAATTGGGTTTGTGACAGTTTTTTTGCGGTTTATTTCTACTATGGTTGCAGCAACTTATAGAAATCTTTCGACTTTTTTCTCAAAAGATCATTAGTCACACTCGAAAATAATTATCAATAATCTTAAAAATTAACCTTTCGGAAATAAGCACTGACTAAATCACTTGCGTCGTCTATCATTTCATGACCTATTTAGGCACAGCTAATGTTAGACGAAGAAGACGTACAAGAATGCTCTAAGCGTACAAGAGATGGGGCTAACGCTATCATGCCATAGAGCATGAATGTCCTATAGACGGTAATCTACTAAACATGAAACTAAAGATGTAAGATTTACCAAAACTGATGCAAGAAGCAATTAAGTTGTATCGATGTAGCCTGCATCCCATAAACAGTTTCCAGAATCTAGCTCAAGGCTAAGTCTAGTTGGCATCCCTCCACAATCCTAGAGGCTATGTTCTCTGATTATATCTGTGTTCTAGGATTTACTAACCTTGGCATGTTTACCAACTTTTCCTTTGATATTTTTGGCACAACAGCATTTGATTTTTTTAGAGTCAAAACATAAAACCTTCATGCTAGACTTACTTTGCCTCGTGGCAGCTTGAAATATGCCTTTTGGACTCCGTTAACTAAGTTGCAATGTTCTTTTTCTTTACTCATGCGTGTATTATAGTGGCAAAAGCACTATCACTAACATTATGTACACATAATGAGGACTGACAACATAATTTTGATAACACTTCAGGAGAATACAGCTCCCTGAGCTGAACTGCCAATGTATACTGGGCACACTAAAATGGTGATCTTTTTCGTAGCCAACCTTTTTAAAGTGAAAACTTCTATAGGTGCAAACCGAACTGTCACGCCCGGGGCGGTGACGCTGAAGCAGCTATAATCAGCTCCATTCGTAAGTTTTCCCTCCTATCGCGTGTTCATAGGTACACACCCTCTTTTCTTTCATTCTTTTTCTTTTACAACCGTTTAAAACATCTAGTATATTGTATTAAGGAGTATACAGTCATGGGAGATGATTCTTGCAGACGGAGGGACATAGTTGGCAGACTATAAGAAGTTGTGTCTTGGAATGTTGGTGATGCTGTCAAAATCATCAGTTTGTTAATAATATGTTAATCATTATTGTAGAGATGTCCGTTTTTCTTTGTCTTTCGCTAGTGGTCTAGTTTCAAAACCAGACTCTTAACAGTTTAAACTGTGTCGTTAATACGGCACCAAACTGTCCTTTATAGAGCATTTAAAACAAAGTTTTCGGCCAATTCTCATTCATTCTACAAACATTCGGCAAGTATTAAAACCGCTACAATTCAGTCGGCACTGCTCTTTGTGGAGGAGCCGGCAGAGGGCGCAAATGCGAGAGGCCGTCAAAGGAACCCTCCACTCGCTAAATACAAGAGCCCTCCGCAAAATACCTGCCTCATTAGCGGGAATTTGTGGACTCTTTCCAACCACTCCAAATTTCGTTTGAAAGTTCAGTTATATGGTAATGTTTGGTTTTTTTGATATGATTTTTGGTGCATATTGTTGTTTATTTTTATATTTGTAGTATTTTTAGCTTGTGTTAACTTACCACTAAGTACAATGACTACCTTACCCCTTCTTCAGTAAAGGCCAGATCTAAGGCTGAGATTCTGAACGTGCGCTGACTTAGACGAGTTCGTCGGCATCTTACAATAATAGTCTGTCAGTTTTACGACAGTGACAGCCTAGGAATAAGGCTTACCCAAAGTACGTGCTAAGCAATTTATATAAATCTTGATCTCAAATCAGATTCTTCAGTAAAACTCGTTCGGAAGTCGGTGCACTTGTTAAATATACTATTTACCACAAGCTCCACAGATCGACGACCAGCAAGAATGGTTTATTAAACGTTATCGGTAAATTGTGGGTGGTCGGCACGGAGCACTAGGCTTAACCTTTCGATAACCTAACAATTAAATACGTAACAATGTGAATGATTTATTACCGGACATTGCAGAGCGACGTGATAGACTGAACTGAACTTTTTAACGATCCGATCTCCTTGATGATTTTTTGTTGGCATCGATGATCCTTCAACTATGTACCTAAATTATAAAAGCTGCATGTCAACGGCGATTAATAGTTCAGTACCAATATTTTCTACCAGATAAGGCCAATATTTTTTGCTGAGGCCATTAGAGGCGACCTCGTTGCCAGTAACGGAGCCAAATTCTGGCTCTTGGCTGCTACTAAGACTTTCCCAATACATTGACTATCCAGGGATCAGAACTAGGACCCAACGGTACGCTGCAACGCTCTCTTTCACTAGACTAACGAAACCGAGCAAATATAACCGTGATTCCTACTCTTCTCCATTAAGAAGGGAGCTTCCTCCCACGCCAGGTAAACAGCTCATTACGGGGCACGTGCCTCCTAATCCCCAGACAGGAATCCGACAAATACACGTCGCAATGAGGATCAACCTTGTGTCACTAATTGGACAACCTACTTGAAGGCGCGATCGATACTTGTGACTTTAAGTTGGAAATACTTACACGTGCTAGATTTTAATTAGTAGGTAGCAAAATACCTCATGCTGGCAAAGTTACGAAGCTGATGACATTCAAATTGGATCTATATGAAAGTAGACTTAAGTGGACATCACCAGCTCGAACTGCTAAAAATGTAGCTAACCTTTTTAGCCGTTTGAACTTATTTTAAACACAGATAATTTTATTTCAGTCCAAAATTTTATTTAACAGGCAAACAAGTCCTTTTAAGTAGCCTAGTCAGACTTTAATCCAGTTCATCACATAACAGCTAAGTTTACTTCCAAAATGGAACAAAAACAAATGACGAACTACCAAAAAGACTTAGCTATTCTGTTTCTAAAATGGCCTCAACTTAGAAGCTGAACTACCTGCACAAACAATGCTAATAGCTGGTAAAACACTGCACCACCCGCGTTTAAACTTGATGGTCTAAAGATAGTGCATCGCGTGTGTGAATGCATTGGCCCACTTCACTCCTTGTGCCTTCGGATAGCTTGCTACTTGAGTGGAAGCAATGTTTATCATCATATTAGCTTGTAGCAGCGCACTGCTAAACAAAAACTATCGAATAGATTGCTGCGCTGAATGGTGATCTTAATCTGTAGTTATTGAATAGTGTAAGCATCCGCCTGTGACTGTCTCCTTGCCGTGATATGTTTTAAACTTAAAAAAGCTGTATTAAGCTAGCCTTTCCGTAAGAAGTTGTCTGGTATCCGAATATCAGTAACAGCAGTGATATGTAGTTTTAACTCTAAATGTATCTTGTTTCTCTGGGTAGTCAAGCCTTAAATTGGAGAAATCAGTTTTTACCTATGCACTTTCGCTTCGTAATGTATGATGTTATTAACCAACAAGCTACAACACATATGGAGTGGAAAAGGAAAGAATATCTTGTTTTTGTAGAAACGGGTTTTAGTTCGTTACATTGGAAAGCAATTTTAACTTACCTCAGTGATAAAGTTTTCGATTTTCTAGTACAGCAATCACCTACCTAGATACTGTCACATGGACTCTCCCAAATATTGTGGAACCTATGCATGTCTGGGATTGATAATATCACGTTCCACTATTCGGCTTCACCTCGACAGTACGTCATACTACAAATAGTATGACTTTGGGCCCGCGGCCTCAGATTACAGATAGAATCCTCTCCCAGACAGGATTACAACCAAAATTTCGTGACATAGCGCCCTGCGAGCGACTTCATCCATGTAAAATATATTATATACCCATATCTGACTGGAATAACTGTATGGAAATCGTAGGAAAATACTGAAACCAAATCAGAACCTATATTAGAGATTCCTCGGAATGTGAAAAAACTGATAGGAAACGTGGGTAGGTACTTTAACAGACCCTATTTTAGATTCTATTATTGATAGGCTACAATCTACATGATAGAGATTGCTGGTGACTTTAACGAATGCTGTCAAAATAGTACGAACTAGGGTCTTGAATTACAATGGTACTCACATCTAACTACTGCAAGTTCTCTTGGTACAGATGATTGGTAAAATTGCTATGTGACCATGAACTGCCAACCGATGCCATCGGCTCTTGTTGGTTATTGCACTATCTACGAACTTTATATAAATGCGACAGCCTTGCATGAATATTTGATAGGATTTGAATGAATATCTTCGAGATCTTCCTCCTGGAAAACGAATCTTTCAATTGCAAGTTTATTTTACGTAAGTCTAAACTTACATAGTTCAGTAATACAAAACGCTTTATTTCACGCAGTCGACATTTTTACGCGCGTACGACTTTTAATTTCCGTATCAGCATGGGTGACTTCCGGCTTCCAAGGACACAATTACTTACTATACGTCATTGCCGACATTTTACTGAAATCTTTAACCATACAGGATGTAAGTAAAAGAAAAAAAGTTATCAAAATACAATCATAACCTCACGCCTTTTTCCCATGGTGTGGGCAGTAACTCCACAACGCCACCCTTACATACTTCTATTGCCTCAGCTACGTTCATACACCTTGTCATACAAGCGCGTCGCGTCGGCTTCACTACATAGTATAAAGCAAAGTCGCTTCCCGCGTCTGCCCTAATGTCTGTATGTATGTATGTATGCTTAGATCTTTAAAACTACACAACGGATTTTGATGCCGTTTTTCTTTATAGATAGAGTGATTCAAGAGGAAGGTTTACGTGTATAATTTATTAAGGTTTGCGGACGAAGTCGCAGTCAGGCATTAAAAATAATTGTGTGCGTCAGGATGGCTGGACCAAACGAGATATGTCCTTGAGACCATGTGCACTATTTAATACCTATTTGCTACTATTTACTACCTATAGTGAAATATTTGCTACCTTTTCGTTAAGAAATTTATCAAAGAAATAAAGTGGTCAGCCATTCTGACGTCAGGTTGGCTGACCATTTCCAAGATCTCATAGTTTTAGCGTTGTATTAACCGCGTTGTTAATGTACATATTTACTACCTGATTGCTACCTTAACATATATTTTTTCCACAACTATAAGAAGCTCCTATAAAAAGATATTAATAAAAGCGATTTAAACGCCTGTACATTAATTATTGACATCTTTTCTTCTCAGTACAATTGCTAACAATTACAATAAATTATTCTGTTTGAAGAGGCAGGAAGGCCTGGAGGCCCTTCACGAGTACTCATCTTCTTCTAATTATGTAGGTAGGTGAGCGCGGAGATAGGGATAAAAGGCTTCAGATCACAATGGACGTGTGTTAATTGTGTGATGGTAAAGATTCTGAGCGATTCGTCAAAAGCGTGGTGCGCGGACGCCGTCCCAAACAACAATGTGTCAAGATGGCCGCCCTCACAACCATCGACACTGACGCTTCGCTAGGCTGACTTTGACAGCTAAAAGTCAACCTGACGTCTGACGTAAACGCCGTCACGGCCGGACTGACTTGCGACCGTCCTCGGGCGATTTAGCAGAAACAATTTAAGATAACTGCATAGTCCGTTCGCTCATCCTGACTTAATCATTTTCATTCGCACACAAACGATCGTTTGTACTATGATTGTGAATGAAACCTATGATAGTGAATTGTCCTGTTCCGTGTGCACTTCAACTTCATG
Organism: Hyppa rectilinea; assembly: GCA_951799385.1. Classification (NCBI taxonomy): domain Eukaryota; kingdom Metazoa; phylum Arthropoda; class Insecta; order Lepidoptera; family Noctuidae; genus Hyppa; species Hyppa rectilinea. Next base: position 580,819 of record OX637315.1, on the reverse strand, counting down.
AAGGACCTCCCATGTTTCAGGGTCTAAGTTTACGCTCAGGGTGTCAGAGCCTGCAGTGACAGTATGTGAGTCAGCCGGAGCAGTGTCCGAGCATACGGTCAAGGTGTCAAGACGGTGTAATGACTCGTTATTATTATTTGAGCACAAAACATTTTCTACATCAGCGAGGGAATTGGTCATCTTCATTTCAATGTTACGATGACATGTCAAATCGAATAACCAAAAGTCATAAAAAAATGTTGGCCCATTGCATCATTTATGGCAGAAAATATAAATAATTTAATATTAATAATAATTTATCGAATATCTTGTTCTTTTTTTTATTTCTGACAGCCTTCCATTTACACAGGAGAGTGACAAAAAATTTTAGACTCAGTAAATCATGATTTGTGCCCGGGTGATGGCAATAGGCTCGCCCCTATCACATGGGACTTAAACATATCAGGCGAACAACAAAAAAACAAAACCAAAGTTGAACAGAATAGTTTATCATCATAGTTGTGAATATTGTAGGTAGTTTTAAATAAAAATAATCTAAGATGTCAATTAATTATTGTCAAACATTGTATCGTAATTTAATTAAGATCAATTTAATAAATCCCCAAGTAGGTACATACGTACTTATAATATAAATGCGATATGTTAATAATTATAAAATTATCCAGAAACAAGTTTTTCATAAGCCACTAAGCGCCTACAAAAACATTGTTAGCAATTGTACTGAGAAGAAAAGACGTTAAAAATTGATGTACAGGCGTTTAAATGGCTTTTATTAATATCTTTTTATAGGAGCTTCTTATAGTTGTGGAAAAAATATATGTTAAGGTAGCAATCAGGTAGTAAATATTTACATTAACAACGCGGTTAATACAACGCTAAAACTATGAGAACTTGGAAATGGTCAGCCAACCTGACGTCAGAATGGCTGACCACTTTATTTCTTTGATAAATTTCTTAACGAAAAGGTAGCAAATATTTCACTATAGGTAGTAAATAGTAGCAAATAGGTATTAAATAGTGCACATGGTCTCAAGGACATATCTCGTTTGGTCCAGCCATCCTGACGCACACAAAATAATTTAGAGAATATACTATTTCATTTAGACATTGTTTGTGCCACTGAAAGCACGTGAATTCGCTGATCCCAGCTATCATGCGTAGATCCTTGATATTTGTTTCAAACTCAAACTCAAAGTATTTATTTCAAATAAACCAATTACAGGCACTCATGAATTGTCAAGGTGTCGGTCAGTCAGAGAAATGAAGCTAGTTGCCCATTCCAAAGCAGTAAGCAGCCTATGGAGAAGGCAAGAAACTCCATGGACACTCTTTTAAACAAAATATTGGTTACATATTTCATATTAATATTATACATGTGAGAACGATGCAGAACGTTAAAAGCATCAGATATAAAATATGTAAAAACTATTCAATAATTAAATTAAAACAAGCCTTAGCCGCTGTTACGGGTCAGAAGCTCAAGTGTGGTAACCAGTCATACTAAGAGGCATCGTGTTACCCAGTAAAGTGTAAAATGCTGGTATTCATCTGCACCTAGAGAGACTGCAAGCCGACCCGGCTAGATAGTTGGGAACAGGCCAGTCAGATTGGTCGAATATGATGCGGAAAATGGAAGTTTACTATCTTCTGGCCACATTGTTCAAGAATCCCAGCCTATGTACACAACTACATACATATTTACGTGAATCCTCGTAGGTCGAATTCACAGAAAAGATAAATATCTGTTCTATGGTAGAATTGATCTTTTAAGTTTCCTTTAAGTTTAAACTAACCAACAAGAACTACAGGTTTTCTCTTGCTTCAGTTCCAGACAACAAAAACAAAGTAAAACTTCTATTACTTTTTACAGCGCTGCAATTTTTCACAGCTTGTAAGCCATGTTTCTTGTTTTCTATTTCCTCCAGTGCCTTCTTTTCTTCCACTGTTTACATTCACTTTTGCTCATGTCTTCGTTCTTCCATCTTCACCTTTTCCTTTTAAATCTTCAGTCTGTATCGTATGTAATAAAACCGCTTAAAATATTGATATTCTAACAAACGGGAAACGTGTAATGTCGTCGATAATAACAGCGTTTGGTCTGTTATTAGTTAGTTGATTATATAGCTGCTGTTGTGTTGATTGGAGTCCGTTGATGGCCCTGGTGATGGAATACTGTTAATGTTTCAAACAATATTGATATATGTACATCGCACTGTCTATATTGTTTCTTTTACTTGGACATTTAGCGACATACACAAGGTTGTTTGTTACCATGGTTCAAAACTATTTTTAGAAGCCGACGAAGTGAGGATTGAAAATTTGGATAGAATTTTGTCGAACAAAATATTTCCCTTTAAGCTAAGTTTCCTTCTAAACCATAAATATCGCTGAACATACATACATGACTGTATTTCCGATAGCCAAGCATAGTGGTTCTAAAATCTATTCGACCACTGTGAACGGGCCAGTCTTTATAATAATAGAGGTATTCCAATCTTAACGCTAATTTCTACGGGGCTTGACCGAACGGCACCTAAGTTGTTCCACGAACAGCACCTGCAATCCTGCATGCAGTGTGTTTTTATGTATAGGAGATCGATAAAGAATCCGGACCTTCCTACAGACCTATCTGTTATTTAAAGTACTAAATTATGTTATTAATTGAAGGATGAAGTAAGAAAAAAATGTTTTGTTGCTAGGATAAATCTGTTGCCAAGCCAGAAAGACACACTTCATCATGCATGATAATGTGATCGGATGTCGTCACAGGGCAATCATTCATTGTTTGATAAATTCATTGTCAGTCAGCGGACTAATCGTAGTAGCACTGAACGTCACATCCATGAAATCTGTCTCATGATGAAATCCGAAAACTGCTCCCTTCTGAATTTTCATCTTAGCTGTACAGTAACGTATGCATCTTAATTTCACTATCGCCGTGATGCATGACTCGCATAAAGTTGGCAGGCCGGACGCGGGCCGTTGGCAAGCTCTCAACGCGGCTGACCCGACCTTCACCTCATGATCTGCATTCACGATTCATACGCAAGAGTTCATTGCAACACTTAGCCTCAAGGTGCAGCGGTGTATCTGAATATCTGGATGTTAAGATGGACTGATATTACGGAACGGGATAAATATTTAATAGTAAATCGGAGAATGTTAAAACAGTTAGTGTTGTTACGTTATGTAAATCAGTTTCCAATATCCTGGAAAACGGTGCAAAGATCAATAGTTTCCGACTAGGAGCGAGATTTATTTGGGTCTGCGTGTAGGTAATTAAGTGGATAAGCATTTAATTAATCGGTTGATTGTCAGCTCATTACGAGGTTTAGACGGGAATTAGGGCGTGTTTATATAAACTTTTGACGTATATTTGATTTGGAGCTAATTAGCGGACCGTGTGAGGTTTGTTACGTATGGCGAACTTTGCGCTAACCACTAAGTTCTTATTCGACGTGTGTGGGTTCATGAAAGAGAAAGGACACGTAATGAATAGATGATAAAGTAATTAGAAGTACAATATAATATGCAAATAGTGAACAAAACAGAAAATAAAGAATATAATTTCGAAAACTTTAGAAGTAAGCACATAACTGAAAAAGCATGGTTAATAAAATGGGTCAATAATTAACGAAAATATGGATGAACATACACTATAAAAAAACATATAGGCAACACAGAACCTTTTCTTTTATTGAAGTCGGTTGTAGAGGAGACGAGAAGTAACATTGTTTTAATAGAAAAGTTTTGGAACAGGCAATCGACATGCTTGGTCAAAAAGAACAATGAATCTTCGTCCTAAAAATGAAAACATCCAAAACAAAATCATGCGCAGAACATTGTTAACTATAAATAGATCGTTGACATCATGTATGCAGTATGCCATAAACCACCTGGGTCTAATGTCAAAGCTGCAAACATAAATACACGTTCGTTAATGGCAGGCAATATTATTAGAATGTCTGATAAGGTCGCGATCGATCGGGCTTCTCCTCTCGGTTCGACTTAACTCGTCGACATATCGAGGGTCTGCTGACGTGTCAGGGCTTATCTCATCTTGCGGTGGATGAGTGGGGAAGTTTGATTCTTTGAGAACTTTGATTGGGTGCTCTTCAGTTGTTTTCACTGATAGAAGAATTTATAATGTTCCTTTTTGAGTTCTAAAGCTTGTATGAGGTCCAAATCATGGTATGGGTGCTTGCTTAAAGATACATCTTCTCACTACTTCTCGTAGGAACGGATCAGTACCTATCGCTACGAGTTAAATAGTCCCACACTTTCTGTATGCGCTCGCACTTGAAACAGGCACTTAACATAACTACAAGAATTTTTCATACCGCGCACTCGTGGGTAGATTTGTACCCGTACCGACAAATTGGAACCGGAAAACCTGTTTCTTTTTGCAGGCATGCGGATCTACATATGTATGTTAATTAAGTGACATATCTTTTTGGGTATTATAGATATCATTGTTTTGTGCCAATTGGCTATTTGAAACGTCGATTAAACAGTGAGGACGCGGTGTTGATCTCAATAACTTGGTATTTTTACCTTGTCCTGTGTAATGGGACACTGGTCAGTCATACTTTCAGCTCTTATACAGGGGTACTTGTTTTTGGACGGTATGTATACGGTATGGTATGGCAATGCTCCCTTGGATTTTTGCCTAGGCTATATGGGGTTCTTAATTGTTGCAAATGAGTCATACCAAGTATAAGTGACAAATAAATAACGCCCTGGAAAGAATACGTCAATTCACAAGACCTATCCTATTTAATTCAATGTGAAGTTACATTCTACGAATGTTGTATGATGTCGAACTCAACTAGTTTGTCAACCTCAACACGATTGCCTCCGTCAGTGAGCTGAGCCGAAACTTTATGTCTTTGCGTGACTGCGCCATACTTCCGCAACTAACTTTATTGATACCAACCAAAGTTAAGGTTATTGCAAGTACTTGTTCTGGGTCAGCGTGAATGATGTTGGGCGTTACAATGTGTGCGTTGTTTCCAAAATATTGGCGTATATCCGTCTTTTATAGGAAGCAAGCAAATTGCTGCTGTTGTTTATAGGAAGCGTTCTAGTATTTTCGTAGTCTAGAAAGGTTTGATTGATTTCCTCTCGGAGCGTACGTTTTGGCCTTGGCCTTTTGAAAGAAGCCTACGGGACCTAGGAGAGCTCTTCATTCGTATAGAAGCGTTTATCTTGCAAAGGATCTGGGGGCCATCTCTTGCAGTAGTATTATTTTAAAAAGGTCGTTAGTGAGCAGTTCGTATAGCTCTTTTCTACACTGAAATAATTTTAAAATAATACTGCTTGATGAAGTGGTGGTAGGACCCCTGTTATTTTTTTCTTACTGTGTGTTAGTTCAAGCAATTTTTCATTTAGGAACTGGCCAAAGCAGAAGAACTATACCAGACATAATTACCGTGTCAAAACACTAACCTAATAAAACGCATCAAACACATGTATTTCCTGAATAAAACATAGATTATTAAATCTGCTGACAGGAACCAAGATAGCTGTTATCAAACCGGTCTTAACAATATTACTAGTATGTGTGTAGTAACGAAACAAAATGTGCATGCTTATTAATAGTGTTATAACTATTTATTTAATTACTGTTATCGAGTGTCGTAATGAGTCGTTATCAGTGAAAGGTAATTAATATTAAAAATAATGCGTTGATAAATGATAAGCGGTGGGTTTGAAGTTTTAATAAACAATATACATTATCACATGAGGGCTGTAGCCTACATATGTTTTGCCAAACCTAAAGCAATTAATTATTTCCTCAATACTTACCGAATGCTGCATTTATTTTTCGAAAGGATAAATTATGTGACATTTGGCAACCGCGCTATTTGTACACAAAATGCCAAGTGTAGTGAAAACTTGGCACACTTTTGGTATTCAAAATGCTGTCTCCAATCAAATACTACTTTCCACATAAGTTACGACTTCCAAAAATGCCCGCCACTCATCTCCTTTCGGCGCGACCTTTAGGTATCTGAAGGTCGCGCCGAATGGTGGGTGTATACCCATAAGTGATATTTAAGTAACTATAATTCTTCAGTTCAAATAACTAATAATGCAGGAAAAAACTAGATAATTTATAAAACCCGAAAATCATTGTGCTAAACATACCTCGGATGTAGGTACTTACCTGCTAATATAAATAATATGGTTCTCTGCCTGTTCGCCGAAAATTGTTTGCCAAATTTTCACTTGCCAACCAACGTTTCGCAGAATTTTATTCCGCCGAATAATCATTTGCCAACTTATCATATAATTTTGTTTTATTTCCCAACCTCACAGTTACCAACTGTACGTTTGGTCTGCTTTTCATAATGACACTTTTTAAAATGCCAACTTTCATTTAGCAGAATTTTTTGTTTGCGTAATATTCTAATAATAGAATACGGCAAAGAACACGGTATTAATCTTGCACCAAAAGTATGTGTGTTAGATTTCGAAAAAGCTGCAATTCTGAGTCTTCGATCAAATTTTGAAGAAATTTATTTACAAGGATGCCATTTTCATTTGGGACAAATTATATACAGGTAGTTATTGTAATATTTTTTTTTTACTTTAACAATATATGACCTAACCTAACTGTTTCCTTTTACAAAAGCGATTCGCTTCTGGCACATCGCCGGCCGCTGCCGCGGCACGCTCGCTTCGCTCGCTCGGCTCGTGCGTTGTTTGTAACCTAACCTAACTTAACTGTTTCTTTTTACAAAAGCGATCCGCTTCTGGCACATCGCCGAAAAAAAAGGGAACTGTTACACTGACAAAACGTCATTCGTCTAATAGTTGTGTGGCCTAGTGAAATGGTTGACAAATGATAAATGTCCCAAACGTTTTGTGTCAGTATAATAATCGGCTTAACAATAATTCTACCAAATGAAACGTTGTCATACAAAAATTTGCTAATCGTTAGTTGTCAAAGTGAAACATCGGCGAAGCGTTGGTTGGCAAGTGAAAATTTGGCAAACAATTTTCTGCGAAAAGGCAGGACACCAAATAATATGAATAAACCTCACAGAAAGCTAAAACGAGTATTAATTTTCAGGAATCACAAAGTTCAACCTTGAATTTCTAAGCTACCATGTTATCACATTGGAAATTCTTGTCGGAAGCACCTACATAAAGCAGTTACCTCCTAACTCCCACAACTGACCTGAGCAATAACTAAATTACAAGTACCCAATAACCTGATCACTTGAACCCAATCGTTCGGAAGGTCACGAGTAGTTACCGGTGGACGGTGCTCTAATGCTAAGTCTATTAAGTACTTTATGTGGTATATCGTTTGAGATAGTGCACAATTTCCGGTTTCTCTGGCACGTGTTCTCTCCGCTACTGACCAACGAGGCACATGGCTTTCAATTTTAGTAATGAGTAGGTACTTTGTTAAACACATCACATTTAAAACAAGGAGAACAAGGACAATTAGGTTTTAAATAGTTTTAGCCCTAAACGCATTTAGTGATTTGCGTTGCAACTGTTCAGGGAATTCCGTGGAATTAAGGTTTATTTCGCAATTTTTCCATCGATAGGCCTAATTTAGTTATATTGACATTAGCAAAAATCTTGAAAAGATATAAGACTACGATAGGATAACGATTAACTTATACTAAATCAACCAGCTCTCGGCCTTCTGCATTTTACCGCAGCCTTTCTCTTTTCCGCAATCTCCTTCGCCAGTCCATCTTTCTATAGGTTCATTCCATTCCGATAGTCACTCAATTCTTGATACTTATAGTATGTTGAACATGCCACCAAAATAAACATCAATCTTCAAGTTCACTCACCCTGACCTTGTCATAGGTCCGTTGTAAAAAAGGGAGAAAGTAACACATATTGGAAACGTTCCAAACATGTCAAGGATGCTCATATTTACAATAATTATGCTTCACTTGTCATTGGACGCGGCAAGTTTCGGTTTTCATTCGTTTGGGTACATTTATTTATTGGTTTCTAGCGGTTCACTTGTGTTTTTTTTATGTTCAGTGATCAATATCGGCAGTATATAGGTTTTTATTTGTGTTTGAGAGAATGACAGAACCAGCGGATAGCCATTCTAAGCCTAACCCATACTTTCCTCTTTTTGTCATACTTTTTGAGATTCTTAATCCATTGTTTCATAAGTGTGAACAATTCGTGTGTAGGTACATCGACGGAAATAACGCAATGAATGTTGTCAAATTGTCAATATGAAAAGCATTGCAATTATGTGTTTCGCAATTTACTATTTGAAACGATCAAAACTAAAATATGAAATTACATGGATAAAAGACTGCTCGTCTTAAAAACTTCCATCACCGTACTATATTCAATACTAGCTTCTGCCCGCGGCTTCGCTCGCGTGGAGGTCGGAAATTATCCCACAGGAATGTTCTACCGGGATAAAAAATATCCTATGTGTTAATCCAGGATATAAACCATCTCTGTGTCAAATTTCATCCAAATCTATACAGTAGTTTTTACGTGAAAGAGTAACAAACATCCATACATCCATACTTACAAACTTTCGCCTTTATAATAGTAGTAGGATAATGCGAAGATATAATTGTAAAATTGCATTTTTTTTTTATTTAGCCTATACTGTCTCACTGCTGAGCAAAGGCCTCCCCCAAATCCTTCTAGACATCTTTCTCTTGAGCCACCTCGATCCATCCCTTGTGGTATGCGTCTAGGTCGTCTCGCCACCTCTTCCTGGGCCGGCCTCGACGGCGCCGTCCATCCTCAGGCACCCACCTTGTAGCGATTATTGCCCAGCGGTCACTATGCATGCGGCTAACGTGACCCGCCCAATCCCATTTTAGCTTGGCAGCCTTTTTGCTAACGTCAACGATCCCAGTTTTGGAGCGCAGCGTGGCATTTCGTATTCGGTCAGTTCGTTTAATGCCCAAAACGCTGCGCTCCATAGCTCTTTGGCAAACCCCAAGGCGGAACTTTTGCGATTCGGTGAGCGACCAGGTCTGAGCACCGTAAGTTAGGACGGGCAGGATACACATATCGATAAGTTTTCGCTTCAGGGAAATCGGTAGATCACCCTTCATTAGCGTCTTCATGGACCAGTAACTTTCATTTAAATTAATTGTAAATTGCATTTAATGCTAATAAATATTCCATTTGATTTTTAAAGATATGTGACGTCATATTGTTATATTTTATACAAATCACGTACAAATTCCGCGCTTTGACAGTTCATAAAAAGTAACGTTATTGACTACCCTTTCAGTCATTTTCATATTCTGGTAGGAAGATCTGTGTAGTACCACTGAAAACTAGGTATTACTTAAGGTTGTTGTATAAACACTATCTTAGAAAGCCTACCACAGCGTCCATTGCCAGGGCCAGATAAGAAGCCTAGCAAATAGACGTTAAGTAAATAGTTCCGCTTGTGAGATTATAATAAACGATGCCACTCGTCTTATCATAGAAATGTAGAATTATTCTCTACTCTAATAGCTTTTGGCCGAGGCTTTGCCCGCTTCGATGTCTGGAAATATCCCAAGGGAAAGTACTATCAGGGTCAAAAGTACCCTGTGTGTCAATCCCGGCTATAAACTATATATTTGTATTCATATCCGTTCAGCCGTTTTTCTGTAATCGAGTAGCAAAAATCCAAACGTACAAACTATTAGGATCAATGTCTTCCACATGCAAGGATTGGAACAAATTCATGAAACTTTTGCGCTTTCTTATGTACTGGTCCTTCAGTCCGGGAAATATAGCGTAGAATAGGGCACCGCTAATGGCAAACCCTTGTGATCTGAAGAAGGCAGCTGGATTAAATGGAGAAAGGTGAGAAACGGGATCCAGGTCCGCGAACTCCTTCAGCTTCTGCTTTATCTCTCATAAACATTCAATTAAAACTTGAAAGCCTTTATTTCAAACTAGCTTCTGCCCGCGACTTCGTCCGCGGAAAATTTCTTGTTTTAACATTAGAAGTAAGTCGAAAAAATACTTTTTTTAAACTTAAAACGAAATATAAAAGTTCAAATAGAAAGATAGGAATATGGTGTCGCGGACTTTTTTGTAGAAATAATTAAGGCGAACCGGGTTGCCATACATTGCTTTCAATTTTAAACAACTGTTTAGGCAGCGCATGCAAATAATTCTGTTTTGACAGGTATTTTTTTCCGACTTGCTAGACTAAAATTGCGATAGCTCGGCTAATATGTATGATATAAATATAATTTATAGCCTATAGCACTCAAGAATAATGTAGCTTTCTATTGGTGAAAAAAATTTTGAAATCGGATCATTGGTTCCGGGGATTACCCCCTACATACAAACTTACTACCTCTTTATAATATTATAGTATAGATAAATTAATTACAAAAACTTGGCTTGCAACAGAACCAGACCACATACTGATTTTCCATAGTTTTATTACATTACATACTAGCTATTGCCCGCGACTTGGCACTTTTGGGAGCGAAATACCGGGATGAAAAGTATCCATAACGTATGTCTTTACCCAGGTCATGGTATACTTGTGTGCCAAATTTCTTCGAAATCAGCTGTTAAGACGTGCAACCGTAGCAGACAGACAGTTATTTTCACATTTATTGTAATAATACAAATCGGAACATTAATATAATTCGGAATAGTCGTATATTTCAAAGTTTCTCTCAAGGAAAATTGTTATTAATCTGACACCCTTAGATAAGACCCTGGATTTATTCTTAGCCTAAAGTTTTGGCCTTTTACCCAATATTTGTCAATATTACTTAACGTCTTTTTCATCATAATACTTTCTTTACTTAACTAAAACTTTCATAAATTTACCAAAGTTAAGTATAAACTCGCTGATTGATTAGATCAGATTAAGTTAGAATTTGCGTAACACAAATTCGATTTGCTAAATTGATCAAGTTAAATTCGAGGGAGCGTCTGTATTTTCCCAATCAATAGATTGAGAATATCTCACATAGAATAATACTCTGTTGTGAAATGTTATGTTATGAATAATATGATTTTAGTAGTCAGTTTGTCTGATCTTAACGTGGAGTTGAATAACGAAAACTACTTAATGAATATAAGATTGATGTTTTCTAAAAAATTGAGTTGTGAATTCTATACCTACCGTAATACTGTCAATAATAATTATGTAATCTATATTAACAGTTAGTAATCGTAGAAAAGCCTGACGGAGATAAGTAACTTTTCAGGGAAATGGACATTCAGCGGGACTGTCCAAAAGGGTGACCGCTACCCCGAAACATAAAAGGCTAAGAAAGGAACATGGATGGGTTTTAGTCAGTAACAGTCATTTGATGGTTACCCAACCTCAAAAAAAAGAGAAATGGACATGTAGCTATAATTAGGCTTATCCTAGGTACTAATAAGTAAAAGTTTGTTTATAGATATTCTATACACAACAACATTGGATACTTTTTAACCTGGTAATTCGTCCCCGTGGGCTCGTTTCCGACATTCACGTGTGCAAAGCCGCGGGCAAAGACAAATGATGTTATGTTTGTTTTTTTATTTTAAAAATCTGAAACTTTCAGCCTTATTTCCAATCTGTGTTCCAAGAGAACAATCATGAAAATATCACTTACAATTAATTAGTTCCATGGCTTTTAACACTTCAGAACACAATAATCAAAAACCTCATATCTTCCCAAACGTTTTGTTGTTCATCTCAGTCTAACCAATTGTGTGTTGGACCCTTGTAACGATGGCTTTACATCGAATTAATCAACGGTTTCGATAACTGTCTGTTTTGTTACAGGTAAGCTGCTAATCTCGGCTCCACGATGATTTATAGTGAGTCATGTAATCTTATTTAATGTTCGGCCCACCTCCGGGTAAATGAGACTGTTTAAAGTGGGATTACGTTGGGGAAAGGTGCGCTTGAAATTGGAATGAAAATGCGTTTTGTTTAAACCTTTTTAGGGAAAGGAGAATTTTTGACTCAGAAGAACTAGTTTGCCTGCATCTACAATAGACATCTTTACGGAAATAATCATCGGTAATACTCATTTTTCTTCACAAAAGGTTGATTTCAAACATGATTGACACAATAATCTGAATTGGGCATTTAGTTTCAAAGATAGAAATAAACTCAAGAAAGAAAGTAAGCAAGTTTTCTTTTTTCGCCTCATCACCAACTAGCGGTCGTCTTAAATATCAAAGCACCTCGCAACTCCCGGAGGCGGTCAGTTCCCAAAGCTTCTGACTACTAACAACCACAACTCCTTTTATTCACAAGTTTCCAACAAGATGTATCACTTTATACCGTACATATTCTCCTTTGAGAAAAAACTTGGTCCTTTTGCTCAAAGAAACTCGTCGCTCTAAAGTTTATCGTAAATATGTTCCGGTCCTAATTCAAATTTCTGTCCTTCGGGACAAAATTACAAGATGGCGTACTTTCGCGCCAAAGTTGAAAACTATTTTCTTGTTAGGGTCTAATTAGGGGTGTCACCCTGTCATTACTCTATACGTGTCGTAGTTAAGTTGATATAATGGATTAATTAAGCTTGTTTATAACGCTATTTGTTAAGGAAAATGGGGTGCTAAATGGATGGAGTGAATTTGTTGCACATTTTAGTGGACTATGTTTTTCTTAGAGTATTTTCTCGTTCCCTGTGCATGTGTTTCATCACTAGGTGCATTAATTGCATACCTATGCCAAATATAGTAAGTACTATTTAACTACCAATGACAAAAACAACGTCATTATAAATAATTTTATACCATGTGTATTACAAAACATTAAAAAAAGAGAAAAAAATATTCAGTAGGTATTATAATGTTAAGCAAATGTCATGATCACATCAGCCTCCCAACGCTTTCATTGTTACCTGCTGTTTTCTGCGACCTAATTATTCTCGAACTTTATCAGCGTCACTTAAAACTTCAGTTTCAGCTGTATTAGAAGACTTCAGAAGCTTCTTCTGTAATTATCATAACAATTACCGTGGGATGATGGTTTGTTATTATCTACGTTAGCCGGAGCGGGAGATACCGGCGCCACTTCAAACGTTAGGAGGGATTTAATGTGTAATTTGCATGATTTTGTTTGTTTTAAATGCTGGTTTAATTGTGAAACGTGACTTCTTTAGCATGTCAAATACCCCATGGCTATATTGGTCTTAATTTCATCATCACATCACTTAAAAATACTACTGATGGACGTAGGTATTAGTGTTCCCATGGACAACAATTGCGAACAAACACCATTAAAATCCGTTTCACTCATTTTCAAAAAAGAACTAGAATAATAACGGTTATAAAAACAAGAATAAAACGTGTCTGCCATAATAGGTATTATAATCTTGACGTAGTATCTCGGAGGGAGCTAATTCATTACTTCATTGACTACCACTACAATGGGAACGTTAAAAACTTACGTTTCTATTGTATCAAATTGGTCTGTGTCATTCATTCATTGTTTTAATATGAATGGTAGTGCAATGGAAGATTTTCTTAACGGGAACTTGAACTTTTTTTTAGATATTTTTTCTAAACTGTTTCATAATTTCATGAATAATTATAATGTGGCATGACGCCATCTTGGTTTTACTTTGTGGTTCTTGATACAGAGAGGCCTTTCCAAAGATAGGTATCATAAAGGTATACTTAGGTATCTACTTATTGTTAGCACTAGCTTCTTTTTTATTACCTTAAATATGTCTGCGGCCTGCAATAAAGTTTTCAAATACTAGTATTTATGGCAATACCTCCTCTGACCTTTTTTTATTATGGTAACATTGCGAGAATTTTGTCCAGCAGTGGTATGTGGGCTATAATAAGCTGAATTGTAAAACATTATATCAATGGATCAATACATAATGATGCAGTGAACCTATCGCGTGTCGACAAAAATAACAAAACACAGTTTGTTGTGTAGTTAATCGTTAATTATGACGGTTAATGGGCAGTTTCGATGTTAATTTGTAAGTTATACCGATAGCGTCAGTTGAAAAGGTCAAACATTGATACCGAAATGTTATCAAATAGTTTTTACTGAAATTGTAATAATTATATTTAATGGATAACTGTTAACCATGAATACACTTATAATATGAATGAAGAACAGGAACGTAATTTCCATTTGTTATGTTCAAAGGTTATAGTTATACAAAGTTTTAAAATAAGATACGTCTACAGTTCGAAAATATCTTGAACATGGGTTTCTTAGGGCCAGTATTGGTTTATTTTGCCTAAACGGTAAAGAGTGATCCATTCTTTCCCGGAGACTCAAAGAGAAACATGGTCCTTGGGGTCTTCGTAGAAAGCAAATACTAAAAGAAAACAGCCTAATACGGGTGTATGTTAAAAGGCTTCCGATAACACACACATGCATCAAACCCGTCACCATCTATCCATACACGATAATGCCCTTTTTTTTTTTTTTTTTTTTTAAGGCTGGGAAATCATCCAATGACTGCTCCCGCTCTGGGTGGAGCGGAAGGGAGTGTCAGACTCTTACTGACTAAAACCCATCCATGTTCCTTCCGTAGCCCTTTATGTTCCGGGGTAGCGGTAACCCTTTCGGACAATCCCGCTTACCCGGCAGGCTTGGCCCTGGGGGGCCCCTTCATATGCTGACATCTCTTTGAGGCGCGCGTGGAACATATACGCGCCGTACGGCACGGGTCTGGTGCTGATCGGACGGTGAGTCACCCATTACTCACCGCCCGCAGGCCCGCGCCTACGGTGGCCGGGAGTCGTCATGTGGCTCCCGACGCCCGGGGCGTCTCCTGCGGCGGCTGGGACGGGAGGACCTTTCTCTCTCCCATCCCGCCACCTCCTTCGCGAGCATGACTTTTTCGCAGAAGGAGGTGACTGCCTCCCACTCCCTCTCGCCCCGGACCATGGCTTGCACCAAGGCCGGGCGTGAGAGGTCGCCGCCGCCGATCGCCTCTACGAGGACACGGCGGTGCTCCGCCCAAGCGGGGCAGGTTTGCACCGTGTGCTCTACCGTGTCCTCTGGGCGATCCTCGCAGTGGTGACACCCGGGCGTTTCCTCCCGCCTGATGATGTGCAGACGATCATGCCCTTGGGATCAGGATACTAGGAGCCACAAAACGTTGAGGAACAGAAAGTCAACATCATAGTAAAATCACTCGGGCATTATGGGCCCGGAAGACGAAAGACCGGGTCCTTGGAATGAAAGTGGTATACCTATATGCACCTCAATTTCGTAACACACTTTCCATCACAATCCTGTGATCTTTGAATGAAATTCCTATTTCATTGCTTCATATTATGTTTGTAAACTTGGACTGCTCGACAACGGTAATAACGCAATGAATGTTGTTGAATTTTCAAAATGAATAGCAATGCCGTTGTCAGTGTATTGTGCAATTACAACGGGTCTACATAAACCAATTATTATTTTGAGAAGTATAACTATATTTGGAAACTATATGTTACCGCTAGCTTGCACGGATTTAATGCTGTTTCTAGTTTAAGATCCAAATTGGTTACAAATTGTGACGGTAGAACTAATTTCTAAAATTTTTTTTTGCTCTCGCGTTCATCATCATCATCAGCCTACAGCAGTCCACTACTGGACAAAAGTTTCTCCAGTATTCGTACTCTTAATATTAATAATGCCGTAACAGTGCGCCTTCTTCGGTATCCTTATATTCCGGTATTTTCCTTCCATTATCCTCATCAATACAGGATCAATGTAACAGTGTCTCCCTACCTCCCGGGGGCTGGTCCTCAGTAATTGTTTCTGCTGGCCAGCGGACACCGACTGAATACTAATTAAGACGAAGTTCGGGAGTGACCGTTTTGTTTGTTTACAAGATTCTGAGGTGGGAATACCGTTGTTATGTTTTTATATTATGTGTTGCTCTTGTGATTGTAATGATGTTTAAAATCATTCAAATCGGTGATATAGTAGTTTATAACTGCAGCAGCTTTTACCATAACTCGTTGCCTTACATCACATCTTGTTTCAACACCATCTTACACACAGGTCAAATTCCGTCTGTGCTACTCAAATATAATTCGACTTCACAAGAAAGGTGACAAAACGGACATCTCGCTCGAATCATCGACCAAGAAGCCTCATTTTATATTTACATTTTAAATGAAAAACCGTATCACATCGATGTTCAACCTTCACCAACTTTTTTTTTTTGTGGGTGGGAAATCATCCAATGACTTCTCCCGCTCTGGGTGGAGTGGAAGGGAGTGTCAGACTTTTAATGACTAAAACCCATCCATGTTCCTTCCTTAGCCCTTTGTGTTCCGGGGTAGCGGTAACCTTTTCGGACAATCCCGCTTATTCACCAACCTCTTGACATGTGCTTGTGCATACTGCCCGTACGAAGTTGATTACTTACGTACTAAACAACCTTATCCAAACTCAAGATTTGCCAACGGGCTATGGAGCGCAGCATAAACCTTAAAAAGTAACGTGAAAATGTTTTTCAAAAGTAATAAAATAAAAAACGCGTTACCAATTTAAACTTGCCATAAATTATGCCATTACGAACAGTTTTTGCTGCTAAAATGAATTTAATTGTTACAAATGACTATTACAGCGTTTTAGAAAACGTGTAATTAATTACTGAGTGTCAATCTGTCGGCTGTATAACTGCGATATAATTACTAATTACCGCCACACCACCGCGGCGGCAGAAACACTGACACTTTCTCTGACATGGCGCACACGATAATAGGACTTATTGTTGTTGACATTAGTGTAGTGGTCATTTCCACACTAAAACCTGCCTCTTGAATCACTCTATCTATTAAAAAAACCGCATCAAAATCCGTTGCGTAGTTTTAAAGATTTAAGCATACATAGGGATATAGGGACAGAGAAAGCGACTTTGTTTTATACTATGTAGTGATGATTTAGTTAGACTGATGTTAGCAGCTCTTTGCCGTGAGCGTTGGTGGGGGACAGATGGAAGACATAACATTATAATATGGCGATTTAGTTCCAATCTTCTGAACTATGTCACATCTTAAATTCGCGTCAGTTAGGCAGATGGGACCTATCGGATCACTACCATCTTCACTCTAGTAATGATCATGTTGGGTAATCTAATAACTTAGTTGATCAAGATCAGTTCATTAGTTGAAACCTCTTGTTACCTACTGCCAAAGAAGTGTATATTTTAGTTCTAATATTTTTAATCTGCTTGTTGCCAGTAAATTAAAGCTGTTGAATATAATGAATCCCTTTTATTCCCAGAACGCGAAAGCGTTCAACTTGACCTAGAACTCGACACTCGGAATTTATAAACAGTCTCTCAAAATTAACCCTTTTATTGCGTCTTGGCGATAACCGGATAATATGTGAATACGAGTGCCATCCACCATCCAACCAACGACACTTGAATGTATTTAAGATAATCAAGCACCGTTTCGACCTTCTCAAGGCTACTACGATGAATTGGAGTTAGACCTTGGTTAAACCTATTTAAAATGCTAATCTGACCACTATCTTTAGCTGTCGTGTGAGGAATTGAAGAGCCATGTATATCTTGAAATGAATCAAGTTGCGAGAAAGTTAAGGATGCTTGAGATTCTTGAGGAAGGCGAAAAATATTGTGGTGACTGGTGTGACGTAATATGAGCATTGGAGAAAGAGTACTATAGTTTCGCGACGACTCGCAAATGTTTCCAACACTTTTCAAATATTCCAAGTAAAAAAAAAAACACAAAACAAATAAATCTAAATAAAACTTAACAAAAAAAACAAATTCCTCGCATTGTTTACGGCAATAATTTAGCAAACAAATAAAATAAAAGCGTCATCTGAACCCTTTTGTATCGAGTTATGGAGGTCGGTGAGGGTCAGTGGGGCAATCATGGCGCTCAGTGATTTATCTGTGGCGCTGTACGTTGCCATGGTAATGACTCGCGTCGAGGGCTGACGAGTATTTACGAGGGTGATTTAGCGTATGTATGTGAAAGCATGACAAAAGGAAGTGTTAATTCGAAAGGGAATTGGGGCACTCACATGGACCATTTCGGGGGAAATTCGGAGAAGATTCACGCGAGGTTGTGCTAGGTCGGTGCTTTGTACGAGGAAATAGCAGTAACGTTTTGTATGAATTATGATAGTAAAGTTCATGCTGAAATGCTATATATGAGTAAAAATAAACATAAACTAACGCAAAAACGCCTCGCCTCGAACACGCCTCTTTAAGGCATAAAATAGGTATCCTTTGTGAGGGAAATGGTTAGCAAATAAATTGATATGGGTTCAGAAGGAACCTCATCCGCTTTTCCAATTATTACTTGTAACAGATAAGCTCCGATCCTCCCTTGATTAAGGGGCGGTATAAATTCCTATAAAAATGCCTCTTTATCTTAGCAGAATTCTCTCATAAAGTTAAGCGTCCGATAATATGGAACGTTTAGCCCAAAATATGAGTACATCGAACCCTTCGCCGGAGATGAGGCGCGTGAACTGGTTATGAGGTCACTGGGCCACCATGCTGGGTGATTTATTTGCAGCGAGTGAGCAATATTAACGGCATGGTAATGAGCTGGGGCGCGGGAGTACCCCGTGTCACCCATGGATGGTATCCGGGGATGAAGCTTAGTAAGGAAGACAAATTATAGAAAATTAAGCGTATTAAGTGCGTAATTAGTTTGTGAAGAAGGGTTTGTTGTGGGTATTCTAGTATTGTTTCCTTTATTTGGGTGTATGTCGTACATTTTAGAGTTCGTTTAGGTAAATATCACATTACTAGGATTAAAAATATTTGCAACAAATATTGTGGGACAAATACCTGGTAGCTATATTTGTTTTGTGTTTCGCAATGGAAATTGGAATCAAATATCTATGTAGGTTGCAAAACTATCCTAACCTAATAGGATTACTTTGGGATTGAGATCCAGAATTTTGCACTGCGGAAGTGCTGCTCCGTGTAAATAGAGCGAAATGCGGAAGCACTCAAAGAATATGTTATTTTTAGATTCAGTTTTCTTATTCTACTTTCTGCACGTAGTCTACTGAGGACTCCGCAATACATACCAAATGGTTCACTAATCGGATTAATCAAGAAACTACTGCCCCAAATGAAAAGAAATCTCTTTTACGGCCAGTCATTTAATTCCGTCCATCAACGTAATGGGACCCCTAAATCGTCTGATTGAGTCATCAGACGATTAAGAGTTAGAGTAAAGAAAGCGCGTGATTGTTGGGCAAGAGCGATATGTGTTGTCATCGATCGACCTCGGTGCCGCGTGACCTCACTCACTTTACGTTATATGTCACTCCAGTCGTGTCGGTTACGTCTCGGACAGTCTTAACATCTCCAAGGCTCGGACAATGATGGCCTTTCGAAGGGATTGGGGTGTTGGCAAGTGGGTATCAGATTGCGAGATTGGAAAAGTAGGATTATGGTGTTTGTGTGATAAGGAAGGGACAGTGTTGAATTTATGGCTTGCGAGTTGCTTTTGGGTTTTGAAAACAACAACAGTAGATATAACCTGATTTGGGTGACATTTGTGGTTTTGTAGGTAGAGGCAGATAATTTTTCAGAAGATGTAGTATTTTAACACGATGAAAGATAAATATTTAATTTCCGTGAATTCAATTGACATTGTGCCCATTAAACTAATACAGCGTGGCCTGGAAATAAAACGGTTTTCGTGTAATGTTTGTCTTTGCACGTTTCACAGATGCGACACATATTAAATTCATCAGTAAATAAATAACTGATGTTCACTTGATTCAATACTTTACGTCACTCAAACTGGAAGCAAATTAAATTGAAAATGGAGAATACGGTTCGATAAATATAAACATCACTTACTTCAATGTACACGAGTATGTAACAAATTGGTTATCCATTGTTCGTTGAACAAGGTTGGATCAAACTGGCTATCAATTACTCGACATTACTGAGTGATTCAAATTCTGTTTAACGTTAGTTTGTACAATCTTTACATAATATATCGAGACTCCTCCGTGTCTCGTAAAGCACGTTAAGCCGTTGGTCCCGGCTGTCATTTGTGCATCTTTGACAGTCGTTACGGGTCGTCAGAAGCCCGAAAATCTGACAGCCAGTCTTACCAGTATTGCCCAGTTACTGGATTGTGCAGGGTCAGATAGGCAGTCGCTCTATGTAAAATTCTGGTATTCAGCTGCATCCGGTTAGACTGGAAGCCGACCCCAACATAGTTGGGAAAAGGCTAGGCAGATGATGTTAGTTTGCACTTAAATAGAATACAAATGATCAGTACCATGTGTCACTTGGTTTTATACCTTAAAATACTTAGGAGCAAGAGCAGCTAGGGCATAATGATACAGTTGGGAGAAAAAAGCTAATGCTTTGCTACAGGTGTTATGTTGTTTTTAGTGCATACTAGGCTTATATCCATTAGCAAAGTGCAAAGCCTTATGTCCTATTAAGCTCAAACCTCCACACATTAAAGGATTCTCCCGAACAACTAGGTACTTGTGAGAATGTGTGGAGGATCACAACGTTAGGTTAGATGTCTTTCGCCAATAATTGTGGCAGTCATTGATCATAGGACTACATCTTGCCACATATTAAGATAACAATAATAGGTTAAGACCTGGGTTAAGTTTCTCCGGTGTCTGTTTTATAGATGGAGTTCCTACTTAAGATTAGAGTTAATCATTGCTGACCTTATTAAACCCCGTCGTCTGGCCACTCGCACCAGACAGACTTTGTAATCGGAGACGCCGGCCGAGGGTCACTGGTCGCTGTTGGCATTAGACGTTGGCTTGCGAAAAATGTAGGACTTAAGTATTATTATAGAAGGTAGTTTTGTTCCTGAAATCTACGTATTCATAATCTTCGATTTACTTAAAACAGCGTACAGTATTTAAACCACAGGCTCTAGAAGCATGACTTTTACACAATAGTTCTTTTTGTTATGAAATTTTTTGAAAATTCATCCCGTAATGGGTTTAAATGGGTAATAAAAATATGTACGCAAGTTCATCATTTTTGAAGTTACAATCGTGGAAGACTTTTGTTAGTGAAAGTTAGTTGTATCAGAGTATTTTGGAAACTCGGGATGAGTTTCTAGGGCTTCTGAAAAGTTTGTTTGATGTCTCATCCGACACTCGGCTTGTATTTTGAAATACTATTAAATAGACATCAGGCAATAGTCTAAATCAGCTGTCGACCTTATACTGGTCACCATAGTCAGAGGTTTTGACAGCACATTCCCTGATAAAAGACTCTTTTTCTAGAAACAAGGCTTAGGCGTGCCACGACAAGGTCTTTGCACAGATCACCATAGAGAATCTAGTACATATAAATTTCCCATCAACCTTGACTGGACGGTATCTAGCCCAGACGCGCAGTAAATCTTGGTCGACGCCGGGGCAAGGTCATGTCGCACATCAAATTAAACGCGAGCAGTGATTGGTGACACGGCGACACCCACGCGACTGTCTTATGTTCACAGAAGACTGAGGAGAAGGTTCACTCCAGACAGACATTAAGAAAAAGGAATTCAGAATAGTTTTCCAACTATCCGTCCATTTTTTATACATGTTTTAGGTAAGTTTCTCCTTTTCACCACCTACGTACTAAAAAGTCCGAATTTTTTTTCCAACACACTTTCTAATAACATCATTAAAGGAACATACTTCAGGTGTAAATCCATTGAATAAATGTCAGTTCACAAAAACAAAAAGGAGAGTATGCCAATTTGTTCCCCGCACTGAAAGCAAGCCTTATTTTAATCTCTTATACACTTTGTCGGTTTGTATAGGAAATGTACTTTACCCAACGAAGTAGCAACAACTGGTTTCGTAATAGGGTGCAGTTGTACGTTTCTCTGGTAATCGTGGACTGTCTGATTTGTGTGACACCCAATGCGCACAATCTAAGTTGCTACGATAAATGACTTCATTACATTAAGATTGATCCTTTAGCTGTACAGCTTGGAGCCTTGATAGATCTTAAATGATGCCATGAAAGCCATGAGCTAGATACGTGTCTTGGGTCTTCAACCTTCTGTGTCTTCACGCACTTATTGCGTTCGTGAGTGACACGAATTACCGCCGCCTGCTCATACAATATGGCGCCCCGTGACGTCACCCGCTTAGATGATATCATCCCCTATTTGAATTATTCCCTCCCCTATCTTATTGCGATCTTAAATGTTATTAAGACACGTCCTTTGAAGCGTTTAAATGTAATGTCTGTTTATATGGGACGTATGAGGTAATGTTAAATATGTTATGTCATATGGGTTCCGGCTTTTATGTTTATTTTCATGTTTAATTTCAATTCTAGGTTTCATTTTATGTTATAGTTGACTCACTTCACTACACTACTCACTTCTTGTAGTTGGAATAACTACGTCTTGTAGTTACTTGGAGTGGCCGCAACACCTTCTCTTCTTCCATTCTATAATTTCTACTTAGTACCAGTAGTACTAATTCAACTTCATGTAGATACCGTAGCTTTGCTGTTGTTTATCCTGACTTCCATCCGTTGCGGGGCATTCAACCAGGGTCTCTTCGCCATATTTGTGTTAACAACTTATTTACGGCAAACAGTAATCTCAAGCTTCAGGATCCAGGACATCAAAGTCACAATCGTCGCGTCTTAAAACTTTAATATCAGTTTCTCTAATAAAATATCTTGTTCCCGGAGTTTGCCAAGTTCCCTTAAGTGTTTCCTAACGTTTAACTTTGTAACAAATTAGAAACATACGTCGTAACTTAACTTAAAGGTATTATATCGTACGTGAGCCTTCAAAGGTGTATTAAAGTGGAAGCTTCAGTATTTAAATTAAATCCGGAGTTAAGACTTGCCTTTTCATTTGTGTGAATGTTTCTGAGTAAATATGTATATTTCCTATGCATAGTAGGTACCATAGATATAATAAAGAAGGTAGGTACTGTTGAGATGATTACGAATATTGTATTAATTTTATGCTAATTTGTGTAACTTGCGGTTCTGTTAGCTTAGTTTTGCTGTATTTAATTGAATTTTTAATGTGTTTTGTCTTTCTAATGTTCTAATATGTACATGTTGTTTAGTTTATTTTGCTTCTTTATGTACATTGGAGATATTTTTATATTTGTGCGAGTCTCATTCATTACTGTATTCATGTTTTAAAGTTGTAAAATCTTCACACATTATGGAATGCAAATAAATATATGAATACCCCGCTCATTTTCATCGTCAATTTTGTACCTTTTTTATTCATAATTATTATGATATATTTTTAATAATTAGTTTTATTCATCATTGCTCCTCTCAATCAAAGCAATCAACAGATGTCTTTATTGTGTCCGAAAATTTCTAATATATAAATTATACATATTATTATTTCTCTTCGACACCGTGGTCGTCTTTGAGTATTCTTAGTTCTCTTTATGATGAACGAGATTCTCTCTTGCTTCAAACATTTGACCCCTATTACAGACTGCCCTAACAATTGTAGTGCAGTGTTTGCACGGTACCAGCAGTGTACCTAATACCGACTGTGTAAACTACACATGTCGCACTGCGCTCTGCGTTCGAATCACTCGATTGATTGAGCACGGAGCTTCACTGACACCTTTGCTACATATGTGATACAACTCCCGCATGACACCTGGCTTGTGCACCCAATAGATGTTACACGTCTTGCTGAGATTTGATAGATTTAGGCATTTATTAGATACCTGCTTGACCAATGCTTCTTATTTTCTTCAGGAGCGAGTCCCTCAATAAATATAACTTCTACTTCTTTTCGTGTGGTTGGCTAACTAACCTGGTGTCAGAGTTTTTATGCTTTTATGCTGCCTCTGACTTAGCTTCACATGCTGTTGAGAAATATCTATCAGACATGCTGGTTTCCTCAGGATGTTTTCCTTCAAAATCAGAGGTGCGTGCCTCGGGTTCGAACTCGAGACCTATGACTTGGCAGTCCGACGGTCAAGGCTATCACTGCTAGCGATAACGGCATCATACCTTATGCATTGAACATTCTCTATTACTGATAGGTACAGGGGTATATGGGTACGTAGGAACACCAATTATTATACTGAAAGACTGAATGTCCATAACTGTGAGGTCAATATCGTGGCGATCTCGGAATTTCCGGTTGGAATTTATTGAAGAACAATACGGAAGTTATTGTTCCTGTTACTCTATAAAACAGCGGGTTGGGTTTTCTATAATAATCACGTATGCATATCTTATGGGGTGCTTATACCATGCATACATGCTCTAACTATTAAACATAATAAAAGGTCTAAGTACATGAGTAGCGTGACCGCCTATTAAATAACTTATTACATTTATCGCTTCACGTGTGCGAAAGAAATGCTCTGAATGTAGACTTATGAATAATTCATGTATGATTTGTGTTAAGGTAATGTGTTTTAATCTAGTTATATTTGGGTTTTAGCAAATCAATTTCTTTTTGGGTTTAATATTTACTTCTTCGTCTTTTGGAAATTTGGTATTTTGGATAAAAACTACGCTTTCTCAAATCGAATTACTTATTTTAAATTAACTGTAATAAAATATATAAAAACGAACGTATTATTTTAGTTAGTTTTAGTATTAGAGTTAGTTACAAGCTGATTTTTATAACTGAATAATTTACATTGAACTTGTTTTTACCGCAACTCATTTCAATCACATCTGTTTTTATTATTCTGCGTAACATTCCACGCTAGCTGATATTATTGCTGGTTTATTCCACGTTTATACATGAGTTTGTTATAATTTATAGATACATACTTATTTTTATAGGCCGTTCAGGTTTTTTATGGAAACAAACTTTGTTTGCTTAGAAAAAGTTCTTAAGATATAAACGTCTTGGGTTAAATAAAAAGTAAGTTTTATACTCCATGAGTTACTAAAAATAGAATAAAAAGTTCCGAGTGGGCGTGGAGTTTTCTTTATAAAATCTTTATTCAAGCGTTTTTTTTTGCTCAAGGTGTTGAAAATGTTGTTTTCTAAGACTTTTCAGATGTGTTGCTTCATAGGTATCATCATCATCATTAGTAGTCTTGGTTCATCCTCTGCTGAGTATAGCCGTCCTCCCTTTTGTATGATGGTTCCCTGGTCTGTGGGTTACTCATCTAGGTCTTACCCGCGATCTGCTGCAGGTCTTCGACTCACCTGACTATTGGTCTGCCAACGCTTCTTCTACCGATCCTCAACAACCATTTCGTTAGGGCTCCACTCTTTCCATTACCTGCCCTAAAAATATAGAAGGTATCGTTTATTTAAATATATATACCACGAAATTGGTTCCAAATAAAGGGTTCTGATGCTGTCGACTTATCTTCTTCTTCTGAGCGTGTCGATGGCAAAAATAGTACTTAATTATAATTATTTATATTTTAAATTAATTTGGCCCAAAATTCAGCAACGCTAAGCTTGACTTATCAAAAGCCTTTGACATCATAATCTTGCACAAGCATGGATTACTTTAGCAGACTGTGGTTTAACGTAAATGGGTGCACGCTACAAACTTGTTAGGGGCGCTAATGTACACTTTGAATGTTGAATAGATTTAACATACATACATTTAGCAGACTCACAATTAGTGCTAAAATGTTACTTGGTTTAAGTTTGGCGAACATTTTACGAGCTGAAAGTTGGTAATGGCTTTTTAGAGAAATTATTACTGTTTCTAATGTAAAGCTGATTTTGTTACCGAATTTAATTTATTTAGAACAGAAAATGGATGTGTCTATTGATGTAAAAATGCAATAAAACAGCTCAGGCTTTGATTTATTTTGTCTTCTGTGTCCATTTATTCCAAGAATGCTTCTTGCAACACAAATCAAAATACATCATAATATTAGCATTAAGCAACATCATCTTTAAACCCATTAAAACTGCGTACATCTTCAGTTTTTAATTCAAAATAGCTGGCACTTCACGTAATGTGCCATTATGCTAATGTAAGCGATCGCAAATAACCGCGCACACTCGCACCGAGCGCCCGGCGAGCTGAGGGCCCAGAGCAGGGTTACCATTTCGTAATTTAAAAACTCCGGACATTGGGTAAAGAGCCCGGACATTTTAATGAAAAGGCAATGTGGCTAAATCCAACAATGTTCGAGTCTAACAGGATGCAGCAAAATACCAGTATTTTTCATGAAGCGACTGTCTATTTTAACCCAGTTACTGGGTAACACAGTAACACGATACCACGCGGACTGTTGGTTTGACATTACTCATAAAAAAATGTTTCTTAAAAAATCCCCTATGTCGAATAGTTAGCCGAACAAAGTCCAGATGGTGAGGCAAAAAGCAGACGTGTTTGGAAAATCCGGTCGGATGGTAATCCTAGCGTGAAGTAATGAACGCGATGTATGGAGACCGCGCGCTGTTACAACGTCAGCGCGTGCGGTTATAAAATGAATTGTGAGATACGAATTATTATTTGATAGCTTGAATGATAAAGTAGTCTTTCTTAAAAACGGAACGGGATCGGGGGATCTTATTTGTCCAAGACGAAGCAGTTGTGTCTGGTCCATAACGTAACTGATGTGAGCTGCAGTTTATTGTGAGGGTTATGACTTTATGCGAGACTTGTGTAGAAGCTTGTTTTCTCTGGAACACGCCAAAAGGAGGGCCTCTAGTGTTGAGATTGCTAACCATGTTTGATGAATTCTGAAAATTGTAATAGTGTGTCCAGCTGGCGTAGGCGCTGCTCGCGAGCCGCTTTCCAACTGCGTACACAGCTTAAGCAACATGTTATTAGTATAAAAACACTCTCCAGGTTAAATTAAAAATACATTATTTATTAGACAATGCGTGCACCGTGCTGCATCATGATCATCCGTACATCAGCATACGGATGTAAGCACCATTTAACAACACATTTTTTCAACGAAGGACGGCACGGGAGAACGGTATGCCTCAAGGCAAATAACAAAGAGATCCTGAGTTCAAATAACAAAGTGGTAAAACAAGAACTTCCTTAAAGAATCGTATCACAAAGTTTTGGTAATCGGTTTATATCTGAGAGCTGTATCCCGCTCCGCAGTTTCGCGGGCGTCAAACCAAATAATTGGGTTCCCGTCCTTAGGGGATCGGATTCGATTCCGGATTTGTACACATATGTATGTACCCACAATACGGTAGATTGTAAAAGTAACAATACTGAATGTATTTTATGGTATTTTCTGCTTGGTAGTCATATTGTGACCTGATTTTAGACTTTGGGGTCGGTTTTCTCCCATTGGGCGTTATTTAATGTGATACCTACTTATTAGATGGTCCTACAGTTACTTCGTATGTTATAAAAGTTTCTCAAAACGATAACAGACTAAAATCAAGCTATTATTCAACATAGGTTTAGTTTATGATTACGGCCCAGAAGAAAGTTAATATTCACTGTGAACCAAACGAAGATAAAGTTGGCTGTGACGAGACTGTCTCTATTAGACAGAACCTGATAGTCCGACTGATGAAACATTGGATACCATTACATCCACCGGCTCAGAAGAGTACACAAAGGAAAAAGCTAGAAACGATTTACGTTCGATATCCTAGTCACGGAGCTATAGACAAATATTGTGACAGATAGTTATGTCAGCTCGCTATCGGTAAACATATATCGGTAAACATAGACACCATCAACAAGTGTTTGTTCTGTTTTTGTGGTTATTGCTCTTTCTTTCTTACTTCATTCTTGGATAAAAGTTAATCAAATTTGGTGATATCCTCTTTACATTAGCGTCTTGTTTATCTTGGGTACTTTGATTGTGTCTATGGCATTAAGTCCGCCTCTGTACGTTTCTGTGCTTAAAGTATCAAATAAATAAAGTATTAAAATACTACTTAACACTTACTTGTACTTGTCATCTTTGCTTGGGGGAAAAACTTTGGGAAATATACCTGCCTTCCTTTTTAATTGACCTGGCTAAAAACACCCTGAGAGAACCAAAGCTCGTGAAATAATTATACTTAATGAAGACATAATAACAAATAAATGAGACATCATTACCTCTTATGCTCGCTAAGCGAAACGTGCTTCAAACTAGTGTTGCTCATTACATCCCTGAAGTTCCCGGTTCATGTCAATTAGTAGACTCGTAGTTAGATGTTAGTAGCCTGCTGCAGTTTGTGTGGAATCTAGAAGACAGTAGCATTTCTTCAATTTTTGCACAGTTTTAAAAGGTAAAAGAAGAATCACTATAGTATAATGTGACATTAATTTGGCTGATGCTGTACAATATGGTGATTCAAATCTTCTGCTTTTCCGAAGTGTAAAAGTTTCTCCTGGATATGAATGGAACAAAATACTCAGTTATGATTATTGCTGATGACAACATTGTTGCTCCGAAATGTTACGCGAGTGACTAATTAAATTAACTTCTTTGCCATTGTTACCTCCATTTGAACAGATTGAATCTGATCGATATCTCTTTATTGATATCGATCTCTATAGGTTTATTTCAATTAGGGGTTTCCATTTTAGTCCCACTTAGTTTATCTGCATGGCAATTGCAAGGAGACCAGTTGGTTTGTACATGTGTTGACCTGTTTCCCTTCAGGACTTGCACTATAACCGCTTTGTGTGGAAAGTAATAGAATGGGAGTGATTGGAATTTTAAAATGAAATGCGTCTTTTTTGATGCCTTTGTTTTTAATTGTGATGGTAACACAATTAAAAATAAAGCAAGAATGATTGCAATCTTCTTTTGATAGTTAATATTGTTACCTACTTTCTTCCTCATCACGTTTGTTTGCATCTTGAACTCGTTAATATTCTGCTCCGTTATTTTCAGAATATTGGTTTCCTTATAACCAATAAGGGATTCTTTGGAGTGATCAGATCTCTTCATAATCAAATTCCTCCGTTCTTCGACAAAGTTACGGCGAAGTATTCTTTTGTATGTCATCAAAGAATGCCGATTATTCAGGGATATTAGTAAATTCGATTCAATCTTCAGAACATAACGTAACGAGTGGTCATAGATTCGGTTCGGTTTTGCTGAAGTTAGCTTAGAATGGGATTTTTGAAATTAAATTCCTGTAAGATCTGTCCCCTCATAATCTACATTTGCTACTACGAATATCACGAGAACAAATATTGATATACCTATAATACTTGTATTATTTGCATGTTGATTTCGGCTACAGTGACTTTGCCTGATATTGACAGTTAGAGGACCGTGCGCTCTTCCCCATGGATATGTGGCTATATGTATATATATATATGTATTCTGGGAGCGAAAGTAAGTGCACAGTACCGACACGCCAGAATACCACCTTTGAAAAAACACCTTTTAAAAGAGTGTCCAGGGAGTTTCTTGCCCGTTCTTCTCCATAGGTATCTACTGCTTTGGAATGGGCAACTAGCTTCATCTTTCTGACTGACCGACCCCTTGACAATTCAAAAGTGCCTGTAATTGGTTTATTTGAAATAAATACTTTGGATTTGAGTTTGCCATACTATTTATATACGAATTATTGGTAATAACCAAACCATTGCACTTGGACTCCTCATCACGATCGACATTAAAACATCACCCATCTTAATCTTCCCACCAAACAACGTCAAACATCCATGTCCGCCATCTCCTCTGATAAAACTGCCAACTACCCTCAAACAGAAACAGATTACCGTTAAGGGTTGCATATTAAAGTGAAACTTTTCTAATTATGCTAATTTCGTGGTTTCAACTGTTAATTATTCTGACCTAATTAGTTCTGCTTAACGGTCCAGCGGCGCCATTTGTAACGTGCCTCTTGAAACTGCACCAGAGGTTATGGTGGCTGCAATGAATAGCTCCTCCTCATTTCACTCCTCCCCAATTTTACGGTACTTATTATGTCCTGTCATTTTTTTTGTGCGATTCTTTTTCCTTATCAATCGGTATATTTTAGAAAATGTTTTCAGCGCTATGACCGCATATTGTTTTGTACTGTTTTAATATTTTTCTGTTCATTATTCTTCGTTTATTGAGGAATCTCTTTCTCATTCGCTTAGTGATTGAAATGTATTTATTACGTATCTTTCTTCCTCTACGGGGTTGTGTCAGGCTAAAACGTTTGACCTCTCACCACACCGGATGTATAACAACGTTCACCGTTCTACCAATATTGTTATTGTTAGAGCCCTAAACAGTTCTTCCAAAACTTTCTCGTTTTAGTTTCATATAAAAATGCCTTTTTACGTCAATTTGCTTGTCCCTCCTCAGGCATGCGCTACAACGCTGGAGTAATAAACCCTACTCACAAAACTGTTGGGAGTGTTGGCGGCGGCCCTCACTTGTAAATAAGAATAAAGATGTTCTATACTACGTTCATAATGTTTTTATTAAGGAAAGTCGGGTGACAAATTGGAAATAATGGCTGGAAATTCTTGGAAAACACGACACTAAGTTAGTAAAGTAGTTTTTCTGTTGTATTTGTTGGAATAGAGAGTTTTCTAAAACGTTTTTGCTTGATATTTATGTTGACAAGTGGTGTTGATTACTACGTTACTGAACGTGTCACAGCGGTCAATGCCCTGTTTATTTCTCTTCCCTAGCTATAAGGGTATTAACCCCATGTCAACCATATAAAAACTGTCAAACAAAACATACACACAGGTAAATTAACATCTCGGCATAAACATAAAAAGTGCAGTACACACTTACGTGCGTGATACGCCGCGATAACCGAGCACGGCGCGGCGTATTGCGTATCGTACGGTTTTACAGAAGCGTGCGGTTTTATGATAAACCCTATGCTGCGCTGGGAAATTGAAAGTTTTACGACCGTGTGTACGCTGTTTAAAGACCGGGATTCCGTTTCAATATACAATGTTGTAAATTGTACAAAATTATATTGTATGTTCGGAATTGAATGCACAGTCAGTATAAGAGATGAGTTGCAGAGTAACTATAATTTATTTTTAGGCCATATTGGGCATGTGATGAAAATCTTGAAATGAATCGTTAAATCTTTGGCGTAGCTCATCTGCTTACTTTTGCGCAGCCTGACTGCGTACGCGTAATGCTTAGTTATATTTCGTTCTTACATCCATACTAAACTCTTCTGTAGTATCACAAATTCACGTTTCACAGTAATTAGAAATAGAAATCCTATTTGTGCAGCAAATGGAATCCGTCCAATAAGGCTTGAAATGCCGATACATATTTATTAGCCGCTTATCGTACCGAGGCGAGCACAACCGTCTTGTTGGGATTACACGTGGAATAGGATTAACTACGCCCTTTGTTGCCGCTGTAATAGCTAGCGGAGGTCATGTGCGGACCCAGCAGGGATGCTCCGGAGTTGTGTAACTAGCTTTATGTATCACTTTGTTGACAGGTAGCATAGTGGCAAAGGAGATAGGATTTTGTAAGCCTCTTAATATTTCCCCGTGTAGGTACAATGTTTTAATCATTATTTGGATACTTTTTCGTGGTAGGGTAGTAACATAAGACATTGAACGAGGTAAAATTTTGTCAGCGATACCTATGTCGGGAAGTCACAAATGTATGAGATTGACATAAGCTACCGAAAAACGAATGTCAATCTCGTTGTAGAAATACACGCTTTGAAACCGATGGCTACTTGTCTAGGACCTGAAACATTTAGCCAAAATATCCCTTGATTATACAGGTGCATGTTATACCATCTACCTCTCTCAAGACTATCGCAAGTCTAGAAGCAGTACCTCCAGGGTTAACGCGATATAAAGATAAGTGGCGCAGCACGGAGGGTGCGGCGGCTCTGCGCAACGCCCATCCATTTGGGCGCCGGGGGTCATGGAACTTGCTAATATACTTGAGTGGAACTACGGTTTAACACCGATATTTGCGAGCTTGGAAAATGTATGGAAATTGGGAAATATTTTATGCTTTTTTGCTGGATAACGGGGACCGAAAACTGTCGAGAGAAAGGTAGTTACCTTCATTGATCGAAGGTAGTTACGGTATTATCTTGTTTGATCGAAGATGGTACACAAAATGTACAGACAAATAGATGCCGCACAAGTTTTCCCATTTCATCATCATCACCATTCAGCTGGAAGGCGTCTACTGCCGGACATAGCCCCCCGTAAGCAGCGCAACGACGACTGCTTATTTGCGGGGTTTGAAGATAACACACTGTGTCTCTCCTTTCATTTCAAACTAGGCGTGATGTAATGTTTAAGTAGTTTTAGAAGCAATACAATGTCCCTGTCGCCCACAGAGCCTGCAGTACGCCGACTACGCCGCGAATTCGTAAACGTAGGCACTTATAGTAGTCCGCCCGGATGTTGCGATACGAAATATGATTTGTGCGTGCCCGCTGCCGCAGTAGGGTTGTCGCTCCCTCTAATTAACTAACTTTAAAAAAGGAGCCGGTTCTACGTTCGTCTGTATGTATATTTTTTATGTGCGTTCATTGATTTCTCTGTACTGGACCGATTTAGGTGAGTATTTTTTCATTTTGTAGATGAACCTTGTGCGGTAGTCCCAAATACATACATTTATAACGTTGTAGTAGTAGTCTTAAGTAGTTTTTGAGTTACCTTCAATAACACTTAATATTTCAGTAAGTGTATGTTGATGATGCATCGCACTGAATATACATAGTGGTTAGAATTTATGTCAGGTAGGTAGCTCAACTAAAAAGTGAAAAATAAAAACTTTTTACAAACAAAGCTGAATGTTTTTTTCACTTTGTAGTGTTCATTTTGGGTTATTGAAATTTTGTGTTGAAAACTAGTTTATTTTTTTCAATGCTATCGAATAATGGCTACAATTGTATAATGTATACAAATATGGCTACAATGGTAGTTAACAAGACTCGATTTCATCATGTTATTTAAATATTGCTCACAAGTACTCTCTGGATTCGGAAAGCACAGGTAAGGGCTTTGGTGATATGAGTGGTTGCCAAGCAGTGGACGAGCAGACATCTCAGCTGAATGATGATGATAGTATTGGCGGTCCTCCAACTGTGGATGGTCTCCTCTGGTGATGGATGGTTAAAGATTATCGGCACATTTAAGGAATAAACTTGAGTTTCGAAAGTTTTGTATCCTTAGCACTGCCAATGACAATGATACACCCTCGAGTTATCGCTGTACAAAATATGATTTGTGCGTGCCCTCGACCTAGGGTTGCCGCTAACAACTCGATGGCTCGCTGTCGATAGCCGCCATTTTACCGGTCATTGTTTCAGTTTACGGCTAAAAGGAATTGTTGGAAATGTGTAAAGGGTTTTCAGAATTCTGCTATCGGGTTTGTGAAGTAGGTTAGGAAAATGGTATATTTTTAATTTGATCTGAGTAGGTATAACGCTCGTAGAATCTATATTATCTATCATTTTCCGAACGCTATCTTCATCTCCTGGGATTTCGATCAACGGTTTGTCCGATATCTAAATGAATCATTTACCTTGGCTTAAAAAATAAGATGCAGTTTAGTCAGAATTACGTAATCTTTTGTGTAGAACTTAAAAGTATTCGCTTTTTTTAAACTCTCCAAGCTCGAATTCGTTAGAAGATAAATACTCACACGCAGATCTTGTGAAGTGTTTCCGATTTGTTTATAGCAAAGTAAGAGCACTGGAGTGGTAATGGCGCCTGGCAAGCACCACTCAGACTGAACGTATCGGATTACAGTTAGGAGTCATTTACTCAGCGAGATTGTAAAGAAGAACACATCTTTACGTGTTCAATAAATTGTATTACCTTTAAAAATAAAACTTGAAAACGGTACTTGTATGTACGAGTAGATCTAATTTCTTAGCGTGTCGAATAATTTGCTCATAATCAAGTATTTTTCAAAATACAACTTTGACATATAAAGAACTTGAGTAGTCAACACTTGATACCTATCCCGTTGTTGAATAATAGCAATTTTGCCTCAAGACTCTTTGCGTTTTAGTAGACTTGAGATGACAATGTTTTGTAGATGGTTATCGTCTAGGACTCTAGGTTAAAATCGTTCTTCATCACAATTTATTTGGGGCCGGCGCAACATGAGTTTTATTCCATAGTTCTCTATTAGTCGCCATCACGCTAGTCACTCCCTTTCTAGACTTATTATCTTTCACAAACACCATCTATCGTTTCTTTTGTCTTCCCCTACTCGTAAAGCTTTCCACATTTATACTCAAAACTTTAATCATCACAAGCACATACCATGACATCTGATTTCTATACAACTTTTCAGTCACCGGTGTTACTTTCAATCAATTTATCTCATTTACCCATTTCTGTTCACGTAACACCACCAATCTCTCTTAGCAATTAGCATTCTAAGACTCTGAGTACAAATTTAGGTATTTTCTGTCAATACCTGTACCACCTGAACATAATTCATCTTCATTTCGGCAAGCTAATCACCACATTTCACGTAACGGCTACAATATTGTTTAATAATAAAATAGTTTCACGTTAGTGGCAGCCCTCGAACAATAGTGCGCCCTCGGGACGTCCCGATGCTGTCCCGAAATAGCCGTATCTTAGATAAGTTAGCCAAACTGCGGCTATTGTATCGTTGACATGCCCGCTTTATAATATGTTAGTGTGTACATGTATATATGGAGATGTGTTATGTAAACTTTCAACTTATTTTTGGTGTTGATTTGTGCCTAAACATCAGGCTGGTCAGTGTAGGGAAGTCTCGGCATGGAGAATATAAACTTAGGAACAGCTTAATTATATGTGTTTTCAAGAAAAACTTATTTGTGCTTAAAACCGTTTAGTCTAATCCCCTAATCATACTTTGTGTTTGTTATTGTTTCGTCGAGCTAGTTGAAACACGTTTAGGTAAAATAGCTTACTTTTGTCCTTTTTCTTTCCCGAAGATTTAGTTCCGCGGGCCATACATAGACTTTCGGCAAAGAAACAATACGCCCAAAATGAAATATCAAACGACAAACACAATATTGTTCGACTTTTTTTTCGCGTCGGCTATAAATTACTGAAAAACAAGTACGGTTCGGCTTTGTACTAGGTATTACTAGTATTTGTTTCTTTGTTGGTCTGCTAGTCACGTATATGACAATCTGTGACAATTTACAGGCGTTTCTTCTTGCAACTCAGGTTTCAGGTTTTTTCTGAAGGAAATCGGATGAATACGAAATTAGGGTTCTGTTCATTTTGTTTTTATTAAATCCTGTATTGTATTGTTGTTGGTGAACGTGAGGAATTTGTATTGCAGCGATTGTCCCTTGGCTACGAAATCCGTGGGTGCTTGTCTCAGATGCCAGGTGGGCAGAAAATTTGGAATTTACTGTAAAGTATAGATGGGCGCTACTCTATTATTACAATATATCAGGTTTAAGAGTGACAGTTTGTAGTGACATATACTAAATAGTACTCGAATCTTGAAATACTGTTACGTAGGTATACAACCTTCATCAGTATGTACCTTAATCACCAATAAAATATCACTTAAACTCTCTCCAGCGTAATAATGATTTGGTTATCGTGTGGACAAAAGTTTTCCTCTCCGATGGCTCCCACTAATTGGGTCGTACGTGTCGACTGTCCCAGTTGTGGCCAAAACGTGGGCCGCGCCGGGGGACAGCTATGTACGAGGAATAATTGCTTTTATATGGGTAACTGCACGTCTCACTTAATTGGGATACTACAGAAAGTATAACTACTCCGATGGGCTTTGTTCTAAAGTTTATTTAGTTTTAATGTTAGTTACTGATAATTACTCTTTTTGCTGTTTTAGATAGTACTTCACAGAAAAACCCCTGAAATCGGTTTTTACGATATTTTATTGTATTTATGTCCAATTATAAATGACATACCTAACAGGTAAGGGACAGGTTGTACCTACAGTACACTACTCATTAGTACTCATAATAAATGAAGTGCGTATAATAGATAACCAAAACCTAAAAAGATGGATTTCAAAAGTTCGCTCTGAATTTGTGAGTCTAAGATAGTAATTTAGAGAGCTCTTAAATATCGTCCTTATTTTTTTCAATTATGAAAAGACCGTTCCCTTAAATATTCAGAATTTATTTCTATTTATCAATAATATAGCTACAAACTTTATGAAAGCGCTATTCATTGAAACGAACCCATTTGGAAAGATTCCTTTGAATTGAGTCTCAAGAAATATCTCGTTGAGTATCTTATTTGTATGCAAAGTTACTTATTTCGACAATTATAATTTTGTAAAGCCTTCTCAGACGAGCTGGCAAAGGTCGCGTAAAGCGATAAGTAACAATTGTCCAAACTGCCCTCAACTTTTGGCCCTAATTCGTCCTGAAGGGCCGCGGGTCCTTAGGGACGGCCCTCGTGACGTCAGAACCGCCGGCCATATTTACATAATGAAACTAAATCGTGTGGAATTGACGATAAACGAGGATCCCACGTGTAGCGTGACGTAATGCTGTTTGCTTTAGAATTGATTTTCTGGGTTTGTTTGCTTTTTGAAGACTATTGGGATTGAATTGTTATGGTCTCTTAGTTTCTTATTTCGAAAATGACCTTGAGGCGAAATATCTATAGTGACGGAGACCTTCGAGTTTGTTTCGGTGGTACCTACTTTTCAGCGCAGTCGGTTAAGAAACACCGCCTTATCTAGGTTTTAAAGTGTTGTTGTTTAGATTTGTAAAAGTGGTTGCCATAATTTTTGCTGGCACCTTAATTGCTTTTTGTTTTAATGTAACTGCTCTAAAGAACCAAATTGTTTTGATGTTTGTTCCTTTAAGCTAACAGTCTCAAACGCTCGGCACAGCGTATTCAAAGTCATGGCTTTTACTTCAACGATACTGTACAGGCACACTCCACTTTTGCATTAGCACACAGAAAGCACGTACTAAAAGTACCTATAATACCACTCCAGTTTGGGAGACATGAAAATAAGTTCTAGAACATTCTTACCCTGTGCAGTAGCAGTGGAATAATAAAGTACTGTAATGAATGCTTTCAACACTGTAATAACATTCGCTAATTGTCTCGTTGTTTCAGTGTCTGACTCAGACGGGCATTGCTCCCGCGTGCTCTAGCTCTAATGGTCAGGCGTCGAAGAAGAACGTTCATTAGAATTCATTGTTGATCTTGTAATTAAATCTTAAAAGATTCTTTAAAGCTTGTCTTTGGAAAACTTGTTGGTATAATTGTGATATACGGTCTAATCTCTTCACCACCCTTGGTTGACTGGTAGAGAATGCCTAAGGCATTAAGTCCGCCTTTGTACCTTTATTGTGTGCGAAAAGTTTAAATAAATAAATACGGTCAGTGCACGTTTAGCTATTCTTTTTTACTGGCCAGTATTTTCAATAGCTGAGTAGCCGACAAGAAAATAAAGCTGGATCATGGTAAATCTAAGAGTGTACAACACTTGTTCGGGTTGATCATAGAATAAGGCAGTATCTGTAAATCTGTTGAAACACAGCCAACCCGAAGCTATTACTACACGTATTTAGCTTTCATTTTTGAAAATCTTTGAATGCAGTTTTCTTCCTATTCAAAAATAAAGGAATGTTTTCTTTGAGTAAAATGTTCTATCTACAGTATTAAGAATACTTTCCCTTCAGGTGGCATTACAAAATTCCTCCCTGTATACTGTCACTGAATCATGTTCACTTTAGCTTGGCTCAATCCGAGTTAGGCCGAACGGCTGTGCCGAATCATACCGACCCGAAAGCCGATATACCGCCTCTTATTATTATAAAACTAGCCTATCGCAGTTCACTGTGGAGTTGCTATCCAACTAGCGCCAGGACACCTTACCCCCGCCGCAATTTGTCGATCCGTCTTGTCCGAAGCTTTCACACTACGTTAGACAATATTGTTATCTGAAATATTAATGACAATAGTCCGGCGGAAAACGATCCATCATCAGCGTCTTTCTTCACGAGGAAAATATTCCGATCGAGGAAGAAATGAGAAATGATTTTGCTTTTTCCACGCCATTTCACGTCATTAAATATTAATACATTGCTATGAGAAAGAACATATCGGAGTTCAAATATGATTGGTACTACGTATTTATTTGCTGTCGGCGCAAAATATTTGTTTCAATCTATTTCCTTGCTGTCTTCCAGTATCTCAGTACTTACTTCTTAATCATCTTGGAGGATATTGCCCTCAGCTTTTGGAATCTATAGGAACTATTGACAGCCACATTTTTGAATTGCTTGGAACAGCAAAGAAGGTTTTTTATTGAATGCTAAAACTTTGCTTATTGATCTTAAGTTCAGATGAGTCCGGGAGACCAAAATACAAGGCAGATAGTTGGTTCATCTATATTTGACATGTTCAAAATCATATTGAAAGATTTCACGCGTCCTCAACATTGAATTCCGTCGGTAATTCCCAAATAAGCGCATTGGAATGATTTATCGCATGTCCGGTCACACTGACACATGAACAATGAATACATCATTCGTCTTGACAGGTGACAATTAACCATCACGGCTCGGTCCCCCAAGGGAATACATGACTGCAGGCTACGGGATATGAGCACGCGATATATTTTTTTATCATACAATGATACGCAATGAAACATTGGTGTTTTTGTTACTAGGATAAAATTGTAGCAAACCGTATAAAGAACACAAATATAAAGAATTAACTATGAAGCAGTTAAAATTGACAATCATAATTGAATTATTTATTAGGTGGAAAAAGAATATGAAAATAATACTCTCGGGACTGTGTCTCAGTCCATTTCCTGCCATTAATGATACAGCAACAGATAGCAAACAAAATAAAAATCTACCAAACGAAACAATCATTCGAAGACAACACGAAATAAAATGGAAAAGTTTTCGGAAATATTATACAGGAAGTCGCTGAGCTCTGTGAAAACAGTTTTACGAGGCGCAAGGTGGCATCAGTAGAGTGGCACTGAACGATGATTGAGATTTGATAATAACTGGAGTGTTGTCAGTGCTATCGTGAACGTGTAGGGAAGCCGAACAAGTTCATGAATGTAAATTGTTATTTTATTACATTGGAAATCGTATACACGTTGTTTTTGTGATAACATGATGTTATGGGAGATACAAAATCGAGAATTCTATTTTTGTATTAAAATCTTTCGGATATCTCGTTGTCAGTCAGCCAGTAAAAGCTAAATTACATTGACATCAAGCCAATTTAAGTATGTACATTCACTTAACTAATAAAGATGTAAATCTTGCCAATGTTCTAAATCAAGTTAACTAACCCACTTTTGCAAATTAAATGTAAACGAAGACTAATGGTTCGAATGAGAACAAGATACAATTACAAAATGCTGCACTAGTTAGTGTTAGAAACAAAAAAAGTTGGTATGATAGAATAACAAAGCAGGGAAAGTAATATTGAGAAATGAGTGTAAGAAAGTAATATTGAATAACGTGTGCGGAGAGCGGAGCAGGTGTTGTATAAAGTGTACCGGCATGACATTTTTTTGTTGGTAAGTTGATATGAAGAAGTTAATCAATGGATTTTTTATAATTTTGATAGTGGAAAATCATCGAATGATTTCTCCCGCTCTGTGTGGAGCGGAAGGGAGTTTCAGACTCTTACTAACTAAAACTCTAATCGAATGGCTGATGTCGATAAATTTATTTTCGGGATAGTTTTTGAGCTAGTAAGTGATGGCAACAAATAAATCTCTGGTGTTGTTCTACAAATTCATAACACAAAATGTGATAGAAAAATTAAACGTTACATTTAGTTTCCAGGCTATTCTATCAAATCAAATCTATTCCTGCTGGTCTATTCAAAATCAAATCAAAAGTTATTTATTTAAACTAAAAATCAGTCCCCCAAAAACGCCCACCCTTCACCACATCCTAGTGCTTCAGCTGGAAAGAAGAAGTAGCGCAAAAACTCCCCAGCAGCACAGCTGTCTGGTTATTAAAACTTAACTGCACGCCAGAACATGGCTGTGATGAGCACGGTAGTTTGGCAGACTGTCAAATTATCACAACAACTTCTCTGACCACTATCTGAAACTACTTTAAAACAAGCCTAAGCTCTAATCTAGATATAATCTTTAAATTACCTCTTCAGTGTTGCAACAACCATTTCAAGCCATGCTATGCTGGGGGTTGCTACGCTATGCTCGCTAATAGAACCCCCGTGGGCATCCGGCCAATTAGATTTACTCTGAGCGGAAATAGTGAAGAGTAGAGGAGGCAATTACTGCAGCCCTATTTTAGCCATTGAGCATACAAGAGATACAGAAGGAACACGGGATGAAATTGGCTGTAGTGGTGAACATGTTGAATGTTTATCATACGAAGTTAAGGTGGAGGCAGTAACGAGTGAACGCTCGTTACTGCCTCCACCTTAACTTGATGGAATGGCACTCAAACCATTGTTCCCTGATTTATGAGCGACTGATTTGTTGATAAGTTCTTACCTGTGCTGTGATTGGTGGACCAAAAATAACTATGTTGCCAAACATAATTTATTGACAAGAGATTTACTTAACAGATTAAAAAGGGCTTCCAGAAACTAGAAGAGATGTCTTAAAACACATTTTTGAGACTTCTATGCAGTATTTTTTGTGTAGCGTTTAATTTGTTGTGTGGAGTATCTTGGCAACTTTGTTCACAACATCTCTTTTTATTTTATTGCATCAGTTAACGAATTCATGCAGCGTGCAGCGCTGGGACTCGTGTTCGTCGCTTTTTGGTCTCGTTTGCAATATTTCCGCTGTTATTGAATAGATTCTGTTTTCTTTTTACTGTTAAAATGGAATCATGCTGGTTTTATGCATTGAATGTATTTATTTAGTTGACTTTGGAAATAAATATGCTGTGATATGCGAATTTAATGAATTATTTCTTCTAAGAACTTGAAGCTTGAATCAAGTATGTCAAGTTTACCTGTCATTCGTAGATCTTTGATAGTAGTTACGGGTTGTCAGGAGCATGAAAGTCTGGCCAACAAGTCTTACCAAGGGGTTTCGTGTCACCCAGGTTGTGGAGGTCAGATAGGCATACGCTGAATGTGGAGTACTGATAATCTGAAAAACATTCGGTTAGATTGGGAACTGACCCAAATATAGTTGGAAAATGGCTAGGCAGATCATGGGACATTATTCTTAGTTTTCGCGTACCGGTAGCCTAAGAAACACATACTACCAACCACTGCTAGTATCCTCGCCCTTAGTCGTACGGTTGTAACACTGACATTGACACCCGCTTACGTAGCGTCGACGCACGGCTTAGCGTCGCATGGCGCGTGCGCCCCGACCTTCGCCGCTTAGTGCTCAGTTGAAGCCCTATGGACCTAGGTATGGACTAGTCGGTCACGGACGTGGTTATAATTACTGATGTTTCAAGTAAAACATGTTCTCGGTCAATATTATTACAAATCTTTTTATTTTTCAATACCGCCTTTTTTAGTTATTTTTTTTGAGGGTGGGAAATCATCAAATGGTTCCCGCTCTGGGTGGAGCGGAAGGGAATGTCAGGCTCTTACTGACAAAAACCCATCCATGTTCCTTCCTTAGCTCTTTATGTTCCGAGGTAGCGGTAACCCTTACGGAAAAGTCCGCTTATCAATACCGACTTACGCTTATGTTTTTTAGCTCTTAGCAATCTCCTCTCAGCTGCATACAATCGCCCTTCATTAATTCCTTTTGTGGCCCAACAATGATCAATACAAGCCAGCAGGTCTTACCTTTGTTTTATAAATCTTCCCCTTAAGATTAAGGGAAATACGGAATTCGCAAATTGTTCCCGTGACCTGCCGCCATTTCATCCATCCAGTGTTAATTCTGCTTAACACAACAGCAACCATTCAAATAATAGCATAAATGAAACATCCATTTTGGTCGAGGTGTTGTGTGGTGACGAGCTGCTGTTGTGATACATCGGCTTAAATACGCGATCTACAGGTCTGATACATACAACAATAAGCTATTTAGTGTTACAGTTACAAACTCAACTATGGATAATCTAGGAAACAAACTTTTGAATACGAGTATATGAAAATGCTCAATGTTCTAAGATTACTAGCTGACCCGACAGACGTTTGCCTGCCTTAACTATGATACCTACCTGCCTTACCTATGTTCATACCTTACCTACCTACCTTCCCTACCTACCCTACCTACCTAATCACTTAGGGGTATGAAAAATAGATAGTAGCCGATTCTCAGACCTACGGTATACGCATATAAAATTTCATAAAAATCGGTCAAACCGTTTCATAGGAGTATGTGTGACACGAGAATTCTATATGTAAGATTATCTTAATAAACTAATGAATAACTCTTGTTAGCAGTCACAATGTATTTATATGTTTAATTTATTTGTTTCAGGTAAGGCTGAAAGTTAATTACAACAAAAAGGTGCTAAATGAGTGAGTTGTGGCTCCTTGGGGGGTCTTAATGTTAATGACTGTCTGGATTACGGCCTAAAGTCTAGGTGTTAAGGAAAACGCTAGCTCATTCGTTACTTTTCTAAGACGAATGTTGAAATCTTGGTAATGTGGCAGATAAGGGAATGGGCACACTCCTCACTCCTAACTGTCATGAGTGGAGTACCGTGAGATGAGATGAGTCTTAGATTTTTGTCTTAGGATATTGCTTTTAGTTAATACCATCAGTCAATTTCCATTTCATCGTAAAGTGAAATAAATAAATATGATGGATTTCTCAATGCATATGTAGGTACTAGATATTTTAGTCTTTTCAAAAGAGTTTACTAACTGGCGTTGCGCGGTTGCGTGTAATTGAGAAACATACTCTTATAAAAATAATCACAAAAACACTTAAACTTTCCGAAAGAATGCGAGCATTCGTCAACGTACCTTTTGTGAACTTTTTGTCACTTAGCGAATACGAAGCTTTACGTAATTCTCATACATTTTTTTTCGTTAAAAAAGGAGCCTACTAATGTAATAATCAGTAAGACGGTTCTTCGGTACTTTGTAAGTGTTGCGTCTCAATCGCTTCTGAGGAGCGATTTGTTGAACGGTGTGTGATTTCAGATAGATTTCCACTTTGAGTGCCAAATAAAATGTTTCGTGAAAATGCCAGCCACGTTTTCAAATAAGTAACATAGTGTTCTGTCATCTACCTATGTTCTCTTAAGTACCTCCTGTAAGGATCCAATATATCGAGAGAGTATCTACATACTTAGAATACATCTCAGTCATTTTGTTACAAGAATATTGATAACTTTTCTCGAAAAAGTTGAAGTATTGTAATCTAAATCAAAATGGAGCAGGTTATCGAATCTAGCTGAAAGTTTTTATCGACTGTGTCGCCACCGGTACGAAAATGAGGAAAACTCATGTCTTGATTAAAAGCGATACCTTAAACAACTTAGTTACTTAATTAGCCATTTCCATTAACACTAGGTGACATATAAAAAGTGCCTAAATTAAAGAACCCGGTTGGATTTTCAACGCTGTGTTCAGCGCCGATAGTTGAAAATCCAATTGTGTAATTTTGATTATTTGAGCATCATTTAGGTTTTGCGAAGTAACCCAAACGTTTTAAGTTAATGGTAGTAGAGGTAGTGGTATAGCTAGCCATACTAACAAAACACAGGCTTGAGAAATTGGTAAGCATCTACATCGCATTCCCGTTTACCTACTAGTAGAGTTGGCGAGTACGACCAATTTCCTTAATTCTAGCAAAACGAAGGGAAAGTAATTGATACTAACCATGTTCTTTGTCTCTAGAGAATATTTATAAACGAGAAACACTTTTCCTGAGTGTTTAGGTCTCATAGTACTGACTTATACCTAATTGGAATGCCTGTTTGACAGTCGCTCTTTCTGTTGCTTGCTAATTTAATTTGCTAACATGTTTTCGTCAGGCGTTACTGAGATACTTAATGTATACTGTTGTGACTTATTCATGAGTAAATTTCTTTTTACATTTACAAATATGGCTATGGGCAGGCTCATTTTGAAGGGCTAATTAACATGCCAAATGCTACTTTCCGTCTACGTTACTCTTCGTTTACAAAAATAGAAACGACAAAATGTGTAATGTAAAATCCTTCTGCAAAATATAGTATAGGAAATAACAATTTTCGGGTTCAACTTGCTCCTAAAAGGTATATTACCTCAAACAGAGATATATTTTTGCCATTAACAAGAGTATTTCTTCTATTTGAGACAAATTGGTGGGGCTATGTTATTGAGTCTATCAGGAATTTCTCGGTCGTTTAGTGTAGTTTTTATAACACGAGTCTGGTTTGAGTTCAGTTACTGGCAATAGGCTCGCCTCCTATAACATGAGACTTAGACATAACTGACGGAATGTGGGTGTACTGTAGGTGCAGCTGTGCCCAACCCTTCGAGGAATACAGGCGTGATTTTGCCTTTTTAGTTTTAGGGCTTATTTGCAATTTAAATCTAATAAACTGCAAATTAGGTTTAAAAACATTTATGATACTTAAAATTCTAAAATCGTGCTTACATTTGGTCTTTTAAATACGAAATTATGGGAGTATTCACAACTGTTTATAATATGCTTTAAATTCTCCAAGTAAATAAATAAATACCGAATATTTTCAGTCAGATTGAAGTAGCCAAAGTTTTATCAGAAAGTTTTTAGAAATATCAAAATACTGGTTTTGAATGAACGTAGTTATTCATAACTGTACACCGAAACATTAATAATTCGTATTACCTACGTCAAATGATACTTATTTTTCAACTGAAATCCTTTATTCACAAAACAGAAAAGTATTTTTTATAACAGAGTTTCACAATTTGGCGTGATGAAAATTTCACAATAAATTGGTGAAAAGTATCCGTACCTTCGCAATATTGTACCGACGGGTTTT
Source organism: Hyppa rectilinea (assembly GCA_951799385.1). Lineage (NCBI taxonomy): Eukaryota > Metazoa > Arthropoda > Insecta > Lepidoptera > Noctuidae > Hyppa > Hyppa rectilinea. Next base: position 536,195 of record OX637315.1, on the reverse strand, counting down.
ATCCCCGTTGATTTGTTGCCTTGGTTACGGAAATAATATCCTTATCTGCCACAATGCGGAATAAAATGAAAGAAGGCTTCATGGAATGATGGTATTTATTTTAAAGCTTCGTTCTCTTTGAATTCCGGCTAATACTCGTACCGTAGTGCTTGATCGTGAAAGAGAATAGTTTTACGTGAGCTAACTTATAGAATACTAATTTTAGCCTTCGCCTGCGCGATAGTATCTACATTGCACCCGTGCGAAGCCGGGGCGGGTCGCTAGTAATAATATAATTCAATAATGATTCGAAAGACACGTGGCGCCATCTATTATTATTTATTGTTGTTTTTCTTGGGTACAGTACTCTTTTCGGGATGAAACTCTATGTCCGTTTCTGTACTCAACGTGTTTGCAGTATTTCAGGATAATCGGTTCATTGGTTTTGCAATCCACCATTTTGCAATCCTAAAATATATTTTCCTCAATAACTGCTGCAGATAAACCAACGGGAACTCGAGTCCATACGATGATTGCCGTCATTTAACACATTCGTCACCCATTTATTTGTAATCAATTAAAATAATTGGATTCCAGGTAAATGAATTGCTACAACCGATCCAATCGGACCCAAATATCATTTAATTGATATTCATCTATCAAATATCCAACCAATTATGCTTTGACTTTCATAGGTTAAACTATAATGTTTACCATTAATATTCCATTCTCACAGTGTCACGGTGTCGTGACAGGCAGTCGCTCCATGTAAATACTGGTATACACCTGCATCTGGTTAGACTTAAAACCGACCCCAACATTATTGGGACAAAGCAGGCAGTAGATGTATGTATATGATTCGATTCTCAGATTGCCTGGTTAATGTTCAAATATTGAAACAAAGTTCGACCTGAAAAATTACGTTTGGCGATGCGATATCTACTTTACCCAGGTAACTGTCACAAGGTTTCAAATACCTAAATATGAAAAGTCATTTCTGATCAATCACCTGATGCTCAACGCGTTGTAACCAATATGTTCAGCTGTGAGCACCAGATATTATTGAGCCTTTAATATAAAGGTACGTAAAAGTAATTTTGTAAGCGATAAGGGTGACTAATAAATGTCACATTCGAGTTATTGGGTTCTGTATGTATTTGATGTTTTATCGGGAGGTGGATCTGGGGACGTACAAATTGATATTAATATCTCGTGTTGAGTTTACGATATACTTATAATTGTATGTTTTGTCAGTTTTGGGACCATCAGTACCTTGGCCGGTTTGTCAACGATAAAAAAACTTAGTGAAGTATTTATTAGGTAAAAGTACCGATATTTCAGAATAAGGAGAAATAAGGATTTTTTTGGCTTCGATTAGTATATCCTTTAATATTCTGTAACAACATGGTAGGTTCTTCAATAATACCTAATACGCAAGTCCTGCTGGATATTCCATCCAGCAGGACTTGCATATTAGGTATTAGGCTGAGAAGGCCTCAGTTTTATATTACTAAAGCCTCAGGAATGCTACATGTGCCGTGGTTCATACTGAATATTGTGGGTAAAATAGATCTAACGTTACCATCCTCAGATGTCAGAGTATGTATTGGTTTCTTGTTCTTCTAAGGATTCTTATACTCTATTGCTTGGAGAGGAAGTGAAACTCTATGGTACTGAAAATAGAATTGACTTGTTAGTATAGAATAATATCCCACTGCTTGATTTGTGGTTTTTTATCAGCTTCCACTTGTCCCACAAAATTAAATGCTTCTTCTCACGTTGACAAGAAAAAATCGTTAATTGCCAGTGACTGTAATCGTGGGGATTACGGTTGCTTAATCGTATTGAACAGATCTATATTTGTAATATTGTATTTGCCGAAGTAAAATAATCCTTCCTTGCCAAAAAAATCTTCCACATAAAATAACATCTGTTGATTCAACCGTCGCACAAATTGCCCTCTGACATGACTGTATTACTACGAGAGCGAACATTCAAATACCTCCCGTTTTATTTACGCGTTCATTACAAGTATTACATAATACATTCTTCGAAACGACATACCAAATGTAGTCAAAAGGAAAAGCACAAACTCATCGTGTAATTTATTCGTGTGACGAATCAGAAGGAATGATATCATCCATTGCTCAGGAGCCGAGCGTACGCAACCAGTTCACGAGACCCCTAGAGATCTTTAACTTTGAAAAGAGAGTATCAAGTATGGCAGGTCTTCCCAAACTGGTTCCGGCACCCAGATATTTTTTCACCAACTGTTTGATATGACGTCATCATTTGTCAAGTTTTATTGAAGTTCTTCTTTCTCTTCAGCACTTGTTTAGACTCGTTTTTCACGAAAATATGAAAACAGTAAATCCTACCATTCATTACAAAGCCGTAACTGAGGTTGAATGGGACCCTAATCTATATTTTCCCAATTCAACACAACTTTCTTCGAATCAATACAATCAGTAATGATTGCCGTTTAAAAATGGTTCTTCAGGGAACGGTTATTACATTTTATCTGCGAAATACCAAATTCATGGCAGAAGAACTCCAACGTTAATGTTTCGGAAGTAGCAATCCAAATTACCTACTTGGATTGCTACTTCCGAAAAGTTTTTCCTTATTTATAGTTCTTCGATCGCTGTTCGGAAACACGTTGTAAAAGAATAAGAAGTACAAGTTGTCTAAATAAATAAGGTCACTCAATAAAGAAGTTAGTGAATGACTGAACGAAACATAAAATTCCTAGCGAGTGGAACTCAATCTTTAAATGAGATAAAAACACACGAGCGCCCGGCAGGCGGCGCCAGTACATATAGCATATATGTACAGTGGCTGTTTATAGGCTTCGTACGTTGCGGTTGTAAAACGTCATACTTGCTGAAGTTTTAAACTCTTTGTTTTCTACAAAGTAATGTGAAATAAACCAACCCCCTGGGGTCGTCATAAAACGTGTGAACGTGACGCTTCTTCGCAACTTGTACATATCTATGTGTTCCCTCCCTCACCGGGTGCAGACAGATTTATTTGCGAAGTTCTGCACTTACTGCATGAGCAAACATTAATCGGATGGAGTTTTAATTAAAACAAAATACTGGCTGGTCGAGCAACACCTCACATCTCTCTATAAAGAACTTTGATTACGCTTTTCAATTCTGCTGCAAGCGGGTGCGTCATTTTTGAACTGCGATTCGATTAATTTCAAGTAATGGCGATTCAATGCTGGTTTTAGAACTCCGATTCCTGATTCAGTATGTAGTTCGACTAGTTTGTAAGAAGATAGAAAAGTTAATTAATGTTGAAAGCAAACTTCGTTAGATTGACTAACTTCATAACGATGTGATGTAGTTGCGGTGTTCTTCTTTCGCTCTGTGGTCTATATCGTTAACCATAAGTCAACTCAGGTATTATTGGTATTTGAGTATAATCCAAATAAAACGCTAGTAAAAGAACTCGACTGTTCCCAACCGCAAATATCTTTCCAAAATAGAGCCACCATTCTAAAAACCAATTCTTACCGTTACCCGCACATAATTTTATCAGGGAATGCTTACGGAAAATCGTCTCACTCGCTATTTTCCTTAAAAAATGTCCCCTGTCTCACGAACCCAATTTCGTCTTTGTTACTTGCTCTTTACCGTTGAGCCTCCCTTTGTGCTTACCCCTCTCACATACTTCCATTAACTACATACGATATGGTCACAGTATGCAAAAGAACAGAAGTTCCATTATCTCCAATCGAGGCATTACAACTAACTGCATTTGCATTTCAAACGCAACGACGAATTCTAGTTTGAACTTTTGCCTAAATGCAAGTTCCAGTTTCAAGTTTCACTAGAGAACTTTAGAGCTTTTGCTTCCTTACTCCTGTTAACTGTCTAATTTTCTGCATTTCTTCTTTTTACTACTTTTCTGTCTTGAGCTTGCATTTTACACAAATTGTAGCTTTGTCTTGAAGAGCAATGTCATGTTACGAGAACAAAGAGTTTTAGGTGTAAATCTTGCAAAATTATCGCTGTGTAAGCAACACTGAGCGGGCACCCGACGACAAAGTATCTCCAATGACTGAAGTGTTTAACAGTGCACATTTAATTTTTATTTGCTAGCCAGTATAAAACAAAGATAACGAACAGAAGGTAGACTAAGATATGACGTTAAGTCATTGTAATAATCGCATTACAGATAAATTCTTACTTACAAGCTAGTATACCTTCTGCACGTTTCTTGTCCTGTGATGCGTTGCTCCGTTTAATTCCGTATTGGTAAGAGGGTCCTCAATGTCTGTGTTGCCAGCGTGCGTGTTTCTCCCATGTTTGAGGGTGCTACGGGTGATCAACTTTATGGTCATCGGGGGTTTAAGGACAATGTAGTGCCATCTCTGTAGAGTAGTTAGCGAGGAAAGTGAATGGATACTGTTATCTTTTTTTTCACAGTTTCCTACTTAGTTATGTGGGTAAGCTTTCACAAAATTGTTTCAGTATAGTAAAGTAAACTCGCAAGTTATTTTTTAAATTAACTCGAGGCGAGGAACAAATGTTTTCTTTTAAACAAAAGTACGTATCGTTAATGTTGAGTTTTATATCTCATTGGTTGGGCGTTTTGAACCAGACCAATTCCATTCAAAGTACCTATATAATGCAGATTCAGATAACCATATCCAGATAAAATTTCAATATATGTGGGTTAACAGCATAATATCTGCCAAGATGGCGTACAATAATATCCAGATCAAACATGTCAAAGGCTTGTACCCTCGTGCTCGCAGGTCTCATCTAGCGCAGGTACTCGAAGATTACTTTGAAAGCTGTTATTATGTCACAGTTATTAGGTTGTACACCTTTGATAACTCGAGCGCAATAATGTAGCGAGCTTCAACGTTATATTGTTAGTGTCACCCAGTGGAGCGGGGCCTGGAGAATGTTCACAAGAAGACTGAAGTGGATTGAAGAGTGTATGTAGATTTTTGCTCAAAGACTTTGCTCTTTTACTTTTGGAGTTGAGGAGATTTGTCATTAAAGTAGAACAATAGATTCGTTTATTACAGCATTTTGTCAGAATTAGATGGTACTTCTGAATGTTCAGCAGCCTCATTTTGAAAGTCTGACAACCTGAGTGTTGTAGCGATTTTTTTTTGGATAGAGAAAACACACAGTTTTTGATAACGTCGTTTCGAATAATACAAAAGTGTTTTTCAACAATATAACCTTCATACTTTTGCAAAATAGAAATCTAGGGGTTATAATTAAATGCAATTTCACTGAATTACCCCCGCCCATAACCAAAAACCACGCTTTTTACTTTCCACGGAAATCCATAAGTAAATTATGTATGTAGCCAAAGTTTCGTGGCTCGGTTCTCTAATAACGGCAGAATTATATCGTTCAGCACGCGACACAGACATTATCGTGAACTTGAAATATTTCGCTCTGTCCTGATCCAATTACATTTATTTGCTTGTATTTTTTAACGACTGCCATGCCATGTTTTTTGACAGGCATACGCAGCTCTTGCTGATGTTCAGACGTGTTTAACTTCAAACAACTTTAATCAGTCGCTTGTTCATGTTAGTATACTGGCCAACAAACGGTGACAAGGCAACGATCGTGTGACAGGCATTAATAAAGGTTTTTATGTTCCTAAGCTGTAATTTCAGGCTGCTGAAAATAAGTTTCAATTTTAAACATGATCACTAAAACTTTACACAGCAAGACTTCCTGTATTTCAAGTTACAAAGTACAGTATAGTTAACAGTCTCACAGGGTACCTAAACTAGTCAATATAGAACAGGCGTAGTGATACCTGCATAGTCGATAGGCGTCGGAGAGCGCTAACGAAGTTGCAGCAACAATAAAACGAGCTGCTGTAACCGATAGACGAACAAAAAATATACGTAGGGTTGTCGCTGGCCAGTTTATTGGGTTACACAACGAAATATGGTGTGATCGTGTTGAGTTATGGGTTGTCAAACGCGGAAATGCCGAACTGAAATTACTTGGGATTAGATTGATGACACAGATTCGTCTATGCGCTGCCGATAATTTATTTTAGTTCGTATTTGGCTCAGCGCTTGTAGCTTAGATGAAATGATAAGCTTCTCAAGCAGAACTTGTTTAATTTGTTCACAGATACATTATACTGTATCTAAACTTACTTCGTTAAATTTTCCAATCACTGATAACATTTGTAATCGAAATTACAAGGGCGAAGCAATTTTCCTGAACGGAATGTATTCAAATAACATTACAGCTAACTTTAACACCCATTTGCCTTGAAACCTCCCCTTATATTTCATACCATTTAAGAAGAAAATCTGCCAACTTTCTGAAAGCCTCAAAAAAGAAAGCACAAAGCAATGCCCTCGAAAAATCTGGGTTGTTTAAAACTCGTAAAATATGTGTCACTGTCAACCCTATACAATTGGTAAGTAGGTCAGTCCTGGTACCATCAAACCGACTTTATGTTTACCATTGCCACAGCACGGCCGGTCGCTAAATTTATGTACACTGCCCACTCCGTTCTCGATTATATTGCCGCCTACGCGACCGACGAGCAATGGAAAGCTTACATTTAAATTGTTGTTGGTTTACCCAGTTTTTTTGTAAAGTTGTACGATGTTTACTTAATGTGGACTTGATTAATTTTATGGGGCTCGGTTTCGCGGATTTTGGGTATTATTGCTGTCGGGTAACACCTATTTTTTGTCATTTGTTGATTTTTTGCTATTTGCATAAGAGCGTTAAAGAACTTTGTGTTTCCAGCTACTGGTATCGGACAGTAGCACTTTTCGTCTATGAAAATATTTTACGATAAGTACCTACCTGCAGCAAGTTTTTGAACTACTTAACACTTTATTTACATTCGATCATTATGAGTTGAACTAAAGGACAATCTAAAGGTACAGAGGCCAGCACATCAAGTTACCACAATCTGTCACATTTCTTTGATAGTATTTCAACTTTATTGCAAATACATAAGGTTCATTTTTAATTGAGAAAATTTGACAGTTAGGGATAGCTTGATGTGCTGGCGTCTGTACTTCAATTATCATCTCGACATTCATTCGTTTTTTCTACCTTCTTCATTACTTCTAATTGAAGTCTCAATCCCATTACAGCGACAGTCAATGTCAAAAATATAGGTTAATATTTTACATAGTTTTGACAGATTGAGACTCCAGATATAGAATCAGCGTTCTTATAAATACGGTAACAGCTCTTCTGCTGTCTCTAGGCACCTTCACAATCAAGTTGACACATAAAATGAACCCCAAAAAACCGATTCCCTACATAATGTAAAACATGAGAACCTCCTGATACTGCTTTAAACCTCTTGTCACTAAATATCCTGCAGTAGAACTGAAGTTTATGAGATTATCCTGCGAGCTGCCGAGACATAGCTGTTATGCATTTGATAGCGGAGAATGCTCCGGGGCATCGTCTTATCAACAAGTAATGTTCCACTGTTCTTAGCTACGTAGGTTTAAGTCGAGATGGTAGGGGTGGCTGCATTTTAATCACTCGGTGAAGAACCTCATGTTCTTTGTTCTACATAACCAAGAAATGCAAACAATGTAAAAAGCCTAGTTATTACTCATTAATTTGTAGTCAGTTGGTTCCTATAATTTATAGGAACCAACTGACTATAAATGTAGAACAAAGAACATGAAGTTCTTCACCGAGTGATTAAAATGCAGCCACCCCTACCATCTCGACTTAAACCTACGTAGCTAAGAACAGTGAAACATTACTTGTTCCCTTCGATCTCAATACGGCAAATACTCCAATTTGCCAACTGTTTTCTCAACAGTATAGTGCTTGCTCATACCATTATTCAATCATTGTTTATCGATACCTAATCAAAAAGCACTGTATTTCAACTACACACAACGGTACATTACCTACACAAATTCTAAAATAAAACCTATTCCCTGCTTACAAAACTCTTCGTTTTTAACCCTGAAACGAGATAAACGATAAATTAACATCCTCATAAAATCAGGTCGAACATTACCCGGAGGCGAGCCATCAATTTTATCACTTTAACATTCAAACGATCCATTAGTTCCCTTCTACTGCCAGAGGCTGCGGAAAATTCCTCTGTAAAACATTTTTTGTGTAAAAAAGTAACATTTGGGGATTAGCCCCGTCTCTCTCTCGGTAGCTGAATGTGAAATATGTGTAGTAGACGTAGTGGGGTAGTGCGCCAGCGAACGGGTGGCTGCTGGCCAATAGAATTACACCGTTGGAAATCGACGAGAAATTGGGTTTTATCCAGGTTCGGTTTGATGTTTTAATCCGAGATTAAAGAACGTTAGCTGCTGAATTATGTGCTTGTGTTACAAGGGTTTTATCTAGTATTTTCTGAGGTGAGAAATGTTAGGAGCGGTTTTACGACATGTAAGCATTTTTTAGGGTCTTTGATTTCAAGTTGGCAGCCCAAGCAGAACAACTGAAGAAAAATTCAGAGACTGAGAAACCGACATAGCAAAATTCTTGTTATTTATTACTAACTAACTAACAGAAAAACTGATCCTACTGTGACTTGTAACGTAAATTACTTTTTGTTCATATTTTCAGCCTTCTAAAATACGATCAAGTTACAAATACTCGAGAAGTTTACTATAGCGCAACACTTATACCAACATTATTTAGGGAATGCGCGCCCAAACTTCGGCAATCTTTACCTAAGGCGGCAGTCGCCCAAGCACAGCTGAAGCCTAACTTACAGCCTTCAACCCCGTAGTTCACACATAATACACACATAAAAAGTGTCTAGGGATCAACATATATTTTTGCAATAACTTTTCTCTTGATTGATATTAATTTAAATTTTCTTTAAGGATTCATCAAATAAAGTGTTTTCGTTTGTCACAGTAACGATAAACCAAGTCACCTTTGCATTAATAAAGAAATTTGCCATTTTCCTAATAAAGGGATTTTTGACATTTGAACCACTAACATTAAAGTTCGAAAAAAAGACTGAAATAACAGTTTTCTTTAAAATTTTATTGGGTAACTTAAACAATTAATAATCCGTGTTTCTACCGCGAACACTAACAACACAGGAACATCGGTTTGGCATACTCAAAATGAGTTCATCCAAATCACGCTGTGGAATGGCCGCCCATGTTCGTTGCAACAACAAAAAAAGGTCTTCTTGCAACTGGATACCCTCCATATTCGGCAGAGCTCTTCTCTGTAGCATATCCCATGCATGCTCAATCGGGTTCAAGTCTGGCGACTGAGCAGGCCAGGGCAGGACATTGATGTTAGCTGCGGCGAGAGTCTGTCTTACAACTCTTGCGGTGTGCGGTCGTGCATTATCATGCATTAACTGAAATAAGGGACCGATTTGCACTTGTAGAGGAACGATGACGTCAGATACAATCGTCTCAGCATAAATTTGAGCGTTGAGGTTGCCTCTGATCCAAATCAACTCAGTTCTTCCGCCGATCCAAATACCCGCCCATACCATGATGGTTCCACCACTATAAGGATGGACTTCCTGGCAGGATTTTAATCGCTGTTGGCGTCCAGGGGTTCTCCAGTGTCGTATACGTCTTGTATCCGGTCTCATACCAAAACGAGACTCATCAGAAAAGCACACGAAACGCCATTGTTCTTCTGCCCAATTTCTGTGTTCAAGAGCCCATTGATATCGAATCCTACGATTGTGCATTGCTATAGGTGGTACCCGTACCGGTCTTCGGGAATGAAGGTTCACTTCATGCAAGCGGTTTCTGACTGTTTGGTCGCTAATTAAGTTCCCTGAAGAGTGATGAAGCCTCACGGCTAACATCATGGCGGTTATTGTTGGAGCTCTTCGAGTTAAGATTTGAATGTATCGGTCTTGTCTCCGTGTGGTGCAGCGATACCGTCCTTCATGGCGCTCAGCCACGGTACCAGTGCTTCGGTAACGTGTCCAAAGTCGACTGATAACACCTTTTTTTGTTGTTGCAACGAACATGGGCGGCCATTCCACAGCGTGATTTGGATGAACTCATTTTGAGTATGCCAAACCGATGTTCTTGTGTTGTTAGTGTTCGCGGTAGAAACACGGATTATTAATTGTTTAAGTTACCCAATAAAATTTTAAAGAAAACTGTTATTTCAGTCTTTTTTTCGAACTTTAATGTTAGTGGTTCAAATGTCAAAAATCCCTTTATTAGGAAAATGGCAAATTTCTTTATTAATGCAAAGGTGACTTGGTTTATCGTTACTGTGACAAACGAAAACACTTTATTTGATGAATCCTTAAAGAAAATTTAAATTAATATCAATCAAGAGAAAAGTTATTGCAAAAATATATGTTGATCCCTAGACACTTTTGATGTGTGTACTTGGATCGACTTAGTGATCAATTACCAACCGTATCATGTTATTTCATAACTTTCGGCAGCCATTCATCGGCGCTAATAGGCTTTGGAAGTCGAAGCCGGTTAAACTTCGGCTTTGGTTCTTATTGTGATACTAATGTTTTATAATATTTTTGGGTGTAGAAGTTATTGATATGACTAATGAAACATAATAGCCTAATAGGTTCTTTTGAAGAAATGTTAAAGGTATGTTGACGTCATCGTTTATGTTTACTTATGATGACAATTCTATAATTCCACCTTCACACAACCAGTTTTGACATTCTTGTATTCATTTAAAGTTATCTTAATTGACATATCATTTGATTTCGTTTTTTGACATACTGGAACTATTTATCTGATTTATTACTTACTTTGACATCACTGTATTTTTTATTGAAATTTCTTAATATGTTAATAAATTACTGGAATTATTTAATGATTTTATACTTACTTTGACATCACTGTATTTTTTATAAAAAATTATTAATATGATAGAAATACGCATTCATATTTGTACGCCTAATGGCAAAACATAGAGAACCTTTTAAAATGTTTTAACATCTCACACACTGTGTAATTGTACCTATGTTTACAATAAAGATTCAGATTCTGATTCCTAATTATGTGTTTGTATTGGAACAAGATTTTTGTCTGGATTCCACCAATGTTCACTCATAAAAATGTCCTGTAAAAATCTCGCTTAAAGTCGGACATAAAGTTAAAAATTTTAGTATGCTAGAATTCCTTTAAAAGTTTTTCCCTATGAGTTTTTTTATCAATTCCGATTACACCCAACATCGACAACTCGGTTCTACCTCAGGGGCTCTTAGAGCCCTTCATCAATAGAAAGGTAAATGATTTTAAAGTCACTCCTGTGGTCCCGTATTTCACCAAACTTGAAACGTAACTTGAGGCTCGGGCTTATCGTATATCCCGCAGGTATTACTGCTCCCGCGCGAAACGTACGGGAAAACGTTCCAATATGTGCTTAAAACGAGGTAGGACCGAAAATGTTTCTTATCAAGATATTTTGTGCAGTAAATATATGTTGATATACATAGTAGATAGAGGGTCCTGAAGAAGACTGATAAATCCTATTTTTATATGGTTGACTATTTGAAAATGTTAATTTTTTTTTATTTCATTCCAAAATCCATACAAATTTTACAAACAAAATTAGTTTCAGCACAGCATTTATAAAACCTAAACAAAACTTATGAACTTCATTACGTCGGCAACCCAATAACAGCGTATTTTAGTAAAAGTTTCCACAAACTTTTTCTTTTACCTGTCTTTATAAATCTTGGTTCTGCTAAAGTTTGTTTGCCTATTTTTACATTTTACTTGGTCGGGTTCGCAGCATCTTGGATATCCTTTTAAAGAGCGCTTCTCTCCTATAAAGTTGCAGTATAAAGTACTCGACTAGATTTTCTTTAAGCACTAAGTGGCTTAAGAGACGTGTTTACTGAATCAACTTAACCCTAGTCTTGTTAACAGGTCATAAAGACTTGTAACTCAGTTAGTGCTGGAGAAAAAGTCATTAACCCTTAGTGCTCAGCCCTCGGTCGCAAACGGGTTAATTGACCGTTACTGTCCTGCACTAGAGGGTTAGGTATCAAGGGGCTGTTCTAGTGTTTAGGTCTTAACTTAAGATCTGAGGCTTATAGGGATTTGTTGAGGGACTGAATCTGAATACAAATGGGCATGTGGAACTGTTTTGGAGAAGTTGGGAGTGGGTTTAGATGGACGCAGTCTGTTGCGATATAGAGAACCGTTGTGACGTGTACTGAATTTTGTTTGAAGGTAAAAATAAAAGGAAACATTTAATTCTTGTAAAAATATTCAATCATAGAAATTGAGATTAGAAAATCGTAAATTTTTGTTGATACATTTAAATAACATTACATTTTTTTAAATAATGAACTAAAGATATGGAGTACTTTTTAATGGGACCTGATATAGAGCACCAGTTAGAAATGCTCCAGATTAGGTTCCTTTAAAGGAATTAAAAGTTGCTTTGAAAGAACAGTGTTCAGTGAATTTCCTTTGGGAGTGGAGTTAACAAAGTGAAGTAAAACAAGGGAGTTTGTTACTCGAGGCGCCGTTTTTTACTTTATTTATAAATACGATGTATGTATTCTCGTTTGTGTTTTTTTAACGTAACATGGCACGGTATTTAAATATATTTATGCAGATGTCGCTGGAATCTAGTGTTTTCTTAATAAAGGATATGTTTCTAAAAGGATCTATTAGTGAGTGTTTACCATATGTCCCTATTAGCCGTATCATCTTTTATAACATCCAGCCATTTCTTGGTTAAGTGGGATTGTCCGAAAGGGTTACCGCTATCCCGGAACATAAAGGGCTAAGGAAGGAACATGGATGGGTTTTAGTCAGTAAGAGTCTGACACTCCCTTCCTCTCCACCCGGAGCGGGAGGAGTCATTAGATGAATTCACAACCTCAAAAAAAACTCTTCTCCTCAATGCCCCTGGCCACAAGCCAGCCCTATTCACGGCCAAAACTTTTTTTACAGCCAAACATCACACGCAACAACTTGATTATCTTTCCTACGTGTACAGCGTACCAGTTAACGTTAGCAGTTAGGCATAAACCCAGTCCCATTCAACCCCTGTATCAGTGACAGCGGGATCTATTTCTGCGGTAAGTGAGTTAGTTCGAGCCATTGAATACGAGCGCTGAATAAGGGCGGCGCCACACCAGCGCGCCCCGCGCACCCGCGCACAAGCATCTCGCGGTGAGGGCTGATGATGCATTGAACGGCTGAGTTCCGACGGTATTGTAAACGTGTTGAAATTGGATGAAGTGTGGGGTGGATGGGTGTGATTATAACGAGAGCTAATAGAAATACTGAAAGATAAATGTATAAGTCATTGACTGCCACGCAGCAAACACAATAGAAAAACTATTGTTTGTCGGACACACGGTGACCGCGTTGGCGTTCAACGTGTTAATCTATTCCAAAAGTATCTCATGAAAATGTAAACAAATGGATCTTTAAAGGTATCTGTAGTAAGTAGTGCGTACCTAATACATATTTACTACGCAGGGTAGTAGATATGTAGTGCTATTTGCAAATTGAGTACTTTGATTTTATTGATTAAATTTTTATTTACAGTCACCTTACTCGTAAAACACCAAATTTCGGTCGATTAGTATAGGTTGTTAGTGAGTACCTAACACTTGAAAGACTGTGTGATAATTGAACCAGTGATTTAGAGCTAGGTGTCGATGACAGTCTGTTTTATTGAGTTATATTTGTTCATATTCGGTTGTCGTAATGTAGAAACAGAACGTCTCAACTTATAACTTAGTACGTCTATTGGTAATGTCAGCATTCGAAATAATAATTTAAACTACACGATACTTTACAAAACGTTATAAACTTAAAAAAAAATAATTAAATATTAAACACAATTTTAAATGCCAAACAAAATTAAAAATATGTCCTGTCCACTTTGCAACGCCACTAACATGCCAAAGTGAATTAATGAGTGCAGTGAAAGAGCTCGTAAACCGGAGGTCCGGCTCCCGGCAGCCGGCCACCGCCCGGACTCGGGATACTCTCCGGGCTGTTATGGGACTCCGTAAAGGGAACTGTATAACTATTTTATCTGGCCATTAAAGTGTTTGAGCAGGTTTTAGAAGCCTTCCGGCTACTATTGTTATTATGTTTGGCTGTCGTCTCTGTGGGTCGTGTTTTTCTGTACAGACCCTGTCGGGTGTTTTACCATAAAGTTTTAAAGTTAGTTGTTTTGGTTAAGCTTTCCCTGCATCTATCTACAGTTAAAAGATAGGGAAACTCATAATTAAATGCACCCAAAGACGTCCAATGGCCGAAAATATGCGAAAAAGTGTCTTCACCAATTCCTAATGAAACTAGAGAAATATATCCCCTTTATAAGAATACTCGCATGTATAGAAACTCTTTACAAGTTCAAGAGCACGTGTGCGTCATAAACGTAGTAAGTGGTCAATTTGTGTGACGTCATCACAATCAAGGGGTCAGCGCAGTTGAACTCGACCCACACTCGTTTCTGTGAAGATAACCATTCTATTAACAATTCACGATTGGTGTCAAGGAATGTAAACTGTTTTGTGTGGTTTTTTAGAAACTACTTAGAAATATTCTGTCACGATTAGGTTCCATTCAAGTTATGGATCGCCATGCTTGCTCACGTGTTTGGGAATTAGACCATTGCATTTTAAATTACCGAAAACCTGAGTTTTGTTTTTCAGTGGTAGATTTGAACAAATGCCATATTCGACCTAGAATAATCAGCTAGGTAGTTTTATAATCTGAATCAGACGTAGCCTTTATAATTAGCACAGAAGTAATTTACGTCGGCTACAGAACGCATTGCGGTTGCACGCTAAACTAGACAATTGCTTCTTCGCCGCAATGCGTCCTTGCAAGCTAAAGCTGTCTGTTATATTTCAAATGCCTTGTTTCTTCCTCCATGCTGAACTTTCGTGGTTTCCTTCAAACTCAGTTTGTTAGCAAAAATGTCAACGTCAACATCCAATCGTCTGACGGTTGTGGAATGTTCAAGTGACGTGAATCTCGACTGTAATTCTTGAATATTTATATGTAGGTAGATGAACGTCTCTGCCGGGAGCATGGCCATTTAATTTGTATATGAGTTGATAGTATCAACTCATCTACTTACTTCGTACTTGTATTTTTTTTTGAAGGAAAGGTAAATCATCTAATGACTTCTCCCGCTCTGGGTGGAGCGGAAGGGAGTGTCAGACTCTTACTGACTAAAACCCATCCATGTTCCTTCCGTAGCCCTTAATGTTGCAGGGTAGTGGTAACCCTTTCGGACAATCCCGCCTCGTACTTGTATACAAGGAGGAAAAGTAGTTCTTACAAGCTTAAAATATGGGTCGTATTTCCACACTTTAATGTCTAAAACTTGGAACACCACTCTCCGCATCCATTTATTACCTCCAGCAAACTATACATATTTTCCTGAGTGTGGCTACACTAAAAAACGAAAAGCGCATTAGTTTATTTTACTTCGCAAACCCTAGTGTTTTGGCACCGAGTTTAAGGCAATTCTCTCCGCAATATCTCAAGTTTTTATCAAAACTTGAGCTTCGTGCTGTGGCTGACTGCAGCCGTTTAGTTAGACTGTGGTCGTCTGCAAAGTTGGATCAGAAAAAACTTGATTGTTTTTCTTCTTGTCCGCAATTTCTTTTTATTTGAAAACAATGGTCGCTCGGAAGTTTTGTTCTGAAGATGTTCGCCGCATTTTTAAGAAGCTGCTGTGGTTCAGTTTTATGTTAAAGTTATTAAAATAGGGTTGTTTTAAGCTACACGGCTGTTGGCGATGGTGGCGTTCAATGTTTAGGTAGCTGGGGGCTTGTGCGCGGTTTGATTCCTGTAGACTGCTGTGGTTTTTTAATGGTAAACGTTTTCAATGATTAATCTTTAACAATTCAAACTTTGTTTTTAATTCATAAAATTTGTAAAAAAAGATGCTCATGGAATCTGACAAGGTTAATGCTACACTCTGTAGTAACAGAATGAACTATGAGTTGAGCATTTTTGCTCAGATTCTCGGTATGAAACTCAGTCTGAGTTTAGTATTACATCAATTGAGAACATCAACATCAGTTACCATTAAATTACTTCCCCTTTCAAATAATTTAATTTCGTCCCACTTTAAAACAGAAACAGTCGTAAACATGCAATAACTTCGGGTCCCATCTATCTCATGATTTACGAAGCGCTTCGAAGCACGAAATATTAATTAGCAGATCCGAGGCAGCCCCGCCGGAGTTCCGATGTAATTACTTCGCTTTTGAACGTAATTCCGGATCAAATAGGATTAAAAATTATGTTCGCATTGGAATTATGGTAGAAAATCTGTAGGTCATTACCTACGCATGAATGTATAGGCTACCTTTGTGATATGTTGGGGGCCCATTTTGCAATTGACAGCCGAACAAGAGGTTGAATGTCACTACACTTCATCGGTGATTTAAGTCTCAAAAATGGTACTGCAGCGTAAGCCTATCTTACAAATAAAACTACACCACTAATGAAACTACACCGTTTCAATTATAGTCACAAATAATTGGAAACTAATACGATCGAACCGCATCCATTCGATGCAGGGATTTATTAACATGAAATCAAGCAAGATAGCCCGGGGTTGAAACAGAGTTGCTTCATCCCCCCTGCCTCCCGCCCGTTGGGGGGGTATGTACGATATCAAATGTAAATTGGGCCAATATTCTGAGTTAAATACGCTGATATGTAATGTGCAATGGCGGCTTTGGATACGTGTTTTCATGTAGATGTGGCTCAACTTTATTAATTCCAAAAAGTTTGTGAGGTCTTGTGGTAATGTAATTTGGATTCTGAACTATTTATCTCTTATAAAATATGTGAGCAGCAAGAGAATTAAATACAATTTTGTTGAAAATAAACTAACTAACTTGTTCATTTTATGAACTTCAGATAAATTCATAAAATAGATTCATTCCATTCTTTAGATAAACACAAAACTAAAGATCTAATCGAACTAAAAGCAAATACAGTTAAGTTAAAGTTGCCATATAAAAATATAAATGATGACTTTAAAACAAAAGTAATGCACCACTGCGCTGGATACGGCAACTGCAGCTAATGAAAAACCCATTTGCGAGTGCACTTCACGATAATATATGGATCATAGTCGCTAGTTTATGGTAAAGGAAATACATTTAGCAAGCGTTGTTTGTAGAGTGGAGCTTCTTGCATAATTCGTTGATTGATAAAATGTTTTATTTTGGTAGATATAAACACCAATAGTTTCGGATAATTATATTGTTACAAGCTCTTGCTTTTTCATACGAAGAGTAAATATCCATACTGCTATACGTAGATAATATGTTAGTTTTAAACCCAGCCAGAGTTTCTTATGCTCGTTTTTTGTCAAATTGAAACTTTTGTATTATGAAAAACGTTATTATGACAGTAATTTCTGGTGAAGGACAACATTTCATTTTTTTTTAAATTCAATCAACTCAATTTCCATATATACAGCCCTTTTTGCAATTAATCCAAAGGGTGAAAATTGAATTAGAATCCGTGTGATAAAAATATAACGAACATAGAAAGGGGCCCTTATTGTTATGTGGCTATTCATGAATGTGAGCTCAGTAATTGTGTTTTATTTATAGGCGCCTTCTATGTATATAGTTCCATGTATATGTTCCATGTATATGTTATAAACATAAAGCTTAATTATCTATATATATAAAAGAAAGACGGGTTTGTTCCCTTCGTTATAACTCGAGATCTGCTGGACCAATTTTCATGGTTTTTGTTTCGTTGGATTTGTCTCCGCCCTGAATAGCAGAATACATTTTTTTTATTTATTTTTTATTTTTAGGTAGGGTAGGTAGTTAGGTAGGGTAGGTAGGTAGGTAGGTAGGTAGGTAGGGTAGGTAGGTAGGGTAGGGTAGGTAGGTAGGTAGGGTAGGTAGGGTGGGTAGGTAGGGTAGGTAGGTAGGGTAGGTAGGTAGGGTAGGTAGGTAGGGTAGGTAGGTAGGGTAGGTAGGGTGGGTAGGTAGGGTAGCTAGGGTAGGTAGGGTAGCTAGGGTAGGTAGGGTAGGTAGCTAGGTAGGTAGGGTAGGTAGGCAGGTAGGTACCTATCTAGGTAGGGTAGGTATCACAGTTAAGACAGGACAACGTCTGTCGGGTCAGCTAGTTTATAATATTTTGAGCTGAAATTGTACCCGCTGGAAGTGTTAAATCACAATAATTGCAAGTACACGCGCTATTTCGATTTAATGAGTTTTTCATTACTAACAGATGAAGGATTTGATTCTAAAAGCCTTCGCGGTTATACGCCCTCCAAACACAATGCCACATGCAGTAGTGCTTGTAACATGAACAGTAAGCGCATACTCGACCCCATCCCCCCTTCTACTTAAACTCAACTTAATCCCCTTCTGGACGCAAGTTCGTTCGTCATTCACCTTTATTTATTTCTGGCCCATTTTCTTAGTGGCCGGGGTTATACCATACTTCTCGTAAAGAGATTATGTTGTGAGTGGAAATAGGGTACCGGGCTTAACATACGCCTTCATGTCAAATGCAGGCGGAAATGACAGATTTTCATGACGACTGTTATAATATGATGGACCGCTTTCCTAAGAAACCAAAGCTTTAAACTGTAGAACCTCCAAGTTATCGAGGACTTAGATCTTGGCGGTAAAGTGCAGCGATGGCGGTTTCGAAACTTTGAACCGTGGCTTAGTTACTTCAAGTATTTTATTACTAGACTGAATTAAGAGCATAATCTAAAACAATCTTGCTCTACTAAATAATGTTATCTCCCGCTCATACCTTAACATAACCCATGCGAACATAAGCTCAGGTATTTTGAAACTACGTAAAGAATTCTGGTTGGTGAAGCGAGCACGAACTAGTGCCGCTCAAAATGCCCGCGCTCTAAACTTGGGTATAATATCAACTAGTCCACCTTGTCGGATGTGGAAACATACGGGGCTGGGACGGATCCGCGATAGTTACAGGAGAGTAAAGAGCAAAAATATACCCAGATAATCTATTTTATGCGCACCACAAGACTATTGTCAATAGTTTCTTTATGAGGACGTAAAAATGGCAGCTCTACTAGGGTAGAGGCGCGTCACGCTTAGCGACAAACACATCTTAGTGCAAATTATGGCAATAAAATCGGAGCTTTTCAGGCTACATATAATTATGTACGTACATGACATTTAAAAGACAGTATATCTGCAGAAGTCGCTGTCCAAACTACGTGCGTTACCGCTCAATGTACAATTCCCAATGTTTCCATATAAAGGTGGAGTTTTTAACGAGCGCATCAAAAATTAACGCGAGCTCAGCGCAACAGAATAACTTACAGCATCTGTGGATTACTCGCTACACAACTGGAAGAATGCTAAGCTGAAAGTTACACAAACGAAAGCCGAGTTTGTGAAAAAGTACTTTGGGAACTGTTTATATTATTAGTGTAGCTATTTTCATAAGTTTTTGAGATTGGTTTTTTTCTATTAAGTGCAACTGAAAGTTAAAACACTAATAACTAGCGGATTAGGACTAGGTACACCAACATTTTTTAATTTTGAAAATAAATCTAAAACAGCTGGCTAATAACAAAATGACAAATAACAAAAATAAAACAAAATGGCGAGCTCTCCAAATGCAAAGACGCGGAGCGAGTTTACAAAACGACGTAAAGTTTTGAAATTCAAAATCCTTCTTGAAATTGGAACTCTGCGGAATGTTTATCGTCACTCGACACGATCCGATACGTTTGGAGGTAATCTGCAATCGTTCCAACGAATTTTCTGGAAAGTTTGAGAAATTGCCAGATTCGTGGCAGGTAGCGGACTGGCATCAATTGGCTGCAGCTTCACCTTGCTGTCAGGTAATGCGCTATTTGTTTGCCAGTTGACAGTGATAAATCTTCCAGACCGAATGGATCTTTTCCTAGAAAATTTTAAATTTATTCCTGAAGCGAACATTTTAAATGGAACATTTCAATTACTAGAAGCTATTTGCTTAGTCCCACTCGAAAGGCCAACTAAGAGGATTCTGTCTTCGAAGTAATAAAATCTAGTCGATCGGGTCTGAGATGAATTGCTTTGTAAAGGGAGCCTAGGGACTGATACTGTAACAGATAGTGTTTGTACAAATTGTGTAGTTTGTGCTAGAAACATAGACTAAGAATAGTTTGCTAACGATACTAATAAATCATGGGCCAACTGTTACCACTACAATAATAAAACTATTTTTAATCGCGACACGCTATTGTTTTTTTACTTTACTTTGCACAAGCTTATAATGTTAGATTCTTTTATTTTTAAACTTTGAAATAGGAAGTTTATTAGCATTGAATAAATTATTTTAACGAGTTTTTGCAGACGATGATATTAATTATTGAAAACGAGAAATAAATTGCCATAGCTCACGTAGCTAGAATATACACTATATTATTGAAACATTGAAAATATAGTTTTTATATAGCTTCGTAAATAACTTAGTAACAACAGTAACACTAGGTGGCTCTACCATCCTAACATCATTCGTTTACTTTTAGCTCAACCCTAAAAAGCTCGAATTTATTCCATCAGTGCCAGACGTTAATCTGGCAGCCGGATTTAATAACAAGCATTGTGCTGATAGGTTCTGGCACCAGCTGCCAACTGTGTCATGTGCCATGTGGGGGCCAGTCCCGCGGGACATGGATATCGATACTCGTTCAAGTTTGAAACAGATGTAAGGTGGAATATGGTGTTGAGTCAGTTTCAGTGAGACTTGATGTAAGTTATTTGAAAGTTGAGCTGCGAATGTGGTTTTACACATAACGTTACGCCTTAATTCGCCGAAGGGTTGGGCAGAAGTGTACCTAAAGTACTCCCACATGTTACCAGTTATGTTTAAAACCCGTGTAATAAGGGGCGAGCCCATCGCCATCAAACTCCGGGTTGGTACTGAGAAATTTCAGGTGAAAAATTCCAAAATCACTGCCCGACCTGGGCCCTAGCAGGGTCTCAGGCTCAGCAATAGCGCTCGTGACCACTACACTGACGTGGAAGTCGTCTGAGACCCGCGATTCCTATCCGCGGCTACTCTGAGGAAAAGCGAAACAGACTCAGAGGTCGCAGTCTCCGTTCTAGTTTAGACATAATCTTGGTCAGATCACTGACATACCGAAGTAAGTAGCCATATTTTATGAGTAACTATCTAATAATTTCTTTCTTTTGTTTTAGGTAAGAACATACCAGTCCAAGTCTATGGAAGAAAGATAGCAACAAACTACAGTTAAGTTTATAAAATAAAAAAGGCTAAAAGAACACTTACATCAAACAACTTTGTTCCACTACCATTATAATGCAGGAGCCCTGAAGTACCATAACTGAAAGCTTGCAATATTCAAAGCAACTGGCAATATTGGCATAATCAAAAGCAATTTCCGCAACAGTAGTGGAAATAATACCGTTTGATTTGTTTTTAATTCTGACAGTAATGGCGACGCGGCGGGAATAGGGTTGACTCCATCACAAACATGTATAATTTGAGGAAATCAACACAAAGTATTGTGAAGAAAATTACTTCTGGTTCTATCTGATACTATTCTAATTTCGTCTACAAAACATAACTTTTTAGACGTGATGTGTACGGCTATTCTCTTTAAATTGTAATGCAGAGAATTTTTAACACATCTAATTTTGCAAACAAAATGCTTACATTATTTACCTCTGTACCCGAAAATAAACGCAGCTAATACAAACAAACTTTGCAAACGAGTCCCTAACTTCTATAGCCACTGAATAACAAATAAACAGATAATTTATTCGTGCTTTTATATGCACTTAAAAGTCGAAGTAAGACAACCCTAATGTATATTGAAATGGGTAGTAAGGGGTAGGTCGGGGCGAGTCGCGACCGCTGTTAATGAAAACCTTTTAACTTGATAATTTACACTATGATTCGTCTTACTATGAAGATCAAATGTATGATGAGTTGAGGATCATCTTCAAAAAGTTTTGGTTAAGTTAGAGAGTATAATTATCTTAATTTTTTTCTAGATGTTCTGGTTACAAACTTTTCTTGAAATACGAGTAACCTGCAATCGGATTAAAGTTGTGAATAATAACATCTTGTCTAAATTATGGAATTATGTCAATGAGGGTTGTCAAACTTGTGGTGGGAATTATTTACTTACCACTAGACCACATACGGGACCACACAGTGAGGCAATCAATGTCAGAAATAACAGAAACTAATCGGAAGTATACGTCCAAAAACTATATTTCCGGCAGTCCCTTTTCATTAAATCATATAAAACCAGCCACACAAACCAAAATACATTGTTTTATCAAACGAACAATACTGCCGTGTCGAATGTAACTGAGGCGTGTTTCAGACGAACATACTTCCATTACACACGTGGATACATTATTCGACAGGGGCGGTTCGGTTCATGTTAGTAGTACCATTTCCCTTTGATGTCACCGGTGTATGCATGTGCAGTATATACAGTTATGTACCTGTGTCTGCTAATGAAATGTGTCGCTGTTAATGGACAGGACAGCCGAAGGGGTTGATCGGATTTCGTTTTGTGAGAGGCTTTTTGTAATGCGATTTCGGGCTATTTTTAATACTGTATTTTTTTTAACACAGACATTGACGTGCCATTTTGTTTTGAGAGGACTGCCGTTTGCATTAGTTCAATAACCCTGGATACTAGCTAAAACAGAAAAATGATAAAAGTGCTAGAAAAGAACTGTTTGTTTTACGTACATTCAAAAAGAAATCTGTTTTTAAAATCTCCGAAACCGTATTTATTCGTAGGTACTCAAAAAATAAAATAAAGCTCCCATATTTCAGCGAGCTCTCTAAAATATTTCCACGAACGAACGCACCGACGGATGCTCATATTATTTCACAAGCAAAATTACTCCAGTCAAATTCTCGTTAGACAGACGAACCGAAATCCTTTGTGGGTTGTGTACCGTGTGCTGGGCTCACATGAAACATGTACCAAAGCTTCGCTCGCTGTTTCAGCGGCCATATTGTTTCCCCTGTCAAATTGCATTGCACGCCAACGACATAAAGACGATATATGGTAGCCACTGACCAAAAGCAATAACATTGAATTTGCCTATGAATTAAACGCGATATCTGCGTGTCATTTATTAAATACGCACATAATAGGATACACATACTATCACACTCATTTTACATCCTATACGTGTTTTTAAACTTTTAAATATTCTATATATTATATGTATTAATATAAGCGAAAACTGAGATGGATTTCGAATTTTTACAAACTTCAAACGACGTCCTTTTTTACTCGTCAAAATTTATCTTGTCATTGAATTGCTAGTGATTGACATAAAAATTATCAATGATTTGTACAAGGAGTATTTAAATTCTTTATTGAATAAACACCAGATTAATGTTTTTATAGTTTTTATGATAATGAGAGTTACTCAATATAAAAAATACTGATGAAACACTTCATCAATTTTTTTTTAATAAAGCCCGAAAACAGTAGATTTCGCACCAGTAAACCATAGACAATTTCGAGCGGCTATTGTTGTTTACAATTTGGCAAATTTTGAAACTCTGGACAGTAGATTCTTTGTTTCCAAACTGGGAAAAGAAGATTACGTTGTCATTGAGTCGCTAATACCTAATACTAATAAAATGGATGCCTCCTGCTATTATTTGTTCTTATAATTAAGTTTTCACTCGATTTGTTGAACATTGATTGAGCTCAAGCAGAATGTTTGAGAGTTCCGAATTAAATTATACTTTTTTGCTTGTCTTGCAATCGCTGGCTCACATTTTCACTTTGCTTACTGAAGCGTAATCATTTTCATTACATAAGAATTTCTTTTCAAATATTTGAGTTTATTGTATGTGCCGACGTTATTGTATGTGCCGACGTTATTGTATGTGCCGACGTTATTGTATGTGCCGACGTTATTGTATGTGCCGACGTTATTTTCTCAGTGTTTGAGACTGAAGGTTGATTGGAGAATGTTTCTACGTAGTAAATGCGTACGTTAGTAAATATCTAAATGAAATGTATTTTATCTTTCGGATAAAGATTTAAATTTTAGTGAAATAGATGTAATAATGTTCAAATAATTAAATATTAGTTAATAATATTGCAAACAGCTGGTTTCTCCTGTAATACCATCTTTGGTGTCCTTGCAATACTAAAATTAAGATTTCCACTAAACAATCGACTGATATTCTGTAATTGGCCGAGGTTCTTAAATGTCATAAATTCAACAGGTAAATCAAACAGTCGTGAACCTGTTGATGGTCATTAAGTATTAACGGGGAGTATGCGGCCCCGGCTGTCACTGTTTAGTAGGTACTGTTGGTTCAAGCGGTTGTGAACGGTTGAATGATTGGTGGAAGGGTGGGTGTGTTTAGTTCAGGGAAGTAGCTGTAACTTGGAATACTTCCGCAGTGTAGCGGTCTCCAGATCTGCCCCAGGACTATATGTCACATGGCTAAAGGCATTCTCAATAAAATAAAATAAAATGTCTCAGGCATCACGCCCCATATGGTGCTAGTACAGCATCTTACTTACAAACTATATTAGTAACATGCAGAAAAGGAAAAGAAAAATGACAACTCAGGAATCTTTGTTGCCAACATGCAGCTTGATAAACGACAGCATTATAGGCCCATCCAGCCTCTCTGAAATCACCTTCGAACGCGTTTGCTGCTTCCCCACAGAGGCAACAGAGGAACTTTCTTCCGAATGTTAGCAGCACCATGTTTTCTGCACAACTTAAGTTATTTAAACATATTCCATCTATACGCCATCGGAAGTGAGTGCTGCTGAGCTCAACAAGCAGTTTATTGATATAAATATTAAAAACCCTCGGGGAAGTTAGACCTCCATGCCTAACGCCGCACTTGAGTATACTGGTCAGACAATGCATTTGACCATTTGACGATGTGCTTGTCATACCAAAAAGATAATGTAGATACAAATGCAGTAGGAAGGGGAACACCCGCCTCCAGAAGCTTCTCCCATTAAACATTATGAAAAAAAGGTCGAAGGCCTTAGAAAGCTCCAGAAAAAAAGCATACACAGGTGTTTTCCTGTCAGTATACTATTTGAAAGTATGCTTCAACGCAAGGTTAGCACTTCCAGTTGATAGCCCAGCACGTAAACCAAACTGTGTGTCGTGTAACTGGGTGTACCTACCGAGGTGTGAGGTAATGCCGATGTGAGATAACCTTCCTGGCGAGATCATCATTAACGAGATACATCTGTGTCTTACGAAGTGCGCTGAATTATATATTAGTGTTAGTCTACGGGAACACTACTCTTATCCTCCTATTGAACAAAAATAAAGATATTATAAAAGCTAATGTCAGTGTACAACGTCGACCGCGTCACCCTGTCCCGTACTAGCTCTGACTCAGCGGCTCTCCGCACGTTCGGTCTAGATTTCATCAAACTTTTCTCTTCTACTCTAATTAATTCGCCACAGACTCCGGGACAGTTATATTTTCCCCAGACACGGGATATTAGATCTGGCTGTAATTGCTACAGAATTCCCCTTGATAGGCAAGTGGGACTGCGCTAATATTGCCAGCGAGGTAAATTAGAGGCACTCTGGGGTAAACCTTCATTTAATAAGAGATTTTAGTATTTTTTTGCCTTTTTCTTCGCAAATTCTGATTTAAGTTTCAGACTAAATTGCTAGAGGGAAATTGTAATACTAAAATATTTTAATGTCTGTCGTCTACATTTCGTCGCTATATAAATTTTCCTTTCTATTACCAAAGTTAGCCAAAGCAACTACCTGGCAGATCTCATATAAACTCCGCTAGAGTTTTCTGAAAACATGCGCTAATTAAATACCTTCCTTCACAACATAATTATTTCGAACCTACATCCCGAAACTAATTAAACTAGATGCGGCAAAGTTCCCGAGAGCGCTCACACGCGCCACGCTCTCACGCACCTCTTTGTTCACATTCAAACTTGTTGTTGCACTGCGACGTAGGGAAGCTACGTTCAGTTCCAGCTATTTTAGTTCCACGTTTAAGTTTGTAGAACTTAGTTATTAACTAAGAATCCTTAGTTTATGTTCGAATTCAAGGACTATAGATTCTGGGACAGTGCAAGGAGTACCTGACATACTGTAGTCAGCCACATACCTACTTCAGTACGTAACGATTGTAGATCTGTTCCTTAAACAATTGCACACCTGACATCGTGACTTGCGGTCTGCACGTTACAGGGACTGCTTGTGCCAAATCGAGGCCGAAATTCTGAGTCGACTGTATTTAGATTGCCATCGACACGGTGGTGATTAGAAGAACATAAATATAGTTAAGTTAGCAACGTACCTGAATATCATAACTTACTGATAATTGTTGGGTAGAAAACCATCCCGTCACCAGAACTATTAGATCCGTAGCTAATGGGGCGCTTTAGTTTCAAACTTTGATTGTCAATATTAGCCTAAACTCTCGAACTTCAGACCGCCTCGCCGAACGGCCTCATTCTCACCTAGTGTTCATTAAATTGAGCCCCATTAGAAACTTCGAAGTTTACTAGCATCACAAAGGTGTACTAGGATTTAGTTTGATGACTTTCTGACAAACAGGTTTCATAATACATGCCTATTATATATTTATTATATATACAGGGAACAATGAATTTGCTACTCAATACTCAATATATTTATTGCTTCCACATGTGAACTTAGGTGGTAGGCACAAAAATTAGATCATTGTGGACCCTGTCGGGCACTGCAGAAGTAGGAGAGAGGAAGAAGACTTTTCTTTAATTAATTAATTAAACTCATGTCTGTCTTTTTTTCTCGTACAGTCAACCACAAATTGGTAACACATGCGCTACGTCAATACTACTTAATGGCTCTCTGAATGCCGAATTGTTACCACTAATGTGCGGGTTGGCTGTACATATTTTTGTGGTCCTCGGTTGAGCACTTTGTTGGTGCTGTTTCCTTCCTGGCTAGAAAACCATAAAGGACAGTCTTTTTTAGCGTTGTATCAAATTATGTAAGTGTTCAAAAAGCCACAACTAAACACCTAACTTTGGGTTAAGCATTCAACATTCAACTCCACTTACAATTCCGTTAACAACCCAACTTGCACAAGTAACATCGATTTACATTGAATATTCGACAAGCTTGCAACTAAAACTTGCGGTTTGTTAGCCATAGGTACGAGTGAGAGTATGTAGACTTGCAGTTGGAAGTACAAGTCGTCGTGATTGGCTCGTTCTACGTTTGGTCGGTACTTGCAAGCGCTGGAGTTTAGCTGTTATTACTAATGTGGGCGTTGACAGAGGTGTAGGGTTGTCACACTAGTTGTGACAGACGTCGATAATGTTAGTTAGAACCTAATTCAAGTTGGTCTTTGTTGTTTAACACGTCCACTAATACCCATCTGTAAAGATGTAAAAAGGAATGAAAACCACTTTTTTCACGTTAACAACCGCTCAAAAACCGAAAATTATAAGTCAAAAGATGACAGGGTCCATAAGGCGTCTAAGCAGTAAAGCTGATTTTATTTTTCTGTATGTGAAGTATAATACATACAGAAAAATAAAATCATCTTCCTATTTCAGTTTACCAGCCCTGAGCAGCTACCTACAACACCAATATTCCCAACATTCGCATATGTCATGCGACAAAATTCTTCTGAATTTCACAACTTACTGTTTGAAAGATCGCACAGTTTTCAAAGCAAAGTCGTTGCGCTTGCGCACTAGTTACGTAACATGTAACTTTAAGCAGAACAATAGTATGTAAAGTGTCGTCTGCATGACCTGATAACGCCAAGCTCGCCAACTTTTACCATTGTGTTCTGGGTTTTATCGATAGAGAATCGAGTTGAATTAGTTTTCGATACGAAATTGCTGTGATCTGAGATTGCGTTTCAATTGTTACTTGCTTAAATTGTTTATGTTTTACCTATTTAGAGTAAGCTATATGTTTGAGCCGAGATACAAATGCCATTGAGTACTATATTGGTATAATTGATATAATTTCAATATGTGTCTTGCTAATCCTTAGGTAATCGATTTGCAATCCTCTCAATTCGTCTTTGTTTAATCAAAGCTTAAGGTAAACTACCAACTGAAGGTATTACTGTAATCAACTTGTTCGTGTCCACTATCGACCATGTTCTCATTGAATGGTCACAAACGTTGGTCAAACAATGGTTGTAATTGACAGTCACCATTCGTGGAATACAAATTAATTTATCCATTTATGGTAAGCGGATTAATTTATCAGACGTGGATAATTTCAATAGGCCTCACTCACAGCAACAAATAATTCACCCCAAATTATAGAAAGCTCAATAAAAGTGTCTCGGCCCCATTCTAACAGGACAAAGAATATTCTCGAATTGATCACAGACTGCCATGATATAGGTAGGCGTGGGGGATGAAGCTACTGAATACGTTTCGGCTGTAGATGGGGGCTTTGGTTATTGAGGATGAATGAAGGGGCTTATGGTTAAATGGGGCTCGTTCAGGTACCTAAATAAAGAAATCTTTGCAATTGAGCAAGGAAGTAGGTAGGCAGATAGAAGTTTTTTTCAGTGCACCTGAAGACTCCCGTCGTTTCGTAACTTGAGTCTTTTGATGCATGCGTAGTTACTTATTAAATGTACCCTACATTTTCAAATTCTAATTAACATAAATTCCCACTTAGTTGAGGTTTTGTAGACTTATTTACCTGGTCGAACATTGAAAAACTATTTTTTTACACAACTTTTAACTGTAAGTCAAATCTAGTCGACCTAGAATGTAGTCAACATATCGTAATGTGCATCTAAGTTATGTTCCTATCTAGGTAAATGCTATTAAAAATATATAAGATAGGCAGGTTTATTGCCGCCCTATTTTATAAGTGCGACTATATTTTATTCAGCGATAAAAATAAAGTCATTCAATACGTAATATACGGCCAACCTTTGGTTCTCAAGGGGCAATCGAATCCATTCATAGATACCATGATCTCTGTCTGCCGAAATAAAAGATGTTTTGTAACTGGTGCATGAAATGGAAGGTTTAAATGTATGTGTACTCGTCTGTGGGTGTCACTTCTTCTGAAAGAGGCTTTGACTTTATATCTCGAATGACAGAAGGCAATGATTTAAGGATATTGTGAGAGTCGAGTTGTCTCATTGGATATGTTTCCGATACATTTTTAGATGTGAGCAATGCACAGAAGCTTTCTTAATGATTCAGTCGCTAGTATGTACAGGTATATACTAAGTATTTACAGATAATTAATCGTCTGTAAACTTTATCTTTGCTATTAAAAAGGATTTCTTGGTTTCTTTAATGTTTATTAGCAATAAGAAGTCTTATGTATTTCTTATGAGGAATTGTATATGTAATTCAAACGTATCCGCAATGGTACCGGCGCGTTTAGAGGATTTAACCGACTTACTTTTATTAACCGATAGTAAAAACCTCTCACTAAAGTAATGACGCTACATAAAGAGTTCTCCACATTTCCCCTGCGCCAGTAACTGATCTAGTGAGAACTGACGCACTTGAGGATTAACTTTATCACCACTATCACCCGAGCCTCTCGTTCCTACCTTTCGACCAATATTTCTCCCCGAGACATTTCGCATTGCGGACTTAGCTGATAAGCTAACCTCCTTATTCGCGCCTGATTTTAATATCAGAGGAAACACACGGATACGTCACTGCGACGGGCAAGCGGCGTTCAAACTCAAACCATTTATTTCAAATAAACCAATAACAGCCACTTTTGAATTGTCAAGGGTTGGGCAACTAGCTTCATCTTTCCGACTGACAGATGAAGCTAGCTGTCCAATCCAAAGTAGTAGGTACCTGTGGAGAAGAACAGGCAAGAAACTACACGCACACTCTTTTAAATCAGAATATGGTTACAAAATATGGGTTACATCATTAATGTTGAAATTATACATGTGAGAACGACGCAGAACGTAAAAATCGTCCGTAATAAAAGATTTTAGAAAAGTAATCAAAAAAAATTCAAACATTAAATTAGATTTAAAAAGCTCCGTGGCAGCTGACCATTCTCTACTGCCAGCGCCCGTTCACTAACATGACGCATGGATTATCACCATTCAGCGCAACCATTTGAAGGGAGCTAAATGATCCAACACACGTCACAATAGTAAACTTTAAGTTGACGACAGTCATTTGAGCTTTGATCAAAATACGCGGGAATTTAGTCCTGCTGATAATAGCCGTCAGATATTCAGGGTTCGGTTGGGCTGAACGTGAAAATCCGTGATTTATGTCCTCACCGATGCTATTTATGTCACTTTAGAGGAATATTTCACTCTTATAGATGTGTTATCAGCTTCCACAGAATAGCGATAAATGTAAAGTGAACTTTATGTAAAGTGCGCTTATTTATTTCCAAAGGGTATTTGTGGAATGTGGTGTTTGTCGAATAACTTGTAATATGTAGTCGAATGCGACCAATTTATAGCGTAGTGTGGTCGTTAAAGATAAGCTGGTATTCTAATATCAATATCTTGTTCTAATACCCGGACTAGCGTAGCCACCATTCAACATGATTACCGTTTTAAAACGGCTTAATATAAAGACTGTAAATAACTACATATACTTAGCTGCTACTGTAAGATAAAATCCACGCTAAATAAACAACCAACTCCTCTGCACCTGGCTGTCATTATGAACACCTTTTAAATCAGCCTCGTAAATATACCCTCCAAGCCACTCGAGAGCTATCGCCTTAACTCTCAATCTAACCACACTAAAACTCAGGCACAGTTTAACTGGTCATTAACTAACAATAACTGTATCCGCTGCAATTAATCGCAACTCCTAACGATCCCTATTACCAGGTCTAGGCAGACAAACGAGCCAGGTAGGACCCGCTCCGTCCCGCACCATCCAAGTGCTTAGTTAAGTACCGCTATTAATTTTCCTAGTTTGGAAACATAGGGGCGCGGCGGCGCGCGGCCGTGCTTGTAGTTAATGTATGAAGATAATATTTTAGTATTGTTTAAATAAATAGAGTGATTAGAAGTTGATGAAATTGAGTTATCATGAAGGAGGTGAAGTGTTGATTATAGTTATTCTCGGATTGATAACTTTGTTTCGTTGTAGCCCATTGAATATGGCAGGATAATTTTAGGTTTAGTAAACGATAAACAGTAAACATAGCTATTAATAATAATGACAAGGCGTTAAGTGTATTAGAACAAAACGACTATACAACTAAGCAAACTGCATGTAGCTTAAAATTTTAACATCCCATGAGACAGCACCGTGCCGGCACAAATCTCTTCCCCGTGTATTTCTCCGATGCACTGGAGATGCAATTTATGAACCCCCAGATCCCGTCTGACGTGCCCTTAGCCGGCCATTACTTTTGCCGCGCTGGCTATTATTTCAGCCGCTCGGCCACGACACTGTAGCTCGGCTGGTTATCTTGGCTGGAAGCAGATCAAGTGGTTTTGTAATGCTTTGAGATTTGGCTGCTGTGGTTTTAATGTTCCTGGACCGTTGACCCACATTGTGGAAATTATATTTTGATCAGAGTTATTGATGGTTTTTGTTATGGTTCAAATGAACAAGGCTTTGTCAATAGTCTTAATTGCATCTCGTCACCTGTCTAGCTGTTTTTCTCAACTATTTTCGGTGGCTTCAAGTCTTACCTCATGCAGCAAATATAAAGTATTAATGCCACTTGCGAAAAGAAATGTCACAAGTTTTTTGTGCTTAGAAATTGGGTCAAAAATGTACTTCAAAAGTACTATAATTAACTATAACAAAGGATTCCTATAAATAACTAAAGCCTACCCGCCCTTATACGTTTAAAACTTGCACAAACATTATCTTACGCTAAAGGCTGGCGTATCAACAAGCGCGTATTTCGTTGAGAATGCCCACAACAGCAGCGCGGCGCGGAGGTACAATGTTGTCGCACAATTTGCAGGAACAATGCGCCCGCACCGCCAGGTGACGCGGAAAACAATGCGATTGTGCTTCCGTAGTGAAGGAGTTAAGTCAGGAGCGAGAGCGGTAGCGGGGTATGGACTTGAAAAAATGGCTAAAGATTCTATTAGGGTCTGTCACTTCCCTATTCATAAATTATTTATAGAAATTTGACTAGCTGGTCTAAGCGAATATCAAGTATTTAATTTCATTTCTAACAGCCAACCTTCCAAAGTTTGGACGATGTCGCCCGCAAGTCAAACGAGCGAGTTTATTTATATAGGACTTATACGTAGTCGCTTACAACTTACACCCTATTGTTTTGTGGTGGGCTTTAAGTTTTGTTCCGAGTGTTTTGTACGGTAGAAAATGCAGGCGCGGCTTAATCTGTGACCCAATTACGAAAAATATGTATATACCTACTCGAACTGTTTGCTACTGAATGAGCGTTTTAATTTTAGGCTAATAAGCACAAAATTAAAACAGCATTATTATGCACGTTAAACTTTTAGTTCACAACGAAATTAGCATAATCAGCCTGTGTTGTTCCCGCTGCCAGAGCACAGGGCTCCGCTCTGTGGCAGGGGGCAGGCCGTAATCCACCTCGCGGACTCTGTGCTGCCGGATAGCACATTTAGGTTAGGTTAGTTAGGTTCTAGGACATGCCGATTTCCTCCAAAAATGAGGCAAACCTTTATTTGAGCTTTGTTTCCGAATTTTCAACACATCTTTTATGATTTGACTACTGAGTCTTTCTAGTTATAGGTACCCAAAGTTTTCTTTTCAACTTATCAGCCTTTTAATTTAATAGACCAAGAAGAGATAATCTTGAATATCAAACTTATTTCGAAGCCGTAAAAGGCGTCATCTTATAGTCTGAAACATTTCAAGTTTGACTTGGTAACGCACGTAATGGCGAGACATTCCGGTTAATGTCAGAACATTAGGCGTGAGGACCTTCCACTCGACTGACGCTACTTGAGGGTGCTGCCGTTTGTAACGTAGTTTACTAAGTTCTAAGTAAAAAAAAAAGGTTGGTTTTCAGAAAGACATAGTACTGGCCACATTGACACTTATTTATAAGCTTACATCGGCTTGGTCCTACCCACAGCGTAATTTGTTTGCCTCATCAGCGCATTTTTGTTTTCCATCTCGCGCTTTTGTGGAGAGGCCACATTGATTTTATTGAACCGAGCCGTGCATCTGTCCTGAGGACTTGAGCAATTGATTCTTATTCTCCATTATCGTTCTACAGCCTTCTATCATAACGTGACTAATTTATTCTTTCACCTGTTGTGTTACACTTAAACAAAATTCAACAATTATTTCGTAACAGCACACATACGCACTTTTCACGAGTCCGACGGACAAAAAATGATAATTACGTGAGTGTTGTACGTACAAGGCAATGGCTAATACAAACCTGCTGCTAACAACATTTTTACGTTCTGTATAAACAGCAGTATTCTTTTATACTGCTATGTATTCTCTTTATTCACTATCGGCTTTATATCTGGTTTTGTTTGAGAAAAAACGGGATTAGGCCCAGCCTCTGTTTTGTACCGGATAGCTCGTCGGCGGTACATGACCTAGATACGATTCTTTTGTTTAAAGCTTTGGATGGCGCTTGTTTATACATTAGTTTTATCTACAACAAGCTAGTTGGGATTAAGATAGTAGGTACACACTTTGTGAAAATTAATTTTATTATTTTTGTCCGTGCAAAATTCTAACGGTATCATTTTCGTTTTTTAGATTTAAGCAGAAAACTCACATTAATTCTTCAAACTAAACATTATTAAACATGTACCTACCAATTTTTTCAGAATATTGTGCTTCCGAAAGTAAAATTTATCTAAATAAAAATCTTAAGAAGAAAATCATGGAATATCCCAAATGATTGGGTAGGTATTAGATTAATTAATGCTAAGAAAAATACAGCCTTCATTATGAAGCAAGCCAGTCCCCCTGACACCAAAAGCACTACCGTTACCAACCTCTTTTCCAGGAAAAAAAAATATTCATCACCTTAAAGTTTTTTCATGAAACTCCTCGGATAAAAAAACGCGAGCCCCATCAAAGTATAAAATTGGAACTTAATTAAAGCTCCCAAGTTTTATTAAAAGACTCTTAAGAAAGGCTATCATGAATATTAAATTGTTAGGTAATCTTTAAGAAGGGTATCGTGACTTAAACTAATATTTTAGGTAGATACGCAGGTAGGTAAATGTTCTAGGTAGGTTATTTTATGGGCGGTCAATAACACTAACGAAGTAATTTAGGGTCGTAGGCCTTGAAGTTAGAAGGCTCTGGAGACGAATGAGAGTTTACGATGATGTTGTTTATTACCTTTTGTATTACAGTTGTAGGTTATCTAGACTCAAGGATGCTCACCCTTGAGTCTAGATAACCTACAACTGAAACTTAAGGAAAGTTAAGGATTTGTTATCGGTGCAAAATGGGTTTTGTATAAAAAATATAAACTTGACTACGCATTAATGATAATGGTTTGTATATAAACTCCTTCCGATAAAAGTAGCTTGAGGTTACTTATAGCGTTAGGGATGCTGTAATACACACATGTTCGGGTCGGCACGATCTGTTCGGCATTATTTGGTAAACAACTAAGCCGACTTTCATACGGTTTGTGTCGATCTAACTGACTTTGGCATCTACCCTCACTTAATCATGCTCGAGGTGGCCCAGCACAATTCGAGCGAACTCGGGCGAAATTGAGCGGCATTTTCTCGAACTTACATTTATGTATTGGCTGTGCCGAGTTATGCCTACTCGAACATGTGTGTAGTACACTTACAGACTAGCTCACGGTTCATATCAGGGTTGTTACGGATGCAAAAATTTAGACATCCGCGGATGCAGATGCGGATTATTAGAAGATCACATCCGCGGATGCGGATTTGATGCAGATGCGGATGCGATGCGGATACGGATACGGATTTTATGATTTTAAAAGGATAATTATTAAAACAAAATCCTTTTAAAACGCCAAAATCCACATGCATAGATAACTGAAAAGCAATTTAATTTTAACGTTAATAAGTCCAGATACTGCTTGTAATTGGTGGCGACATTTTACTTAATATTCATATCAAAATATTCATTAAACACGCAAAAAACTATGAAGTAAACAGTAAACACTCTCTGTAACTATAATTTACTGACAATGAGAAAAAACACAACAAACGCAACAAACCTGTAGGATCTTGTTACCAATGTGCGCCTTCCTATTCGTCACTTACCGAATTAAGTTAGCAACTACCAAAACAAACGCGAAGCACGTGCCACTCTGGCTCCGCTCACTTTCTTTACATGTACACACATCAAAAGTGTCTAGGGATCAACATATATTTTTGCAATAACTTTTCTCTTGATTGATATTAATTTAAATTTTCTTTAAGGATTCATCAAATAAAGTGTTTTCGTTTGTCACAGTAACGATAAACCAAGTCACCTTTGCATTAATAAAGAAATTTGCCATTTTCCTAATAAAGGGATTTTTGACATTTGAACCACTAACATTAAAGTTCGAAAAAAAGACTGAAATAACAGTTTTCTTTAAAATTTTATTGGGTAACTTAAACAATTAATAATCCGTGTTTCTACCGCGAACACTAACAACACAAGAACATCGGTTTGGCATACTCAAAATGAGTTCATCCAAATCACGCTGTGGAATGGCCGCCCATGTTCGTTGCAACAACAAAAAAAGGTGTTATCAGTCGACTTTGGACACGTTACCGAAGCACTGGTACCGTGGCTGAGCGCCATGAAGGACGGTATCGCTGCACCACACGGAGACAAGACCGATACATTCAAATCTTAACTCGAAGAGCTCCAACAATAACCGCCATGATGTTAGCCGTGAGGCTTCATCACTCTTCAGGGAACTTAATTAGCGACCAAACAGTCAGAAACCGCTTGCATGAAGTGAACCTTCATTCCCGAAGACCGCTACGGGTACCACCTATAGCAATGCACAATCGTAGGATTCGATATCAATGGGCTCTTGAACACAGAAATTGGGCAGAAGAACAATGGCGTTTCGTGTGCTTTTCTGATGAGTCTCGTTTTGGTATGAGACCGGATACAAGACGTATACGACACTGGAGAACCCCTGGACGCCAACAGCGATTAAAATCCTGCCAGGAAGTCCATCCTTATAGTGGTGGAACCATCATGGTATGGGCGGGTATTTGGATCGGCGGAAGAACTGAGTTGATTTGGATCAGAGGCAACCTCAACGCTCAAATTTATGCTGAGACGATTGTATCTGACGTCATCGTTCCTCTACAAGTGCAAATCGGTCCCTTATTTCAGTTAATGCATGATAATGCACGACCGCACACCGCAAGAGTTGTAAGACAGACTCTCGCCGCAGCTAACATCAATGTCCTGCCCTGGCCTGCTCAGTCGCCAGACTTGAACCCGATTGAGCATGCATGGGATATGCTACAGAGAAGAGCTCTGCCGAATATGGAGGGTATCCAGTTGCAAGAAGACCTTTTTTTGTTGTTGCAACGAACATGGGCGGCCATTCCACAGCGTGATTTGGATGAACTCATTTTGAGTATGCCAAACCGATGTTCTTGTGTTGTTAGTGTTCGCGGTAGAAACACGGATTATTAATTGTTTAAGTTACCCAATAAAATTTTAAAGAAAACTGTTATTTCAGTCTTTTTTTCGAACTTTAATGTTAGTGGTTCAAATGTCAAAAATCCCTTTATTAGGAAAATGGCAAATTTCTTTATTAATGCAAAGGTGACTTGGTTTATCGTTACTGTGACAAACGAAAACACTTTATTTGATGAATCCTTAAAGAAAATTTAAATTAATATCAATCAAGAGAAAAGTTATTGCAAAAATATATGTTGATCCCTAGACACTTTTGATGTGTGTAGTTACTTGTTTGTTGATGTGAACCTGCATCGGTTAAAACTCCGCATTGATTGATGCGGATGTAAATGCGAATGCAGATGTCTGAATTAATGCGAATATTCCGCATTTACGGATGCGGATGCGAATATTCGTAACATCCCTGGTTCATATCTATCCAAACGGTAACTTATAAGAACCGGCCGCGAAAACTTTTCTCTCCGTGATATTAATCCCATTAGCGGCAACAACAGCAGATTATAATAAAGTTGGCCATCTTGCGAGTCCACCCTTCCCTCCATTATGTATATCAACATAATTAGTTCTGTTCCGGATCTGCCGTACTTCCCCAAAGTTTGCGATGTCCTCTCCGCTTTTAATACTGGTAAAACTGCAAGTTATATTAAAATTTTAAATCATTTGTTTCTGGAAAACTTTTTCGGTTAAAAAACTTTTAGTAAGATGGACTGTAAAAATATGACACCGTCAGGTTAATAAACAAATCGAAGAGTAGGCATTTTACTGACCAATAAACATATAAGTATATGAGGCATGTTTACGCACGTATAGTTTATAGTCCAACGCTGCCTCGCATTCATTAATCTTGATACGTTTTAGTGCCGACAGACTAAACTTTCGGGTTCAACACAATACATCACTTCTTATTAATAATTCATGAACTTTAAAGGCATGTATGTTTATGCCTGGTTTATATAGCTGCTGCATAGGTAGACAATGTTTTACATAAATAATAGCACCCTGTAGCTGACCCCACCGCAGGGCAAAGTTCTCATCTCTTTAGCTCACGTCCAAAAAGGCACAACTCTTTACGTTCAATATTAAATAAAATATGGCCACATGTTCATTAAACTGTCCAAAGATATTTCATCATAAACATATTTTATCGTCCGCGTTATTACGAATTTTAAAAGCAGATATAATAGAGAGATGCAAGTTTAAAATGAACCGTGTTACCAACAAGTTTATGTTACTAACTTTATAGTAGTTGGGCTTTTCCAAAATTTCCCAACTTAAGTGCTAACTTCAGGAATGTCTGAAAAACCTATTTGGTGTTAATATAGTTCGTGTCCAATTTAAAACGTCCTAATTTGGTTTTTCTTTGTTTCCAGGTAAATATATCGTCAGCATAAGTTCGTGGCGCACGTGCCGCTCGTAGCGCACTATGGCCCGATGATGTTCCAAGTAATTGTAACTTTTATACGTCATAAAACCCGGATTATGTTCGGCGGCGGGACCTCTCAAGCTGGATTGTGTTGGCCAAATAAGTTCGACCAACTCGCGCCTACTTCAAAACTCCTATAAATATGTGTCGAAAGGTATTTGTGGAAAGTAATTTGTGGGACTTTCGTTAGATAAAACCTTTGTTTTGGGACTTTTGGGCCGTCGAGGCCATTCGTCTTCGGCGCCGCTGACTGCGGGTGTTACCTACTCAACGTTTTTTTCGTTTTGTCTCTGACTTTTGAGGTGTTCAAAAATTTTTATTGATACAAAGAGTTTTCTGTAAATGAATCTATATACCACAATACCATTTCTGTAAAAGGTCAGACTGCCTTTTTTCTTAGAAATTCGGTTTATTTTACTTCTCACGATCTGTTCGGATTTATGAGCAAAAGTGCGAGAATATCTTTCAAAATAATTCAATCAAATTCAGTAACGAAAATAACTTCTTGGAAGTTGGCTGTTCTTGGTAAACACTGAGTTATATTCATCGGTTTATTGTTATAACGTTGTGTAAGTTCGCAGGAACATTTCAGTCCGTCACATGCAAACGACTTAAGTTGTGCTGTAATAAAGTTTTCGATGAGAAATGATCGCTTTCGATACGTTCTGCTAGAACTTGTTGTTACATGTAGCTGTTTTAGTTAGTTTAATTGTAATTTAACTAACTTACTAAATCATATAGAAAGATACGAGGAAAACTTTATAATATTCAAATATGGAAGCAGTTTTTTTTCAATATTTTTGTTAATATCCGACGTAGGTATAAGGGTGCGTTTTCACCAGATATGTACGAGACTGCGTAGTGGCGAATATGCGTAAATCTAACCAATAGCAACACTAGATTAGCTCAAGCTATGCCAATTTAGTGATCATTTTAATTGGATTTTTTTCCTCACACATCTCTTGTGCCTTAATGCTTTATTTCATTGACTCACGTTGACAAACAATAAACGATTTGTTTGATTGGTTTGTAGTCAGCAAGTTAGAATAGTTGTAGTCCAACTAGCTCCGCAGTAAATACTTAATTAATTTAGTTTCGGAGCCTGGAGGTGGCAGCTAGTTTCGGAAAAAGTTTCAAACGCAGAAACTTGATAGAAACTTCTTAACTACCTTATTGGATTATTGTGACTAGCTTATAACATTAATAACTTATAGGGATTTCAAGAACATTTGAAATAAATTAAGAGACATTATTTTTCATTCCTTGCGATATAAACCAGCTTAGATGCTTAAAAAAGGAAGGAATCCCATCGTAAATCACCCTTAAAAAATGCAGCAAGAGTTGAAACTTATTTTTAAATCGCCAGAGAGTGCTAAAACGATTTCGCTGCCGTTCAGCGCCTTCCACTGGCCAGCATTATCGGACGGGCGATAAATCTGTCGGTGCGCACGATCGGACGCGGTCCGGTCTGCACGGCAGCTCTTTGTTATAAGCAAGCTTTGATTTTTATCAAGGAAATGCAAAGCGGACGAGAAAAATGGAAAGTATAATAGGGAAGAGATAAAAAGTATACGAGACGAGGAAAATGTTGTTTTTTCACGTGTTTACCTGATCAGTATCTAAACGTTATTATATTATTGTAAGTGTCCCGTGATAAGCGTAAAGGGGTGCCTACTTTATGGGTCCCGATTGCATTTGTTTTTCTTGTTACCGAATTCGGCTGTCGGACATCGTTCTTTATTTCGCTTGGTGTTTCATATTATTTGCATGAAACCTTAATAAATCTTCTATAAATATAGTACCCACCACCTCTGTCTTCCGGAGAAAACACACTTGATGTTATGTCTCATGTTATGTATAAAAATAGTAAACTGTTATAATATTATATTAATATTAAAATAGTTATTTTGTTCGAGTTCTGATAATAATACCACGAGAAAATTTGATCTTCCGGCGAAAGAAACACGACTTCATTTTCTTTAATTTTCGTATTTATAGTTAAAATACGTGATGGGCAAACGCAATGTTAAACGATTTAAATACCAAATCCGAGAGTCTCTCTCTGCGTTCTCTCAGTTACGAGCACGAGATGGGACTACTCCAGCAAGCGTCAGAAGCGCAGCTGTAAAAATAAATTCCCTTAACTAATAAAACCTTCTGCTTCTGCATCCTGGCAGACACCTCCATTACCTGTCTCCATAACCCCCCTCTCCTTCACATTTATGAACAGCTTCCCTCCACCCCTCCCTCGTTGTCTCATTGTGTAGTATCACACGTGCGATCAGTTTCTTCGTAATATGTACCACCGTCACACGGTTACAGAGAAATGGAAGGTTAAGATGGTGCCGATTAGCTGTTTGGTTATGTTAAATATTATCTTTTATCACATTATGTGTTTAGACGTGTTTATAAGAGATTGGTTTTTGTAGATAATTACTTTACACATGCTCGCGATGTCGTCCGCTCGCTCTGACGTATTTATATTAATGAATAGTATGCACATAATACGCTCGTGAAATAAAATCCAGGTATGTTGAGTTATGATTGAGGAACAAATAACTTTCTTATTAGAAAGTTTCTGCCGGCTCACACAACAAAAACATTATTACCAACATTATTTATTGCTTTACACATTTCACGAACGTAATACAAGGAACTTTTAGCAGCTTGTTTACAACACCTCACTTACCTCGTCTTGTTTACAAGTTTTCGCTGAAATAACAAAACGTTAACTTAACGTAAACATCTACGTTTCGTCTGCAGGAGTGTGCGGTTTCCTTTCCTTTACGATAAGTGCATTAGCCATTCGCTTAAAATCTCGTGTAGGACTTACGTGCCGGGTGCTTTAATCAGCTCTCTTTTAGTTCCATTTTGTAGAATTGCTCGGAAAAATATACACGTTTCTGAATTTGTAATCTAACACTTGTCAACTGTCTGTCTGTCTTTACTGTGTTGTTTAATTTTAATTTACACTTAAATTAGTTTTCATTAGTTATAAATTCATTTGTTGAATTGAAATGGTCGTTTTGTACGTCGGGGTGATGATTATTGCAATCATACTAAACAACTGAGCAAATAAGTAAGTTATTCATTTTAAAGTAGAAATGTTCTCACGAACGATTCTGAGGATGTGAAATAAAGCTTAGTTTTCACAGGAAGATACACGCAAAATAAAACAAAGTTTTGGGTTCATAACGTCACAAACATATTTGAATAATAAAGAAAAAAATACAACTGTAACAAACCTTATTTTAACTCACTAACGCCACCTATCATAAAAGAGAGACACTACAACATGCCGCTACTCGACGCTAGATGGCGCTGTCGCATTACGTCACGTTTCTGAATCGCGGTGTTAAGAGTCTCCGAGGGTTAATGACCTCCGCTAGTGTATTTAATTGTTTTGAAGACTGAACTAGTGGTGCATTCGTGAACTACGTCCTACTTGGAATAGTTACATGAGACTCCGCTACTAAGTTAGCCTAACCCTTAGACAAAATACTGTCATCTTTTTGGTTAAGAGGACACCTCATCCCCTTCTTCGTCCCTTCTGGGAAAAGTTGTGTGGACTCGTCCTACATTATCTGTACGTTGTGTAAATAAATCCTTGTCTTCACAACTGGACTTCACTGTGCCGGAAACGGTGACCACATCCCTTCTACAAACTGGCGACCAACGGTGGGCCCGATAAGGATCAACAGAAGTACGTCACTCGCTCAGGCAGAATAACGACGTCAACCGTGAAGACCTCACCTAAAGCGATGTCAGTCAACCTATCCGACACCCAGTTCCAAACCTTACTGGAGAAGATCTCACCGTCTAAGCAAGGATCCTTCACGACGTGCACCGCCCAATATGACGGGACCAAGAACTCTGAAGTTCTAGAAGCGTTCCTGGCAGCGGTTACAATTTTCAAACAAATTGAAAATATTACGGATGCCGATGCCCTTACCAGTATTCCGCTACTGATGAAAGGAGAAGCAGCAATATGGTGGCAAGGCGTGAAGAAATATGTTACCACATGGGAGGAATTTAAGGACCGCCTACGCTACAGCTTTGCTCCTAAGAAACCAGGGTATGTCCTATATCAGGAGATAGTTGGCGTGAAACAGGACGCGAATACTCCTACAGAAAACTTTGTAGCCTACAAGCGGATGCTATTATCTCAGCTTCCGGCTCCTGATCCGCCCGAGTCTCATCAGCTGGATATGATATACGGGTCACTGAGGAGTAAGATCCAAGATAAAATTCCTCGAAACGCATTCAAGACGTTTGACGAACTATTGAATATTTCACGAGTCATTGAACAGCTGTGGAATGAACAAGCGAAAGAATCAAGATCCGTGAACACACAAGGCAAAACGCAACCAACAAGCGGTATGCAGCCTAAGAAAAAGTGCAGTTTTTGTCACTTCATTGGACACCGTACCGAAGATTGCAGAAAACTGAAGAAAAAGCAGGAGGAACTTGGAGTCCCAGTTCAACCTCCCGAAGTTTTACGCCCCAAAACTGATCAAACCAGGTCGACACAAGCTCCGTCGCTCTCAACACCTGCAATACGATGCTACGGATGCGGCGCACCAGGCGTAGTTCGCAGCAGTTGTACTAAGTGTGCTGTTAAAAAGGAACGGGAGCCACCTGCGGACCTAAAATTCTCTTCCCTTAACTTCCGCCCTGACGTCAGAGCACGACCAGTGATATATCTGGATATTGACGGCATCAAAGGAGTCGCGTACATTGATACCTGCGCAAAAACAAGCATTGCCTCATATCAATTATATGACCAACTGAAAGCAAAGGGACAGCAGTTCGTTAGTGAACACGCTCGGGTCACGCTAGCAGATGGGATACCTAAGTATCAAAGGGTTCTGAAAACGCTTGTACCAGTTAAACTAGAAGATAGGATAATTCCCACTTCGTTCATAGTCTTGCCTGAGTCTAAAGATAACCGCACCCTGCTAGGGATTGGTTTCCTTCAGGATGCAAAGATGGTGCTGAACTTAGCACAGTTCACCTGGGAATTCCTTGGCAGCCCTATAACCTACGAGTTATACGAAGAAGACTTTGTAGCTTTCATTGATACCGCAAGCAGCTGTGTAGACATGACTCCTCCACAAGATCATTCTTCAGCACACTCGACGTCTAAGCAAACGGCTGTTTTGCCGCAGCGGACAGATACCTATAAACTGATCCCGCTAGACGAATCGACGATAAAAAGACCCAGAACCGTCTTCGATGGTTACTCACCCCGCTTTGCTGATTACATGATGATGGACGCAGAGCGCAACATTCGGGAAGCCGAAGACACCCTAACAGCGCGCGAAAGAGATCTCTTCCCTAGCTCAGATGGAACCAAACCATACATCTTGAAGACAGATGCCAGTGGTTTTGCACTCGGAGCAGTTCCAGTACAGGGGGAGAAGGAAGAAGTTGGTAACGCAGCCCACACGTCCCGCTAATAAAAGAGACCGTGGACGT
This sequence comes from Hyppa rectilinea, assembly GCA_951799385.1. Lineage (NCBI taxonomy): Eukaryota > Metazoa > Arthropoda > Insecta > Lepidoptera > Noctuidae > Hyppa > Hyppa rectilinea. The sequence goes on along the minus strand of OX637315.1, from coordinate 492,788 downwards.
CCTAGAAAACAAAACTCTCCAGTTCTTCTCGCCGAGACGTCTTCGAGAACTGAGGGGGAGATTGTAACAAACCTTATTTTAACTCACTAACGCCACCTATCATAAAAGAGAGACACTACAACATGCCGCTACTCGACGCTAGATGGCGCTGTCGCATTACGTCACGTTTCTGAATCGCGGTGTTAAGAGTCTCCGAGGGTTAATGACCTCCGCTAGTGTATTTAATTGTTTTGAAGACTGAACTAGTGGTGCATTCGTGAACTACGTCCTACTTTGAATAGTTACATGAGACTCCGCTACTAAGTTAGCCTAACCCTTAGACAAAATACTGTCATCTTTTTGGTTAAGAGGACACCTCATCCCCTTCTTCGTCCCTTCTGGGAAAAGTTGTGTGGACTCGTCCTACATTATCTGTACGTTGTGTAAATAAATCCTTGTCTTCACAACTGGACTTCTCTGTGCCGGAAACGGTGACGACATCCCTTCTACACAACTAGTTTTCCTAGATTCTGTAAATGCAACACATAATTATTTTAATAGGCATAGTAATCGCCTTATGCAGTCGTCCTCAAACAAATGCGTGTAAATGGCAACCAGTGTTACCATTTATTTATCAGACATATAATAAAATACACATAAGTACCGCCTCTCGCGGCACTTCGCGCCTGAATATTCATGAAGCCGAGCTCAGCCTCCGCCAGTGCTGCCAGCCCAAATATTTGTCTTGCTTACCTTATGGTAATATTTCTAGTGGTTTTCGTTCGGAACTTCAACAAAAAGTGCTGTTTTTAGAGACTTTAATTTTAACAGCGTATAATTTTTGTTGGTTGGTAACACTGAAATGAAAGGTTTTGTTGACTTTTTGGTGTTTAAAATTGTAGTGTGCTTGGGTTTTTTGAAGCAGGTAAAGTCTCTCTATAGCACTTGCTGAAATTAAAATGGTTTCTGCGTAACGTAATGCGCTGAATTTTGTAAAGTTGCCAGTACAATATACCATTCCATTATAATCTGTTCATTTAGTACATATTTTTATGCTTATTGTAAAACGACAAAAAGAAAACAAATTCTGATTTTAAAACTATAATCAATCAATCAAATCAGCTTATCACAATCCACTGCTAAAACTTAGTTTAATATTTACCACAAAACAAGATTTTCTTGTCTAAACTAACAAATTTTCGAATCGAGTAACAATATTACTGTAATGACAGCTTCAACTATAAATTCAGTTGGGCACTGTCGGAAACTTCAGCTGAACAGATTGACAGCCCAGCAGACCCCAAAGTTAGCAATAGTAATTTAATTACATTGTATCGGATTGTGAGAGAGATCAGAATTAGATGAGATTGATATTTCACCACGATGTTCATTATTAGCTATCTTAGTATGTAAGGCGTTGATTGTGCTGGTCACATCTTAGAAACCTCAAATGCTCAGGGTAGTCAACAACATAAATATCCACTTCACTGGCTGACGTATATTTGTTCATATCATGGCATGAACTATTCCCTATATTAGAAAAATATAAACAGGGGCAACGGTGACGGGTTAATTACCCGATGATATCAACAACTAAAATATAAATGTTTGAATTGACGAATAACAACTGTTCGTGATACAACTAAACAACAAATTGGTTAATATTCAACTGCCAGTTAGTTGTCCGTTATTGTGTTTACTTGAAAGTAATCTATCATCGCCTGTCAAACTGACACCAGTTGTTTATTTATATTGTACAGCGGACGCCTACACGCTGAGTGCGGAGTAAATAACTAACTTCACCCACGAAGTTAAGTGGTTTTCAATATTCAGACAACGTATTAAGGTTTTCTAGGTGAGAGTAGGAGCTAACCTATTATGCTTCACGGGGTTTAGATGGTCATACTTCTGTCTCTGAAGTAAATAAATATTATGTGGGGCCTTACCCACCGGTCTTGGCAAAAATGCATTTGATAAAACAACATAGCTTAAATTAAATTGCATTTTATTAAACGAGCTAAGCAAGAAATACACCATTTAAACGGTACGATGTTAACCCATTACCGTAACAACACATTATTCCTTCAGTTAGCATTAAATTAGCGGTTAAGTAGAACCACATTTATGATAACACTGGACTGCGGCCGCATTGCGCCTGCTACGTGCTCACCGTTACTGTTATGTAATACACCAAGCGTAGTTCAGTTACAATCATTATGAGCTTATGAAATCAAAATAAAATATTTGTTAAATTGAAGTTTTTTAATACGAAGTAAAGTACTATCTCTCAAATACTACACTTGGATACAGCTGTCATTATCAAATGCAATGCGCATTATCTTGACACAATAATATAAATAAATTCGATTTCGGGTCCAACTGCGCGATCGCGTTGTTTTTCTAATCTTGCTTCCTTTTAGTATTCAAATTAGGAAGAGGACAGCATTTGGACTTCATAAAAAACAGAAAAAGCTCGAAGTACCAATCAATCAGCCTAACTTACGTACATATATATTCTCCCACTACACTGTATTTAATTTCAGGTTTCCTACCTAGTTAATACTAATTACGACCTCAAATCGAATGTTTATTGAATACCTTAGAAATTAATGACAGAGACGAACCAATAATTGAACATCGTTTGAAACCAGGTTGAATATCAAAAAACCAATCTCCGTAAATAAAAACGTTGAGAATCAGCTCGAAATCGCGTCTCGGCGACAATTAATCACAAAAACTAGTAAAAATCGTAGCCAAATTAGATGTAATTTTGACAGATTAAGACTGAGTTAAGACCGAGATAAGAATGCGAAAGTTCTTAAAACATCGGTAGTTGGCTGTCTTTAGTTTAGTTCGCATCTCGTAAAAGTGACTAAAACAAAATAAAATAATACCCACCGATTTTAATCAAGAAATTCATTGCTACGTATCTCGTAGCACTTGTCTACGAGACACCTACGGCCGGGTGGACGACCGCTACGGCTGCTTCGTCGTAGCAGGTGTGCTACGACGCTACGTTAGTAGATATGCTAAGTAATCTTTTACTTTGTTTGAATAATATGAACAGGTGACGTGACGTCACAGGTCACCAACCTTCTAAATATAGAAGGGTAGAATAATGAATATATTTTGGACTAGAAATACGGACTAGATTTTGTCTAAAATTGTGGGTTTGGAATATTTTAGTAAGTAACCTTTTTATGTAATCCTCTTATGTAGACCACTTTTGTTAAAGTTATTAATATTTACGTAAAACAACAAAGTTCTAATGATTCATTAGTTTTGACCATTTAATATCAATCTACTACATCAATTAAAAATGTTCCTAATTTAAAATAACAAGTTATAAATCAGAACTTTGTAATTATGAATAACAAACTGATGTTTGGGTAAAAACTAATTAAATCTAAACTCATAACCTATCACGTATCGTCATAATTAACAGTTACAATTAATTTAAACGTAAAAAACAACGAGATTACGTTATCGTGCTGATATGCGTTTTATCGGGAGAGTGCGTACTATTGGTAATGCGTATCGATACACTCGTAGTCCGCAGTCGGGGCGCAGGCTTCAGTCTGGTAAGACTAGTAGTATATTTTATTTATTTAAGGTTATTTTCTGTGAACATTTACTATGTGTTATTACAATGCTTTGTTTTGTGAGCACGATAAAGTTACCTGCACATCATAAATCATAGTAATGCATATTTTAAAAGATTTCCTGCTTTTGTAATGATCAGTCATATCATTTAATTGTAAAGTTTAACAAGTTTTCGTTTGCCAATATCGTTGCTAGATTATATTTCGTAATATTCGGAAAGTGGCTAAACATACATATGTATATAATACATTATGTTCAAATGCCCAAATAAAAGAAAAATCCCATCCAAATTGTTTACTCCGAAGGGACTGGCCGGGTCGTGTTGCGGACAATCTCCGATTGCAATCCGAGACTGAGAAGAAAACTTTAATTTGCTCTTTGTCGGCTTTGCCCGGGCAACGTGACACGCTGGTTTACCCAGCCAGAGTTGTTAATGTCCTCGTTAAGACTGTTTTATGGTATTTTTTTTGTGGTTTTTATGAAACATTGAGGTCAGTCAGATGATGTCGAGTTGGAATATTTTTATATGATTTATAAAGTCTTACGGATGAGGGTGCCATTATTTAAATATATTTTGATTACACCTACAAAAGTAATCATTTTAAACTGCGGTTTCATTGTGATATTAAGTTAAAGTAAAAATAACTAGTTTTTTTCGACTTTTGACCTCTACAAGCGATAGTATACAAAAAGACTTTGCCAATTGGTACCATTTCCCCTAAATAAGCTATTAGTCACAACGGCAATTGACCTATTTCCTCTAAATGCTTTTGAATCAGAACAATAAAATTAGCATCCAATACTTTGTGATTTTCCTATCAGCGCTGAACAATAATCGGGCCAACTACTATTGTTATTCATTTGGTGAATAACAGTTATTTATACTGTATGTATATAGTATAACCGTAATTGCATAATGTACACGCACAGTCGACAAAATGGCAAAGTTAGTAAACAGATAGCTAAAGACTATAAGGCAATTGTGTTTTAGAAATATACTGTCGAAGAGTGGGTGACAAAACACTGTACAAAGCCGAACTTTTAAAGTCGTTACGCCACAGAAACACCCATTCTGGAGTACAAGTGTTGTTTGAGCGGGTAATTAAATCTATGACGCTGATCATCGCATGTATTCTGATAAAATAAGTACTTGCAATAGTTATAAATATTACCAGCGCGGTGCAAAGATGTTGGTTCCTTGCCTGCACACCAAACAGTTTTGTTGACTGTACATGCAATTATCGCTAATGGGTTCTACGAACATTCAAATTAATAACATGAGCTTGGTTTGCGCTTTGAATGGCGGAGTATCCCGGAAATTGGGCTCTGTCGTAATTCGTTATTAACCAAGTAACCCTTTGTTACGATGAAATTATGTATCCATCACGGGCTATTTTCAGAGCTTTAATTGTTGCTTACAATATTCACTAGTACTTCGATTTTTCAGGAAACTTTGGCCATTTTACTATGATATAGTGTACTCGTGTCATGATATATTAATGTAGCAGTTGATTGGTAGAAATTGTTAGAAATGGGTAGAAGGACAAAACGTTATACTCTCTCTATGCAATTTTTTCTCTGTATGTTTCTTTCTATTATAAATACGAGCGTGTGTGTGCGTGCGAAGCACCGTGTAAGGTACTTAGTTGGTAAGTCCCTCGCCCGTACAAGCTTTTTTTTAATCGATAAAACGTTCTTTAATACATGAATACTTACGAATTGTGCCAATATTGACCATTTGACGGGTAACCGACAAAAATGAATGAATGAATGGGATCGGGAATGAACGGCGGCCATCAATGGCTCTTCACAGGAGCACCGCTCGCAGAGCAATCTGAACGAAAAGATTGGTTCAATGTATTAAGCGGAAAAATATGGAAGGTATTGGAAATAATATTTGCAGTAAATGGGTAATTTACGATAACTTTCAACAAACTTTAAACTTTTCTTGTATGAAATATTCACTTTATTATCTTGTTTCTGTCTCTAAGAAGCACTTTAAGTGAAAAGCAACTAAAAATATATGCCAGGTTGTAAAATGTGTATTAAAACATGAACACGAGATATGGCTTGGAAAATATCAGTTTTATGGATATTTCTTTGTCGCAAACTTAAGGGTCAGGCAGCAGGTGCGAAGTTTTATCGTCTTGCCTCCATAGTGGATTGAGCAGTAAACGCTAACACAGGCGGCCGCCCTTACAATAATATAACCTGAAGGGTATTTTTTTTTACTTTTTACATTACCGACGAAGCCGTATGTAGTAAAATGCTTTTGAATTGATTCAATAGTTGCTAACAGCTGACAAACATATGCGGGTTTTTTATCGTGGTAAGGGAGTTTTTATATATTTCTTTTGTATCAGAAAGATAATGAAAAATTATTTAAATTTCTAGAATATTTAATGTGAACCATTTGACTTGTGCGAAGATGACGCTTGGTTGGTGTTAGAACAGTGCCCGAAAATGTTGATTCCTGTTGCATTGAATCTAATACCTTAAGAATGACATGAACGTCGGATAGGCAGTCGCTCCATGCATCCAGTTAGACTAGAACCCGACTCCAACAAGTAGTAGAGTAAGGGCTTGGTAGAGTGATTGACCTTAGAATGACATGTGACATTCCAGCCTACCTGGGCTCACTCACTCTCACGACAACTAGACTGCGTTACTCCACATAATGCCACTGTTGCACAAACGGAATATTTGAAATCCCTCTCCATTGGGACGAACAGAATATTTTTATTTTAAATTCAATTAGTTTTCGCTTGATTGAACCTGATATTAAATTCTGTACATTGATGTTACGTTTTTGTATAAAAGAGAATATTTTATCAGTTATCTGTAACGAATGCAATTAGTTGGTTATTCACTGAATTGGACATAAAAGTTTATTGAATGTTATTCGTACTGAATTATTCAATTCTGTTTTATTTGAATAGTTTTGAAAGGGTCTCAAAGGTATATTTTATTTAAATTGTTGTTGTAACCAGGTTCGCTGACTTTCATAAGTTTTATTGTTTGCCATTTTTTTCACCATTCCAAAGTTTGACTTGGAAGATTGGGTTACACACCTGGCTCCTTTATAAATCTTTGACTCAGATATTGATATTTTCATGCTCTAGAGACTATTTAAACTATGTAGATATGTCGCGACCCTCAGTACCGGGGACAAATTATGAAGAGAGAAAAAGGCTATTTCATAAGTTAACCTTAATCTGATCTTTATACCGCCCACCTGCCAGTGGTGACTCCTAAAGTTTTCATCTAAATAAGCAATTCTTCAGGGTGCTATCGTCGAAAATCTCCATTTCCGCGTGGATTTCACCACCAATCGTAATTGTGCTCGGTCTCGCACGTGTTATAAATTACATGAGTTTTGGAGCCATTCCAGCAGGGCTGCCAGGTGTAGACCTGAGGTTATGTCAGGAGAGTGCCGCTAAACAGCTGGTAAGATTTGTAGTCATTGGAGTGGTTGACTATTTATTAATGTAATTGTTGATATCTCTACGCTTGCAAGTTGCCTGGCTGTTTGACAATATCAATAAATCAATTGTAGTATTTACAGTTAACAATCTGTAATTTCGAAAAACTTCAATATTCCTCTAGGTTAGTATAAAACCTCTTTCCTATATTCTTCGGCACCTCCACCATGTTATGACCTCTACCTTAATCTCTCCCTGTAACCCCTATCGAGTCACCAAACGTTTCGCGACTGCTCCCAGCCCTGTGCCAGCAATCGGCAAATGGTTCCCTAACCGCCATTTTTACCCATCTGCGTCGCGGTAAATTAGTTCCAGAAGCTTTTAGCATACCCTTGTGATTCTAAATATTACGTCATTGTTGTTACGTCACACAATATAAGATAAAGTGAGCCTTTTTGAATAAAGAGGAAGGATTTTATTTGTATTTTGATTCGTTTTTCGGAACGTATGTGTGTTTGTGAGTTATAAGGGTGTAATGTAGGTGTATCTATGTCGGTTATCTTTTCTTTGTTTTCTACTGTAGAGAATAGAAGTTTTGAAATTGGTACTTTTATTTACCGTTTTTGTGTTGCTGCTCTGACTACTTTTTCTTCCACATAATACAATCTTAACAACATCTTTACAGTTGTGTTAACTAAATTATTGTCTAATTAAAGTACTTTCTTAAAGTACTTTGCCCCAATTCTAGAAAAACACTAGATTTGTGTTCATTTCCACTCCTCGTGAATAGCTGGTTCGTGCCAATTCTTAATGAAGGCACAACGACCGCGTCATCACATGTTCTGTTTCAATCTAACCGCTAACTACTTTGTTTAAGGCAAAAGTACTTTGGAAATAGTTCAAATGGAACCTGATTCTATACTTTTTAAACAAGCAGTTTTTACTAAACTAGATAACAGCACTGAAGTCGCCCTACGTAGGTTTGAACAACTTTTGTTGTAAGATATCTTGCTTTTTTAGGAGGTACTTCAATGAATCGTTGGCAGACAAACTCAGGAGGACCATTACGCCTACGTAACATTTGCTTAAGGCTGGATTACCGTGTAGGTAGTGCTATTAGGTATTTAAGTGCCTATTGAGAAGGTTACACCGGCCGCAGACCGCAATGCGGAGATTATCGACAGCTCGCGCTGTTTGCAGATCATTTGGGTATTGACCTTTTACGGGTGATAAAAATAACGTTTACTCGTTTTTCATGGTAAAAATTATAACGTTTTTGGTGGGAGTGGCCAGCATGTTGGTTAGGTACAATAACATTGTTCTTTTACTCTTTATTAATGAAATGGGATTTCATCCAGATCTACAAAAAAGTAACTTTAGAAAAACATGACGGCCGAAAAAATATCTGTGGTGAACATAATTCAAACTATATTTTTGCTCCACCGATAATTAACTAGGCAAGCAGAGTAAAAGCCCATTCATTTTAGAATATGAACTTTATAATCTCATCTTCATAATTTTTCGCATAAAATGTAGGTAAAAGGTGTCATAGTAACAACCCTTAACTCATCATTGAACATAATTGCAGTGTTATGAAAACTGTGGTTAAAATAATAAAGAACAGTTTCATCCCGCCGCACGTGCGCCTGATCTATACTGACAGTTATTGTTATAAAGTAGGAGAAGATGAAGGAAAAGGAACGAAGGAATAATATGCCTACATTACTCTACCAGCTTCGTTTAAAACCTTATAAAAGTGGAAGTTATTTAGGTACTTGAACACAAAGAAAAGATCGCGATAAAGTAATAATATGAGTCATTTAGTGAACGTGACTTGTCTGTAAGAACATTTTATATGGCGCCTGCTTTAAGCATTGGTGCCAGGAGAACATGGGATTGATCTTTTTACAGTTCGATTGGAGAGAAAACCTTTCGCTTGTCGTCGATTCTCTCTAGGAAGAAAAAAAGGTTTTTTCCTCTCGGTGGCAATTTTCAGAAACTATCAAGTCTTCAGTTGTGCTTAGATTGTGTTGATCTAAATCCAAATATTGCATTTTATGACCCACATAAGTAGTTTAAAGTCTCCGACATTATGAATGAGTGTAGCATTTTTATACCATGTTTTGTTAATTTTTTGTAACACTCAAGACTAGTTTATTTACTTATTTCTGTTTTAAACAATATTATGACCATGTTAGACCATCTATAAATTGCTTAAAAACATACAATTCACGTTAAAGACGTCAAAATTATTAACAAATCCTCACCACCCCTCGCGCTCCTCACGTACACAACCGCGTTGCTATCGCCACCCCTCTCTATGACAGCCATAAAGAGCTCGCCGTGTATAAGTTAAGTTTTTATTGCACCTCGCCTGCTTAATACGTGGTGCAATACCGAGCAATGTCGGGCAATGGCGCAGAGGTGCGTTGGCAGCCAGCCAGCGAGCCAGCCAGCCAGCACGGCCAGTTTATCATGCTGACGGATTTTTATTAGATTTATTACTCGAAACATACGAGAAGAACTGTTGTTGTTACTGAGGATGTTTCGTGGAACATTTAACGATGCTAGATACTGTTGTTTTGTTGAGATAGGTCGTGGGGAGCGCCAGCTGGTAGCTTGGCAGAACAACTTTCGTTAAGTGTTGTTATTAAAAACTTCGGTCTATCATTAAACAGTTGTGTCTATGAATAATACAGCTAAACTATACAACATACATATATAGGTGGAACTCGAATTAACTACCATCTCCTATTAATTAGTCTTCCATACTAGATAATGAATAGCTCACTGGAATTAGTTCAGCCACTCCAATGAGGATCATATTCAGAGCATAATTAGATGAATTGAATATTAATAGGACATAATTACCTAGCGGCGTTTCAGTATTAACATCAAACATAAAATATTATGGTTAAATTCTCAATAACATACCATGAGCGAAGTGACATTTGCAATTGTCTTAACAGAAATTTACCCAAAGCAATACCTACATAATAATATGTACTACGTGTGTTATTTGTAAGACAGTTTCCAAATGTATTATTATTTTCTTTTCTAGTATGTTGTTCTTACTTGGCTCAGTTTTTCGCAAAAGTGAAGCACTCTTTTCCTTGGCTATGCTAGCTACTACCTATTCATGTGGTAGGTTTTTAAAAAAGGTAGGTGTTTGCCTTCGGTTTATATTTCAGATAGTTTATTATTTAAAATATAGATAGGGGTGAACGCCTTTAGTGTGTTGCCCGACGCTATGAATAGCTTGCACACGGGACTACGCTCGGTTTCAGTGTTTAGTTGGTTACTTGGGCGTGTGACCGAGGGCTTCCAACTCGATATACCGCTATTCTGTGACGAAATAACACATGCTCGATTTCTATGTCAATACGTCACGATGACGATACGACTGAAAATTGCGTAGTCTTTAGCGAAATTGCGTCCGTAATAAGTGCTTAGTCAGAAGAGTAATATCGACTTGAATATATTATTTCTAAGAGTTAGGTATGTCCGCTGATCTTTAGGTCCAAAGTCATATTACTTTAAAGTGTACCCTTTTTCTGATATCTATTGAAATATTAATAGAGAATTGATATATGCTCTACTTTGGCTGTCAGCAATCTATTGCACAGATCTTTCGGCGATTTCTCTTGTTACCTGTTGGTTATAGAAAGAGTTGTTTCTTCGAATAAAAAAAGCAACTAACGCTCACAAACTGAGGTCGTGTGTAGCAGTAGACAGACAGATGTTTTGTTTTATAAATCGTTCGTTTTATGTAACGAGCTTAGGTCTCGAGGACGTTCTCTAAAATAAACACGAAATAAAACACGAAATAGAAACTTTCGATTTATCCCGATTTTTTTATAAGAAATATGTTTAGTATTCATTTTTGATGCCCAATTTTGAGGGTTGAAAGTTATTACCTACAATGTCGTTAATAAATAATTTTAGTATAGGTAGCGTATGTGTGTAGGTATCACTGATTTTCAGGTTTTAATTTTTCCGAGCAAAATAAATAATACCTTTATTTGGCTTCACCGTATTTGAGTTTAAATATTAACAGAGTCTCACGAGATCAATGTTTTTTTACCTATATCTACTTGGTACTCATCTAATTCTTCGATGCCCAACACGTACAGTCATGAGCACCAATATGTATACACGGTTCAACTTTAAAAAGTGATTTTCTCCTTCTGCATTTGTTGCAATTTAATGTTGTTATTAACATAGTATTTGGGAACCCATACTAATATGAAATAGGTACTATTACCACAAAGTTATCGTTATTGCACGAGAAAATCGCTTTTGATTGTTTCTAAGTGTATACATATTGGTGCTCGTGACTGAACAGCCTTGATGGGCGCAAGTCTTACCTTAAGACAGTGCATCACACTTTTATGGATGCTTAATATTTGCGCTAGAAAACATTTTCACTTTGAATACCATAAATTATAATGAAACACTTGTTTTATCTAGGAAAATTTCATAAAGACATCATAACATTTTTGTTATTTATTTTTGCGGAACGAGCATTAACGCTATTGAATGTTTGTTCACAATCAGAATGGCTGGCTGCAGCGGGCAAAATGGCGCGTAAACTTGACACATGTAATAGACTAAACTGCCTTATCCCTGTTTCACGCAGTATTGATGGTCCAATATACTAACTTTAGACTTGATTCTGCCCAGCACTCTGTACTAAAGACACAACTCGTAGGTGATGCGAAGCGCCATAATATCTAACATTATCAAACATTGCAGACAACAAAACTTACCATATTTTTTTTAGGCAAAAAAATTTCATCACAAAAATTCACAAAGGTGTCAAGACCGGTAAAAGTGTTTGTGACATAAGGTCGTGGGTGGCGTGAAGGATGACACAATCAATCACACAGACAGACACGTGTCGCGAGGCGGGCGCGACAATTTGTACTTGTTACCGATTTTATTGTCGCTTTCTGTCTTCACAAGATATTCTCAGCGGTAAAAGCTTTTTCGGGAATATTATTTCAGCACGCGTACTGCGCGCAGGCAGCCTTTGAATAATATTCTTTGGAATAACACAACATTACTTAGGTACTACTCGTATAAACTTTGTTAATTTTAGTGATGCTCGTCTAGTGGCGACCACTGATCCTATAATATGTCCTATCTGCGGATAATGCAGTGGACTGCAACATTACCACCTAAAGTTATGTTAACATTATGTTTATATATGTTGTAGTTGTTTATTATCCCTTAATAAATAAAATAAAAAAAAATAAAATAAACCATTCCGCTGAGTGATAGGGAAGTTATTGGAAAATGTTTTGAGTTTGTTGTAAACATTTTGACATAATCTCTGTATGTTGACCAATGATAAGCAGTTCGCCTGGCACAATTGGATTTATTTCCTGCAGTGCAAGGCGAATAGTGTAGTATTTTGACTAATTAATAAACTAACAGCTATGTGACATCGTCAGCAAACACTTCTCGTTCAGTCACGGGTTTTTTTTTTAAACTGTGCACCGGATACTTATATAACTTGGTTGTTATTTCTACTTAGTAAAAAAATATTGTTAACACGCACAGTTTCGTAAAACGTTCCTCTGTAGGGCCGAGGGGGATCGTGTACCGACGTGTGAAAAGGTTTGCATTCGCGCAAATGGACACGAATCATAATATAAACGGAAAGCGGGTGTGAAAAAGGTTAACTGGGTGCTGACTGGATCATCAGGAAAATAACTACATAGACATGTGTTATGTTATTTTACTTTTTATATGTGAAAACCGCACGTTAACGTGTAAATAAAGTAAACCATATTTGGTTTTTCATTAATTCCGTTAAATATGCGGTTGGTACTACTCGCAAAATTATTACGCATTATATAGCTCGTGAAATTTCGTCATTTTAAATTAAACTCCGTGAATAAGCGGTCACAAAGCTTATCAATTTGGTTGGCTGTCAGATACAGTTTTGAAACACATTCACAAATTATAACATCGCAATTTTCCCTTGCTGTTGTTGACGAGGAGTTTTCAGTAAATTGCAGTGAATTTTGGAACATTTATCTAGTGGAACAAAGCGGGTTACGTGCGACGCCTGGGGGGGTCGAAAAGACCCTATTCCATATGTGACCTGATTGATCACACGTACTGCTGGGCTAATAATAATATCATGGTGATGCATTACTCGCTATTTGTCAGAATCAAACTAACCAAATGCGGATATTGCTGCCCAATTTAATAGAGCATTGTTTTGTAAATAAATCGTACTTTCCAGAAAGTACGACCTACTACGATTATAGTGTGTGCCAAGAATAGACATTGTTGTGACATTACTCAGAATTCTATAAGGAATAACAGTCATAAAAATTCATACACATTACCAAAACATCCATCTCGTCACATATTCAGGAGGTTATAAGAGCCCAAACAAAAACAAGTGAACCCGCGCGCGGCCTCGAGGAGCGCGTGATCGATGTGCGACATTATAGCCGCCTGATTGATCGCTCGCTTGTCGCATTGTGTGTGCCACCGGCCTACTAGTTGCGTGAGAGAAATGGCTGCTGGGGGTATTGTTCACTGATGTATTGAGTATCAGGAGATTTATTTTAAACTAGCTTCTGCCTGCGACATCGTTCGCGTTAAATATTCTTGTTACCTTCCCTGACCCATCCCATCGCGTCGCCTGCCCGCGCTGTTACCTACTTCGTTTTCGGTTACTTTTTATTTTTGCTCGGCTCCTAACGGGCATAGCGTAATGTTAAATAGTCTATAGCCTTCTTTGAAAATTGCGCCAGCTAATGCAAAAGGAATTTTTCAAAATCAACTGAATAGTTCCAGAGATTAACGCGTTCAAACTTATATTAGACACAATCAATCTGCCTAACCTTTTCACAACTATGTTGGGGTCGGCTTCCAGTCCAACCGGATGTAGCTGAATACCAGTATTACAATAAATATCACATCACACTAATATTATAAAGGCGAAAATTTGTGCGTAGTGTGTGTGAGATTGTATGTTTGTCCGTCCGTCACGCTCAAGCGGTTGTACGGATATGGATGGAATTTGGCAGAGAGGTAGGTAGTTTATGACCGGTAGTATGTTCGATCATTTCCGAAGCCGCTGGTAGGAGCTAGTATTAAATAAATATTACGTCGCAGTAGTGTACGGGTAAAAGAGAACTGACTACGGAAGGCCCAGGTGATTGATGAATAAAAAATAGTTTAAAAAAAACAAAAAAACACGCTTTTTATAGAAAACCGAAATAAAAAATAGAAAATAAATTTTACTTTTTTAAAAGCGTGGGGTGCTTTTTAAGGTAATATTCACCTTCACCATGCACCCCACGCTTTTTAAAAAGTAAAATTTATTTTCTATTTTTTATTTCGGTTTTCTACAAAAAGCGTGTTTTTTTGGTTTTTTTTAAACTATTTTTTATTTCCTACTTTTTAGTTCAAATTAATGTATTGTCATCGGTCCTCGATAAATCTACAAAGTTTGAATGAAATCTGGCCGTTTAAAGTGGGTGAAAATCGCGTCTAAAGGAGTCGGTTACAAACATACATACATACATATAAAAAACTATTATCAAATTATTGCATTGTCATCGGTCCTTGAAACGTGTGCAAAGTTTCAAGTTGATCAGACTTTTAGAAACCGGTGAAAATTAAGCTCAAAGATTCCGTTACATACATACATACATAGACACAACCCGAGCTAATAAAAGCGTGTTAAAAATGTAATGCGATGTTTATTCGATGTTCCTTATTTAAATAAACTACCTACGTCTCCACTAGACTTAAAATATTCGTAACTTAAACATGCACCTCTGACCTTCAAGATATCTAAAAGTAAATAGTTGAGTACCCAAGTCAACCTTTACAATAAAAAAAATACTTTAGCGGCCGGACTGAGCGCACTCCTCAGTCGTCGCTGCTATTATATTCTGAGCAGCCACTGACTCACAAACACTTATTTACGTTAGGTTAGCTGTGGCGGCCTCAGGCGTGGTTATGTCAAGTGCTGGCCTTTTTTCTTTTGTTGGAGTAACTCAAAATCTATCCTGATATTGTAATGTACGAAAAAACTTGCTTAATTTATGAAACACTGAAATTGAAGGTAGTTTTGTTGAATAGAAACGTACGTGGAACTAACTATGTTATTGTAAGCCCCGGAAGAGGCATCTTTACCTTTTACATAAAATTACAAGCTTATAATAGAATTTCCTTTGTTAATTGCCTCTTGAATCTTGGAATAACACTAATCCCGTTAACGGGTGACCTGTCTTTCACAATGGTGTGTTTAAATTGGGTCGGATTGGCCGCGGTGCCGGCGCGCGGCGCGCGGCGGGCGGCGCGACCACGCGCGGCCGCGGGGCTGTAGCGCTGAGTGGACGGTGGGGCTTTTTGAGAATTATTATTTTGTGTCGAATATTTTTATTTTTGGGTTATTACTTGACCAATATTTTGCTCAGTTGGTTATACATTTTTTCATATATTTTGTACACGTTTACAACTGCTAATTTAATGGTATTTATTTCTAACGCATAGAACATTATTGTGACGCGAGGCATGTTGGTAACATACTTTCATAGCTTTTACATTGAAATCCATAGACAAAGAAACCGCAGTCCGTAGCATACACGCCAGACTCTCAAATGTCAACACAACTCACATTTTCCTTCATATCTTTTGAAAAGAAACTAAGCTCTAAACCAACCTAGATCAAAGCCTCACATCTAGTGTCACGAATTCCAGCCGTCACATTGTGCGAGTACGTTTGTGAGTTGCGGTGAGACGGCCCGCTTCCGGCGCCCGTCCGGCCCGGAATCGGACGAAAGCGCTTCCGGGAGGCTTTTGTAATAATGTATGTAGGCTGAAAACTAACGACACTTGTATGGCTCAGACTCAGATAAAGAGATTGTATTCGTTCAGGTTGACGTGCTGTCTTGAATGATGTATGTCGTGCCAAGTGTTCCAATGTAAATCATAAGCAATAAGTACGATTAAACATTCATTACTACATCTTAATTATTAAAGTTTCAGAAACTATGTTTATAAGCGGCGCCACTCTCTCGGTGGAGCCAATCAACAAGTAGGTACTTAATCAATGTTTTCAAACTAAGTACTCTCTCTATGTTAATATCAAAATCTTGGTTGTTTTTTTTTAATTTTAAATTACTTACATTATACTGATATTTATTTTACAATAAGTGTATCCTCATGTTGTATGCATTATATATTATATATTTAAATGAGATAACTGTTGATTTCGTGTATTTGGTTTCCTCGTCCACTCCTGCACACGTCGTTTACATCCTAGATTACCAACATTTCTATCACAGATATTCTAGAAGATATTTGTTTAGAAATAAGTATCATCTTTGTACGTATTTCGTCCTGTCTGTTTAACTTATAAAGTTCCCGCTGCTGGGAAACAGGCGTCCTCTCCCCGAGAGGGAGTGGGCCGTAACCCCCACGCGGGCCAGTGCGGGTTGGTACATGACACTTGTATATGACACTTGTACATGACACTTGTATATGACACTTGTACATGACACTTGTATATGACACTTGTCTTCGAATTTTAGGTTCTAGGACATGGTTTTGTCATGATTTCCCTTCACCGTTTTGAGAGCAGCGGTAATAAAATAAATTGCATAAAGTAATCCGCCCTACTCTAGACCTACTACTCTACTCCACTACAACTCGTAAGTCGGGCTAGTTACCACTGCTTACTATATGTGTGAATAAATGGTCACAAATATAACTTAGTTCACTATCCATAAAGTAACATTCATAATAATATTTTCCATATCATTCGTACTAAATAAACAATTTTATATCTTTTATTCTAACGGTACGCCAGTTCATCCCCGTGCCAAGCAGTGTGGGATATTAGCCTAATTGACACTTGGCACTCAGCCAGGAATCGAACCCGTTACCCGGTGCACTCCATGTGTTTACACTCGAATACTTCGCTTTGTTATTGCCAATATTGTGTGTTATTGCTCAGAGTTTTTCTTTGAATGGGGCAATTTGGAGTTGGTAGAAAAATATTAAATATTAAAACGGCGTAGTTGACTACTATTCAATTGTTCACGGTCAAAAGTTTATAGTTAAAAGTTTTTTTTTTGACACTGAATTTTGTACTGTGCGGCGTCGACAACAGAAACTTTTCTGTAGAAACACTTATGCTTTATCATCATTAGGCAGTAGTCCGCGCCTCCTCTCCGGTAGTACACCTGACCTGGATCGTCGATCAACAGGCATCCATCTACATAATATCAACCACATTGATATCGATGCTAATTCAACTTTAAATTGACACCTTGCTTTTACCCGAAGTTGGAATTCCTCAAAACTCAATTATGTTGGCGGCGCTTCTTGTCTTCAGCCCAGTACCGCTGTACTTTGTATGTCCGAGTGTCCGGGAGATACGTGGCTTTGTATGTGCGTTACGCTCCGCTCTTCTGAATAATTATCGAGTGACTGCCACTCGACTCAATTAGTCGGATTCGGATTTACGTAGTCACTCAGGCAACTGCGCTACGCTAACAGGATTGTGCCTCAGTGTACTGCCGGTTTCCTAATACCTACAGTTAAAATTGGTTTTATGGTATTTGTTTTTTAAGTAATGTATGCGAGTTTGTGATAATTAATTAATGTTCTTCAACATTTTCATGCTCTCCTTTCGCATCAATAAACCAACAGAAGCATTACATAAATTATTTATCTCGTAGTGTAACACGTAACATATTAACCTCTGCAACATTTAATGTAACACAGAGCCGACGCAGACGCGATCTTCGTCAGCTGTCTACTTAAATATTAGCTGACCCGTCGATTCCGACCTTAAGTAGGTGCCCCAAATACGTCAGTGTGGTTCACGGGTTAGAATGGAAATAAAACTATTCGAGGGTATTTAATATATGTATGTGGCTTCGGATTGAGACATTGATTGAAATATTTGGAGGTGCTGATCTAGGTTAGCTAGGAAAAAAACTTACTTCATATAAATACTCCATCATTTAAATGCAGGTTACTTTAAAAGGTATCACCAACTATCACAGACCGATCAGGTGATCAATGTTAGGCTTTTATGTATATCAAAGAGGACCTAATTCTGCTAGTGGATACTAACCGGCTGATGTTGTTTCCATAATTGTAGTGCTGAAAAAGAAAATCACACATTATTTATGGCCAAACCAAGCTTAAGTCACATGTTACCCAGTGTTCAATATACGAATCTGTTGATCTTGTGTTGTCGGTTCGTTTTAACCACATTGTGTCATAACGCCGGCTAGTTAACGAGGACTTCTTTGTTAACTAGCACGAGTTTAATAAGTAGGCCAGTTGTCTATGACTTGTTCGGGTGTATTATTAATGTAATAATATGTTATGTCTTGTTAATAATAGGGCTCGTGTTATAACGTAGAATTGGTAACTTGATTGAACTGGATTGTATGTGGTTGGTATGTATCTAATTATACCAGCAGGTATGGCAGTTGATCTATAGTATTGTAAGTTCCTTTTTCAAATGCCATTTTCATGCAAGTATGTCGTATTTAGCTAAGAAATAGAGTCGGAGGAGTGGAAAGAAGTCTTTCTTTGTAAACGACATACTACGATTGTATCAGTAATTCGTTTCAACTTCACGATTAGTTATTTTTTAAGTCAAAATGTCTTACATCCAATGTTATAAAATACTCAAGGATGTCTGCCGCTCAGTTTGGAATCCGACCGTACTTACTTTGTCAACAAACTAACTTAATTAAAGCCCGTTATTACAACACAAAATAGAGACAATATCTCAGTTTTAAACTATAAATTATACAAATTTCGTCCAAAATAAATCACTGAAGTTTGTAATTGAATTGTGAACAATTTGAAACATTTATAGCTTGAGGTCTCAACTAATCCTTGAGTAGTAATACCTAGATTGTAGAACATAGTATATCTAATTAGGCTTCGTACTCGGTTCTAGTTCAATTGAGTTGTAGAGGTGGAACTAGAGTGGTACACAAATTAAGTTGTAACGTCCAAAGGCCAGAGTGCGGGGTCCGGGACAGTTAAGTTAAAGGGCTGTGTTCTGTGTTGTGAGCTGGGAATATAGCAGCACTGTAGCGGACTGTGGCTGGTCATCTTGTTTAGTGTGGTTTGCGTTTATTGGACAAAGTGGAGCGGGCACTTTGTTGAAGAGTGAATTGTTTTAATCTAACTTTAACTCGGTATATTGTTTCAATTTATACGGTTTCAAATTAATAATTTAATTGTATCTTGCTTTATTTTTGCTGGTATCCGGTTGGACAGGAAACCGACTCCAGCATATTTGGGTAAAAACTAGGCAGATTGATTTTTATTGTTCATTTTATGGATATTCATATTGAAATTAATTTTTGATACTACATCTTACAAATATTTATTTTGCTTATTCTTTCGGACATTTGTAACATGGGGCCAACCAGCTCCTCATAAGTATTATTTTAATATAATTTCAGTGTTAAAAAGTGATGAAGCTATGCAGCTGCTTATAACTTCATATCTTTCCCAATGTGAAGCAATATTAAACAATACTGCTGAAAGAAGTGGTTGCTCCCAGGTCTGATTTTATATAACAAATTATTTAAATTCATTGAAACATTCGCATAGAAAAGTGCGTAGCCGCGTAGCTCAAACCGCGTAGCGGATGACAAATGTGCTACGACGCGTAGCAGCCATAGCGAATCGCGTAGCTACTTCGTAGACCCTTTTCTAACAATAGGTATAAGGAAAGAAATCACAAACAATGATGTTTTCTTCGACGTTCCTCTCAGGATTCCTTTGTTAAAGTACTATACAAGTGTAATCTATCTTCAATTCTATTGTAGACGTATTAGTAAGGACTTCATTACATCGTCAGTACATTTCTCATCACTTTGTGTGATTAATGAACTAATACAGCATTTGTTGGAGTGTTCTGTGATTTACGGTACAGATGAAATATGACTTGGAGTTAGGCCGAGCTTGATCTAGTCTGTGCGTACCGGGCACAGTGATGAGACTGTTATTGATGATGCTGAGGTGAAACAAAGAAAGAAAATGAATGATGTCGTGTTTTATGCCTTTTATAAAAAACAAGGTTTTCATAAAATTAAAACGATCAAATTCATAAATATTTTAATAGATCAATACGTAAATATCAAGTATTTGTATGAATTCTTACATACGTTATAAAAAGGTAGAGAAAATATCAATTTTGTTCCAATTAATTTCATGTCGCGGCCCACTCATGTGTAATATCAATAATTTAGTATTTACATAATATGTAAGCCAACAGACTTAATAATAATATCTACATGCATATAAATAAGAAGGAATAAGAATCATGGGGATGTAGATGTAAAATTTTAATTAAAATGTAACCCCAAATTCACAAATACATAAACAATGACATACAAACAAAATTAAATCCCGATTAAACATAAAATATTCATCACACATTACAAACTGGTCCGGATATGTTGCAGTAACACAAGTAATTAAGGATTACTTCAAAATGTCCAGCCGCAACCAGCGCTGTGTTGCGGTCGCGTGTTTTTTGTTTAAATTCCGAGCTTTCTGTTTTCGTTTACATTTTTAAGGAGCGACTAAACGTGCTTGTTTTGGCACAAAGATAAGTAAATATTGAGCGATGTTGTTCATTCATTACGTTCGGTCGTCTGAAGTTTGTGGGTGAAACGGTTTGCGAAGAGATTTCAGATTGAAGTGTAAATAATATATTGTCGGGCTTGTTTTTGTTGATTAATTAAAAAGTTTGTTTTTGGAACATCAATCGAGGCGGTAATGACTACAGTTTAGAACATTTTAATGATTGATGACTTAGTTTTGACGAATAGACACGAATAAAACTTGTAGATGTGTTGTGTTCCTTCTCAATGAATACATATTTTTCTCTAATAGAATGCCAGGGTTTTATGCCCATGTAAACAGTTTCGTGACCTTAATTAATTGAAAGGATGAGATGCCATAAATATCTCTTCAAGTTCTTGGTCACTTATTGATAACGAAAAATAAAATCTGGTTTTACTGTCAGCTCACTGCTTACTACGTAACTGTATGTTCAATAAGCTACCGCACGTCTCCCTAAACCTTCGATCAGGCGTGATGTTATGAATAAACACATTATCTTACAAAAACAATACGTCCCGATTCCAAAAGATTGCTCCAAAGTAAACATCGATATGTTATCAGTTGTCAAGTGATAAGCTCTTCTCTATTGACTCACTCCTCAAGTAGTAGAACCTCACTGTGTCAAAGGATCTGTAGCTGATATATTTGCCCTCTCACCCTCTACACGTGCGTCTGGAGGTCGCCGCTGCTTCTCTCATATTTATTTAACGCAACCTCACTGTCCTCGGAGGGATGAGGAATGTGTGAGTAGGCGGTGCTTGGCTTACGCTTTTGTGATTCCGTTTGAGTTTTCACTGGTTGAGAAGTTAAGTTAAGAAGCAATTCACAGAAATATATTCAGCTTTTATTTACCCGTGATTGTGGTTTCTTGAATTTATCAAAGAACATTTTTTTTGATGTATGAACGTAAGTGAATAAAGGACTGCAAGGACCCGCCGGATACCAAAGCGACTAGTTATTGATGCCTCTTTATATTTTGATTGATGTTAGATGCTATCCCAGAAGAGAATGCATTTTGAATGATCTTGTGAGTCAACAACCTTAGTGGTAAATTCTCGTTTATTCTCTCACACTACACATCTCGTACAGACCACACAATGATCTATCTTCCCACCTTATTACTAACAAACCTACATCACTCGAGATCACTATCTCGTCCCATTACAGCCTCAAACCTATATCCTAAGTCCACACAATTATTTATGTTAATTACTAATATATCGCTGTTAGCTAGCAATATCTTCCAATGAACACCATATCTCACGCTGTACAGGCGCTGACTCATCTAATTACTCCTCGTTGCCTCCATCCAAACCGAACTCACCTTTGAAACCGTGTACATACAGACTAAATTCCCATGGAATTAGTTTGTGGATGATTCGGATTTGTGCGGTGTACTGTGAATGCATGTTTGGCAATTCTGGCTCTCTAGCGAGCGTGCAATTAGCTCTAACTGTCCAACTTTGACACTAGGTGGCGCTGCTGGCTTGTTTGGTACCTTTATTGTCTGTCGAATGGGTGTGTTATTGTGAGGTAGGTAGCTTTGACAGCACATGTACCTTATAATTGTTTTTATATTATCCGTTTTGTAGCAACTTGTATTAACCTTCCGAATTAATCAATTCTGTTTCACAGTAAAAACAAATTATTTCCTTGCGGTTTCAACTACAAAATTAATTCACAAAACTTTTTTGCAGCTATTTTGTAAACAATCACGTTTCTGCAGTAACGTGACCGCATTAACTTGCAACGAACAACTCAAAACTACTAAAATAAAAAACGATAAGCGAAAAGTTTTCAAAACAGCTGAGTTTGAAACTTACACCGCGGCATGCATAAACCGCGCAACTGTACTCGACAATTCCATTACAAGTTGTATGTAGCGTTCTAACTATACGTTGCGGGTAAACTATAAACTCGGACTTTATGGTTTTTTCTACAACATAAAAGCTAACGATAGTTCTTAGAGGCTATATCTAGAAAGTTGGGCGTATCGTTAACTAGATAGAATGTGTATTGAGCCTGGATAGCCGGTATCACTTTGGTGTAGGCACTTACAGTAACACGTAAAACGCTAAAGTCTGATCCCAGTCCATAAAAAGCTTTCAGACTATTACTTGAATTGGACTGGGGATTGTGCAATTACGTTAATTTATAAATGAAAGTAGGATTGTTTCAAGTTCTTGTACAGTCCGCACGTCAACGTAACTGTTTGATCATGAAACCCGTCTTTACGTTGAAGAAGTAGAAGCTGTTTTTATATTGCCGGGCTTACTAAGGAAGTACGGATAAACATCAATTAAAAAAAAAGAAATCCAATGTCATAAATAGGTATTGTTTGTTTTTCCTGGCAACTTATTATAGTCCAACTACGTCATTGCCAACATGTTAAATGAGACTAACGGTTCGAAAGTTGACATCCACCCGCTATGTGAGACAGGTTGGTTTGTATAATTGCTTTGTAGTTTTTTGGCCGTACCTACCTACCTAGCTACCTATCTAGGTAACGTGGGCTTTGGGTGATAAAAAATGTAATTAAATGTCAGTCACTCTAATAAATAAGCTCTATTTCATAACTTAAATAAACCTGCCATATTACAGTTCTTTACTACCTCCAGCGTTATCAGCGCCTGCACATGTACCACCACAGATATCGCTGCAGTGCACGCCGCGTGTAAATCGTCCCTGATACCGATTTACAACCCACGAAGCGGCGTGGCGGTCGTTGTCGGACATAGATTATGGCCGTTAAATTAATATTACGAGGAATAGTACTAGTTGGTTGGTGTAGTGTGTTAAGGTTAAAAACGTGCCTAGGTGGATTGGGCTCGCTGGAATATTGATTAGGAGACTACGGATGGGGTGGTGTCTATCGACAGATGCAATTTTATTGGTTAATGTTAAATGCTAGCTGCTAGTCAGAAATTGTTGCTTGGTCCTGGTTCTTTTAAAACGTAAGGCACCATTGAGATGAAACTGCTTCATATTTTTTTTGAATGAATGAATAATGTTAGATACATTTAAAAACTAACATAAGAAGCTGTTATTTCAACCGTTTACAACTGCAACAATAGCTATTTAAATGATCCTTTTCTTACATATAGTATATGTCCACTGTACTCCGCCCCTCCGCCCAACATACAAGTGACATTACTGTAATATGGCCGCCGCGATTTAATTCAGCGCATTGCGACCAGCGACCAGCAGCTGTGGTGGCCGTGACCGGAATCTTTAGCACATACATTTGTTTCTATTTACTGCCATGTTGTTTTATGTGGAACTGGAATTTATGTAGGGTTGTTAATTTTTTAGGGATTTATAAAGGTTTCTTAGAATAGTAGTCTAATGCGACAATATTGGTGAAACTAGTAATAGTGCTACAAGGTTATTTTGGCGCGTAGACAAAATCGGAGCCCGCCATATTGTTTTTTCAATACACGATGAATGACAGAACAACACGCCGCCTGTCAAAGTCATGTCGACAAAAGATCTCTGTCCTATGACATGTGGTGAAGAAATGAAATGAAGTTGTTTATATAAATAGGATATCGGAATTACTCTTATACGTCATATTGAAAAATAAAAAATAATATTTTAAGTAAGCTGAAGACGGAGTCGACGGTATCGGTACCGCCAAAGGTAGATATTGTCAGGACAGTTGTAATAAATTGATAAATCATAAATTAAGTGTAACAGTGTACGAAGTGATCAGTTTACCGTCGTACCTACCGCCTGAAATGGGTATTTATCGTTTGTAAGCGGAAAAAAGTTGTTTGATGTTGTGACTCTGTTGTTTGATAAACTAACTTACACAATTGACGTTGTCTGCATTTCAATGATTCTCACAGATCCCTTTAGAAAAAAGGATGTTCAGTTTTTCGGAAAACTTTTCATTTTTTTTCCATTAAAAGCTAATTGCGGACTAATTAGTAAAATTTTAAAATAAAAATAGCCAAATTGGTCCAGCTGGTAGTCAAGTGATGCGCTGAGCAACAAACAGGGTTTGATTTTAATTTTAAAGATAAAGTAACATCACGTAATAGAGATTTTAATAAAACATCAGGGATTGAAGGATCAACCAAAATAATTAATGAAATCATGAGCACAAATAATAAAGAAATTGTATATTGACACGGCAAAATTGTCTGGAGCGTAACAGAAATATTTGATTTCATAGGCGTCTGTTTAATATTTGATATTTGCCTTTGTTTAATAAACGTATTGTAGCTATATTTTGGTAAATTAATATTGTACACGCTCCTCTAATTCAAAAGGTTGTTGCCTTGGTTGGTCGGCTGGTAGACGAAAAGATTGATTTTATTTATCAAATTTTACTGCTTTAAATATCACTATCATTGATAAATGAAGTTTTGTGTAAATTAGTTGCGACTGTTGAAAATGACGGAAAAAAAATCATGCTGACTGGGAGCTTTTTTGGCGTGCGCCGCGGATAGCCATAAAGTTTTCTGAAATCTATGTTTTTCGGAATAAATACATTGTTCACTTGGATTACCACAAAAAGGATTACTACCTGTCACTGAGACGGGAATGGCAGAAAGGAAATGATTTAATCCCGGTAGTACGTTTCCGTGAGATATTTGTCGATATCCACGCGGGCGAAGCCGCGGGCAGAAACTAGTACATTATAAGTGATTGAATTCTTTTAGAAATTGATCTGCCTATTAATGGCAGGCTAAAATGTTATACGTACTTTTTAGGTTATTACATTCTGTCTCTCATTTACTTTTGATGAGTACAATAAAGCTTCCGTACATCCGGCTAATATAAATCATACACACTTATTAGTCCTGTCTTTTTTCACGACACTCTTGTTTTCATACGGAAACTACATCACACTCCACATTCATAGGTTCTCTCCACAGCGCAGGGTTCTGTATAAATGTGGTGCCAATGATTTATCAGAGAGGGTTCGACATTTTTATGGTCCGAGCCACCGATAAGTAGCCGGCCACCCCCCCACAGACGGAACACGTTCGTATTTTAAACGACTACGATATGTCTGTCCGAGTTTTATCTCGATTTTTCATGTTGTTGTTTTGTTTTGATGTGGTGACTGTGATTTAAAGTCATAAATTACCTGTTGTAGTGATCAATGAGTCGACCACCCGTTCTATCACAATCTTACAGTCTTCATAGGCCTTCTTATTTTTTTCCAAATCGTGAAGTTTTAGAAATACACCTTATTGTCAGACTAGTGGGGAGGTTACAGGCGCTGTACATATTTCGTTTCAGCCTTTTTACCTTAATATTTATTTGTCTCAAGTGGGATAAATTCAGCTTCCGGTAGTTACGGGCAGCGACTGCGACTATTGCACCATCAATCATTGTGTTACGTGATTTCCTAATTCGCACTAACAGGCTCTAGGTAGGTAACTGCTATATCCCACACAAGTAAGTAAGACTCAATCTAAGATTCCTCTCTCCCTGTAAATCAGCACACAGGCGGAATACTCTTCGCCGTGATTTCCCGCGGTTGTCGGCACAAAGCCTACTTCCTACTTCCGGTCGCTTCCTGCCGATCGTGGCCGGAAGTCGATCGCAGACACGTGCGCTTTGCTCCCGTTTCAATACAAGGAGGTTCTAGTTTTTTCTTATTTTTATTTTATGACAACTGCAAATGATATGATTTAAAGTGGTTGATATTAACTGTTGTGTTTTACGAAAACATGGTTCAAAGTCGTGTTACCTGATACAAATAAATGTTTCTGATATGAATTCAATACTACTAATTTAAAAATGAATACACATGATGTATGTCAGCTAGTTATTTATGCTATGTTGGGCAAACAGTTAACTGTTTTCGTGCAAAGATAAAAGAACGTTGATAAGTGATTTTTAAACTAACGAACTAAAAACTAACATGATGTTACGATGATAAGTTATCGACGAATGAAATATCTTATAAACTGCGGTCGTTAACTTAAACTTAACTTAACTAAACTTAATACTGTAAAACTTGAAAGTTGAGACCTAATCCTATCCAGATCATAATCCCACTTTAGTTCCGCGAGCTATTTTATGCCTCACCTTCAGGAACTTTCTGACATGAGAGAGAAGGGGTGAAGAAAGTGTACTCAGTGAGACACAACAGCATAAAGTGTACTCAGTGAGACACAACAGCATAAAGTGTACTCAGTGAGACACAACAGCATAAAGTGTACTCAGTGAGACACAACAGCATAAAGTGTACTCAGTGAGACACAACAGCATAAAGTGTACTCAGTGAGACACAACAGCATAAAGTGTACTCAGTGAGACACAACAGCATAAAGTGTACTCAGTGAGACACAACAGCATAAAGTGTACTCAGTGAGACACAACAGCATAACAGAGAAACATTTTGAGTGATGGGTTTTATGTTCGAACCTTTTCTGTGTTTACTATTGACGGCGACATTAAGCCGATTCATCATCATCATCATTCTCCTGTCCATGTGTTTTTCTTCCATACTTCTCTATTAGTCGTCGTCTCGTTAGACACTGCGTTTCTACCCATATCATCTTTCACACCATCCACCCATCGTTTCTTTGGTCTTCCTCTACTTGTATATCCATAAACATTCATACTCAAAAATAAATAAATAAAATAAATTAAATTAACGTTTATTTCAGACAAAAAATATACAGTCCATAGCACAAAAAAGAACAAAACAATACAGGAGGCACACAAAAAACAATACAACACGGAACAAAAAATTACATACATAAGCGGGGGGGGAACAGTCCGCCGCTCAGAGCGCTGTATGCAAGTGCATCCAGTGACGTAGCAGCGGAGAGTCCCACCTGTCCGCGAACACGCCTAGAATGCTGTTGCGGCTAGACCTCACACGATTCAGCAGCGACGAAAACTTTCCTGGTAACATTTTCCAAGATCCTCCGAATAAAATGTCGCCCATACCATTACAACCCACCATAAATACATAATTGTAAATTATTGACAACTGTGCAACACAGTTGGATAGTGTCCCAGTGACAACAAGCAAGACCCACAGTCCTGTTTAATTTAATGAAAATAACGAATTTTACGTTTACGACTACTTTAGCAGAAATACACACAACAATGGGCCGGATAACCGATAGCATAAAAAAAGCCGAGTTTGGTTCAGAATATATTTGTAGAATATACAATGTAAATAGAAAATGTGTTGCGTTATATTTAGCTGAAGAATTAGTTGGAAATCGGCCAGCTAGTCGCAGCCGGCGACTTAGCTACTGTAACTTATAAGTAGTGGTACCGGCTTTCTACTACGTGTAGACGTTTTTGTAACGGGTCCTTTTATTTTGTATTCCTTAATAAAGTTTTTCGCTCAATTTTTTTAAATTTTCCCCGCTAGGTACTTTGCACTCACTATAAAGTTCAATTTGTATTCGGAGTGAAAACAAGCTTTTGACTCTTAAAAGACAGTTTTTTTAAATATTTAAGTAAAAACATATGAGAAAAAGGTTTTAAAGAAAACAACCTTTTGGTATATAATTTCATTGTTTTTAATTTCAATACTCTTACAATTTGACTTATAATACCGATTACAAAAAACATTTACATGTGGTCGACATCATTCACAATCATGTCATAAATGTGAACTTAAACCCAACATACCTCGAAGCCTTATTATCTTTATCACGCTCGGTTTGGAACGATCTATCATGTCAAAGTAACGATGGATCTCGTGAAATGCGCGTGATTGTCATGGTAATGTTATAACATGAAGTCTCTCTACTGAGGTGACATCATCCTTTGACTGTAAATTGTGTAGAATCCTCTCTACATCTCCACAAACCCGGCTCGAGGCTGTTATTTAAGGACTTTTTAGGACTGTGTATAGAGGATTGGGCTGAAGGTTTGTGAACATGTATATTTCTTTTTGTCGTAGTTTTGCGTTCAATTGTCTTTGTAACATAACTTAAATTCGCACCCAGTACTGCAGCCATCAGTATAAATAAGAAATAATTGAATTTGTTTGGATAGGACACTTCGTGACTGTCTGCAATCATTCCTAGAATACAAATTAGGATAATCACTAGTCGCTGCAACAAGATTGTATTGCCTCTTATTTCTTATAAATTCTAGACGCAAATAGTACGTGCACTCGGTTATATCTGTAATAATTTAAGTTTTGTGAGAGCAAAATTTTTATTTGCACTTCGTCGCTTCAGCAAATGAAAAATGGCGTTTGTAATATTATTCAAGACGACATCTTTATTTCAAGTGCTCCAGCGCTATTTTTCTTGGAATTTTATAGTAGAACATTTTCGGTGAATGATAAATATAATTTATTATTTCTTCATCAAATGTGGGTATGGGTGTAAGAGACATACCATTTGAACAATCTTTTTCAGTATTTTTTTTTTATAAATTCATCGTAACCAACAGTGGAATAAGCATAATTTCATACGTACAAAGGGAAATACCAGCATGTCTGAAATATTTCAGTTTTCGCGGAAACCGTGAAACGGAACAGACAAAGCAGCTCGGTCGCGTTTTCCTTTACACACGAGAACACTTACTTACGTTATGTATTTGTTTTGAATTCTCTCTGTGTTATAATTATGTTTTGTTCCGTTGTTTCTTTTTTTTTTGTTTCTGTGTATGTATGTCCCGTGTATTAACCTTAATGAAAAGGAAATAATGAATTTCTGTTTAAAAAAAATTTGAACAGCTCGCGTAACAATTTTCTCGATTATGTACAGCTTATTTTTCCGTCATGGCTCTTCCAAATTCATAATAAGCTAACTAAGCTCTTATCGCGAAATTCACAAGAACTGAGAAATTTTTCCGCCATTTTGTGGTAAAATGGTAATGTCTTCCCTAATAACCGCACGTTTGAACTGCTTTTAAACAAAGCGAGCTTTGGCGTTACGCCAGGGAATCGCTGGAAAGTGCTATATTTATGATTTCAACCTTATTACATTGTCTAGAATGAAGTTATTGAAAATAAACAAAATATTCATAGCAGCGAATATAAGAATCTTATTCTATTTCTGTAATAAATTTTTGAAAGAGTACAATAAAATTATTAATAGTTGAGTAAAAAGTTTTTCGTAGCACATAGCCGCGTAGCACGTGTGTAGCTACGTAGCACGTGTGTAGCTACGTAGCACTCTAGCTACGAAACTTCGTAGTCTCGTAGCTAGAGTACTACGTAGGTTCGTATCTACGTTTTTCAAGATTTATTATTATAATATTTTCGATATAATAGGACTAAGGAGTATAATTTTATGTTTAAAGATGTTTTTTTAAGTTATACACACTGCTCATTTAAAATCAAGCTCAAATAAATTCAATGAACCTTAACATTTTGTATGTTTCGACCCAATATTATATTTTCTTCGTTTAATCTTATATAGCACAATTGATACAATACACTTACACGAATCGTCCTCAGTTATCGTTCATTCACCTGTCGTCCCATATTAGTACCACTGCCACGTACAATTACGCGATCTGTGTCACTGAGTGGTACCACAGTACCAGTAGGATCGGCAGGTCAACTCGTCACAGATATAAACGAAAGAAAAATGTATTAAACAAAGCTTGTAGTAGAGGAGGAACAGGCTGTTACTGAGCAAGCTGGCCCCATGGGGGTGACTGGCTGTTACATTAAGTTTTTGAATTTTAAAGATGTGGTGACGTATCGTTTTAGAACACCGATGATAAGTTAAACTGTCGTTAGTTATACATTACTATCGACTTATCGAGGGTTACCCGTGACTCTTCACCCAACAAGGTTTTTAAAACCAGCTAACCAGCTTAGAAAAGCAACGCACTCACACACGCAAACAGATACGAAAAACGCCATTGATTTATATGATGTGTATCAGATAGATGTTGACACTGCTCTCTATTTTACTTTAGTTATTACGACCCTGTCAATAGCGCAATATCGTATCTCTTCTTTATCTTGTGTTGTGTGAATGAGACCTTCTGTGTGTTATTTTCGTGAGGTAATTGGCACCTCGTACGTGACGTCACCGCGGGCTCCGTGGGTACGTGTCTTAGTAAGGAGATTGTATTTATAGCGAGCGTTTAGTGAATAAATGTGCGATTATATTGGAGGGCACAACGTAATGTTATTGTCATTGGATCGGAGGGTAGCCGGGAGAAGTTGTCATGTGGCAATGAATAGAAATGGTCGTTCCCGTAGCGGGAAGGAGGTAGAGCTACGAATTGGTAGGCAATCCTAAGGTATTGTATTTGTTTAGTATGATAAAATTAACTTAACTTTTGATAGTAAGTATTTTTACATAGCTGCCTACCGGATGATATACATACATGCCTACTCTAGAAAAATATATTTTATTACAGTCCTTAAAATTGATATGTTTTTGCTTTCATATTCGCTAAACAATTACAAAATGAGTTGGCCTACAGAGCTCGTTAAGGTGCATTTGTAGTGAAAGACAATATATAATAAATTGATAAATTCTTTTTAATTTAGCGATGTGGTATTAGATTGCAACTAGTCTAAATGAATATGTAGATTTGAACCTAACGCTGCGACCCCGGCTCGGTGGACATGATGTATTCATGGATTTTAACAAGTTGACTGAAGGAGTATCTAAACCTGAATAAAACTATCTGAATATTTATTTTTATTTTGTTTAAAACGATTTTTTTTAAGAGAGAAGTTTATATATTAACAGTCTGTTGAATATAGTAGTGTTATTGGGTTTTTCCATCTGAAATTTGTCATTAGCAGCCCAGCGCCTCGATTCTCGAGGAGAGCTCGGTTCTTGGCAATAGGCTTGCCCCCCTATCGTATGGGACTTGAATATAACTGGCGGAATGTGGGTTACAGTGCAGGAACACCCCTGCCTATCCCTTTGGGCACCATAATATGCGTGATGATATATGTATATGTTTTGTATATATTTGACGACACGGTTGGCGCAACGGTTGAGCGATTGACTGCTGCGCAGCATGTCGCAGGTTCGATTCCCGCACGGAACAAATATTTGTACGACCTGCAAGTATTTGTTACGGGTCTGGGTGTTTTTCTATCTATAATATGTATGTATTTATAAAAAAAAAATTATATAAGTAGTTTATCAGCCATCTCGTTACCATAACACAAGCATTAGGTTTCTTAGCTTGGGACGATACGGCGTTGTGTAAAATATCCAAGGATATTATTATATTATTATTATATTTAACATTTTTTTGGTATTTCGTTTAGGTACTGTAATAAACCTGCTGTAAATTTCTTTAAAATTGTGAAGTGGTTCACTAATGTGTGTGTTGTCTTTGTTACAGGTATGCTTCTAGCTGGTGTCGGCCACATAATGGGCAATAACACGATGCCGTACTGTACGCCACTAGTAAGTTATGTCAGATGAATATGCTAGTGATACTTTACTTTCAATGAGTTTCATATAAAATACATGATTTAATATAAACACCTAAATAATATCACGGCACACAGGCGACATAAAGAATAACATTTACCTGTTATATGCTCTTAGCAAATCTATTGAGAAGCAGAAACCCGTAAAGATCACAATCTGAGGTCTACCGCAGCCGAGACTCACGAAAACCATCCTTTTGTTATTAATATTCTTAGGGCGGGCGGGAAATATATCGGCCCAAACACCTTCGTCATCACAGTTCACGCTCTCTCACCGGAAGTAAACGTTTTGCTGTGATTTTGGCCGACACGTCGGTTTTGGAGGGAAACTAATTCGAAATGTTGTCAGATTAGCGTTTATTTATCTAAATTAAACTTTATAAAAAAGAAAAGATTCGATTTCTTGTGTTTGTACTATATTGGTTTGTTACGCTCTCATGCTAGAACGACTGAACGGAGTGGGCTGGGACGTATAATATGTATAGATTTGATTGTAGACAACGACAACTGAAGTTCATGTTAAGTTATGTTTGGTGAAGACAGCTAACGAGCTTCATCTTTCACTGATAGATCTTTCAATATCGTGCCATTAAAATAACTCGCTAGGTCTATATTTTTAAGAGCGTAACAAACATTTCCATCCTATGGTATTTCACGGGTGGACAAGCCTCTTTTGTAGTAACTCGAAGCTTTCAAAACTATATTTCAAATAATTATATACCTGCACTGTAATCCATTGTTACACAGCATGTTGACGCTAGTAAACTGTTTGTTAGCGAGCACACACGATAACTGCACGTTCTACAGCCTCTCAAACGGTGCAATCGCTCGCGATGCTCCAACTGTGCTCTACTACGTCACTGCACAACGTGGTGCACACCGGGTATCGATCAGATCGGCTTGAGCGACTTACTGCTGTTTGACATGCGATGGATTATG
Source organism: Hyppa rectilinea (assembly GCA_951799385.1). Lineage (NCBI taxonomy): Eukaryota > Metazoa > Arthropoda > Insecta > Lepidoptera > Noctuidae > Hyppa > Hyppa rectilinea. Next base: position 459,833 of record OX637315.1, on the reverse strand, counting down.
ATTTAGTGGCTCTGAGTAGCGTGGTAGCTTGTTTTGTTATTCTCAAAACCGCTCGCTTTAGTATTATAACATCCGATTTCAAATTAAATTTATGGTTAGTAGTGGCTCGGATATTAATATTCAAGTTATTTATAACTAAAATATGTATTAGTTGTAATTTACCATTTTCAAACACTATTGAATCGTCAATCCTAATTATCATAATTTCTCTAACCTTAGCTTAAGTCACTGACTGCCACGCAGCAGACACAATAGAAAAACTATTGTTTGTCGGACACACGGTGACCGCGTTGGCGTTCAACGTGTTAAGTATATAACATTGGGGTCGACTTCCTTGGAGTCTTCAATATAAGCTACAAATAATAAAAAAAAATAAGGCTATTAAAACAATGTAGAAAGAGTCTTCGACAGACTGTCGAAATGTCTACTAAACCTCTATTATAAGTGGAAAACTCATAAAACACAATATAAATCTAGTTCACAGAACACAATATACAAAACTACCTGATAAGCCCGACACCCGGATCAAACAGCCTCCATCCCTCGCGCCTCGGCGCTGGCCGGTGTGCCGGATGAGAGCCGTCTCGTCCCGCCGCGTCCGGTGTTGTTCGGACACGGCCGACACTTGCACATGGTGTCTGCAACTCTTGTGACAGACATGATACAAGTTCTCTTGTGATATATGGGCCAACGGAAACGCTATTTGTGGAGAGATACTTTGTTTGTTTGTTATGTAGTTTGAAGACTATTTGTAACGTGTCTAAGTTTGACTGCTACCAGTATAGGTTATTTTTGGGGTCTCTTACTTTATTTCTATGCATAAGAGGGTAGTTAATCCGGAATAATATTGTTAAAATACCTCAATCAGTTTTTTAGTTTTATATTTTATTTTCTTTGTTAACGTACTTATTATAAGTTGAAGTTGACAACTCATAAAACACAATATAAGTCTAGTCGTTTACATACTTGAAGGCCGAACCCAACATAGTTGGGAAAAGGCTAGGCAGATGATTGTTAACGTACTTAACTGTAGATAAATGTGTCTAAGTATAGAAACTGACGAGTAAGTTTCAATTATTGAAATCGTTGTTGATATTCACAAAACCAGTAGGTACGTGAAAATAACTCTCTAGTTTATCTCGCTAGAAATCTGAAATAGTAGGAACATTTAGTCATATTGGGGACACTGCAACTTTCTTTAAAAAGTCGATTTCTTCCTAACTGTGGATTAATTAAAACTACGCCGTGCGCCTGCGGCAATATTCGTTGAGTCTTGAGCAAAAAACGCTAACTGTGCAATCTAGTGAACTTTCTTTGTCTATCGTAGAACTGGGACAAAAGAATATTCTGTTTTGATGCTAATTAACTGCGTTTTATAAGATGTTTGAGAAATAGTGCCTGCCAAATTAAATTCAGAATTAAATAACGTTTTATCACCTTAACACGATGTAAGCCTAAAGGCGAAATGATCTTAGTGATCCGTTGTTTACGATATTAGCTGTCAAACATACCTAATTATGCTTTGTTTTCCGTAATATTCAAATAAATTCTTGTTCCATCCTATGTTATTGTGTAGTAAAAGAACAAAAATAATAAAAACGTCGCGCTAATCTAAGTGCCTGCCTCTAACCGATTATATCCAGTTTTATCCAGTAAAAGCCAGATGGATGCGGTTCCCGCTAGTTATATTAAAAGCTGTTTGAGAACGTCTTATTAAGCAGCTGCGACTACGCCATATTAAATGCTGCTTTGATATATTTTTTTATTCCTTCACTTTATATTAAGATATGATACGATGTTATTCTTTGGAGAGCTTTAGAGGATGGTAAATTAAATATAAGTCTATGTGCCTTTGTAACGTGTTCTTTGTGGTGAGATTTATTAAAGATTCTTGTAATATGTGCAGAAATTGAATTTTAACATGAGATGGAGATTGTATAATAGTTATCTCAGCAATGCTTTCAATATTTGGAGTTAGTGATGCACTTTAACCGCTCAACTGTTGAAAAATCAAACATGAATCATAACTAAGTGTAGAAAAAGTAATTGTGTCTCATTCTATTCTGTGGTCTCATTAGTCACATTTGAGCTAATAGACAATTCAAGGTTTATTATAATATAAAGTTATAATCACCAATTTTTTTTTTGATGTATTAAAAACATCTAAAAAAAAAACTAGAGGCAAATCTTTAACAATTTACGTCTTAAATCTCAATATGTATTATCTTCAACACGAAAGACTTGTTAATTAAACAAGCATGACGTACGATGAGTTTGAATGACGTGCGCTGAACTCAGACAAGGAGCCGGCTCCATGAATAATCAACCATCTGAATAATTCAACTCCCTTTTGAATATTCTGGCGTCAGTTTTTGATACAACCGTCATTTTTTGCGACGGAAGGAAAATTATTTTAGGTAACGTTGATTTAGTGATCGCGATCTCCCGGGCTATTGGTCTCATTTGAATATTAATTGAAAGTGATCGTATTTTTTGCGTAGAATTTGTAATTCTGTCCGTTTTTATTAATAGAAAGGTTTTTGTGAGGTTGATAGCTGTCAGTTAGCCAGCGATTGTTTAACATGAAGTTTGAGTTTCTTCTGTCATCAATGGTTATAATAAAAATATATATCTAGGTTTGCGTCACTGTTCATGGGACCTTGCTATTACTAGTTATATTATTATTTTGATATCTGTTCGTCCAGACTAATCTGTAAGAATGCATCAGTTAAGTGCTATTAGTCGTCGGACTGCCAAGTCATAGGTCTCGAGTTCGAACCCAAGGCACTCACCTCTGATTTTACGGATTCATGTGCTTATTGTATAATTATCACTTGCTTAAAAATCGGTGAAGGAAAACATCGTGAGGAAACTAGCATGCCTGAGAGATATTTCTCAACAGCATGTGAAGCTAAGACAGAGGCCCACGGGCAGCATAAAAACTCTGACACCAGGTTAGTCACTAACCACACGAAAATAAGAAGACTATAAAGATCTCCACAATCTAAACTCTAACAGAAATCTTAAGCTCATGGTAATCCCGTTAAATTTAAAGTCTTAATAATGAAGTGTTTCCGAACTACATGCCTTCACAGTCCAGTAGTTGAAGCGACTTACGAAAGCCGATCATTCAGTTCATTCGTTCATTCACTAAACTTTGCCTTCGACTTCCAAGCGATCGTTCGAAGTTGATTTATTATTTTAAGAAAGCCTTTTGATCGCTTAAAGTTCTGGTGCTTATAATTATTTTTATAAATGATTTAAACGGTGCTGGAGTTTGGGACTTGAATTGATGTCTCTCGTGTATTTTGGAGTTTAAAACGTGGCTAGTTTTCAAGTTATTTAAAATAATAAAATACCAGTTTACTTTAATCATTTTTCGTTTCATTCTCGGGATCCAGGACCAGGACCATTTCCTGGGTTCGATGCCCGGGTTTGACAGTGTTATTGGGTCATCCATCTGGGATTCCTCTGCGGCAGTCCGGATTTTGGATTTTTGTTGGGTTGATGGCCATATCGCCTCTATTACATGGGACTTAAACGTAACTGGCGTAATGTGTGTATTTAGCCTTTACCGAGAAAGAAATTGACGCCTTATATCTAATTAGTGGTATACTATTATAACTGAATTCGTATTAATTAACAAGCGCTTCTCGCCATCAAGCTAAAACGTTTGGCGAGAAAAATTGTAAGAACAAAAAAATATGTATGTTTGTGAAAAATAAAATAAATATAATGTCACCCTTATCCCGGCCGTCGAGCATGAAGTCATGAGGGAGCTCATACCAGCAGAAGATGTTGAGTGCCCTGAACCTGCACCTGAACACGTAGACCCAGTTCCGGCAGATGAAGATGTTGTGCGGCTGCGGGAGCCTTGCGTGTGCTCTTATTGGTAGTGTGGCTGATAATCTATCATAAGACACACGCGGCTCTTGCTGTCTCACTCACACTCTAGGAGAGAAGACGACGGAAGATTGAAGATACTACTTATTAATATTTTCTTATTCAAAGAGTATATTGTTGTCTGTGTTACAATGTTTCTGATTTAAGCTTACAGCTGTGATGTGTGTCTACTTGTGAACGATCCAAACCAACTCAATGCATGTTCTAAAGTTTGTCTTACAAAACAAAGCCAACTGTAGCTTCATTTGTAAATTGTTCTTTACACTTGATTCCCAATATTTTTCCACCAGTATTCAATATTTTGTTGAAAATGATTTTCATTCGCCCGTGACGCTACGAACGCTGCGCGCTTTAAGAGGATTACCCGTGTGAATGTGAACAAACAGGCAATATGGCGGCTATGTACTCGCACATTAGTGTTCAGACGTCACGCTCGGATGGACGGATTGTTTCATAGCGGTATATTGTTTGAAGTACTGGGAAATGTTGGGAAATAAGTGTCATTTTTTAGATTGGGCTACACGACATGGTGCGAGGTACATGTTATGAGACTTACAAAGTTCAACCTCATAAAAATACACGAGTCACAATAGAATTACAACGTTAACCTTTTATGTAAAAAAACAAGTCCATAAAATTCTAATAACTGTTATCAAAGTTCATTATAAACCACATAATTGTATTTTGCTCTTCATATATAAACCTGTTTGCAAATGTAAAAAAAAATTTCATCCTGAACCAATTTTCAACCCCAAAAGCCTTAAAACAAACAGACACGCTATTTGTAAAATGAATTTCGCATCGAACAGCACAAAATGCTATTGAATTTGTGAGTGAATTTCACAAAATGGAGTTGTACCAGCGGCGAACTAGGGATGAACAAAATATCAAAATCCTTTCGTAAAATGTACTTGTGACATCATGTGCGCTCTGCTTCGGCTGTGTGCGAGAGAGTTGGTCATTTGATATATTTGATTATCACTACATAGTATAAAACAAAGTCGCTTTCTCTATCCCTATGTATGCTTAAATCTTTAAAACTACGCAACGGATTTTGATGCGGTTTTTTTAATAGATAGTGATTCAAGAGGAAGGTTTATGTGTATAATTTGTCGACATATTTTGCGGGCGAAGCCGCGGGCTAGAGCTAGTATCATATAAGTGGATCTACTCGATAAATGTTACATTCTAAAATAATAATTTTAAACAACATCATTATTGAAAATGCGTAAGTTTAAACACTCTAAAACACTGATTTTGTGTAATCCCATGGTTGCATTTGAATCAGATATAGGGAACCTACCTATCTACTATATTCACACATTCATGAATTTAACAAAAACCACGCTTGAATAATGCAAAATTCAAGCCCGAATATTTCGCGTCGGTATATCAAATTCTCGTTAATGAACGTATTAATCAGCAGAGGTGAGTCAGGAATACTGAATCCGCGGGTAGTTGGAACAAATTGCGATTTGTATTGAAAACCGATACATTGCGGTCTTTCAGTGCGCGAATATATGAGGGAGCAAATCGGCGGATCTCGCCGAATTACAGCGAAATTATTTGAAATGCAAGGGGAATTTTGTGGTCGAATTTGAGGTACTTCGTAGTTACCGGTCGAGATTTATTATTTTCTATGATGATGTAACTTTGACACAGATTGGTTAAAAGAAGGGTATACTACAAAGACAATGAGTAAGATGAAGCAGTCTCCTCTTGCCTACCTTAAGACAATAAGGAGAATATTTATAGAAAACACGTTATAATTATGTATACCTAGTAGTGAGTTTTGTAAGGTGATTCATTTGGGAGGTCGCATCAGGCGGCGGCCGACGCGATGACACGCGGGGTTGCGACAGTCGTTGAGAGGATCCGGCAGTTGGGTCTCGAGGTGGCTTTGCACAAATCCGAGGCCATGTCCTTTCATGGGCCTCGGAATAGGCCACCATCGGGATCCCAACTTACGGTAGGAGGGGTTCACATCGGCGTCGAGACCACGATGAAATACCTGGGTCTGGTCCTCGACAGCCGATGGAATTTCGTGGAGCATTTCCGACGTTTGGCCCCCAAGCTGGAACGGACTGGGGCCGGCTTCAAGCGGCTCTTGCCCAATTTGAGGGGGCCAAACGCCTCCTGCCGGAGGCTTTACGCGGGAGTCGTGCGGTCCATGGCCCTTTACGGGGCCCCGGTGTGGGCGCGTTCACTGCGGCGGCGAGCCGCTCATTATCTGAACGCGCCCCAAAAGGTGGTAGCCATACGGCTTATCCGGGGGTACCGCACGATCTCGGGCGAGGTGGCAAGCCTCCTTGCCGGACTGCCGCCGTGGGATCTGGAGGCGATAGTCCTCGCGCGCCTGTTCGAGTGGCGCGCGGAGGTACTAAGCCGGGGGGAAACTCCGTTTCCGCAGCAAATTGCGGCGGAGCGGACGGACCTCCGGCGCGATCTCATGGCGGCCTGGAATCAGCGACTGTCGCAACCCAGCGCAGGGCACGCCACGATAGTGGCGGTAAGGCCCCTCTTTGAGGAGTGGCTAGAGAGGCGTCACGGCGCCCTCACCTACCGCCTGACGCAGGTCCTCACCGGACATGGATGTTTCGGGAGGTTCCTGCACATCATCAGGCGGGAGGAAACGCCCGGGTGTCACCACTGCGAGGATCGCCCAGAGGACACGGTAGAGCACACGGTGCAAACCTGCCCCGCATGGGCGGAGCACCGCCGTGTCCTCGTAGAGGCGATCGGCGGCGGCGACCTCTCGCGCCCGGCCCTGGTGCAAGCCATGGTCCGGGGCGAGAGGGAGTGGGAGGCAGTCACCTCCTTCTGCGAAAAAGTCATGCTCGCGAAGGAGGTGGCGGGATGGGAGAGAGAAAGGTCCTCCCGTCCCAGCCGCCGCAGGAGACGCCCCGGGCGTCGGGAGCCACGTGACGACTCCCGGCCACCGTAGGCGCGGGCCCGCGGGCGGTGAGTAATGGGTGACTCACCGTCCGATCAGCACCAGACCCGTGCCGTACGGCGCGTATATGTTCCACGCGCGCCTCAAAGAGATGTCAGCATATGAAGGGGCCCCCCAGGGCCAAGCCTGCCGGGTAAGCGGGATTGTCCGAAAGGGTTACCGCTACCCCGGAACATAAAGGGCTACGGAAGGAACATGGATGGGTTTTAGTCAGTAAGAGTCTGACACTCCCTTCCGCTCCACCCAGAGCGGGAGCAGTCATTGGATGATTTCCCAGCCTTAAAAAAAAAAAAAAAAAAGGTGATTCATTTCATTAATCTCGGTAAACATTTCAAAATCCCTTCGGCTTAGTTTAAGGTAGTTATTTAAAAACCTCATCGAAGTTTTCACCTTATAGTGAGGGTGCCGCCGCGCGTCAGTCAGTAGAGCCAGTAGACCACTCGCAACATTTACTAGTTTTACTTTGAAAACTCTTCAAACTTTTAATAAGAACGCTCTACATTTTAATAAGCCGCCATCCTTTGAGATGAAAAGTATCTTTATGGAGTAGTTTTTATCTGTTACATTTAAAAACCTTTTGATGTTGCTTAGTTCCATAAAAGTTAAATACTTACATTACATCTCTATTTCCATTCCTTAATTAAAAGCAAACACTGTTCCACATAAACACTAAACAAATAAAACACAAGTCGTACCTTTGATACCCAGAACTCTGTACGGAATAATTGGCATTTGAAAACTGGGTTAAGAAATATAAAGCCTATCAAAAGTCACTTTCAATTCGTATTTCTGCTGTTTCGGCGCCGGATTTCCACGAAAATGAACGATCATTCGTATTTCGTTTTCCAGAAACACAAGCCAGTTTTCAGAAATATGAGATAGACATAATTCCCAGGTAGGAGCGGGAGATGTGTTCCAGGAATATTGTGTAGCACCGATTATACAGCTGACTGCCGACCGTAAGAAATTGACCTTTGTAGGAAATTTATTTCTCAGGGTTGTGTTGGGTCTATTAAATGAGTTCGAATGCACGTTAACAGTAAAAAGTAAATAATGAAGGTAAAATAAACAGGTAGATATAAAAACAAACTAAAACTTTACGGTTGGCGGGAGTCTACGTGCGCGGGCGGGATATCGTCTCCCGATGCCGCGCTTAAGGGCAAGTCCACACACAAACGTTAAGGTGTTGCCACACCTTTTAAATTCTGACTTACTTGCTTTTGACTGCTTCCTTGTTTCTTTTGTTTCTTATCCCACAAATATAATAGCGTTTAACAATGCAAAAATCATAATATCATATCGATCTGTCGTTCCGTTTGCTGAGTGAAAGAAGGACCATCCAACACGCGGTGTGTTGATGTTCACTTCGTATTTATAATATTAATAGGATTAGTAATTAATATCGTCACACTACGTAATCAACTATGCATTAATGAGACGCCCAGCTCCAGTGATCAACAGTTCTCTTAACTTATGCAGTTCGGACTAGTTGTAAAATCATTGAAACAATTTACTGAGAGCTTAGGGCCATCACACGCCGCCGCGGGAGACGCTCCGGGCGTCGGGAGCCACGTGACGACTCCCGGCCACCGTAGGCGCGGGCCTGCGGGCGGTGAGTAATGGGTGACTCACCGTCCGATCAGCACCAGACCCGTGCCGTACGGCGCGTATATGTTCCACGCGCGCCTCAAAGAGATGCCAACATATGAAGGGGCCCCTCAGGGCCAAGCCTGCCGGGTAAGCGGGATTGTCCGAAAGGGTTACCGCTACCCCGGAACATAAAGGGCTACGGAAGGAACATGGATGGGTTTTAGGCAGTAAGAGTCTGACACTCCCTACCGCTCCACCCAGAGCGGGAGCAGTCATTGGATGATTTCCCAGCCTTAAAAAAAAAAGGGGCCATCACACGTCGCCGTCTATAAGATGGGGTGTTTATGAAACTATATATCTGCAAGACGAAACACATTCATAATCCAAACTAAACTTTCCGTGAACGTAACGTGAGCTTATAGAATAATATTGTAAGTATAAATATTAAGAGAGGGAACATTCTCTTACTCAGCTAAACAAGGTTTTTAATAGTGAATGTGGAGTGTATTCATAAGAGCTGTGCACACTAGGGCTGCGCGGTATAACTTTCATAAAAAAAGAAACAAAAAGTTTTCTCGCGTGAAAAAGTTACTATTAATTTAAAACTCTTTATATAATCCATTAATTAACTGTTCTGCTGCCATACGTTGGACTATATTGGACTTGTAGGTACTGCGCCGAGGATCTTTGACAGGGGAGCGCTGATCATTTTTTGTCATTGATTAGAGTAATATCACTTGTACTGTATTCAAAAAACATTGTAGGACTGTACAATAATATTTCGTTATAGCCATCAGTGTTCGCACATCATACAATAAACAGAGCTCGTCACCGCCTCTAGATAGGTTCCGCTATAGTTATCAGACAGATAGTTTACTGCAATTTTTTATCAGTATGTTGGTTAAGGCTAACCTGGAAATCATAAAATGGGCCCTTTAACTTTTGTTCATATTCGGGAAACTACATTATTTACAGATTTTAAAACGAACCGTGTGCAGCCCTGGGTCCCCGAGCCGCGGGCGCTTGTACTAACATGCATTTTCTAGAATATCGCTTTACATTAGAAATGTCCCACGTTACCTCTTTTAACGACCTCGACACAGCTCGCATGTTGGAATATGCTGAAAAACATTTTAATGTCACTACTTGTACAGAACTTGTATTAACTATCTGAAGTGAAGTGTGGGCGTTTTCAGCCTACTTTGAATAAATTACTTTTGATTTTGATTTTATCATTTCAGTACCTAAAGAGATGGTTCATTGGTTAGCTATCTCCGCTCCACTTCATCGGAGAGCAGACCCACAGTGGAACCTTCTACATTAGGGCTCCTTTTAGGTACTAACCCCAATTTATTTAGAATTACGTTTAAGAAATACGGCTTGATTTTATTTACGAATAAAATTGGTTAGTCCGTACTAAAATATATTTATGTACAGATTCACAAGGTTAGTGCTGTTTTTATCGAATATCTATGTTTAGTATGAAAAAATCTAGGTTTTTTTAGAACACTTCTAGAAGCTTTTTACGTTTATTACAGAAATATTTTTCTTTTAATTCTCAAGAGAGCTAAAGTTACCAAAAAACTAGTTGTGTATTATTACAAGAGCCTTTAAATATCTGGTGCGAGCAAGTCAAGGTTTTATTTTCGTCTTTTTAAACGAATAGCCAGTCCCGAGATTTGCACAGCGGGCCTAAATAACTGTACCTCACAATTTTATTTACGACCCGAATAAATTTGTTTAAGATAACCCTCGGATAATAGGATATTTTGTCATTAAGTAGGTCCTGTATACATTTTGTCTGACTTCGCCCACGGCTGCTCTTTTGTTTTCATGTAATTACCTTTTTAGTACTTATGGTAGGTACTTGGTATTTATGTTAGCCGGGTTTAATGTTATGTAGATAGCACTCGTTTAATGAGTCTGTTAAATTTGCCGGAAATTTGTTACATGTGAGATGTACAACGTGCTTAAACGGAAATTAAAGTAGCTGAGCTACGTTATAATGTAAGATTAAGTGTGAAAGTTCGTGTTGCTTTAATATACGGTTTTTAGAAGTCTTGCTTTAAGTTGTAGAAATACTGTTTAGACATAGTAAACATATTAATATCAATATCTCCAAAATCCTTTTGTGGAACAGGCGTGATGTTATGTTATCTTCAACTGATTACGACACGACACGGACCCGTATTCCACTTTCCATATAAAAATATCCTATTACACTGATCCCTTTTAAAAAAAAACGGCAATAAAACCACCAACTTTAAAGTATTTACGATACTGCAATCCCAAACAGCAGTTTCCAACAAAAAGTGACATTAAAATGCTAAACATTGTGAGCACTTTAATTGGCCCGCAGTGTAAAGTTGTCTGGTACAGTCGGCTCGCGCTACTTGCTCCGTTTAGATCGTTTGCATATTGATCAGCTGTTCTTCCCAGAATTGTAAAGGTCACACTATTTTCGTGAACCTTTTATTGATGGAGCTGACTGCGCGATACAGAGCTTTCTAAAACTGGCTATATTGAACTAGCGACCAGCCCCTTCTTCGCCCGGTTTTTATGACTTGACAAGTTATATGTAAGTTTTATATTATTGTTTTAAACACATAGAACTTTGGGAATATATTCTCTAAATGATGTTGCTGAAAGTGTGAAAACTTTATCAAGAATTGTTCTGTAGTTTAGAAGAACAACACGGTCACACGCGAAAAATGACTTTAAATTGCTCTAATATGTTTAAATAGAAGATGATGATGTCTGTAGGGTTGGCAGGTTACGAGTTTAATGCAAGTGTCCATATTAGGCATCCCATCTGGATTTAGTTTCGTCTCATTAAATCTCGTAATTCGTAAACTGGATGTAGCAATATACAATTCTACCCATTTATCTTAGGTATATTCTTGTTGCGGCATATATATCGCCGCTTGGTAAATACTCATCGACATCACACAAAATCATGCATCGCGCAAGCAAAGTTTACCGTGCGACTATCATACATATACAAGTCGTTTACCCGTCTGGTCCGAGGACCCTTCCTGTACATACAGAATGACTGCACATACTCTACACCCTATTCCTCATACCTCTATAGTTTCAACGCTCCAAATGAAAAAAAAGCAGTCCTAAAGCAATAACAAATGGACACTCCAGCTATACAGGCGGTCACAAGTTCCAATTACAGTGAATGAAAGCCGAACGCAGCCAACCCCCAGCCTAGCGTGAAACCAAACCAGCGGTTGAAAGCCTGCACCTGTTAATTAGAGTACTAATAGTTTGAGAGCTCATACACGGAACACTAACTCATTTAGGCTTTAGTCACATTGATGTAAAATCTGGGTAAATTATTTAAAGTTTGGAGTACATGCATTGCAGTGTGCTTGAATAATTCTCAATTGATTGTAGTTGGTCATAATTACCTCATGATGGATATGCACAGTAGTGAGCTTGTCACACTTCATTATAATAGGGAGTGTTGTTTTTAAGGGGAAACGCGGTGGCTACTACTCATTTACAACATCTCAAACGTCTGAATCACAACAATACAAAAAACGAATAACTGAACGTTATAGAACAAGCGATGATTCTGCACAGCGCTAAGGTGATGAATAGTAACCTCTCATTAACACCAACACGCCTACAACCAAGCACATAAACAGACACGTTAATAGCTGCCTAGCTCCCTGCCTAACTAGTCTAACAGGCTGGCGTTGTAATTTGCATTGAACAGCAAGAGGGCGGGGCGGGGCACGCGACTGACCCTCACGCGATGACGGCTATAGGGGGAGCAGCACTCAAGGTGGGGAAAATAGCATTTGATGACCGAGATTTTTTAATATAAATAAGTAAGGGAAATTGTTAACAGTTTACCTGTGATGGCAAGAGGTTCCCGTTCATTATTTTTGTCGACAGTCATTAAATTTGTATTCGCTCTTAGTGATTGCTAACACCACCATAGATGGTGTGAGTGTTTAGTTAATTGTCCTTACCCAAATAAGATAACTGTTTTCCCCAAATACATCGGGGGCAAGAAAGCCTCTGATTTCAGCCGGAAGCTAACTGTTATGTTGACTAAGGCATATCAAAGTCAAGTCAAAGTCAAAACATTTATTTCAAATAGGCACAAGAATGGCACTTTTGAACGTCAAAAAATAAATAGAACCACTCTAATAAAATGGATGAGCCTCTTTTTGTATACCTCAAATAAATTTATTAGGCAGCATTTTTTAAATATATTAGGCAGCTTATTAAGTAACTGATGTGAGTTGTGTTGACCACAGTTATGATTTAAGGTAACCCGTTTTCGGGGACCCCTGCTTAGTTACAGCGACAGACTGTGAGGAAAGCCTAAAAGTTAAAAAAGAAGCCCATATAGTACGCACATCATTCGAGGGTCAATAAATTATTAGAGGATCGGTTAAATATTAACACTTCAGCATCGATATTGTATATGTTTGTTTGTTCTCAATAACCACTCCGCTGCAGACACAACAAACAATAATTAAGCCCCTCAACTCCCCCAGGGGCTTACAGCCAGTCGTCACTCAACTACCTCCCTATTCAGTTACAGGTAATACAAATCAAACAACAGTCCTTTGCATACCGCTGGCGGCCCTACTGTGTCCCTACTCACCCAAAAGGTCGGCGTGAATATACATAGACTCTAATAATTCCGAACATGCCAAAACAAAAGGTCATGATTTGCGAAATACAACCATAAATTCAGTAAGCTTCGATTCAATTTTACCTGATAGTATTTTCGGATCAGTCCTTTCACGGGCAGTGTAGTATTATGATGGTATATTTTCAAATTGTTGTTAGTGGAAACTATGAGGCGGTTGCCATGGTGATGAGGAGAGCAATCATTGTCGGAGTACGGACAGTAAGCCGGTTAATTAGCAACATAACTGATTGTTAGAGGATCTGGGGGATTAATTTTCAATAATTATAACTGGTTCTGAGTTAAGACTCTTATTACTGTTTCAGTGCAGGGCAAAGTCCTCGTCTCATACTGACACCTTTTATCCTGGTAGTACGTTATCGTGGAATCGTTTTATTTCAGACATTCACGCATATGTTTTTTTTAATACCTTATTTTAAGATTAACATTAATCCATATATTTATTTTATACGGGTGTGCTTTAATATAAACTAGGTGGGGTCACCACTGTGATCAAACAGTGTATCTATATTATAGATTATATTATTTCTTAAAAGTTTTATAGGTACAGAATCTGTACAAAAATCTGAAAACCTGAAATCTGAATCTGTATAAAGTTCCTGCATGTGTATAACATAATTAAAGCCTACATGTATTACATTAACAAAAACACAGTCGTATTCATGAGAACATGACCGCAGCAGGCCGGTGACAACTGACAACACTGACAACGTTATAGACGTGATAATGCCAATGACACGCGGCGTGACGTCATCCGAACACACCGAATGAATACGTCATGTTACGTCTATCGCATGTACGTTGTAGTTGTACGTACCTTGGTTTGTTTTGGACAAACAACAATTTTTCTCGAATTTATGTTTTATTCTAACCGCACCCCGCGGCTCCACCCGCACGGACGGCGCCACAGGAAACGTGTATTTTCTGTGTCACTATCAGGTCCATTATCTATCTCTTTGAAAAAATCAAGACTAACCCAACAAACACGACTCCGTCTGTCATCCAACTCTCCTGTCGCAGGACTGCTGGAAGTGATTCTAATGAAAACAGAAATCGCTCTCCTGTCTTTATGCAATTTCTCTTTTAAGAGCTTTGTCTGTATAAATAAACGCACTTACACATAATATATTAAACATAATACACCTCTCATATTAAATGCAAAGGATGTTATTAGTGTTTTCAAAAAGTACTAGTACGCATTATGCCTCAGCGCTGCTCCCCAGTCCGGCTCTAACACGCTAAAGTTTCATCTGAAGAGACACTAATCTCTCAAATGCATAATAAATGTACTGTGCGCGGTGTGCGCCACATAATAGGGCTGTCCGAACTGTGGCCTTTGTTCTTCAGGATTATTCTACCGTTGCAGAATAATACGTGCGGGAAAACGCAGGGTGCCAAACATACGTGTGTTTTGATGCCAGGTACAACCCTACGAGCAAATATTATTGTTACAAACGAAGCTTTTGTTCCCCTCTCGATGTAGACAACCCTATCGCACAGCACGGGTTGTCGAAAAGGAAAATTTGATTCACCGGAAATTAATTTGGAGCTCTGTTGAAATTAAACGGTAAGACAAACTTAGTGTTTGAGTTCAGCTCGGAGTTAGAGCGAGAAGTCAAATAGTAACAGGTTCCTTATTTAACGACGTTGATCTGAGGAGGCGCTTGAAGCTGGATTTGGACAATTGGCTGGCTTAACCGGAACTTGCAGGAGGATGCGATCTCGGTTCCGCTTTGAGACTTGTTTATGATTAGGAGTTCGGAATATATTTCGTATCTAAAATTCGGAAACAAGATAAAGATGAAAGTTAAATAAATGAAAGGGGTATGAAATAACTAACTAACAGTGCAACGCAATGCGCGGTCGAGTACGGACGTGTTTGCGCTGCACGATACGAATATTATATTCACGTGTCGCGCGGCTTTAGCCGTTGCCCGGTTTACGTCGTTATGAGTTCACAACCGCTCATAGCTAACGAGGTCTTGGCATTTATCAAACATGCCATCGACTACATGGACGAAGTTAGCATCTTGCAGATTTGCAAGTCCAGCTTCAAGGAGGAGGAAATAGGCAGTGCCAAGCTGCTATTGTTCCAGTCGCTCGGCAAAGTCGAGCAGATGCAGTCCCGCCGGAGGGATGGTGGCCAGAAGTGCGTGCAGGACATCATCACGTTGATGAAGAGCACCGACCCGGACGACGTGCCCGCTTTTGTGGCGAAGGAGCTTCATAAGCTGCCCCCAGTCACGTTTGACCACGTCGACGTCACCAGGTTGCTGAAGGACATCACAACTCTCAAAGCAAGCCTGGCCGAGGTACAGTCCAAGTTGGAGGTGTCGAATAACACCATTGGTGAGCTACGTGCCGAAGTGAAGTTGTTGCGCAACGCTGTAGCGGTAAATAGGTCGCCTGATGCCTCCAACGTGAGTGCTCGTCGCGGAGCGAGTAACGCTAGCGTCGGCAGTTTTGAGTCGGCGAGTTCCACTGCGTCAACCGCTGCTGATACTGCACGCGTTGCAACTTGCGCCGCCGCCGTCGCTGACTCGATGCCGGTCGAGGTAGTGACTCGTGTGGGTACGTTGACCCCTAAACGTGCCTACGCTGATATTGTCGCCACGCACAAACCTACCAAAAAGGGGGAAAAGAAGAGCTGCTGTGAACCTGCCAACAGGGGTTCGAAACAGCAAGGCCCAGCTATGGGCACGTGTGACAAGGAGGGCTTCGTGAAGGTGGAGAGGAAGAAGAGGAAGAAGGCCCCTAGTCGGAACCAGTGCGGGACCGCGCTGGCAGGACCCAATGTGCTGCGTCCGGCAATACCAACGACGCAGCTTTATGTGTCCCGGCTACATCACACCACGAAGGTTGAGGAGATCGTGGAGTATGTCCGAGCGAAGACCAGCTGGACCTTGAGGGTTGAGAAGTTGGAGTCGCGCCACAACACGAATTTCAAGTCGTTCGTGGTGCGAGTTCCGACTCATCATATTGAGACCTTCCTCAAGGAAGAGTTTTGGCCGAAGGGTGTTATGTATCGGCGTTTCCGCGGAAGGCTACGCGACACCACGCAGTGCAACACGACACCGTCGCTTCGTGTACAATAGTTATAGTTATTATCAGTTTTTATAAATATGTATGATAGTCTGTAAGGTATTTATGTTATGGGTCTTTGTTACCTGAAATAAATGATATATTATTATATTATTATTATAACTTTTTAAATATCTAACAACCCTGGAACCACAAGTCCACGCATTTATAATCAACAACAACTTACCCCCCACCCCTCCCCCCACAACCACGAAGAGGCACAGATAGCCCACAGAGGCACATAATGTACTCCTCATAAACTCTGATGTATTTAATCACATGCTCGCGAAAACAATAGCGACATTAATTAGTAAAGGCGTCGTCACACGGCCGCGTACCGGAGCCACGCGCGTATGGCCCGCGTACCAAAGCCCCGCGTACCGCAGCCCCGCTCTTTGTCCGCGCGCACAAAAGACCGTGTTATCTACGTTAAATACGCTGCTTTGTCTTGTTTGGTTTTAGCGCGGATTATGTTACGTCGAGGTTGTTATAAAATTTGTATTTAATTCAGATGAGGAGATTGTGTGGCGATTGTTTATGCGTGTGGCGTATGGGATAGGTGTGTGTGTTGTTCAAGTTTACTATTTGAGAATGTTATTAGAAAGGGTACTTACTATTCTTTTCTTAAGTAAAAATTACATTTTAATTTCGGAAGTCAGTCTCTTTGGTTTTGTATTTTAGGTTTTTGCCGTCGACGTCGAAAAAATAACTTTAATTCCGGAATTAAAGTTATTTTTTGGTACTAGGTTGATTTTTTATTTTATTTTACTTTTCGCTTTTAGTTATGGTATCTACACCACAGTGCCCACACCAAAACATATAAGTACTACTTGCTATGTAAACTACAGTAACAGGAAATATTAACTCATGATCAAGGTACACAAAGTGGATTAAATACGTATTAAAGAAATTATAGAACTTAATAACTACCCGAGTAAAGTTATTACGAGTTGGAACCACCGCTCAAGCTTCCTCTACCAATTCTAAGAATTTTTAAAATCAGTCCACAAATAAAGAACATTTAGATGAACATACATACAAAAAAATACATTATAGACATAGAACCTCCTCCTTTTTGGAAGTTGGTTCAAAATTAAAATTAAGCGTGAATTTTTTATTTAAGCTCTAATGATAACTTTTTCAAACTGAATTTTAAAGAAAGCAATTATAATAAGGTACGAGACGCCATCCAAATATTTTAATAGACATCTTCATATTATATCCGTAGGTGCTGAATTTTAATATCCTTCTTTGTCGAGAACATTTTCTCGACTCTTTGTAAGTAGTATTTTAGTAAAATTATTTTTTGTAAACCTCTTAGGCCTACGTGTTTAGTAAAGAAATACCTCGCTAATCCCTAAAAAAATAAGAAAATGTCATTTATTTATCAAACTAAGTAGATAGGTACTGAGGAAAAGCTTTGTTTTAGAATAAAAGTTTATCATAAAATGTTGTTAGTGGTTATTTTTAACATTTTATATTTACGAGGAAAATATGCGGAGCTAATGTAACACTATCGTGTATACACGCATATAGACTAAACTAACATTTCATCATTTTCATATTATATACACAAATAGGTATAACATAGATAACTAATTTTAAATTATATTTGTATGTGTTTATCCCTCAGTGAAAGCAAATTAGTAATTAACCATCACGCTAAAATCATAAACATTAAAAACTTTACAATTTGAATGTAACATTTCGTTTACCTACCGTAATAATTTAAATTGCATTTACTATTAAATTATGAGGCAATATTCCAAAATTTCATTTTAGGCGGTACACGTACAGATATTGGCCGGGCAATGTGTCGGCCCAGCGGAGCGCACAGGTCGCCATGGCAACGGGCAGCCAATTAGCAGCGTCGTTGTCGCGTGAATTTAATATGCGTGGTTTAGAACGCGCGCCGTCGCGATTCCGCCTGTCTGCGGCCGCTCTAATTGCTAATTAACAGAGTTCTGATGTTTGAAACTGAATCAGAATGACAATGATTGTCTAGCAGGTTTGAAAGACATTTGTTTTTGAACTATTTGAAAAGATATTGTCAATGTTTTACGTTTACATAAAATTATTCGATGAAAGTTTATCCACCATATAACTATTCGTTTTGCGTGTAATTGGATGCAAGCCTCTAGGTTCCCGTTTGTCTAGCGCCACACAAGGTGTCGAGCAAGCATTGTGTGCGAGCAATTGCATCAGCTCAGCGCGCGGCGATGCGGAACCAGGCGGCGATAATTTACTAATACCATGCACTTCATTAGAACAATACCCAGCTTGCTTGGCTATAAATAGAGCTTCAATACCTTCAAAAAACTTGACTATGAATAGGGCTTCATTTTCCGTAATAAATTGATAAAAGGTAATGCGTGTTGAGAGTGGGTGTAGTTTAAATTAATAATAGGCTTACTTTGTCCGTGATCAATATGTTTAGGTTTGTGTCCTGTTTTAAGCCTTGATTGACATCTATTGTTTCCTAAGTTAACCTGAAAATAGGATCTACCCTCGTTATTTGTAAATAATTTTTAATTACTTTGAAATACTACTTAACTAAACTTAAGAGTTAATTAAAATTTGAAATAGATTGAACAACAATTTACTCCTAATTAATGATGTCATCCCATGGTTCCGAAACAAAAACATGTTTTATTTTGAGGATAAGATACGCTTCAATGGGTACTTGCGAAGTGTTCTGTTTTGTTCGCGCTTCACATATTATAGGTTATATGATAAAATAAATGAATATTACAATAAACCGGAGCGGCTTCATAATCCGGTAACCCACAACACGCGGTGAGGGTCGTAATTATATTAACCACATGAAATCGAAACCACTGCTGAATTACATCCACTCCACATTATACTGAATATTCAGCACTCACCGCAACATAATACTGGGTTTTCTGATGGGTGATTTATATTTACCTTCGTTAAATAGTCTGTTGAACACACCATTGAATTGTCCTGTGTTGAGCTAGATAAGCATGTTATAGTATGTGTGTACAGACCTCCAAATTACCAGAATCTATCTGTGTTTGATTCTGTATTGGAAGATGTGTTAAAGAAACTTAGTACTAGTAGCAAGTCAATAATCATATGTGGAGATTTTAATATTAATTTACTAGAAAATAACTCGAATACTGTCAGATTATTAAGTCTTTTTAGGTCATTTGATTTATCCAATGTTTTTATGGAACCAACCCGAGTCACTGCTTCTTCTGCCACTTGTATAGATAATATTTTTTGTAACTGTGAACACTTACACAAAGACATTTTAAATAAGTTGCCATCTGACCACAGTGGACAAACAATAACATTTTGTTCCTATATACCTTTACAAAAAATTCAAATAAGATTTAGGCCAATTACATGTACAAATTTAAACAAATTCAATAACTCTTTGGCCAGTAATTTAGGTGTTCACAATTTTAATAACATATCTGACCCAAGTGAGTTCTACACCGAGTTCTTTTTACTATTAAATAAGCAATTTAATGACTCTTTTCCACTACGAACTAAAAGTATTTTCACAAAGTTTTTATTTAGCGATTGGGCTACTCCAGGTATTCGCAAAAGCAGGGCAAAACTTTTTGAACTTTATGGCCTCAAGCAACATATGAATCATACAAATTTTCATCAGTATGTTGCAAAATATTCTAAAACTTTTAAAAGTGTGTGCAAATTAGCTAAATCTCTTTATATAAGCAACAAAATAAAATCAGCTGATGATAGAATAAAAACTACCTGGCAAATAATAAATAATGAAACAGGTAGGAAAAAGCAGCGTAATACTGAGTTTAATTTAGAGACTGCTCATGGCTGCATCAACTCAGATATAGAAATAGCTCAGGAATTTGAAAACTTTTTTGCTAATATTCCTCTTAAAACTACTGCATCTTTAAATTCCTCAGCAGCGCTTTCTGCTGCTTTACTTAGAAAAAATGTAAAGGCATGTCCTATGGAATTTACATTTCAGCATACAAACCCCCAGGCTGTCATAAAAGCTTTTAAAGATCTTAAAATTAAATCAACAGAGGATCTCTGGGGAATGTCTGTTAAAGTCTGTAGTTCTATCATCGAAACCATTGCGCCCTATTTAGCTTTCATATTTAATACTAGTGTGGACCAAGGAGTCTTTCCGGATCTTATGAAACACAGTAAAGTAGTGCCATTGTTCAAATCCGGTGATAGTAAAGAACCCAACAATTATAGGCCTGTGTCAATTCTGCCAGTTCTCAGTAAAGTGTTTGAAAAGTTGATGCTCAATCAAATGTTACGTCACTTTAATAAAAATTCCATCTTGCATGAACAACAGTTTGGTTTCACCAAAGGGCGTTGTACTACTGACGCTGGTGTCACCCTAATAAAGAACATTTTTAACGCCTGGGAAGAAGCACAAGATGCCATTGGAATCTTTTGCGATCTCTCTAAGGCGTTCGATTGCGTAGAACATGAGACGCTTCTGCTGAAACTAGAGCACTATGGGATTAGAAATACAGCCCTTGATTTACTTAGATCGTACCTGAAAGATAGAAAGGTTAAAGTTCAAGTAAATGGTGTGAACTCGCTGGGGTCGGAAATGACAATGGGTGTTCCTCAGGGTTCGATATTGGGTCCATTCCTATTTTTAGTTTACATTAACGATTTACCCCAATTACTTCAAAATCAACCGAAGATGGTGTTATTTGCAGATGACACGTCATTAATTTTTAAAATTGATCGACGCTCACAAAATCTTGACGACGTGACATCATATTGAACGGAGAAAAGCTAGAATTTACTAAGCAGACGGTTTTCCTGGGAATCACGCTAGACGACAAGTTACAATGGGGTCCCCACATAACAACTCTTGCGGGACGGCTAAGCTCGGC
The DNA here is from genome assembly GCA_951799385.1 of Hyppa rectilinea. Lineage (NCBI taxonomy): Eukaryota > Metazoa > Arthropoda > Insecta > Lepidoptera > Noctuidae > Hyppa > Hyppa rectilinea. The sequence continues at coordinate 438,754 of OX637315.1, read as the reverse complement.
CGCTTATGCTGTTAGAAAGATAAGGCAGTTGACAGACGTAGAAACCGCGCGCTTGGTCTACTTTAGTTACTTCCACAGCATTATGTCGTATGGCATTTTACTGTGGGGTCGGGCTGCTGACATTGAATCCATTTTTATTCTGCAAAAGCGAGCTATCAGAGCTATTTACAATCTACGTCGCCGCGAATCGCTTAGGGAACTATTTAAAAGTATTAATATTATGACGGTACCATGCCAATTCATTTATGAAAACATTATGTATGTAAGAAAAAATCGACATCTTTTTAACAAAATAAGTGATAGGCATAACTTTAATACTAGAAATAAAGATAAAATAGATCAACCCTTTTTTAGATTATCAAAAGTACATACATCTTTTATGGGGTTCTGTGTTAAATGTTACAACAAAATACCTTGTGACATTCTGCAATTAAATGAAAGAAAATTTAAAACTCACATTAAAAATACACTTTGTAAACAAGCATATTACAAATTAGAGGATTATATAAAGGATAAGGATGCTTGGAAACATGCTGGTCCTGCTCCACAGGGCAATCTAGTGTCTAGACAAAATCAAACTGGTTGCTAAGTAAATTAGGTAATAATTTATTATTTATAAAATACTATTTTAACATGTTGAAATAACTTCTCACACATTGATTGATTTATTATATATTAACTTTTAGAATGTTTGTAAATATGTGAGCACCATGTACTTTTGACATACTTAAGTTACCTACCATTACTACACACATCAAAAGTGTCTAGGGATCAACATATATTTTTGCAATAACTTTTCTCTTGATTGATATTAATTTAAATTTTCTTTAAGGATTCATCAAATAAAGTGTTTTCGTTTGTCACAGTAACGATAAACCAAGTCACCTTTGCATTAATAAAGAAATTTGCCATTTTCCTAATAAAGGGATTTTTGACATTTGAACCACTAACATTAAAGTTCGAAAAAAAGACTGAAATAACAGTTTTCTTTAAAATTTTATTGGGTAACTTAAACAATTAATAATCCGTGTTTCTACCGCGAACACTAACAACACAAGAACATCGGTTTGGCATACTCAAAATGAGTTCATCCAAATCACGCTGTGGAATGGCCGCCCATGTTCGTTGCAACAACAAAAAAAGGTCTTCTTGCAACTGGATACCCTCCATATTCGGCAGAGCTCTTCTCTGTAGCATATCCCATGCATGCTCAATCGGGTTCAAGTCTGGCGACTGAGCAGGCCAGGGCAGGACATTGATGTTAGCTGCGGCGAGAGTCTGTCTTACAACTCTTGCGGTGTGCGGTCGTGCATTATCATGCATTAACTGAAATAAGGGACCGATTTGCACTTGTAGAGGAACGATGACGTCAGATACAATCGTCTCAGCATAAATTTGAGCGTTGAGGTTGTTACTGTGACAAACGAAAACACTTTATTTGATGAATCCTTAAAGAAAATTTAAATTAATATCAATCAAGAGAAAAGTTATTGCAAAAATATATGTTGATCCCTAGACACTTTTGATGTGTGTATATGTGTTTTTCTTCTCACCTTTTGTGGTGTAGTGTTTTTATTCTGGGTGCATCGTCTTCACATATAATGTTATAATTCATGTATACAAAACATTGTAAAACATTTTAAAAGAGTAACGGTGGAGTTTCTTGCCCATTCTTCTCCACACGAAACTACCTTTTGGAAGGGGCGACTAGAATCAATTCTATTTCTTGTTCATTTTGACGTTCAAAAGTGCCTTACTTGTGCCTATTTGAAATAAATGATTTGACTTTGACTTTGACTTTGAAATAATAATATTATTTATTCTCGCCCAAAAATATAATTTTAACAAGCCTGTTGGCATCGTGCAAGCATCCCTGCGCATCAATTTGTAATTGTATGGAACATACGAATTTTCGTAAATTTAAGTGTCTTGAGTTTATCATTGCGACACAAATCCGAGATGGATTTGTGTCGCAATGACACTCAACCCAGGTTGCACTTCGTAAGTAAACTTGAAGAGCGTTTAAAAAAGGGTACAATCCACCATACAACAGAACCTGAACCTTACTCCAAGTTTATCTTCAGACCCATTCAGCCAAGTTTAATTTCATACTCTATCCTGTTTACAGAAAAGTTGTAAATACAATACTGAAAACTTACCGGTCTTAGTATCTTGTTAGTGCTGCTTGAAGAACTATATGGCAATCATGGGTGCGTTCATATTACAAAAACTGGCGCCGTAGTATAAACCCAATTCTAATTCTATATTATGTTGGAAAGAAATAAGTGAGATCTTTTATCAGGAAGCAATCATAGATGACTGGCCGAAGAGCACAGCGTGCAGCTCTCGGTAGGTACCCCACACTTACGCCAGTGTCTTCCATTCGCCCGCAGAGCTATGAACACGTTCCCCTACAAGCCTTATCTCCGTCAACTCACATCTCCACCATCCACTTTAATGAGAATATAATCGGTGACGTGCTCCGGTACAGCAAACACGAAGACCGACGCAAATTAATTAAACGGTAGCAAACAGTTGCGTCCAATCTCGATAGCGAATAGTTTGCGAGCGGTGAGTACCAACGTACGGAGTGTGCGCGCGCGTGTGTGTGTGTGTGTATGTAGGTGTGGGTGTGTATGTGTGTGTAATGTCGTTATTGTAAGTACAGAAGACTTTTCTATAACTCGTTGACGCATTTGCCAGCCTTTTTTTTTTTTTAAGACTGGGAAATCATCCAATGACTGCTTCCCGCTCTGGGTGGAGCGGAAGGGAGTGTCAGACTCTTACTTTAGTCAGTAAGAGTGTTCCATCCATGTTCCTTCCGTAGCCCTTTATGTTCCGGGGTAGCGGTAACCCTTTCGGACAACCCGCTTACCCGGCAGGCTTGGCCCTGAGGGGCACCTTCATATTATGCTGACATCTCTTTGAGGCGCGCGTGGAACATATACGAGCCTGCGACATAAAGAATGTTGACATTTCGATGAGTTTTATTTTAAAATTAGTGATGCCGACTGTTCCACAAACAGGTTTAAAGTGTTGCAGTTGGTGTGTTCGGGAACATTGAGTACTTACCTGAATATTGATACACCATTTTTATTACTGTTTTTTCTTGTTCTGGTCATAGGAGTCCGCAATGTACTCAAATATAAAAGTAATATTCTCGTATGTGTATACAACAACGTCCTGTGTCCGCTTACCATTCTACAAGTTCTCAACAACACTTATCCATTTCTCTCTTCGGCGACACTCAATAGATGTTTGTCGGCGAGATCTCCCCGCGGGCGCCCGCAGAGGAAAAATGCCGATTCATACACCGACACTGACACTGACCATACACCGACACTGACACTGACCATACACCGACACTGACACTGACCATACACCGACACTGACACTGACCATACACCGACACTGACACTGACCATACACCGACACTGACACTGACCATACACCGACACTGACACTGACCATACACCGACACTGACACTGACCATACACCGACACTGACACTGACCATACACCGACACTGACACTGACCATACACCGACACTGACACTGACCATACACCGACACTGACACTGACCATACACCGACACTGACACTGACCATACACCGACACTGACACTGACCATACACCGACACTGACACTGACCATACACCGACACTGACACTGACCATACACCGACACTGACACTGACCATACACCGACACTGACACTGACCATACACCGACACTGACACTGACCATACACCGACACTGACACTGACCATACACCGACACTGACACTGACCATACACCGACACTGACACTGACCATACACCGACACTGACACTGACCATACACCGACACTGACACTGACCATACACCGACACTGACACTGACCATACACCGACACTGACACTGACCATACACCGACACTGACACTGACCATACACCGACACTGACACTGACCATACACCGACACTGACCAACTGCTGTGTTCGTATTGTTACTAGGTTTCTTGGGGGCTAGATTTCGCTGCGTCGTGCATCGGGGAAGTGTCAGGTTTTTGCTGAAGTTCTGTATATGTACATATTCATTCGTTTTAAATATAAAAATATTACAACAGGAAATAATAAATTGGGAATGGAAGTGGAAATCCTGGTCTGTGGTCATTTAGTTAGTGGTTGTTATGTTGTTTAAAGAAATAATACGTCCATATTAAGCATTTTCTGTAAAGTAAATAAGGAATAGAAAACTTTTTACAAAAAATAACAAGTAATTTCGGCAGTTGGTGTTTATGGTTGGTCTTGTATTTTCGTGTTTTTCCGCCGACTTCTGAAATTACATTTATTTTTCTATATGTAGTGTTTTTTTTGTAAGTCACTGATTCTAAATTACGCATAACAAAATAATTACTATCGACAGCGGCGCGACGCTAGGACACGAGTCAATGACCTTTTCCTCAGCTATCATTACGACAGAAAGAAAATTTAACCAGCAACACACATACAACATCAACTTTAAAATTATTAAGATACCATGCAGCAGCTATAAAACCTTCAACGCGCTGATTCACTTATCTACATAGTGTGGACCATGATATGTGAACACCTCCACTACAACTACAATACACAACACAACACATCACGCTACACAACACGACGAATGTCTCACTATCTGGTGAACACGACAACTTGTACTGTCGTGACTTTAACCGATAACACGGCATCAAGTTGAGTAGTGTGTTTAAGTAACAGCGATCTCAGGCTTGAGTACGGTCTGTCTGGTCTATGTAGGCCATGTAGTGGGGCAGATAACTAACTATAATGTAAAGCCGCTTGGATTGGATTTGGTACTCCAAGCATTACCTTAGAAAAGGATAGATATCTAAACTAATCTTTTCCCAGTAGTATCGTATTGCAGGAAAGTCTGGAGTAACTCTAGACTTTCCATTGAGGAAAAAATACCAATTTCCTGTTAGCTAAAACACCGTAATAGGAAATTGCTAATCCCAGGGGTTTGCTAGGGTCAAATTGTTGAACCTGCAGTTGTTCGCGAGTAAATATCGTAGACGTCAGCGTAGCCTACGAGGCCGCTACGAGAATGCTACGCAAGCACAGAATATGTGCTACGAGGCAATGTGAACCATTCATACACACATGCACACGTCTAATGTAAGTAAATTATTCTGATTTGATAGTTGCTTGATATCACACCAAGAACGAAATAATACAAGTGTATTTGCGCCTAATATGAATATTTAAAAATAACGACAAAAAGGAAAAATAGGGCAAATGTGTACAAATCCGCTCAGCTGTTGAAATATCAAATTTGATTCAAAACAGTCACAGATGAGCGCATTATATAAACAATGGATACTACAGTTATCGCTTAGCATAACGCTACGACTCATGTGCAGTCACAGAGCTGGGTTCCAGCGACAGCTAGCATTGTCTTGATGACGTTAAGCGATGCATAAAATGCGTAGATCAAACCTAGACAAACAAATTTAAAATATATAAATAAGAGAACAGAGTAATAATTGTACAAATGTTAATAATATTCAATTTATAAAATATTCAACAAACAATTTTTTTAATTGCAACACTAAAATCTATAAAGTTAGGTTAATTGTGCACACAGCTGTCACCATGCCGTCACTGAGAAGAGTGTTCAGTGAGACATCATAAAGGATAAGGATGCTTGGAGACATGCTGGTCCTGCTCCACAGGACAATCTAGTGTCTAGACAAAATCAAACTAGTTGCTAAGTAAATTATTAATTATTATTATTATTATATGTGTTTTTCTTTTCACCTTTTGTGGTGTAGTGTTTTTATTCTGGGTGCATCGTCTTCACATATAATGTTATAATTCATGTATACAAAACATTTTAAAAGAGTAACGGTGGAGTTTCTTGCCCATTCTTCTCCACACGAAACTACCTTTTAGAAGGAGCGACTAGAATCAATAATTTCTATTTATTTGAAATAAATGATTTGACTTTGGCTTTGACTTTGACATCGGAGTGCAAAGTAAATAATACGCAATGGATTTTCAGTATGTGACAATGGATGAATTGATTTGAGTTTTGTTGTGATCAGTGTTTGTGAGTTTTGTACTAGAAGGTGTAACAATTGCGTGCACACGACAAACGCAACGCAGTGCATGAAATGTGTAAACCTTCAGATCAAGATAATACTAATAAGAGGCTTCCACAACAGTAAGGGTTTCATCTGCATTAAATTTTACCTACAACACTGATTTCACCTTTGGGCTACGTTTTTTTTTGGTAAATAAATGATTACTTACTTATCAGTTTAATGTGAGACTATTACAACTGGTACCCTTTATCAAAATAGATTCCAGTGCAGTGACTCATAAAAAGCTCTCTTCGCAATAAATTCTATTCGATAGGTACATTATTTTGGTCTCTGTCCGGCAGTAGGTACATTTATGACAAATGGCAACATTATTAGTATGTTTAACCCGCGTCTGAGCAGCTTACCCGGCGAGCTCCTGTCAGGGGAAATAACACGCGTGTCTTTTGCGATATACTTCGGGAAAGGGCTTAACCTCACTTTGAGGCTGAAGGAAGATTAAAATAATGTTCTCGGTGTTTCTAGGAAATAGTTTTGCGGATGGATTTTGAGGTATACTCTAATTTTAGATTTTCTTTAGTGGTAAATGGAATGTGTAGTGAAACGGGGTGTCAAGGATTTTCTTAAGAAAAGAAATACTTGTGCTAAAATCCGCTATTATGGTTAAACAATTCCATCCCTCCGTGTCAGCTAGGATAAACCGACATTTTCGGGTCGAACGGGTTTCTTTATACAGCTGAAAAATAAAATTTTGTTAAATTTCAAATAAACCTAACAACGAGATAAGGTTTATTTTAGAATGTAACCCGCGCATAAGCTCAAATAAAAAGCTTTGTACAACATGTAATATCCTGAAAAACATCGCAACTGGTTACAAAAACTTTATTGTTTGAGCTAAGTCCCGCGCGCTTACTCTAACACGTTTAGATCTGTGGGCCTTTTTCAAGATTCTATAGGTATGTACTGTAGATTCAAAATTCGTTTGAATATATGTATGTTATTTTTGCGTCACGCGCTTGTGCTAGTCTCTGACGTGGGGATGAGGACGGTCAGCGCCAGACCTAACCTAGATACACTAAATCTAGACGGATACTTTGTTATTTGTTTGATGGGTAGACAATACCCGGTTTAGGATGATGTGGGTGACAAAGGTTTTTGATGTCTGTTTGAAACTTAATTTTTCATGAAATTTTTTTTAAGCGTGACTTGTGGTGGGAGTAGACTGGTAGAAATAGTCCGAAAAAAAAAATTGTTATGCCTCCTCCATGCGATTTTCTTTCTGAGAAAGCCCGATCAGGTTAGACAGGAAGCTGACCCTGACATAGTTGGGAAAAGGCTAGGCAGAGTGGTTGAGAGATATAACGTGTGAATTAAAGACGCGTTATTATTTTTTATATTTAAGTTATTAGTGTGAATTTTGCGAGCAATTTTGATAAAACTTGGTTCCTGCTGGAGAAAAGAAAAACACAGAATTAATAAGTGGACGGTTTTTATAATGAAGCATTTTAAAAGATTACTGTAATTTATTTAGTCTTGACTGATTGGTCTCCACACGGATTCATCAATGGACGGAGGCACTTTGCACGAGCGATCTATCAAACTTGTTATAACGAACAACGGTCCCCCCCTCAACTCGAGACGGTTTTCGTAAAACTTTTTAACTAATAACGATAAAGGTTCTCTTAGCGTTCCTAAACAAACCCACTTAAGTCTCAAAAGTAGGTCCTAAAAATAAACTGTGGCTAAGTTTGACTTTGAGAAACTAAGAATACTTTCTTATTTATTTAAGGAAAATAAAAGTGGCCTTCTTCATAATCTAAGGTATTTTCTCTAGAGGCGTCGTTTATTTTTCCCACATATTATATTTAACTAAAATATAAAGCTGAGTCCATACATCGTCACATGAAACTAATAACACTTAATATCACTTGCGAGGCTCGTAAATTCATGATAACAGCAATAATATCTGCGAAGGAAATATATAACGTCCCAATAAACTCACACGTACACACCTAAGTATACAAGTGTAAAGTACATGATGACGTAATGCCGTGACGTCACGGATGGTTGCTCCGGTAATCTGCCGGCGATGAAACGTGTCAGAATCTTTTCACTTGTGATAATATGTTATCTTTATTTATCTATTAGATCAATCGGAATAATAAATTTCAGGGCATTTGCTAGTGTAGGTATATGAAAGTAACGTTTGAAGGATGATCGCGACGATAGGCCGCGTTGGAGCAAATTGAAAGTTGACTGGACTGTGTAATGTGTTAGATAAAGCAAAAGATGAAATAACAACGGTGTCGGTTAAGAAGAAACGGGAAAAAGAGAGCTTGAAAGGCCTTGTCGTAGGCCGTGTGTAAAGGCATGCAACAGCTGATTGGTGTGTGGAAGGGCCCGCGCTCGGCCGTGCGGTCGGCTCTCTCTGGTCCCTCTTTCACTGCTGCTGCAGCAAGCGCAGCGATGTTTAGAGGAGCGGGCTCAATGCAACATGATATTCCAAGTCATGTGTTATGATTATTAGACCACTAAATAAAAAAGAATAAACTTATGTATTTAAAACTGGCGCCTCGCGCATACTTCGTATATTGGTGACAGGTGAAAACATCGAGGTTTCTGTTTGTTTCTGTGTGATTGTTTTCTTAATTTACTATAGGTACACATGAGCCGCCGGCATAAATGCTCTAAATGATTCGTAGTTTAAAAGATCTTAGCGGTCACAAAGACAGAACAGACGCGACGAAAGCGACTTTGTTTTATAGTGTCTATAAATATGTACATGGGCTGAGATGAATAGCTCTCAGCAACCTTTAAGAGGTTCTGGTGGACTGTTCCCGCTCACACGTCATGCTCTGTGTTGTCTGATCTTACATGCATAAAGCATTACATTCTCACAGACTAAGTATAAGACAAATACATTAGAGTCTTATAAGACACCGATTTCCTAGACTGAGTTAGCGTAGACAAGTCCGTGATATAGACGGTCGAATCGCTAAAAATAAGCTCCCGCGATCATGAAACCCGATCTATCCGACATGCAATCTGTGCTGAGCACTTAAACTTGAAAGCTGTCGCTGAAATTGCACCGATGTAAGACTAACTTATAGTGAGATGGCATTAAGTTGGGATATGTCTCCGGGCTGCACTCGCCGGACCGCGGAGTCAGCTAAATGTTTCTGGAAAGCAATGACGCGGATCTTCTCGGAGTTGGAGCAAGTTGCACGAGGGAATTCGTGGAATTATGCTTGAGTTTTGTAACTATCTGTACTTACATGTGTGGTTAAGATACTTTAGGCTTCTGTTATGCAGAAAGCTTGTACCTAATGTCCATAATGTTTATTAGTACCGACCAGTTAAGAACTTTACAGCATCTTTCCCTGTTTCGCGTTAAATAGTCTGAACTCAGACCTAACTTACACCTCATCTTAGCTAAGTCGGTCATTCATCTCAACCTCGTGGTTTAAGTTCACGCTTGTATACCTAACGGTAAACACCTACCTAGCAATCAGCTAAATATGCCACAATAATATAAGCATATGACGAGGTCAAAACTGTATATTGAATATTTTTTAAAAGAAAAGTAATTTCAGCGAGGTACTTATGGGAACGAGTCTGATGACGAAAATCTAGTTTTGTTTATCTGTTTGTCAAACTGTCTGTTCCGGAGTAGCAAAAACATAAGCGGGCAAAAGCTTATACGATGTTACGAATAGAAACAAAATAAATAAAACACATTGTTATACATTTGCAACATTCAAAGAAAAGTGCTCTCTCGAAGCGTCCGAGCAAATAGAAACGATAACTCACAATAACACGAGTGACAGCGCGTCGGCGTCCGTGGCGCACACGACCAAATGGTGGCCCTAAGTGGACCAATGATACCCAACTTTGTGATAAGTGGTCGAATGATACCGCCGCTACGACGGGAGCCCTAGTGTTAGGGTATCTGGGTCTCGTATACCTATTTATTGGGTATTGTTACAGCTATTGGCAATATTGTGTTTATTACAATCGATATATTGTATGAATGGGTTTGCTCCAATGGTAAAAGGTTCTATATTTCCTACCTATGCGCCTGATTTATTATCTGTAAGAAAATCCTCGATAAGACTGGAAAAGAAGATTGATTGGTTTATGTCATGGATTTATCTCATTGTTTTATCTGTTGTCCGGAAAATAGGCCATCAGAGAAATCAATTGGTCTATATGACTACACCCAGTCAGAGGTGACTAATTGATTTCTCTTAGATAATGAGCAACGTCGTCCTGTAACAAAATACTAACGAGCTCATTCGAACGCGTTCATAAATTACTCAACTACACTATACGTAAAGGCATGTAGCTTCAAAGCAACGTACCTACGTCTTAACCGCAGAGGGAACACAAGTTCCGCCGCAGTCAACAGAAACATTCCTATCTTTGTCAAAGCTCACAATTATGTGGCGTCTCGCAAAGCGAACAGCACATAGTTGCCATTAGCCCCGGTCCAGACTTGCGAACGTGACGCTTTCAATAGCATAATTATGGCAAACACGCTGACAGTGGGGACGTAAGACCCGCGACAACACGCGGACTAAATAAATGTAGGGTACAATGTTTCTCCATGATGTAATAAATGTTAAAATATGACGTGTCACCGTGATAGCTGTCTCTTTCCTCCTTATTGACAAGCATGAGCAGTCTGTACCTATAATTACATAATTATGTAGTACGGATCGTGAAATCATCTATTCATTTTCGGAGTGAATAGATGATTTCATTGACTGATTTGGTTAAAAACTGTTTGAAGAGATGAAGTATACAAAGGTCTTGTTGGTCAACATAGTTTCCTTTTCAATTCCACAGATAAATATTCATATTGGTATTCCTTTCATTAACTACATCTTGATATAACGTGTCACGCTGTAAGCAGAACGTGAGTCGGAACACGCTGTCAGTAGGCACTAAGAAGAGCACAATGCTCACCACACAAAGGCATTCATGACACAGATGCTTTATAGTGTCTGTAGATTGGCCGCGGCTTATTTAATGAAATATTTACGAAGGAGTCTTTTCTAGATGCTGTTTGCAAACCGAACCTTTTGTCCCAATATCGACAAGAAACCAAACGATGTACCTACATTTATTTATGTAACAAAGTGCGCAAAACGTTATTCTATAAATCATAAATACTGTCTGTCACACACAAACATAGGAATCCTATCTTTTGCTCGTTGAAATGCATGTAACACCTAACTGTCTAAAGCTTAGTAGAGCAAGTCACGCTGCTCGTGGGGCGGTCGTCGGAACACGGCAACAATAAGGCGCGCACAATGCACGCCACACAAAGGTGTCACGGCGCGAGCTCTCGATAGTGTCCCGCCGTGTCCCGCCGCATCCCGCCGCGTCCCGCTGTCCTACGGCTGCCGTGTTTAGATCAAAGAGACTAGCAGCGTGACAGTTGTCATTACAACGAAGACGGTTATTGTCCGTTAAAGTTATTGTTGGTGTTCAGGTTTGTGTTTGTTGACGTGGCAACAAGTGGCAAGTGGCATCGTTATGATACAAAGTCTAAAGAATTAACAAAGCGAACTTACCTACATTAAATTCTGCTTTCAATGCCCGGTATCATTGTACCGACTGACAAAACCTCGGACAGATCTCTGCTACAAAGAAAACTTAATAATTTAAACCAAACTGTTAGAAAGTTTTGAGAGAGTTTATACAAATCTTTAGGTAATACTGTAAAGCGTGTTCAAACGCAACTTATAGGAATTCAACAAATTAATAAGCAGGTGCTTGTTAAGTTAGTTTTAAGAAACTTGGCGACCACGAGCTGAGGCTGTGTGGCCGCGGTATCGACCTGCAAGTCTTCTGAAACTGTTTGTATCAAAGGCGATGTGGCGCAAGTTTTCATTAGAGGTGCCTTTACTTGAATATTTGCGGTCCTCTTTGCTAATAAACTTGTCGGTTTTATTTAACGTTAGCGTCGCAAGTTACTTGGGAGTGCAATGACTTTCTTCAGCAATGTTGGAGTTTCTTAGAAGATTATTAATTAATTGAAGTCGTATTTGTGTGGAATTTTATTACATGTTTGTTGTTTTGAATACTATGTCGATCTTTTTGCCACCGAAGTTATAGTCCCATGTAATATTGAGTGAAAAGTCTTGAAGTATTAATAATAAACGAATAATAGTGGCGATTTTTGATTTATGATGACATGTTGACGATCAACATTAATAAATTATCAAAAATCGACTTCAAAACTAAAGCTCTAGAACTGTTTTTAATGTACACCTAGTTGTTTGTGTTGCATTGTTGAGACCTGTTGATGCTGTTGTGCCGGCTTCGAGGGCCCTCGATTGATTGATGGCCACTCGGAGGGGAGCGGGCTTTTTGTTTCAAGTCATTTGCTTGTGGTTGGAATAAATGGTTGTGATGAATAGTTTTCTTGCAGAGCGTCTTCATTTTACATAATTTTATGTAAACAGATGATTCGTTAACGTCATGAAAAGTTAATGATTTACTATGAAAGTTGTTGATTTGTGCGCGGTTCATGAAATAGTTTTTAGCCTTTTGTGAACCCTTGAGACTTCTGAAGGTTGAAGGACTGTTGCACAACATTAGTAGCGAAACCAATTTTCATAGTAAATAACTTCAATATGTTTCTGCAAATTAAAGGCCTAAAATTATCAATTAGCATTTACAACTGTGTTTAATGAGAGCTAAAATACAAGCTCTTAGTAGCATTGCCTCCTCCGACACTACTCAGTAAGCTACCACTGCCACTGGCTCCATCACTGAGGCACGTTTATCGATACACGTTTTAGCTTATTTTATAACAAGTTAATACAACATTCATTCAATTGTTTCAGGTAATTGGGACGTCTTGAGAGCTCAACATTTGAAATAAAGCCGTGAGTACACTGTCTCGAGACGAGTGGCGCCCATTCTAATTAAAATTTAATTGTAACGCCGACGCCGTCCGTTTGTAATTACGCGTCTGCGAGACATTCCGCGTCGTAGAGTGCGTACAGTGACGCCAGTATACGTGACGGAATAAACGATAAATGTAATGTAGAGAGATGCAGAATGTTCACTTGCATACACAATGTTATATTATTGCAATTTCTTCGAAACTGAAAGCTTTAGGAGAAATAGAGGGCCTTTTTCACAAGTCCAGGTGCCCGAGGTACCGGAGAAACCGTTAAAGTGGCAGTGGGCTGGCCTGATTGTCGAAGGACCGATGGCTGATGGAGTAGACGAGTCCTGGAGTTCATATACCGCGTATCGGCAAGCGCAGTGGGACGTCCTACAGTTAAATGAACCGATGACTTCAGGTCTGTCCCAGCCACCTTGGCTCCAGCCACCTTGGCTGGGACAGACTGGATGCGGAAGGCGGAGGTGGTTGTAGTTGCTGTGGTGGGACTGGTAGTGCCCAAAGGACAGACACGCTGACGTTTAATGACAATGCCTTTGAAGTAATCTTTCCGCCAAATCTTTGGCTCACGGCAGGTGTCAAACAAGCAGTTAAGCGTTGAGAGTAGTTTAAACGTAAATTGTAACCAACAGTTTCAATAGAAGGGCTTATATCAAAAGCGTTAAAGTCTAACTGTGTGAAAATTACACTCCACAACAGTGGTTCACAGTAATCACAGTGGACCGCACAGTTAAACGTCTCCTGTGCGCATCGGAATAGCAATTTGTTCGCATGAATACAAACTGCGTGGACCTACAAATAGTCACTGGAGCGTAAATGAAAAATAGTATCGAGTCGAATCACTGCATTTTACTTGCGCTTGTGTGAGGTGGTTACACGATGCTAATAAAAACGAACTCAAAACGAAATATTTGCAAAAATCTTTCCGTTTCAAAATAGTGTCAGATCGAACCTCTAGTGTTCCCTGACACAGAGTTTTGTTCGCTTCTGCTTTGCTTTCGCTTAGAGTAAATCACCTCAGCGTTATGGCACAATTCAAATAAATTAATTAGCTTTGATTAAAAACGTTGCAGACCTTAAGGGTAGTGCCAATATTGAATGTACCACTTAAATTTTTACATGATTAATTTTGGTTGCTTTATCCAAATTGGAAGGCCATTGTGATTTAGAAAGGTTCGCTCGTCTGAGTACGTACTTCTCATCGCTTGTTGCTAGGCGAACCCACTGTATCCACCTACGTTGTAATCCTAACGACACCCATGTATTACAGCCCACAAACTGATCCTCTATGCAAATACAATTCGCGCGTAACTACCTCTCTCAACAAATTTGAACCATTAGTCGCTGAGATAAAGTTTCTTTTCACTCGCACGCTCACTTACACATGGTTCTTTGTTTTTGGGCTCTGTAAGCGATGTACTTGTACTTTACTTTGTCATTAATATGTATGTAACGTAAGGAAATTGTGTGAGCCTCCTAAATGTTTGAATTCGTAATCAATTTTGTAGGAGGCTTCATCGGATAATGAAATTGTTTTTTCACCAATGGGCTATTTTTTTTCTCACTAATCCTAATTTGAATATGATGTAATTCTTCTTAAATTAAGAAATTTACAGCGAAAATTAAAAAATATCACAATTTATTCTGTAATAACTGGTCGCTTAAAGGGGTTTAACGGATTATAGAAGTAAACCCGTAACAATGAGTAGTGCTACGAGTATTTATGGTCAAGGTCAGCCTCTGACTATAAAGCTTTCCAAAGACATGGAAATAAAGCCATAACAATGGACCTTTAATTAAAACGTCGACACACATTTTACTATGAACACACTCTCTAATTTCCTCACTCAGACTAAAACTTGGCATTTATTTATTTATCCTTCCATCATTAATATTGCTGATACTCAGAACATATTACACGGAAAAGTACCTTGTCACATAAATATTTTTTTGGATAGCATTCCCTCATCAGATAAAGAGCCACCTTCCAGGTAGTTGGAAAAACCCTATATTTTTTCAAAGCATATAATAAGTGATGATTTTATTTCTGTAAAAATGTCCCACATAGACTTTACATTCACAATAATTGAAACATAACAATTTTTACTTCATAAATAAATATTCACGTCATTATGTATTAAATAATCATTAAAATATGTCATAGTGTTTATATAAAAAACAACATTCAGTATGTAAACCTAAGAGCAGCTATCCCAGTCATTTCAATTGTTCCCTTACGACTAAGCTATTATTATTTTATAAAAAATGCCAGAATGAATATTGTTTTTGAAAGCACGGCTCTTTTGTAACCACTTCTGAAGATGACTTGTGTAACGACGCGTTCAGGATGTCACTCACACGGGTTTACATGCTAATGCGCTTTTGTATACAACGAGGGCTGATGGGTTCTGAAGGCTTTCTTGTTGGTTTTGAATTGATAGAATAAATTGGCGTGATTTGAGTTGTTAGATAGAACCTCTGTGGGTTTTAGTTATTTAGACAGGTGTTTTATTTGCTCTTTAGCTTATAAATTCACTTGGGCCAAGATAATGAAGCTTCCTTTTTGCTACAGCGTGTTGAAATAAAAACATGTAGTGAAAAAACCAATATGTTTACAAAGGTTAAGTTTTCCAATCACAAATGTGATTGTGCTATCATTGTATTTGAAAACATACAGTGTAATAACACAAAAACTTTCTTAGAATTCTGAAGAAGCAATAGGCCTCTATGTATTGTAATAAGAACGCAAGTGTAAGTCACAATATTGTACTGAGGTCAATGTCGACATTGGCCCTTTGAAATGTAATATGTACCTACAAAAAAGTCTGCCCAGATGTCGTTGCTATTTAAGACTAGGAATATAAATATAACAAAAAGCTGGGAATATGCACAGCTCCCCAAGACCCACTGAAATTATACTTATCTACCTTGACGTTTGAATACAAATCCTTAAAATAAACCTTATAAATCTCCAACACGCTTCTAATTTATTAAAATGAATCCACAAACAACCTAAATTATTACGCCATTACATTCATATCCCACGCGAGATAATACCGAACTAGTAAGCACTACGTGTTAACGCCAAACAACGCACGTTGTTACATCTCCAAATTAACGAGCTCATGCTGCTGGAACTATGTTTATGGCTGGAATGGTATCTGTACATACTAGTAGTGTTATTACGAGGGGTATTAATACTAGCAATAATAAGACAGGGGTCGTTGGCCAGGAGTTCGATAGTGGTCGGTGCTCATCGCTGAAGCAAATTAATTTTTAAATATCTTCTTCATCATCTCCATCCCGTTTCGTCTTGTAACTAAACCACCAGCTCGTAACTGAACCACCTGCTGCTACAACTTCATATCCGAATTTAAAAGTGGCTTTTCTCTTCACAATATTCTGTAAGAGTAACGTTATGAATATCTAAGTAAAAGGAAACGAGACGGTAATGCCGCGCTGACCTTTATAAATGTTGTTCAAAATTAAAGCAGGAGCCGGCTGCGACGGTAGGTTAGTGCCTCGGTACATATGTGGTAAATGTTAATGAAAGAGAACCGAATGAGCTATAAATTAAAATTGTAAATGAAGAAGCTGTACATGTCAAGGAGCTTGCGATGTTAAATTAATTCGTTAATTTATTCAAGCACGTGCTGAGATAAATAAAATGTTGATGTGCTAAACTTGTTGGAAGTAAACGATGTTAATTCTATTTGGTAGAAGAAAACCAAGTATAATAATAATAATACATGGTTTCAAACTTGATTAAAATACACGGCACACCAAAACCGACGGAAAGCTTTTAAAACAGAACTAAAAGATCAACAACAGCGCAACTAGTATAGATTCAATGAACAATATTCGCGTTAACTTCAGACAACATTAAACAAACAGCGTACATGGAAGCCAATAGTTAATCACTCACAACCAACAAACTAACTTTTAGCTTTAGTTTCAAACTAATTTAGCGAGCGCTGATTCCGGAAATTGATGACTCAGTTAAATCTACATTTTGTATTCAATCTCTTTGGCGCTTCAGAGGTAAATAAGATTATCTCCCGCCGTTATTGGGCCATATTTTACAGAAGCCTCTTATTTCGTACCATCTGCGACGCCCTAACTTAACGCTTGGAAAGTTTTTGTGGAAAATATTCTGTTGGTAAAACTCGGTTGAGGTAACTTATTGCAAAAACACGCGGATCCTAGCGGCCAGCGGGCCCTCAACAGATTGTGCTTTTAGTTTGTACGCTCACTATGCATAAAAATATAAAGTATCTATATTGTAGGTAGTTACTGGCGAGAACCCTTTTTATTCTAAGTTCAATCCTAGTTAGTAGGTATTTTCCTGAACCAGTTACAAATAACTTTTGAAAGTAATACGCAGTCTTAACATCTCTAAGCTAGCCACTACTATCTACTAAGCTGTTGCTTAACTTAGTTCTGCATACATCAGAACTCTGTCCAACCTGAACAGCTGCACCAACTCCAGTGCGCCCCGCAGCCCTCCCTTTAGTCCGCCGTCTGTTTCCACAACTAGTGCCTTTAATAAAGTGGAGTTGGAAGAAACTTTCCTCGTTACTTGCTTGATGAATTTTAATGCAAAAAGGATCTTGGAAATTACTCCAATTAGACACTTTAAGATCCAAGCGAACATTGATTAAGAAGTTAACGTATTTTTATATTGCACTCATGCGGCGGAGGCGCATTCTAATTCAATTGTTAGAGGAGGAATCAATGTTTAGTAGTTTGCATTTGCAAATTTAGTAGTGTGTTTTTAGAGAACTAAACATTTTGACCTTTTTTAGTAAAAAGCAAAAATTTTTACGTTCTGAAAAAGAAAACGATGATTACTGCAACACTTAAAAACTGTGTCGCAGTTATCGATATTAAACGAGTTCTATTCAAAATTTCCCTATACTACTGTTGTAACTGTGTTTATCATTCTACGCTGTACTGAAAACCCATTTGCAAATAAATTCACGCAAAAAGTCCAATGAAAAATTACAATTTGGACTCATTTAACGTACAATCCCTAAAACAAAAGAGGATCCCCTTGATAAATGTCAGTGAGCGGTTCCTTTTGTGGTAGGCTTCGCTAACCGCGTGAGAAATTGTCGTCGTCTTCCACCAAATCGTTTACAACGTGTTTCTATTGAGGCAGGCTTCAAAGCCTCCCACGTGACTCGTCGGCTCACCGCCCTTTATTTATGGGTTTTTAGATGCTTCGACAACTTTCAGTGGTGAAAAATTCTTTGATGTTCTCCCGACGATGCCCCGACGATGCTCAAGACGGTTTTGGCTATGTAGGTGATGTAGGTTGTTGTTTTTTCGACACAAATAAACTCGTTACTGAATTTGTGTTTAAAAGGAAAAGAGGAACGTAAATTGAAAGGTGCATGTTTATGAAACATTTGGCAAAATAAAAATCGTCGAAGTAAACCGTCCCTCGATTGTATGCTTGAATGTATACAGCAATGTCAAGCTTCAATGCGCCGTACAGAATATTAGTTGTACCAATAAGAAATCCTTTTGGAAATTTGTAACCTTTTTGACACTACAAAAAACTATCAACGAGCCTTGCAATAATTACTGCTAAGTTCCAAAGCAAAACCTAAAGCATAGATAATAAATTGTCCGACAAAGTTTAACTCAATTGAAAAAGCCGAACCTTTCAGAGAGTCTCAAGGTACCAACGCGCAGAAAATTGAAAAACCTAAACGCAAACAGGTAAGACAGATGCGCGAGGCGCTTCCAACTCCGAGAGGAGACACCGAGAGGCGATTTGTCAAAGAGAGATTACTCAACTGGGAGCTCCCAGATTGGATGTGTGCCTAGGAACGCCGGCAGCCGTGTCAGTAGAATTCTAAAAGGTTTACACAGCTGCTGTTACTCGACGCCGCGCGCCGGCCAGGAGGAAACTTATTTTTTAACTTACAGCCTTAGTGAGACGCAGGTTGTGTACTTTAGCTGTTTAACGTAACTGTTTTGACATTATCATTCTCGACTGACAGATCACTTTTATTTGATTCATTTTCCTCGAACTCTCTCGTTGAATCATCAATAATGTGTCAGAGTTCCCTCATTCTTTATGCAAGTTCTCGCAACTCGAGACAGATTAATGAACAGATTGCCGACATCAAGTCCGCATCAGCTAAATACACGAACAATGGCATCAGATAACAAACTGAATCACGTTTCCGCCATTAAAATAACAATAATTTGGTCCCTCTCAACAAGCTCGTTTGCGTACGTCCTGAGCTTTAATGTTGAGCAATAATGGTCATTTTGTATTGTCTGGAGTGTAAGAGTAATCTTGTCAACCTGTTCAATGGCGCATTGTAAAGGGATTTGAATTCGCGATCAGTTTCCGTCGGTTGGAAACGTTTGATGGTATTAAAACTTTGTTGTCAAGTGTTTCAGGAGATGAAATACCTCGGCTTAATACTGTTGTACGATATCACAAGAGAATGTTTTAGCTACGATTAGTTTAATAATTACATTTTGTGTACGTGCTAAGATTTAAGCAACTTTAAATACGTACACATTTGGAAATCGCCAAACGCGCACCAATAATGATATATATCAAAATGATTGATAAATGTCTGATCTCTTCCTATACAGTAAACATCATCGCAGCAACATGGCGGTGTATCGACCTGACTGTGCACTGAATACAACAGACTACGAACAAAGCGCGGCGCAAATGAAGCGAGACAATTGAAAATTGATGAAATGCGATTGAAAACTGAATGGAGTGTGGCAAACAGAGCAAACGAACGCGGCCGGCTAGCGGACGCTGCCGCCCCGCGCACGCCCCGCACTAAGAGAATGCTCCCCTAATGTAGGCCACCGGGCGATCCATTATTCCATTTAACGACAACTTTTGCAATACTCGCTTATTTTTCAAACGTCAAGAATATTGTGCTTCAACTTCGAAATATTTCCTCGCTCAGTTGCCTTCACAAGTTATTACCTAAATGTTTGTTCGTAATGCCTTTGAGTAAAATCAAAGCTTTACAAAGTAAATAACTAACATTTTTGACTGTCAGTTTAAGCTGCGAGGGAAGTTAACAAGGTTTGGAGTGAGGAAGGTTTTTGTTTGATAGTTCGTGCTGAGGGTTGAGCCCTCGAGGGATGGTCGAGCTCACTGCCACGTTGGGACGTGAGAGGGCACAGACGGACTGTGTTATAAAATAACCTAGTTGCCCACGCGCAACCCATTACAATGTCAAGTCCTTTGTTGTCCTAACAACGTTATTCTAAGCTTTATGATTTCGCAATTTCTGTTTCTTTCCTCGTCAAATATGTTTGATTGAGGACCCAAAGTTCGTTACTAAAAGATATTGAATTTATCATTCCGACAAATTGATACTTAAACCTTTTTTGCTGAAATACAATTTTAGTAAGAACACAATTGTTTCTTAGAATCATTTTGGGAACCTTTGAGGGATTCTGACTAGGTTGTTGAATTCGATGAAATTGTATTTTCACAATACCAAAATCGGAATTTTATTTTTAAGTAGGTTTAAGTCCTATAATCCATATCTAAAACGACAATAACTCTACTGTATGTTTGTATAGTTGAACTGCCTAATACGTATATGAACCTCTGAACTTAAGACTTCACGAGTGAAAACTTGTGCCTCTTATCTGTTACTTCGTTAAATTACAACTTGTTACTTACATAACATGCTTGTAATAACTTAAGTTATTGTTAAGTTACTAAATCACTTGATACACGTATACAGCTTTGAATAAACAGTACTTTTCTTATTACAAACACACACAGTCACCGCGCTTTAGATAATCTTACAAACGATTGGCTGATTTAATTCCTGTTCTCCATTTGTAGTAGCTTGATAATGGATATATACGAGTATGTATATGTGGGTCCTGTAGCGTATCCTTGCGTATATGCATGTTTCCTTAGCGCACTTGACCTGGGTATAACAGTCAGCGACCATGTCAGCACCCGGCTGCGCGCCAGTACAGACACCATGCGTGCTAGCATGTCTAAGGAGAGGACTATTCAGCAGTGGACCATCGGACTATCGGTCGGTATATTGTCTAGGCAATCTTATATCCTATTGAATTGGAAGATAATGGTATATTGGTAATTCCTTTGCACAACTTTAGACTCGTGCTGGACAGATGTCTCTATCGGGAGCCACTAAGTAAATAATAGTATTTTATTCTCAAGTTCGATATGCGATAGACATCGATCATATATCATCATCTATGTCATGTCGAACTTGTGAATAAAACTGTTGCTCGATGCTCTAGCTACGAGCAACAGTTGAGTGTTTCTGTCGCGGCTCTTTGCTGCCTATGTGCCTGTTGTTAGCTCGAGCTCGTCGCTCGACAACTCGAGCTATTGTGCTGTTATCGCGTCGCACGAGTCCACGGCTCGTTGGCTCGACTTCTGGAAGATATTGTCTTTTAATTGAGTGTGTCGTGGTGGGTGGAAGGTTTAATGATATATTGTATTTTTTTTTAGCTGACGTTAAGTACAACATAACTATTATTCCAAACATTACGTTAATAACAAAGTATACAGAAAGGAGAAACAAAAGAAATAAGTAATAAAGCCTGGATTGTGGTATCCTTTTTCTTTATTTGGGTAAGTTCATTTTTCAGCAAATTCCATCCATCAATTGGAAAAACGTAAAGCGTACTATGTATACTCCAATCTACTCCATGAAATTCTTTAACTTATAGTGACGTTTAAGAAGCTTAGAACTTGACAAAGTATCAACTAGCAAATGTTCCAAATGTAATTAATTTAAGTTCAACACATTCAGCACTATTTTTAGAGATATAAATCCTAAATAAATGACAGTTTACCCTACTGACTCACTCTCACCACTTATACTTATCTAACCCTCAATAGAGTCTAAATTTTAAAGCCAAAACAAATAGATCCGCGCCAGGTGCGGTCAATCGTTCAGTAAGAGTCTGACACTCCCTTCCGCTCAAAGTCATTGGATGATTTCCCAGCCTTAGAAAAAAAAAAAGGTGCGATCAATCGTACGCCAGTGAGTACCGAGGCTCACTGCACAGAGCAGATAATGCGCTGCCTCGCACTACAGAGTGCATTGTGCGCTATGACGGATGGGGCAGCCGCTATTGTGTGTCTGTTTGGAAGCTAACCGAGTTGGGCTTAGTTGAAAGCATTATTGCACTCACGGCCGGAAGTTGGAGATTAATGTGGAGGAAGGTTTAAAAGTTATCTTAACTTGGCGAATATTTATAGCAGCGTAGAAAAAATAAACTTTGTATTGAAGGTGATACTTTCAGATCTAAACCTGCGCCTGCCGGTACCGTCAAACGGGGTGAATAGGAACGCGGGAGAGGATCGTAATATTGAAATAATATAGCTTGTGGCCAAAAACGGCCCGTAATGTGTTTTCTGTAATAATTAACTTCACCGTCCCTATATATTACTAGCTTCTGCCCGCGACTTCGTCCGCGGAAAATTGCGATAAACTGTAACTGTTTAGGCAGCGCATGCAAATAATTCTGTTTTCGGAGGTATTTTTTTCCGACTTGCTAGACGAAAATTGCGATAGCTCGGCTAATATGTATGATATAAATATAATTTATAGCCTATAGCACTCAGGAATAATGTAGCGATCTATCAGTGAAAAATTTTTGAAATTGGATCATTTGTTCCGGAGATTACCCCCTACATACAAACTTACACACTTATAAATTTTACCTCTTTATAATATTAGTATAGATATAGATTATTATATATATAATTAACAATCACGTGTCCTTGTTGGCAACAAGCTATATTATTTCAACGTTAAAATCAATTTTAAAGTTTTGTTACGATTCACCCCATCGTTCCTATTCACCCCGTTTGCCTGTACGCGCTCTCACCCTTTTCATTCTCCATCGGCCATTTAAATTTGGCACTTCTTCAGTCTATGTCGGTAACCGAGATCTTCACAATTCCAGGTATAATATTGCTCCCTGCTCGTCTTGCCAATCCTAACTCACGTCACTTAAACCAGACCTCCCTTCTGATTCTGTTAAAGACAAATTCAGGGTTCTCAACTTTGAAGACAAATATGAAAACTTTTGTTAATGAGGTAGCCTTCTAAAACCAAACACAAACAAACGCTTACCTCACTTGAAGCTTAAATTACTCAAACATTTCAAGACACAATCCCTTGAAATGAAAAAAGTTTAACAAATGACCACCTAGCAGCACATTTTACCGAATAATTTCCAGTTAAGACTCCTTATAAATAATGTATCTTTTAAATCGGATTAGTGATAAATGAGCTATTGGTCAATTAGGATCGCGTCCCGCGCGCCGGGAACAGATAGCACGGTGACGTTATCGAGTTAACTTGTTACATTACACTCATTATGTTATTTTGTTTATTGCCGCTTAGTTACAAGGGTCTCATGGACTACGTAATGAGGTTATCGGAAAATGAAGAGGGTTTATCAAGTTAGTGTTTTAAGTTTTTCAATTCATTTGAAAATTTAAAACACGCAGCGGTTTTTAGTTAAATGTAAAGTTGATCTTCGATGTTCCTGCTCACTTGTTATTTGTTATTTAGCCATTCCGACGGCATGACAAATGCATGCAATATTTATGAATATACAAAGAATTAATAAGAATTCGAGGTACTGGTATTGAAACTAAATTTCCTTTGTCTTGATTCTCTCGGACACAAATTCAGCCATTAAAACTTGCAATGGTTTATCTCGAAACAAAAAACACCAACAAACCGTTTTCTCTTGTTCAAAAGCATCTAAGAAAAAGGTAAATGAAATTGAAAGAAGTTTATTGGTAAATTCCTCTTAAGCTTATCTTAATTGTGGCCCGACCCGGGCGGCGCGCGCGCGCCCGAGTGCCTGCCTTCAAAGAGACACTCAATTTCCGATCAGACGTCATTCTGCCGATCGCTCCGCTAGATAAATATCGCGACAAATTAGCCGATACGAGTCCTGATTGGCCGCACGGCAGCTCGACAGAGTCCTGATTGGTCGGGGCGACGTCTTGCGGTAGTCGCGTCCCCGGTATTGGCTGTATTGGCTTTATGATTGATGTGTCATTAGCTGCGGCGATCTGTTTGCGTCTGACATGTGGGATGAAAGAAATGTGGCTGTGACATGAAGAATTTATTAAGGACCTGCGCTACTACTGAGCTCAACTGGCGGTTTTAAGATAAGACAAACGTTTATCCTAGGTATTCCTCAAAAGCATATAGTTTTACGTTCACTTTAGTAACGTGTCCGTGCATCGCACGAGGAGCAGAACGACAGTTTACAAGTGCTACACACACTAAAAACAGCACCTCCAACACACTATGTGCTATTGTTTTATTCCAACAGTCCTCCAGGGATGCAAGTAGTGCAACTTCCAAGATATAATCTCAATACATACATATGTATGCGGCGCATCCTCTCCGGCACTCGACTCATCTCATATTCATGATATTATTTTAAAATTAAAATAACAATAGCTGTTTTACTGCGACTTGAGTAGTGCGTACTTGAGACTTCTTTATTAAGATTAATTAAAACTAGAGAGAACACAAAGCACTGGCTTGGGATTGCATCGGAGAGCAATCTAGAATATTATCTTTGTAGTACGGGGGGAATTTCTTTTGAATATGATATTGCTATTTTGTGCTTGGGCGATTTTAGCAGAAGCTTTTTCTTGCTGAATAACCTTTGTTTTGTAAAATGTACCTGGAATAAATATTTAATATAGCATAAAATCGAGAGATTAATAATGATGTGGAATAACAATATCAGTGACATCAGTGAGTAATATTTAATTGGGAATTTGAAAGGGTATTCAATAACATTACTTTTTATGAATTGTTAAAACGCGGAATTTGTACGTGATTTGTATAAAATATAACTATGTGACGTCGCAGATTTTTAGAATGAAATGGAATACTTATTAGCATTAAATGCAATTTTTCAATATTGTATATCTTCGCATAATATTAAATTTCTGTACGGTGATGGGAGTTTTTAAGACGAGCGTTCTTTTTTTATGTGATTTCATATTTTATTTTTGTCCGTTTCAAATAGTCAATAATAAAATTTTCATTTCATACTTTAAATGGCGTACGTACGTACAAAATATTGACAAATTATACATAAATGATAAAATGATTTCAAAAACCCGATTTCTCCACATCTGTTTTACATTCAAATTCTTCAATGTTTCAAAATTCAACGATTCCTTTCTCATATTCCTTCGTCGCATCGTACCGCACAACATGACGGAGCGTGATTGCCGTCGTCACGAATCTTGCTGCAAAGCCAACAGCGGGCGCGCTGCTGGTCCGTCTGAGCGATCGGCTCGCTCGCAACAATGCATATTTCATGGATCTGTCGGAGGATATAAAGGAACATGGCGTTCTGCTTTCGACTCCATGTTTGAATTTAAATAAATAAATGGAAATATTGCTCTGTTGTACAGAATTAACTTGTTCCCGTGAAAACTGTTCAAAGTTCATAAGTACAGTCAAACGGGGTGAATAGGGACATACAAGACTTCAAAAGGTATTTTAACTTTTTAATAATATAGTTTATGGCCAAAAAGGACCTGTAATGTTTTTACTGTATTATAATTAACAATAAGGGTACAACAACATTAGACATAGGTGCATTTGTACGAACACATATTGAGTGTGCAAAATCGCTACGATTGTATTATACCCTGATCGTTTATTTTACGCAATAAGAACATTAAAAAACCTTTATTTCTCATTTTTTTATGACATTTTAAGTCTAGGATTATTGATTTAGGTGAAACATTCAGCATAAGCAAAAATCAAAACATTTTATTTAATTAATCTAAATACATTTTATATATTTTCAATAAGGTATTTTTTTGACAGCTTGATCCCCTAGACACTGTTCATGTCTATGTGTTCTACTGGACGACTACAAGTTACGTAAGGATGGTCTTTATTCAATAATTAATTATTATTTGCTTGCAGAGGAAATATGTAAAATCTTTACACTGTCTACTTTAATGGAACTCACTAGATTTACAAAACGCCATCGGAAATTAAACGAGTCAGATTAAAGCGTGTTTAATTCCATACCCAGCACACGGAACATCCACCTTTATCTCGTCTGCGTACTGTCTATAATCCCTTGCTTGAACATCAAGCGCTGCGGGGAGGTATAATTAAGTTATTCAACCATGTAATATGTTGTGACGTAGAACACATAAGTTATTATGTATTGTGATCACGCACTGAAAGTCACATTAATATGAAAACCGCAGGGTTTTGCCTTCAAGCGATGTGTGCTAGGTAATTTGGGGTACCTACTATTGTGTGTATATTATAAATTATTAGGGATGGGCTGAAATTCTGTTCACATTCGGTTCAACCGAAATTCGGCAGCTTGAACCGAACTTCGGCATTCGGCCGAAATTCGGTTCAGATGCCGAACATTCGGCACAAGAATAATAATACCTATTTGCACTAGGTATTTTGACTGAAATTCAATAGAATTAGAATAGCATTACTGTAAAATAAAATTATGTCTTTTCCTCGATCATTGTCATTTATTTTAGATATAAAGATTGTAAATGTAAACCTTAAATTACAGTTTTTCTTTTTATTTTGAAAATTTTTGCCTAATTAATTAGACATACTATTACAAAAATGAAATAAACTATTCTATCTTTATATCTATTCTTCTAACGAACATCTGGATTACAATTCGTAAATTGAATAAAAAATCACGTTTTTGTATCACAAACTAAACATTCATCAACATCAAATATTTTTTTTATTTCAAAGGGTCAAATTAAACAATCAAATTAAGGTGGATGCTCCAAGGTAGCCCGCGAAATTCATTTTTATTTTGTGTTTTTTTGCAATTTGCAAGTTAGTGTCAGACTGTATATTGATTAAAATATGATTTGCGACCGCAACAAATATAGTTTTATAGAATTATAATAATTAGAATCAGCAATACAACAAATTATGACGTGTCGCTCTCGAGAAAGCGCTTGAAATTGAACCGAAGTTCGGCCGAAATTAGAATTCGGTTCAAACCACATTCGGCCCATCTCTAATAAGTATCATTATTATCTTGGTAAATAAGACAAATATATTATAATTATGATTCAGGAATTTGATCGTCGTACGCTAGTTAAGTGACTGGGAATAGTTCTGGTAGATGAGAAGTTAGCAAGCTAATTAAGCTCTTATTTGTATCGTATAGATACAAATAAGAGCTTAACAAATCGTTTATCATAGCCAATGAGCGTAAACTTCCATCACATCACAAGATGTAAACAGCCATAAAACACTTAAAAACGAAGAATTTCATTTAACGTCCACCACTATAAAAGTCCGAACCAAAACACCATGCACAAATCAAACTATGCGGCAAAATAAGATATCGGAAGCGTTTCAATTACTCGAGCGAATAAAAAGCGCCGCACGATCCCGCCGGGAAGTTATTGAAGATATATTTAACGGATCGTCAAGATTGTAGCCATGGTGTAATTGCGAAATACCGGAGTCGGCACGTCGAGTGTGCGCGCAACATTGCGCTGTGCACAATGCACGCCTCACTCAATAACGCAGGCACGCGAGCCCGGGCGCGCGATTGTACGGGCATTTTAATGTTGTTGCATTTGTTTCGAACAGGTGTAGAGTTTCAAATATGCGAGCTATCCCTGTTTGATTTGCAATGGAAATACCCGGATTTGATTTTGTACATTGCAAATACACACATCAAAAGTGTCTAGGGATCAACATATATTTTTGCAATAACTTTTCTCTTGATTGATATTAATTTAAATTTTCTTTAAGGATTCATCAAATAAAGTGTTTTCGTTTGTCACAGTAACGATAAACCAAGTCACCTTTGCATTAATAAAGAAATTTGCCATTTTCCTAATAAAGGGATTTTTGACATTTGAACCACTAACATTAAAGTTCGAAAAAAAGACTGAAATAACAGTTTTCTTTAAAATTTTATTGGGTAACTTAAACAATTAATAATCCGTGTTTCTACCGCGAACACTAACAACACAAGAACATCGGTTTGGCATACTCAAAATGAGTTCATCCAAATCACGCTGTGGAATGGCCGCCCATGTTCGTTGCAACAACAAAAAAAGGTCTTCTTGCAACTGGATACCCTCCATATTCGGCAGAGCTCTTCTCTGTAGCATATCCCATGCATGCTCAATCGGGTTCAAGTCTGGCGACACGGAGACAAGACCGATACATTCAAATCTTAACTCGAAGAGCTCCAACAATAACCGCCATGATGTTAGCCGTGAGGCTTCATCACTCTTCAGGGAACTTAATTAGCGACCAAACAGTCAGAAACCGCTTGCATGAAGTGAACCTTCATTCCCGAAGACCGCTACGGGTACCACCTATAGCAATGCACAATCGTAGGATTCGATATCAATGGGCTCTTGAACACAGAAATTGGGCAGAAGAACAATGGCGTTTCGTGTGCTTTTCTGATGAGTCTCGTTTTGGTATGAGACCGGATACAAGACGTATACGACACTGGAGAACCCCTGGACGCCAACAGCGATTAAAATCCTGCCAGGAAGTCCATCCTTATAGTGGTGGAACCATCATGGTATGGGCGGGTATTTGGATCGGCGGAAGAACTGAGTTGATTTGGATCAGAGGCAACCTCAACGCTCAAATTTATGCTGAGACGATTGTATCTGACGTCATCGTTCCTCTACAAGTGCAAATCGGTCCCTTATTTAAGTTAATGCATGATAATGCACGACCGCACACCGCAAGAGTTGTAAGACAGACTCTCGCCGCAGCTAACATCAATGTCCTGCCCTGGCCTGCTCAGTCGCCAGACTTGAACCCGATTGAGCATGCATGGGATATGCTACAGAGAAGAGCTCTGCCGAATATGGAGGGTATCCAGTTGCAAGAAGACCTTTTTTTGTTGTTGCAACGAACATGGGCGGCCATTCCACAGCGTGATTTGGATGAACTCATTTTGAGTATGCCAAACCGATGTTCTTGTGTTGTTAGTGTTCGCGGTAGAAACACGGATTATTAATTGTTTAAGTTACCCAATAAAATTTTAAAGAAAACTGTTATTTCAGTCTTTTTTTCGAACTTTAATGTTAGTGGTTCAAATGTCAAAAATCCCTTTATTAGGAAAATGGCAAATTTCTTTATTAATGCAAAGGTGACTTGGTTTATCGTTACTGTGACAAACGAAAACACTTTATTTGATGAATCCTTAAAGAAAATTTAAATTAATATCAATCAAGAGAAAAGTTATTGCAAAAATATATGTTGATCCCTAGACACTTTTGATGTGTGTAGTTTCTTTGACTTTTTTTTCTCTTTTTCAAAACTTTCACGTTGGGTTTATAGTGGCTACCTATTTGATTGTTGAATGAAATGGAAGTTGTCGTATTTGTAGTCTTCACCGCTTGCATCCTATCGCTGTCTCTGTTTTTATTTAATAAGTGCCTACTTACTACAATGGCATCAATGTAAAACGTTTTGGTAAGAGCTTATATTTCCTGAAGATTTCGATCTCTTGTCTTGTTATTTACAAATAACAATCGTTTCAAATTTTCTGAACTCAATTGTAATGAAATCTTTCCTGAAACGTCTGACAGTTGGTAATAGGGTATCAACTTGTTCCAAAGAAGGATATTTAATGGTTTATTCAATCCTTTGACGTTTTGACAGAGTTTTTATTCAGTGACTTGATATTGAGGGGTTCTGATGTTAGAAGTTAATTGTTACGTTATTTTATGAGAGTAAAATATGATTGTCTTGAAGTTGTACTGTAGCGTTTCGTTACCAGAATGATTGAATTGAAGAAAAAATACTCTTTCAAAGTTTGCTTTTGCCTTCACACTTGATAATATGTAGGTATGTGTGATGTAGTTTATCACCATCGGTAAAGTCTTTTTAAAGTAAATAGTTTTTTTTTATTAAAAACAGGATTATGTTTAATTAAAGAGGACCATTGGTCATGTCGCCATGTCGTCTTGGCACCAGAAGTAGCTAGTTTTATTCATTTCTACGTCCGCAGCCTCCAAGTAAATGTTAAATAAGAAAAGCCCGCCTCGAAGGGCCCGCAGTCCGGAGTCCGGGATCAAAGGGGCTCTAAATGTTTGCGCTAACTTTGTTTGTTTACTTAGACACACTTTGCGAGACTTCGCCGTCCCTGGCCGATTTGTTTTCGGCTATTACGAGTCCCAATTATTTATGAAATACCTACCAATTAGGTGAAAACTTTTATTGAAAAACACAAAAGAAAAGCTTTATTTTCTATACAGCTTAAAATATAAAACCTTGTTCACAACTTCGCTCGCCTACCAAACAAGTTAATTGAAATGTTGTGTTTCTATTTTATTTTATCAGCGAATCATGGACGGGAGAAATGAATTTTAGAGGAATCCATTAACTGTAGTGAAAGTGGTGCTCTCATACATATCTGTACTAAAGTATGTTGGGAATGTGTGCAGCGATGTGTGACGTGAATTGAAACAAGTCAGTACATTTATAGAGTGCTATTTATTTAATTCAACAGACAGTTGCTTAAGTATAAACTTACATTCGCATCATATCGTCTTTGCTCATCAGCATGACGTCCTTGTAGGACCAGCGCACCAGCATGTCGGTGTCCAGGTACGTGAGGTCGTCCCTCTTCATCACCATGTCGGACATGTCCACGTCCTTGATGGTGTTGGACAGGCCCAAGTCCTTTCTGAACACCATCACGTCGGTGAACTTCATGTTACGGGTGAAGAAGTGGGTCATGTCGATTCTCCTGTCGAAGGGGAATCCGAGCGGCATTGTGTCGAAACAAACGCTCCAGCGACAAGTCCTGCGCTCCTTCATGATGGTCGTGTCAACGTAGGGCAGCACCAGGTTGGTCTTCACAGGGGTGATGATCACGAACATCTGCAGAGGCATACCACCACGACGACCCAGAGGCAGGAGGAGCCTGTGCGGGAAGCCAACGCGGGTCTTGAACCACCAGCTCTCAACGTCTACGGTCTTGCTGATCATGCCAACGGTGTCTACCATGCTGTTGAGGAGGCGGCGGGTCCACGGTCTCTGCTCGATGACGCCGTGCATTTCAAGAGAGCTGCGGACGATGGTGTTCTTGCCGGTTTCCATTTTGTACATGAAGGTGTCAATTTCAACCATGTCGAGGCGTTTGTCGTTGACGCTCATGAGGCGGCCCATGCAGTCGTATTTAGGACCGATGAAGATGCGGACGACAGCGTCGACTGTCTTTTCAGAGGTGACATCAACGGTTACCTTGAAGGGGTGATGATTGAGGCGGCGCATGCGTGCAACCATAACCAGGTCGGAACGCTTCTTCTTCAACTCAACGTCGTCGAGGAACATGGCGTTGGTGATGTCCATGTCATACTCATCCATAAAGGTGACGAGTTTGTCGGTCGTAATGCGGTCGACCTTGACGCCGGGGAAGTCGAAGTCTTCACGGGTGTACTTGGGCAGCATCTTCTTGAAGAGAGTGAAGATGTCGGTCACACGCTTCATCAGCCTCCAGAAGACAGGGTCGCGTAGGCAGGTCGAGTACATGTCCAAAGCGGTGGGAACGTACGTGTATCTGTGAAAAGTGATATTATTATAAACTTGCTATATGGATCTACAATCCGCTTGCTAGACTTTTCTATCTATGAGAGTAAAAGGTAGAGATGGGTACAAGACCACTATTATTTACTTTAAAAATTGGAATACGGGTAAGTAAATGTGATTCTTAATCTTCAGAGTGTTTGAAAAGGGTAAAACTTTGCAAACGAAGTTACAAACAGATCTAATTATTTATATTTTTGTTGAGTCAGTTGTGTCGTAATACTTACTTGTCAAAGTTGTACACGTTGTAGCTGAGCATTTTCTTCATCAAGTGCATCATGTGCAAGAACTTGGCGTCGTCGCCGACCAGTCCCATACCGCCCAGTACAAGCCTGGCAAGGTTTTCAATGTCCTCGGTCTTCCTCAGGCTGATGATAGTTCCGTCGCGCTGCATAAAACAATATCATTGAGTAAAGTTTCAATGAAAGAATAAGATAAAATAGTTAAACATAAAATATTAAAGGATACTTACGCGCTCAATCTTGCCAGTAAGGATTCCATCACGGAGCATCCTCTCAACATCATCTAACATACGCTTCCATTTGAGGTTGTCTTTTGTGACCACAATCACGTTGTTGCTGCGCACGGGCATCTCGTCTCCAGTGTGCAGGCGGATCTTGGGCCAGTAGCCAGTCTTGAGGGGCTCGTTCCACATCATGGTCTTGATGTCGCACATCTCGTGGGTGAGACGCTCCAGCCTGAGTCTGGCCAGCAGCTGCATGTAGGCGTAGCTCATGATCTCTCCGCGACGCTCCTTGTTCACGGTGTACATGTCGTCGGTCATCCAGAAGGGATAACTCATGTGCAGGTAGTACATGTAAGTGTTGAGGTCGATGTCCTCGGTGAAGTAAGAGATGCGATCGTCCTCAGTAAGTGTGCGGCGAACTCCCTTGCGCCAGTCAATAACGACCAGGTTCTTGTCGGTCACCTTGATGCCGTAGTAGTCGAACATGATGGGGTCAGTGACTGCCTTGGTCATCTTCATCATGAAAGCCTTGTTGATGACATGACTGTCGACGAAGAAGTAGGGGTAGATTTCGTAGGGGGCAGGAATGGTGATGCCGCGACAGTCTGTCCTATGGAACACGCAGGCAGTGAGGGCATACACGAACATGCCTCCGTTGATGCGCTCCCTTAGCCAGCATGCGGTCCGGATGAACACGTCGAAGTCCTTGGCGAAGAACAGGATCTTGAAGACCTTGACGGCCTGCTCGATGTGCAGCTCGTTGGTGTGGACGAATACTTCGCCACGGGGAAGCATGCCCATCTTGAAGGTGTCGACGAACTTCTTCACAACATCTACCTTCTGCAATATCCCATTAGATTATTAGCATAATTCAAAATAGGAAATTATAGTATGGTTATTGTGATAAACTAAGTGAGTCTTACCAAGTACTTGTCCATGTTCTCTTCGATGACCCACTCCCTGGCGATGTCCCGGACGTCCTCGTACATGGTCGGCTGCAGGATGTGGTTCATGAGCCTCATGATGCACAGCTCCTTCATCTTTATGTCCCATGTTACTGTTCAAACAATTAAACTTTTAGTCTTCTACAAATTTGGGAACGTCTTGGAAATTCAAATTAATTAAACTGTCCGATAATTGCCCAAGTTGTGATGTTTCAATCCAATGTCTATTGCGAAGTCTTGTTTCAATTCTGTTTTCCTTCAGGGCTTTATATTGTTTTGACATTTTTAAATCCTGTTTAGGTAAATGCTTCGAGATCATATTATGAGTGGTTTGGACTTTTTTTATATTACTTTAGTAAGCAATGAAAAAATATCAAAAATTATTCTAAGAAATCTTTCACTAGTCACCATACTAAACCAATAAACCACTGATCAAATCACTTTACAATCAAATGTTCATAATTAAATTAGCGAAATAAATATAAAATAATTTAGATAGAAAAATGGTAAAGTTGAAACTCACCCATGTTGTCCTTGCCAATAAACACAGAAGTGTCATCTTTGATGACGGTGGCTGTTGCCACTGCCACAGCGGCCAATACCAGGAGTACTCTCATGTTCGCTGCTGCTCCACAACTGTGCCCATCTCACCTCACACACCCCTTTTATACCAGCCCAACTATTTGTCTCACTATCACTGCGTGCGTCATTATCAATTGTTGTTCTTTTCGTGATAACCTCTTGAGAGTGCTGATGTCCTCCCCGGTGTTCAGAGCCGCTGTGCAGGATATATTCTGATCTCTCTCCTCCGTGGTAACGAATGGCAGGGGTGAACAAGCACGTCGGTGAAATTACCCTCATTTGCTGTAAAATAGGTGCTTTATCTCGAGAAGACGTGATGTATCGCGATTGGGCGAAAAAATGTGTATGAAGTCTCGAGTATTCTTTATGTTACCAAGATTTTACTAGAAGTCGGTGATACGGTCAGCAACTAATAACGACCAATCATAATCACTATGATTAATTTGGACTTTTTCTTTTATTAGTATACAGAATTGCTTGTGCCTACCTACTACTAACCTTTGCTTTGAAATTCGAAAGTAAATTCTGATAACTTTAGTTTGGCACAGGTGTCATCAATCACGTCGAGACAGACTTCAGCGAACCTATCTATCATCCTCTCAGAATGTTCCATTAGGTACTTTGAGAAAAGACCGCAGTGTCAAAAAGGTTCCAAACGTTTTAGTTTTCGTGTTAAATGTGACATGATCTCAGCACTTATCGGTCACTCTTAGACCTGAAAGATGCTAGGAATAGTAAACATCTATTGACTTCCCTAATTATTTAATAATCTTTGAATTACACTGTTCTGAAAGGGATTGTACAGTAGGCTGCACGTAGGTTGTGACAAAACCAGATAAGCTGGTCTCTATTCTATCGAAACTCAGTCCTATGTTAAGCCAGCTCAAGGGCAATGTTACCACTGACACTTTTTTTACATAACTTTAAGTAGCATACCAATCTTTTACCTTATCCTCCATAGTTTATTAAAACAACCATTCAATTCCCGCGTCACATGAATCTCAGTGTCCTCAACCTTGGCTCTCCGCCACGCTCACACCCAGCGCTCGGGACACTTTTAATATTATAGTAGTTTCGATCGCCACAAAAAATACTCGTAGATTATTCACAAGCTCTCTGGTATTAGCAGGCGGAAGTGGAGGCGATTGAGCAGGATAAGGACCACAATTAGAGGTACCTTATTATCGATGAAGAATAGAAATTGGTTTACTTTGGTTTTCTTAATATGACATGTTGTGTAGGTATAGCTTACTAGCTTTTTAGTAGATCGTAAATAATTACACGAAATAAAAAAAAGTATCCTAACCAGGGTAAAGTCCTAAACCAGGTGTTGGTCTATTTGTACGTCTAATTTCATCTCAATCCGTTCAGCCGTTAAAGCCTGAAAAGGTCACCAGACAGAGAGGTTCCTGTCGCATTTATAATATTAGCTATCAGCTATGGATTGTTTGGATGTTGTATTCAGAATAATAACAACTCTGATGCTTGTTATTTGAATGCAATCTTTTAAATAAACTTGACCATAAGCAAAATATCGGTTCTGTAATCGTTTTGTTTGTACCATATGAAATATGATCACGTTTTTAACTTTCGCAAGATACTTATGTGTCTCACTATTCGACTTCGCAGTAACTCTCGGCTATTGTGTCCGCTATTCAACATCCTTCACAACGCCAAACAAAACCTTTAAAATGCCGTCTTGTCCGTGGAAATTGTAAGCCCGTCCTTGTGCCGCCTGGCAGGTCGCACCTCAGGATCCTCCTTACTTAACCGACTTCTACTCCTATTCGTTCACTTATTTAGAATAGAATACTTTGTTACAGACAAAATTCATAGGGTTCGTAACAATTTTACTTAAAATCTAGTTCCAGAAGGGTCCATACAGACACAGACACATTCAAATGACATTATAATTTTATTATTGTATGTTTATCTTAAATCAGTGAACGTGTTTTGTTTGTATGTATTTTGTTTTCTCTTTTACTCTTACTCACGTTGGCACCCTTATAAACAGAGAGATGTATCTCTGATTATAAGGGTGTACATGAATGGTTAAATAAACAATCCAAAACATATAGTTTATCATAACCAACTCTATATTCTACTATTTATGACACTTCTAATATATACTCTTTGCGCGTTTTTCTTACTACTGCTCATGTCATTCCTATCTATGTCTGTACGATTACAAATACAATCTCTAAAATCGTTCCTCTGCATCATGCTTCAGACGATGCGATGCTCCACTCTCGTTAGTTCGTAATGTATCTTTATCCAGAGAATGGGTCGGTGCAATGCAATAATAAAGAGTGCATCAAATAGTGCAGTGCCTACGTATGCAGCAGAAGGCGTTTGTTTGTTATGAACTTTGTGCTATCTAAACGATGTATGATGCAAAACTTTATCGACCGTGTTATTGTGCGAACGAACTAAACGCCTATTATTGTTCATACGATCATCCGAGCTGCTTTTATCTAATGTTTTTATAAGAGTAGTTGATAAAACTGGCAGGCAGTGGCAGCCCCTGTGCATGTACTCGTTACCTAGCAGTCAGCCAGCTGCGTGCTGCCCTGCGGTGTCCATATGGATGTCAGGCAGTGGCAGCCCCTGTGCATGTACTCGTTACCTAGCAGTCAGCCAGCTGCGTGCTGCCCTGCGGTGTCCATATGGATGTCAGGCAGTGGCAGCCCCTGTGCATGTACTCGTTACCTAGCAGTCAGCCAGCTGCGTGCTGCCCTGCGGTGTCCATATGGATGTCAGGCAGTGGCAGCCCCTGTGCATGTACTCGTTACCTAGCAGTCAGCCAGCTGCGTGCTGCCCTGCGGTGTCCATATGGATGTCAAGTGGCAGCCCCTGTGCATGTACTCGTTACCTAGCAGTCAGCCAGCTGCGTGCTGCCCTGCGGTGTCCATATGGATGTCAGGCAGTGGCAGCCCCTGTGCATGTTCTCGTTACCTAGCAGTCAGCCAGCTGCGTGCTGCCCTGCGGTGTCCATATGGATGTCAGGCAGTGGCAGCCCCTGTGCATGTACTCGTTACCTAGCAGTCAGCCAGCTGCGTGCTGCCCTGCGGTGTCCGTATGGATGTCCGTTGCACCTGTAGCTTGGGCTGGTGCGGCGGCGCTTCTCTGGCTATTACCGTGACTCTTAGGCTTGATGAAGATACGAAGTTTGTATTTATGCCATAGGGCTCACACAGCGAACCTAGCTATGGACAGTGGCTCGCCTTAAGGGCGGAGTGACAGCATTTCACTGCATTGGAATTTTTTAAACTTTATTGTAGAGTAAACGCAAAAATATGTACTTTTAAATAATACATGGTATTACCACGTATTGTTTAAAATCACATATTTTTTTGTATCAACCCTAAGTACTTAGTTATTAGTAACATTGTCACTTCTTTTACATACAATGATTAATTTAAAAAGCTCGCAGCGTTTTATTTAAATGAATGAGAAGTAGATACGCGGAACCAAAAAGCACGCTTTTTGAAATAGTCATTGGATAGATAGGAATGGCTAGGCCATCATCGTCACGTATGTAGGTATGTGAGCATCTGTAAAATTCTAGTCCGAAACACAGTAGCTCTTTCATTCATCGTTTTCCTCTTTTTCATATCCTATTTAATTCTAGGTTTACGTTGGTTTAAAAATAAACACTAAGTAGGTACGAAAAATAAATGTTTAGAAAATTAACACCTACACCCACTTACCGTGTTACTAGCCAATGCATACAACTGTCAAAGAATAACAGTTGTAATATGATTAAACGGACAATTCAAGTTGTCAGTCACTTCGCTTGACAAGTATTGTGATTATGCTTATTCCCAGACCCGCTCCATTGTCACCCAATCTTAAAGTACCGATCTCTCGTATAGTTAGGCATGCTTTTATCACGTTTTACCTTTACAAACGTGACTCCAGGCAGATTTTTTTTTTTGGCATTTTACCATTATCATTCCAGGCTGGCCTCCTATTACCTTTTTATCAGCAAAAAGGGCCAATTACAACGAACCCCGTTCCATTAAACAAATCCTTTACATTTTATCTCATTGCTTCCATAAATCAGGCTAAACTTCTTTTTTAAAAGCTTATTTCAGAGTTGCCATGTTTTTAAATGATCAATTTTACCTTGTTACGATTACCTGCCGTCCCGCGGGCGCGATGCTTGCCTGGCGTGGAAGCGCTGCTACCCTTCATTTTATTTCAAGAATTTCTACCTTTTAAACCCAATCCGGTAATCCCGAAGGCGTGGAAGGCTTTCAAACGAAAATAAATAAACAACACGAAATTGTCTCAAATATATTTTATCATGGTGGCTAATGGTTGCGTACATTCAAAACTCCTACCTAATTACTGTGTAAGATGTTTTTTTTTTTAAATTGCACACTCCGAACCAATATTTTGTAATCATATTTTGTTGTTTAAAAGAGTGTCCGTGGAGTTCCGTGCCCGTTCTTCTCCATAGGTACCTCCTGCTTTGGAATGGGAAACTAGCTCAAACTCAAACTCAAATTCTTTATTGCATTCATGTGTACATATGTAGGTGTTACAGAGGTAAATAAGTTCCAACATGAAACCCGGTTAGGGCACGGCAACATATTAACATTGGATAAAAGAAGCATCCAGTCACTAGCTTTAAGCAATAATTGTAATTATTATAGTTATACTAATATGTAATTATTTTAATTAATATCAATATGTAATTCCATTATTTGTTTACTTCTATTAATTATTGTAGTATATTTGTTTATATTTGTTGTATTAAATATTGTATTTTATTATTTTTTATATTTTGTTATGTATATTTTATTAATTTGTTTGTTGTGTTATGTGTAAGTGTATGTAAATGTGCTTCCTTGTGTAAGTATTATTTCTGTGACTATGAGTAATTTATCTATCTTAGTGTCATATTTACCAATGTTTTATTCTAAGTATTCTGCGACCGTGTAAAAGCATTTTTGTGTTAGATATTCTTTTAATTTTCTGTTAAATATATTGAATTTGGGTTCTTCTTTAATTTGTTTCGGTAATTTGTTAAATATTTTTACTGCCATGTGGTATGGGCTATGGTAAAGCATTTTGAGCCGAGATGGTGGCAGATATAATCTATTTTTATGACGTGTGTTTACGTTATGAGTGTCTTTTATTTTAGGGAAAATGTTACTATTTTTAAATACAAATATGCAAAGATCGTGTATATATATAGAAGGTAAAGTTAGGAGTTTTAATTTGACAAAATATGACCTACAGCTCTCGGTATTGTCAATATGGGCCAGTATTCTAACACATTTCTTTTGCATAACAAATATTTCGCTTGCATTTACGCTGTTCCCCCATAACATCACTCCATATCTTAACCACGAGTATGCATAGGCGTAATATGCCGATAGTGCTGTTTCTGTGTTTGTGCTGTGCTTAAGTTGAAACAAGGCGTAAGTAAATTTAGATAATTTAGATTTAACTATTTCTATTATGCTTTTTCCAATTGAGATGTGTGTCTATGTTTATACCGAGTAAGTTAATTGTAGTTACTAATTCAATAGGGGTGTCATTAAAAAATACATTATTACTTAGAGGGGGGGCTTTGTACGATCTAAATTGTATCATTTTGGTTTTTTTGTAGTTTATTTCTAAATTGTGATCTTGTAGCCAAAGTGTCACTGTCTGGAGAGTATTTTGTAAGATTGGATTTGGGTCAGAATTTTTGTCACATTTTACAAGTATGGAAATATCATCAGCGAACAGGACTGGTAATGTAGTTTGTTTATTTAGAATTTTTGGGAGGTCATTAATATATATTAGAAATAGTATGCAGCCCAGAACACTGCCTTGAGGGATGGAGCATGTGACATTTCTTACCTGAGACCGCACTGATATGGTTTCCCTATCTTCAATGCTATGATGATCGACCTGGACTATTTGCTTTCTGTTATTTAAATATGATTTGAACCAATTATAAGCTGGGCCACGTATACCAGAACCGTAAAGTTTTGTTAGTAGTATACTATATGATACTTTATCATAGGCTTTTGACATATCAAGAAGCAGGCCTTTTTTTTTTTTTTTTTTTAAGGCTGGGAAATCATCCAATGACTGCTCCCGCTCTGGGTGGAGCGGAAGGGAGTGTCAGACTCTTACTGACTAAAACCCATCCATGTTCCTTCCGTAGCCCTTTATGTTCCGGGGTAGCGGTAACCCTTTCGGACAATCCCGCTTACCCGGCAGGCTTGGCCCTGAGGGGCCCCTTCATATGCTGACATCTCTTTGAGGCGCGCGTGGAACATATACGCGCCGTACGGCACGGGTCTGGTGCTGATCGGACTGTGAGTCACCCATTACTCACCGTCCGCAGGCCCGCGCCTACGGTGGCCGGGAGTCGTCACGTGGCTCCCGACGCCCGGAGCGTCTCCCGCGGCGGCTGGGACGGGAGGACCTTTCTCTCTCCCATCCCGCCACCTCCTTCGCGAGCATAACTTTTTCGCAGAAGGAGGTGACTGCCTCCCACTCCCTCTCGCCCCGGACCATGGCTTGCACCAGGGCCGGGCGCGAGAGGTCGCCGCCGCCGATCGCCTCTACGAGGACACGGCGGTGCTCCGCCCAAGCGGGGCAGGTTTGCACCGTGTGCTCTACCGTGTCCTCTGGGCGATCCTCGCAGTGGTGACACCCGGGCGTTTCCTCCCGCCTGATGATGTGCAGGAACCTCCCGAAACATCCATGTCCGGTGAGGACCTGCGTCAGGCGGAAGGTGAGGGCGCCGTGACGCCTCTCTAGCCACTCCTCAAAGAGGGGCCTTACCGCCACTATCGTGGCGTGCCCTGCGCTGGGTTGCGACAGTCGCTGATTCCAGGCCGCCATGAGATCGCGCCGGAGGTCCGTCCGCTCCGCCGCAATTTGTTGCGGAAACGGAGTTTCCCCCCGGCTTAGTACCTCCGCGCGCCACTCGTACAGGCGCGCGAGGACTATCGCCTCCAGATCCCACGGCAAGAAGCAGGCCTAATGCACACCTTTTGTCATTTATTTGTTGGAGAGCTGTTTGGACATATTTGTAAACAGCACATGTTGTGGATCTTGTTTTCCTAAAACCATTTTGACAGTCATCAAGAATGTTGTATTTTTCTAGGAAGAAATTTAGTCTGTTGCACATCGCCTTTTCAAAAATCTTTGAAAAGGTCGGCAACAACGCTATGGGTCTATAATTGCTAGGGGTGTGGATATCATCTTTTTTATGTATCGGTTTTACTAGGGAAATTTTTAGTAAGTCAGGAAATTCTCCATGCTCAAAACTCTGGTTTATTAAGAATGTGAGTGGAGCTGACAATTCTTCTGCACATTGTTTTACTAAAATAGGGGGTACGTCGTCTATTCCGCAGCTATGTTTATTTTTTATTTGCTTCATTATATTTAATATTTCTTTTTGGTTTACTGGGCGAAGGTACATTGACGTAGTTGGTGAGTACATTACTGGACGTCCAGTTTTTATAGGATTATTTGTGTTTGTATCTGTTGTTGTTTCACCTACTGTAGCAAAAAAGTCATTAAATATATTTGATATCTTTTTAGGGCATGAAATAGTTGTATTGTTTACTTTTAGTGTTATATTTTTATACTGCCTTGTCATAGATTTGCCAGTTTTGATATTTATAATGTTCCACATAGTTTTAGTTTTATTATCTGACTTTTTCATTTGTCTGGTGAATTCTATTTTTTTTGAGACTGTTATGCTACGTTTTAATATTTTGCTAAATTTGCTATGATATGTTTTTATGACGTTTGATTTAGATTCATTTAGTATAATTCTTAGTGCTCTTTTGTGTTTGCATGATAGTTTTAGTCCTGTTGTCATCCATCCTTTACCTTTTTTAGATTTTAATTTAACTCTTTGTTTTGGTATTATTTTATCTAAAAGCTGTGTTATAGTCTTGGTGAATATGTTATAGTTTTCGTTAACGTTTTTATTTGTATTTATAATTTTTACCCAATCAATTTCCCTTAATGCATTTTTAAATTTTATTATATTTTTATCTGTAAATAATCTTTTTTGTTTATACCATATTCTGTTGTTATTTATATATAAGCAGTTTGTATTTAATTTTAAGTTAATAGATTTGTGATCGGAGAGTCCGTAATCTTCGACATATTCTTTGTTTATTAAGGGTTTATAATTTATAAAAAGTAAATCTATACAAGTGGAAGTAGTTTTTAATACCCGTGTGGGTTCGCGAATAATTTGTTTAAGATTATGTGAGCGCATGAAGGTGAGAAGGTTTTCTGTTTGTTTGTTTTTTTCGAGTATATTAATATTGAAATCTCCTCCAAACACAATATACTTATTTTTATCTCTAGTATTTAACCTATTTAAAAGCTTTTCCATTTGCTCGTAAAATACATTAATATGGCGATCTGGACGGTATAGTCCTATGAATATACAGTTTAATTCAGGAACTTCAATT
This sequence comes from Hyppa rectilinea, assembly GCA_951799385.1. NCBI lineage: Eukaryota > Metazoa > Arthropoda > Insecta > Lepidoptera > Noctuidae > Hyppa > Hyppa rectilinea. Next base: position 396,673 of record OX637315.1, on the reverse strand, counting down.
GCACAAATTTCTATTATAAATTCTTTGGAATAATTTAATATATCTATTCTTTCTATAAATTTGACATCTTCTCTTATAATTAGACAAACGCCTCCACCTTCTCTAGTTTTTCTACAGAATTGGGATGCAATTTTATATCCTTGAAGTGATACAGAGTTACAAAAATGCTCATTTCTCCATACTTCTGACAAGGATAGAATATAAATATTTTTTTCTAGTAACAAATGTTCAATTAAATCTATCTTATTTCCTATACTTTGTATGTTTTGAAACGTTATCGTAATATCATTAGCGAAATGTCTTATTTATTACATGTTGTGGCTTATAATTTACTTTTTCCGATGAGATACTGGGGATTGGTTGTGAGTACGAATGCATAGTCGGTGTATTTTTTTTCTCCATGACGGGTGGTATGTCTTCCAAGACTTTATTTTCAATGAGGTTTTTAGTTTGCGGTGTTTCCATTTTTGCTTCATCGCGACTGATAAATTCTTTACCATTTATGAACAATTTGTTGTTTCTAATAATAGCATAATCTCCGTTTTTACGTGCCTTTATTAGGTGTTGCCTTAGTTCATTTCTTTCCTCAAGTGTTTTCCTGTCCATATATTTTCCGATAGTTATTCCAGTATTCCTAAACATACCCGCATTTTCCAGGATGTAGTTGGTCATTCTCTTGCTAATCAGTTCAATAGCGAGGGGCCTTTTATTTCCTCTTTTTCCTATGCGTTTAATATCTTCTATATAAGGGTCTATATCTATACCCATAACTTCGTAAAATAGTATGGACGCACGTTCATACAGGTTTGTTTCGGTCTCACGATGTTCTTCTGTTAATCCATAAATTACAATTTTTTTGGTATTTTCTAGGTTCTGAAGTTTTTCTTGAATATTTTCTATTTTTTTATCGACTTTATTTATTTCTTCTTGATAGTCTTTTTGGGCTGATTTAAAAACATGGCTATGCTCGTTTTGAATATTCTTGATGGCATTTTCAATTTCAGTTTGAATTGTTTGTTTTAAATCTGCTAATAATGTTGATTTAATCTTATCTAATTTAGCATCTAGTAGCAAGCTGATGTTATTCAATGTTAAGTGCTCGTTTTCCTCAATATTTGTATAGCCGTTTCCAGACTTAATATAATCGTTTATAGTATTAGTTATAGTGTCACCAATAATTTCATCCACAGAGATACTATCTTCCTCGGGACTATGTATGGCATATTCTCCTAAACTCAAATTAACAGTTGGTTTTTGTCGCAGCGTAATATTTGCATCAATTGGCTCAATTTGAGTGCTACTTTGAATCAGTTCGTTTAATGGAGTGTTTATATTCTTTCCTTTAGGCACTTTTATTTTTTCGGTTCCTTCCGAGGCGCGCCGGTGTACAGACGTGTGCTAAGCGGCTTACTTTCTGTTATTCTAAATTGGTGATAATAATTTGTGATTGGCTATTTCGTTTAAATTACGATTCCTTGTTACTCTTGTGAGAGACTTACGAGTGGTCTCCGCCCACTAGGACGTCTTAGAGTAAGACAAATATATTTGTGTCAGTGCCTGCATTGTTTGGGGACTCCTGATTCGCACCTGCTTGGGCTGGGTTTGAACCTGCGGCACCGCGAGCGCTCGGGTGTTGCGTGGCGGGGCTCCCTACCACCGAGCCAACTGCGCTTAGTCACCAGGCGGCGAAATCTCCGTGCACTTGCTACGCGCGTCGATACTATCGGCTACGCGGCTGCTCTGACGTCACCCGCTCGGCTACGCACAGCTACGGCCTACGCGCAACACTGTCTATCGCCTACGAGCCACAACATCTGCTACGCGCACGTTAATACCGACTGCCCTGTATTCAAGATGCCTCGCACAGTACGTACACCGCCGACCAAGAGTCCTGTGTCCTCTAAGGCTATTCTTGATACACAGTCTGAGCCAGACCTGTCTAAAACGGAAATCGGCGAAAGCGACTCGCTCAACATTAACCTCCGCAACCGCAAACGCATGCGATCAGATGACCAATGCCCCGATAATCAAATCGATGAAATAAAAATTATGCTTCAGACGTGGAAAGCAGAGCAGGACATTGTTTTAAAGAAGCTGATATCTGATGTGGCGGCACTTAAGGCTCAAAATGATGAAATCAAGGTGTCGAATCAAGAAATCGAAAAGTCTATGTCCCACATAAACAAAAACTATGAGGACATGAGGACCAAAATTCATGAATTCGAAAAGGAGCGGAAAGAAATTATTGACTGTATTATTAGCCTGGAAACGAAGGTCAAGGACATTCAACTTTCTTCGCGCACATCAAGTATTGAGATAAAAAATGTCCCAATGACGGAAAAGGAATCTGTAAAAGATCTTGTTACTTTGGTAACTAACATTGGTACAACGATGCAACTGGACATCAAGCCATCTGACATTCGAGATGTGTTCCGCCTACCGGGAAAACCTGATACCACTAGGTCTATCTTTGCTGAGTTCTCTTCTGTTCATCTGAAAAATGACCTTCTTGCCTCCACACGCTCATTCAATAGAGGCCGTGAGCTGGAACAGAAGCTTAACACGGAAACTTTTGGTTTACCCGGTAAGCGACAACCAGTTTACATAGTGGAATACATGCCCCCATCGACAAGAAAATTATTTTACTACGCTCGCGAGTTTGCGAAAGCAAACAACTACACATTCTGTTGGTGTTCAAATGGAAGTGTCTTTCTGCGGAAAGACAAAGGTACGAAACAAGTTCGCATTGAGTCCGAATTATCCCTCAACAACTTGAAGTCCCAGCCGTGACTCACGGCCATTGTCAAAATGTCTGTTAGCCTGTCTTTGATTAAGATATATCTGTATTTTTCTGATTACTGTTTACCTTTAGTATTATTTTTTGTTATTTTGTGCATACTGCAAACCATCTTCCTTAAGACCGGTTTATTTTTGTTTTTTTGCTATGTTATGTTACTCACAAACTCCAAACTTATAAAACGATCATTCACTTTGCAAATAATTTCACACACACACATTCAAACCATGCTTGATCTTGCATCCTGGTGCCAGGCTGGCTCTCGCACACCAATGAACACAACAATTTCGACCGGGTTCAACCGGGGATACTTATTGCCAGTTACACACCAATTGCATGATCACATAATATTACTCACCCCCGCTAAACACCACCCGCAAACATCACTCACTTACTCACCTGAGGATACGCACGTTGATACAATTGGCTCATGTCTTTACTGGACCAATTTAATATCGGTATTACCTCCCTGGCGCCAATGCTCCTATGCCATAAATACCCATGATATGTCAGTAAATAGAAATGAATAGTATAAAGGAAATTAATTATGAACTCGACCATCTCACAGTTTCCAAGGCATTTAAATGTTCCCCAGAATTGTGTTCAGCTAAAATTGCATACAAGAATGGATTGAAAATATTTCACATAAACGTGCGAAGCATTAACAAAAATTTTGACCAAATCTTAGCACTGTTGTCCCGCTTAGATTTTCAATGTGATATCCTAGTACTATCTGAGTGCTGGCTCAGTAAAGCGCCTGTCCTGCCCACAATCGAAGGCTATGCTTCATACTGTACTAAAAACATAAAAAACCAAAACGATGGCGTAGCTATTTATATCAAAACTGATATCCAATGTGAGGTTACAGAGCCGCATTTCATCGGTGGTAACTGTCTTGTCTGTAAAATAGGTTTCAAGTGCTGTATAGTAGCACTCTATCGTTCACCTTCTATCACAAATATTTCTACCTTTAATGATAGCCTTGGCAATGTACTTACATCTCTAACAAATATCCAGTCAGTAGCTGTTATAGGCGATATAAACATCGATATTAAGACGGGGAATACTGACGCAAACAGCACCGAGTACCTGACGTTGACCGCCATGCATGGTTTCCTCCCTGCTCATTTATTTCCAACGCGTGGCAATAACTGTATCGATCATGTCTTACTTCGCACAAATGCCCCTGCCGTAACACTAGTATTGGAAACATACATCACGGATCACGAACCCCTCATACTCTTCATTGAGAACCAACCACTGAAATTTAAGCCTCCTAAAACAGTTAAAAAAGTTGACTATGCGGCTGTGCAAACTGAAATAGGCGATACGGACTGGTCAATTGTGCTCAACGCTTCTGACGCTAATGTGGCGGCTGATAGGTTAGTAAATACCCTGTCTACAATTATTAAAAAACACACTCGTGTAATCACAATCCCGCGGAAAAATAGAAATATAAAACAATGGATTACTCCAGGGCTTCTTAAATGTATTACTCACCGCGATAACCTCCATATTCAAGTAAAAAAATCGCCAGACAATAGCATGTTACACATTACCTATAAAAGATATCGCAATTATTGCAATGATCTACTACGGCGGCTAAAACAAAACTCTGAGAGAGAAAAATTCTTAAAAGCGAAGAATAGTCCAAAGTCAACTTGGGATGTTATCAATCAGGTAGCAAATCTTAAGCCTAAAACAAGTCCTGCCAGTGAACTTATAAATCCGGATGACCCCATAGCGTCGGTTAATAAAGTAAACAACTTTTTCGCCGGCATTGGTAAAGATATGGCTACTAAAATTTCAAGTGAACACCCCACTCCTAGCAATTTTATTCCTCATGATAATCGCAGTAACCTAAACTCCATAGTTATTCTTGAAACTGATGCAGACGAAGTTGAAAGGGTAATACTCAATTTAAAATCTGATTGTGCAGTAGGATGGGATGGTGTCCCAGCTAGTATACTAAAATCATCTCGTCAAACCCTGATCCCTCCTATTACCCACGTCTGCAACCTTTCTATAACGACGGGTATCTTTCCAAGGGTTTTTAAAAGGGCTGTTGTACATCCAGTATTTAAGTCGGGTGACAGAGATAGTGTCAGTAACTATAGACCAATATCGGTCCTTACAGCACTTTCCAAGGTACTGGAGCGTATACTACACAAACGCTTAACAGGGTACCTTGAATCAAACAAGATACTATCTCCAAACCAATACGGCTTCCGATCGGGTATATCCACAGAGGATGCCGTATTGGCTCTAACAGAGCATGCTATTCGTAACCTGGATAAAAAGCAAAAATGCTTAGGATTGTTACTTGACCTGGCGAAAGCTTTTGACACTGTCTCTGTCCCTATACTATTGGATAAGCTGGAACGAATTGGAGTTAGAGGCATCCCTTTAAAAATGTTTGCTGACTATCTAAGAGATCGCGTACAAGTAGTAAAAATAGGGGACCATGTTAGTGATGAGGAGGCCATCACCTGTGGTGTTCCACAAGGAAGCATCCTCGGCCCCATTTTATTTATTATTTTTATAAATGACCTATGCGACATGCCCCTACTGAATTGTAAAATCTTCACTTACGCTGACGATACAGCTGTTATTGTGAATGGAGTGGACTGGTGCCAAACAAAGCAACACGCTGAACATGCTCTCAAAATTATCATGGGCTGGCTGTCAAAGAATCTTCTGACATTGAACATAAATAAAACCCAGTTTATACCTTTTGCAATGCGCGCTGACCATCTACCCCCGCCTACTTTCAAAATTAAAGCCCATTCCTGTCTTCTGCCTGCTCCTGACTGCTGCTGCTTGTACGTCACCAAATCTCCCTGCGTCAAATATTTGGGCGTACATATAGATCAGAGCTTTCGCTGGCAAAAACAAATTGAATCTGTGACTGCTCGAGCACGCAGACTGATTTTCATCTTCAAAAGACTACGTCAGTCAGCAGACTTTAAAACCCTCCAAATGGTGTATCTGGCTCTATGCCAATCCTTATTGTCGTATTGCCTGACGGTGTGGGGTGGAGCACCAAAGTCTACAATCCTTCAGCTTGAGGTTGCCCAACGGGCTGTTCTAAAGGTTATGACAAAAAAACCCTACAGGTACCCTACAGCTAAGCTCTACGCCGAATGTAAAGTCCTCACGGTAAGGCAACTGTATGTTCATCTAACCATAGCTCGCAAACACAAAGTGCGGCCTCTGCTGGAACCGCGAGGAAGAATTAAATATACAGTCTTTAAAACCGATCGTACAAGAACATCTTTTGCGAGTAAACACTACTTTGCCCAAAGCGTAAGATTATATAATAAAACCAACAAACAGTTAGATATCTTTCACCTTAATAGAATAAATTGCAAGATGAAAGTAAAAGAATGGCTTACTTCCCTAACCTACCAGGAAACTGAAGAGTTACTAGCCGGCTTCTCTGGTTGAATCATTACATATGTAGCGTGCGTACCAAAAAGCACACACTCGAAACCGTTTAACTCATACATACATTTTCACACTCTACGACCACACACACACTACACTCACCCACACACCACACCACACTCACTTATCCACACATCCACACTATTTCCACACTCATCTATCCACACGACCTTAATCTAGCATTAACAAATTAGGATTCTTGTTATTTTATTTTTTATTTTTATCTTGATAAACCGAAACCTAGATGGTAATCTCCTATGTTTAATTAGCTTAATTAATTAGTTTAAGTTATTTCATTTTTACTTTTCTTTTTATTCCAAATTTTAAGTTTTTCATCTTCATCACTGATGCACGCGATTGCAAGCCAAGCATCATAAATGTGTCTGTCAGGGAGGAACGCTGACACCTGAGATACAGGACATGTCCTAGTTCGGGTGTCAGGAGTTTCATGTTACGAGCATGCTCAAAGCCTGTTAGAATAAGGATGTAGTTCTTAAGTCATGCATTATACTGTTGTTCATCTTTATCTCCTTATGTATTAGGCTTATGAAATAAAGTTATTATTATTATTATTATTTTGCATACGCAGGCCTGACATTTCCAATTCGATTTGTGATGAGCTGTCATGGTGGAATAAAAGTGACTTTCTGGGATATTCGCGCATGGTAAATCATAGTAAGCACTGCAAAGGGTGCACTTTAGAAATTCTACATTTGGAGTTTCCTGGTAGCAGCCTGCACACTGGACCATTTTTGCAGCAGAAGATGTAATAACTATTTGCTACTCCCTTTTGAGAGCGATAATCGAGTTGCGGCGTGATTGATAAGTGGTTGTGCTTTTCTGAGTTTATATTTTGTACTTCAGATTATTGAAGAAATAAGGTAACTAGGTACCTACCTATGTTTTTTAAACATAATAGGAAGTTTTTTTTTTTATGTTTAACAGATATTAAGAATTAAGTTGGTGTTTTCTTCAGTGCACTATGTTTGTGTTCGTACCTGATATTTTATAGAAGCGATCAAGCAAACATGCGAACCTTTGGTCATCCAATTTAACAAAGTAGCGATCTTCGCAGCGCAAAGCAAAAATGGGCGTTTAATCCAGTAATCCGTAAGGCAGCGATGGAAGCGCAGTAACGCGCGACACACGGTGAGCAACTGGCAGCGCAGCGGCTACCACAGCGCTAGGCGAACGCTTGCGTCTAGTGAAGTGACTTGTAGGGCAGCGCTGTAAGCGCGGCAAGCACAGGCTAGCGGCGGCTGGACGCAGTCTTTATTAAAAATGTTTTGAATGTTTTTCACTGATAACTTTGATAATAGTCCATAGAATTCAATTAACTTAACTTCACTGTACAGTCCTTGTTGTCGGTCACATAATTATGCAAGTCTCACTAGGTTATCGTAACTTTTAACCACTTTTATCGCGAAATAATTACGGAGTAAACAAACGTGATGTTGCCTTGTTGGCGTCCCCCTTCATCTCTCTGACTGACGACCCCTTGACATTTCAAAAGTGCCTGTAATTGGTTTATTTGAAATAAAGCTTTGAGTTTGACTTCGAACTTTGTGTATGATTTTTTCATCAGAAAATATGGTTTGATTTGTAAAAAGGTTTCTACGTTTTGCGTATGAATACACTCACTAATGCATCACATATGTATTGTAATAAAATTAAACCCTTTTAGTGACAACTGTTTTCTTTTTGTCCGCAGACATTTCGCCACGGGTTCCCGTTCTCGCCCACAGCACTAGCATGGGACCCCATCCAGAAACTACTCGCCATCGGCGACAAAGGCGGCAACCTCAGAATGTATCCTTTTCACACGTGTCAAGTTAAACTTAGTAAGATGCACGCAGGTAGGTACGGTAAATCTAAGACAGAACATAGAACACAAGACACGTGCAAAATTTTCAGGGTTGAAAATAATTTTATTTGAAATTCAAATATTTTTATTTGTACAATATACAGGGTTATTTGTAAAACACCAGAAACCTCTTAAGAGGTCATTGTACTCATCATTATGAACAACTTTTACTATGGGAGCAAACCCGAAATCGCGAAAAAAAAATTCTGCTGTTCCCTACATTTATGTTCGTATAACTCGTCAAAATGTAAGGAATAGCTGATTTTTTTTTCGCGATTTTAGGTTTAGTCCCATAGTAAAAGTTGTTCATAATGATGAGTACCTCTTAAGAGGTTTCTGGTGTTTTACAAATAACCCTGTATAGGTAAGCAAAAAAGCTCAGATGACAGTATTTATAAAATAAAGGCTATGTCGTCAACGGTACTCAAAAATTCTAATGACTATTCTTAACTTATTGGTATTAAACAAAATTCATTAAGTACACAGGTAGTTACTATGGCGTAGACATTCTCTAAGAACGGATTATTGAACCCCTAAAGGCATGTAACGGGGGTTCTAAATATGCATGGAGAACTAATGTTATGACTTCCACTCGAACTAGTCTAAACTAGTAGTAAAGAATAAATGTCAATAATTTGTCGCCTAGGTACTCATCACTCATTCAATTCGGCACGGAAGCGTATCGAACGGTTGTGAGCAGCTATGCTGGTCGTACGTCTACAGATAGCGTTCGTTTCAGCTACGCGTGCAGTTCCGAGTTGCTTGCAATGACTTTAAGTATTTAAACTGCAAGGAGCGTGAGCTTCAACTCAGGGTGCAGCGCAGCACCATGCTGTTGTATTCGTCGTCCCCTCAGCCTGGACGTAGAACTCAAGAAGTAGAGGTTGGAGTGCGCAGGTTGGTTGCGGCGGATAACTGCAACCGCGGACGATGAGCTTGCCTTATAGCCTCCTAGAGACCAGGGAACAGTGTGCCAGGCAGGATAGGCGGAAGCCATCACAACCTTCACAATGATGAGGTCGTGTGCGAGCCACGCGGGGGAGACGTTATCGATAGCTTATTGATAGCCCTAAATTGCTTAGAGCACATAGTATAGGTACCATTGTAGCTAATATAATGATGGATGAACTCACCCTACGGTGTGAACTCTGGATTACCTGAGAGGTGAAATAACCGAGTAATGTCAGGTGTCTAGGGATGCGCATACGCTTTAGTGATGTGCTTAGACATCTAGATCTAGTATGTTTATTATTACTGTTGACTAAATACTGCTGGAAGCCACAATGTTACAATAGGTACGGGAATTTGTAAATTCATACAAAACATTGCTTAAAGATATGCATAGGTAGTTATGTTTTCAAAGAAAGTAAAAACAATCCATTCATACAATCTGCACTATCTGAGAAGTTAATTAATCAGTGGCTGTCACTTGCACTTCGCGAGGTCACACTAATTGACTCATACTATGTATCATCTGCACCGTCTGCGCGATAAGCCGCGAGATGGCCGGCAGGTCAGTCCTGGCGGTCAACAGATAGGCCGCCGAAAATCGAATGTTCGATGACATCGTTCTGTTTATTGAGACCTTTAGTTACCTACTTGTGTTTCACTCATGGCGAAAGTTTGTTGTAGGTTTAGATTTCTTAACTATTCCGGCACAGCTTCAACGGTAGCTAGAAAACAAATTGTGTGAAGTTATGTAAACAACGCCGATATAATTGCCAGCCCTCTTTTCTTTGCTAAATAATCCATTTTTTTATCGGTTTTCCATAAAAAAAATCAACTATTACCAGATAGTACCCTGCCGTCGACGTCGTGTCTTATGCTTGATTCTGTAGGAAACGCATTGACTGACTTTGCCCAACTCTGTACCAATCATCCGCCTGCATTTTCCCAGCTTCGTTGGGGTTGGCTCCCAGTCTAGCCTGATGCAGCTAAAAACCAGTGTTTTACACGGAGCGATGGCTATCTGACCTCCACATCCCAGTTATTGGGTAATACGATACCCCTTGGTCAGACTGGTTATCAGACTTCGGAGTTTTGACTGACAAACGTTTGTCAAAGATCCGCGAATGACAGCCGGTTAACGTGCTTTCTGAGCCACGGAGGGATCTCAGTATGTAAAGATAGGTCACCTATGCACGGAACAACCGCGACAAGCGTAGCTCAACCTGATCGATCAACCCAACACCTATTGCTAATAAATGATTATGATTAACTCTCAACCGGCTGTACTTTGGGTGAAGGTAGGTGTTAATAATAATATCCTTGGACATTTCACAACGCCATATCGTCCCAAGCTAAGCAACCTAATGCTTGTGTTATGGTAACGAGATGGCTGATAAACTACTTAAATACATTTTTTTTTTGTAAATACATACATATTACGTATAGATAGAAAAACACCCAGACCTGTGACAAATACTTGCAGGTCGTACAAATATTTGTTCCGTGCGGGAATCGAACCCGCGACATGCTGGACAGAAGTCAATCGCTCAACCACTGCGCCAACCGTGTCGTTAAGATAACTAAAATTACCTATGTTTCCGAAATCAGTCTTAAATAACAATAAACAAACATGTCATAACAACTGGCCGCACCTCGACATTCAAGAAAGTCGTTCTCACTCGGCAACTGCTTATCGGCAGCTACAGTTACTAGCTGCACTACATTGTTGCTTATCAGGCACAGTTCGGGTCGACGGTACGGTTCACCTACTAGGTGTAGGATGTAGGTAGGCTACATCTGTTTATGATTATAGCAATACCTAGTAAACTGACGAACGTAGAGTGAACGCAGAATTAAGTAAGCCTTTCTTTCACATTCGAAGCAAAGCTGATTTCAACTCCATCCGATAGTCTTTGGGATGTTTCCATGTCCTGTGTAAATGGTTTCCGAATAATCGCCAACATTTCAGTCAAACAGACAAATGCAGTATATTTCTGGGCTGTTAAAATAGATAAATAGCAGCATTTTATTATTAAATGTTCACATTTCATCAGACATCGGAAAGCTTAATTGAATATCTATGAAAGAAGCCCTGCAGAAGTGTAGACCTGCTCAAGTCCCGAGACGTACTCCTGAGAGTACTTCTCGGTACCTAGGGCCTATCTTGGATGAGGCTTGATCGAGACTGAAGCCTCATCCTTTCGCCTATGAATTTCAATTTATGCCGCCAGCCTTCAAGGAGGTACCGTCGGCGGCGGCTGTCACCGCCAGTGATCGAGTGGTTCTTATCGTGTAGGGTCAGCATAACTCGTTATTTACGAGTCCTTTAGTACGGTCAGCCTCATAAATACGTAAACAGTTTGGACGCTATTGCTCACTGTTATAAAAAGTGTTGACTTGTTATTTGGTGTGGATTCTCGTGTATTGTGGCACGGGCATGGAAACGAACCGATATCGCGTTCAAATTTACAATAGTTAGCAAACGAATCGACAGCAATATCGGAAGTATTCACGCGATGTGCATAAAGTCAGTTTGTTACAGTACAAGGAAAGTAAGACATATTGCATCTTGAATCTTTACATCTCTTCCATTTAATGACTCCGGAATCCGTTCTCACCATAACGGAGTCCTTCGCTGCAACTAAAACAAAAAGCTGTCCACAGCTCAACACCCGCTTTAAGCGCTTGACAAACAGCGGCGGCTTCTTCAAAAGCTTTTTACAAGTCGAGTGGCGAAATGTTCGGCGGTTCGGACCGGCTCCGACCGGCTCGATCCAGTGTGGACCGACGCGAACCGGTTATATCCGCCGTCATTGTAAAGATTTAAGTGGGTTAAAGTGATCCACTTCGCGCTCGCGTTTCAGAGGGACAATTAAAGTGTATTTATAGTAATAAAGACTGAAGCCTGTTGACGTTTTTGAGCTTTATTGACGTGTCGTTGAGTTTTCATTCGACTTGTAAAGGAAAACCACAATGTATTATGTAGCTACACAGTAGAGAACTTGTAATCCACGATTGCCCTCAATGGAGGGTCCACACACCCACAGATTGGTATTATGCCCTCTAACAGCATGTTATTGTCAATAGAACTGGGTGACTTATTAAAATAGTAATTAGTACTTGTATAATAGAGACGCTTTGAATATAGGTAGCACGATTACTTTTACATTACCCATCTGGATTCATGACAATAAAAGCGAACTATGTTCTCAATACAACTTATCCAGTAGCTACACAACTACGCAAAAAAAAATCTAAATAGAATACACAGAAAAGGGAGAGCCACTTAGTGTAAATCTTAGCATTATGTAAATAGTAATTGAATGGAAAGCAGTGGGATTACAGGTGGTCGCTTTGCCCTAAATATCTGTTGGCTATCATACCCCCGGGGACCGACCCCCCCCACCCCCCACTCGCTAAACGTCGCCCTAATGCTCGGATAATATTTAGTTTTATTACATTAATAACTTAACTGTCTGGCCGGACCGCATACAAATGATTTTTCGAACCTTCCTAAACGTCTGGGTCGGAATCTCGGCCCCAATCTAGTCCTAGGTAATAAAGGAAATCCAATGGGACTAGGAATTGAATCAGTTTGAATTTGTGAAGGTTTGTGCGGAGCCACTATGTTTGTAGGCACGAATGGTCAATTTAAAATTCATTTTATGAACATGGAGTAACATTACACAGATGTTATTTATATAAATGTGGGGCCATACTCATTGATAGGTATACAATTTTGTGGTATATCAATGGCCATACTACATACGTGCCGCCAGAAATCATTCAAAGTAGTTAACGTAGTCAAATGTGACTTGTGTGCAGGTACTCGTAAGTTAAGTAAGTACATGCGATATAATTTCAAGCCAAACACAAAAAAAAATGAAATAGGTAAATGTCAATAAAGAATATCGTTATGCAACATTTTAACTATCCAGACAGATATAAAATTATGTAAATACTATTTTTACTTGTCATTAATATAATAATAACCTAGTATTGTAAAGGAATTTTGCTTTTTGTACGTTACGGGTGCCAATTTTTTGAGCATCGTGGACTTTCGACATATTATTTATACACAAAATACGGGCACTGACATAGAGTTGCGGACATCAGCCCGTATTACCAGTTACCTATATTTATACAAACACATGAATCCGTTCGCTTTATTTAACACTAGCACTTTGCCCGCGGCTTCGCTCCCGTGGTCTTTCCCGTGGGACCCGTTATTTTTCCCGGGATAAAAAGTAGCCTATGTTACTCCTAGAAAACTAAGCTTTCCAACGGTGAAAGAATTTTTAAAATCGGTCCAGTAGTTTTTGAGCCTATTCATTACAACCAAACAAACAAACAAACAAACAAAGTTTTCCTCTTTATAATATTAGTATAGATAATATTAATCTCTGTCATTATTCGTAACAGGACTTGATATTTACGTCATCTTCCATTTATTTATGACTGCGCTGTCGTCGTCTTCGAAAGTCGTTTATGTAGCAAATGAATAGAAATGATGACAAATGTTAAGCGGTCATTCTATGGGATCGTGTTAGTTGTATGTAGGTGCCAGCAGAATATTTATAGTGTTACAGTCATTTAACCTAAAGTAGAATTATAATGGAATAGTAAATATGTATTTTAATTGTAATCTCTATACTTTTGCATGCCTTGTAATTGGCAAAATATGGCTGTTTCTGTATTTATATTATGTACCACCATGACTTGTACCCGTATTTGCAAAATAAAATATCTTTAACGAATTCGCCCCTTATATGGCTCATAGCTTTCAACCGTCCCTTCACCTACATACAATTGGAACACAAAGACGTTTACAGCAATAAGAACTTCAATCGTCCAAAGCGACCACAGAAGCACTTCCACCCAACAACCCTTGTAACAAGTGATCCTATATTCATCTCCACTTCCCCGTAAATAGTCTACACAACACTTCCTGCTAATCCCCGACTGACCGCAATTCAACCCTCTTTCACTCCTCCTGCCCTGTCTCACCCTTGCCCTATTAGAAGCCTATTTGCAAGGGCCGCCTATAATTCCGCAGAGCTTTTCGACCGGTTTGCGATTTAATTAAACGCACGCGGAGTGAACACTGTTTAGTTTATGTAGCTGTGAACGGGTTAACGTTGACGTGTCGTCACTCGTCAAGGATTTGCAACTTGTCGAGGGTTTTGAAAATGTAGTTTGCTGGCTCTATAATGGAGATAAAACAGGTTGTACATTAGATACCTACAGTTGCGATATGTTTGTAGGTTCATTCTCCCGAGAGGTTCTAGCTAAGGCTTAGATAATTTGCACGGACTGGAAATCACTGCTATTTAACTGTTACTTTTTTTTTTTTTTTCCGCTCAAAATTTGACTTTAAGAACATAAATCGGCATTATTATCTCAGTGCCCAGGGACCGTCCTAAATCATAACGAGGTACTAAATCTATTTTTTTTCCCCTGCTCTTTCTCAGAATCCAGCAAAAGTATTCCTGGACAGTAAATTGCTATAATTAGTCAGCTCAGTCAGCTGTTCGTTACGCTTTCCTAACATTCCTTTCTGAAAACTGTATAAACTCGCTGCTAGTTCAAGTTATTCGTTGAAGAGTTTAAACCAACATTGTGACGTTAAGATAGTGAAATAGTTCCCGTAGTTATGCCATAGTAAAGTTCTGAATGTCCTGCTATTTCCCCCACTCTCAGTTAGTTGCACCCCCGCCCCCCCCTCCCAGGGGATCGTACACATGAAAACGTTGACATGAAAACTTCAAGTTATAAAATGAAGACTTTGATTCAATAATGCACAGTCCTGAAACTTGAATTCGAGGAAATATCTTTCGAGCACATTTTCGTATAATAAAGTAGCAAGAGCAAGTACCTCGATACACCGACATTACCACCCACCCTTTTGTGGAGCATTCGACATGATTATTTTATTTATGAGATGGTTATTATTGTTTGTTAAATATTATAACGACTTGTATTGAGTCGTTTATGTTCCTACTATTCATACGAAAGCAATTCATACTTCAGTTATCACCAGACCTTAATAATACACGTTTGTCTGCCTTATAAAACACTTTCAGCAAAAAATGTTACTTTCGCTCCTTATCCGGCGGCTACCGGACACGGCACGGACGCGGGATGTCCGGCGCCTGCCCGGCCGGCTTATTATGTCGCACGTGGTCCTAGGGCGGATGAGCTGCCTCGTAGACCGGATAGTATTAATGGGATGGTTCTGGAACAGAGGGTAGCGGCGTACCTGCGCAACGACGGCCTGTAGCATTGTATGGCGACTTGAAAGGTGTGGTGGTCAGCCATTAAGCCTAATCTAATAAAACAAGCCATTAGACCTCCAGCGCAGACATTCAAAGGTCTTTCATAATAGTTTACCCAAAATCAAACTTTTCTTATTATCGTTGTTATGTTCTTCGTTACCGCTTGGGTTGTGGTCTGGTGATGTTCTTTTTTTTCACTAGTATGAAATAGGTGCGGGACATTACCATAACCTGATATCAATATTTAATATGTAAAGCATCTCTAGATCCCTACAAAATAAAACGGCAATAAAACTATCAGTAGCCACACTTCCGATGTTGCCAAAAAAGAACTAACAAAAAAGAAACACATTCAGTTGGCAACGCTAAAAGAAGCACCTGGCTAGTCCCAGCTGTTGCAGCGTGTCCCAGTTCCACTCGCTTCCTTCCGGAGGCCCAGCGTTGGAGCACAGCCAACCTCGCAGACAGAGCCACTGAACGGAACAATAAATATGGCGACAGAGGACACGCTGTGCTTTACAGATAGCATCGCCGGTGTTTGGGATACCTTTGTGTTGGTCGATTCTTTTCTTTCGATTTGTCCTGCCTTCTTTAACTCACCAACTGCCGGAAACGCGGGACACAGTGCTTTTTAATTGTTTCTTTAATACGAAAGATCATAATGATTGTCAGACTAACCCAGTAAGTAGCGAGAATATCTAATGCTGTAAGTTCCGTCCGCGACGATAGTTTTGCAAATTACAGCATAATGATCTAAACAGCTTTTATTAAAGATAATCACGTGGCTATAAAGAGTATGCAGATTAGTAAATTAAATCATTTAGCGCCAATGAAGCAATAAACTATCTTGCAGATGAGAACCATTCCTCGATACAATTATATCGTAGACCGAGTTTGGCACTCCGCCAGCAGCCTGCCCTCCTCTGTAGAGCCGATAGACGCGTCACCCAACAAAATATGGCAAAAGAACGACTTGTAGAACAAATCCACAAGTGAGACATCAACAAGTTACCTACTAACCCATATTTATGTTGTACTAGCTTTTGTTGTACCTATAGTTAAAAATAGAACGGGTGATTCGTCGGTGCTATCGAATTATAGACCAATTTCTTTGGCGACAATATTTGCGAAGGTGCTGGACAGTCTGCTTGTCTATCAGCTTGATAAACATCTTAAAATAAACGATGCTCAATTCGGGTTTCGGCCCGGTTTATCTACAGAGAGTGCTATCCTTAGCCTGAAGCAGACTGTGCAGTACTACACAGTAAGAAAGACACCAGTATTTGCGTGTTACCTAGATTTGTCAAAAGCTTTTGACCTGGTATCTTATAATGTGCTATGGGGTAAACTGCAGCATGAGACGGATGTGCCCGGGGAAGTTATAAATTTATTCAAATTTTGGTACGCTAATCAACAGAACCGTGTCAAATGGGCTAACTCCTTTTCAGCTGAGTACAGGCTTGAGTGTGGGGTGAGGCAGGGGGGGCGGTCCTCACCTGCATTGTTTAATCTGTACATTAATAATCTGATCGATGAGCTAAGCAGAACCGGAATCGGCTGTCATATTGATGGTGTGTGCCTTAATAATATAAGTTATGCTGACGATATGGTTCTGCTGAGCCCATCAATCGGAGCATTAAGGAAACTGTTGAATATATGTGAATCGTACGCTGCGACCCATGGGCTCAAATATAATACACATAAGAGCGAATTAATGGTATTTAAAGCAGGCAGTAAATGCTATAGCACAATTCCAACAGTCTCGCTGTGCGGCCAACCTCTAAAAAGAGTCGCAAATTTTAAATATCTGGGTCATTGGGTCTCAGACGACCTGAAGGATAACGTTGATGTGGAGCGGGAGCGCAGGTCGCTGGCTGTTCGATGTGGGATGTTGGCTCACAGGTTTGCGCGTTGTACGGCTCAGGTTAAGGTGACGCTTTTCAAAGCCTACTGCCAATCCTTTTACACGTGCAGCCTGTGGGTTAGCTTTACGCAGAGGGCATATAGTGGCCTGCGCACTCAATATAACAACACGTTCCGGGTGTTGATGGGGCTGCCGCGTTTTTGTAGCGCGTCCGGCATGTTTGCCGACGCGAATGTTGACAGTTTTTCGGCCATCATGCGCAAGAGATGCGCATCTTTACTTCGCCGTGTGCGCGCCAGCCCCAACATCATTCTTAGTATGTTAGCTGATAGGTGGGACTCTCCGATCTTGGGGCGGTGGATACGACTGCACGCAGTCAAGTAGACATTCCCCTGGGTCGGTGAGCCTCACGTACCTTTAAAATAAAACTTTACTTGCACCTAAATTAATTTACTAACACTAGTTGATAAGATTACATTGTTACTAACGAATATGGAAGTGATTCTGAAATAAATGTTTATTATTATTATTATTATTTTGCCCCCGGCTTTGCCCAGAAATATCCCACAGAACGTAGGTATTAGGATTAAAAGTACCCTAGTGTTAATCCAAGTAAACGATGAATGTATTCCGTAATACGTTGTTTTTATAATGGTGACCATTGCCTTACGCCGCGTACGCCAGTAAAGTTCCCGGTCGGCATGATATTTGCCGAAATTTCCGACAGACCAGAACTTTACTAATACTAAAAGCTTCCTCATGCATCACTTCGTCCATTGATGATAACCGTATAAAATCCGTGCTGGTATTTTGGTTTATCGCGTTCAGCCAAACGCGGCGCGGGGACTTTGTTTTATAATAATTATGTAGTGATAATGCAAAGGCTGTGAGCCTGCCCGAATTGTTCGAGAATACCTGCATGTCGTTAGTATCGCAGTAATGGATTGGCCAGTGACAAGCCATATTTGAATCCAATACTGCACTTATTGGATGAGCTGAAGAGGAGGTGTATTGGAACTAGCCAACCAGCTCTAGAAACTTTGCAGGAGATGAAAACTGCCATCTTGGGAGCATGAGAGAACTTTCCACAAGTATATAATAGTGGCATTAATTCATTCCATGCCGATCCGCATGACGGCCGTTATAAATGCTCTGAAAACTATCACAAGTTTCTGAATAAACGTTATCTTTGTGTAAACAATTGACTTCTTAAAAAAATCGTAAAATGTGAAAAGGCTATTTATTTATGGCAAATAAACTGTTTTTTTTTTTGTATTTTACCAAAATATGTTTCTATCATATAATGAGAAAAACTTATTTTTTCATGCAAACAATGTCTTATGGTTGATCGCTTATTAAAATCCCTGAAGAGCTATGAAGCCTCACAACCAACATCAACGCGGTCATTGTACGATTTCGTCGAGCAGTCATTAGTGTGTAACGATCTTGTCTGCGTGTGTGATGCGAGCTGGTCCTCCAGGTTGCTGCCAGTGATGCCGTCACGTATCCAAAGCCCTCTTATAACAGTTTGCGTGGTGGCCAGGGTCATCGCGACTGCACGTTGCCGAGAACCAGCTTCCAACATTCCCACAGTTCTGCCCATTTCTTCTCGGCTCAAATGACATGTTGCCATAGAAACGTTCTTTTGTATTGATTCCACTCAGAGTTATAGCAGATTTTAGCACTAAATCCACAAACGCTCACCAATACACTACTAAGCTAACGCGTGGGGCATCGGGCATCGGGTCAGACTAATAAGTCTGACCCGATATTTGAATCTATTTACGGGTGTCGATTATCTCGTTATCACGACATTCGACGGAGTAGCTTAGTATCCTAGCCCAGCGTGTAACTGTGGTTGTGTACATACACACATTATACAATAAATAAATTAATATTAACGAATCGAATTTCTGT
This sequence comes from Hyppa rectilinea, assembly GCA_951799385.1. Classification (NCBI taxonomy): domain Eukaryota; kingdom Metazoa; phylum Arthropoda; class Insecta; order Lepidoptera; family Noctuidae; genus Hyppa; species Hyppa rectilinea. The sequence goes on along the minus strand of OX637315.1, from coordinate 377,561 downwards.
GATTTTTCTCTGAAAAGGCTAATTTGAAAGAAAGTATCTAGATGTACATGCTGCGTCAAATAATCCCTAGAGCCTAAAACTTGCTTATTAGTCCAAAATTACTAAAGCAATTTCATTTTACACCTCATAATGTCAACATTCAATATTTGCGAAAGTAAAACTCGCCGTAGATATCGAGGTCGCGTATTTTTTAATCGTAAATTACGTCCCGCCAACCTCGCCGCCTCCTGAATATTGCTTGTTGCTAATTAATTTGGCTCAGAGTCCGACTAACGCCATATTTTTTCCCCAATCATGATTCCCTTTAATTTGAGAGTCTCGAGGGATCCTGTGCTTACTCTTAATATTAAAAAGAAGTTATAAATAGAAATAAAACCTTTTTAGTCGTTGTGGGCCATTGAAACGTTTATGTTTCTCTTTTAATTCGTCACAAAGTCGCAGGGCTGTTGGTTTGTTACCGATTTTAATGAAATTTCACAGCAGGGCGCCTTTTACGTAGGTATCGTAAAGTAAATGTGAGGAAAATGAGAGAGAAAACAATATTTTTAGTAGCGGTCCTTGTTTAATACCCGTTACCCGTCTACCCGGCCCGGTGCCGAGTGGGTTGAACGGTTTTAAAAGCATGTAATCTTGTTACTTCTACGTGAGCGTATTTAGGAATATAATATTTTATATCTCCTGTAAATAGGCCCAACTCAGTTTTATAATCCTTAACCCTTTTTAATTATGAAAGAATTAAATAACTCGGGTATTTGAGAGCTTTATTCGAAAAGTAGTCTTGGTTTTTCTTAGCTTATTTCGTATCTGCAGTCGATAGTGCCTACAGCGGCGTCTTCAGTCATTCATCATTATGACGACAATATACTTAACCTATAAAGAATCCGAAACGATTCAAAGCTAACAAACTTTTAGACAAATCATCCTCATACGTCATTCCAACTTACAAAAGGAACTTTGTATAAGTACAGCCAGTTGTATCACTCCAATTTACAGTTTTCAGGAAAATTACTTGATGAGGGTACTAGTTGATGGGTACTTTAAATATTTTAAAAAGTTGCGTACAGCAGTCGTGGCGTTAATTAAAGAACTTTTGAACTAAAACACAACTTTGATCACGTAATGTTGGCGGCACTCGAGTGTCTTATTGAAAGGGAACCGGTTTAAACCGGTCCTAACCGATGCTAACCGGAGCGAACCGCTCTATAAATTACTTTTTAATTAAGCAAAAAGAACGTTTGAAGAACAAAGTCAATGAAAGTATTGAAAGTATAATTTTCTTTTGGACAATAAATCAAAAAGTTTCGCGCGTAACCCATGAATTGTAATATAACTTGGGAAATGGTCAAGAGTGAGTCGCGTTTAGCACAACTCCCAGTATATGAAGCCTATAACTTTAAGTTGGTCTTCAGAGGCGAAAAACTTAAGATATTTTCCTTTTTATTCGTATAAATTGGTTTTGTAAGTAGCGAAATTCAATCCAGGCGCCGAGCCGATGGGAAAATAGGCCATTACATTAAGTGGGGCATTTAAAATAATCAAGAGCCGTTTTATTCTATCCTGATTAAATTGTCCAATTTTTTCCAAACCCTCTTTATTTTTCCATTTTAAGATAGTTGACATTGTTTATGAAAAAGTACACATAAGATGAAAGGTTTGGCTAACCCTATTTCTCGGAAGTCCGTTACATAACTTCGCGAGATGATTGAAATAATGTTTATTTGTCAAAAACCCATTTTATCCTAGCTGTCGCCACAAAGTGCCTGTCCCTTAAACCCGGATTTGGGCCAGTCATATAAATGTTTCCACAGGCTGATCTTTTTGTTTGTAGTTCGGCTGATGCCTAATAGATTGACTCAGGCCCAACGAAAAAGTGATGTCATAAAGGCATATTATATTTACAAGATGATATTCATCATATTACATGTACAAGGTAATGCTGAGTAAGGAAAACAAGTGAAATACCGAGTAAATTAGGATTCACCAAATAAAAGTTATGTTACTAATACTTATCACAACTTGCTCCTAATATTATTTCAAATGTTAAGAACAGTCATACAAACTTATTTCTTTGATGGGTCTATAAGGAAAAATAGTCCGTTTTATGAAAGAAATATCCACAAAATCATATTTAATCCCGTCCAGCACCAAAATCTCATCCTTGCGATAACAGTTCACAATCGACTCATTCGTTTACATAAGGCGCAGATTCTATTTCCCTTTTATTAAATCACTTGCGACCTTTTTCTATTATGTCAGTTTGTTGAAAGACCAGGTCCCGGACACGTCTCGCGCGTTAGAGAGTCGGCACCGACCTCAATCGTCCGGGACAAGGAAATTGGTCCTGGCATCCTGAATTAGGTAGTTTGATAGATAACCATTGTACAACATTACGGATATTCTACAATGGTGAGGTGACAGGTCGTTCCGAGCAATTGTGTGAGCGGTCGGTTGTGTTGGCTACGTGCTTACGTAGATAATATTTTCTCTCAAACTTTTCTCAAAGTTGGCAAGTTGTGATGGACAGGTTGTGTGCATTACGTGAAGATTACATCTTCAAGTATTATATTAAGAAAGCCGCCGCAGGAATACAATAACACCAGATATTAACATTCTAGTATGTACCTACTCAACGGATATTTATCATAATTTCTTTAACATTATTCCACCTAAATTATCATTGCAGAGGAGCCATTTAGGCTAATTAAAATACATATAAAATGGTACCTGGCCCTTGTTGACTCCCTTAATGGCGGGAAACGAAGTTAACAATGGCGGAAAAACGTTAAATAAAATAATAAACCTATTCTTTTCTAGCTTAAATATTATTTCATGAATATTTTTCTCTAGGAGTGATGAAGCTGGAGTGTAGAGGTAGTCGTAGTATGTTATTTCAGATGTGATTAGGATCATAATAATTGCTTTCAGTTGTAACATGTGTGATGTGCGTGAACGCAATTAAATAGGCTATGGAACGTTTGCAAGCTTTGTGATCTCAAAAAGTGTTACCTTGCAGTATCAGTTTTTAACTGACATCAAAAAAGCCTCCTTTTATGAAGTAGGTTAAAAACTTCTCAGAACTTTCGACAGGGTAACCTGGTCACCAAAAACACAAGTCACAAGAGCAGATATGCGTGGTATATTTACGTTTATAAGTAGGTACCTAGTGTTTCGAATATTTTAGTCCCAATAAAATCATTCCCCAACTTTTTAATTGAAAAGAAAAAAAACAAAAAAAACACAATCTTTAAATTGGTCTCTATCAAACGCATTAATTATTGAAACAGAACTCTAATGAAGTCGGCAGCGATTGGAACTAACTTATGAAATGGTACCAAGTTCGTTTAAGTATATTTCATTCTGTTCGCTATTTTGCAGACTAATTAGCAGCGACGCTAAGTACCTAAGTAGATGAATTTCACAGACATTTTCTATTTTTATACAAGTGTGTCACAAGTACATTTTAACTTATACCTTCAATTTTACTTTCCAACAATGGCTCCACCATGTCTTACAATCTCCGGGACAAATCATCCCAACAAAGTGAAAGTTTAATTAAAAAATTACGTAGCTTTCATTGCCGGCGAAATTCGTAGTGTGTGACGTCCGCAAGACACAATACAGCAGGACACTGCTACAGGTATGTTTTGGCGCTCAAGCGTCACTAGGACGGCGCTGTTGGTGAACATTGAATGCAATTGACTATTTGAATCGGTCAAAAATAAAATATGAAATCACATGGAAAAAAGAGCGCTCGTCATAAAAACTTCCATCACCGTACAGAAATTAAATATGATGCGAAGATATGCTATGCTAATAATTATTCCATTTCATTCTATTAATCTGTGACGTCACAATGTTATATTTCATACAAATCTCGTACAAATCCCGCGTTTTGACAGTTAATAAAAAGTAACGTTATTGACTAACCTTTCAAATTATACCCAATTGTTTTGTGAAATGTATTAAAAAAACAAGATGGTGGCGTTAGTTCAGAATTTGCCCACACGCCAAAAGATCCCAGTATACTTTTAGCTTTGGTTACTAATTTCTATACTAACTAGGCGGCACCGTTCAAAGTATACAATTTCGGAGATGTTAAACAATACTTATGCTAATTAAGAAGCTGTCCGTTACCGCGGACACCTGTCGATTACTGCGGATACGCGTCTGCCAAGTTTGTGACGTCACTATACACTGCGGTAAGCTTTTGTTTTGTTTAATAATAGAACAACAACAATTACTGCGTATGAAATATAATAGCTTTATAGAGAAAATGATTCTTGTTTTTACCTACATAGATAGCGAATTGAAAATATCCAATACTCTGTATTTTAGATATTTACGCTAAGTCTATTTAATAAAAAATGTACGAGTATATTAAAGGCCTCTTATTAAAACCGCTACAGTTACACAGTATTAAAGCAAATCCGCACTTCATCACAATGCCCACTGCTACACAAAGAATACTAAAACTCCGAGATAATTCACTTTAATTGTTCATGAGTACTAAAGATAAAACATAATGTTAATGTTAACTATATTAAACATTTATGTGCTATACAATTTTAATTACCTAAGTAAAACAGCGACCCATGTTTTAGTTAATTAAACATTTGTGAACATAAGCTCATTATGTTATACGGAGGTACCATATTATGTAGGTGGAACAGTCGCCCTCACAACTAAATGAACGTTAGTTTCAAAATAATAATCACATGGCTTTTATTTTTCTACGTTTATGCGATGCTTATTAATTCCTGATATTGCAAATTATTTAAACATGGTGAGATAAATTACCAGCCTTCTAAAAGAGAGCACTCAACACAACTTGTGGACTGTCGACTTGATACGAGAACTGGAGTTAATCATAGTGACAGCTCAAACGTAAACGTTTAGGGTTCCGTACGAAAATAGTAAAAAGCCCTTTTATCCTAACGTCTGTCACAGCTGAACTACTCATTAGTAGTTCTTGAGATATCCAGCTAACATTAACTTGCAATAGTTTCAGATGACGTTTGCCCAACTATTTTGCAAATAAGCAAGATTTTGTTTTTAACAGCGACTGAAAGGTATTCTTCAAAATTCTTAGTGCGGCTACTAGAGCATGTGAGAGAGAAAAATGTGAAAATATTCCCTGTAATACAAGTAATTAAGAAAAGTAATTAAGACAAAACAAAACGATGTCTCTAAATAGCAAACTTTTTCAGAAATCAGCATCGATGGTACGGAACCGGATAGTTATGCCTCGACATAATAATTTCAGAAATGATTATTGTAATGAAGATGTTTTTTTTATCATAGTTAAGTAGTTCCATTTCAATACAAATATTATAGCTAAGGATGGGGTACTCCTACAAAAGATTGAGTCATTAAATTGTTCCAAATCTCTCGACGTCTCTCTATGCAATAACATTTCTTACTCGAGATTCATTAAACCTGGGTAGTTAATTACTACCTAATTACGCTAGCTTTTTTAGCTCACGTCCTTCACACCAAATACACGTATAAACAAACAGTAGTATCTTACGTACTCTCTACTGATTAAATTGGCACCGCGCCCGTTGCTGTACACGACTGTACCAATGAGTGCAAATGAGATTAAGGTATAGAGCAAGTTTCCTTTTGGGAATATGTGATCAAACTCCGTTACTACAACTTTTAAATCTCGCAACTGCTGTAAGCTAGACGCCTTATTAAACTTCCTTACTTTACATGACCCCTCTAATCTCTCTTTGCCAAAAAAAACCGTATTAAATTGCCATCACCTGAACGACAGTTATTTATTCCTGTTGGCAACACTCCCGCCCCCCTCCTACTATTGTATTGAAATCAAGCACGAACCTCGCACAAAGGTGCTTCACTTTAGGCACCCTCTCAACTTTATTAACAAAGTGTAAGCTCCGTCTTAGGGGCCCGGGACGAGAATAAAAAACAATAGGTGTCATTAGGATTCTTTATGAAAGTTTTTATTTTGAATGAAGCTTAGATTATTATTGGTCCTTTAATTTTATTTACGTTGTAATATTCTTCCTTTCAGCTAGATTGGGGATTTACCTTAAATATCAACCATCTGTAATTACCTACCGACTTAGATTATAAAATCTAAGCCAACCTATTTATTTATTATATAGACAACTTGAAAGATTCTAGGTAGTACCTATTTTTTAAGACATTTTATTTTTCGTATTATTATAATTGTGACAACTTTTGAAGCTTAGTTTATGAGAAAACTCGAAAGTCGTAAAACTTATAGGTATGGTAAGAAATTACCTGACAATCAGTTTAACTCATAAAAAATAAAACAAAAATCATTTATTCAAATTGACTGGTAACAGAACTGTTTAAACGTCAAAAAGACAATAAAATGCCCGCTCATAACCAGTGACGGAACACACACCGCAGGACCACAGTTGTCTGTAAAGTTAGAAAAAAAATATTCCATACAATAAGTATAGTAGGAATTAACATTACAAAGCAAAAAATAAACTACATCAATTTAAGTAAAAAGGGCATACAACTGCTATGTTTACGCTTACAAATTAACCCACAGTATCGCAAATCGCAGTCAGTGGTCGGTCGTAACATCGGCATAAACTACAAAGTTTCATTTCTAATATAGACACAGGAGCAAACATCCATTGCATACACCATTCTTCACTGACACTCTACCACGCAGACACGGTGTACGCACGTCGACACGACGTATACACACCGGTCAGGCAGTACGCTCAGTGGGCCGCATTGGCGTAATGGCGGCTGCGTTTGTGAAGCGTGCCACTAATGCCCACTATTGCAGTACTTCACACGCGCGCCTGAAAACGAGCGGTTTGTGGGATGGGACACAATATTTCAGGCTACAATCACTGAATAGCTTTTATGACCTTTCGTATGTAAATAATTGGGATATGTTTTTGATCGAGCTTTACGGTAATGCGCAAGGTTCCTTATTCGGTTCACTCTGGCTGTCCCAGTAGCAGAGTTCTGCACTATGATGACTAGAACCTTTTGAAAACGCATTTATTAGGTTACTAGCTTCTGCCCGCGGCTTCGCTCGCGTGGAGGTCGGAAATTATCCCACAGGAATGTTCTACCGGGATAAAAAATATCCTATGTGTTAATCCAGGATATAAACCATCTCTGTGTCAAATTTCATCCAAATCTATACAGTAGTTTTTACGTGAAAGAGTAACAAACATCCATACATCCATACTTACAAACTTTCGCCTTTATAATAGTAGTAGGATTATAATAATGTCTCTTTCCATGTTGTAGGTAAATAGATGGCATCATTCTTTATTCCAGGCCACTTTGTTCGGGTCTCAAAAAAAACAATTATTTATTTTATAATTTTTCTAATCAAGCATTATTTATTATGATGGTAAATTACTTGAGCGGTCTGTAATGATGTGTGAATTGTTTTACAGCTATTATTATCCGTATCTATAACCAAAAGTCCAGTCGACAAAAGCAATGACCTCCTGAACCAGCTCTTCAGTCTAGGAGGCCCGGGCGTGGATTCGCACGTGCGCCACGAGTGCGGCGAGGCGGTGCTGCACGCCAGCTTCCTCATCAACGAGGGCGCGCTGGTCACGGCCACCGCCGACGACCAGCTGCACCTCTGGACCTTCCGCCAGAAGTCACCACACAGGCTGCATTCGCTCAAGTTCCAGAGAGAAAGGTATGCCTGCTGGAGTTGCTGTGGTTATTGCTTGATCTTTTTTGGGTGTCGATGAGTTGCAATGCAGTCATTGTCATGTGAAGCCTACTCCAGATGTCTCGATATCTGACGTTACCTTTAGAGTAGGCGGAGGTAGACAAGATCGTAAAATTACAATCGCTTGGGCTGTGTAAATCTATTCTGTATAAATTTCGCCACGAAAACTTAGGTGAAGTGAGCTGTTTTTACCTCATGCTGCTAGGGATCGACACTATTGAGATGCACTTATGTTCTCGCAGTGAGAGCTTCACAGATCGGCGCGAATGCAAAAGAAAATCACGATCAGTAGGATCTGCAGCGACTTGACAGGCTGATGCCAAAATCATGTAAAAGAAAGAAACAAGTCATCGTATCCCAGATGCGTTCTGTAAATGTATAGAAATAGATTGTTTGCACTATTATAATGTTAAGTTATTAGCACACACACATTAGTGTAAGGCGCTATGCCAATAACTTTTATAGCCCAAGTTGAGGTTACCGACTTGCTCGGTAGAGTCATTCTCATGCCTCGTTAACTTGTTCAAATGATTGTCGAAGACTCAACTTGTGCAATAAAACTCGCCACTAGACATGGTGCATTAGGTTATATGCATTTACTTTTTTTTTACATAGAGAAACCACTTGTTTCAATGCACATAAACAGTAAATTACTTAGGAGGATGAATTCAATTTCTTCCAGTTAAAATAAAATATGTGCCAAATGCACATAACATATTTGGTTTGAAAATAACAACTGATACAAAACAATATTATTCTCATAGCATTAAAAGCTTGTACCGCTCATTAGAAGCCACAGTTCAGTGCACATTGAGATGCACTAAACTTATTTACAAATTACAAACTTGGACAGTTTTACGTGTTGAAACTCGCCCCAAGTCTGGACCGGGAAGGCAGCGGGTCGGGCAGTTGGCGAGCCAGACTGTTTGACACAATTATATGAACTTTTATTACACGCCCTCCCCTGCGTCTGTTTCATTCCACCCCCCCCCCCCCCCCCACCCCCTCTGTCGTCCGTTGGCGTCGGTTCGTATTTCATTCCGCTTGAGGTGGCTCATTCCCATTATTTAGTTTAGGATAATTGTATGGCTCCAGCCATCTGTTTGATATTATGACTCGATTTTTTCGTTTGTTTCCATTTCCGACGATTGATATTAATGGTTCTGAATTTGTTTCTGTTATACAGAGGGCAGTTTATCTACTTCTCCATATAATTATACAAATTGCATACTGCGCGTGAGCTCTACTGGACGCAATGAGTGTAGCGGACAGCGTGTGTTTATTTTTAACAACTATCTAGTTACTGTCTTTTCTATCTTCTGCAAGTGCATGTAGCACTTTTTAATCACAGTATCGTGACGGTTTTCCGTAGAATATTTTTACATTTATAACAAAAGTGAAGAAGAAATATCATCCATTATAATTTACAGAAGCGTCAATCTTTTCCTCTGATGCAAACGTCACAAGCGGTCCGCTTGGCCACCAGCACCAAGTAAGCAGGAATCACTTGCTAGCGCCGCCGGCGCCGCGCTCTTTAACCTTTTGACCGCCACGTCAAAAATGAAAAAGCGTGCCCTCAGCGCCAAGCTCCGAATTCATCCTTTAATTTTGTCACCCAGTCGCGACCGTGGCGTGCTGGGCACATTTTGGTTTGTCGTCTATACACGACTGTGGCGGTCAAAAGGTTAACAGCAGAACGTCCCCGTCCAACTGTTTGCATACAGAGCACTAATTACTCGAATTAACGCCAACCCGTAGCGACCCGTGACTCTGGGAGTCGTTTGAACCCCACTGATTGGGGGACAATCGTGACGAGAATTTTTGCTTCATATTTATTTATATAAGGGACCACGAAGATGTAATGTCACTATTCGGAGACACTTACCTAGTGTTTGTTAGAGGTCGCTCGTCATTTCCGGTTGGTGTTCGTGTTCTTTTTGATTTGCCATCGCTCGTTTGGAGACATTTCCGGCGCGGCTCGTTCTTTATTTTGTCTCTATTTGTTCGGAAAAACGTCCTAGATTTTGTGGCAACATAAAATAGAAAAGAAACTGCTCAAATGGGTTCAAAGTTATACAATAATACGACAGTCATTAAAATCGCTCGTTTACATTTATAACGGATTTTGTGAAAGTTGGTCGACAGTTTACAACCAAACTTTATTCGCCATAAATTAGAGCGCTATTGTCTGTGGCTCGTTATTATTGCTCTGTTTAATTCATCACTAGAGGGCGCTGGATGGGGTGTAATTATTCGTGGGTTGTCATGGCAACGGGGATGTTTTGTCGCTTTGAAACCCGAGATGTTGTTAGACGCTCGTCAGTCAGAAAGCTTGTCTTTACCCCACATGAGCTATGGGATATTCGTTGGGGTGTAATTTGGGTTCAGATCGTATTCCTGTTCTTATGGCCTCGCCTTCGAAGGGTTCGTTTTCAATAATTAATGGGGAATCTCTCTATAGCTAACTAAATTTTAATGGTCTTGATTCATTGATATTTTATAGCTGCATTATGATGATATATGATGACTTTTTTTTACGACTGATTTCTATCAACACGTGCACCATGCCGTACGGTGTTATATTCCACCTACTATTACTACAATGACAATTATACAGACTTGAGCATTGTTGTCACGGCAATACTAAGTAACAAGGTATTTCATTGCTTTCAATTTAGCAAAACTTATTGCTTTCCATCACTTGCTTCCCGGAACATGCTCAGGAAGTTCCCCAATCACTCAAATTCATTCATCTATGTCGACCTCATTGATGACTCCGAAACTTTTCTCATTAAGAATACTTATATAAAACAACGTATATACATATATGTATATTATATATCCGCACTTTGTTGCTAATGTCAATACACTTCCTGTAAGTTCGACACTATTATCCTCGCGTATCGATGCCCGCTTCCCACACACGTCACCAGCCTGGCTTCAGACAAAGGCCTACCTCCCCCAACATCCCTTCATAAAGGAAACAAGCTAGTAGCCACACACCTAGTGCACCGCACACTCACCTACACTCTATGTATAGATAGTGTGTGTTACATGGTACGGTCGGCAGTGGCAATCTCTTAACATATCCATTGAATGTTCTCATATGTTGCTGATTTAGAAGTACAGTATTGAAGCGATAGCAGACACACGGATGAGACATCAGTCAGCCAATCCAAAAGGGTTTAATTATATTTTAGAGATATTTAAATAAAATTTAACCCAAATTTATTTTTTTATTTCTCAAAGAACAATAACAGTTCACTTGGGAAGACACTTAATTGAAAGCTTTAAGCTTTATTTAACTTGCAATGCTATGAAAAAAGCTTGTTATGAAAAATGTTTTTAATTCTCTTAAGTACCTTACCTTCAATGCTGACCGTACTTCAGGACACCGTGTATTCCAACTAGCGACACACGTTGCCACACCACTGCACGACAAAGCATAGACAAGACATAGCCTCAGGCTGCGTCCAACAAATACCAATTAATTGTCTCGGTGGCGACACTGTGTCAACTGTGTTCGCGTTAAGACAGGCCACGTAATACGTTCGCTCCGTAGGATAGTGTTTGTTTTTGGAAATGAGATTCTGTTGATTCTGTGGAGGGTATTGCTTCATGGGATTTGTAAGCACCGTGTTGTGAACACTTTGTTATTGCATTATTAATAGATTGGGTACCTACTTCTTCTGCCCCTCTAGTCTGTCTATATATATATATCCATATATATGTGTCTCCTTCTGGGGCAGTCGGGCAAAAATGTAAAACACCTATCTTCACAACAAAGAACAATGGCAGAAAAATAGTTGACAAAATGATTGCGTCTAGAAATATCATAAATATTAAATGAGTTTAATTATTTTTCTATGATTTTTTAAATAAAAATCTATTTGATTTAAGGCCACAGTAAAAAACATACATTTTTGGGACTATCAAATGACTTTACACTACCCAAGTGTTGCCATTTACTATATTTATTCAATTTTGGTGTAAACTTTTAACACTACCAAAATAAAACACAGAATAATGCATATATTTTTGATATAACTATACTATCAGTAAGAATAAAACTGATTTTTTCAAAAACTTTCTTAAAAAGAATTTCTTGAAACACATAAACATAGTGGCAATCATAATCAATGTAACAATTCCATTTAATGTTATGGCAACACCTGTTTAAATGAAATGTCAATGTCACATGAAGCGCGGCCTGTCATTGATGCTCCTGGCTCCGCTCCTGCGCTTTTCGTGTTGGTTGTGTTCGTGTTGTTTTTGCTATTTTCTTATTTCTCGTTGACTTGGATTCCTTACGGACTGGTTTTGATTATTGTGTTAGTACAAAGTACTTAGTACCTACAGGTTGACTGACTTTTACAATTGAAGGTTCATAAAATACATTCTTAATAATGTAAAATATATTATAGGAATCAAATTCTAAAAATGCTCAACTCTGTAGATAATCATTTTATGCTGAGAATTCATTAGGATAGCAACAGACAACCACTGAATGTATGAATTTCTTCAAGTGACATAAAACATAACCGGAAAAAGTTCTAGTCTATATATCTTTTTTTTGGAGCCCTGTCAGGACATAGTTCTTGAACAAAGTTACTCAGGGGCTAAGGGCCTATGCACACCACGTTTTTTAAACGCGCCGTCGACGCGCGTTTGTAGCGATACAGACGCGATACGCACGCAAGTCAGACGCAGCCTGTAGACCTTTGCACACCTGACGCGCTTGTGTCGCGATGCAAACGCGCGTGTGTAGCGATACAGACGCGCGTGTGTAGCGATACAGACGCGCGTGTGTAGCGATACAGACGAGATGCAAACGTGCGTGTTTAGCGATGCAGACGCGATTCAAACGCTACTAGCGTAGATTCACACTTCAAAACAACTATTTTAATGTATGAAAAGCTGCCATTGTTCTTTTAACCAGTAACTACTAACCCATTTATGATAACGTGGCTACAATGGCCGCCGTGATCCTTCCAGTATATCCTGTACACACAGCACTCAACTCTGACGACGCACTTTATATTCAAATTGTATTGCACCTACATTGCATCTTAACATATTAATTACTGGCTTGAAGGGTGGAAGGTACGTGGCACTCGTGACGGCACATTAAGCACTGCTGTTAGTGACTAACACTCGCCACGAGGCTAATTATGGCAATCCCTAACATTCTATGATCGCCTAGTACAGGCACGAGATTACATTACATTCATAATCATAAACTTGTGGGCACGTGATTACATTCATAATCATAAACTTGTGGGTGCCTAGTCTGGTAGGTACTTCACATTTTGGTTGCCACAAATATATTTAAATGACTGTACAACTCTCCTCCACAAGTCCACACTTATAATTCGATAGTCCAGCTCGAGATTTGCTACTTAAATACATTATACATTTTTAAATAGAATTCAAACTCGATATTCTCAACGTATTTAATACCTACGGTATATCAAAGTCACCGTCAAATCTTTCATTCAGACGCTATTCAAAAGCAACGTGATATAAACTCATTATGACCATGAGTAGTGTGAATGTCCCAGCACTAGTATCTCACTGGTGGCGCGGGCAGGAGGCTTGTGGCGCCTCGTATAGCCGTAATGTTTTAATATTGCTTCACAGCATTGATTAGAGAGTGGAAAAAGTTATGAAGCTATACGAAGTAATATTAAAAGAAACTTTTTGAGGTGGTGTTTGGCTCCCAGGAAGCGACTTACTAACGCATTATTAACTAGTTTGTAATTAGTTGCGTCATGTATCTTGCTAATGAAATACTGGTGCTGCCATATTCTAGCCCTGTCCATTTGTGATTTGAAACTGTTTGTTTAGTAGCGTCGTGGACAACAGGCTTGAGAGAAACATAGGCTCTCTAGAACAGAGTCGTATATTCGTTGCTCCCACCATCTAATCCAGCATATTATGCAACGTGCACATAGTTGAGCATTATGCAACGTGTGCACATAGCTGAGCGTACATTTTGCGCTGTTACAGATCACGCATCAAACTCTCACTATCGACTAACGAAATAAAGGGGTGAGTGTGTGTTAGTTTGATGTCGCACGCACTGGCACGCACTCGCATGCACTCGCACGCACTGTCTACACGTCGCTAGCAAGATGGTGGACAATCACAACACACACCACACTTACTTATTCAAATACCCTTTATGACATACCAGCTCCATCGCCATTACTATGACATCATCGCCTACCTAAATCAATGTGCATGAACTGTAAAAGACATTCAGCTACACATGTACCAAATATATTGCAAACACAGTATACAGACTCATCCAGTCCCACGTCCACCTCGCTCACTATCTACTATGAGTGTAACACGTTTCCTACACAGTGACAAGTCGCGGCATCGTTCTCCCACACACTACTCACACGACATTGACTGGAGCCAGTCCGACACACGAGCCGCTCGTGCTTGCTGCAGCCAATCAGAACACCGCATGCGTCGTATATAGGACACTGCACGGCGCGTCTTTATGTGTGAATGGGCATGTTTGTAGGTACTGCAGTATTTGTGTATCTGTGCCGTAGACCTATTAGATTTTATTTCCTATCTACCAACCGTTTCTTTCATAAATAATTTTCCGTAGACTATTTGTTATTTAAAGCTTTCCTAAAATACTTTCAATGTTTTTAGATTAAGTAATTCTTCGGTCTAACGATAGCGAAGTTAGAAGTTGTACATTTGGAACTACAAACTTTAATGTAAAATGCTAATCTCGAGGACGAAGCTAGAGTTTTTATTTGATTAGTGAGTAACCGAACTGACCCAACTCCAACAGCCACTCTGCTGAGGTTGGTAATGTGAAGCAATTGTTTTAAAAATCAGTAACATGGTATTGAAAAGCAATCGCCCACGTCGTTTTGTAGAAACCAGGTTAGCCTATAAAGGCAAACGATACGCCCCCGAGATCGCCGCGTAATCGCCACGTAAAGAGTTAATTAAAAAGCGTACACCGACGAGCTTTATCAGCATCGCCCGTTACGAGCTGGGCAGGCAGCGTCACCACGGAATAAGTACAGAACACCAACTCTGAAAAAGATTCATACATAGTGTGACCACTGAGTAGAAAAAAAGTAACTGACTGGACCCACTGCTATCGCCACTTTCGTTTTGACGGTTGTACTGTGTAGAGTTCTCCGGGTGGTCGTTGTTCCTCGCCCTGTGCAGCTGGACTCTTTAGATAAACCTTTACTGTTCTTCATAAAAAATAATATCTCCTGGCTACGTAGACTTTTGTTATTTCGCTAATTACAAAAGGCGTGTTAGTATGTAGAACGAGGCACTCGTAGAGCAATCGATGTTAATTCTGTTATCTTTTGGCTTCTTTGTTTATAATTTTCTACACGAGGCTATTCGTTTTTTTGCAAATCTTTACGAGAGCAAACTTTTTTATTATTGTTTGGGTTAATGTCAGAACCATGTTCGAGAATTTGTGTCAGACCCTTGCTAGAATCTGTACCTTTACAAAACTTGTAATTCTATCGTAGGCCTACAATAATGTAAGGAATAACAATGAATTTGTTTCGCCTTAGGTCTTAGTATGTAAAAAACTAAATATCCGACCTTTACGAAACTAGTAAGCTTATCGTAGAAAGGGTCTTTACAGATTGTAAACGTGCGAGTACAATGGACTACGTCGGTCACAGGTCCACATAACGGCCTCAGTGGAGGCAAACTGAAATTGTATTCCCTCATGAATAGATATGATATGAGGCGATACCTTCTGTACCTCTCGTGAGTCAATATAGCTCACCGCCCGCGGTCAGCCATTGTGCACGTTGTGACTGAGCGCCTTTGTGCGCTCTAACCTGAAAGATAACTGAATCTATCGACGAGGGATGTCGAAACGAAACATCATTGTATGAATAATTGAGTGTTGCCTGAGATGTTTTAATTGTGTAGTAAACGTTGTTTGTTTATTTAAATTGGATGTGAATTGTAAACTGTTATGGGTGCAAGAGTTCGATAACAAGCTGGCCATGTTAACTCTGGCTGACGATTACATACAAGTTGATTGTATTACTCGCTACTCTTGTAAGAGCCAATACCCGCTTAAGATAAATGTTACAAAACTGCATGATATTTTCAAGTAAAAGTTCCATTGAATGAAATGCGCTCTCTGAGTGTGGTGTCGGTAAGTATTTCCATGGGATTGCCTATAATCCAACAATAAACGATAAAGATTTGGTCAGCAACTCTCTCTTGACCTATAGCTACTCGGAGGGTACTTAGCCCCTCCACACATGTGCTACTACCCCCTCATGCCATAACTGCTAACGCCCTCCTCCCCGCAGGATCACGTGCCTGCACCTGCCGCTGGCGTCCAAGTGGATCCACGTCGGCACGGAGCGCGGCAACGTGCACGTGGTCAACATCGAGACCTTCGCGCTCTCCGGCTACGTCATCAACTGGAACAAGGCCATCGAAGTGTGAGTACCCTGGCTTTGATTATTGCAAAGAAGAGTTACAGATTCAAATCGTATCAGTGAAGTGAATTGCATCTAGAAATTAAGTATACGCCCGGTTACTGCAACGAAAATTAACACAAAAATGAGATAAGACATTGGCAATCGCATCACTTTCTTTGCATTTAATTCTGACACATTTAAAATTTTCGGCCCAGAAACTAGCGGTAAGTATTGTTTCAGAGCGGAAGACTTATTGTTGTGTATTTAACAAATTAAAATCAACCTTTATGTCGGCAACTTATAAAACCCTTCCCGGAGCATGCGGTTCAGTGCATTCTTCTTTGGACCAAGTTATACATATACAAAGAGTAATAGAACAGCTTAAAGAAAAGTTCAAAGTTTTCAAAAACTTGCATATTTTTTTTTTAAAGACAGTTACACATCGTTGACGTAATGATGACAGCTACCGTGCGAAGAAACTTTACTACAAGTTCTTGAGTTTATCTCACAGCCTCCAGGCGATCTTGAATCTCGGTAACAGCATTCCTCGCCTCTGTAAAGTGCGTATACTCCCAGATACCGCGCTGTAATCCGGAACACCAATAAAGACAGCATCGAAGGGAACAGATAAGCCGCTAAGTCATGGGCAAGCGGCTAATACGGCGCGTAGTCATGGCCGGGCAAGCGGGGCTAATTGCCCACACTTAACTAATTGCGTCAGTTTACCCGCCTTAAAGAAAAGGGCTTCCTATGGTTCTGTGCCAGCTGATTTAGAGAGCTGGGGTACGCATTGTGTTTCATATGATCTGACTGTGTGTCGGTTTTTGATTGAGTAAAGTAACTAATAGATGAGCCGTTGCTTCTTACACAGTGACTTCTGCCCTGTATTTAAGTCACATTCACTAAGGACGGGAATCCTGTAACAGAATGAAAATTCTGTTACAGGATTCCCGTCCTTAGTGAATGTGACTATCGCAGCTAAAATACATAATTTGGCTAGTAGATCTTTCCTAAAGGCACTATTACTAAATGCGTATACACTAAGATAGTAAATAATTTAATTCATCAAGTAATTCGTCCTCATGCTGTCAAAGATTACAATGGAGTATCAAGATTTCATAGCTTCAAAAACCCTTTGACTAAACCCTTCACAGATTATAAGGGATTATCGTGATGACGTCTATGAATGATACATTAATAGAGGCACTACCATCTACAGTAATATAATAACTTAGCGCAACATAAACCAGTCTACCTTTGTCACTTATCTAACATTACTCTATGAGAGCGTTGACCTTTAGAAGTGCGCAGTAGTACCTACCTGAGCATGTAGCTATATGATAGTTATTATGTTATTTGTGTTTCTTCAGAGACTGTGACTCAGGTACCAGTATTAGCGACGATGCTCAACAATCAGCAATCTGTGATCCACATGATGTGCCGTATTGTCACCCGAGTACTGACCTGACCTAGGTGTATGTACATCGATCTATTGACTTAAGATTTCATAGCCCCTTCGGTACTCGCAAACCAACTCACCTCCAAGCTCGGCACAGTTCTCTTGTCATGACTCCAGGTAGCAACAGATTCTGACCGTCCCGCCATATGTACGAAGACTCGCGATATCTCACCGTCATAAAGTCCCCAGCACTACGACATAAAATCGACTGCTTCCTTCAGTTTTATGTCTATTCTGACATCATCGCTCGTACACCTCTCACTTCATTCACGTGGAAACAACTGGGTTCTTTCTGTCTATCGATGGATAAGTATCCCAAGATAAGTATGCATCGGGAATCATCGGATTATCGAATCATGGGAAATACGAACGAACCATTATGTGATGTAATACAGAGTTGTTACTGCCTTGGAAGTACCGGCCTATTTTCTGTTATATTATATTATGATTACAAAACTATAGATTTTCAGGTTGCCTACTCCGGTCGAAAAGTTTAGCACATAGAATAGAGAGAACTTCATATAAATAAGCAATGACAGCTGCACCAGTGCAACTGGAAGGTGGCCGCTGTGAGGAGCGCTCTGAGGCGCGACAACCGTACTAATACGGCATCACGAACATTACTGTACTAGTATAATAATTCATTCATCATTCTTGAAGCGGTATATTTACTCGGCTGGCCGATCGTAAACTTCAGCCAGAGGCAGGACACGCTATGAATTATAATTTTAAGCTCATACATATGTCGGAGCGCTGCAGAGACACGAGTACTTACCCAAGAGGCTCGTAAGACTGCGGGATTTATAAAGGAGATAGATATACAGGAGATTTGTAGGAAACTACGTACCTATAAAGGTAAAGCCCACTAGGAGGTGTACCTCGGATCATTTTTCTATTCTACTACTTTCTCCTGATATGTTAATTTTCAAACTAATACCAATTGCTTGTCTCGTCTCAAGTTCTATTAGACTGAATGTATACGATATTGCTCTTACTTTAAACTGACATTCAAGTCATAAAATATTGTGTTATTATCACAGCATCTTCGCAGACTGCCGCCACACGAGGCGACGCGGGTCGTTTGTATGCTAAGCTGATGACCAGCACTTGCTTGAAACGCAGACGATCGCTGATCATGGAATGTGTTCCATAATGTGTTTATCTGAAGGAGAAATGTTTGTGCAAGTTTGTAGCACCTGGCTTGTTCTATCAGGAAAATTGTACAATAATGAGTAGTCATGAATGATATTGGATGGCTTTAACAGTAAAAGTCAAGTATAAACTCATACTCCTACCCCACGTGAGATAACGTCGTAGCGTGGGATGGAAAACATCTTCTATTTTAAGTACCGAAATATAAAATATGAATTTTAGTACAAAAAACCGGTAAAGTGCAAGTTGGAGTCACGCACCGCGGGTTCTGTACAAACATTATTGCTTTATTTAAAAGACAAACTAGGTTAATGGACTTTGCCGTTCGATCCTTAGACACGGTTATTACACCAACCGCAAATAATACATTTGTATTAGTAGGTAAATTGTTTTTTTTTTTGACATCGAATTGATTCTGTAAGTGGTTTCTTTTGAGGTATGGTACCCTAAAATATCACAGATAGTAAAAATTTCACGCCAACATTTTATGTAGCAGTCCGTCGGCGTTACTTGCGTGTCTGCCTGCCCCCGGGTGGCGCGCCCGTACGGTTATGTGCGACACAATGCGGCGCTTTACGACCTGACGTACAGGATATCATATCTACGTAAGATGTATCGGCTCAATGATGCTATCACATTAAAATCTGTTTTATGATATCATAAGATTGAACAGAGAGACAAAAGATAAGGGCGGTAGATAACATGGGTTAGGGTTGTGTGGAAGTCAAGTAGGCAGATGCTCTATGTAAAATATTGTTTAGACTGAATTCAGTTGCATAAAGTTACATTGGGGCTGACCCCTCCGTAGCTGCCAAGTTCGTTTAGACTCACAGCAGGGTTTATATTAATATAATGTTATTGTTAAAAGTATCCTATTCCAATCATTATGGATTTTTCTTTCATAGTTGTATCAATTCTAGAAATGTTCCTCTTTACGATAATTCTCGTTATTTCACCCCGTGAACAGGTTACAAAAACATCAAGGTCTGACACAAAATGTTCAGTGTTTAGTTCATATTTCAGGTATAAACTTTTCTCGTCTTGTAACATTAAGAACATACAATTCTACTAGACATATTCGCGTAACGAATAACATATTTTCACTTCATTTCTCTAGATTTTTTACCTCTGGTATGTCATTTTTATTTTGTAAATATTTTGTGCGTCGTTTTATGAAAGTGTATGTAATAGCGTATAACCATCAACTGTGAGATATGTTGGTGATATTCAGAGTTCAGTAGCAGTCGAGTAGATGTGTTACGTTGCTGTGGTAACGTGGAAGTATGTCGGAGATTAGCGCCAACGGTAATGTTAATCTTATGCTGGTGCTGCGTGTCGCCGACATGTTCCGTCTTCAAACCAACGTATTCTCAGGATGCGAATAGGTTTTGCGGTATCAGACAGAATAATGTAACTAGAGCACACTACGCTAGCAATTTGTGATCAAAATTAAACCTTGTTCTACGGAACAGGAACGTTCATTTGTATAGGGTCTTTTCTGATACTCTTACCGGGGCAATCTATGTCTAGGAGATTTACACACAAATTCAAAGTATTGTGCCTCTTTCTTGCTTCACTATCTTTACCTACCCAGACCCCATGACACTAAACTATAAAAGTAAGCGCCGATTCGGCGCCGGCGCTAAGTGCTGCGGCGCGTCGTACGCGACCGACGACGTGTAACTATTAACACCTCTTTATTGGCACTTAAACGATGTTCGTGTGTTTAATATGTGCATGGAAACATTATTAAGTATCAATTTGAGTAGAAAACGTCGTCAAAGTGAGAAAAGAAACTAAAAGTAACTTCATAGTTTATAATATCGACTTGCATACTTTTGTCCAACTTTTGAAATATTAGGTGCTGAATGTGCTGATATGCCTGACTGACTGAACCATATTATCTAAATTTCGTAATATCTTGTTAATATTGGCCTGCAATATTTACTGAATAGCTTAAAAAGGGTAACAGCATATTATTCCCTCGACAAAGCAGAGAGTTCGCTCAACTGAGCTAATACAGTGCAAGCGCTCAAATTACTCAAATGGGCTGTTAGCGAGCAAGCAAATATGGGTGATATGGCAAAGTGCCTCTCTGTAGTACAAGGAATACGTAGAGAATAATGAGATTGACAAACTGATATCAGACAACTCTACTGGTAATGGCGTTACGGCTCTGCGGGTAATATTTGACTTCGGCTGACGTGTTATCAGAGCATCACTCAGTTTGCAATAAATTTAATTTACAAATCAATTGCACCTCAATCCAGGCCGATAGTATTGAGTAGCACAGAAATACATTCAATTCTTTTATATTAGGCACCTACAGCTATCGAATTGAATGGAGACGAACAATACAACGAACCTATTGATCGTTCACCACCTGTTGGGAGTTCAACGATGGCTCACTACACTACGAATAAGTAAATAACGAACGTTGTTGTGTGAGCAACACTGTGTTGTGATATGAATCACTTACAACGTATTGTATGTTCACATTGTAGACACAACTAGTCAAGGAACTGTACCAGTACGTACACACAGCTTGTCAACAAGCTATCACCACCGTAATGTATATGTTCATCACTTAACTAGTAACATTTCTATGTTTTCATATACATTTTGTAACAGAAGCCTGACGCCAACATTTTACGCTTAAAATTGAGATTGAAAAACTTTATGAAATTCTAGCGTACTTATCGGTTTAAACTTTGGCTTGGTATTTAAGATTAGCTTGAACATACACGGTTCGGTCAAGCGACCGTTCGAGGCAGATGTGAATATTACCGAGAAACGACAAAAAGCGCTTAAAAATTGAGGTTATGAAAAACTGTAACATCACAGCATCACCAGCGCCAGCTGACGCCCACACAGTGATGTTGTCCCTGAGGCTACTGGAGGATCATCTCTGTGGATCTGCAGCATACTGTGTCACGCGTGTGTCATCAGTCGTACTATCTGTGGGCACAAGTACCTACCTAAGGCACGCACCGACGCGCCCGGGGGTTCAGGGAGGCTGCGTTTGTGAATCACTTAATTAATAAATTCAGACTTCTAGCTTTATTTATAACGAAGTTATATCGAACGGAGAAATACCTACGAACAGGATGTTCCGGCTGTGCCATTTTAACATACGTATACCGTGTGACAATAATGTGGCCTTGTCAGCAACACATAATTTCCCATTATCCCACAATAAAATAACTCTCAACCGCTTATCAATTGGTCAGACCGCCGCCATTGAAGCAGGATCACCAATTAAATGGGCCATCGTGTGAATTCCAATCGGCAGGGAGCCTGCGCGGACCGATAACAGACTAATAATATAGTGAATCGTGTTTAGTGTCGATTTAAGTATCGGTGTTAGATACTATTGGAATTGTGAGTCCTTTGTTGCGGGCCTCTAGGTTTGTTAGTGTTCCACTGATATTAAAAGATTTTGCCGCTTTTAATGTTCAGCTACAAACTGATAAATTATGCTCCGACCTGGCCACTCGGCCAGCTCTACATTGCTCTATAGTGACTTTCTAACAGACAAGATCTAACTTTATATTATATATTCACTGGTGATACAATATAAAGTTTAAAACGGCAAGGTTTTTTTGCCACATATTATGCTAAATTTGAGAACCCGGTTGCGTAGTTGGCATAAATTGCCAAATTAAACCATCTAATAATGTTTTCCAAAAGTCATCATGTTAAGAATAGCTTTATGTTCCTATTTCACCGTTAACTATTTCTTGGATGACCAAACTCTGGTTACAGCACACACAAGACGCATGCACCGTAGCATGACCGTAGCCCTCTACACAAAGCTTGTGCTACGGCGCTACGTCCGTAGCAGCTGACGTAACCGCTACGCCTTGACAGCTACGGAACGATGTGTTACAACGCATAGCGAGAATGCTACGGAACAATGTGTAGAACGATTTTAGTCAGTTAAATCATCTATTTACAATATTCCTGAATTCATAATGGTTTCATGTTATGGCATTTATACTTGTCGTGATAAGACATAGAATTCATATCGTGAGTAATTAAAGCGAAACGACTTGTGTTGAGGCACATTAGTCGTAACACATGATCTAGACAGGGTACACCTTTTTTATCGGCCACATAACGGGATACGGATGTCTACGTTTACGTTACTGTACCACTGTTGTATGGAGTAAGTTTGTTACTTCTACTTTTGCCAGTTTGAAGTTCAGAAAAAGATTCGTCTGCTCTTTTATTGGTGTTTTGAAGCTTGGAGCATGCATTATTAGTATAAATAAAATTACCGCCATCGTACAAAATATAATATTTTACAAAACTTTTATTTTTTTGTTGGCGCTGACGTTGAAAATAATTAGAATTTTCCAATTTCATTCGTTAATTAAACTTTCGTCAAAAGGGAAATGTTGTTTGTCAAGTCTTTTGTGCGCCTGTGGCGGGAGCGTGGCGGGTGCGAGGCGACTGCGTGGTGTGTGCGGGGCGATAGCGAGAGTTACAGAACTGTCAGCGACACACGCCGAGGTGAGCTTTGTTCAACAAACTTGTGTTTATTTCGGCGCAGACCTGCGCTTGCTAGTGGCGTTAATTATATTTCGTTAATTTATTTATTACACAGTTTAGTTGAACCTAATTTTTAATTGTCGTTCGACTCGTGTGGAATTTGGCTAATACCCATAGCGTTAAGTGGGATGTGCGGTTGTATGTTCACGATTATTTATAAGATTTCATCTTTTCTGAAAGTCAAGCCACTGGTGGTAGTACATTGAACATTCTAAAGCTATCTTCAAAAGTATAAGCACAGTCTTTACAAGTTTATTGTTGTGTATTTCTAAATGCTATTAATGTATCGAACCATTTTCAGTTTAAAATATGGCATTTTCTACATGCAATTTAATTAAATATGACTGTCGCATCTCTGTCGCCGAACACCGAGAGTAGGTATAGGTATTATAGTGTGGGCTTATGTTATAGTGTAAATGATTGTACCGCGCTCTGTACCCAGCCAGCTGAGGACGATGGCTGATTGAACGATCATGAAAGAAATTCATTTTATTCATTGCTGCACTGCTGAGTTCATTTTAATAAATTATATGCTTAACACTGCTCAGGCAATTACATCTTAATTGTTATTTCTGACTTAAGAACGTTTACTAACGTAACGTTTGAGAAGGGAACATGGATGGGTTTTAGTCAGTAAGAGTCTGACACTCCCTTCCGCTCCACCCAGAGCGGGTGTGCGGTGTTGCGAACCATTGTGGAGGTTCCCTCTTTTCGTAATTTGACTGTTCAACTAGAACAAACACTTCTCTCGGACGGTTGTATTTCTTCGTGTAATCGCATCACTGGGCGGTGCGGCGGGGCGCCGACGAGATACAGACATATGTAATTTAATTAGTTAATTAGGCATGTCCCTTCCCTTCGACTAATCAGATAACATGGGCCCTCGTCCCGTGCCGCCGTTAGTCCTCTTCCTCTAGATTAGTCTGGATATCGGCACTTTAACCGTTTGGTCAAATGAACTGGTCGGCAGTACGAGTCTTACCCATGATAAAACCGGGTTTTTTTAACCAAAGTCGGGTGTTACAATTCCCATGACATATAAAGCCTTCTTTTAAGTGTCTGAAATATCTGCCTTATTTTCTTAAACGGAAATCGACCCCTGTATGATGATCAGTGTGTTCCCCCTATCTCTTCAATATCTAATAGGCACTTTCAGCAAACTAGAGCCCCCGATCGTCCGATTTTAGGTGCATGCCTGTCATGACCACGCCATGACGTGCGGCTGGTGGCGGTGAGAGTCCCAGTGGGGGTGTTATGGGTACAACTAAGAAACCTAGTGCGCTAAGCAAAGGTGTCATAAACATTTCCAATATAACTGCAACTAAAAAACACTGTTTGTAGTCTAATTGGCACATTTGAACAAGGTCAATACATTCTATAGATATCCCAATAACCTCTGCAGTCGACAGCGGCTCATCCGATGGTCGCCGGCAGTCAGCTCGCTCCATTAATTCCATTCAAATGCTTTTATTTGTGCGCTAGTCTGATTGGTGGCCTCCTTTGATCCGCGCTGCCTCTGCAGTGAATACCGAACGTAAACGATTCTGTTGCGGAATCAACCTGTTTGTATTCAAAGCTAACTGCTCTATAAATAGAGCTGTGCGACGTTTTGTTTTATAATAGAATAATGATATTGGCAAAGAATGTGCTATAGAGGGGGATTTTATTAACTTGTCCCTGTAAGCTATTGTGTCCACCTGCGTTGCATTCAGCACTTAAAATTAAAAATACGCAGTTAACTGTTTTCTTTTTCAAATAAGTCTTTTTCACGTAACCAAACGAATATAAATAATCATTCGAGAATTAGTCTTTCGCCAATGCTGGTGGCATTTATACAAGAGCCTCAAAAAATTCCTTGAGATTTACAAATAAAAGAACATGGTGGATTTACAGCGTCTTATCTTGTCTCACAATTTGTAAGTCACGACGGAAAGCATTTGTAATGTCAGTCCGAAGGGAAATAATTTATTAGGACGCCTTTCTTTCTTTCTCGAGCCTCCAGATTACAATGCGTCGGTCCTACTCTGAAATATTTCATCATCCATTACAATGCGTCGGTCCTACTCTGAAATATTTCATCATCCATTACGCCTAACGTTCACCAGATATATTTACACAGCACATTTATTTATTGTCTCTATTCAGTGTCCCATTAAAAAATACGCACAAAAAATATATTCTGGTACGAAAAATATTTGCTTTGTCATAAAGCATACCTGTATTGTTAGTTAACGAAGTCACCGGCCCACGTCGCCGTAATCCAAAAACGATAATACAGAGTCGATCAGTATTCACGTCGCCCTATCCGGCCGCCAACAAAACTAAACGAAAACGTGATTCAAATACATTCCTATTTCCAATTTATATTTAACGGAAAATCCCGTTTAAAAGATCCTGCATCGCGCTATTGAAAATATCGGCGCAGTGCCATCTGTGCGTGAAGTTGGTACACTGATATGACAGGTAATGTGAATTTTGGACTGTGACATCTAAGACTTGTTATCTTCTATGCAATGTGTTCCGGATAAATGTTATAATAGAGGTTATTTTCCTTCCTTTTTCCAAGTTTTTTGTCTCGCGCGATGTTTAATTTTACATTGTTCATAATGTTTGAAGCCAACATCCAGGAAGTTTAGTCTATCATTATTTCTAACATTGGTGCTCCTAACACATTTTTCTAAATATATACATCACTTTGAGACTGAAGAAGAAAGAAAGATTAGAGAGAGTACGAGAAGAAAAGATTTTAAAAGCATAAATATTCCTAAACTCAACATAGTCGCACACGGTACCGGTCACATGTCAGTGAAAATTTTCAATAAACTCCCCGATGATATAAAATTATCTCTTTACAAACGGGACTTCAAAACTAAATTGAAGCGTTACCTACTGGAAGGCTGCTATTATTCAATTAATGACATTTAAATTGTAAACATAATATTATCTACATATTATACTAAGACATTTATCAGATTTTTTATTGCTGCTACTATTGGTATATATTTTTTTAAATTATTAATTTGCATTCATGTCCATATAAGTAAGTAATTGACATTGAACATCTGACATGGCTACATTATTATTATTATTTTTTTGTGACTTTGATAATCTGTTTATTTAAATGACATTTATTTATTATTATTACTCTCCCTCATAGTAATTAAGTGGCATGTAATTTTTGTATGTATTTTTTTTAATTGTAAAATCTTTAATATTCGACACAATGTAACAATTGTTATGAATAAATGAATATGAATATAAAAGAACAAAAGAAAAGATCGAACAGTTTACTAATAACAGTAATAGTTATTGTAAAAGTTTCCACTAAACGTAGTATTTCGGGCCATTTATCGACGAGGACGCTACATCGTCCGTTGTTCGGCTCTTAAACTGATATTAATAAAGTTGAAACACTAAACTGTCGCCACTTTACAGTGGATTTCACGGAACATTTCAGTTATCGCTATTAATGACTCGCCTTTTAATTGTTTCGAGTTAGTTTTAAATACTTTCTAGGGCATTGTTTGCTAAAATAGACACGGAATTAGATTGTTGTACATTGGACAAACTATTTAGTTATATCTATGCTGTTAGTGTTCCGGTACGGAATGGAATTGGTCTTAGGTAGTTCAAATAGTTCATTAAAGTATATTCTACATGTTACTTAACTTTATTCAGGTAAAGATCGCGAAGTTTGGCTGCGGAGCCGTGTGTACAGCTCGTAAACGTCACTGCTTCGCTCCCAATCTTAATGTACACTTAAATGGCAACCTACAGGCGGCAACCTGCCCAATTTTGTTGGCAATTGATTCGCACAGCTGTTCACGAACACACAGCGGCGCACTTCAACAGTTGCCGTTGTTAATATGTAACGATCACACAACTACCGGCTAATAGTATCTCGGCGCAGTACTAAGTTAATTGGAGAACTTGTCGGAACGACCGTTTCTTCGCTGCCGCCACCATTATTGTACACACTTAATTCACAGACAATAAAGATCGTTATAACACGCCCTCAGGCCGCGCCAACCCTATTACTTCGCGTGGAGTTCGCAATACAAATAACGCGCAGTCATTGGCGCTTGATAACGAACTTCCGCCAATGGCGTTACAGTAACAATTAAAACGCCTAGGGTTGTCACTCAACATCATTGTTAGATACCAAGGTATTTAAAAAAAAATACTATGACGTTTTAATGATATCCGTCCACAGCAGACGTAGGGAGGGACTGGAAAAGGTATTACGAAATATAATAAAAATCACGCTGAATTGCCAACAAAATAGGCTCGTTTGTTCGCAGTCTCTTAAAATAATATAAATTATGGCGCAGAAAGAACGGAGGCGAAGTGGGCGCGCGAGGATAATAAAAGATCCCTGCTCTTTGAAGCGGAAAATTACGTAACTGTGTATTATTTGAATTCGTTATCTTTTGCTGAGATTTTAACCTTTTTATCTGAATTCATTTACTTTGGGACTCAACAATACTTACATAACTTTTATTACGAACATGACCTTTGTTACAACGCCTTTGATTCATTGACAGTAGGTGGTGACATTCTAACCCAAGGAAATGTTTGGATTCTGTTGACCTGATCCCGCAAATGAGCGGGAATGAGCGAGACAATGAAGAGGGTGTTGGTGGCACATGACAACGCAGCGCGAATCAATCTTTACCTTTAAAAGGTACTTTACTACGATTATATGATTTTTCGTTTTGCTTGTACAACCTGTTGAATGTAGCACAGCCATCTCGTTCTCGTGAGGGTCCTTAAGCCGGGTACTCATTAGCGAGCTGTAACCGTAACTTATGTGATACAGTAACGAGGTTCTAGTGTGTACGCGTTTTACAATTACGGCTCACGACGACGCTGGAACGCTTTCACCGAGCGTACTCATTTTGCGAGCTGTAACTGTAACCAAACAAATACAGTAACGAGGTTCTAGTGTGTACGGGGAGTAACGAACGGGAGACCTGCTCAGATTTTCATACGCTCCCTTCTGTACGAAGCCAATAAATTAATCATTTTTTGTTTGCATGCTCCCCCACTTTCATTCATAATACCTCCGATTTTAGCCCAGGCAACTTCTTTCAAATGATTTTTGTAATAATCTTTGTTCTTAGGGTTCCATAGTACAGTATTTTCCCTGTAGGCGTCTATCAGCAAAAGACATTTATCCTCTGACCATTCACTCATAATGACGAAGGAATAACTTGAAATTACAGCTGGTTCGCAGCGGCTAGCAACAACCTCTCCTCTTGACGTCCACGAGCGCACTGCAAGCGCCCTTTGATCCGCGGCAAAAACCAACAATCGTCGGCTCGCTGCAAGTCGCTCGTGTAGCGTTCGTCGCAGGCTCGCGAACCACGCACACATTATGTTTTTGGTAACAGTAACGGTTACAGTTACGTGCAACGTTACGGGTTTAGAAATGAGTACGTTGTAAACGTCGGGTCGCTGCAAGCCGCACGCGTACCGCTCGCAGCAGGTTTGCCAACCACGTACACACTATGTTTTTTGGTTACAGTACATAAAATCTTACCAGAACAAAGACACTGCGTTTGTTTGAACTACCTAACCCAACCTGGAAGTGCGACATGAGGGTGCTTCTTGCAATAAACCGAGATGGCCATCGCCATCCGTCTCCGTTTATTAACATCCGAATACCTTAAAAATTCATACTATTCCCTGGCATTATCTCCTTTTAAATAAGCAGGTCGTGCTGATGTGTTAAAAATATATTGATGAAAAATATGACTTATAAATGATCCAGATTAGTAGAAGCTTCCAATAGGAAGCCACTCCGCATGACAGCATCGCAGGACAGATTTGCTCATAGTCTTAGCGCTGAATGCGAATACACACAGACAGAAAAAAAGAGTGTGAGACGTATGTATATTGTTGTGTGATGCAATGAAGAGTACAAATCTGAAACAGTGGATCATCCAATTTCTTTGTTCCATAGCGGAACAAAGAAATTGGATTATCAGTGCACAGAGTACATCCTCCAACAGCGCCAGCGTCGCCGACTGCGACTCGTGGAGTATTTTTAGCGTCACTCATGAAACACGATGAGAGGCTTCGTAAAATAACTCCTCCAACATTTATGAGCATTATTATATGACGCTGTCATAAAAGTGGCGAGATATGGATATTGAGATATCAAATATGCTTTTGTAGCTGAGGGAGGAAACAATAAGTCAGGTTTTATGCAGGCGGCAGATTGTTGGATTACTAAATCTGTACGTGTAGCGCTATGTAGGAATACACGCTTGTAAATAATAGCAAGATACGGTCTTTTTAGAACTAAAACTATTTAACTAACTCGATCTTGGCTTTTAGGACAGTGTGCACTAAATTGCTTATGAGTTAAAATTTTGAGTGATATGAACTACGAACGAAGGGTCGCTACTCTAGCTAAACTTTTGTATCTAATGCGTGCATAGCAACGCTGGCTACTCTGTCGTAGCCAGTGTGCTACGCGGTCGCAACTATTGAGTTATACAGACTGTATGTAACATAAAATCACGCTTATATTTGTCGAACGGCTGTGCAGCGCGCTGAGGTGTATTTATCCAATAAGGTGCACATCCAATTTCTAATAGGGGCCGAGCCTGTTACCAAAGCTAAATATACACATTGTCAACGCTAACTATATATTTGTGGAGAGCTAAAGTCCAGATTAATATGCAGCGACGTAAAAGCTCAGCTAATCTGTACTGTAGGAGTGTGCGCCATATCCACTAGCGAGCGAGCGACGGATTGCTACGCGTTACTACCATGTACTAAGTGTAGGTACAGGTATAAATAATATATAAAGATACATTCTAGCCTGACCGGGTATAGTAACAGTAGTATGTGTGAATGAATCCGTGGAATGAATCCAGATAAGCGGGCTTGTCCGAAAGGGTTACCGCTACCAAAGTCAAAGTCAAAGTCAAATCATTTATTTCAAATAGGCACAAGTAAGGCACTTTTGAACGTCAACCCCCCCCGAACATAAAGGGCTAAGGGAGGAACCTGGATGGGTTTTTAGACACTCTCTTCCGCTCGACCCAGTGAGGTGGTCGTGTGATGATTTCCCACCCTCAAAAAAAAAAGTATTGAATGAATACGAGCAAAAGTTTAATTTATTGACAAGAATATTATATAAACTATTTTCAGACATTGGCCGAAATAAAATATTCATAGTGAAATATTTTGCATACCTTTTGCGAAAGGAGATGGATTCAGTTTAACAACTAAATAAATGATATTAAAAGGGAATTCGAAAAAGATCAATTTAAACTTTTGAAAGAATTTAAAAAAAGTAGGGACGAATTAGTAGTCGATTGAAGTATTAAACATCTGCCTCTTGAAATCAATGTTGTGTTATATTCTTGGACATTTTACATGTTTAATGTACATGTTTAATCGCTCTTGCTGTGGAAGTAATGTGTGATACCTTCTGGCCGCGCCACAGTCGCATGTTAATTCGGGGTTAATAATAATAAATGTACATAATATGTACATAATACTATAAAAAAGTACTATAAAGATTCGTGAAATATTTAGCAAAATCGGTGGCGCGGCCAGACAGTATGCTTCCTAACCATCAATACTGAGTATTCTTGCAACTACCTACAGAACTTATAAAAGTATTGAAGCAAAAACTACTGCATCGGTTAACGTCAAAAACTAAATCTTAATATGGTCATTGAACACTAACGCAGGACACAGTACAGTAAAAGAGTCCTTAATTAATATAACCTCCGAATAAAATGCATGTCACAAGTGTCCGACAGTACTACCTTATTCGAAGTAGTATTTTAGTTTCGATATTTTTACCATGTAAATAGGTAGGGACGTTTGCACAGTGCTGAACGTTCAACTTTAAGGTATTGCACTTTAATTATACTTGCATGCAATTCTGTATTTTCTATTCGCCCACCAGGGGCCACCGTTATCCTTCTATTAGCGACGTGGTTCGCGCGAACTGTGCTACGTACGTATACACATTAGAGAGCAGGTTCAAAGCCGCCGCGACTTTGTTCCGGCTGGCTCCCGCTGAAACCACTCTAATCTCGCCCCACACCCCCTCCCCTAGAACAGGGGCTGGTGGGGGGGGTTGGGGGTTGACGCCTCTCGTCCGCAACAAGTGGCGCCGCGCGCTCCACTCTATGAAGCTGCCACGATACAGATCGACACTGACAGTGGTGCTGCTTTGAAGACGCGCGATCCTTCAAGCGAAATTAACTTTGATATTTACAAGAAGAGCGGTTGATCATTCTTCTAATCTTTAACATACTTAGTAACTTACGCTACTTCCATATTTAATATAGTTTATTTATTTCTTAATCATTGAAGACTTACAGCTAATGTAAACAGAATAAAAACAATATATGAGACAGCCAATTAAAAGTCTTCACTTCTAAAAACAGTGTGTGTGAACAACAGAATACAATACAGCTACCAAGAAGAAACAGGATAATAATCAAGCTAAACTTAATTTACATTTTAAACACAATACATAATACCAAATCTTGCTTCCTGTTCTGAAATAAAACGCCACTACACTACGCAAGTTTCGTAGTACTACTACGCGACACGTGTCGCGTCGTCGACGCTTAAGCCACGTCGGTCCCACAGATTTGACAGCTAGCACGTGTTCCCATCTAAATACGCGTAAGAGTACCATGCACAGGCTTTGGAAGTCGATATAACTGTTATCGATATGTGTTATAACTAGAGATGCGCCGAATATTCGCTTACATTCGGTATCTATCCATCTAGTGCCACGCAAGCTTATTGAATGCAACTGAATAGAATAACAAAACTGATGAATTACAATAATTCTTCGTAAATGTCCCGGGAGCGTATCACCGCTAAATCGAATGTCTTTGTTACAGCACGAGGCAGAACCACCCCGGCGCGGTGGTGGAGATTTGTGATAATCCCTTGGACGCCAGCAAGGTACGGATTACTCTAATTTAACTTTATAAATGCTCTAAAATATTAGTACACAGAAATGTTTTATTTTATCATAACGTGGACAGGAAACGGACGGACCTACGTAGTTAACTAAATAGTAACGCATTCGGTCAGAGCGCCACATTCCGGTAGTGGGATGACCAGACGGAGCAGTCGTTTTATGTCCTTCTACTGGAGATGTCCCCGTGAGCCTGGGATAAGTTTATTGCATTGAAACTCAATTCCTTTTCATATAGCTAAGGGTATGGCATGAAATGTTTTCTGCCGCTAAATCGTTGGACCCGGTTGTCATTCGTTGGTCTCTGCCGTCTTTACGTCCGAAAGCCTAGGTAAGCCTGGTTGTCTACCAGTCTTACCAAGGGGTATTGAGTTACCCAATAACTGGGTTCTGGAGGTCAGATAGGCAAATATTGATATTCAGCTGGAAGACTAGGCAGATGATGGTAATGAAAAGTTTTAGTAAGACTTGTAACCTTACATTCCAGTTGCTGGTAGCGTTCGAGACGGGCCTGGTGGTGGTGTGGGACCTGCGCGCGCGCGCGGTGGAGTGGCGCGGCGCGCTGGGCGCGGGCGGGCCGGGCGAGGCCGTGCGCGCCGCCGCCTGGCAGCACGACGGCAAGCTCATGACCGCGCACGCGGACGGCGCGCTCGCCACCTGGAGCACGCGCGCGCCGAGGCCTACTTCGCTCTCTTACCCGCACGGTCAGTTATTGTAATCTTTAGGATTCCCTACTTTATTTGGATAAACTCCCCGTAACAGATGAACACCTGTATTATCATAGAGCCAGGGAAATTAATTATTAAACCAATTGACTCAACAACAATGACAGTTGCGATTTTAATACTTATATATAATTTAAGTTGGTGATCAATTTACCTAACAATTAATTACTCAGATTTTACACGGTGGGAATTCATTTACAGATTAAAGATATGGTAAAAACATCTTGCTTTAGGTATCTTTATTAAGGCGATTGATGAAATCAACTTCGCATTTTACGTGTACATAGAATCTGGGGACTAACAATAATATTGTTTGTATATTTACAGCAAAAGCAAACAAAGACGGCAAACTAGAACCTTGTAAACCTATACTCAGGCTGGAGTGGAAGACCTCGAGGACAGGGTGAGTCAGTGAGTCACAGGCCGTCGGACCTGACGCTTGCAGGAACAACATACGTTTACACGAGAATTACTGTAAACTTACATTCTGTGATGCTACACAACAAACTGACAGCGAAATTACGATGAAATGAAAGTACCTATAGAGTGATGACATTTTCAAATAAGTAATCCTCAGTCGTGTCGACTAATGTTAGCAAACACGAAATCTTTAAAAATCACGTTAACTTTTGATATTGAGGACGATGTCCGCCGACGTCGCTCGTTATCATCCTCGGCTAATGAATCGGAAAGCGACAAACATTACCGCCACTGGCTGCCCCCCCCCCCGCTCCCCGCCCCCCGCTTCATCAGAGCATTACTGACTCTCTCTTCATCGTGTTATAACTTTTTAATACCAACTTCCAAATCGCTCATCTCATTCGGATGACCGTCGCAGCTTATCGTTGTACTCCAGCGGTAAGCAAACAACCTAGATATTATCGCATTTCACTTCTATTTGAGTTGTTGAGAAGTTGCCAGTACCATGAAACAAAATCTACCAATTTGTCTAAAATCGTAGAGCACTAAGTTATTTATTTTCTGAGTAACGACGACGTGTGTGGGATAGAGTAGTGTTAATATGTGTTTTGAACAACACATACCTGCTATCGGGGGCTGACAGCCAATTTACGGCCTTACAATGATGAACCTTACCCTACAATTACGATGTTGCAGGGAAAGCCTGGTGATATTCAGCGGCGGGCTGCCCTCCGACAAGGCGGGCCGGACGCACAGCATCACAGTCCTCAACGGCAAGTCCACCACAGTTCTAGAGATGGAGCACAGTGTGGTGGACTTCGTCACGCTCTGTGAAACACCTCATACAGCCGGTAAGACACTTTAACGTCACTTTCTGGCACCAATTGCTTAAAAAAATCCAGTCCTCTCATAATAATTGTTGATTCCTTCCCTTCTTAAACTGGAAATGGCTCAACCAATACAAACAGGTAGAGATCTAATCAGTGGCTCTCATAATCAGCCGCTCAGCAAGCGCACTACAGTACCGACGCCATTAACCCCCTGAACGACTCCTTAAAGTCAAAGCAAAGTCAAATCATTTATTTCAAATGACTTGTTGTTTCTAGACTACCAGGAGCCGTACGCGATAGTGGTGCTGCTGCAGAATGACCTGGTGGTGATAGACCTGCAGTCTCCTGGCTACCCGTGCTTCGAGAACCCCTACCCCATGGACATCCACGAGTCGCCTGTCACCTGCTGCTCTTACTTCGCTGACTGTCCCTCCGACCTGGTATGTGTGCAGCAAATGTTTAAAAAGTAATTCATAAAATACATATTTATAATTTAATATAAAATAAATAACGTATAATAAGGCCACTCTATCACATGGTAATGACATGATCCATAATGGTACCTAGTTGTCGGTAAGTTTTGCGTGAATAAATAAATAACTCTATTTATAAAAGAATTTATAGTACGCCGGCTATTTTTAAACAACATTCCTAATTATATAAAAGAGGAACCCGCAACAACTATAAATCAGAAACTAACTGATCTTTTATTAAATAAATGCTTTTACCTTTACCTATAAATATCTCCTATAAAAAAAAATATTGCCATTAAAAAAATCGAGAAGAAAAACAATGTTGCTTCCTATTTATGTTCGCATATCTCGTAAAAATGAAGGGAGCTGCTGATTGTTTTTCTCGAATTTTGTAATTGACTATGATGGATGAAGCATATTAGAGGAAAGGGATGAGTATAAACGTGTATGTGTTATGTACCCCCACGGGCAGAAGGCGTGAGTTCATGTGTGTATAAAAAAGTCGATCCATGTTTCCAGATCCCAGCGTTCTACTCGGTGGGCCGGCAGGGCAACAAGAAGCCGACAGGCTTCAGCGAGAAGCTGTGGCCCATCAATGGCGGCGAGTGGGAGCCCGCCTCTTGCTCTTATAACGAAATTATTCTTACTGGGTATGTTTAAGTACAATCACAAAGTTAGTTAGAATACATTCAATACCTTAACGCAGATGTTCCACAGAAGTCGGTCACCGAGATGCTCGGCCGGGTCCTTGCTACCTCTAGTGGGGTCGAACCATCGACTTCTTAAAGCTGTCATCTGGTTTGGCTTCAGGTTTTAATATAATTGTAATAGCATAACTTTCTAATGTTTCAGACATGCAGACGGTAGTGTCAAATTTTGGGACGCAAGTGCAGGGACTTTACAAATTTTATACAAATTAAAATGTTCTAAAGGTTAGTAAAAGTATGAAACATTTAACGCAAGATATTAATAAGACCTACCATTGTCCATTTGCACGGTACCTCTGGCGATCTTATACCGAACTATGGGCCGTTCGGGCTGTCATCAGCAAAGTCATGAAAGAAAACCAAAACTAAAATGGCGGGCCCCGTCTTGGCTACTGTGCTAAATCTTCATCTGTCGCCTTATTACCTATATCACCACTGTATTGCTGAGATAGAAGGCTTCCGGCCTAGTGCAGGACTTGCTGTTTGACTTTTGTATGATCGCAGTGTTCGAGCGGCGCGACAGCTCGCGCTACGAGGACGCGCTGGGCGTGCAGCAGCTGGCGCTGTGCGCGGAGTCGCGGCGGCTGGCGCTGGCGCTGCCGCACGGCCACGTGGTGCTGTTCAAGTTCCGCAAGAGTGAGACGCACGGGGAGACACACGTGAGTCATTTTATTTCGCTTTTTGGGATGTGCCGGTCAGTATCAGGGTGTATGTTGATCTCTGTTCCACTAACCCTACTGAATTACGATTTCAAGAAATCATGAGACATTCGAGATCAATAGCGACCTAGAATATTTGCTACGGTCGCGAATCATATGTTAACACTCAACCTGACACTGAGTATTATTATTATTATTACTGCAATAAACCTAAGAAAGTCTCAATTCGTTGCACCTGCACATAACACCTTATGTCAGGATTCACTAATTATGGGCTGACTTCACCAATGAAACTGAACGCGATCAGCACATTTAAACCCAGTTTAAGAAATGTCAGTGCCAACATTGTAGGGATGTGTCGATCGCATTCAGTTTAATTGATGAAATAGGCACTTACACAATGTACGCACAGTGTGGCTTCGTTGGAGACAATTAAGCCTGGTACCTGTGTTACCTAAGACCCTACTGGCTATAAACCCAGCCCTATGGCAAGTACCTAGCACCCTAGTTGTCCTAACGCCCTATCCTACCATACGAACCATACCAAACGTAAGTTACATTGGTGTTACGGGCGGGAACTCTGTCGCAAGGAGACCTACGGTACCAGACAGACGGATTCCTGTAGGAATAGGGGTTTTTGTGCGTCGTGCAATGCGCGCAGGAAATGGTTTCCTCACTGCCGATCCCACAGACGTGAGAGTAGTTATAGGCGATGAATCACACTCGACTCCAACTTGACTAATGATTTATTGCAATAGCTAACTTAATTATATAAAAAAATTGTAGTGAATACACGTTGATAATAACAAGGTACTCAGTACAGTAGCTACAATCTGCGAAGGCTTGCTATGTAATATTTCCGCACGACATCGCGACATGCCGCTGTA
This sequence comes from Hyppa rectilinea, assembly GCA_951799385.1. Lineage (NCBI taxonomy): Eukaryota > Metazoa > Arthropoda > Insecta > Lepidoptera > Noctuidae > Hyppa > Hyppa rectilinea. The sequence continues at coordinate 340,566 of OX637315.1, read as the reverse complement.
CGTAAAGTTGCGGACACCAGCCCGTTATACAATATAATAATAATATATATATATTAAAGAAAGTCAGGTTTGTTCCCTCCATTATAACTCGAGATCTGCTGGACCAATTTTCATGGTTTTTGTTACGTTGGATTTGTCTCCGCCCTGAATAGCAGAATACATTTTTTTTTTTTTTTTTTTTTAGGTAGGGTAGGTAGGTAGTTAGGGTAGGGTAGGTAGGTAGGTAGGTAGGTAGGTAGGTAGGGTAGGTAGGGTGGGTAGGTAGGGTAGGTAGGTAGGTAGGGTAGGTAGGGTGGGTAGGTAGGGTAGGTAGGTAGGTAGGTAGGGTAGGTACCTAGGTAGGGTAGGTAGGTAGGTAGGGTAGGTAGGGTGGGTAGGTAGGGTAGGTAGGGTAGTTAGGGTAGGTAGGGTAGCTAGGGTAGGTAGGGTAGGTAGCTAGATAGGTAGGGTAGGTAGGCAGGTAGGTAGGATAGGTATCACAGTTAGACAGGACAACGTCTGTCGGGTCAGCTAGTATAATAATAATAAGTTTATTCAAAATATAAGAACTACCGTTAAATACAGTGTTCGTAAATCTATGTCAAATTCACAAATGATTTGTGCCTGAACTAGGTAACCCTGTGTTTTAGGCGATGGCAGGTAACATTAATTCATTAAATAATCACAAATAATCTTAATTAAAATTTACTCTTATTGGTTAATCACATAATCTTATTAAAAAGGTGTATAATAACTAGTATAAAAACTTATATAATACGAACAATATTTGCTTTTGCACAAGTAATAATTTCTCTGTATATTCATAGGACATAGTTTGAAGAGTTTCAATAAGGTATTTCTTGCAGTTACTATGATTTAAAGAGTAGATGTTTCCTTTTTCATTTAGCCTGTTATAGAGTAGTGGTCCAAGGTACATAAAAAATTTGGCAGTGAAAGCATGCCTTGTACTTTTTTGAGGACAAACTATATCTTTCCGTCTCCTTTTAGTAAATTCAGTGCTGTATGGCAGAGCTGCGGTGTGCTTTATACAGGAGGTTAGTGGGGAAAAGAAAAAGGCGGCAAGTAGCCACCTTGAGAATAGCTCTTTGGGCTCCTTCAATAGGCTGTATAAGTTTTACTCGCCCCACCCCATGAAGTAATACAGTATGTCAAAATTGACTGACAAAGAGCAAAGTATACTTGCCTAATTATTTTTGGGTCTGCAATAAATCGTAGCTTTTTGAATACATATATCAGATTACTAATTCTACTATTTAGAGCTTCCATATGATGTTTGAAGGATAGGGTTTCATCTATTATAATACCCAGGTATTTTATTTTATCTGTCTTTTTAAAATACTGGGACACTTACTTTGGCTATCTGCAGGGACTGGGCAACAATGAGCGTGCAACGCTAAAGGGATATTTGATATTTGCTTGCGCATCGAGAACTTTATGTAATATGTCTTCTCTGCATTTAGGGTTAATGAGTTATTTTGAAGCCATTCATTACAAGATTGAATCCGCGTTGCGCAAGATTGTAGACTTCATTTTCTGAGTCAGCTGAAAAAAGCAGAGCTGTGTCGTCAGCATAGGTTATAATAGTACCATGCTCTAGTTTTAAATTGCAAAGGTCATTTATGTAGATCAAAAATAGAGTGGGCCCTAAAATACTTCCCTGAGAAACCCCAAAAACTGTGTGTTTTTTATCAGCGCTGAGAACATTGCCAATCTTTACGCACTGGGAACGATTTTCTAAATAACTTTTGAACAATTTCAGTTGGGTGCCTCTTACACCCATGATCTCGCGCAACCTTGCGCAACAGGATTGGAATGGAAACTGTGTCAAAAGGTTTGGCGAGGTCCAGGAAAATTCCAAAATGTGTGGTGGGTAACCACACAGTTGGAATTTTGTCAAGTTCTTGCGCTCGATAGTCAGTCAGATTGTGTACCGCATCGGCAGTGGACACTCTAGGCCTAAATCCAAACTGCCGTTCAGACAGAATTGATTTATCTTCCAAATATTTAACAAACTTTTGTTTATAATTTTTTCTAATATTTTTGACATAGAAGGCAGTAGAGAAATAGGTCTATAATTAGTCACCTGCTCTTTGCTGCCTGATTTATAGACAGGAACAATCACAGCTTTTTTGAGACGCTCAGGGAAGTGACCTAAAGATATAAAAAATCGATAAATGTAAGTCAGTGGTCGTACCAAAATGTCCTTGAATTTTTGGATAGTGATATTCGATATGTTATCCCAGCCAACTGCACAGTCATCTTTCAAGGTCATAATTATACTTTCTACCTCATTCTCGTCAGTATCTAGCAGTGCAAAAGATGTTAAAGCAGTGCTACATATTAAAGGAGTGCTCGTTGGGTTTTGGTATTGATTCAGATTGTTGTCTGCCAGACACTTTCCAACATTAACAAAGAAATTATTTGCTATGTTAGCGGATTCCAGCGGTGACGAGTGTGCTTGTAATAAACAAAACAATAAATAAACAAATACACTCAATATACATAAAAACTGGGCTAGTGCGAGTCGGACTCGTTCACGAAAGGTTCCTCCTTGGTCAGCGCATCAGTTGAGAACGGCTGGACCGATTTGGATATTAGTTTACAATTAATTAGATTTTATTCCGAATTTCGGGAAAAACTGGAGGTGCTTCTTTCTATGAATTATTTTGTATTTATTGTGACATTGTGTCGGCTCAGCTATATTGTGACATTGTGTCGGCTCAGCTATATTGTGACATTGTGTCGGCTCAGCTATATTGTGACATTGTGTCGGCTCAGCTATATTGTGACATTGTGTCGGCTCAGCTATATTGTGACATTGTGTCGGCTCAGCTATATTGTGACATTGTGTCGGCTCAGCTAATATTCAATATTTATGAATTTCTAATCTATTGTTTCAGGTACTGGAAATTCCAATGATAACAGACACGTTAGAAGAGGAGGGCTCGCCAGAAGCGGAAGGAGGTCGCTCCATGTCGTTCAGTAGAGCGGGCGACGCGTCGGAGGGAGAGAGCAGAAGAGTATGTGCGACAATGTATATGTTTCGTAGGAAACGTTATTCTGTGTGAGCATAGTATAATCGGCATTCATAGCCTGCCAACTGTTGGGGCACAGGCCTTCTCTGTCAGAGAGATAAGGCTTGTGTGTCGACCCTCTTCCACAGAGGAGGCCACGCGGGTCCAGTGCGGGCCGGGCCGGTGCGGGACGTTTGTCCATATATGATCTTTACGATGATTCACAATTCCGTGTAATTTAATGCCCCTCTGTCATGTCAACTCTGGTATATTTATTTTCATCCATAAAATTTTCCGTAATAAAATGTACAGTCGGGCGCGTGGGGCGGCGCGGGCGGCGTGCGCGTGCGCGGCGCGGCGGGCTCGGGCGGCGCGCGCCGGGCGGCCGGCTTCCAGCCCACGCTGGTGGCGCTGCAGCTGGGCGCGCCGCACGCCGTCACCGCGCTCACCATCAACTCCTCCTACGGCCTGTACGTATTGCTCGTAGCTTCCAGCCCACGCTGGTGGCGCTGCAGCTGGGCGCGCCGCACGCCGTCACCGCGCTCACCATCAACTCCTCCTACGGCCTGTACGTATTGCTCGTAGCTTCCAGCCCACGCTGGTGGCGCTGCAGCTGGGCGCGCCGCACGCCGTCACCGCGCTCACCATCAACTCCTCCTACGGCCTGTACGTATTGCTCGTAGCTTTTGAAAGAAAAAACCAGATTTCCAGACCACGGGCATATTTGTGATTTAGAGAACGGCGCAAATAGCTGATTTTCCTGGTTTGTTTCACTTGTCAATATTAATATGACAGTTTTATATATTTCCATACTAATGCTGTCAAATTCCTTTATTGATATCATTCTAAATTATTGATATTTTATAATAACATTTCAAGCCTAAATATATCAAAACTTTGCATTTCCCCAGTTTTACTGGCCCCAGTACCTTACGGGACATCAATAACTCAATACAATAAAAAAATAGTTATTTTCATACCTCTATGATAATAGCCTTCGATGTTTATAAAATACTAACTTAGTGAGTCCCAAGCGTTTATCAAAATCAATAAAAACAGAGTGTATGAAGAAGTCATAGTAAGTATCACTAAGTCAGTAACCCCCTGCAGCATGGCGTGGGGCGGCGAGCGCGGCGTGGTGGTGGTGGACACGTGGCGGCGCGCGCTGCTGTGTGCGCACGCGCCGGCCGCGCTGTACCTGGCGCCCGCGCGGGAGCGCACGCGCTCGCCCAGCCTGGACCAGGTGAGTGCGGCTGTGAGCACGAGCCCCGTAGGCGCAGGTCGCAGGTAAGCACGACCATCAAGTAAAAGTTTAATAAAAATCGTTCAAATTTCAATATGATAATAGCATTGCTCCTAAACTAGGCTCAGCCCGTATCCTAGGCACCGATACATAAAATATTTTGGTATTTTTATCAAAAGTTGAAATTAGACTTTGAGTCTGCAAACTAAAAATACAAAGATAAAATAATTAAGTTAAGGTTTCAAAAATGACTAAGACATAGGTACACTAGCGTTAGGTGTTAAATTATCAGCTGAGCAGGGGTCCACCGAAACGGACCAAGTTGATTCTAGGTCTTCTTGAATATTTATGAAAGAACACGATCACATCTACTATTTGTAAATTAGTAGGTACCACCAGAAATCATTCAGGTTTGTCTTGTAAGTCCTCGTAAATGAGTCTTGGACTACTTGCGTACTTTATTTACGAATAAAAATAGCCATAATTCGTTTCCTTGTAAAATGTACTAAATATTTCTACACAGTTCGGTACATTTAGCAAAAAATAAATTTACGATAGCGAACGGTCTTCAAAATAAATCGGCTAGTAACGAACCTAGGACAACATTAGCTGAATCACGACGGAATAGTCAGCGAAACTCGTCGGACATATTTACGTGATGGTGGTGTTTACGAGGACCGAACACGACCGTGAGCATTACGAACGAAGAGGCACCGCAGCAGTAACGGTTTACTTCACATTATATTTAATTTGCTTTTTTATTTACTTCCGTATGATTTGCTCCGGCGAGCGCCCGCCACACCCCTGTACTTTTATTATTTCTTATAATTTTGTAATTTATTTTGAACTAATTTAGCAGTAGCGCCACTCCCGGCTTGTCCCAGTAGCAACCTGGCATGGCATCGTTAGGCATTCTGTACACTCGGCCTGTCTTTCTCTCCTATCGCATACATATTTCAATAGAATATTTTAAATGTCAAGTTTACAGATTTCCCGCGTTACGCTAGAAGAGTGCGATTGTACCTCACTGTATCCGCTAGTACTGTAATGTCGTCGGACGTAGCTCGTTCCGCTGTCACGTGTCGCACCGAGCAGCCCTGTCGCCACAGCTCACGGCATCCCATACCCCGCACGACTCACTGTCGTCGTGCGCGACGTTACTTCACATTTATATTTTTTCCCATCCCTCGACTGTAAGCTGGAGGAGAGCGCCACGCGACCGTCCCCCGCCGCCAGCCCCAACGACCTGTCCCTGGACGAGCCGCCGGCCGGACAGCCGCCCGGACAGGCCGGACAGCCGGCACAGCCCGCACAGCCGGCAGAGCTCGCGCCGGCCGGACCCTCGCCCGCGCCCGACGATAAGGCTAAACTCGACACCCGAAGGAAATCGACCTCCTGGAAAAATTTCAACCTGAAACGTCAGCTGTCTAAAGTGGATCTCAAGTTTAAGGCGGCATTCGCGATACCCACTGAAAACAGTCAGGAAGAGGTGATCGCAGAGAAAAGCAACTCTCAGTTTTACTGCGAGGCTCCCGAGCGGCCGGACGGGCCGGCGCCGGCCTCGCCGGGCCCGGGGCCGTCGCCCGGCGCGGACTCGCCGTCCAGCGAGGGGACCAAGCCGTCCAGCGAGGGAGCCAAGCCCCCCAGCGAGGGCACCAAGCCACCAGACGTGGAGGAGGAGGGCTCTTCGCCGCTGCGCGTGTGCTCGGACGTGTTCGAGCGCATGCACCGCGAGCTGCAGGACAAGCGCGGCGCAGACGTGTACGAGCGCATGCACCGCGAGCTGCAGGAGCGCTGGCAGGCGCAGGGCGGCCCGGCGCGGCCCGACGTGCTGCCGCTGTGGGAGGGCGAGGCCCCGGCGCGGCCGGCCCGGCGCGCGCGGCCCGAGCGCGACGCGCGCCTGCTGTCCGTGCCCAACATCAAGTACAAGGAGCGGCGGGCCCCGGCCGCGCCCGGCTCGCTGGGTGGCCTCATGCGGCGCTTCAGTAAGTACCGCGTCACCCCGCTCACATCACGCATCAGTACATCCGTATCGCTAGCCGGGCTCCTCTCCGTCGTAGCACTAGACGTTCCTCGCTGTTCCTAGAGTAGTTAGGTCCTCGATATGAATGGTAATGGTTTGCGAGTTTCGATCTAATACACTGGTACCGTAGGCCCCTTTACGTTCGGGACATAGATTGTTTGACTAGCTAGAGGTGATGGTAGTTAGATGTACTGAAACGTTTTCAACTAATTTGTAACATAATATTATTTCTGAGAAGCTGACGGCCACTAGCCACTCGGCTGTTGTGGGAACGGTAAGAGATTGCAAGTTACGACTTCAACATGCTTTGTGCTTCTTGTGATATTTGGCTTTTTATTTGATTTGGTTTATAAACTATGTATATGATAAGTAAGTCTATGTAATACACTTTATGTATGGATAGCGTATCAGCGTATGCCACATGTACAAAGGTCGCACGGTGTTCTGTGCTGCTCGTCTGTACTACCACTAAGTCCGTTACTTGTAAGTCAGCACGCTACTCGTGATTGATGTGTATATTTCTTTTATTTCCAAGGAAAAGGACTCGTCCGACGAAGACCCTAACTGCCTTAAATATCTATTCGCTGACTTTCTCGGTAATTAAACAATAATTAATAGTTTAAATAATTGCATCAAACCGTAGGTGATCTCTGTGTTGTCGATGTCCTGAGATGATGTAATATGCTAATGGTACGAGCTGAGTAGTCGGTATAGATGGCACCACTCTCGCTTGTAGCTCCACTTCAGTTAGCCGTCATCTGGACTTGTCCTGTATGCGCTCGCTCACGGCCCGCCTTTCCCCAGGGGGGTTAGTAGCGCGCCTGTGCCCACCCTCGCCTCGGGCCGAGCTGCGCGCCGCCCCGCGGATAGGTATGCCACAGCCACACGACTAACAACGGCCGCACGGGCCTCGCCGCGTCACTAAACAACTAACACTAGTCTACCTGGCACAGAGATCACGGGTGTCCTAACATCGTGTCGCGCCGCCATAACAGAGAGGGTCTTAGGCCCGTATTACAGAAGGATACTCAAGCACTGATCTCTGTTTAAAACTAGTTTTGAGTCAAGTTTTTATTTTAGAACGTTCCTCAAGCATAGATTCATTGATCATAGTTCAGCCGAGTTTGGCTTTATATTAGAACGTTACTCAGTTCGTGAATCGAACCCAAGCATCACCCAAGTGTGGTCGGGACCGCGCTTGAGCAGAGATTGTTACATGTCATGTCAGTCTATTTGCGTCAAATTTTTAAAGCAATTATAGTGGAATTGAAATAGGATCATTGTTAAAAGAAACATTTGGAGAAGTTGAATATTACATGTTATTACTCCGTATCGGATTTTCTAGCTGATATATTTTGGTTGTGCATCCATGATTGTGTTTGATGATGAACTGTTTCTGTGTGATCAATGGATCAATGTTTGCATGCCAAAATGGTAGCATCTCCAAGGATTATTTGATATTATGTAACAACCCTAATGTATTGAGCAAATAAATAAAGACAACAATAACACATTCTACAATATTTTTTTCAATAACAATTCAAATAGAATGTTGAACTATGGCGTTCCTCTCTCATACAATTGTGAATACTCCAAAAAGAGGTAGGTACAGGTATCAACTACACAACCGTAGGCATCCCATAGCCCCAGAATTGCAAATTATGTTTACGTTTTTATGCGATGGCCTCATCAACATCCCGACATCAATAGTCGGGCAGACACAACACCCGTCTGGTCAGAGGATCCTCCCTTTTCTATTCAGGATGAGTAAACTTGTCACCCTGTTCCTCATACCTCTGTAAGAACACAATGTAAGCCCGAAAGGCAAAATGCTAAATATCCAAAAATGTACGGGAGTGAGACGAATGACTGGACAACCAGTTACAGCGCACTGGTCCGAACAGAAGAATGTCGTCAAGGGTTCCAATAAACGTGGACATTCTCAACCTGCAAAAAGAGTATCATCTGATGACGCCGCAACCTTTCGCTACCAGAGGAGGCAGTACGCATTTAAGGGTTTACGTGCTTATAACACATACCTACAAAAAGAACATCAATACATGGTGTGTCGACTCCTAAATTCCTATACCTGGTTACAATATTATTCATTTTTTATAAATAAAACCAAAATATGTAAAATATTTTTTTTTTAATAACAATAATCAATCTTGAGTAATATCTATCTTCTATCTTTAAATTAAAATGTATTAGTAGTAGTAGTGAATTCATCTGCGTCTGAATAGGTATGTTGGCTGGCATCAATTATAGTTTGGATGTGGTTTAGATCGACGGTATTAAATTGTTGGGGCGGCATTATTATTTCGTGCTCTATATCATCTGGATCTGCTTTAACTGGAGTCACCATATCTGAAACTAAACATAATAACATTTGCATAACATGCTCAGAGAGGAATCCCCACTCTTGACACCCCATAGGATAACAAAATAACGTTAACTTATTAGCTCCAACTGTACTGGTAGTAGAAAGCAAATTTTGGGAAAGAAAAGTATTCAGAAAAATCTTGAACAACGACGACATCATGACGTCACGAACTTCTACAAAGAGAGCTAAACACCTGATGGTGGTGGTGGTGGTGGTGGCTATCAAGGCAGGTTAAGGTTCCTGTCGTAATAAAATAGGATTGTATTTTATTAATAATTTCAACAGTAGGAAACTGATAAGTTAACTTATATTAAAAATAGATTGGTACTTACTGACTCGCATCATAAGGGAACTATTACGTTTCTCCGCAGAACGGACACATTCAGCCATTTTGCTCGTGTGCATGTGTGAAATCTTTCAAAATTTCTATTAGCGGTTTTTCCCAAGAACAATTTTCTTGTGTCTTGCCATTTATGAATTGGTATACATTTATATTCAGCAAAAGAAACACAAAAAACGTTGTAAACAAACAGATATTTTCTTATAGGTATTTGACAGTACTGACGTTTTAATTATCATAGATATTTATGGGCATAGATACCTACAAGTTTGCTTTTAAAATGACTATACTTTACTTCAAAAACCTTTATTTCAATAAATGCGGGATTATAGTATTCAGGACAAAGTAAAAACCCAGATTTCCTAAATAGTTGAGCTTTTTATGGTATATTTTAATATTTCTGATGCATTGAAGATCAGAACAAAATTGGTAAATACGTTCTGTAATACGGACCTTAGGTCCGTATTACAGAACGTTCCTCAAGTCTAGTTTGATTGCCAATCAGTCGATCTCAGTTTAAATTTAGATTCAGTGCTTGAGCATCTTTCTTATTCCAGGACGGTAATCAAACTATACTCAGTTGAATCGACACTCAAATCTAGCCTCAAGCAGAGATGTCTATTGTCTATACAACAGTCAGTTTTCATTTACGATTTATTTTATTTACCAATTTTGTTCTGATCTTCAATGCATCAGAAATATTAAAATATACCATAAAAAGCTCAACTATTTAGGAAATCTGGGTTTTTACTTTGTCCTGAATACTATAATCCCGCATTTATTGAAATAAAGGTTTTTGAAGTAAAGTATAGTCATTTTAAAAGCAAACTTGTAGGTATCTATGCCCATAAATATCTATGATAATTAAAACGTCAGTACTGTCAAATACCTATAAGAAAATATCTGTTTGTTTACAACGTTTTTTGTGTTTCTTTTGCTGAATATAAATGTATACCAATTCATAAATGGCAAGACACAAGAAAATTGTTCTTGGGAAAAACCGCTAATAGAAATTTTGAAAGATTTCACACATGCACACGAGCAAAATGGCTGAATGTGTCCGTTCTGCGGAGAAACGTAATAGTTCCCTTATGATGCGAGTCAGTAAGTACCAATCTATTTTTAATATAAGTTAACTTATCAGTTTCCTACTGTTGAAATTATTAATAAAATACAATCCTATTTTATTACGACAGGAACCTTAACCTGCCTTGACAGCCACCACCACCACCACCACCATCAGGTGTTTAGCTCTCTTTGTAGAAGTTCGTGACGTCATGATGTCGTCGTTGTTCAAGATTTTTCTGAATACTTTTCTTTCCCAAAATTTGCTTTCTACTACCAGTACAGTTGGAGCTAATAAGTTAACGTTATTTTGTTATCCTATGGGGTGTCAAGAGTGGGGATTCCTCTCTGAGCATGTTATGCAAATGTTATTATGTTTAGTTTCAGATATGGTGACTCCAGTTAAAGCAGATCCAGATGATATAGAGCACGAAATAATAATGCCGCCCCAACAATTTAATACCGTCGATCTAAACCACATCCAAACTATAATTGATGCCAGCCAACATACCTATTCAGACGCAGATGAATTCACTACTACTACTAATACATTTTAATTTAAAGATAGAAGATAGATATTACTCAAGATTGATTATTGTTATTAAAAAAAAAATATTTTACATATTTTTGTTTTATTTATAAAAAATGAATAATATTGTAACCAGGTATAGGAATTTAGGAGTCGACACACCATGTATTGATGTTCTTTTTGTAGGTATGTGTTATAAGCACGTAAACCCTTAAATGCGTACTGCCTCCTCTGGTAGCGAAAGGTTGCGGCGTCATCAGATGATACTCTTTTTGCAGGTTGAGAATGTCCACGTTTATTGGAACCCTTGACGACATCCTTCTGTTCGGACCAGTGCGCTGTAACTGGTTGTCCAGTCATTCGTCTCACTCCCGTACATTTTTGGATATTTAGCATTTTGCCTTTCGGGCTTACATTGTGTTCTTACAGAGGTATGAGGAACAGGGTGACAAGTTTACTCATCCTGAATAGAAAAGGGAGGATCCTCTGACCAGACGGGTGTTGTGTCTGCCCGACTATTGATGTCGGGATGTTGATGAGGCCATCGCATAAAAACGTAAACATTATTTGCAATTCTGGGGCTATGGGATGCCTACGGTTGTGTAGTTGATACCTGTACCTACCTCTTTTTGGAGTATTCACAATTGTATGAGAGAGGAACGCCATAGTTCAACATTCTATTTGAATTGTTATTGAAAAAAATATTGTAGAATGTGTTATTGTTGTCTTTATTTATTTGCTCAATACATTAGGGTTGTTACATAATATCAAATAATCCTTGGAGATGCTACCATTTTGGCATGCAAACATTGATCCATTGATCACACAGAAACAGTTCATCATCAAACACAATCATGGATGCACAACCAAAATATATCAGCTAGAAAATCCGATACGGAGTAATAACATGTAATATTCAACTTCTCCAAATGTTTCTTTTAACAATGATCCTATTTCAATTCCACTATAATTGCTTTAAAAATTTGACGCAAATAGACTGACATGACATGTAACAATCTCTGCTCAAGCGCGGTCCCGACCACACTTGGGTGATGCTTGGGTTCGATTCACGAACTGAGTAACGTTCTAATATAAAGCCAAACTCGGCTGAACTATGATCAATGAATCTATGCTTGAGGAACGTTCTAAAATAAAAACTTGACTCAAAACTAGTTTTAAACAGAGATCAGTGCTTGAGTATCCTTCTGTAATACGGGCCTTAGTGTTCATGTTCTGTAACTTTCGGTGGAGGCAGCCGACTTGGGACTATCGAGCCCTGCCTTTTGAATCACACAATCTGTACCTGGAATCGACAATCTCAATTAAAATTGTGGATTCTTGAGAAATACAGAAGTCGTAGTGTATGGGCTGTGTGATTGATGCGGCCGGGCCGGCTCGGTGGCGGGAGGGGCAGGGGAGGGTCGCTAGGAGGTGTGTGTGTTGTAGATGAACGGGCCGGGCGGCGGGGCCGGTGGGGGCGGCGGGGCCGGCGGGGGCGGCGGGGCCGGGGCCGGCGGGGGCGGCGGGGCCGGGCCGGGCGCCAGCGCGGCGGCGGTGCGCGTGCGCCGCTCGCGCTCGCAAGGTACCCGCAAACTGCACAAGTGCCTGTCCACCGCGTCCGACGTGTACGCCGCGCCCCCCGCCCCGCAGCACTCGCTGCTGACGACGCGCCAGTATTGCAGTTTTGGTAGTACAGTCACCTTGTACCGAGTCCACTCGGCTAAGTCTCCTTCCGTTCTGAGGCAGTCGCAGTTTCTTCCATTTTGTTTTTATGTTTTGTTTGTTATGGTTCCTATTCTCGCCGCGGAGGAGCGCTCGCTTGAGCCGGCGTGACGCATCGTGTGGAGCATCTTGATATATGAGCTTAAATAGATTACGATATTGCATTTTGGCTAATACGAATCGTTCAGCACCAACTTATTAACTGAAGTCATGCTTCGTATGTCTCTACCGAAATACTGTTGATGAAAGCTCTTCTGCTTCTCGTCGTCGCCGTCAAGCGCGCTCACAGGGCGGTTACCACTTTCACTGTTATCTCTTCGTTATATTTTGTTTTAAACTTTTTTTTCTCTCTCACTGATGTACTTCTTTCCATAACTGAATACTCAAACATATTGACTTGCCGCAAGTTTGAAGGTAGTTTCTGTCGCGTACTTGGTTCGCATTCAAAATGTAAATGTTTGGCTTACCTACCTTCAAGCTCGCATCAGTTTGGTTTACAATGTTGGCCTTACCATGCCATCCTTAGGTACATCAAAATTTGTGCGGGGGGTGACTTGTAATTCAACATATTCCTTACGGAAATAAGAGTGTGATTGTCCCTTTTGCAACATTCAAGCAGCCGGCGCCACCCTGCCGGCGCACACGCATGGCCTGGCGCAGGGCAGGTCACTGGCTAGTTACGAGTGCGATGAAAGAAACCAGATAATTGATTGATTATCACACAAATTTTAAATATTATGCTAATTCTACATTTGCAAGCATTACAATTTGCAAGAAATGTTGTTCGTTCGCGTAGTAAGTTTTATAGATACCTAAGTGATTATGAAAATAAAAACCTACTACTAATGTTCTTGTCGTATCAAATTTTGTACAAATAAAAATTATATTTAACGCCAAAGTTTTGAAAGTTTTCAGATCTTGGATTTTATCAAACCCCACGGATCTCCGCCTTGGCTTTATGAGGTGCTTAACTGGGTCACTCTTCCACGTCCTGAACGGAACACGTTGAATTACAAGTTAGCCTGTATGTTTCTAATTTAGTCATAATACTTTTGATTGGCAATGTTAACTGGACATAAATAGCTGAACACCACGCCACCGTCTCATAAAGATCGACTCTTAACATTTAACATTTTGTTCGGCCCCTTATTATTTTCCAATGAGCATGTGTTGAACTGTTGAGTTATTTCCATATTTATTTATTTGAAAAATTTCCAATTTCAGATCGGAATCATTTAATAGGTAACCATTGGAATATTCCTCACCTATTTTTTAAGTTATAATTTGGTTTCTCTAGTTGTTATATCCGAGTAGTATTATCCTTCGTTGTCATTCCGAGTCCGAGCTAGAATGAGTTCCTCATGTTTGATGGTGTTCCATGTATGTCCATGTCGGCTTGAGCCGCCCGTTCGCTGTACAGATGTAACGTGCGGCGCGTGCAGCGCTGGCGTGCTCCCGCGTGTCACGCGCACTGCACGCGAGCGCTGCGCGCGCCGCCCCTGTGGTCGTGCTTGTAACATTGTGGTTTTGTTTGTCGGTACAGAACCAACTGTTCCGCAGACTCTCGCATCTGTGGAGTACTTACACATTATGCAACCCAATGGTATTAAATAAAACATTTGCATCGTTTCGTTTTGTTCTTAATTCTTTGGTATGGTGTTCGTTTACTTCCGCTTGTGTGCGTCGGCGCACGTAGCTGTCCTCTAGTGCGACGTGGCTGTGACTGTCTTGTAATGTACCACACACACACTGTTGGTCTGCGCACTCTACCGAACCTCTTCCGACTGGCATGACTCATAGTTGTACAACTAAAAGGTGACTTACTACTCAAAACTATTTTATATTCTATCACTGTTATTGTTACGATGAACGAGACCTACTATATATACTATACTATATATGTTATATGTGCATAAACAAGCGAGGCTTTCCATATTGTTTGAGACACGATCTATATTATCATTTCTATTGTTTCCTGTATTTAGTTTCCGATGGTCGATATGTATCCTCACAGCGATCACGTTATGTGTTTATTTGCCTTCGCCTGCAGCAGTCTGGCCGAGCGCCGCTCGGTTCCCCCGCGGACCGAGTCCCCGACTCGACTATCTTACTGTACTTTATCTACTTCCGACGCTGTTGAGTACATGAATGTTGTTTCTTTTTCTAGCCCGACCACAAAGCAAAAAGTTTATATGGCTCGTTTTTGGCTGCCTCTATATTCGGCTGTCATTATGTCTATGTATGCTTACGGTATTATCTTACTAACAGTGCAGTAGCTGCATGCGCACGCCCCGCCCCACACGTAGTGCCGCTAGCTGTGTTGCGTGTCCGTCCGCGGCTCCACGCTGCACCGGTGCTGCCACCTGCTCATCCCCATTCCGTCACCATCACATCTTTGTGTTGCTCTTTGTACATCCTCAGTTCCGTAGCGTTCGGCTCGCTTCTCATTTGCTATGTTCATCGTTAGAGCTGTTTATCAATGTGGTCGTAAGTTCAGATAACTCGACGATTACTGATATCTAATGGGGTGTTGGGTGTTTTGACCGCTGCCTCACTTGTGTCGTATTCTGCCTTGTATTAACCATTTCATGTCCCGGGTCAAAACACTAACCATCGAACGCCTAACTACAATATATCTAACATAACTCGACATTAACAGACGTTGTGCAAATAAGCTGAGATTGGACGGGCATGCAATAGCCTCACGGTTCTTCTGACGCATGATTTATTACAGATTATCCCTTCTCTTTAACTTGTATATTTAATGCACTGGTGTATGGCACTTGGCAGATGATTTCAGCTAATTTCACAACCGCACTAATGACACTGAGCCCGTCAGCTGAGCTCGCTTTAGTCTGCAACCCTACCTACTGTAGACTAGTGCACCATGCGGTGGTGGTGAGGGACACACCGTGCTAATGTTGCGCTATGTGTACCTAGTCATATTTCCCTAAAATTTGGCAAAAAAAATAAAGAAACCACATGATGGTTTAGAAATAGAAAAAAAAGTCTATAGCAACAGGAGATCCGCTTTTGTTAAGTCGTCATGAAAAAACTTGCATTGTGCTCAAAGCTTGTGTTATCCACTTCAAGCACATTAGTTAGCCTAGTACTCTAGCCTCGTAGTAAGTGTGCCCTCACCGCCGCCGGCGCCGCGCGGCGCAGTGCGCGGGCGCCGGCGGTGGCAGTAACCGAGTGTGTGTATGTTGCCAACCGGCCGGTCAGACAAGCTGGACAGCTCGTTCTCGCGCTCGCGGTCCAGCTCCATGTCCAGCCTCGAGAACATCTCGCAGGAGGGCATCACCTGTCTCGCCTTTGCTGACAGCTATACCAAAAAGTCTGGTGAGTTTATACATTTTTTCTTATTCATGTAGGCACATAGGAATTCAAAAACAGTCAAGAATTTTTCAAACGCAAAATCCAGTAACACTTTGCCCGACCTGAGGATCGACATTTGATAAAACAGATTTATAAATGTGGCTCCACTTTATTCTTCTTCGTGATTCCTAGAATATGTGATTGATTTTATATATTGTTATCCCGAACGACATTTTAAAAGTTTTGATTTTGCCAGACCCAACGGCGCTGATGCCGACCCTATGGATCGGCACGACGCTGGGCTCGGTGCTCACCATGATGATCAGCCTGCCGGAGGCGGAGCACAGGCACACGCAGCCTGTCGTGGTCGCCACCAGCGGTATGCGCGCGTGTTACACGCGACACACGTCTCACGACTTTGGTTTTAGACATTATTCTTATTCATTATTACATATTATGCATTACAAAAAAAATATTACAACATTATAATATTATTATGTACGTACTATGTACAAAGGCGAACTTAACCCAGAAAATAATTGGGATATCTCACAGCCTCTCTCCAACCTCAGTTATAGATATACCGATTTGTAAATGAGGATAGTAAACACCTTCCCATGACTGCTACAATGTAAAGGTGTTCAGTAATATTTTGTAAAGAACTAGATATCACTACCTGAAGCTTATTTTCGTTTGAACAACGTTCATAATTTTAAGGTTATCTTTATGTTTCAGGTGGTCCATTATTTAGGTTAAAGGGTTCAATCCTGACGATGTCATTTCTTGACTGCAATGGTGCTTTAATACCTTACTCCTACGAAAGTTGGCGAGACGACAGTAAAGACGTAAGTCTTCATTGGAGGACTATAATAATATTATCAAATGTGCAACGTAAACTGTTTCTCACCGAAAATATTCTTTAAGCAGGTAAGAGACCGGCGCGAGCGCACGCCGACGAAGCAAAGTTCGTCGAGCAGCGGCAGTCGCATGAGCCCCACGCCGGGCGCGGACTCCGCGGGCGACCGCCAGTTCGTGGTCGTGGCCTCGGAGAAGCAGGCGCGCGTCGTGGCGCTGCCCAGCCAGAACTGCGTGTACCGCCAGCAGATCGTGGAGACCGACTTCGTTGTCAAGTCTGAGACTGTTAGCTTGAAAGGTAGCTCCATGTTGCAAGTGTGTGCTCGGTGTACAAAGAACCCATCACGAAGCCGTCACCGACTCAATATAATTGTTGGGAGACATGTACTTTTGGCGTGAAAATTACTGTTTACGGTAGTGCACAATGCTACGCACGCAAAACATTGTACTTGATCGTATTATAAGCTACATTATGGCATTTAAAACTTATTTGCTCCAGTCCGAAAAAAAAATATAAATAACGGTAAGCCTAGGCTTCGTTATCGGTATATCCGTCATGGTTCCAAATGCCTCAAATGTGAAACGTTCAAAAATGAGTGTCTTAAGTGTATCGGAAGATCCACGAGCGCTATCAAACAATAAATTGAAGCATGTAATTTCCAGACAGTGTATGTCTGGTGAACTACCTGTCGACGGGTCACCTGGTGGCGTACAGCCTGCCGTCGCTGCGGCCGCTGGTGGACGTGGACTTCCTGCCGCTGTCGGAGCTCGGGTGAGCCAGCACGCCGGACTCGCCCGCAGCGCCCGCAGCGCGGCGGCCGCTGCGGCCGCTGCGGGCGCGCGGCTATCGTTGCGGGCGCGCGGCTATCGTTGCGGGCGCGCGGCTATCGTTGCGGGCGCGCGGCTATCGTTGCGGGCGCGCGGCGCAACTGTCGCGCTCGCCAGACGCCGCCCGGCGGCACTCTGATCACTTTTAGACGATTTCTCTGCACCAAACGAAGGCACTAAATGATAAACGGCTTGTTTTATAATATAGTACCTTTTATCATTAGCTTCGCAGTTTTATCATGTTGATTGCTACTTTGGACTACCGGAGATTTGTCATTTTTACGGTTTTCGCATTCATTATTTATCCATCAGAGATTTTAGTTGTATCGATCATTCGCTATTTTATCATTTGGGAGCCTAAAGACAGACTTCCTGTACAGTAACAATCGATGTTAGAACGTAGCCTCGACGCTGGCGCATGCTGCGCCAAGCGACGACGAGGCCGTCTTCTACCGAACGTGTCGAATGTTCAGCTACTGCCGTACAAAGTCGTGCTGTTTCTCATTACGACGTAAACAAAATTTTGCAAATCTGCCGAGCACCACTGTGCTTACGATATTTGGCACTCTTTCTAGTTTTTCAGTTCAAAGGTAAACGATCGGACATCGCCCTCAACACGACACACGTACAATGCGCCGTTATACCGGCCTTTATGTTTATTGAGATAACACCGTAGCCCTTTCTAACTACTCAACTATTTATTTTGGTGCTGCAAATGTATATGGATGTAAATACACACTGGTTACCCAACACTGAACGGACCGAACACCCGAACGACACGGAATGCAACCGTCACCCCGCGTTAGCCCTCCGACCATGTTACGATAGTGTACCGCCCTGCATCTCTTATCTGTCTGACTTTTCACCCTTAGAACTATGATGGATTAACTAATCGGCGCGTGCCTCGCCTTTGTGTCACTCGTCTGGCGGCGCTCTTGGTTTGTCGGTGACGTCACGTGGTCCTCTTGTTCTCGACGCCTACTGCCGGCGTCGTCATGTGAGCCCTTTGCTCTCGACGCTTGCAACGATATCTAGACGCATACAGACCGAGAGCGCCGGAGCACAAAGTCGGGGTGCGCGCCGGAGCGAGTCACCGCTGACTGGTGTCTGTGTTCCTGGTAGCTTCCAGACACAGTCCAAACAGAGGGGAATCGTAGACCCAATGCTGTCCATATGGGGCCAGCAGCTCATTGTTAACGAGGACACCGACCAGTAAGTCGCCGTCCATGCAGATGACATGCGTTAGCCACGTACTGTCACTTGTCATGTGGAGTCGCTGACTCCGGCCTCTGTTGTTGCGTACCTAGACATGTTCATGTAACGTTGACAGTTGCTTCGTACCTCATCTCCCCGCGCCCATAGACTGCCCCCGCTCCGCCCTCGCCTGTTATGTTTCCCTCGGCCACGGGCAAATCATTATACGCTCCCGACACAACCACGTGTCAAAATTGGCGTTTACATATCTACAAACAAAATTGAAATAACGGAAACTGATACGAGGTTGTACTTTATCGAATTACCCTTGATATTAAAATATCTTAATTCAGTATAAGAAAGTATTCAACATTGAATGAGCCTACCTCCCTCTAGTGCACGCAGATGACGGTTCCAACCTGTCGTAAACACGGAGCGTCACTCGAAATGATTTGCCCCCCGGGAGTTGCCTGCGTCCTGCACTGTGCTTCACTAGTGCTCGGTGACATGCGCCGTACACTACACACCCACACTCGTGACGTGACGACACGCACTCACGTCCACTACATGGTTGTAACTCTCTCTGTGCGATGTCTCCTCCTTCCTCGCTGGACTGCTACTTTGCGCTGTTACATTGTTGTTCTTCCTCGTTCTTCGCTTGCAGCATGCGCGCTACTGAATGTTAATTTTTTTCATCTATATGTTTATCCTGTAATTATTAGACGCGATAGTACTCGTTAGTTACGCTTTTATGTTAGACTAAAGTTTGTCCAATAGACTCCACCACTGGACTGCGAGGATGCATCAGGTGAGACGTTTACAATGATAGAACAATTATTCTTTCCCCCACTTTGTCATCTTCGTTCTTAGTCTATGAATCTCTTTTCTCTTTCTTCTTTGACTATGGACAATATAAACGTCACAAAGTGAACACTAGTGTGTGCGTCAAGGCCACTTGTAAAACTTTGTTGTGTGGTATTGCAGGATTGCGAAAACGTTCTGCTTCAGCAACAGGGGTCACGGACTGTACCTGGCCTCCCCTACTGAAGTGCAAAAGTTCACCATCGACGCGGAGTTCTGGTCCGTATGTTTGAAGACCAACATTTGTACTATTCGTTTTGCGTGTCGTTGCTAACAGAACGTACCGTACGTTACAGTCAGCAGCTGAACGAGATGATCGGCGAGCTGTTCCTGCCGCGCGACATGCCAGAGCCTCCCAAGGAGAGCTTCTTCCGAGGACTGTTCGGCGGCGGCTCCAGGCCACTCGACAGGGAGGAACTATGTGAGCATGCTAGATCGTTCAGTCCGTGTTCGACTCGAGTTCTTCTCTCAAATGAACCATCGTCGACGCTATGGTGATGCACGCGGCATGTTTCAGTCGGCGAGAGCAGCGGCAAGCCGCTGCGCACCGTGGCCAAGCACATCCCGGGCGGCGCGGCGGCGCTGGAGCAGCTGGGCGCGCGCGCGGGCTCGGCGGCCGGCGACGTGGCGCGCGCGCACCTGCTGGTGCTGGAGCGCGGCGACAAGCTGGGCCGTCTGGAGGACAACACGGAGCGCATGCACAACCAGGCCGCCGAGTTCTCCTCCTCCGCTCACCAGCTCATGCTCAAGTACAAGGACAAGAAGTGGTACCAGCTGTGAGCTGCGGTAGGTTAAGTCTTGCACGCAGGCTTGAAGGCGGGACGTTGTTACTTGTATGAGGAACTTCTATGTTAGGACGTACCGAAGACGAATCGTCCCCGAGAATGAACTCGTGTCCGCTCGTATTTGGTACGGTTCCTAGACTCCGTCAGGGCTCCTGACGGGCTGTCGTTGACGAATGCCACAGAGTGCTTTATTCTGAGATTTTTAATAGCGTGACGATTGCATCAGTCAGCACAGTGTCGCACTCGGCAGGTGCAGCATGAGAGCGGAGCGCTGCCCGCCCGCTAGAGCTTAGCTACTACGTAGACGTCTTATGAACCTTACCTTAGACTCTTATAGGCGTGACTCGATATGAATGAACGCACAAAGTATCGATACTCTCGAGCGTAGCCGATGTCGATCAGTAGTGTCCCGCTTCCTACGAACACACGCTGAACCGTTCAATTATTCGTGTGCCTCTGTGGCGGCGCCCTGGAGCCCGAGCTGGCGCCGGCGCGGTCCCCGGTGTACATAGCGCGCTCGCTCCGCATTCGGTCACGCGATGTGATAATGTAAATAAATCGAAAACATTATTATAAACTAATTTACTTATAACTCTTTTTATACAAGTAATACAGTAGTGTCGCGTCGGACTTGACGGTCTCTCCTCGTGTCTTCTGTTACGGTTAGGATTCGATAGTAGCCACTGCGCCGCGACCGGTCTCCTGCGACCACTACCGACCAATACCGAACGCTGGGCCGACTGACCTGCGCGTGCGCAGTTCGCGTGGCGGTCCTACTACTCAATTCGCGTCTCTGTGCTCCAGCGTGGTAGGCTGCATTTACGTTACGTACGTATACCTACATAGATATACGATTGTGGTTAGTATTTGCGTAACACATGAGATTATTTGAATGTTGCTATTACAATACACGTAGATGTACATTTTATAGATACAAGTAACCTCTAATATGTAAGGATAGTCGACGGTGTTGATCTGTATAAAGTATTAAATAAATAATATAAAGAAAAGATAATATAAAGATTGGAAATTTAAGCATTGGATGACAATAATTTTTGTTACTTCTCACTGGAGATTTCTTTGACACATAATGTGTAGTTTAGTTTCTCTTCTGAGCACTCCTCCCGCTTGTGTTGCCAGTTCATTATGTTCGCAGTCTGCACTACGTCAGCCGATGTGTTTAATTACGTATTTAGTACTATATTAATTGTATATGAACGTTTTGTGGGCATTCCTTAGTGTCGACACGCTTACATTCGGCCGCACGTCGTCGCAGTCGGCGCCATTACCTTTAATTGGTATTCGCTACTTATTATATATTGTGACGCAATTATAGCAATACTACGTGCGGGGTTGCCAGCCTAAAGTAAACCAGACCAATCTGTGTCGTGTTGGTGTTGCTAGCTAAAATTAAGCAAAGTAAAATAAAGCGATAACTATTATGTGTAAACTAATGAATAAAGCTCCCTTGTATATCGCTGGTATTATATAAGTGCGTGGCGAGGGACTCGCTCCACGGTCGAGTTATGTATGAATATATGTTAGTTCTATATTCTTGCAAGAATTGAGATTGTATGGAATTGGAGGAATCAAGAAGAAAATTGTTATCACTTGTGTAGTGTTGCTGGGTCTTTGTATGTAGGTACTGAGGGTTTCTGTTGAGGTGCAAGTTTGTTTTGTCGAGCGGCGTAGTGCGCGGAGGAGCAGGTCTCGTCGTACGGCCTGGTGTGCAGGAGCGAGTGTCTTCGCCACATATAAATAAGTTGAGTAGTGGATATCGGTGTATCGCATGGCAATAAAAGTTTTCGATGTCGTCAAGGCATCTAGGTTGCTACGTTGCTTGGTTGTGTTTCCTCGCTTGTAGCTTGGTCGTAGTGTAACATGTTACACGTTTAATGCCACAAGTGTTAGTTTAACTGTTACATTATCAGCATGTTACAAAGTGAACGGCTGTCATATTTTCCCATCCGATACTAATCGTATTTATACGTCCAGTGTCGTTCGGTCGCCTTACTCAGCTTGAAAATTTGATACCTTAGACATGCTAGTTCCGTTAATCTTATTATTAGTTAGCGAGTATAGGTACTTCAGCCGTGTACGATATCGGATGCCAAACTTTGTACTGTTCTCATGCTGTGTTATATAAGTATTATAATATTGTTACACAACTTGTAATCATGTTCTGTTGATTTTATGTAATGTAGCTCTAGAGAGAAACTGCGAGTCGCGCGCGCGGGCGGCTCGCACGTCTCGCGCGCGCGACTCGTGCTTAGCTCACTACGACAACTAATAAATAATATCGTCTTGAATAAACAATTAATAATTAACTGATGCTGTTCCAGTAAAATATCACATTTTTAACCAGATTATTTTGTTACATAGTCACTAACGAGTTTTATTCAATAAATATTTTCATAGCAAAGTTTACTCAATTTTATTAATTAATCAGTAGAAATGTTTTAAGCGAATTTTATCTTTAACGCTAGATTAATTTTGGTGGAGACTAGCTTGCACGACTACCGCCGTGCTATATTCAAGTGGCATATCAGAGGAATATATCAGCCCGTGACCAAGGTCGCGGGGATCAGTCTTATTGTAAGATCATATAGTTTTGAGACGCCGCTTACTACATTTTGTAATAACATGCTCTTTAATATCACGCAGATTTTTCATTTTAACCTCGATAATAAGAAAGGTTTGAAGTATTATTTCACCGGATCATTCACTCTGTGCATAGCATCTATCATTCTATTTAGAGCGAATATCTCAATACATACATAGTTCGCGTAGAAAATATTTTTATCAGATTAGGTTTAGAAATTGAAACTGAGTTTCGTTGTTGATGCAAATGTATTTCTATAGTATGTATCGTAGTCAGATATATGTATATCATAACGCCGCAGGGACGCGCCAGTTAGTCGCTGGGCGTCTTCCCAGGCCAGGCTGTGCGCCACTGCGCCTGTGTGCCTCGACTCTGTCTGCCATGAGCGCGTCTAGTCCTTGTTGATGTCACTACGTGTTACTTACGTACCTCATGCTCCGTGCAATATTCTATTTAACTATGGTGTAATGTAAATGGACAAGTTAAGTTTCTCAATTCTATTAATCGTTAATTATATTGAAAGTACGCCACGTTGCTTTAGAGGATCGTTGCGTCCGGTGCGTGGCGCGGGCGCGGCGTGTCGCGTAGTACCGCGCCACGCACGGACGTCGCTGTCGACAGTCTGCGTAACGCGCGACAGTTCCATTACACACGCTGACGATTCATTTGGAAATTATGGGACTAAATTATAAATATAAGTATTTGTAAATAAATAATTAAAAAAACAAAAATCTTGTGGCAAATTATTACTTGTTATATAACGACGTGTAGGATTCATTTCAACATAATTTTGTATGATTAGAAGAGTGTCTCTTTTCTAATCGTTCAGAAACGAGGGTTATAAAGAACTTTAATAACTATACATATTGTATATAAAGGATGCTGTTGAATTATATTGATTATTTAGTTTGGTAGATGATTATTATAGTCATTATATATATTATAAATAAATTATGAGAATATGAAAATAAAATTATATCAAAGTATTATCATTGTTTTATTAAATGTTCCACTATTCATACTAAGCTGTCGAACAGATTATCTGTGAATTATTGATCCGTATTTACATTTCTAATGAAAAATGCAAACAAAGCGAGTCTTAGTACTTGCACCCATTGAAGATCATAGAATTCTGCTCATTTGAAGACTACAATGATATCTACCAAGTTTAACCTTTTAACCGCTTACGTCGGATTAATCTGACAAATATTTTTGGGTCCACACTAAGGCTTTCAGTCTCGTTGAATTTTTGAGAAAAAAAATAGAGACTAGATGCAGTCTCGAAACTCCTTCGGGAAAAACGAGACTTTCGAGACTATTCATTTCAAAAGTAGGTTTCATACATAATAGGGGTTAAAGTATGAAATTGCCGTTGTATTGTATTAGGTACTTCGAATTCGATTTTTGACTAAAACTTTTTTCACATGGTACCTATGAAGTTATTTTTTCAAAAAATGTGCAACATTCGATATAGACTTTCAGTTGTATTTTTTATTCAGCTTAGACAAGAAAGATGGATACTTCGAAAACTCGAGTTATTTTTGAATACGAGTTCCGACGCGCAACTAACGCGGCAGAAACAGCTCGCAATATCAATGTTGCGTTTGGAGAGGGGACTGATAGTGAACGCACCGTGCTATTTTGGTTTAAACGCTTTCGTGATGGAATCTTTGATTTGAAGAACGAAGCACGTGGAAGACCGCCCACACAGATGAATAACAATGAGAGAGATGGTGGGAGCCAATCCGAGCCAAAGTACCCAGGAATTAGCGGCATGGTTTAACGTTACCTGACCAACAATATTGACTGATTTGTGTTAAATCAATAAAATATGAGAAATGGGTGCCTCATGATTTGACTGATCTGCAGAAAGAAACGCGTGTTGAAACCCGTGTTGCCTTTTTGAATCCATATAAAAATGAAGTAATTGTGGATCGAATTGCGACATGTGATGAAAATGTGGATTCTTGACGATAACCGTAAGCGACAAATGAAATGGCTGACCCCAGGTCAAACGCCGCAACAGTGTCCTAAAGCAAAACTTACCAATAAAAAAGTAATGGTAACTGTTTGGTATTCACTATTAGCTTTCTCCGATCCGGTCAAGCAATAACGGCAGATGTCTACTGTGCCGAATTCCGAACAATGATAGCAAAACTAGCAGTGAAACAGCCCGACTCATGAATTGAGACCTTGCTCCAACGGACTAGGTACCATTTTTTTGTGATTTGGACAATTTTATAAAAAGTGTTCTCAGGAGGCAGTACAAAATGCTTTCACAGTTTGTCGAATCTAGATCACGAGAGTTCTATCGCAAAGGCATAAATGACCTTCCTATTAGATGGCAGCAGTGTTTAGATAATAATGGTATCGAATTATTTTGATTAAATAAATAATATGTTAAATTAAAAAAAAACTAATGTCAATTTTTCAGTACAAATCGGCAATTTCATACTTAAACCCCTAATATATAGATTCAGCGTACTCTGTTCCGGATCCTACATCAATCAAAGCTTTTCAAACGCATCTATATCTAATTTTCGCATTCAAGCATAGCAGCTAAACTGGACTATCTCGGCTTTTTAATTCTCTGTGGAACTCTTCCTCTATGTTGGTTTGTTCTGACTTCTGTTGATGTTATTTCTGAACAACTTCGCTTCTTTTCGGACTTTATTATCCACAAGTTCATAAATTACTTCTTATTTTTACTGTTAATTATGTGATTCTCAAAAGTCTCGTTATTCCCGAAACCGAAACTATCAGTCTCGAGTCTCGAAAATACCAAAAAAACGTCGAGACTCGAAATTCCCGGGATGAAAGCCTTAGTCCACACTACCACAACTAGTTTAATCTGCTCTTTTATTTAAATACGCTGTAGGTATTCTATTAAAAACAAGTTTATATTAGGTAAAAAGTTAATTTAGTAATCATTTACAATTTAATACACTTTAGTCTCTGAATTAGAAGCCCTAAAAAGTAGGTACATTAGACGCGCATTAGACGCGTAGCAGCGGCAAGCCGACAACCCTAGCGCCACGCCACAGCTAGCGCGTCACTCCGCCGCAGAGAGCGACAACGTTACGCGTTAGACGTTTAGGTGCATATCGCGTTAGGCACTGAGCGCTGAAGAGTGGCTATTTCTATTAATTGTTGCGCGTTTTCAGAATAAATACTACAAGTGCAGCAGAGGCACTTTCTGCACTTGTAATATTTATTCGAAAAACGAAATATCGACATCGAAAAGTTAAGTACCTATTGCACATCCCTCTTTGTTGTAGGTACCTATTTATTTTTTGATTGGCGCTGGGGACACGACAACTGATATGTAGTCGGGCGGTATAAAAGGTTAACGACTTACCAGTTACCAATGAGTTCAAACAATAATCCACTTAAATAGTTCATTCATGTGGTCACTTAACGAAATTGAAACGTTATTGAAACACGTCATAGAATTTCGCAACAACTCACACTTTGAACACTCTCTAACACAGACTAAGTACCTATAAGTACTCAGACGGTAAACTCCCTGTATCTTAGAGGAAAATCATCTGCAGGCTTTAAGTTGACGTTCCTTTTTTAATGTTTACCATTTTCACGTGGCCTTTTTTTATTGTAACCATTTTGTCGGCCGTAACGAGACCAGATCTTTTTGCCGAGGTTGATAGAGCCCTTAACACAAAACACAATTGTCACATATACGTGATAACGTGACAAGCAAGCGCATGCGCTGTACGCCAACGACACAAATATGTGACAACGGCAACAATACTATAACATAAAATAAACAATGAAATCATTACTTTTGTAACTGATTATACAGGGTGTCTGAGAAAGGAGTAGCGAAAATTAAGCGTGTGGTACAGACCATCAAACGGAACAACTTTTTCCCGGGGAACAACATCGTAATTGAAAAAATAAAATGAGTCGTCCCATACAAAACTTCAATACTGGTGGGTAAATCCACAAATTTATGAGACGATTTTTGAAATTGAATTTATTATTATCTTTAGTGGACTGTATTTGAGGTTGCTGATAATCGTCTCAGGGAATCTATATGAAGAAGAACAAAACGACCATAAGGAATAGGAATTGTGCTCAGTCTCACGTACCTTCGTTCCTGGGCCGCGTGGCTTATTCCGCTGATGCAGCCGTCTTTCGATTGAAGCACTGGTCACGAATCTGGCCTGGTGCACCAAAGACGCGAATCGCGGATGGACCCCGGGGCCACTTGTTCAGGTAGATTCCGGCGGAAGCGGTTTGGCCTTCTAGCTGCGTTTACGCAGCGAGGCCGTCAAATTCGAGGTGCGAATTCAAACGTGTCGTCAGATGAAGTGAAGTTGCCCCGTCATTCGCCACGTGACTTGACGTGAGCACAAAGGTGGGAGGGAAAAAGGAAAGATATATCTCGTCGCCTGTTCTAATTCTTCTAATCAACGTCATTTGAAGTAATCAGTTAATGAGTGATAGAATTTACAAAAGGGACGACTAGATGGCGTCACCATTTCCCCCCGGGGTTAAAGGGTTATAATAATAATAATAATAATAATAATAATACTTTATTTGCTAAATGTAGGTTTACAAAAGTAGTATGATGTTATTATCAATATTATGGCCCATTTACATTCTACCATTTATGTGGTGTGCAAATATTAAATTCAGAATACCTACGTTACAAAAATTGACTGATTATATAAATTAATTGCAAATATTACATTTCACAATACATTAGGAACATAATTAAAAAATGTCATATCATGATTGTTATAGAATGTCAGAATGTAAATATTAATTGAAATGTTAATATAATATCCATGCATATTGTTATAATGTCAAATAAAAATAATAATAGTAGTAAATGTCAAATTAAAAAAAAAAAAAAAAATGAAATAAAATCAAATTGATTGACATTTTTTTTTTTTTCGACATGTGACATAAATTCATTAACTGTGTAAAAACATTTTTCTTTAAGCCACTGAATTATCTTTTTTTTAAACATAAGGAAAGGTAGTTCTTTAAAATCGTTTGGTAATTTATTGTATACCTTAATAGCCATTATAAACGAATTTCTTTTATATAAATCAAGCTTGCATTGTGGCAAGCAGAGCCTATGTTTATCTCTAGAGGCAACATTCCTTTTGGTTACATCTCTATGCTTAATAAAATTTTCAGGATGTTGTCGTACTAATAGGCACAATTCTTTGATATACATGCATGCCAACGGTAAAATGTTGTATTTTTTAAACAGTGGCTTACAGCTATCCATGTACCCAGCTCCACAGATTGCACGCACACATTTTTTTTGGATCATAAACGCTTTATTGACATCCACCGAATTACCCCACAACAAGAGACCGTATGAGAGTACGGAGGAAACATATCCGTGATATGCACAAAGAGCTGCTTCAGTTGAGACCGTGGCTCTTAATCTTCTTAGTGCATATATAAATCTGTCTAGTTTGTCGCAAACATAGTCGACATGCTTTTTCCAATCGCAATTTTGATCCAATTGTATGCCCAGAAATACCGCACTTACTACTTGTTCTACAGTATTGTTATTATATTTAATAGTCAGCATTAATGGGTTCCTCCTGTGTGTTTGAAATTGAATCATTTTCGTTTTCTCCATATTAATTTGTAGGTTATTGGAGTTTAACCAGTGTATTATATTTTTGATGGCTTCATTAATCTCGTACTCGTATGTGTCGACACTTTCACACTTCACGACAAGGGTCGTGTCGTCAGCAAATAAAATCAATGTGTGGCGAGTGATATTTGGGAGGTCATTTATATAAAGAAGGAATAAAAAAGGCCCCAATACACTGCCCTGTGGCACTCCGAAATTATTTTCCTGATAGTCGCTTCTGTATGACACTTTTTCGCCATTATGGATTCTGGAGATTTCCACACATTGTTGTCGGTTTTTTAAATAGTTTCTTAACCAGTCGTTCGCTTTTCCTCTTATTCCGTATTTTTCTAACTTGTGTAAGAGCAATTCGTGATCTACAAAATCGAACGCCTTGCTCATATCCAAGAGGATTGCCGCTACTGGTAAGCCGTCATTTATGGCCTGGGTGACATTCTTTATCAAATTGAAACAAGCCAAAGACGTGGTACTATTTTTCCTAAAACCGAATTGCTCATCTTTGAGTATATGATGACTAATCGCAAATTCTTGGAGTCGTCTCAACATGATTTTCTCCAAAATTTTTGACATGATTGGTATCAAAGTCACTGGCCTATAGTTCTTCATGTCACATGTATTACCTTTTTTAAAAAGTGGCTTTACTATTGATTTTTTTAAAATCTCCGGGAATGCACCTTCTTCAAAAGAAAAGTTTATTAAATAACTTAACGGTTGACAAATCCATGAAGCGACCAATTTAATTACCTTTGTTGTTATGTCATCCAGTCCTACTGCACTTGTATTTTTGAGATTTTGTATTATTCTAAATACCTCCGTAGCATCAGTAGGTTTAAGAAATATTGTGTGGTCATTATTACCATCGATAGTCTTGTTTATCTCGTCAACGTTGTATTTAAAATTAGACTTATTGGTCGTTTGTATGTAGAATTGATTAAATATGTCACTTATTTCCTTAGGGTCTTGAACTGTCCGGTTATCTTTAGTTATTACGTCAATTTGTGTTTTAGCTTTTAAATCATCAATATTTTCATTAATCACCGCCCATGTGGCTTTACATTTATTTTTATTATTGGCAATATACTTTTTACTTTGTAGTTGTCTTGATTTATGTATACATTTTTTAAGAATGTCACTATATGATTTATATTTTTCCTTTATTTTTTGCCTTTTAATTTTATTGTGTTGGTGACTAAGATAAAGAAGCCTTTTTTTAACGCACGATTTTCGTATGCCTTTTGTCAACCATTTGTGGTTTTCCTTATGAGTTGACATCTTTTTCGAATATATTGGAAAGCACAAATCAAAAAATAATTTAATAAGAACGTGAAATTCCTCAAACGCTTCCTGAAAACCATGTTTTTCGTATACGCTTGAAAAAGTGAGAGATGATATGCAACTATAAAACTTTTCCATGTTTTCCTGACTAAAATCTCTGATCTTCTCATACCAAGTGCATATTTCGTACGTTTTAATAGTCTTCATTGAAAGCGTCTGTCCCGTTTCATGATCGGACAAGGCAAGATGATGCACCTCCGGTTTAGCTTGCTTGACGTTGCTTGCTATCTGATCTAAGCACGACATCTGTCTTGTGGGTGTTTTAATGTGCAAATCGATATTAAAATTTTTCAAAAGGCTTTTCAGACTTTCACAGCTTTTGTTTGGCTTTAAAATGTCTAAGTTCCAATCTCCGCATAAAATAATTTTTTTATGCTTTCTCGTCAATCTTATTAGCAACTGTTCTAGATTTCCGAGAAATATTTGAGGATTACTATTTGGAGTTCTATATAAACAAACAATAATAATATTATTTATTACTACGCCACAACATTCAAAATTAAAATTACATGTCAAGTCGTTAATATCCTTCATTTTTTTATATTTCATATTATTATTAAGCAGTATGCATACCCCTCCTCGTTTATTGTCACGTGAGTACGATGCTACTAATTGGTACCCAGGAATTTTTAGAAGAACCTCTGTACCTTTTTTAATAAAAGTTTCAGTTAAACACACTACGTGTATTTTCGGCCCTTGTTGCGATAGCTCGTGGATTGCAAATGTTAATTCTTCCGATTTGTTTATAGCGCCGGCAATATTCTGGTGAAATATTCTAAAATTAAAATCCGAATTAGGGACGAAAACAATTCTGTGTTGGCAAAGGTAACTTTTTGTCGGATTGCATAGTTAGACACGGTGTAATTTTCTTAAAATAATATGGAATGGTTCCCTTCCTGTGGGTGTCGGTGTCTATCATTAAATGCTTACTCATAAAGGCAGTATTCGAGTTAATATTTTGACCATTATCGCTTGAATGCGTATCGTTATTACGGTGAAAGTAGAATGGAATAGTGCCTTTCCTAGGGACAGTTGTGCATTCTGTTTTAGCCTTCGATGTATTAATTAATAACTTAATATTTTTAAAACATAAAAATGTCCTGTCATAATAATTCGAGTCAATGATAAAGTTAATTTTATTACATACCTCTGACAAATAGTAGTCTGTCTTATACTGGTAATTACCTTGTATACTCACAAATGAACAATTTTTAAAGTTTGAACATAACAATTTTAAATTGTTATTTATCAAACCACAATTCAAATATTTGTTTTGCAAAACATTAAGTACAAGCACGTTAAGTTTTTGAAAGGATTTTAGCAACGATCCTAATTCTAATAGTATTTTATTGGGGTTGGTATCATTTTCCCCTACACTTAAAACTAGATAATTATCTTCCAAATCTTTCAGTTTGTAGATAGGCTTGAGAATCTGTTCTGTGGTGGCGTATGGTTTTGTATTGGAAGAAATATGGTAATTCTTGTACTTAGTGTTTTTTCTAGCTTGTATAAGTAGGCTAGCCAATCCTGTGACTTGTTGTCCTCCAAATATAATCAACTGAGAATTTGATTCGATTTGGGCGCATTTAGTCAGTACTTGATTATTGTTTCTTAAATTCACTTCATGATGATTTAGCAAAGCGCCATCTATCTTGTTTTGATCGTACTTCTCCAAATCTGTGTTACTCTCCTGGGGCGACTGACTCATGATCACTCGACCGTCAGCGCCATCTGTTGCAGTTTCTTCGCACAATTTGCTCTCCAGATCGATTAAACTCATATCAAGTTTCTTTTTGTTTAATAAATCTAGATTCTGTACCTTACTAGTCCTTTTTTTAGAATTGGAGTATTTTGTGATACTATTTGTTGGTTCGCTACATAAGATTTTTAATTGGGTTATAGCGTGTTGTTGTTCAACTGTTTGTTTCTTCAAAGTGCTGTTTTCCATGATTAAGTTGTCTATTTCATTATTAGCGGCATGTAACTGCATTCTGAGTTGATTAATTTCATCATTTAGTCTTTCAACCTCTTCGTAACTTATGCCTGTAGACAATTGCGGTAAACTTTTTGAAAGAAAGTCAGAATCTGTGGATTCGAATGACGAATTAAGTGAGTTAATTGTTGTTTTATTTCTGCGTACAGTTACATTTTCAAAATCCATATTTGCCAGATTTCCTTGTTTGACGAAAGTAAAAATAATAAAAAATTATCCAAAAAATACAAAAAGTTAACTTGAGTGGGAATCGAACTTGCGCCTGCGTGTAGCTGGAGCGAGAAAATATACTATCGGCCACGGCTACTCTTCACAATTATGCCAATTTTAGGATCTTGTTCCGATTACGCAAATTTTGAATCACATTAAGTCGTTAGGTTGACTCATTAGTTAAGAATTTTTTCCACATTTTTGCACTCACTTCACAACACTTTTGTTATTGATAATTCGCTTTTGTCGAGCACCAAGCGCATTGATTTAGAATGGCTTTACTTTCGATTACTACACATTAAATGTTGTTTACTTGTTAGAAACTTAGAATTAAAGTCGTTTTGTCACTGGTTCGTGTCAATGTTTTATATTTAAGTTTCGGGATCTTATTTGAACGATTTAACACTGGATAACACTTTCACTAGTACTTTGGAGCTTTAGGAATAATGTTTATCACTTTTAAGTCTATAAGTCGTTTGTTTATATTTTTATTTAGTAAATTATTACGGAGCCGATCTTAACGTGACAGCTAGCGCCATCATTATTTACCTTTAAAAAACGGGAAACAAATAAGATAATAAGCTATGTTAAATATATCACCACATAACCTATCTTTAAATTAGCATTACATTATGAATAAATAACCTATATTAACTAAAACGGAACACCCATAACGCAAGCTACTGGCTAAATACTTAAGCTAAAGAAGAGAGATCCAGCTCAGGCTAGATCTCATTGAGTTGGTAGCGGACAGAGACGCACGACAGGGCGCACGTAGCTACCTCTCGCAGTTTTCACAGTAACGACGCGGGTCGTACCGTCCTTAGAGGTATGCAATTTCTTTACAATAGCTAACGGCCATGAAAGCGGCGGGGAGTTATCGTTAATGACAATGACCAGCGTACCCTCCTGTATAGGGGATGCAGGACTATGCCACTTGGATCTAGCCTGAAGCTGGTGAACGTATTCCGAGCGCCAACGCCGCCAGAACGACTGCACGAGCATGTCTAATAGAGAACAAGTGCCGTTGTACGTGTACAAGCATTGCACCGGGCCGCGCCGCGAGAGAAATCGTTTTAGGGCTGCTATAAACGACACCGCGCCCAGATCCGTTGCAACCTCTACATGCGTAGCGCGAGTCGTCAAGCACGTGAAAATGCATAACCAAGCTTTGCGACTCTTAACGCTTCGACCACGCACTGGCGTGTACTGCAGCGGCCCCGCATAATCACAACCGGTATGTGTGAACGCTGTACCTACTTGCCTGACGCGATGGCTATGAAGATCAGCCATTAGAGGATAGACCGGGCGAGGACGGGATTTAAAGCAGACGTTACATTTACGTGCTATGTGGCGAATTATTCACCTTGCAGCAAAAATCCAATATTTATGCCTGAGTAAGGACATAAGTAACTCCGAACCGGCATGGAGATGTTTCCTGTGATAAAAATCAACAAGAAGGTCAACGACATGATCGTGACGCGGCAACACACAGGGGTGTATGTAATTGTAAGGTTCGTCTGAGTTATACAGACGACCGCCAACGCGAATGAGGCCGTGCTCATCGAGAAACGGCTTGAGCTTATGGAGGTCCCAGCGTGCACTGAGGACCTTATGCGGTATGGATCTCTCAAACTTAATGTCTGGAGAAGCTTTATGAGGATCAGGCAAGTATGCGAGAACCTCCTTACAGTTGCTCGTCCACTTGACAAGATCAAACTGGCCTCGCTTGAAGAGCTGAATAAGCTCTTCACAAAGCGAAATGGCTTGCGGAGCGGATGTGACACTACAGGCGATGTCATCCATATATAAAGCGGAAGATGCTACTGCTGTGGCAGCAGGAAAGTTGTCGCCTTCGTCGGCTATCAACTTGTAAACAACGCGTAACGCGTGATATGGACTGGACTCGAATCCAAAACAAACTCCGTTAAATTGGTATACGGATAAAGGTTCACCGCTGTCAAAGCGATAGAAAATCCTTTGAAACTTACAGTCAGATTCACGAACGCCGATATTGAGAAACATCTGACGGCAGTCAGCTGACAGCGCGACTTTGAAAAGACGAAACTTTATCAAAATGTTAAATAAGTCGCCCTGCAAATTAGGGCCCGCACGCAGAATGTCGATCTTATTCTTTTGAATAACGGCACAACAGGACGTGGCGTGATTAGAAACGTGTGACGTAGGTACCGTACCCATAATCACATACCCCAATACCGTCTCAATAGCGGGAGGAATGTTCGCTTTATCACTACGCACAATGTTATGTAAGAATATATGCGACAGTACCGCTGCGCCCAATAGAACATCGATCTTACCTGGCCGCGCGAAATCTGAGTCTGCTAACGGTAATTTCAACAAATGATTAAGTTGAGACACGTCTATATGAGCGTTCGGTAACGTTTCCGTAATACGATCAACTACAAGAGAAGAAATCTCAAAGTTAATGTTTTTATTAAAACGCGAATATATTTTAAAGTCTACGGAACCCTTACAATATTTTTCCGAACCGCCGATCCCTCCGATTGTCAATCTCGATGTCTTATTATTATTTCGTAATCCGAGACGACGATAACAATCAGCTGATGTTATAAAACTAGACTGCGAGGTTGGATCCAGTAAACAACTGACCACATGTTGCTCGTTATCAGTGTCGCGAACGATAACTTGAGCTGTCGCTAACAATATCGTTGTGGACACTATACGTTGCTGCTTCGCATCGCGCTGACCACGGCAACCATTCGCGTGATGACTGTGTGCGCGTGCAATGGACGTCGCACACAGGGCCACTTCGGATTGCGCGGCGGGGGGCGGCGCGGCATTCGGAATCGTCTCTAATGACGTAAGCGGAACCGGTTTATTTATCAACGAATTCTTATCAGAGTGAAGCAAAGTATTATGGCGCTGATTACAACACCGGCACCTGGTATTACTGGAGCAATTGCTAGTCTTTTGTTTTATACTTAGGCAATTGACGCACGCTTTTATCCTTTACACATTTGAAGCGATCAGACGGAGATAAGTTAATGAACGCTGGGCATTTGAAATAATGTTCGTGTTCAATATTGTCACACAAACATTTATGTCTTACAGTACCATTGTTCAGTTCAGTCATGAAGTTATCAATGGACAGCTGGAAATTCGAGGCAGGAGCTGGACCGGTCAATTTAAGATTAAAAGCCTGGTCAAAGTACGTGGACGCGAGTGCGCGGGTGCCTTGGTATCTATCTATGAGCGACTGAAATATCAATTGGTAATTTTCAGCGCTGGGCGTGACCCCCGCGAATACAGACTGCGCTTTCGGTGACAGCTTGCCTATCAAATAGTATAACCTGTCCGCATCCGTCAACGAGTCATTGTCGTGCACTATTGACTTGAAGCTGGCGTAAAATATTGGCCAATTCCCCATATCGCCGTCAAAAGACATAAGCTCCATTGGTGGCAATCGCGGCGACGCGACGCCTGCGCCGGAGACTTAATCGTATTTGTACCCTCAAGCTGTATTTGTTCATGCTTGACGATACAATATAAATCCTCGAACGATGTATATGCCTGGAAATTCGGCTTTGCGTCGGGATCTACAGCCAGCAACTTCTCATTATAACTGTCCAGCAAATGTTGGAAATCTGTTCTAAGACTATCCACAGTTATGCAGTAACTTAGAAACACCTCTTTATTAGCTTCGGAGGTGTTCGCTATTTTTGAACGCTCGTATATAGTTAGTATACGCTCAAATAACTCATTACGTTTAGCCTCTAGAATGGCTAATTCCCTTTCTTTTGACATGTTTCCGCTAGTATACGTATGTACCTACCACCTAACAAGGTAATTAACCGATGTTCTCACTATATTTCTTACGAGGATACGATATTTTAATATGTAAGGTAGATTGGTAGACGATTATGCGGTGATATTTATAACTCAGCGAAAACGTTTTATAAAGTCGGGGGTATCTGTAAAGTTAGTCGAAATATGGAAGTTTCTAGACAACTATGTAGTTTTTTTATTAGGAGTATGTATGTAGGTAGCTACTTTGAGTATATTACCTGCGGAATGACCACGTAGTGGGTATGAAACGGAATAGGGGCCTAGCAATGCACTAATAACCTCCTATGTAGGTACTTGCCTACGCGTTATATGGGAAGAATATGGATTATAAATCCTTTTCATGCGGGTTAAGTTATATGTAGGTAGCTACTTTGAGTATATTACCTACGGGAATGACCACGTATTGGGTATCAAACGGAATAGGGGGCCTAGTATTGTACTAATAACCTTCCTATGTATGTTCCGTTATAAGGGGTGAGTATGGATTATAAATCCTTCTCTTGCGGGATAAGTTATGGTGACTCCAATCTCAATTCGACACGGATGCAAATCCGCTCCAACTGGACTATAAAATGTAATTTCGGTACGAAGTGACCAAAAATGCAAATCCGGTTCGAATGGACCAAAAATGGTGGGTAAATCCACAAATTTATGAGACGATTTTTGAAATTGAATTTATTATTATCTTTAGTGGACTGTATTTGAGGTTGCTGATAATCGTCTCAGGGAATCTATATGAAGAAGAACAAAACGACCATAAGGAATAGGAATTGTGCTCAGTCTCACGTACCTTCGTTCCTTTGTTCCTGGGCCGCGTGGCTTATTCCGCTGATGCAGCCGTCTTTCGATTGAAGCACTGGTCACGAATCTGGCCTGGTGCACCAAAGACGCGA
Organism: Hyppa rectilinea; assembly: GCA_951799385.1. Classification (NCBI taxonomy): domain Eukaryota; kingdom Metazoa; phylum Arthropoda; class Insecta; order Lepidoptera; family Noctuidae; genus Hyppa; species Hyppa rectilinea. Next base: position 303,901 of record OX637315.1, on the reverse strand, counting down.
ATCGCGGATGGACCCCGGGGCCACTTGTTCAGGTAGATTCCGGCGGAAGCGGTTTGGCCTTCTAGCTGCGTTTACGCAGCGAGGCCGTCAAATTTGAGGTGCGAATTCAAACGTGTCGTCAGATGAAGAGAAGTTGCCCCGTCATTCGCCACGTGACTTGACGTGAGCACAAAGGTGGGAGGGAAAAAGGAAAGATATATCTCGTCGCCTGTTCTAATTCTTCTAATCAACGTCATTTGAAGTAATCAGTTAATGAGTGATAGAATTTACAAAAGGGGCGACTAGATGGCGTCACCAAATACCTACCTGCCAAAATGTATGGGAATATATTTTTATTTTTTTCAATTACGATGTTGTTCCCCGGGAAAAAGTTGTTCCGTTTGATGGTCTGTACCACACGCTTAATTTTCGCTACACCTTTCTCAGACACATTGTATAGATATGTATCTTAAAAATTTAGCTCTCGTCCATATTTAATGACATGAAACAAATTAAAAAACACCATGGATATTGTGAAATTCATGATAAGAAATCAATTAGAGTCTGGCCAACGAAAGCTGACCACGAATTAATTTCTAAACTTTTGATATGGCAATAATTTAGCACTGTCAAAATTGAACTGAATTTCAATTCAAATTTTGATTCCTAGCCCCTATGTTTGTGTTATGAAATAAACTTTTAGTTATAACTTTTTTCTTTAATTCTACCTTTTCGATATAATGTCGTGCCAGGAAGTAGACCTGTGAACTAAAATGCACGCAGAAGTTAAAAAATGCCATTTAAGTATACTAATATTACAACGAGGAAAGATTTGATATAAATATTTGATTGAGTGGTATATTATGGCAAGTCCCCTATTACCATCAATTGGGAACAAATACAGACTCCGTGACTGTTACTGAGAAATTCGAAGCAGTGTAAATATCGCTTATTAGTCTTGAATAATAAAAATATCAAGTCCGATTAAGCAGCGTATAGCTAGTGTTGGCAGCTCTTGATTTTTTAAAATTGCCGCCTTTTTTCTTGGACAGCTTTCGTTGGCCAGACTCTAGTAGCTTGGCGTGGAGGGCACGCGCGTGCGTTAAGTCTCTAGCGAGCGTAAAAAAGGTTAATAATGTCAGAAACTAGCCTTTTAACCCTTTAACCGCCCGACTTCATATCAGTTGGCGTGCCCCCAGCGCCCGGCACAGTGAATCGAAAAATAAATACCTACAACAAAGAGGGATGTGCAATACTTAACTTTTCGATGTCGATATTTCGTTTTAATAACGAGATTTGCATTTGCTAGTGTGGTTAACTAACATCTACAAGTGCGATTCAGTGCGGTGTGTGGCAGCGCGGCGGCACGCACAAAATAAACTCTACCTACGTATCTACGAGCGAGTCAGCGAGCACACACGTGACTCGCGCTCCAACCAATCAGAATCACCGTTCCAGAGTGGCCGCGCGCGCATTCACATCGCACGGCGCGCTGTCGCCATCTCACTCACTCTAATTAAGTTTAAAATTTCCATTCAGACATCACCACCATACTTACTACACAATAAATTAAAAATCTTTTTGACAAAAAAAAACAATTTTTATTTTTCACTTTTTAGTGATTCACTTGTGCTTACCCCTTCATAGCGTACCGGCGTGATGTTATGTTATGTTATAAACTGGTGAAAACAATAGACCTACAAAAGATTTCAGCAATCCCGGGCCATTTGCTATCATTTATTGAGGATTTCCGTTGCCTATCTCCGAAGTTCTTCATCAGATCTTCACCAAATTGAAATGGGACTTCACTTCGAGAAAGTACTCTTCCAAAAACTACCCAAATCGCTTCAAGTGTGCCTATAAAATTTGAAGAGTTCCCTCTATTTCTCCAGGATCCCATCATCAGATCCTGACTTGATGATCATGGACTACCTGGGAAGTATACCCTTTGAAACAAAACAAAAAAAATCCAAATCGGTCCAGCCATCTTTGAGTAATCGGGGACATAAAATATATATATATTCCGACGATTTGAGAACCTCCTTTTTGAAGTCGGTAAAAAATATAACTATATAGGTCGCCTTCTAGAATTCGTATCAACTCTTCAGTAGTCGTCATGATAAATTTCTGTCATGTACATTTATCGACACACAAGCACAACACTGATGGAAAATTCCAGAAGTCGGCACTCGTTTATGACGTCAGAAGCGGTCGTCTTTATCCGTCTGTGGCGCTGGGCGTGCTAACAAAGTAAGTTTTGGAACATGTAGGCTAGGGATGGGAACCATCAATTCAGTCGCTGACATTTCACAAGTAAATTTACTTAATTTTAAAGGAATTAAATGAAATACTCACAAATATTAAAAAAAAATGTTTTAATAACAATTGCTGTATTTGTTTTAAAGTTAATTAGTCAGTATAACGAGAAATGTTTTGATTTATGTTTATTTCTGTATCGGTAAATCTTGGCATTGTCCCGTCCCTCATGTCGGATTTTTCCGTCATGGGCGTTGCACATCAATACAATTTTCTAAAAATAAAGTTAGTAATTCATCTAACTTTGGACATTATTTTTAGGACTTCTAATTAAGAGACCAAAGTGTATTAAACTGTAAATGATTACTTAGTTATCTATTTACCTCATATAAACATATTTTTTATAGAATACAGCGTAATTAAATTAAAAAGCTGATTAAAAGAGCAGTGATATTTTGGTCGGAAATATACGACTCTGGCGGAATGGGCCCGAAAACTTTTGTCGGATTTATCCGACGTAGGCGGAGCCTGACTTCCAAAAATGGTTTGCTTTAACACTTTCACTGCCCAGTTAAAACTATTCTCAACTTATTTCTGGCAACCCTAGTAGCACGTTTTGATTTGCACCCGGTAGGCGGGTGCTGGGCATGGTCACAAGCCACATATATCTATTTATATGTAGGACGCGGGAGCCGCGTTGTGGGCACTGGAACCAATTATCGTTGAACCCGGGAGCCGAGTGCTAGGCACTAAAAGTGTTAAAATAAGTGAGTCCTACATTTTGACGAACAAGATACAAACAACAAATATATTGAGCAACTTTTTTAATAAAACTTTAACTATGATATAAATACAATAGAATACATACGAGCATTTATTATGTGCCGGGCGCTATGGGCGCGGCGCCCTCTGCCGCCCGGAAGGCACAGTTCTCGTTCTACTAGCCGGCGGGCATTATGCGCCCGCCGGTTGCGCTCACAGCTGATCATTTTACATTACGCGTGGCTACGTACTATGTACACTGTAGATGCTGACAAGTAATCACAAGTTGCATTCATATTTTTGAGGTAATATTATGATTAAAATTACGTTGCGTAATCCTTATTTATTACATTGGGACATGACACCCGGGACTGCCGCCTGTAGTCGCTCGCGCGCTGAAAGCAACCGTGTGGTTACTTGTTCACTACCACAACATCACATTCACACAGAACTCGGCTCAGAGTCGTGTCAACAAGCAGGCGCCTGCCACCATCTCCGTCGCTTCACTAACACACGTAGTGCACACACGCACTTGGCTATCGAGCTCGCACGAGACTGATGTCGCACCGTACTCACTCCAATGATAGCTAAGTAATATATGATCTTACACCAATTTAAAAGTTTTATCTTTAAGTTGGTGACACCTGATAGACGTTGTCGCTGACACACTAAGTAAGCATAACATCGAGGACGGTCGCAGTTAGCTGAAAGTAGAAATTGAAAACGTACACAGCAGTATCACAAAATCCTGAACATAGTACAAATAGCTAGAAGTACCTGTGGTGCGAACCGATACATGCAGTCAAAAGGATCACATGTTGCTATCCCTCTCGCCCGAACCAAAACACCAATTGGAATATTACGCTACGAAATTTGGCTACTAATAATAACGAATAACTTGAATTTTTATTAATTACGTAACCAGCCAATGAGTAAGAACGTGGTCTGAAACAAGCCAATAGGAGGGCGAACTTACACACAACTGGTGATTGGTCTACTCAGAGCTCGTTACACACTGGCCGTAAAACATTACAATAATTGTACGTTACAGAATACTTGTTTACATTCATCAGTATTTAAAGAGGTGTGTGAACTGAACTAGAAAGTAATCGAAATAAACAACATTACCTACTCGCTTACTATTAAGTTAAATATAAAATTTGACAACAAGACCTAAAGGCAACTAATTGCACTAATACAATGTTTACGTTTCACAGCTTTAGGTGCTAACAACTATAATAGTAACGTTTGAGGAAGACGATCATCATCAGCACACGAAGCTCTGCGCAATGTGCAGGTACTCGGAGTGAGGATGTTCCGAATACAGGGAATATTAGAGGGATCGGTAATCGTCTTCCTAAACCAGGATCCGACACGGTGCAACACGCGGTGACTTCACAGTATGTGAGTGATATTAAACAAACAGCTTATTCCGCTCCTTTCGTCCCGGAAGGCGATCCTCTGAGAACGCATTATTAACATTAATTTTATATAATAATACTAAAATTTTAATGAAAGACAACAAGAATATTGAACTTATGAGCTAATAATCACAGTGTCACTGTCCGCGGTGACCAGACGTCATACTGCTCACACGAGCGCGGCTGCGGCGGCCGCTCGCAGTTGCTCTCTTGTCAGCTCGCTGGTCGCACATCAAATTCGTTTCACCGCTCCTCTACACACAACTTACAATGCGGATTAGAAAATTCAAACAATAAAGCTAGTGTGTCCTACACAAGTTATCTCCTAAGGTTTGTTCAGCGGGCGATGAGCACGGCAGCACGCTCTACTGGACGATACGATATGACTCTCAATATGTCTGCGGTCTGTTGAAATGTATTCCTCACACTTGCTAACATATAACATAAGTTTCCTATCATTTTAACGATTCCGTTTTGTATAAAAGTAAAAATTCATACAATTTTAGATTATAAAAGAAATATTTCATACAATAATCTTACGACTTTTTTTGGCGACAATTTTATGCATTTACTGCAAAACTCCTATTTAATTATTTGAAAATATACTTAAAATGTAAGTTTAATTAACAAATATTAGTTACATATAACAATATTGCGTATCCCAAATGAGATTATTTCAGATTTCAACAAAAAATAAACCATTGTGATGGTGTTAATGCAGATTCGTGACATTTGGCACCGATGTTTTGAAGAAAACGATACTACTCTCTTTGAAAGAGCTCCCAACTTGCCACCGCAAACTTGCTCTTGAGAACGTCAAACAAAATCAACAAATACTAACCTATTGATATTACCAGGATATGTTCACAAAACTAGGACTAAGCCGGGAAGCAAACAGCTCGTGGAATGCTTTCGTGAAGCTCCGCAGGCGTGGCCGAGTCCACATGACAGTAAATACAACCTAAACACGACCTAAGTAATATTATGGACATGAAATGAGTCCCGTCCCTGGTAACCTAAAGCTCTGGCCGCTCCTGGCGTATCCCGCGTGGGGTTCGCGTGAGGCCAGGGCTTGGACTGGACTGCGGACTGTTTGTTTAATGGGTCGCTGTCACTAGCTCTGAGTAATGAGCGCGGTAAGCTGTAGTTGAGGCATACCATGCAGTCGATATGTGAACTGATATAGAGTCGATCGCCTCATCTTTGATCGAGTGACTCAATCGCTAAGTAAAGAGTATCTACCCGAGATTCCCATCAGATTCTTCTTCATAGAAAACGACCAATTGTAACCGTGCACCTAGCTTCCGGCGTTTCATAAGTGCCCGTGTAGGTATATTAACATTTTTTTTTAATTTAAAGTACTATATATTCAACAGAAAGTGTAGTGCTTAAAGTGGACTGCAATAGTCTGAGTCTAGTTTTTGAATGAGCGAGAACAAAAAGTAGGAAGAAAGACTAAACATAGCGTCCCGTCGACGTCTTAACCCCCGGCACGTAACAGCTCCGATCATAAGGAATGATTTACTAAGGCGTGCGGGTCGTTGAGTAGCTGACTGGCTTCACGAAGTGCAATACTTTTACAATTAAGTGCAACGTTTCTTATTCCTAGGTATAAAATAATACCGTAGTGAAAGTAGCTCCTTGTGTTAACTCGCATTTTTTCTTATAATTCCCTGAGTATACTTTAAGTCTCGCCTTCTGTACAATCCATCATTCGTATAAACGGCGAAGATTCGCTTGAACAAGTTTTACTGACGGAATGAGCGCCTGAACCATTTAGACTGTGTCAATCACAACAGGCGCGCACTTAATCAACCGCTAACCGGCCAACACGAGCCAACTGTACGAATATAAACAAATTTAATTGAACCGACCCCGTCACAGCGGGCCGAACATGGTCCTCCGACCACCTTCACTTCATTTGTCAACAACGTTCAAGAAAACATTACAGAATTTACAATATGTATAAGGGTAAAGCTCGATAATTGCCCAAATTATTCATACTATATACAATAACATCGTTGTAATTACAATGCGCTTCGAGGTATATACACACGCACATACGGTCCCTATGTGTTACAAGTCGATTACTTAAGCAGTCTATTACAAATCAGCAGTTATGAAACCATATCAATAATTACTCTGTTGCCTCACTATGATAACTGAGGAACCTATTCCTATTGGAAAGAGTTCACCATAAGATAAGGACAGAAGGAATTCTCTCTTTGGACCCCAAATGTTCAGGAGAGTGGTGTTTGGAATATACAGTAAGGCTGCAACTTGTCCGAGCCACACTGTCAAGTAATGACCACGGCGGTATACAGTAAGACTGCAACTTGTCCGAGCCACACTGTCAAGTAATGACCACGGCGGTATACAGTAAGGCTGCAACTTGTCCGAGCCACACTGTCAACTAATGACCACGGCGGTATACAGTAAAACTGCAACTTGTCCGAGCCACACTGTCAACTAATGACCACGGCGGTATACAGTCAGACTGCAACTTGTCCGAGCCACACTGTCAACTAATGACCACAAAACTACTTTTGTGGCGAATTTTCATTTCTTTAAATGACAATTTGGAGGTTAATTCGCTATGTAGTACAGTCCTTCTGTATCGCCTATTTATATCTAAGAGATCTTTAAATCCTAACAGCAGTTTTGTACATTACATAACGGTATATAGGCATCTAGTTTCGTTAACTTTTAACCAAATTGCTCAGACAACCGCCAGTTTTCAATGGTAGCACATAATCACCTCACAATATGGTGATTTTATTTAAATTAAAATTAATAAACAATGTGGCTAAACTAAACAACGCAACATTCTACGATAACACAAAGTAGATAGACACAGAAGGTAGGCTCCGCACAACGAGCGTCCGCGCACCTCGAGCGAGCCGGTCCGTACGCGGCGCGAGCGCAGGCCGAGCGGCCGCGTCCACTGTACTGCATACACTAGGATTATAACATAATTTGTTCAACTAATATTACCATTATGATATTTGTATTACATTTCACTTACATAAGTAATGATTAGAAGGTATACGATTAGGAAATGCATAACTATGATTTCTTCCCCAATTTAACATTTAAAATACTTATTTGTAAGACACATCGAATTCGATCTAAATGCAAATTTCGTAATCACTGGCGAGTCTTACATTAGTTCATCACTGATAATCACAATTTATTATTATTAATGGATCAATTATATGAGTAGTCTTTACGCGTCACAAGAATTTGTATATGAATAAAGGATAGGTTATAGAGGTATGAGTGAACGCGTCCGCTCCAATGTGGCACGCAGTGACGCTCTCTACACGTGGAACACGTAGCGGGCGGGACGGCCGGATCACCTCGGGCTGGCGGGTCTGTCCGCCACGTCACGCACGTCCCGCACGTCACGCACGTCGCGCACGTCACGCACGTCCGATGGGTCGGACGCGCCCGGCAGGTTGGCGTTGACTATGTTGGCGATGGCGTCGGCGGACATCGCCGACATGGCCGTCAGTAAGTTGTTGGCGAGCTCGACGCTGGACGCCTCGTCCATGCGTCTGTCGGTCAACTCCCCTTCTAGTCCAAGTGTGCGCATGCTTGCTTCTAAGTCTGGATCTGTGAATGAAACGTATTGACAGTAAAGTTAAAGATTTCGAGGTGAAACTTTTAGGCGGAGATTCGATGATTAGACGATAATTGAGAATTATATTTACACGCCTATAGGCATAGTTCGCTAAATGAGAGACAAGAGAGATCTGGCTCAGTCTTTAACACTGAATGTCTCGTATTCTTTAAGAAGTATAATAATAATAGTTTTAGTTAAGGGTGGAGCTGTAACTCAGAATCGCACATTCCGGAGCGGTGAAAGGTGAGTGTATAGGGCTTGGGAGCAACCGGACCAAGGTGTGGCTGACACGCGCCTACCGGATGATGATGCCATATATTCGTTCTGGTCAGTGCCTGTGAACCACACTGAAGGTCATTGGACCGCTTACCCGGCAGGCTTGGCTTCATATGCTGATATCTCTTGCAGGCGCGCGTGGAACATTTACGCACCGGCACGGGGCTGGTCCTGGTCGGACGGTAAGCTACCCATTACTCACTGCCCGCAAGCCCGCGCCTACGGCAGCCGGGAGTCGTCACGTGGCTCCCGACGCACGGGGCGTCTCCCGCGGCGGCTGGGCCCGGAGGACCTTTCCCTCTCCCATCCCGCCACCTCCTTCGCGAGCATGACCGCTTCGCAGAAGGAGGTGACTGCCTCCCACTCCCTCTCGCTCCGGACCATGGCTTGCACCAAGGCCGGGCGCGAGAGGTCGCCGCCAATCGCCTTTACGAGGACACGGCGGTGTTCCGCCTAAGCAGGGCAGCTTTCCACCGTGTGCTCCACCGTGTTCTCTGGGCGATCCTCGCAGTGGTGACACCTGGGCGTTTCCTCCCGCCTGATTATAGGCAGAAACATCCCAAAACATCCATGTCTGGTGAGGACCTGCGTCAGGCGGTAGGTGAGGGCGCCGGGACGCCTCTCTAGCCAAAGCTCTCTAGCTCCTCAAAGAGGGGCCTTACCGCCACTGTCGTGGCGTGCCCTGCGCTGGGTTGCGACAGTCGCTGTTTCCAGGCCGCCATGAGATCGCGCCGGAGGTCCGTCCGCTCCGCCGCAGTTTGCCGCGGAAACGGAGTTTCTCCCCGGCTTAGTACTTCCGCGCGCCACTCGTGCAGGCGCGCGAGGACTATCGCCTCCAGATCCCACGGCGGCAGGCCGGCAAGCAGGCGCGCCGCCTCATCGTGCGGTACCCCCGGATAAGCCGAATGGCTACCACCTTTTGGGGCGCGTTCAGGTAGTGGGCGGCTCGCCACCGCAGTGAACGCGAACATACCGGGGCCCCGTAAAGGTCCATAGACCGCACTACCCACGCGTAAAGCCTCCGGCAGGAGGCGTTTGGCCCCCTCAGGTTGGACAAGAGCCGCTTGGGGGACAAACGTCGGCAATGCTCCACGAAGCTCGCAGGATGATCCCTAACGCGCATGATGGCGTCCACCGTCGAGGGCCCCTTGCGGAAGCCAATCAAGCCAATATACCGAAGCTAGTTTATAACAAGGTAACGCAAAAGATTGTTCCTGCTTAGAGTTGAAGAACTATGTTAACTAGCTGACCCGACAGACGTTGTCCTGTCTTAACTATGATACCTACCTTACCTACCCTACCTACCCTAGCAAAAATGTGCAATAAAAATATTTTTCTCATACAAACTTTGCCACCCCTTGTAACCCTCTTAGGGGTTGAATTTCCAAAAAATAATATGCCTATGTCCTTCTCATGAATGCAAACTATCTACATACTAAATTTCAGCAAAATAGGTTGGGTGGTTTAGGCGTGAAAAGGTAACAGACAGACAGACAGACAGAGTTACTTTCGCATTTATAATATTAGTGTGGATTTAATCCAATGACTGTCCTCTGCAGTCTGCTCCTGTCGTAGAGACATGGCCTGAAACAGAGGTTTAAATAAACCTATATCGGGCAAAGCACTACATTACCTTGAGGATTATTTTTTTGCAACTGTGATCTTATATTTGTCATAGGATAGTTTTTATCCAGATTTTTATAACAGATTTTTATATTATTATTATATTATATTTTTGAGACAAAAAGTTTATGCCTATGTATTTCCCCAGGGTGCCATCTATCGCTCTGCGAAAGTAGGTGCTTAATAAAAGTATAGACGACTGCCCCAGCAATGGTTATGGTTCTTAGCAATATATTATGCGGAATAGCTGCACATTAATATCTATATATATAAAAATGAAATCCGTTTTCCTTGGTCACGGCATCACGCGTGAATGGCTGGACCGATTTCACTAATTCTTTTTTATTGTATTTGTTATTATTAGGAGAAGGTTCTTACGGAAAAAAAAATTAAGAAAATCTCTCAGAAATATTGAAAAATATACATTTAATTTTGCATATTTAAAAACACGCGCGTAACGAATGTCAATGTCATTCACAGCCATAGACTATATTGAAAGAGCATTGTTTGTTCGGAAACGTGGTTACTTAATTACATCTATCTAGGGTAGGTAGGGTAGGTAGGGTAGGTAGGGTAGGTAGGTAGGGTAGGTAGGGTAGGTAGGGTAGGTAGGGTAGGTAGGGTAGGTAGGGTAGGTAGGGTAGGTAGGGTAGGTAGAGTAGGTAGGGTAGGTAAGATGGTAGGTAGAGTAGGTAGGGTAGGTAAGGTAGGTATCATAGTTAAGACAGGACAACTTCTGTCGGGTCAGCTAGTTGCAAATAAAAAAAGTTTCTGGAACTGTTTATATTTTTACAATCCTGGAAATAAAGTCGTGCCACTCCTACGTCAATAAATATAAAAAAACTCCAAGCAAATGACATTGCTATGTACGTTTACTTAGGCGTTTGAATGTATCTGCGATGATAATTGATAATATTATATCTTTGACAAGCGACTTACCCCGATTTTATTCTATTTACACTACCGTGCGATGTAGTGTTAAGTAAATATAGATTTTTGTGATATTTGCAATTAATTTTTCGTTTTTTTTAAAAACGCGCTTTCTACAATCCGAAACAAAACAAGCAAACGGCAGAGAGTTCAAACGACGTCTGACAACACGTTTGTTTATACATAGGGATCGAACTTCAAGTATAACCGAATCGACAAAATAATCGCAAGGGTTGAAATTAGTTTTTATCGATAACTAATCCGTTCATATTGTTCTGTACAAAATAGATAGTAAGATTAAACGAAGAAACACTATAGAAACATTTCCGAACGCTGCGAAAACAATACCAATCAACTAAAAAGGAGTTCAACGTCATCGATTCCTGTCAAAACTCTGATTGCTTTTTTTTTTCCTCTTGTATTTTTTACTTTCCGGCTAGCCGAGCAGTTGTAATAGCCCGCCTTCCCCTATTGTCATTACTCGTTTACACCGCACGTAAAACACCAAGACATCATATAAATAGTTAAGCGGCTAGTGATGGTATACTGACCGTGCGCATGATGCGTGTCAGCGTACGACCAGAAGGGCGAGAACTCGTGCGAGTGCGCGAACTCATCCTCGGCCGCGAAGGCGGGCGCGCTGGGCGGCTGCGGGGCGAGCGGGGCGAGCTGCGCGGGCGGCGCGGCCGGGCCGGGCGGGGCGGGCGGGGCGGGCGGGGCGGGCGGGGCGGGCGGGGCGGGCGGGGCGGGCGCGGCGGGCGGGGCGGCGAAGGGGTCGTGCGGCGAGGCGTCCGCCCCGAACTGCGCCCAGCCCTCGCCGCTGCCGCCCTCGGGCCCGTCTGCCGCGCTGTCCCACGCTGCGCGCGACACGAATACACCGTTAATCGTCATTAGTGCTTGAACCGTACGTACAATAGTAAACTGTCCTGAAGCCACAAGTCTGAAGAATTATGAAATTGATTTATCAAAAGACTGATTCAATCTGTACGTGTGCGTCTATTTATATCGTCGAGTTTATTGAACCCATTTATTATAAGCAAGAATGTATAAATTCATGTCAGAGCACAAAACAAAACACCAGAAAAAGTGATCCAAAACGCATCAGGCTTGCAGGTTACACCTGCAATCATTGTGATGCTCGCGGACCTGCCAGTGCGAGAAAAGGATGGAATATACTTCCATTCGCAAAGCTCCACCTATTTCTTACACTTAAATCAATGCTTCGCTTAAATCTGCGCAGTTGTACGTAATCTATTCTCATGTATCTACTACTGCTACACCTTCGTCTACTGATTCAATAGTTTCATTGCCGATGGAGTATACACCTTCAAAGCATTTTGTGCCATTTATGTGCGTGCTGTTACGCTCACACCACTCGATCAAACTCATGATGAGTTTTAAGCTTCGAGTCGTCTGCGTACATAAAAATTACACAGAATCGAAAACAAGTTGGCAATCCGTTATTAAAAACATTAAAAAGCACCGGCCGGCATGGGCGCCTGCGGCACACCAGTCAATATTTCGAGTAGTATATTATCTAAAGCTGCGCTGCAACAGTCCAGGCAGTACATACGCGAGTGCTGGCCGAGCACGTCGCGCACGTCGCGCTCGTCCGACGCGTCCTCGTCGTGCGCGTCCTCGTCCGCGTCCGCGTCGCCCGAGTCTTCCCACATGCTGCACACACAATTACAATGCATCATTAATAACTTGTACTGCACATAGAATTTGAGACATTTACATTAAATCTGAGATTAAACTAATAACAACTGCTGCTTGCTATTCTTGAAAAGTAAGCTTGTTCTGATCTTTTCAGTTGCAGCCGGATTTTTTAATGTGTTATACTGTTTTTTCCAGCACTCGGCCGATATCGCAACACTTTCTTTTCGAATTGGATATACTATTACAGAGATAATGCTTTTCAAAGTCCAGTTTCTTATAAATAAACGTCATTTATTCGTATTTTATGTAGTAAACTCAAAAGAGTTTACTACATAAACTTTATTCCGTTTAGTAGTCACAAATACGAATTTTAGGGTCTAAACACACTATGCCGAAAGTACGCGACCAAAGTGCGCCATGATTACGCCTGCAATGCTATTTGAATAATGCCGAAATACGTTGCGTTTTAGCGTGCAGCCGATGTTCGGCACTTATGGTATGTCATATCAGCCGAATACATCGGAACGTAAAATCAGCCGCGGAACTTCGGTCGCGTACCTTCGGCATACTGTGTTTAGACATTTAAAATACCGATTTCATCAATCCAAAAGGTTCATAATGCCTATTTTAACAACTTCGACTTATCATTCATCCTACTTTTATAACTTTTAACAATATTCATAACATTTATAATTACTATTCTCAAAATACCGAGTTTCAATAGATCGAATAAAAATAAGCCCGACTTAGTGATAATTCGAAACATCACATTCAACAATACGAATTCCGATTACTAGTATCTACCTAACGATTCATAAGAATTCAGAAATAAAAACCCCTTGTAAAACTGAATAGCAAGACAATACAGATAATTATCAAGATTAATAATATAAGATGAACTAAATTTTTTACATATGAACTACATTGTAGAACCAATCAATGCACTGCGTAAGTATTGGTTCTCATTTAAAACTATCCTTACTTTAGAATAAAAATATTTTCTTTCGCTGGTCACTGTTCTAACGTAACCTAACCCAAAAGATTCGACAACAGTACATGGCACCCGACGCCCGTAGTTATAAAGAGGAGAAGATAACGCAAAAAAAAACATATTAATACACAAGTTAATTACTAAGTAGACGTTAAATTACGTTAAACGTTACTATACTATACTATAAAATACAAATATTTATATGCGTAACTGAATATTGTACTAATTGAATCAGAAACCTAATTTTAGCAGTTTATTCGAATGATTAAAAATCGGAATGTCGATTTTCGGACCGAGAACCCATCTAGCATGTGATTCTTAGAACAGATGAAAATCGGAAAAGAAACAAATCGCATCGCAATCGACTTTCGGTAAAGTAAATTTCGTGACTTTGAATATAGGTAGATATTATAATTCTAGGTACATAATAATGAAATTCTAACGTTTGACTTTAGAATAAAATATTTTGGAGTATTTGTGTGTTCCCAATAATTTTATGTTAATTAAGAAAAAGTACAGAAAAACTTACTCGTCATCAAATCTTTGACTGGCCAGCTCTAAGAAATTGCTCTTAGCTGCTCTCATCTGAAAGTAATCAAATATATTTGATCGACACTCAAATCGTAAACTTTTTAATTTATAATAAAAAACTAGTATAATGTCAGATAGTACCCACATGGAATTAAAAAGTTTAAGTAGTATAATATATGTTTGTTGAGCAGAAGGTCGCCTGCTGCGGCGTGCGCTACTATGTAGCATTTGGGTGCCACATTTACAGTATTTCTTATTGTGTTTTTGATAAAATTGCCTGAGTTTAGACAAACAAGTGTAAGGTACTGCTAAAAAAATTGGTATTAAAATACTAGTGTGATATATCTCAAACCTCGCTTGTGTTTTAATAACCCCTGTTATGTAACATTCTAAACTACAATTATTGCTCAGTGGTTTAGTAGATTGATTTAACAGCTTATAATAATATAAAACATGTATTTACTTCGTCCGCGTCGTCAATACCCAGTCCGTCTGCTATGAAGTCAGGTGATTCTCCGGACAAGCCCATCGCGCCACACATCTGTAATTCAAGTTAGCATGAGGCAATCCGAAACTTCTTATCGAAAAATCTGTCACCACTGAAGAACAAAGGGGCGATTTCCGTATTTTTAAGAACGTACGGAATTTCTCAATGTCGATCTGTCAGAAATACCTGTAATGGGCGTAAATTTTTACATCGATTTTTCAGATTTTTACTTTGGTTGAGGCGAAGATGAGATTAAGACCAGATTTTGATTGTTTTTGCATCTGGGAAGTGGCTCTCAGTTCAATAAAAAGTTACATGACCGTAAACCGACCTCATTGCCATCTTCAGCGTTCACGTTGTCTGCGAGTTCGTCCATCGTCGCCGTCGCCGCCATGTCGTTGTACTGACGAACAAAAATTCAACATAGTAGAGAAGTAGAACAAAGGTAAGGTGATAGATGTAGGGTAAACAGCGGTCATTTAAATATACTCACATCGGCCATGATCTCCACCTGAAAAGCAAATACATTGGTGTTAGTAACTGCTACTGTTTGGATGTATGGTTCTGATTCAAAATTGAGAATAGTGCAGTTTGACTTATACTAACCTCGTAGATGTTTTCTGAAGGATAGTAACCACCCTGTAACACAATAATTAATCATTTATATTTACGTATAAAATTATACATATTGTTGCAATAATTCAACTCAAGAGAAGAGGTCATAGAATTCATCGTTAGAATAAGTTTTACGATGACCTTGTGAATGCTAATATCGACACACCGGACCCGCCGCATTACATGTTTCACTTCAATAACCTCATTTACGTTTGGATAATTCGACAAAATGTATTGCGATGTAATGTATAGTTCCCAGACCTCTGAAAACCAAGCATAGGTACCTGACAAGTCAGTCAAGACTGGTATTGTGCAAGCCCGCAGCGTTCCCCGCAAGACGTACCTGCATGAGGTACGCACATGAGCTCCCCGCAAGATGTACCCGCATGAGGTACGCACATGAGCTCCCCGCAAGATGTACCCGCATGAGGTACGCACATGAGCTCCCCGCAAGATGTACCCGCATGAGGTACGCACATGAGATACCCGCATGAGGTACGCACATGAGGTACCCGCATGAGGTACGCACATGAGATACCCGCATGAGGTACGCACATGAGGTACCCGCATGAGGTACGCACATGAGATACCCGCATGAGGTACGCACATGAGGTACCCGCATGAGGTACGCGCATGAGACACCCGCATGAGGTACGCACATGAGATACCCGCATGAGGTACGCGCATGAGATACCCGCATGAGGTACGCGCATGAGATACCCGCATGAGGTACGCACATGAGATACCCGCATGAGGTACGCACATGAGGTACCCGCATGACGTATGTGCATGCGCCCCGCGTGGCGCGAGGTTTGTTAGGGCTTCCGCTAAACGCCTGTTTTCCATAATTACCACTTACGTTATAATTTTATTGTTCTCACTGTGCTTACTTTTATGTCAACTCCATCTTTATTTTTCGTACTCTTGACTGTAAACTAGCGTTGAGGACCTGAATTATGTAAACTCACTTGCCAAATAATCATTCGTCTTCCCAGTGTAAGTGTAGAAACTTTTATTAATCTCCGCGTACATAACCATCAGACAAGTTAATACATGCAGCAGTAACCACGCGGGCAGGCCCAGCGCGTGCGCCAGCAGCTGGGCTGGCGGCCACACTGACTGATACAGCAGTACTCACGAGCGGCGTGTCGTGCTGCTGCAGCAGCGGGCGCAGCGTGTCGTCCAGGAAGGCCTGCCAGCGCGCGGCCAGGCGCGCGGGCAGGCCCAGCGCGTGCGCCAGCAGCTCGGGCGGGCCCAGGGCTCGCGCCAGCTGCTGGGCTGGCGGCCACACTGACTGATACAGCAGTACTCACGAGCGGCGTGTCGTGCTGCTGCAGCAGCGGGCGCAGCGTGTCGTCCAGGAAGGCCTGCCAGCGCGCGGCCAGGCGCGCGGGCAGGCCCAGCGCGTGCGCCAGCAGCTCGGGCGGGCCCAGGGCTCGCGCCAGCTGCTGGGCTGGCGGCCACACTGACTGATACAGCAGTACTCACGAGCGGCGTGTCGTGCTGCTGCAGCAGCGGGCGCAGCGTGTCGTCCAGGAAGGCCTGCCAGCGCGCGGCCAGGCGCGCGGGCAGGCCCAGCGCGTGCGCCAGCAGCTCGGGCGGGCCCAGGGCTCGCGCCAGCTGCTGGGCTGGCGGCCACACTGACTGATACAGCAGTACTCACGAGCGGCGTGTCGTGCTGCTGCAGCAGCGGGCGCAGCGTGTCGTCCAGGAAGGCCTGCCAGCGCGCGGCCAGGCGCGCGGGCAGGCCCAGCGCGTGCGCCAGCAGCTCGGGCGGGCCCAGGGCTCGCGCCGCGCTGGCCAGGCACAGCACCACGTGCCCCATGTGCGCCGCGCGCACGCCGCTCCTGCAGGGGCAATGTTAATAGAGGCGCCAAGGCTGGGAGGCATCCGTATCTTTCATCGACTAAGAAAAACGACTCGAAATGAACTATACCGCCACCTGTTTGTGTATAACTGAGACGGTATACAGCACAGTTAGTTTACTTCCAACAGAACCAACCCAAGATCACCTAATGTTAAGAGGCTCTCCAAACTTACATACACTCAAACAGATGCG
This sequence comes from Hyppa rectilinea, assembly GCA_951799385.1. Lineage (NCBI taxonomy): Eukaryota > Metazoa > Arthropoda > Insecta > Lepidoptera > Noctuidae > Hyppa > Hyppa rectilinea. Next base: position 286,687 of record OX637315.1, on the reverse strand, counting down.
TTATTATCGGTCGATAAAATTGGATGCGTTATTGCACTATCTGTTCTCAGTATCTTTTGTATTAGGACGACTACGAAGTTGCACACTGCTGCGATAATAACGACGCAATAGAAGTCAAACGCATGCCTTTCTGCGTCCTGCGATATTCCGATACGAGTTCTTTAAACTAAAACTTATGCATTAGGACGCATACGATCTTCAAGGCTATTATTGGTCGATAATACCGGTGCGTTATTGCGATAACTGTTTTCAGGCTAATTAACAAGGGCCAAATTGTTTTAGTTTAAGATAAGGTTGGTACCCGGTGAGAAAGGTAACTAAAAATCAGAGTAACTTAACTTAAATTTAAATGACTGATTTCTATATATATATTTTGTAGAATATTACTCTGAAGTAATATCAAAAAAGTCAGACGCTTTCGACGGGCCAGAACTATTGTCTATTACTAGAACTATTATAACAGAATATTTGAAATGAACTTAATTTATTTTTAAATGTCTCATATTTATATATGTTATTAAGATAGCTATTATCCAGCTATTATCCATCTTTTAGTCCAAGATGGATACTTCGACAATTCGATATATTGTTGAATACGAAAATCCTACGCGGAACTAACGCGGCAGAAACAGCTCGCAATATCAATGTTGCGTTTGGAGAGGAAACTGCTAATGAACACACCGTGCGATTTTGGTTTAAACACTTTCGTGATGGAAACTTTGATTTAAGGAACGAACCACGTGGAAGACCGCCCACAAAGGTGAATAACAATGAATTGAAAGAGATGGTGGAAGCCGATCCGAGCCAAACTACCCAGGAATTAGCGGCATGGTTTAACGTTACCTTACCAACAGTATTGACTCATTTGGGTGAAATCAATAAAATAAAAAATTATGAGAAATGGGTGCCTCATGATTTGACTGCACAGTGCAGAGTCTGCAGAAAGAAACGCGTGTTGAAACTTGTGTTGCCTTGTTGAATCGATACAGAAATTAAGAAATATTGGATCGAATTGTGACATGTGATGAAAAGTGGATTCTTTATGTAAGCCGTAAGCGAAAAATGCAATGGCTGAACCCAGGTCAAACGCCGCAACAGTGTCCTAAAGCAAAGCTTACCAATAAAAAGGTAATGGTAACTGTTTGGTGGTCTCAGCATAGTGTCACCATAGCTTTCTCCGATCTGGTCAAGCAATAACGTCAGATGTCTACTATGCCGAATTCCGAACAATGATAGTGAAACAGCCCCGACTCATGAATCGATCTTCACCATTATTGTTACATGATAACGCGAGACCTCATACAGCACGAGAAACCGTTTTAACTCTACAGGAACTGCAATGAGAAACCATTCGTCACCCTCCGTATTCGCCAGACTACGAGACTACTAGATCACTAGAGTTCTATAGAAAAGGCATAAATGACCTTCTTATTAGATGGCAGCAATGTATAGATAATAATGGTAATTATTTTGATTAAATAAATATGTTAAATTAAAAAAGAAACGAATTTCAATTTTTCAGTACAAATCGGCAATTTCATACTTTAACCCCTAATATAATGTCCACCAATAATTACTTTGTGACCAATAACATCTATTACCCAAAATACCAATAATACCCAATCAGCCAAAAAATTAAACCTTAACAAAAAATAAACCTAAAATTACAATGGTACAATTTATTTTAGTCACGACCGCACTTTAAATTGTACAATGGACCCAAATTTTTATTAGGGCCTTAAGTGGTTATTTGTAACGAGCTGAGACAAGCTGTAAGACAAAAATCTACAGTTCACTGTACCAACACCTATATACACAGTCGCTAAAGCCTTCAGGCCGTGACAGCCCTCCTACAAAACAAAATGCAATATTACTGTACAAGGAGAATTTAGGATGCGCGAGCGAATGAAGCGACTCGGGGCTTGAGGCACCCCGACTCGGACAGGTTAGGTTAGAAGGTAGAACAAGGTGAAAGAAGGTGGTGGTCAAATTTTACTAGATCTGGTGGTTCGTTAAACATAAGCCTAATGTTAATAACATAATAAATTACACGTGAAATTGTCTATACCATTTGTTTTAAACATAATTTGTTTTATAATATACGTATATTGGACGAAGAATTTTAATCACTAACAATAGCTATGGAAGATGACCGACGAAGACGCCAAAACGAAGGTAAATAATCAATAAATATATAAAAGAAGAAATTGACTGACATATCAACACACAGCCGAAACGACTGGGGCTAAGAAGGTGGTTTTGGAAATTAGACCTTCAAGGGGCTGAAAAGGGGGATTTCGTTTGTATGAACAATTCACATCCACGCGGGCGAAGCCGCCGGCTGAAGCTACTTTAATCATCATGCTGTCCTTGTCCTAATTTATTTGGGGTCGGAGCAACATGTCTTTTTCTTCCATACTTCTCTATAAGTCGTCATCTCGGTAGCCATTCCATTTCCATTTTCCTCATTCCTCCGCATAACATGCCTTGAAGCTACTTTAATATAAAACAAAAACAACCTGCCAAAAATTTTATACGAAATAGAATTATCGGACGATAAAAAACGCGCATCCGATATTATGGACCGATAATAATGCGCGTGTGGAGGAGAATCTTAAATCTCTACGAGAATAAATGTCTTTTTAATAATTGCAGCAGAATCAGAGGTACAATAAAAGCTAGTAGAATAATTTACACTTGTGTTTGTTGTTACTGATAGATGAGTCAGTGAAATATACCCATAATACCTACCAATGACGATGACGAATTTTAATGATTAGTTTATAAGCACATACTTTGAACGTGTGCGGTATAATCTCAATGAACATAAAAGTACGTCGCCGATCTGACACTATATCAATTGGTCATAGACTGGCGATTTAATCTTGCATTATAAGATCTTTAAGACTAAAACTTTAAAAAAATCTTACTTGTTATTTTTGTTTTCTTCAAACACGTCCATTAGCCGCGTCAACAGATCACATTCCACAAATAACTGTAAAAATCAAAATTTTATATTAAATAAATCTGGCCCGCCAGAAACGCGGTTCGACGCGAGACACAAAGATTTTTAATTGTTTGTCTAATTACGAAAGGTTAAGGCTCGCTTGCACCACAAATCGCTGAATTTGTTTGGCTATAAACATAGTACCATTTTATTTATAAACATTGCTTAAAGTTAAGGAACGTTTAAACGTAAAAAGTACTTGGTTAAGAAGGCGCTAATCATAACTTTAAGCAACTTTTATAAACAAACCAAAATATTTAGAACATCATTCTGTCGTATGTCGTCATCTTCAAACGACTCACATAAGCCATATTATAAATACGTTCACTGGCAAACGTAATATAAAATAATTCAGTTTTGTGCAAGCGGACATAAGTCCAATATAGTTGATTATTATTTATGTGTATGCATCGCCCGTAACTGAGTTATAAAGTGAGGTATACTGACGTGTCGTGCGTACTGCGTGCGGTAGACGCGGTTGGCGAGCGCGTGCTTGACCAGCGTGTACACCTGCGCGTGCAGGAAGTTGTTGTTGGGGTAGCGGAAGAACATGTCCACCAGCACGCCCGGGGTACCTGCGCCACACGACGGTTATTGCAGGTACACACAGGTACAGGGCGCAGTACATGAGCGCAAGGTCGCAGCTACGCGAAACAGTTGGGGATGCGCCAGGGGAGCCATCGTTATTACCCTCTAAGTTCTTTAAACTCTACAGAAGAATAAGAAGAAGCCATCCTAACTTAGAGAGTTGTACTAATGATTCTAATACTGTGATGAAAATGTAAATTTGGCGGGCTACCCCGGCGCATCCCTCTCAACTTGTCTAGGGTATACATAACACGGAAGTGCTGGTTCTGTAGCAGGTTGCATGTTGACCTAAATATTTGCGACCATAAAGAATATTAATCATAGTACAAAGAATTACTGGCCCAGCATCTGGTCGGTGGCCGTCTGTCACGTTGAGGCTGACTGGATGCGGGATGTTGAGCGGGTGTGTGAAACTATACCAGAAATGGAAGCAATGACGGCGACGTAGCCAGAGCAGTACGTCCGTTACCGAGCTGGAAGTCACCGGGACCGGACGGACTGCACAACTTCTGGTTTAAATGGCTAGTTAGTTCACACACTTGCCTGGCATCTCAGTTCCAGTCATCTTTAGAGTCTGGGTCGCTACCACAGTTTTTAACAACAGGCGTTACCCACCTCCTCCATAAGTGTGGCAGTCCCGTGGAACTAAGACTAAGAACTAAGAATATTAGACCGATCACATGTTTATCGACAGTCTATAAACTAGTTACATTCATTTTGAGAGAGAAAATTAATACGTACATAGATAGTTATTCGATAATGACTGCCTCTCAAAATGGGTGTAGGAATGGGTCCCGTGGTACTAAGGAGCTACTCCTCATTGACATGGCCATAAACCAACAGGTTCGTCGACCCCGCAAGGATCTGTCGACATGCTGGATAGATAAGAAAGCCTACGACTCGGAAATAATATAATATCATATTCCTGACTTGATAAGAAGATATCCTGCACTTTACGTACCGAGCGTGAGCATAGTGGTGGGCACCTCCTCCACCTCGGACAGCGCCAGGTGCGCCAGCAGCGCCGCCACCTGCACGCGCGCCAGCCCCACGGCCCCCGCCGGCCCCGCGGGCCCCGCCGGCCCCACGGGCCCCGCCGGCCGCCCTCCCGCCTGCCCCACGCCGTCTTCCCGCTCCTCCTGCATGCCCAGATTCACCTCAATGATATATTTATTCAGTACATATCTATGGGAACATCTGTACAATAACTTAACAATAATAAATAAATTGTTCCCTAATTAGCTAACACATTTGGCATTTTATGGAGACCGTGTCAGTACTAGACATCTTTATCCCTTTAATGTTTCTAAAATCAACTGGTTTGATTCCAGGCCAGGAATTCCTCAAACATATTTTTTAAAAGATTTGTGTTAATCTGTTCTTTTCACGGGGACGACTGTACATCGTCATTGAATGCCGCGTCACCACTACCGAGTCTGTATAGTTCGGCTGCTGAGACCAGAACACAAACGCACAGTTAACTGTACTGGTGAACCGGCGCGTGTCTGTCGCACAACTGTGCGGGCTGCAGCAGCGCGTGGTGCAGCAGCGGCAGGTGCGGCGCCACGGCCAGCTCCACGCTGCTGCGCTCGGACTCGCTAGGGTGCGGACTCACGTGCGGCGGCTGCAGCAGCGCGTGGTGCAGCAGCGGCAGGTGCGGCGCCACGGCCAGCTCCACGCTGCTGCGCTCGGACTCGCCCGCCGGGTAGCCGCCGTGGCCGGACTCCTCGTCGCTTGAAGCCTTCTGCATTCTGCTGTCAACAACGATCATTAGTAGTTCGAACGCTTCTAACATGATGATGGCCAATTAGCTTGAACTCGCGTTTAATGTTACAGAGGGGTCGCTGAGAGAATGTAAAATATATGAAAATAAATGAGAAGCTCAGTTTTTAACAAATTTGTGCCGGCTCTATTTCTATCATCCTGCCATTTTGCATTCGTAGCAGAAAAAGCTCTTTCTGTAAATGCTGAAATGGCAGGAACCGATACTACTATCTGTAAATGCTGAAATGGCAGGAACCGATACTACTATCTGTAAATGCTGAAATGGCAGGAACCGATACTACTATCTGTTCCTGCCACTTTAGCAGAAAGAGTTGAAAATAGTAATGTATACTTTATTTTTGTTCAACAGTAAAAGTATTACGTAGTTCAAAACGGAATAATGCTGTTTTAACAGTATAGTGGTGTGAGCGTAGAAATTGTAAAATTATAGTGAGTTAATCACATTTGATCACGTTAATACAGAATCGAAGTACAATTTAGCGCCGATGTCACTAGATACAAGTAGGAAAGCTGGGTCAAGTATTGCAAGCAGGAACAGTCAGTTACACGAAAGCTGGGTCAGGTCCGATAGGAATTTGGCTGGACTGAAAATGACGCCGGATTGCAATCACTAGGCCGAAACCAACTCGCAGAGGGCCCCTTAGATCATTGTTAATGTTCAGGAGGCACCAACACACGATTATCCCTGTGCGCACTATGCAAGTGCACCCCGGTTGGTGCAGGACTATTGCCGAACATGGAAAGAACATTTTGGGCTATGGGTTTGGATGGCTAAAGTGTACTGGTTACCTAGATATATGGGAAAACTATGGCCCCTGCCTGACCAATGATTGATATACATTACACGGATATAATAGCAGGGGGGTTACTTGCACACTCAATAATGGGCATCCCGAAACGGTCACTAGCACATAGCGTCGTAGCGACGAGGGGGCAACATGTCCTAAGGTGCTTATGAGGAGTGGAGAGGTATTGCAAGACTTTGAGAACAATCCCAGAACCCGGAAGATGGTCATGTCTCTACGAGCACTTACTGGAATACTTATGAGGAGTGGAGAGGTATTGCAAGACTTTGAGAACAATCCCAGAACCCGGAAGATGGTCATGTCTCTACGAGCACTTACTGGAATACTTATGAGGAGTGGAGAGGTATTGCAAGACTTTGAGAACAATCCCAGAACCCGGAAGATGGTCATGTCTCTACGAGCACTTACTGGAATACTTATGAGGAGTGGAGAGGTATTGCAAGACTTTGAGAACAATCCCAGAACCCGGAAGATGGTCATGTCTCTACGAGCACTTACTGGAATACTTATGAGGAGTGGAGAGGTATTGCAAGACTTTGAGAACAATCCCAGAACCCGGCAGATGGTCATGTCTCTACGAGCACTTACTGGAATACTTATGAGGAGTGGAGAGGTATTGCAAGACTTTGAGAACAATCCCAGAACCCGGAAGATGGTCATGTCTCTACGAGCACTTACTGGAATACTTATGAGGAGTGGAGAGGTATTGCAAGACTTTGAGAACAATCCCAGAACCCGGAAGATGGTCATGTCTCTACGAGCACTTACTGGAATACTTATGAGGAGTGGAGAGGTATTGCAAGACTTTGAGAACAATCCCAGAACTCGGCAGATGGTCATGTCTCTACGAGCACTTACTGGAATACTTATGAGGAGTGGAGAGGTATTGCAAGACTTTGAGAACAATCCCAGAACCCGGAAGATGGTCATGTCTCTACGGGCACTTACTGGAATACTTATGAGGAGTGGAGAGGTATTGCAAGACTTTGAGAACAATCCCAGAACCCGGAAGATGGTCATGTCTCTACGAGCACTTACTGGAATACTTATGAGGAGTGGAGAGGTATTGCAAGACTTTGAGAACAATCCCAGAACCCGGAAGATGGTCATGTCTCTACGAGCACTTACTGGAATACTTATGAGGAGTGGAGAGGTATTGCAAGACTTTGAGAACAATCCCAGAACCCGGCAGATGGTCATGTCTCTACGAGCACTTACTGGAATACTTCTTTCCTCCGAGCACTTTTGCTCCTGCGCATCTCCACTCAAGTCGGCCAATAAAGGCAAGCCAGAGGCGAGGAACAAGACTTCTCCCGGGAAGTAGGGTCTGTGGGGTCGCTACTACCCAACAGCTCGGACCCAGAGTCCAGGAGTGCGCAAGCCCCACCACGACGTCAACGTAGAGATACGGCAGTGGGGTTATTAACTCTTTTATTACGAATAAAAAACATATTGATTTACATGATCACAAGATAACGACTCAATTGCCTACCTCTGTAACAACAACGCAGTATTAATTTAATATAGAGCCAAATTATAACATTTATTGTAGTAATTTTGAAAACAATATTACTATGACAACATAGTAATATTGTTTTCAAAATTATTCATTAATAGAGCAAATAAACGATATTAATACATTCAGTCAAAAAAGTATCGGGAATGGATGATTTGTTTATGGTTCCAAATTCAAATTTTTGGTTTTTTTGTAGTTGTTAGATTGGCACAACTGTTTTCCATTTTGGCGCGGAGTTTGAGTTGCATCTGTTAATTATATTAAATACAGTGCTGGTTTTAGTAATATCATATATAGTGTGTATTGCGAATTTCATAATGGACAAAAATATCGAACAAAGAGTTTGTCTTAAATTTTGCATCGCCAATGGAATTTCGTGTTCGGAGTCACTGAAAATGTTACAGAAGGCTTACGGTGAATCGACTTTATCAAAAACTCGTGCTTATGAGTGGTTCAAAGCGTTCAAAAGCAGTCGAAATGTGATGGAAGATTTGCCTCGCTCTGGTAGGCCGTCAACGTCTGCAACTGAAGTTAACATCGCAAAAGTGAAGAAAATAGTGACTGAAAATCCCCATTCAACTCTGAGAGAGATAGCCGCCGAACTTTCTGTATCTCACGAGTCGATCCGTAACATTTTAACTAATCATTTGGGTATGAAACATGTTGCTGCTCGGCTAGTCCCAAAAGATCTGAATTTTCTCCAAAAACTCAATCGCATGAAAGTCGCTGAGGACATGCTAGAACGAGTCAGTTCGGACCCAACATTCATGAAACGCATTGTTACTGGTGACGAGACGTGGGTTTACGAGTTTGACATGCAAACTAGTCAACAAGCTTCGGAGTGGCGCCTTCCAACTGAACCGAAACCGAAAAAGGAGAATTCGCGGCGAGAACTGAACTCAATTCCGGAAGCAGCGTTTAAAAAATGTTTTGATGAATGGATTATTCGTTGGCGCAAGTGTATCGTTTCTAAAGGAGCATACTTTGAAGGTGATAAAATAATTTTGGATGAATAACAGACATTTTGTGTATTATTGATCTTTTCCCGGTACTTTCTTGACAGAGTAGTATTATATCGTAAATTCTTCGCCACTTCAAAGTTACATCGTCCTTTCGATCCCGACCGGTCCGGAACGCATTCTCTCAGAGGCCGAACTAAGAATAATGACTAGTTCTAGAATTCCGTTGTACATCCAGGCGGGCGCCTTCAACTATCCGAGCTGACCTCTAGCCGGTTTTCTATCCTTCTAATACTCGTAATGTTTATCTGTTGCCGTTAAGTTCGGTCGCGCGCAGTACTCACAGTATGGGCTCGTGCATGAGCAGCGCGCGCAGCACCTGGCAGCCGTACACCAGCGCGTGCGCGCGCGCGTGCGGCGGCGACGTGAACATGCCGCCCAGCAGCGCGCGCACGCCCGCCTCCGACTGCAGCCGCGCCACCAGCGCCCACGACGTGCGCGGCCTGCGGGCACACGGCCGGTACACTGGGGCTGGCCACACTCATCACTTTACTCGTCAATCTAAATCCACGAGGGCGCTCAAAGAAAGATTTATAAATGTGTGACGAGCAGAATAATAAATAGAATTACGGAGAGCCGGTTTTGCGAGATGGAGTAACAAACATCCAAACTTCCACATGTGTATATTCTCATGATAGGTACATAAACAGGGACATACCTGGTGGAGCATCCCTCCCCGGCGCACCCGTTAACGATGAGGTCGCACAGTAGCGCGGCCGCATTGGCCGACGCCACCGCCGAGATGCGCGTGCGCGCTTCCGCGCTCAGCACGGCCCCCGCGCCCCCCGCTCCGCCCTCGCCCCCGGCCCCCGCGGCCCCAGCGGCCCCTGCGCCCGCGCCCTCCGCTACTCCGCCGGCACCCACCGTGGGTGACTCTGTACTATTCACTTGATCGGGCATTGATGAACCTGACGATTGAACTATGAAATTGAAACCTTTCAGAAATAGCTTGCAATATCCGTGGAATTTCTTGCCCGTTCTTCTCGATAGGTACCTACTGCTTTGGAATGGGCAACTAGCTTCCTCTTTCTGACCGACCCTTTGACAATTCAAAAGTGCCAGTAATTGTTTTATGTTACAACATGAAAAACATTCATACGACCTGCAAGTATTTGTCCGAATCTAGGTGTTTTTCTATCTATAATAATATATATGTATTTACAAAAAAAAATGTATATAAATAGTTAATCAGCCATCTCGTTACCATAGCACAAGCATTAGGTTGCTTAGCTTGGGACTATATGGCGTTGTGTGAAATGTCCAAGGATAGTACTATTATTATTCAACAATTAAACCATGTGTTAAAAACGTGGACATATAAAAGACCCGAATATGAATATGCTTTCACCTTTCTCTGCATCAGCGTCGCTGCCACCGGCATCGTCTTTGTGGTTGGCGTCGGTCTTCTCCGAGGGCTCGCGCTCCGCTTTCTCGAGCCCGTCGGCCTGCGCCCCCGCCAGTTCGTCCGGCACATAGGTGCCGCATACTATCTGGATGAGGCACTCCAGGAACTGGTGCTCTTCTAACCACTGTGGAATGGCGATACTATAGTTACACACCGTGTGCGCAACTTCACTAGCCCAACCATAGTAAAACAAAGCACAAGATATTCATTTTCTATTGTTGCTATCAATTCAATATGTACTTTCCTCTATACTACGACTACATGATCCGGTACCCTTTAGAGGCACTTCTCGAATTTGTTGAGGTATTTAGTTAAAATGTTTAACTGCTGTGAGTAAACAATTTTTATGGGATAAATTTAATATCGCCAGCCCGTCTTGAACTCGAGTGGTGATCAACGCTCGTGCCTCTTTTACCAAACATTATTGGTGAATGCGCTTTTGTAGCCCTATCAAATGATTTTGTACACTTTGTTCTATACTAATATTATAAAGCTGAAGAGTTTGTTTATTTGAACGCGCTAATCTATGGAGCTACGGATCCGAATTAAAAAAATATGTTAGTGTTAGATAGTCCATTTATCGATGAAGATTATAGGCATATGTAACATCACGCTACGATTAATAGGAGCCGAGCAGCGGGTGAAACCGCGCGGGAGCAGCTAGTTTTTAATATGTTTGGACTAGAAACATTTTTAATATGTTTGGACTAGAAACATTTTTAATATGTTTGGACTAGAAACATTTTTAATATGTTTGGACTAGAAACATTTTTAATATGTTTGGACTAGAAACATTTTTAATATGTTTGGACTAGAAACATTTTTAATATGTTTGGACTAGAAACATTTTTAATATGTTTGGACTAGAAACATTTTTAATATGTTTGGACTAGAAACATTTTTAATATGTTTGGACTAGAAACATTTTTAATATGTTTGGACTAGAAACATTTTTAATATGTTTGGACTAGAAACATTTTTAATATGTTTGGACTAGAAACATTTTTAATATGTTTGGACTAGAAACATTTTTAATATGTTTGGACTAGAAACATTTTTAATATGTTTGGACTAGAAACATTTTTAATATGTTTGGACTAGAAACATTTTTAATATGTTTGGACTAGAAACATTTTTAATATGTTTGGACTAGAAACATTTTTAATATGTTTGGACTAGAAACATTTTTAATATGTTTGGACTAGAAACATTTTTAATATGTTTGGACTAGAAACATTTTTTAATATGTTTGGACTAGAAACATTTTTCTGATTTTAAGTCAAAAAAAAGAAATGTTTAGTTTGTTTTTTTTTTTGGGTGTTATGTACAGACGCCAGCACATCAAGCTATCCCTAACTGTCAATTTTCTCAATTAAAAATGAACTCATGTATTTGCAATAAAGTTGAAATACTATCAAAGAAATTTGACAGATTGTGGTAACTTGATGTGCTGGCCTCTGTACATCGTTGTTTCCATCAAAGCAAGCGCGAGTGAAAGCGCGGCGTCTCCCAGTTCGGACAGTATCATTGAGTGTTTCCATTAGGCTCAGTAGCAAAACCGGAGTCAGAATCATAGACACCTGGTTGGTGGCTATTGGCTCGTCCTCAGTACTTGCAACTTAAACATACCTGGCGATAAGGAACAAAACTAAATGACGAGTACATACTCGACACTGCCATTATTACGCGGTATAAAAAACGCAGATCAGTCATAAAATTATACAAAAACCTGATTAAAGTACAATGCACCCTCGAATGTAGAGCACGTCGTATAAAGCGGTGCAGAGTCCGAGAGTGACGCATAGCGAGTATAGATCGCACCTGTTCTAACAACAACGAATAAACTCTAATATATAAATATTTAGTACATTCCTACTAACCTTACTTATTGTGTACTTTTGTCTCACATGCTGAGGCTGACTAACTAAGCAAATATTGTTAATTTTTCGCGAATGTTTATGTGAATCATACATAATTTTCGAAACAAAGAGTTTATTACTCATTAAATAATTAAAGCCAATCAATACATAAAATTCCGAGAGTATACTATTATCATGTGGTCGGTTCGATCCCCAGGTTGGGCAAAGTGTTAGTAGGTGTTTTCCATTAGGAAATACTGAGGAGCACAGGGTCTAGATGTGTGACGGATTTCTATCAAAAGACAAACCTATCACTTGGGACAACAGAACTGACGAAAGGGTGTACTAAAAATCTCAGCTTATCCCCCGTCAACGAATAACGGTATAATATTGAGAACGTGCCACACGGCTGTACTTTGTACGTCATGGCACACGTACCGCCGCCGCGTAAACACGTCTATCACGATTATCTCAGCTCATCCTCACAAAGAGAAGGTGTCGTGCCGGCCGTGTGTCGGACGTCACACACAATACAACGCGAACATCATGCGACCAGATTATATTTCTTAGATAAGCAGCCATTGATACCACCACAATGTGGTTCACGATTTTTCCGGCATTGTTTCTGGTAGTCTTTATGCAATAATAGGCTTGATGCATGACTTATTTCATTTGATATTGAAACAATCAACTGATTGACAACTGTAAGGCGTCCTAAACGACCAGGCAATGGCGCCTACGCTGACGCAACTAGACATGCAGCTAATGGCGCCTGCACTCACGTAACCAGACGTGCAAAAGAATCAATCTATTCGTCGAAAAATTAAAAGATTTCATTTCCGACTATCACAGCAATATACCCAACATAAGCCAACTACGAAATCACATACACTCACCTCTTGTTTTAAAATTACCATATTTATAAATCTTATGGCAACGTTTTTTGTATAATTAGTTATTGATAAAGTCTTGTATTCAAGTAATCAAAACGACTATCATGAAATTCGTCAGGTGGTTGAACTTCAGTAAGACAATTCCCGTAATGAAATTTGTTTGTAATATGAAATTCTCTTACATTTTTAACCAATACTATAAACCTAAAACATTACTAATAACTATTTACAAGTATATAACAGGAGGGAAACAAAATAAAATAAATCAAAGGGCATCAAAAAATTCGTCCACATCGCTGTCAACAGGAAAAGTTCCCAAAAGGCTGGCAGCATTGCCACGTTGTATGGCAATGCTGATTCTTTGACCGAAAAATAGGCCAGCCCTCTGGTCACGTGAAGAGTCGACCAATCGCTTGGCGATGTCTCGATAAACATAGTGGGTACTCGGACCCCATGGCCCTAGTGTTTCAACCCCAAACGGCTCGAATATATAACTTCCAATAAGGTTGTTATACTTGCGCCGTTTGAGGTTTTCTGCACCTGCAGCGGCTGCCCCAGCACAACCCGCCGTGCAAGGAAGATTAAAAATTTGAAATGCGCCAAATATTATATTATATTCGATTCGGTATTCGGCAGAATTTTGAGGTATTCGTAAACAGCCCGAATCAATCGGTTGAAATGCCGAATGTATTCGGTTTAATTGATCATTGAATTCAGCCTTTACGGCAAATTAAATGAAAGGAATCCCATTTTCTAACAATAATATTAGAAATCGTTTATCGTAAGGACTCAAACAAAGATATAACGAGACACAGATAATCAAATAAAACCTAGCATTAATAGTTACATAAAATCAAGTATCTTAAAAGAAAAGCAATTTTTCATTGCAATAATCCCACTAACAAATTACAATTATATTGTAATAGGAAACCGCTAGCACTACGTTCGCGCGCGGCACTTTGGAAAACCAGCATGTATAAATTTGAACGCGTGGCAAAACTATGGAACGGGAAACCGAATATTATTCGGTATTCGGTTATTCGGTGAAACAACTATTCCACGCATGTTTATTAAAAATGTTTAAAACCCAGTCGCAATTGGCGACAATCAATGCAAACACTTGTCAAAACTTAAGGGAAACTATAGGTACCTATTTTGTCAGATCGCGACAGATTTGAATGAAAACCTTAAAATACAGAAATTGCCCCCCTTGCTTTATAAAACAAGTGTGTATTTGTAAGTACCTAATTAATATAAAATAGAATCACCTGACCTACCTCCATGACAGTCTTCTTGAACAGGTCGTCGAGCCGGATGAAGTACTTGAACGTGTCCGCGATGGCGGACGTGGACATGTGGCGGAGCAGGTTGGGCAGGAAGTCGCGCCGGGACTTGAAGAAGTCCAGCACGCGCAGGCACACTATGTGGTACAGGTAGCAATCCTGGGGAAGATGAAATAGTTGGGAGGACATAAATACCAGGAAAGTCTGCATACTCCCTAAATAGTTAGTTGTGACGTTGTCACAAACAACGGAACCTCAAACGGAGCATCCTTTCAAGGATGTTCCGTTCTTCCCGAATTTGTAATTTTTCTGGGAAACTTAATGCGCACTCAGTACAATAATGCGTTCAGAATGTTGTTGGGTCTGCCGTGGCGGTGCTGATGACTGATGGGTTTCAGGCCATCATGCGCAAAAAAGCAGCTTCTCTTTTGGCCCGTATACGGGGTAGCAACAACGGCATTCTGAACGCAATAGTAGTACGTTTTGACTGACCCTTCCAGAACCAGTGGGTCATGTCGTGTATAGGTGTGGCGAGTCATGCCAATACATAAATGTGGGTGTGGGGTGTGTGTGTGTACTAAGTAGGGACAAGATAATAGGTCACTTTTGACATTTCATCAAAATTCAACAACGTAACCTTGTAACGGCGGGCATAAAATAAGAACTGCCCAATTGCTTAACTTTTTTCAATTACGTTTACATATTTATTGTAATAATGACCGATACGAGTAATTTTACGATTTGCTTTCACTAATAAACCATTCTAAACATAATAAACAATTTCTGATCTAAAGAACTGAACGTCGTTACAATGTTGCGTCAGTCAACCCTTTTTCTTTTTAAACACTAGGGATGTTACTCTAAAAATCGAAAGCTGATAGGATTGTAAGTTGAATCGAATGCAATGATTACTTGTGAAGAAAAATCACCATAAATTTATAACCACGTTGTGATTATAGTAAAACCTAATTATACATATTTATTATTCTTTTAACTAACTATAAAAATACAAAAAAATAACTAAATAGAAAGGTCATTGATGTTGGGTGCAATTTAGGTGGATGTTGCTGGCAACACCAGTGCCTGTCGATGACGCATGTCATGTCGCCATAACATGATGATGACGCAGTCTTTTGTTGTTGTGCGAAGTGACTGTGCGTTTTTGGTGTGCTCTCTGTTATTTTCTTCTGATCCGGCTTTTTCATTGAACTGATCTTACTGACTACGTTTACCTGGCTATAAATTGGACTCCGATTGCTTAACGATTATTAAACAAGAAAAACATTACAGTCTTACTATGTCGAAACGGGGGAAAACTCTAAACAGTCAATCTCGCGAACTAGTGCTGAAATAATTGTACAATTATTTTGGACGTGAATCAGTTAACGATGGGCCTCTTTTACCATTGAAACCACCGAGAGAACGCGTTGCCGAAGCATTGGGAATAGGGAAGAAGACAGTAACTCAAATTCTGAAAGAGAAATACGGACCATCAGGCTCAGAAGATAATACTTTACGTACACCGAAAAAACGAAAGAGGGACAAGAAAATTGTTGACGTTGATAATTTTGATGCTACTGCAATTCGCAACCACATTTATGGATATTACTCGAGAAAAGAATATCCTACACGGGAAAAGCTATTGAGTTCGTTAAAAGGCGCAGGTTTATTTTTTGGAGGCAAATCGTCTCTATCAAAGGATTTGAAATCCGACAAGCGGAAAATCCTGCTAGAACGCTACGATATTATTTTGAAGAGAATAACATTCTTACGTGAGGTAAATAAAATTACGGATTGGGACAATGTCGTGTTTATTGACGAAACATGGTTGAATGCGAACCATACGGTTGCGCGGACATGGACCGATGATCAAAAGTTCCATCGGGAAAAGGAGCCCGACTTATTATATGTCACGCGGGATCAGCTTCTCAAGGTTTTATTCCAGACTGCCTCCTCGCATTCGCCTCTAAAACTACAACAGATTACCATGAGGAAATGAACTTTGATGTTTTTAAAGAGTGGTTTGAGAAGCTGCTAGTCAGCTTAGAAAACCCATCGAAAATTATAATGGACAATGCTCAGTATCATTCTGTACAAGTTGATAAACCACCAACTCAAGCAAATAAAAAGCAAGAAATTGTCTCGTGGCTGGTAAGAAATGGTGTGGAGGCAAGTCCAACTTTATTAAAAGTTGAGTTGTTAAATCTGGTAAAAGCAACTAAGACGTCCAAGCTCCGCTATGTAATCGATGAACTAGCCCTAGAGCATGGACACGAAGTTATTCGATTGCCTCCCTACCATTGCCAGTATAACGCCATCGAGCTTTTTTGGGCACAAATAAAGGGTCATGCAGCGCGGAACAATACTGAACCACCCTTCAGTACTGCTAAAATGATGACTTTGCTACAAACTGCATGTGCAGAAGTCACTACAGAAGACTGGCGAAAAGTCGTGGAGAAGACAAAGAAAATAATTTTACAAGATTTTGAACGAGATGTGAGAATAGACAATATTATTGAAAATGAATTAATAATATCTCTGAGTGCTGACAGCAGTGATGAAGATAGCAGTTCCGATAGTTCAAGTGAATAAAAGCAATTTTTTTGTTAAATTACGTAGGTACTTGTCTTATTTTGCTCCTTTAATTTATGAAAGAAAAAATAATAACGGGACAGGGATTCGCATGATCATTTTTAAAATTCACATATGTTTCAAGTCTGTATCGATTCATTCGATTCATTCATTTAATCGATGTTTTTAAGCAGGTCACCTCACTATGAATATAAAACTGACATCTGTCAAAAGTGACCTATTATCTTGTCCCTACTGTAGTAGCTTAAGTTTTATATGGGTCTATGCCACCCGAAATAAAGTAGTTATTATTATTATTATAAATTTCTTTTTTCCATAAGAATCTGGACTATTAGAAACATTTTAAAACAAAAATGAAACCAAATCAGGCAAGCTTTTCTGAGTGACTTGATATGGTGGAAGGTGTTTAAGTTATATCATATTTGGGCAGAAACAAAGAGTTCTGTCACCCTTTATTTATTAGTTACTTACTTTACCATGGAAACCTTATAAACTACACTAAAGACGTCTGGACTACTACAATAAAGCTGAACAGTTTGTTTGTTGTTGTTTAGTTTGAATGTGCTAAACTACCAGCTAATATAATTCTGTATTAATCCTAAAAATAGAGCTGTCTAATGCAAAAAGTTTTCAAATTCGCTCACTGTTCAGCTTTATTGTAGTAGTCCAGACGTCCATTATGCCACGACCCTTTAGGGGCCGTACGACCCTTTAGAGCAAAAAGATAAATAAACCGGCGGTTGAAACCGTGGGGCACAGCTAGACATATTAAAACTCAATAAAAATGATGCCCGACCCGGGAATCGAACCCAGGACCTCATACTCAGCAGTAGTACTTGCGACCACTGGGCCTCACATGTCGGCTAAGGTTATGTATATTATGCACCAGTGCAGCGGCGTGTCTCTCTCGCCCGAACGCAACGCCACGGCACGCCACTGATTCGCCCCCGTGAGAAGCCGGACTTCCTACATTGTCGCGAGTTTTAACATTATCCAAGTGAATTAATGAATTTCTTAAAACAATAATTAAGTACCTAAAATTTGTACGCGGCAATTAAAGAACTCTATTGGGCCTCTCTCCATACAAACGCATTCTGCTGTTTTCTTCGTGGATAATGCCTATAGAGCAATTATGTTTTTCCAAAAATCTAGGTCTTATTAGTATGTGCCCCTATCATTTCCTTTTTCCTAAATATAATCACTAAAAGATTTATGACAAGCCAAAATCCTGAAAAATAGCCCATTATTACCGCTATGTTCAGATGACTATCCAATAAACTTTATAAGTTTTTGACAAAAAAGAAAATAATAATGAAACTTTTGAAATAAGAATTTTCTAGTTCAGTCCAGTTTTGAAGAAGAACAAGGTTTTTGTAGGTAAAATCAGCCTTAGCTGCAGTTGTCCCTTTCGCACTTTACGAGGGAAAGGTGCGTCGCAGCGCGACGGCAATAATTTCTTCAAGTGCCTTTTTTACAAATTCCTCGAAACGTGTCCCCTCTTAACAATCTTTAAAAACTTTCTGTACCTAATTTAGGCGCGGGTGAAGCCGCGGGCAGAAGCTAGTCTTGAATAAGAAGAATTAAGATCTACACCTAGGACAAGCACAAGGCGACCATTAGTCGCATCTTACGGAATCGATAAATAAAATTGACCTGTTTAGGACTTCTCTCCAGTAGCATTTCCACAGTTTTACTAAAGTATGAGGCAAGCAGTGGGTTGAGCGGCGGGTCCTTGTTGATGAAGTCACAGAGACGGTTCATCTGTGTGTTGTCCAGCGAGAGGCGGTCACTCAGTTTGGACAGATGGCTGGTCAGCACCTCACACGCGATGTTGGCGTGCCGGTACTGCGACGCCAGTTCCAGGTTCTTAGGAGGCTCCTCTGTTATCAACGTTATCAGCTCAGCCAGCACCTCTGGCTTTGTCAGGCTGAAATTAAACATAAGTTATAAGTTGGAGTGGATCTGTGGATCCTTGATAAGATAACAAACCAAAAAAATCTGTATACAGGTTGGAATTTTGTAATGCCACCTGGAGGGAAAGTACTCTTAATACTGTAGATAGAAAACTTTTCTCAAAGAAAACTTTCCTTTATTTTTGCAGAGAAAGACAACTGCATTCAAAGATTTTCAAAAATTTGCTTGCCACACCCGGGAATCGAATCGACTAAAATCTTTAAAAATTATATCTTGTATTTTTATTGCATCGATCGTTAGGATCAATTATAAGAATGAAATCTCTCTAACAAACTTGATAAATTAAATGATGGGAAAACCATGAAATCTTAAATTATTTGAATTATTTACAAAAAATGCTAAACAAACTATTTAGTTGCTCGAAATGCGCTCCATTTTCTTGGATACACAAATGTATTCTTCTAACGAATTCATATCTAGTAACCTTTAATAACGTGTTGCGGTGAATATTATTAATCGTATTCTGAACTTCAACTCTCAACTCGTTTACTTTTGCTTAAGATTTAATGAAAATTTGATTTTTCACATATCCCCATAAAAAAAAAGTCTAAAGGGGTGAAATCTGGTAATCTCGTAGGCCGTGTACCGTTTGAACCAATCTTCAATCGTCTTATCTAAATAGTAACTCGTCATTTGAATGGGTAAATGACGTCAATGATAATTATTAATTATTAACATAAGTTAACAGATGGATCTTTGAGTTAAAGAGTTTAACATGACTCATTGAATTTATAAGTCCAGATTTCATGGTTTTCCTTTCGTTTAATTTATCAAGTTTCTTAGAAAGATTTCATCCTTATAATTGATCCTGACGATCGATGCAATAAAAGTACAGGGTGTAATTTTTACAGATTATAGTCGGTTCGATTCCCGGATGTGGCAAGCGAATTTTTGAAAATCTTTGAATGCAGTTGTCTTTCTATTAAAAAATAAAGGAATGTTTCCTTTGAGTAAAATTTGCTATCTACAGTATTAAGAGGACTTTCCCTTCAGGGGGCATTACAAAATTCCACCCTGTATATAAAAGAAAGTCGGGTTTGTTCCCTCCATTATAACTCGAGATCTGCTGGACCAATTTTCATGGTTTTTGTTTCGTTGAATTTGTCTCCGCCCTAAATAGCAGAATACATTTTTATTTTTTTATTTTTAGGTAGGGTAGGTAGGTAGGTACGTAGGGTAGGGTAGGTAGGTAGGTAGGTAGGTAGGTAGGTAGGTAGGTAGGTAGGTAGGTAGGGTAGGGTAGGTAGGTAGGTAGGTAGGTAGGGTAGGTAGGGTGGGTAGGTAGGGTGGGTAGGTAGTGTAGGTAGGTAGGGTAGGTAGGTAGGGTAGCTAGGTAGGGTAGGTAGGGTAGGTAGGTAGGTAGGGTAGGTAGGTAGGGTAGGTAGGTAGGGTAGGTAGGTAGGGTAGGTAGGTAGGTAGGGTAGGTAGGTAGGGTAGGTAGGTAGGGTAGGTAGGTAGGGTAGGTAGGTAGGGTAGGTAGGTAGGGTAGGTAGGTAGGGTAGGTAGGTAGGGTAGGTAGGTAGGGTAGGTAGGTAGGGTAGGTAGGTAGGGTAGGTAGGTAGGGTAGGTAGGTAGGGTAGGTAGGTAGGGTAGGTAGGTAGGGTAGGTAGGTAGGTAGGGTAGGTAGGTAGGGTAGGTAGGTAGGGTAGGTAGGTAGGGTAGGTAGGTAGGGTAGGTAGGTAGGGTAGGTAGGTAGGGTAGGTAGGTAGGGTAGGTAGGTAGGGTAGGTAGGTAGGGTAGGTAGGTAGGGTAGGTAGGTAGGGTAGGTAGGTAGGGTAGGTAGGTAGGGTAGGTAGGTAGGGTAGGTAGGTAGGGTAGGTAGGTAGGGTAGGTAGGTAGGGTAGGTAGGTAGGGTAGGTAGGTAGGGTAGGTAGGTAGGGTAGGTAGGTAGGGTAGGTAGGTAGGGTAGGTAGGTAGGGTAGGTAGGTAGGGTAGGTAGGTAGGGTAGGTAGGTAGGGTAGGTAGGTAGGGTAGGTAGGTAGGGTAGGTAGGTAGGGTAGGTAGGTAGGGTAGGTAGGTAGGGTAGGTAGGTAGGGTAGGTAGGTAGGGTAGGTAGGTAGGGTAGGTAGGTAGGGTAGGTAGGTAGGGTAGGTAGGTAGGGTAGGTAGGTAGGGTAGGTAGGTAGGGTAGGTAGGTAGGGTAGGTAGGTAGGGTAGGTAGGTAGGGTAGGTAGGTAGGGTAGGTAGGTAGGGTAGGTAGGTAGGGTAGGTAGGTAGGGTAGGTAGGTAGGGTAGGTAGGTAGGGTAGGTAGGTAGGGTAGGTAGGTAGGGTAGGTAGGTAGGGTAGGTAGGTAGGGTAGGTAGGTAGGGTAGGTAGGTAGGGTAGGTAGGTAGGGTAGGTAGGTAGGGTAGGTAGGTAGGGTAGGTAGGTAGGGTAGGTAGGTAGGGTAGGTAGGTAGGGTAGGTAGGTAGGGTAGGTAGGTAGGGTAGGTAGGTAGGGTAGGTAGGTAGGGTAGGTAGGTAGGGTAGGTAGGTAGGGTAGGTAGGTAGGGTAGGTAGGTAGGGTAGGTAGGTAGGGTAGGTAGGTAGGGTAGGTAGGTAGGGTAGGTAGGTAGGGTAGGTAGGTAGGGTAGGTAGGTAGGGTAGGTAGGTAGGGTAGGTAGGTAGGGTAGGTAGGTAGGGTAGGTAGGTAGGGTAGGTAGGTAGGGTAGGTAGGTAGGGTAGGTAGGTAGGGTAGGTAGGTAGGGTAGGTAGGTAGGGTAGGTAGGTAGGGTAGGTAGGTAGGGTAGGTAGGTAGGGTAGGTAGGTAGGGTAGGTAGGTAGGGTAGGTAGGTAGGGTAGGTAGGTAGGGTAGGTAGGTAGGGTAGGTAGGTAGGGTAGGTAGGTAGGGTAGGTAGGTAGGGTAGGTAGGTAGGGTAGGTAGGTAGGGTAGGTAGGTAGGTAGGGTAGGTAGGTAGGGTAGGTAGGTAGGGTAGGTAGGTAGGGTAGGTAGGTAGGGTAGGTAGGTAGGGTAGGTAGGTAGGGTAGGTAGGTAGGGTAGGTAGGTAGGGTAGGTAGGTAGGGTAGGTAGGTAGGGTAGGTAGGTAGGGTAGGTAGGTAGGGTAGGTAGGTAGGGTAGGTAGGTAGGGTAGGTAGGTAGGGTAGGTAGGTAGGGTAGGTAGGTAGGGTAGGTAGGTAGGGTAGGTAGGTAGGGTAGGTAGGTAGGGTAGGTAGGTAGGGTAGGTAGGTAGGGTAGGTAGGTAGGGTAGGTAGGTAGGGTAGGTAGGTAGGGTAGGTAGGTAGGGTAGGTAGGTAGGGTAGGTAGGTAGGGTAGGTAGGTAGGGTAGGTAGGTAGGGTAGGTAGGTAGGGTAGGTAGGTAGGGTAGGTAGGTAGGGTAGGTAGGTAGGGTAGGTAGGTAGGGTAGGTAGGTAGGGTAGGTAGGTAGGGTAGGTAGGTAGGGTAGGTAGGTAGGGTAGCTAGGGTAGGTAGGGTAGGTAGCTAGGTAGGTAGGGTAGGTAGGTAGGTAGGGTAGGTAGGTAGGGTAGGTAGGTAGGGTAGGTAGGTAGGTAGGGTAGGTAGGTAGGGTAGGTAGGTAGGGTAGGTAGGTAGGGTAGGTGGGTAGGTAGGTAGGGTAGGTAGGTAGGGTAGGTAGGTAGGGTAGGTAGGTAGGGTAGGTAGGTAGGTAGGGTAGGTAGGTAGGGTAGGTAGGTAGGGTAGGTAGGTAGGGTAGGTAGGTAGGGTAGGTAGGTAGGGTAGGTAGGTAGGGTAGGTAGGTAGGGTAGGTAGGTAGGGTAGGTAGGTAAGTAGGGTAGGTAGGTAGGGTAGGTAGGTAGGGTAGGTAGGTAGGGTAGCTAGGGTAGGTAGGGTAGCTAGGGTAGGTAGGGTAGGTAGCTAGGTAGGTAGGGTAGGTAGGTAGGGTAGGTAGGTAGGTAGGTAGGGTAGGTGTGACTGATCAATAGTACAGAGGCCAGCACATCAAGTTACCACAATCTGTCAAATTTCTTTGATAGTATTTCAACTTTATTGCAAAGCCATAAGGTTCATTTTTAATTGAGAAAATTTGACAGTTAGGGATAGCTTGATGTGCTGGCGTCTGAACTTATTTAAGATTTGCTAAGTCTAATTTTAAATATTTTTTAAACATAAACATAATACTGGTACGATATATTCAGCTGTGAACCTCTACTCAATTTGATAAGTAGCTTATTTTTAATAAATTTCAATTAATGACAATTAGCAAATTTTTAGCTATTTACATTTAATTTTACTAATTAATAAGCTATTCCACATAAGATTCACTTGAAAGTGTGTACATTTACGAGGTGCATGTCAGTTGTAACCAGCGCTGGAATCAGGCAGTGCAATATAGGGTGCACAACCTCAGACAATATCATTAGTAGAAATATTCTTAATGTTAGGTGTTGCCAAGTTTTTCTTTAATATGCTTTGTCATAGTTGTATGTCAGCACTCTACAGTTAGTCTGACACCCTAACTTTTTGAACGCCAGAGCATAAACGCACATGCGTGCCCTCCACACCAAGTTATCATGAATTTCCCTTTATCCATGGTGTTTTTTAATTTGTTTAATTCTATGAAATGCGTACGAGAGCATACATTTTTAAGATATCTATATAAACATTCACAAAAGTAATGATTCGTGTTATATACTGTTGTTGCCATTGTCACGTGTATGTGACAATTGCGTTCTAAGGGTCAATATAACTTGTATTGGAAAAAATTGTTAACTATGCTCCTTCTGCCTACCCTATTTTCAATTAAATCATCAGCGAGATTGTACAATGATTTATGTAAATATTCCAAATAGGTTCAATCAGTAACTTTAAATAGAAACAAAAAGAATTTAATTTACTTTCTTATCATATAGAGGTGTAACTCCTATTCATACAAATGTGATAACATGTAACTTGCTTTTAGGAAGGATCAAGTGATCACTTCAAAGTATTCTAAGTAGTCCCCTTCAGATATTTATTGATACAAAACTCCAAGTCATTAAAATATTTGAAGATGTGACTAAGCAGAATTAATATTAAGGTGGTAAACCTTTACAGGTTTACCACCTTAATATTCTGCTTAGAGAGTTTATGTTGAATACATGTCATGCTTTACTAACATAGTATTACACTCCATATAATTATGTGTCCATGAAAAGCTGGAGCACCTGCATGCACTCACAAGCTCAGCAGGCATAAGTCCACACCAGTCAGTCTCTGACTCTATTATAGTTAGCACCAGCTCAGGGCAACCCCATCAGAACCTAGTTTGTGCTAATACTCACAACTGTATGAGAGTTTGGTTGTCTGCCTTGCATTCCTGCAGGATGTCGTCCGCCTCCAGCACTTGCGACAGCGTTACATTCTGGAACAATAAGCTTACTGCACATCCATAACATACAACACTCAACACCTTCGATACGCCTTTCCACACGTACACATGACATCATCGTCCACCCAGAACGTTGTTTCTCGTCACAAAAGGCGTCAAAAACACGAATTATTATGAAAATTCATCGTTTCAACCACTCATAACCATCAATTTTTCAACAAAATACGCACCTCCTCTTTGAGAAGAAATTTTAACTCCCTAACTACGATATAGTTTCCGCTCCAAAACATAGTTAAAATTAATAAGTACAAGACGTGTAATTATTCTAAATCCATAGAAAACTTATTATTTTATGTACTTTAACGTTCGTAAGAGTGCAACGATCCGTTTTCTTTTTGACAGTTGTGTTGCCGGTGTTGCCACTTGCCAGGACAGGAATCCTGTACCTATAATTATAGTTAATACTCTTTGACACAAGCATTTATAAATGCTAAGCTTTGACAGGAATGCAGCCCAAATTAGAATTCAAACAACCGTGGATACGAATAAAACGTAGTAAGTTCAGTTAGTTCCAGATGCTGAATCAAATTATTATATACTTAATCTAAGATATTCCCGAAGGATGCAGTTGTTTATTCAATAAGTAACATCAACAGCATATCCAAAAGTCATTAGCAACAATATTTAGATCAGTGGCGTAACTATAGGGTGGCAGGACTGGCAAAATGCCACGGGCCCCCGGCCCTCAAGTGACCTAGCATTTTGGTCAAAATTTTGGGGCCCCATGCAATGGATTTGCCAAGAGCCTCAGATGATATAGTTACGCCACTGATTTAAATGTTACTTTTAATGCACACATAATTTTATGTGTATGTGCAATACACTACCTACAGGCAAATGTATGTAATAACGTTGAAAGAAAAAAAATAAATTGGACAGAAGCTGCTTCTCAGAATCGGTTTTATAGAGATTTGAACAGTAAGTAACGCACTGGCACTGGAATCAGCTAAGCCCTTAGAGCATTTAACCTACAGAGGGGTACGCTTAGCTATGCCATCTCCATAGGTTAAATGCTCTAAGGCTAAGCCTTTTTATTTATTTACTTTTAACCTGTCAAATGTCGTGTGAACCCCATAGGTTCATACGAAAAATTCTCTCGAAATGACAGTACCTAAATACAACCGTAAAAATCTTATAAGCAAACGGCTTCTAATAGGCGGATATCTAATGGGTTAATTGAAACCATGTATGATGTATGTCTCCAAATTCTGCAGCAGACAAATTATCAGAAAGTTATCCACCGCGCATGTAAGAATAGGCATAAACTTATAGTACGGTATACATATTTATTATTCGCTATTTATGTTTTAGTCTGCTGGTACTGAGAAATTCCTGGTGAACCGAATAACACTTTACCCGACCTGGGAATCGAACCCGTCATGGTCATGTAAATAGTCACACTGAATGAATTAAACAAATTGCGTTAAGACTCTGTTATTTTGTTTTGAGGCAGTGGTCATCATCATTCTTTTCACCTTGTCCCAATTTATTTTAATTTTTTCTTCCACACACTTCTCATTAGAGAGGTCCCTATTAAGGTAAGGTACTCATTCTTATTTAGCTCCATTCGCGTTTTGCTGAACGATTTTGATCACACTTATACAGTCCTGCTTCTATCAGCCGCGAACAGCGTCGTAAAAATGATAAAAGCCGTCATACCGTGTTATCTTCGCTGAAAAGCAAAAAAGTGGGACTGTTCTGTTCTATGGCGTGTACAAGTTGCCAAGGCAAATCATGCACTAATGTTGAATCACCAACAATTAATGATTCATTCGACTTCAACGAGCTGACATGCGATACATTGTTATTGGCTGAATTTACTTGCACCCAAAACGAGGATGAAGCAGAAGAAGGAGAAAATCTAGAAGAAGAATTCGAAAATTACGACTCAGATGAATAAATGTCTCTACTTTTTTTATCAACATCGCTTTTTTTTGCTATTATCCATTATTTACAATAGTTTCAATTAAACAGGATCATCCCTGACTTGTGGAGTAGGCCTACTGGGGAAAACACGTTAAAAAAAACGCGATAAGTAGGTACATAGGTGCGTGGAAACGTGTGGATTTTATGAGTTCAAGTTCAAATTTTTAATTTTATTTTACATTTATTGACATAAGTATTTTTATATTTAAATTCTCCCTTTTTTCTAGTCTTAGGTCAAAGCTGTCCTTTTGTTATTCATTTTATATTTTATTTAAATCTATACCTACTAATATTATAAAGAAGAGAAGAGTTTGTTTGTCTGAATGCGCTAATCTCAGGAACTACTGGTTGGAAGTGACAAATTCTGCGTGTTGGATAGTCCATTTATCGAGGTAGGTAATAGGCTATATAACACGCTACGACCAACAGGAGCGGAGCATAAATGAAAAATGTAGCAAAAACGGGAAAATAAACTTTTTTGAGAGCTTCCGTAGTCGTAGCGCGCGTTACAGAAACGTTTAGGCAAATATCATGTATGATGGAATTGTTCCTCTTTAAAAGTTCTAAAAAAAAAGTCCGCGACAGCATGTCTATCTTTTAAGATTCACTCACTATACCTAACCTTTTTTTATGGTAATTTGTCATTATCAACAGAATATTAATCCTTATCCGAATAAATATGTTACTAATCACAAGTATTTCAATGTTAACAAATTGTCCTTGACATCACTTGATTTCAATCAACATCTTAGGAGACATCTACACCACTCTCTCTCTCTTTGGTGACGCAGACGCAGCTCAACTAGTTTTATATAATTGATCCATACAAGACATCATGTCTAACCATGGTTTAATAAATCAAGGCGGATGCGGAAGTCGCAAATTATTTCCGTGAACTGCCACCAAACGAAAGTACCCATCTGAAAGATGCATAGAGACTACGCTTGGCTAGCAAGCTGTCTATCAATGTTAGCAGTCCCAATTAGAAGGGTTTGAGTGCCAAAGGAAGTATTAAATATAAATATGTTTTTTTTTGGGCTGTGGGCTGGTCCACCCAAAGTACGTCTACTCCAAGTCAATGCGCGTATTTTGCGTGTGTGGTATGGCCGTATGGGAGACGATCTTAAGTATTTTGCTCATGGTTTAAAAACACATATATTAATATAACATAATAGGTAACAATGATCATCGCTTGGCTTGCAGCAGCTGCATGGCGAGCGCCTCCGCTTCGCCGACGGAGAGTGACGCGGCAACGTCCTGCACCTTCTTCAGCTTACGAGGCGTCACACTCGCCTGCGGGATGCCGCGGCTCTCAACTAATTTCCGCTTTGTAGGCCTGCAACACATGAATGATCTATCATTACCTATTATATTCTATCTAGACCTAGTTAAAAATAGATAATGACAGTTTGAACAAATTCAAATTTGAGTATTTTGTGAAAAATAATAATAGTATAAATAATAGTTTCAAGAAATTCAAAGTAAACTCTCACCTGTGGAACCTTTGGTTTACTTCAGATCCTGATTCGGCAGATTCATCATCATCGCGATCTGATACATCAGGTCCACTGCCTTCATCAGAGCCGGCACTTTCATGACTGCCATCTTTTTTACCATACAATTTGTCAGGGTCCGGCAACCATGATAGGTCTGGACCATCAGATTCTGATTGTGACCCAAAGTCATCCTTCTCCCCTTCATCTTCCTTCCTTTTATTCTTAAGTTTACGTTTCTGTTCCTTATGTTTCGCTTTAATCTTTTCTCTAAACCTAATCTTGTCAAACTTATCTTCTTCTTGTAACACCTCCTTTGCCCTTTCTATATCAATGCCTCCTACATTTTCATTCAAGAACTGTTTCGCTAGTTTTGATTTTACATCTCTCTTTTCATCTTCTATTGCCTCTCCCTCCTCTGTAAACTTTACTGTAGTGTTAACTTTGATCTTTTTCTTCAGGAGTTTCTTAGCAACTGCTGCCTTTGTAAGAGGTTTTGCTTTCTTTTTCGATGTTGTTTGTACTTCTACAACTGGTACATCCCCAAGGTCGACATCCACCCTTTTGACTTGCAAAAAATCTTCCTCATCAGTTTCTGCATCATTATGAAAATTAAATTTAATGAGGGATTCCTTCTTTTTCTGCTTAATTTTTATATTTTTAAGTTCAATTTTAGGTTCTTCCTCTTCACTCTGTTCAGTTTCTTCATCAGATCCAGTTTTAGCTTTCAACTTCTCAATGACTTCGTTGTGTACTGTTTCTTCAGCTTGTCTCTTCTGTGCATATTGATATTTCTTCAAAAATTTGATATAAGGAGGTACAATCAATCCCAGTGACCTTGCATATGCATCTGTATCTAGTAGTTGGACATTGAATATCTCTTTGTTTTTCATTAGGAAGACTGACTTCAGATAGCTGACAAAAGCCCTCTGTGCACTCTGTTTCAGTTCTGTGCTGTCAGACAGGAGACTTTCTATTTTCCTCTGCGGTGCAACCACTTTAGATGGGTCAACCTGTATTTTATTAATGGGAATTTTACTTTTTTGTAGATCTCCAACCAATTTCTCTTCATGCGGTAAGAGCATTAACAGACCTTCACCTTTGCCGGTAAAACCTCTAGCTGTGCGACCAGCTCTATGAATGTATGTCTCCACATCTTCAGGGCAATCCATCTGAATTACCCAATTAACACGAGGGAAGTCCAGTCCTCTGGAAGCCAAATCAGTAGCGAAGAGCACCACATTTGATTTCCTACAAAATTCATTGTAGATTTTCTCCCTTTTCTCTTGATGTAGAGTTCCATACAGTGCAAGTAAGCTGACACCAGGCCTCAGTTTACAAAACAACTCATAAGTGTACTTGACTTGTTTGCAAGTAGCCATAAACACTATAACTTTTTGCTTCAAGTGGTTTTTAATAAAAGACCAAAGGATCCCAATTTTCTCATCAATCTCACAAATGATATAACTTTGTTGCAGCAAGTCAGGGGTGACTGTTTCAGCCTGCTCATGGGGGGCTATGTATGTTGGGAAAGACAAGCTCAGGCGAGCTAGATCTTTTACTGATTTTGTTTGTGTGGCAGAGAATAAGAGAGTTTGTCTTTCAGGTGGCAAGTTCTCGATGATTGCATTCATTGTGGTTTCAAAGCCCATGTCTAAACATCGGTCAGCTTCATCTAATACAAGAATCTGAAGGTGGCTACAGTCAAATAAAGGATTCTCATCCATATGCTGAAGAAGGCGACCTGGTGTAGAAATCAATATATTTATTTGATCCATTCTCTTCCTCTCAAATTTTAAATTCTGTCCACCAATTATGAGGCCTGCTGAGAAGTCATGTAGATGTCCTACTTTCCTCAAAGCCTCGTATATCTGATAGGCTAGTTCTCTGGTGGGTGATATGACTAATGCTCCAACCCCATCCAATCTTGTCCATTTCTTGCAAAATAGGTTTTCCAGTATGGGTATCAAGAACGCCAATGTTTTGCCTGATCCAGTTTTAGCAGCACCTAGGATATCTTTTCCTTGCAATGCATAACCAATAGCTTGTTTCTGTATTTCAGTAGGAGTAACATAATTATTTTCTTTTAGTCCTTTAAGAGTCTTTTGTGACAGTGGAAAGTCTTTAAAAGTTTTTATTTCAGCCGAATTTATCTGTAAACATCAATAGTTTGAATATAGTAGGTATATGTACTCTTGAACACTATAAGGATTTTTTTTTGAGAAAATATGTTAATGCATCAATCTTAACAGGTCGGTAGTATTTCATAATAACAAACTTATATCAAATTATAAATGATAACACGTTTGTTTTCTACTCTACATACTTTGAACCCCACATGGCTATTTTGAGGTTCACATTTAATTTGGCTTAGTTAGTATGTTTATTTTCATTCATTTCGCACAAATTCAACAGTATTTGCATGAAGTTATTACTCTAATAAAAGTAAATTAAAACACTTTTAGGATTAAATACTGTTATGCTATTAAGCGTATAAAAATACAATTCACTACCTTGTCATACTGAGCCCGTAAGTATTGTATAGCAGCATCTTCCTCAACGCTCTTTTTCTTTCTTGGTTTGTATAGCTGTAACTTCTTGCCGTTCCTGCCTGGCTTTTTCTGCTCTTTCCCATCCTGTTTCATCGTTTAATATTCATAAACACATTACACCTCAAGTTATCTGGAATTCACAAGTTGCGTACAGTAGCGAATTGCGAAGCATGAGGTTGACATTGACAATGTTGTTGAGAAAATGACAAGTGACTGTTGATTTGACATTTCAATAACTGTCAAACCCCGCCAAACATTGCAGAAGAGTTGGAAACATTCCTTCGGTCGAAAAACCGTAAATATGTAGAACGTTATAAATTGATTTGTAACATACTTATTTCTTGGTAAATAAAAGTAGTTGGAATAAAGGCTTTTTATTGTAATACTGATTCGGACAAACATTCAATGCCTTCATGCATTACTTTATGAATACGTCTATCGATAACAATGCTCGAAAAGAGCACGTGCCTAGTCGCTGTTAAATATCGACATTACGCAGCGAATCCGAAGAACGCGCATAAACAACTTGAAAGCGGTCGCGTTAGTACGCTTCTGCACAAATACAAAAACGTTTCAAACTCGTAATTATTAATTTTAATTTAGTTGTGTTATTGTTTAAATAATAAGAAAATTGGTAAGTTTAGTTTCGTTACATTTTTCTACTATGTTTACCAAATTATTGAATGTTGATGTTTTGTGGGCAGTAATGTGATTGTAACCCAAGGGTACGAGAACCTCCTTTGTGTTAAATCATTCCACGGTTCACAGTCCACGGCAGATCAAACGTAGTTTATAATTCATTGTAGGTAACGCGTATTAATGTTGTTTTCTGTCTTTGCGTAAACAATGTTATTTCCCAAAACTTTAAGCAGAATCAAATTAATTGTTTATTATTTTACCATTGTTCTCATCTTCTCGCACAAGGTTTGATTAAAATAAAAACTTTGCAATTTAGTATTTCCTTAATGTTTCGGTAAATTTTTAACGAATTATGACGTTTTCGTTGGTAGATAGGATAATAAAGGCACACAGAGGGTAGTCATTAATAAGTACTATAACGGCAAAATTCTTTGAAACGTAGAAATTATTGCTGATACCGCTTTCTTACGTTTTGATTTTAGCACCTCTTAATATGACGATGATTTTATCTTATGATTTTATGATGACCCACTAAAATTAATTATTGACCTACTAAAATCGAACCGTGTGAACAGTGTGAATCAGTAAACGAACGTAACTTAACAGGATAAACAATAGGAGGAAGGACACACGGACCACCATAAACATCCTTTACCACTAAGAAGGTATTAGGTATTTTCCAACAAAGCGTAATCAATCGGTTGGCCGCAATATCGCTGTCCTTACTTCCTCATTAGTGTACGCCGTAGTTGCTTGTGTATCACGCACTCACGCGATCTGACTCCGCTGCCGCCAACATTGATATTCCGTCATCGTTCACGAGGGTGACGAATATCGTCCACTTCCCTGTGCTACAGCGCTAGTAGTTTGTAGCTTGTCCAATCAATCTAGCGCTCATGACTGTTGCCCGACAAATAACAATTGGCTAGGTACAGGCAGGGGCAGGAAAATCTATCAAAAAAATACTGTAAAATAATATTCGTATTTTTATTGTACTCAGAATATGGTGGAGTAATAGGAAAAAATTACTTAATAATCCTGGGACTAGAATTTTTAGAAGCATTTTGAAACTACATAAAATTTTAAAATACCTGCTTAGGTACCTACGAACCCGACTACGGCAGACGTCATGATTTTGGCCGGTATTTTCATCTAAAGAAGAACCATACAAGTTTCACTATTTAATGTACATATTATGTACTGTATATACGAGTATGCTGTTAGCCGGCGTACCTATTAAAGCCTAACTAATTTATTAATGAGAAAGTAAGTTTGTGGTTTACCTTTTCATGCAGATGATCGGTTCAGTGGTGAACTGAACCACTGAACCGACCATTCTGCAATTTTGTGAAAACGTTGTCAGGTGTACTAGACCAGGGTCGATAATTTTTGAAACAAATAAATTATAGTAGGATGATACCCATTGGAAAAGGAAGAGAATTAAAAAAAAAATTAAGGAAAAATACGTAATTTAAGTCTCGAAGTGGATGGGGGTACGTTTTTAAGGGTAAAAAACGGTTTATCTCGATTTCTGGGAAAACAACAAGTCCTATGAAAAAAAGTTGAACGGCAAAGATGTAGGTAATAAAAAGATCGACAACTTTAGTATCTACCAAAGAGTAAAATAATAAGACTGATAGTATCTACCCATTTTTCACATAACCTCAAAATTTATGTGAAAAATTCAAATACTTAACCAAGTTTTGAAAATATTTTTTTCCACGAAATTTGGTGAGAACTTACCTTTTATGTTCCAAACAATGATTTTTTTTAATCTAAAATATTTAATTTTTCACATTATTTTGACTTAATATCGATAAAGCGCTCTAATTTTCGATGGAAAATTCTGACGTCAAAATATCAGCTTTCACAAAAACTCGGTGGGCTTTATGTTCGTTGAAATCCAGGTTAATACTTACTATACTCTTTGTTAAAATCTCTACTTTCTGATGGTGTAAAAAAATTATACATTACTATGGTAGTAAATTTTCTCAGAAAATACAAAATTATTACAAGCAGAGTAAAACCCGAATTGATTTTCAAATTCTAAATTAACGAGAGGGAAGTCGCGGGAAAAAGCTAGTAAATAAATAAATATGTTCAACTTGTAAACTACTTACTTCTTGTAACCATTGCAATATTTGCAATTACCCTGCTCTGCCCCTGTAGACAGCCGTCTGACCTTTAGCCTGTAGAGAGAGGATGACCCCTATAGCTAACAGTAGCCGCATCTAACACAAGTTGGTCTCCTGCAGCAACCGCGTCAGCATGAAGAGTATAGCAGTGTTGGTGTGCGTGGTAACGGCGGCCGTCGGCGCCGTCTCCTTGGTCGACCTGGTCAGGGAGGAGTGGAGCGCGTTCAAGGTACGTTGGCAGCTACTGGACTGCATGGTAGATTGGTAATGAAATGATCAATAAAATTTATGTTTTGAAATGCTTTCCAAGATGAAAAAAGCAGGTAAAAAACCACCAACGTTACATTTTACAAAGAAACCCTATTAGCTACTCAGGATCAAATCTACCGGTGTACCTAAGTGCTGGCTGTATAATTATTTTTGTAATGAATCATTTCGCTTAAACAGGAAAATAATAGCAACTAAGTAGAGACTATGAAACTTTGTTTTTTTTTGTTTGAAGAATGAAAGATCTAAAATAAAGGTATTTTGTCCAATGATATCTTGAAATCCTGAAAATTCGGTCCAAACAGCTAACCTCGTTTCCCCTCAGATGGAGCACAGTAAGCAGTACGACAGCGACGTGGAGGACAAGTTCCGCATGAAGATCTACATGGAGAACAAGCACCGCATAGCCAAGCACAACCAGCGCTACGAGCAGGGCGTCGTGTCCTACCGGCTGGCCAGCAACAAGTTCACCGACATGCTGCACCACGAGTTCGTGCACACCATGAACGGCTTCAACAAGACCACCAAGTGAGTATGCCACGACTTCTCTTGTATCTATCACAACATTTGTGAAGCTTGTGTGCCTGAACCAGGCTGTATCTTACGGCAAACTTAGGTTCATTATGGGCCCAAATGATTCTGGTTTGCAGTTAGTAGTACATACATAGAAGTAGTATATGAGTACCTGAACCTAATGCTTAGGCACTGAAGAAGGAAAACCAACAAAATGCAATTACCTGCTAATGTGCATAAAACACTGCTAGATCAATGTTTGTTGAATTGGTAGGTTTGTTTTTGTTTCTCGAGTTTTGCTTGACGTAGTCCATGACTAACGCTATTAATTTATACTTACCTATTCTATTATAAAGAATCGTTCGATTACCACAGCGGCTTATTCACCTAAGTATAAATATATACTGCGCACTTGGCGTTACGAGTTGTTCCATTGTTTGCTTACTTGCCGGATTACAGCTGATTGCGTTGTTTTAGACGTTTTCTTTATAGGCCACATTGATAGCAGTTCAAAGATAATCAAGCTCTGCTCATACTCGTACAGTAGAGGTTAAGCGAGTCAATGTCGTTGTTTTATAATAAACTGCTCGCGCGTTTTTATGTCTTATCTTCGACATTTGACATATAAACAATATAACCGTAACTATTTAAGTTTAGTGAGCCTGTACGCTTAATTAACCTGACTGAGCTATATTTGATTTTGATGAATTTTGTGGCTTACTGCGGCTACTGCTGTCGATGAGTTCCTGGGTTCGATTTTTAGGTCGAGCAAAGTGTAGTTGGGTTTTTCTATCTGGAATTTCTCAGTAGCAGCCCGTAGATTAGATTTGGGCCCGGTTGATGAAATGTGTTATGTACACAGCTATTGCTAAATGTAGATTTGTACCTATAAGAAGTAAAAAATAAAATTGCTTGAATATTAGAATGAAATATTTTATTGGTACATAATACATCATAAAATATGTCATCTAAAAACGGAGCCGGCGGCTCAACAGCCCTAAATCGAGCCCAACTAAGATTTCACAAAATGGTCATATCGTGAGCTGAGCATAGTATCCCATAGTCTGATTACCCACCAAACAAAATAATCTTTCTTAAAAAAAGATTTCTAATTCAGTTACTATATTTTTCAAAACTCTGCATCTCATACTATCCGTTAACACCGATTATGGCGAGGTTTTTATAATTGGCAAATCTGCTTTACGATATTACGTCATTTATATAAGGATGTAAATGGGATAAATTACTAGTTAAATACAAAATATAAACGCCACATACGATTTTGACTAAGTAACTTTTTTAACTAACAAAAGTAAAAATAATAAATAATAAATTACGAGTATATTGTTATGGCGATTCTCGTTTACTTTAAAGCGACACAGGGTTTGGTCAATCTCCTTTGATCTTTTCCGCGCAGGACGACGACGTCTGCTGGGTCCGCTAGTAAATACTAATATGCTACCATGTGAGCAAAACTAGTCGTTTTCCTTAAAGTAGTAAATTATGAAGTCTTCCCTATAAAGTAACCGTTATTCTGTAGGTATCCTTTTAGACCTGAGTAGAAACCGAGATCGAAGCCATATCATCACCAGCACCACTTAAGAGTTGGCAGTGGTGTTACAGTCGCCTGCCCGCATTGGATCCGTAATTCTCCATTGAAGTGCCGAGGGGCGAGCCAATTTATAATAAGGGAAGGGTCGGCTTCCAGTCTGACCAGATATGCAGCCGAATAACAGAATCATCCACGGCGGGACTGCTTATCTCCTTTACAGCCCAGGTACTGGGTGACACGATTCCCTTTGGCTCACCAAAAAAGGGTATCGTGTTACAAAACAGTCTCAGACTGTTTGTCAGACTTTAGGGCTTTTGAATACCCGTGACGGCTAAGAAATGTGAATCGAAGTATAATGTTGGTTTGCTTAGGCACGGCAAGGGCCTGTACGGCAAGGGTCACGGCGCGCGCGCCTCCACGTTCGTGGCGCCGGCGCACGTGGCCTTCCCCGCGCAGGTGGACTGGCGCACGCAGGGCGCCGTCACCGACGTCAAGGACCAGGGCAAATGCGGCTCCTGCTGGGCGTTCTCCACCGTGAGTATTAACTTATAAGCATTATAAATAATAGTTAAAAAAAAAAAACAACACGGTTCGGTTTTCTATAAAAAGCGTGTTTTTTAGTTTTTTTTAACAATTTTTTATTTCCTACTTTTTAGTTCAAATTAATGTATTGTCATCGGTCCTCGATAAACCTACAAAGTTTGAATGAAATCTGGCCGTTTAAAGTGGGTCAAAATCGCTTCCAAATGAGTCGGTTACAAACATACATACAAGTGAAGCTAATATAAAGCGTGTAAAAATAAGGATAATGGGAAACTATTATCAAATTATTGCATTGTCATCGGTCCTTGAGACGTGTGCAAAGTTTCAAGTTGATCAGACTTTTAGAAACCGGTGAAAATTAAGCTCAAAGATTCCGTTACATACATACATAGATACAACCCGAGCTAATAAAAGCGTGTTAAAAAAGTAGCTCCTCTCACTCTGGGTGGAGCGGAAGGGAGTGTCAGACTCTTACTAAAATCCACCTTAGCCCTTTATGTTCCGGGGTAGCGGTAACCCTGTCGGACAATCCGGCTGACCCGGCAGGCATCGGCCCTGACGGGCACGTTTTTCGATGCTGCTGCGATTCATTTATTTTTAGTTCTTCTCATACTTTGTTAATTTATTTAACTGACCTAATAATTAAAACATTTTCATAAACCATGCAAGTGCCTGGTTTATGAAAACGAGGTGTCGTGAGGCTGGGTGCGACGAAGTGTTGCTCACTGTATTATTATATTTTTTTATTAATTAAGTTAACAAAGTATGAATGAAGAGAACTAAGAAATTTAAAAAAATAGATATAACGGCCAGCGCACAAAGCTCGCCTGTTTAAATGTCGACACTCACATGCGTGCGCAAACACTCGTGTCAAATTAGATTAGCTAGCGAAACTCTGCAGACGTGATGATAACACAAAGAAGAAATTAATTTGTTGAATGTTTGTCAGGCTGTCGTCATCTTTTACTTTGGAGTTTGTTTTGTTTGTAGGAACCCTTATAATCTATATATTATTTAACTTAGTTAGATAGTATCAGACGCGTGTTGGTAGGTACTTGCCAAGATGTACAGAAACAAAAATAATATTATCGCTGGGCTGAACCCACGTACATTAGATAAGTAGTAAATGATTTTACAAATATTTAATAAGTAATTTGTAAATAATTATCTCAAATCATTCGAAATGTTTGAGTATGAAACTCGATCGGCACTTTGCCATCAAAAATAATTGCAACTATAACTAGAACCTACCTAATTATGGAAACTATACAATGCCCTAAGCTAAAAGGCAACGTTCAAAACTATGGAACCGGCAGAAATATGAAATAGCTTTGCCAACTTGTATCTATTGCTTGGTAATTAAATTAACAGTTCTCATACACAGAATTAGGATCGATAATCTCTATTAGTGTGTAGTGCATGTACAAGGTCCCTCCGGTGGATGCTGACATGGCTGGCTTTGTGTACAACTAATGCACTGACACGAAATACAACTAAGCGTCAATTTAAAAAGTCCAGATAATTGTAGGGCATTTGTTTATTGATGCTATCTACAATAATTGTTTGTCGAAGCCACGGTCATGTGACTGATATCCAAGTCGTGTCGCACCCGGCTAGCTTCGTATCGCATTGGAATGAATGTGTGATGATAATGACTGAAGCGAGCGTAACGTGCATGGAGCAAATCTTTGTATTCGCTCCATGGTAACGTGTGTAGGCAGTACCTACAAGATCAGCGACAACAATATTATTGTATAGGACTTCATTTGATAATTACAGACCGATGATAATCCACAGCTGCTGCTCATGTTTTTATGTTAGACGAATTGGTTTCCGCACTGAATCCTTCAGGTGGACCAGTGTGCGTGGGTCATGGTGGCCGTTTGGTAGTTATTCTAACTAGCCCACTTCAGAAGTTGATCATATGTCCTGGTCTGTTGAGAACACCTGTGAAAGGTCTGGGCGGCCCGAGGGTCTCTGTCCTAATCAGGATGTCGCTTGTGCACATTTGTCGTACTTAAAACTTTTTAGCATTCCCATACATACCTACATATAATAAATAAGTTTGATTTGACGTACTGTTATAACGGGGTTCCGGATTAGGTTTTAAAAAAAAGGAAGAACCATTTAAACTAAAAATAAACTTTGTAAGTATTAAACTTTAAATACACGAGTGCAAGTTACATGTGCACGGTCGGAAGGATGGATGACGGCTACAGTTTGGGGCTGGTTACCCTGTTGCTTGACTTCATGAATTTTTAAAGAATTAGAGTCTACGATTTGGGGCTGGTTACCCTGTTGTTGACTTTAATATTTTTTAAGGAAATAGAGTCTACGGTTTGGGGCTGGTTACCCTGTTGCTTACCTTTAATATTTTTTAAGGAAATAGAGTCTACGGTTTGGGGCTGGTTACCCTGTTGCTTGACTTTAATATTTTTTAAGGAAATAGAGTCTACGGTTTGGGGCTGGTTACCCTGCTGCTTGGCTCCAATGGAATGATGACCTCGAGTTTGGGGCTGGTTACCCTATCCATGGGTCATTATTTGGGTTTTGGCGTCTTTGTTATCTGTCCCGTGCGACGCCGAATCGGGACATTATTTAGTTTAAATTATTGTCAACCGTATCATAATCTTCTAATTCGGTTACGACATTAATAGGTATGGGGTTTGAAAGTGGATGTGCTCGGTAGCGCGCCGGAAGTGGAAGGTTTGTATTGATTATTAAATCTTTTATTATTGAATTCGGGGAGTTGACATTTTTCTAGAATATGCCCTGATTTTTTGCAGTATCTGCAGAACGAATCATTAACGGAAGGCTGATAAGAGGTAGGTTTTTGAAATTGGGTATTATTAGAATTATTGGATTTATTTGGTTTAAAACTAGTGTCACTTTGACGGAATGATTTCGCAGCTAAATTTTGTTTATAGGAATATTGCTGCAATTTTTCTTCAGAAATCGCGTAGTTTATCGCGTCATTAAGATTTTTCGGGTCCCTGCACCTAACAATGTTAGCTATGCGGGGAATAAGACCCATCGTGAACGTGTGGAGAGCAAGATCTTCCACTGCAGCTACTCTGCCAGGAATTTCGTTCTTTTTGTGACTGGATACGAAGATTTCTGTAAGTAATTTAGACAGACAGGTTGCTATTCTGAGTGAGAATTGGTTAACATTCTCCTGTGCGCCTTGTCTGCAATCCTGGAGCTCTGCTAGGAGGTGAGCGTAATGTTTACGCTCTCCAAATTGTTTTTGAAGGAAATCTTTGAGGGATAGCCACGAATCGAACTCCTTAATTGAACATGCAATTTCAGCTTTGCCGTCCAATTGGCTGATAATGTATTTGAAGACTATGTCAACTTGATAAGAGGAGGCTAAGGAAATTGCATTATCGCAATTATTTATAAAAGCATTTAATTTTTCTCTACTGCCATCAAGGGCTTAATGAATTTAAGGATAACATTTAAGGGTATTCCCTCTTTAGACTCCTCTTTCAGGGCTTTTGATTCTTTCGACATGATTACCAACAATAATAAACCGTTTCAAAATTAAAAGAATAAGATTAGATAGCTGTAAGTAAAATTATTAAACAATGTAACTTTGAAGCTCTCCTTTTCGCTTATGCTCTGCGTTGAGACGGGAACTGCGACGAGTGGCGAGACAACATCCGTTGATACGAGGATTGGAATGTTCAACATAAACTGTTGTGAGATATTTGTAGATTGAACTTTGATCACTTTAGTATTTAAAAAGGTAACTCTCACAGTATTATTGCGCAAATTTTCTTCATGTTTTCGCTGGATTTTAGAACTGGATCTGGATCTGGAGCTGGAACTGGAACTATAAGAATATAATCCAGTAGATTGACCTTGAATTTGGTCAGTACCGGGTTTACCGGTGGGATGAGTCGTCTTCCATCCTTCCGACCGTGCACATGTAACTTGCACTCGTGTATTTAAAGCATAATACAAAGTTTATTTCTAGTTTAATGTTTTTTCCTTTTTTAAAAACCTAATCCGGAAGCCCGTTATAACAGTACGTACCAAGAGGGATAAAAAGGGTACCGCCGTACCCCGTCCCCGGTTCCTGATGCGAAGAGTTTATTATATAGAATTCGATAGAGCTATTGGTTCCGTAAGCAAAATTACGCAATACGCGCATTGGCGTGGATTGCGGACGGACACCAGCCCGTATTACCTAGAGCTATTGGTTCGATATCTACTGGATTATATTCTTTTGGATATCTTTTCTGTATTTCGGAGTATGCGCAGGAGTTTCACGACCTGATCCCACCATAGCCCTTTTGCCAGCAGAACACCAGGACCTACTGTGCAGGGCCTCACTTGGTTGATATCCCGATCAGTCTTACTCCACGCGCTTCTCCTGCACATTTATTATGCGTGCCCAACGCTTTTGGGCACGCACACTCCATCATAGAGCTCATCCATCGCTTTCCATCAGGCGTGATCGAGGTCAAGAGCAGGTCCATTCTACAACAAAAAATATAAAAACTTACCGTGAACACTTTGGTGACGTGACGTCCGTAGTATCAATCCCTTGGATCAGGTGAACTGACAGCTTTATTACCTACAGAAAAGATCGGCTGTCGCTGAACACCTTTGAAGAAGAAATGTTATCGAATGAAACTCAAACTCAAAGTATTTATTTCAAATAAACCAATTACAAGCACTTTTGAATTGTCAAGGGGTCGTCAGTCAGAAAGATGAAGCTAGTTGCCCATTCCAAAGCAGTAGGTACCTATGGAGAAGAACGGGCAAGAAACTGCATGGACACTCTTTTAAACAAAATATGGTTACAAAATATTGGTTACATAATTCATATTTGAGAACGATGCAGAACGGTGAAAGATATAAAACATGTAAAAAAAAAGTTCTTAAATTAAATTAAAACAAGGCATGGCCGCTAAGAGATGACCTGCAGTCTCTACTGACAGCGCCCGTTCACGAACATGACGCATGGATTAACATGCGTCATGAACTATCGAGTTTATCGAGAACCTCAGTAAGCAGGGCATTATTAATAATAAAAATGAAATGTAGCCAAACTAAGGTGACCCGCACTCAAGGTGCCACCTCTGGGTGTACTCAGCTCGAGTCACAAAACCGTCTGTTTCCAAATGTTTGCCAGCATTAGTCATTAACAATAACGTGATGATTCATTCGATATCGAATAACTTTGTGCTGGCATATGATACTTCAAATCTGGGTCGATCCATAGGTCGCGGACTGCAACCTGCCTGCAGGTTTGCACAATGTACGAGGGCAGTAGAAGTAACGCTTTTTAAAGAATAGTGTCCTCTTCACGAGTGTCGAGCAGCCTGTGTGTCAGACTCTAAATTTTAAGTAACATCGCTAGTAGATAACCCTATGGACTTAGTCTGAAATAAAGTATTCTATACTGTTCTATAGGTTCGTAGAACCTTAACTGGAACACCCGCAGTGTTCCGGTTGCAGTGCAGCTGTGGTATCGCCCCAAAAATTATTTCTTATTTAACGCCGTTTTATTTTATCCGTCTGGAACATTTAGTTTTGCCTTTCACAATAACAGGGAATTGCATAGATATGTTTGTGCTGGCGACTTAAGTAACCATGACAGGATAACTCTGCTGAATAAAAATATCAGCCACCGAGTTACCCTGATTTATGAAGGTACCTAGCTACACTATAAGCTTTAGTAATTGACCGCAACCAAAGGGGACACCTGATGTGATCATGACCAGTTGATCACTCATCGTTGAGCTACACGCGACCAGTATGTTATAGAACTGAATGTGTTTTGTATTGTCATTTGTCATTAATCCGAGTCAACACGGCAATGCAGTCAGACTGTTAACTTACCTAAAACTACACGCATGTACCTAGGTACCGCCCTATTAGTTATTAACAAATACTCAGCGTCACCGATGAGCTAATTTCGCTAACGCAACTTGGGATAAAATGCAAAAGGTTAAAAACTTTCACATGATGATACGTGAGAATGTAAAAAACTTGTCCAACAGACCGGGGCTCTCGAAGGTCAGCACTTCCGCAAGACTGGCATCCTAGTGTCGCTGTCGGAGCAGAACCTAGTGGACTGCTCGGCGGCGTACGGCAACAGCGGCTGCAACGGCGGCCTCATGGACAACGCCTTCAAGTACATCAAGGACAACGGCGGCATCGACACCGAGAAGGCTTACCCGTACGAGGGCGTCGATGACAAGTGCAGGTCAGAGCCAGCTTTCACTGAACTTCCTGTCGGAGCATTCTGTACAAATGGCACCGTGAAAACTAAGGTGAAGTGGCCGTGAAGTGTCCCTCTCCACCTGATGCTAGTTGACACCATTGGTAGCTCACGTCACCTAGGTACGTTAACACCGTGATGTTTTTACAGAATTGGCCGACTGATGACTGAGTAACGCGTGCGCGAACTGTCCGTGTGGCTCTCCTCAGAAGACCAATCCACTTGGTCCTCCCGTGGTCTGAACACGAGTGGACTCTGAGGAGACTGAAGTGAACCTTTGAGTTTGTTCCGATGTTTGAGCGCGGACCTCATTTATAGTTTTAAAACTATTATTGACGTGTCAAAGTGTTTGTATTATAAACCCACTTATACACACAAATACAATTGTATAAAGTTGGATTCAAATCAAGTCATTCGTAACCACCATGCTTCATTAAAAACATGCAATCTAGTATCAACATTATAACATTAACGTGCAGCCAGCCGCTGCTGGTTGCCTATAACATCAACGTGCAGCCAGCCGCTGCTGGTTGCCTATAACATCAACGTGCAGCCAGCCGCTGCTGGTTGCCTATAACCATAAAATAAGAATCCTTTTTTTATTTATGCTTTGCTTCTGAATTATGTTATGAACAACAAAACAACAGTTTTATGCGACTGCGACTCTCGTCAATCACTGGTCACGATCATTTTACTTGACCAGTTGACAGATGCACCATGTTGCTGGTTACAAAGTCCGTCTCACGACAGAAGGTCATGCCACGTTCCAAATATTTGGTATTTAATTACGCTTATTGTCGCGGGACTTCTCTTCTGACACGGACTCCTCCCATATCGTATATGAACCGCAAGAATCTCGAAGTCGACCCTGAATATGATCTGCAGGTACAACCCCAAGAACGCTGGCGCCGACGACACAGGTTTCGTGGACATCCCCAACGGTGACGAGGAGAAGCTAATGCAAGCAGTGGCTACCGTGGGCCCCGTGGCCGTGGCCATCGACGCGTCGCAGGAGAGCTTC
Source organism: Hyppa rectilinea (assembly GCA_951799385.1). Lineage (NCBI taxonomy): Eukaryota > Metazoa > Arthropoda > Insecta > Lepidoptera > Noctuidae > Hyppa > Hyppa rectilinea. The sequence continues at coordinate 243,761 of OX637315.1, read as the reverse complement.
CAGTTCTACTCTGACGGCGTCTACTACGACGACAACTGCTCCTCCACCGAGCTCGACCATGGAGTACGTATACCTTACACCGTTATCATTTTCTCAAATGGTTCGCAACAACGCGTCCCTGTGGCAGTTAATGTCGTCCAAGACATGCTGGTCGCACTGAGCAGAAACGTGGCCCCGTTAAGGAACATCGACAAATATTTGTGGATTTGAAACTGACTCGATGAAGTAATTAGACTAATTAGGTAGTTTTTGGTGAGAGACCATGTTTATTGTGTTCCAATAACAAGTCCATATTGACACTTGTCAGTGTGCACAATAGCAAGTAATATTGTAGTAGGTAGTTACATACACAAGCTGTGGCTCCTGAGGAAAGCAGTTCCATCGCATCAGTATAACGCCATGGCAATCTCATTTTCACCAGAATTTGACAAAATAAAACCTCAGTAATGTATTTGGACAGCCGCCATTGTGCGACCGTTCACGGCTTTCTTAGTAACCCAAAGGTTTAAGATTGCGTTTGTAGGAGCTTGTAGCTGGTCCCATCTTAGGAAGCGTGTTGCTGCATGAACCATGTATAGACCTGTCGCCTAACACTTCATACGAAACAACAAACGCAGAAGGTATTAGACTACTTCTTTTGTTAACAAATAAAGTCGAACAGTTATGAAATTGTGTTGCGATAAACAGAAATAAAGCTAGAGAGCAAAGGTCTTAACAGTTGTCTCGCTATACGTACGGATGAAGTGACAAATATTGTGATTGTCACCAAACCGCAATATTTTTACGATAAACTCGAGAATTGACCTTTTCATTTAACCTCGATAATAAAACCGATGTCACTATAATTGCTATTGCGGGAAAATGTTATTTTATTATTGGCATATACTTTATTAAAATATAAATATATAGATATAAAAACCCCGATATCTCAATATTTAAATCCTCTTTTGTCGTATTGTTAGTCAATCGAGCAATGAGGTTTGTTTTGGGTTGCTGTCACAGTTAACTTTGTGGAAGACCGGGGGTAGGTTCGTACGGTTGTAATAGAGCACTGAACAGTAACGTGGCCGTGTCCCAGGTGATGGTGGTCGGCTACGGCACGGACAAGGACGGCGGCGACTACTGGCTCGTGAAGAACTCGTGGGGCCGCTCCTGGGGCGCGCTGGGCTACATCAAGATGGCGCGCAACAAGAACAACCACTGCGGCATCGCCTCCAGCGCCTCCTACCCGCTCGTCTAGGCCACACTAACAGTTATCACATTCTAATTATTATCAGCTAGAAATATAATAAATAAACAAAAAACAATTCAATTTGGAAAATTGCAACTACAGATTTTTTGTTCCAAATTCAACATTTTGTTGTAAGTCTATGACACTAATGTCTAAAAATGTAACAGCAATTCAATTGATGATAATAAATAAGTAGGTACCTAGGTAGTTGCAAAGAAAAATAGCATGACACTGAAGTGTGTGATCATAATATCGAAGATCACCGTAAATGTCTCGTAACACTCCAGCCCGTACACGTGTGATTGAGAGTTAAGTTATAGCGTAGTAAGTGTAAAGTTTATGAACATTTATTAGTAAGTAAGCGCGAAGTTAGTGTAAAGCACTTGTGATATTATAGTTATCTACTCGCGTCATTATAGCGTTGTTGAGCTGAAAATAAACATATTTTATAAAAACACCTGGTTTCATTATGCAATCACATAACGACTTATTAATACCTACTCCTACTTTCATGTACGCCAATGCATAGTGCTAGTCATCAAAAGAAATTGTTTATTCTGGAGGTAGGATGTCGGAATGACTTACAATGATATCTACAATAAGGTATGTATCCTTTCTGATGAGCCCTGAGAAGAAATGGAGAAACAAACTGAGGTCCAAGTCCCTTTTCGTCAAGGCATTATTTTCAAACTCTAAAATATTCATTTCAAATAAACATACCTATTACAGACACTTGAATTTTCATAGGGTCGGTCAGATAATAACCTATGGAGAAGAACGGGCAAGAAACTCCACGGACACTCTTGTAAACAAAATTTATGGTTACCTACAAGAAATTGGTTACATTATTCATATTATTATTATACATGTTAGAACGATGCAGAACGGTAAAAGCATCTGTTATAAAATTTATTTATTTATTTACCAACTTATTTATTCAGTTCTCACTAACACTACCATTACATATCTGCGATCCAATGCGATAGCGTGGCCTTACATACTAAATCCTTAATCTAAATACTTCCAATAAAAACATGAATCTACATACCTATTTTATGTCCTATAAAATCTTTATCATACATCCTATACAATCCTTAAACTACATAAGTACATCCTATACAGTTAATTACTATTTCCTAATCTTCCTAATCTTAATCTACATCAAAATAACATAAAACATGTAAAAACAATTCAAAAATTAAATTAATACAAGCCGTAGCTAAGAGAGACAATAAAGAGAGCATGACATACTCTCAGCCACCAGGGCACATTGAAGTCAATGAAAGACATAGGTACCTACCCAGTTCATGGTCGCTTTATAGTAGGTACATAGTACTCACATAATATGTGCTAAGCAATTATACAATATTAATATAATTATACAAAAATAGTATTTTTTCTCATTTTGTTTAATGTGCCGCATCTGCATTAAATTTATCTCGGGTCAATAATTGACCCGAGATAAATTTAATGCAGATGCGGCACAGACAATTATTGTCTGACGGGAACGTCGGAAAGGAAAATTACTAGTGTCCGACTGAAGGTGCAATTCTGGCCGAAGCCGAAGCCGAAGCCGATTAATCGGTATTCACCAAAACCTTCGGCCGAAGCCGAAGCCGAAGGTGTCATTGACCTTGAGAAATACGATAGTTACTTTGATCTCAGAATATACTAGATACATATTGTGAGAGCTTTAGAGATTTAGCCCAATAACGAGCCGAGTGACCAACATATACAAGTAGGTAATAAAATATTGTCTAAAATAAAAGTCTCTCAAACTTGTTTTGACTCGTTTAGTTTACTAACTGCGATTCGTTTGGTCCGGTGCGGCGGCGCGGCGAAACTCTGCTGCTCTGCACACTCTCCGTCTCGCTCTAGCATCGTTCAGTAAATTTCAAATTTTGACAACTAGCAAACCTTCGGCTTCGGCCAAACCTTCGGCAAATTTTTGGCCGAAGCCAAAGATTTGGCCGAAGGTGGCCGAAGCCGAAGCCGAAGCTTCGGTCGGACACTACAAAAAAAAACAGTTTGATGGGTTAAGATCCAGGCCAATAGATTTAAATTCCTCTTTTAGAAATTGTAGATCTTTCAAAACAGTGTCAACATCACCTCCTAGGGTTCCATCATCCAAATACCACACGTTACATTTTGAATTTATATTTATAATATATAATTTATTTTTATTATTTGTAGGTAGATATAGCTGCAATCTATATAAGTAATTAAATACATAATCTATGAAAATGTCAACTGTTTACCTATTACGGTTCATGAACCGTATGAAAGGGTTCATGAACCCCTAAAAAGTCAGCAAAGTACCGGTAAAACGGGGTTACTTTGAGAGCTGGGGTGACTTTGATGATAGCTAAACTTGATATGTTTTTTCGGATTTATTGCGGGATACTTAACGCAGCCAAAATTTGGTTTGTTCTGATGGCCAGACTGACTGATCGGCCATATTTTGCCGAAGCGTCAACGAGTAGTCGTTGTCGGAACTTTAAAAAAATATTTGTTAAAGTTTAGTGTCGAAAAGGTCTAAAAGATTTGTCGTTTTCGGGGTGTCTTTGCAATGAAATAAAAAAAAGAAGGGGTGACAAAGTAGCCCCATTATCAATTTAAAATGATAAACAGGTTTTTATTTTTTTCCAAAAAAAGTATGGACTAATTGAAACTTTTTTGTTGCAATACTTAATTTACGTAATGAGTCTACACTGCAGTTTTTTTTTTACATTTTTATCGTTGAAACTGCAAGCGTGGCATCCATTTCAAATTAAAAATTAATCAATGTCACCCCGTTTTACGGTACCGTGTCGGATCACGCACAAAGAAGGGTTCTGTAGCTGGGATGAAAATTTGGGTCCGCAGGCACAGTACGGACGTGTGCGTTCGCGCAGCGGAATGTTGTTGAATTTAAAGATTTTAATTATGCAGATATTTAGTGTATGACGTCGTATAATTGTGTATGGTAAAAAAAAAATTGTGCATGCAGCCATTGTGGAGAAATTCACCAAAAACTGATTCCGCTGGGCGAACGTTGTCCTGGCGGAACTTTTTTTAATCCATAGACTTTAGAAGAAAAGAGATGTGTCCAAAAATTAGTGTGTATGTATGAATAAAATTAGTGCATGCATAAACTTCGGAGAAATTCAAGTTTCCGCTACGCGAACGTTTGGCCATTAGCTATTTTTCATATAAAGCGCTTACATAGAGAGCTGTAGATTTTTACATACGTTGCTTTGAATTTGTTTATATTTGTTTAAAAAACAGATTTAGAAAAAATCGTAGGGCTTAAAAGATAAAAATATAAACGTAAAATACGCTTATTAGGTCTAAGTTCTTAAAGTATGCACTTTGGGGTCTAGATTTTCACGTTTATACAAACCTTGTAAGTGTCTGCAACATGTTGGCAAGTATCAATGATGTTCCGTTAGTAATTAAAGAGTTATAGGACAATTCACCATGAATAGATCACTGTTTACAAAGCAGTCAAATATCATGACGTTCTAAAGGAATTGCATGGTAAAATGTATGCCAATAATAATAACAAGGGGCCCCCCCTTCATATGCTGACATCTCTTTGAGGCGCGCGTGGAACATATACGCGCCGTACGGCACGGACACGGCGGTGCTCCGCCCAAGCGGGACAGGTTTGCACCGTGTGCTCTACCGTGTCCTCTGGGCGATCCTCGCAGTGGCGACACCCGGGCGTTTCTTCCCGCCTGATGATGTGCAGGAACCTCCCGAAACATCCATGTCCGGTGAGGACCTGCGTCAGGCGGTAGGTGAGGGCGCCGTGACGCCTCTCTAGACACTCCTCAAAGAGGGGCCTTACCGCCACTATCGTGGCGTGCCCTGCGCTGGGTTGCGACAGTCGCTGATTCCAGGTCGCCATGAGATCGCGCCGGAGGTCCGTCCGCTTCGCCGCAATTTGCTGCGGAAACGGAGTTTCCCCCCGGCTTAGTACCTCCGCGCGCCACTCGAACAGGCGCGCGAGGACTATCGCCTCCAGATCCCACGGCGGCAGTCCGGCAAGGAGGCATGCCGCCGCCTCGCCCGAGATCGTGCGGTACCCCCGGATAAGCCGAATGGCTACCACCTTTTGGGGCGCGTTCAGATAGTGGGCGGCTCGCCGCCGCAATGAACGCGCCCACACCGGGGCCCCGTAAAGGGCCATGGACCGCACGACTCCCGCGTAAAGCCTCCGGCAGGAGGCGTTTGGCCCCCTCAAATTGGGCAAGAGCCGCTTGAAGGCGGAAGTAGTGGTGCTGAGGGCACGAACTGCACGAACGCACGAAATCTCGAACTTGTATACAAGTGATTGGCGTTCAAAAGGTTAAGCGTGTGGTACAGACCATCAAACGGAACAAGTTTTTCCCAGGGACCAACATTTTCACACACCACATTCACATTGTAATTGAAAAAAAAAATAAGTCGTCCCATACATTTTGTCCAGTAGGTATTGAAGTTTTGTATATATCGTTTGCAAGTATAGGTATGTTTTGTGTGCGGACACAAAAATAAGCTTGTGTTTCGTAGTTTTATTGCTGGTTGTAACTGAAAATGTATTTTAAAAACTATTGATTTATGATAGTAGTCACTTAGAACCATCATATACTTTACTTTTTTTTTAAATTGAGGCATCACTCAATGCTCGCCTGAGTAAGGAGTGCCTCCCCTAATTATTTCAGTATTCACGACACCATTGTTTAGCGGCCTACAGAATACACCTTTCTATCCTATTTTCGTCGATCTCGATGCAATGTAGTGAAAATAGTTTCGAGTAAATTATCTGTGAAGCATTGAGGCAAACGAACATGAGGCAATTATAAAGGGTTCCGTTTTTCACATTTGGCTAAGAAATCCTAAAAATTGCCGCGAGAGATTTTACTAAATAGATATATATATAACCGGATATAACTTGCGAAATGTGGGGTAAACACACCTGAGCCAGTGAGTCTAGAAGGTAACGTATCAATCGCTGCTGCGACTATGGCAAATATTTAGCACTCTGTTGTTCGTATATCATCATGCGGTCTACCTATAAAAGTACTTGTGCTCGATGTTCGATAGCTTTCTGAGAAAAACTTGCTTACGCAATACTTATCCGACTACTTTTTGTTCCCTTACTGTTGAGTTTGTGACCTACCTGGCAACATTCAAACGCACCGCGACCATAAAATGAGTCGTCAGAAAGAATCTACATTACGTCAGCCAAAAATTAGTCATAACAATCAATACAAAATGTCTACCGTTGTCTGCTTACAAAAAGAAAATGCTTGAACTTGTCATTATTTTGCAGAGTTGGTTCCGTGTAACCGATAGAACTTTAGTAACATCAAGGGAGATAGTTGTATCGAGCACTAGCTGCGCACGTGACGGAGGGGTCGCGGGGTCACTGGCCGCCGCTAACTCCGCGCGCCCTGTGGTTCACTGGTTGCGCATCACGAACTGCGTCGCAAATTGTTCATGTTGAACAATTTAGATAGCTGATATTTTCTTTGGTGGGTGGGTGCCTATCTCGTCGGAAACAGCAGATATCGAAAAAATTAAGAGTAGGGGCAATGGAGATATTATAACGATAGCGAGCTGATTCCGTTTGATGATATTTTTGCTAATCTGTTTGTTTTTGGGACATAATTTTATGTATTTAATTTACCCCTTTCCTGATGATATATAGTAAGTACACGCCTTTAGTTTTGATGACAATACAATTGAATAATTAATTCAGTATCATAGTAAATCCAAGATGGCCGCGCGCCACTAAATGGCAACTAAAATTATTTTTTTAAGAACCCCGGGTACGGTACATATAAATGAAAAGGCTTTAACCGCTTTAGGCGCATGGCAGACAATTTCTAATCGAAAAATAAATGTTTGAGTGCTACGATCGCGATAGCGCTCTTTCTAACTTCCTACCTCCCCGCGCGTACAACAATTCAGGTGCGAACAGACCACCAACGCGTACGCACGCGTCGCACGCCGCTGCTCTCTTGGGTGCTGACTGCTGACCTCATGCGACCATGTGTTTTTACGCATATATATTTATTTGTTTTTACTAATTATAATTAATGTACTATTGTTTTGCATATTATAAATATATGTAGGTATTTTTGTCTTTTTTTTCTCTTTTAGTTGTCTACGATGCATAATAATAATATCCTTGGACATTTCACACAACGCCATATCGTCCCAAGCTAAGCAACCTAATGCTTGTTATGGTAACGAGATGGCTGATAAACTACTTATATACATTTTTTTTTTTTTGTAAATGTAATATACATATTATAGATAGAAAGAAAAACACCCAGACCCGTAACAAATACTTGCAGGTCGTACAAATATTTGTTCCGTGCGGGAATCGAACCCGCGACATGCTGCGCAGCAGTCAATCGCTCAACCGCTGCGCCAACCGCGTCGTCGATAATGATAACTCTATTGTCGAACCAACAGGAAGCGCAGGGAAACCAGCAAATGTTACTTATTATAATAGTACCCGTGGCTAAGTAATAACAGTCGCACGGATTGATTGATCAGGTTAAGCTACGCTTGCCGGGGTTAGTCCATGGATGGGTGACCATCTCAACATATCGAGACGCCTCCTTGCGTCGGAAAGCACGTTAAGCCGTTGCTCCCGGCTGTCAATCGCGGATCTTTGACAGTTGTTACAGGTCGTCAGAAGCCCGAAAATCTGACAACCAATCTTACCAAGGGGTATCGTATTGCCCAGTAACTGGGTTGTGGCGGTCAGATAGGCAGTCGCTCCATGTAAAAATACTGGTATGCAGCTGCATCCGGTTAGACTGGAAGCCGACCCCAACATAGTTGGGAAAAGGCTAGGCAGATTGATATTATAATAGTACCAAAGGTGGTGTAGACTGCAATGATCAACTATGCGTTACGAGAAGGACTAAAAGATGGCTATTGGCAGTATTTTATCATCTTCTCAATGTATCCGGCATCAATGCATTCGTCATACTCAAAGCGATTACTAACAAGAGTAACACACATGAAAGGCAATTTTTTTTTGAAAAAAAATTGCGACAGAACTGGTCGTATATCACCATAAACGGTGCATCCAACAGCGTGCCACCCCTTCTTCTCAACAAAAAAAAACTTTTTTACAAAAAATAAAACCGACTTCCATTTTTTTGTAAAAAAGTTTTTATTTTTCACTTTTTAGTTGTGGTACCTACACAACCCACCCCCCCCCCCCCCATTTTAATACCACTACCTGGTATGTAAATTACAGTGACAGGAACTTATTAACACATCGTCCACATATATTAAGTAGGATTTTTTTTAGATTTTTGATGATTTTTCAAAAACCGTAAATCCGATTTCGATAAAATTTTTATGGGACCATTTGGGAAGTATACCCTTTCCAACAAAAAAAGAATTTTTTAAATCGGTTGGCAAGCAACGGAGTTACGCGCGAACAAACATAAAAAAAAAATATATATATACAGTCGAATTGAGAACCTCCTCCTTTTTTAGAAGTCGGTTAAAAAGTGAAGTTTACATGCAAGAAATTGTGCATCAATCGAATGCTAAGCGCGGTCGCTGTTCGTCATGCCCTAGAAAGGATGACAAGAAAGTATATAGCTTCTAAATGCCATAAGTGTGGTAAATTTGTTTGCCAACAACACAAACTCAAACTCAAAGTATTTATTTCAAATAAACCAATTATAGGCACTTTTGGATTGTCAAGGGGTCGGTCAGTCAGAAAGATGAAGCTAGTTGCCCATTCCAAAGCAGTTGGTACCTATGGAGAAGAACGGGCAACACTTCAGGATACTTACTGCATTGGATGCGAAGTAGATGATCCTACTGATGAATCATTTTTTTTTAATTCTTTTATCTTAGCTATGCCAATAAATAGTTATTTGTTATGCAAGGCTGGAAAGTTGATTTTTGGCGCGAGTACTTCTATTGAAACCTGAGTAAGCGAAGGATTCTAGGGTTGAACCATGAGCGAAGCGAGTGGTTCAAATATAGAATCCTGAGCGTAACGAAGGTTTCAAAGGTACGAGACGCAGAAAAGCTTTGCTGCCGAGCGCAACACACAATTTTTCACCTCACTACAGCGAGGAAACTGCTAGGTGCACGAAAACAGATGTTATATGTTGAGTTTTATTTTGTTCGAGCGTCTCAGATACATTGACTCATGTGAAGAAAATAACAGATACTTGGCAATGTATCTTATGAGTTACATAGAATATCTCCAAAATTAAATACCCTGTATTTTGTTCTATATCCTACTTGTCCTCTAAGGAGAATTAAAGAAAAAAACTAATTTAATACAAATAACTAACTAATTTAATTTAATACATATTTATTTTTGCCAAGCAAAGGATTAAATAACATATTATATTAGTATTTATTTTATTTAAAAAATTTAACTTATATTACTACACAATTGGGTATTTGACAGGGTAGTATTTTTATGGCATATTCAAATGTGACGTCACAGTTTTTTTTAATCAAATGGAATACTTATTAACGTTAATTCCAATTTTACAATTATATCCTCGCAAAATATTTAATTTCTGTACTGTGATGGAAGTTTTTAAGGTGAGCGGTATTATTTAATATTTTATTTTAGACCGTGTCATGCATTGTCAGTGGACTGGCAGTATAGAAAATTATTAAATAGAAAGGTTCGAATTTTAAAAACTCTTTCCACGCTAGAGAGCAAAAATCGATTTTCGGCTCAGATTTCGAATGACAAACAGACTCTTTCCGAGCCTGTGAGGTGAAATAGTAATTTTAGGAGTTATTAGAAGTTGTTTTATGTTTTCAATTATTATAACTGAAAGAATGTTTTTATTTTTTTATTATGATTTCTATAAACTGTTTAATTATTTTTAATATTACATATTTTTATTTAATTAGTTCCTTCCACTCCATTTTCATTCATAGCTTTGGGGCCAGATGCCCCATGCGACTACTCTTGTCATTTTCTTAATGCGCCTAATTAACGGAAGTAGAACACAATGCATGGCGGATCATTATAGGGTTTAGATTAGACAGTCTATGTGTCGCAGGGATAATTATGATAAAAACAGGGATTTGGTCAATTCACTAAGGGATTTGATCAAATCACGGAGGATGTTAAAATAACAACAAGATTTTATCATTTCCCTAAACAAATCTAGTGATTTGAACAAATCATTGATTCAGTGAAATGATAATAAAACGTGTCCAGTTCTTGTTTACGTCGCGCTCGCGATTGCTTATTGCAAAACAAATAAATGTGCCAGTAAGAAAAAAAATGTTATTTGTAATTCGCGTTGCCATAAATCTGCTAAGTACGTGTTATAATAAATGAATATTACAAACAGGCCCAACATACGTTACGCTTTTTAATTTTTTAAGAAACTTTTGTTAATTTTTTTCAAATAATTATGTTCTAGTGGGAAATCTGGTGATTTGATCAAATCCCTTAGAGATTTGGCCAAATCCCTGTTTTTATCATATCCCTGCGACATATGCATTAAAACTGAAATCTAATCTAAACAAAGAACTTCGTCAATTTAGAATCGGGATTCAAACATGGAGCATGGAGCTCCCGCCCAAATCAAGGTTTCGTATCGTGTCGAGGGCCGTGTGCTGTTATGGTGGTTAGAACTGATAGGTACCTATGTCGTGCGCGGTACGACGAAAATAAAAACTTGGAAATAAGTTTCATTTTTTTTTTCAGATAGTTAAGTATACAGAAAATCTAATAACGATTGACAAGACTGCGCTAAACATAAAAGCGCCCGGAGCGAGGGGCGCGCGGGCGCAATATCTGCCAAAATCAGCGTACCTATGCGGTTGCGCTGGGTTGCGCACACAAGATCTTTAATGTCGTGAGCGCGATATCATGTAAACTGTAAAGTGCCGTCTCACTCAATAGTGTATAATTTAAATGATTGTTACAAGAACTTGGGATAGTCATATTGTATCATTTCGCTCCTCAAAAATGATGTAGACAATGTACCAAAGTTAAAAAATAATTAGGTAGGTACCTAGGTACCAATCATCACGCCACTCTCCTCGTCAGAGTAGGCCCTAGACTCTAGGATCAGACTCGAAAATATAATCGTGAAGCTCGTGATATTTCTATCATCACTCATCAGACAACTGCTCATATCATTATACATGCTATTTACATTCAGGTTAAGATATGCCCCACGATTGTTTTTGAGTCTGATGCCCTAGATCGCCGTTACTTATCGTATAGCCCCAATGCGCTATAAATAGTTAATAGTAATACTTGGATACCTCGTCAAGAGACAGTAGGTAAGTAGGGACAAATGCATGAATACATTCGATTTTCTTCTACTTATACTACCTAATATTATAAAGAAATAATTTTTGTTCGTTTATGAGTTTGTTTATTTGTACCGACTAGTCTCCGAAAGTACTGGACTGATTTAAACCATTTTTTCATGAATACAAAGCTAAATTACTATCTAAATATGGCTATTCCATACATTATCCTAGCATAACTCATCAAAAAGTAGGGAACAGCTGATACTTTTTTTCGCGATTTCAGGTGTGTTCTCATCGTAAAAGTTGAAGTCGTTCATTGAATAATGATGAGTACAATGAGAATGACCCCTTAAAATATTGGCCATGAATTCAATTTCACCCTGTATATGCCACGACATGCCGTACTGTGAACTAATAACATCGTAAGTAACCGCCGCGCCGCACACCGGCGACGATATAATATGTACCTAATGAGATCTAATATAATGATCGAGCGCGTACGCCCCGCAGCGGTTGGGGGCGTCGAGATCACATGACGTCGCTCTTTTAAAACAAACACTGTCACGTTTACATTACAGCTGATATAGTAGGTATTATGTAGGTCCATCAGCCTGGACGTGATACGCCCCTCGGTGTCATTGGATGTCCGTTAGAGTCCGCATTAGATTATCTTTACTATTCTTTACCAATTTAAAAAGTAGTGATTGTGAGATAGTATTGAATCAAGAGAAACTAGAATTTGTTGATAAAACTGTTTTCCTGAGGATCACGCTCGACTCAAGGCTACAATGGGGTCCTCATTTAGCATTAGGTACTTGCAGGACGGCAGCATAATATGCTGTCCGAAAGATCCGTCAATATACTTAATATGTAGATACAGCGAGGCTAGTCTATTTTAGTTATTTTTATAGTACCTATTGTCTTACAGTATTTTACTTTGGGGACGAGCTGCAGACATCAGAGTCTATTTTTATTTTGTAGAAAAGAGCTATCAGAGGCGTTTATAATCTACGTAGGCGCGATTCTCTAAGGGACCGGTTTAAGGTTATTAACATGATGACATGACTGTACCTTGTCAATATAATATCAGTCTATGAAAACATCATGTACGCAAGGAAAAATCTACATCTTTTTTGAAAGACAATTATTTCACTACAAATAGGGACCAATTAGTTCAACCAGGTTTCAGGCTGGCTACAGTAGATTCATCTTTCATGGGGTACTTACTGTTTAAAATGTTACTATCAAATACCTGCCCACATTCTTGAACTTAATGAAACAAAATTTAAATCCTGTATAAAACGCACACTATGCAGCCAAGCATATTATAAATTGGGAGATTACATCACTGATAAAAATGCTTGGGTCAATGCTAGTCCTGCTCCACAAGGGCGCAGCACCTAATTCATTAGACTTCTTAAAAAACTGTTGGAGCTGTTGAAGATCAACAACAAAAAAAGAAACTATATTTGCATTGTATAAATTCTATTTCTTAATACTTAAGTAGGTACTGTATTTTGATAACCAAATTTTTGAACTTTTTTTTACATAAGTACACTAGTTACAAAAATTAAGGGATGTAAAGAAAAACTAAATTTTTGGATAATTTTCAACGAGCTGTAACTCCGAGGAAAATGATCGTACAGAAAAAAAAAGCAAATTGTAGCTCCAAGTGTCTAGTTTTCAGATATGACCATGAAAAATTTTTGTCATGCCCAGGTCCGGAGAAATCCTAAGACTACTACCGAAAAAAAAAAACATTTTTTTTTTGTCTAAAAAAAAGTCCACGGGCTTCAACAAACTTTTTTTGATTGTTTCTTAAAAAGCTCTTACAAAATTTAATACCCTTTAATTTGACGTAATCCTAAAGCCTGAACGACGATTTGCCGCGGAATTATCGTCAGTCAAAACAAAAAAGTTCTTTTTGACTTTGATAATCAATCAATAACTCCGGAAATAATGATCGTATAGGAAATCGAAGGAGGGTTTTGAAAACTGCACGATATTCTCTATGAGAAAATGTAAACAGCTTTTGGACGTAAACGAAGGATATCGTTGGTAATTTTTTAAGCTGTGTCCCCTAAAATCCCTGAAAAATTCAAAGCCCTGCGATTTTTTGTTCATTGTGCCCTGAAGCTTTAAATTCTGTGATTTTTATTCATTTTTTCAATGATATAGAATCCGAAAACTAGATACTTGGAGCTAAAATTTGTTTTTTTTTTCTGTACGATCATTTTGCTCGGAGTTACAGCTCGTTGAAAATCACCCAAAAATTTGGATTGACAATTCAAAAGTGCCTGTAATTGGTTTATTTTAAATAAATACTTTGAGTTCCTTCGAACTCAAACACTCGAGTGTTACAGCAGCCACCCTGATACGAATGCAGACAGGAACAGACTAGCGCAGCAGCCCAACAGGAGACCGACGAGGTGGACGGTAGGAGTGTCGTATGTAACTAAATTGATTGGGACTTTTGGCGGGACACTATATACTTACAATGTTATGTTACAAAGACAGAAATAAAGGAGGAAATGGTACAATAAAAGATGCGTTGGCATAGATAAAACACTTTATATTATGAAACAGAACGACGCACTCTGTGTGCACACGTCTATGTACAGGTGTTATGTGTTAGGTACTATGACATGTGTATGTACCAGCGGCCATTGCACCGAGGGGCGCGCGCTGTCCTGTAGCAAGGGCTCGTGTGCAACGTTCATCGTATGACAATACTCGGGATTGTTACAAGTCAGTGTGCACCCTCGTAGGTAGGTACCTAAATAAGAGAGATATGCTTACTCCTACCCACTCTAATAGTTTCGTACAACAAATAAATAATACTGATTACGTTAGTATACTTAGAACACATTCATATTTACATTTCTTAATTAAGTGTATTACTTTTGATTGGCATTCAATGGATTATTAGTACCTATTATTTCACAATTAATTATTACTAACAAAATACACAATGACCGGTAGGTATTTACAAAAACAACAATGGCTTAATATCGGCACAGAATTTAAGGCCGATTTACAGAACCTCACTCAAGACCCAAGTATTACTTAAAACTAGTTTAAACCAATCAAATGGCTTCAATCGAGACTCAAGCAATGATTGAGTATTGAGTGAGGTTCTGTAATACGGGCATAAGTTGACGCATCAGTGGTAGGTATGGGGCGCGTCACGTAATTTATTCGCTGAGTTACGCGAATTTCGTCTTAACGCGAACTGCATAAGTATTAGCATATAGCCAGCGGTCATTTTATGTGTTGTAACGAGCACACGTCATATCTGAACCAACACGCTGATCTGCAGGAGTGCTTCGCTCGGCGCCACAAAACGCTGCAGTCATTAATGAAGCTTTGTTGTCGAAACTAGAGCAACACGCGACCTCCGACACTTGTACAATGTACTTACATTGATATTGAATCCCAGTGATATGGTTTACTAAAGAATGCCTTGAGCATAAGTATGGGTGATGCCATCTGAACTGAACATTGAGTAATCAGTTTCATCAGACTGCGGGTCCTCCAGCAGGGGGGGCAGCTCTCGTTTGGAACAGCCCTGCTTCATAAGATTAAGTATTAGAGCTCATTTAAATAGGTTACACCTAGGTGTACCTTTTAATTTAATAAATTGAATTACCCCATTACCCCAATCTATCAAATTTCTTTGATAGCCTGTCAACTTTATTACAAAAGCATAAGGTTTATTTTCAATTAGGAGGATTTGACATTTTGGGAAAGCTTGATGTCCTGGCGTTTGTAAATATTTTAATATTACTTGACAAGGTGGAAAGTATCACTATAAAAATTTAATATAAAAAACATTTTTAATTTGGCACACGGAAGAAATCAAACATATCGTTTTGGCAGCTAGACATTCAGTCAAATTCAGAACTGTGCGCTCGGGAAGACTTCCTTACATCAATTGGAATGTCCACCTCAACACGTGACCTTGCCGGAGGCAGAGTTGAGCTCTCACACTGGTGCCGTCTGTAACAGGCATCAACCACATCACACAATGATTCTGTTGCGTTGACTAGCCTGATACAGACTTGATGCGAGTGTTGTCATTTCAGTTAGCCCGACAGTTTGTTGTAAAGGATTTGAAAGAAGCGGCTGCTAGCCGATGCCGTCGCCCTGCATGTACTATGCGCACCTCAATGACGCTCATTATTATTATATACAACTAATTATTTGGCTCTACAAACTGAGGTACCTAACAAGTCCAGCTGAGTCCACAGACCAACTCTGTCCACACAAACTATACAGACTGACTTTTTATTCTTATTTACATTATGATTATTTCTAATCTGTGGATTTAGTTCTCTGGATTTCATAAAGTAGAAATAGAAAAAGGAGATAAATAATTCCCAATACCAAGGGCTGATTTTCCAATCGTCAGATAACACTTATAACTTTTATTTGATTCATAAATATGGTGGTTTGACATAATATTTCCTATACAGAAGCTTAAACTGCAATTTGTATTCCTCATAAATACAAGTTACCTGAAAATTGAAAAATCAGCGCAATACATGTTAAACAAAGCGCTCGAACCAAACTGTTAGTGTGGCACCTATCATGTGCACATGAGGGGTAGTATTTTAATTGTGTGCAAGAAAAACAAAAAAACACTCATACAAGTCGGATTGAGACGGGGCAGTAAGAGGAAGCACCTTGACAAACACTTTTTTATGGCAATTAATCCTGTTTTTATAAAGGACCGTAAACTAACAGAGTAACCAACTTTTCATGATGGACTGCGGCCGCTACACAAAAATCTAAATTCACAAACAAAAAACTTTTCCCAAACAAGTCTAAACGTTCTGAATTAGTTTAAGGATATTTTTCTCCGAATTATCTAAATTCTGTTTCCAACGCGATGTTAATAAAATTATAACGCATATCCGTTTGAAATTGAAAGTTCGGAAATTTGAAAAAATTTCGGCTAGGCGTCATAAAAAGTTAGTTGGAGTATTAAAAAGTAACTAAAGAACGATTAAAAACTAACCCGTGTCTCTCGCTTCTTACGAGAAGTATCGAGTATTGTTTTTTTTTGCGATTTCTGAATTTTATGGTAACTCTAACTTTGGTTTTTTGATCCAAACATGATCGATTGGTATACTCGGTTAAATTTTAGTCGTTTTAATCCCCGTAAGGGGTCATTGTACACATTATAACGAGCAACTTTTACTATGGGAACGAACCTGAAATCGCGAAAAAAAAATCAGCTGTGCAGTACATTTTGACGAGTTAGGATAACATAAATGTACTGAAAATCTGATTATTTTTTTGCGATTTCAGGTTCGGTCCCATAGTAAAAGTTGCTCGTTATAATGTGTACAATGACCCCTTAAGGGGATTAAAACGACTAAAATTTTACCGAGTATAAACTAGTTTTGTGAAAATCGCCCATTTTTTTATTGATTTTACAATTTATTCAAAATCTGCGAATGGGCGAATGGCACCAAATTCCTTAGAGTCAGTGACTTAAGACCTTACGGTACCTACTCTTACTGCCCTGTACCCAGAGCCTCAACAATCCACCCTGTATGCTGCCCTACATAATTCACGCTTTGTGATTCGCAAAACGCTGACTTATAAGCCAGCAGAGTATCAACTGGAAAAATGAGTGAATGGACAAGGTGAGTTACAATAATTAACAATGAGATCGGTCCGCCGGCCGCCGCAGCGCTCCCTGCAGCGCCGACTATTTCTTCTTGGGCTTCTTGGGGTTGCGCGAGCGGCTCTTGGCCTTGCACAGCGGGCAGATGGGCGCGTTGCGGTGGATCTGCTGGTGGCACGACAGGCACGACTTCATGGGCGGCGGCTGCTGTCTGCACACACACACGCACCACTCACCACTACTCACTAGGTATTCAATGTGTAATGCTATGGATCTATGGTTTACGTTCGGTGCGTTATTGTTGCAATGTATTTGTGCTCAAAATCATGTAAGTACGGAAAAATAGCGCATAGAAAAAGTTTTAAACAAAAATTAAAATTATAATCATTATTGGACAAAATAAATCGTAATCGAATAAATGAATAGTTAATAGGTGCAGGTAAGGAAGGGCGGGGGAACTCGGGAACAGAACCAAAAAGAGAAATAAAACATAATCGAACCTCAGCGAGACGGTAATGAAATCTTGGTCGAGGGCAGACCTGAACGCGGGCGGCGGCGGCGGCGGCTTGCGCGGCGCGGCGGGCGGCAGGAACGAAAGGCCGCGCGGGGCCCCGCCCGGGCCCCCGCCGGGCCCCGCCGGCCCGCCCGGCCCGCCGGGCCCCGGGCCCCCGCCCGGCAGCGCGGGGAAGCGGCTGCAAAAACTGCAATCTTACTCCATCGTACACCTTACTAGCTACAACTTGCCCCAACCTACCTTCGCAACTGCTAATCGGCAAATTTTTCTCCCAAATCTATTGGCTGGGGTATCCTAATGCATAACGCCTGCTACGGTACCCAAAGTTTCAGATTATTGACTTGCTTTTCAGTTTTTATTGTACTGCAGACCGATTTTTAGTGTTTAAATTACATTTTTGTTAATTGTGCACATGAAAAACATCGTCAAAATCAGTACGAGTACAGTGGCGCGCATGCATACCTACATTAGGTACTATGAACAGTTCGGCAGCGTATGATTGCATGTTTATTTTTTTTTTGATATAGGCGTCTCGCAGTTCAACCATGGGGTTGTCTACTGCTCAACCGGACTTGCCTGTGAATGCCACAAAAGAATTGTAGCCAAACTAGGCGACTATACCTACGCTAAAGGCACCCTGTGGGGTACGGACCTCGGCTTAGGGCGTCGCTGGGGGAGGACAGCAAGGGGCAAGCTGGATCGGGGGTATATATTTAAACTATTGGCTCAGCGGCAACGCGGGCTGGCTCGAGCAAGAGTCTGGGGGACGGGGATGAACAGGGTCGGACGGAACGACGGAAATCGGTGCCTGTAGGGTTTCCTAACAGTGCTCGTGGCCGGGTTACTCTCTTGAAGGAGAGTAGTGGCACTGTCGAGGGCAATGAAACCGTGGACGGCGAACCTTACTGATACGGGACGGAGTGTATCGGGCGGCGGCCGCAATCAGGGGATTGCGGTGCTTTATAGCAGTGTCAAAGAAACGCTTCGAGAGGCGTTTCATGAACTGCTGAACGGTGGGGAGTTTATAATCTACATGGAAGTCCATGTTACGGACGTAAAAACGAGGACCTGGGACCCTACGGAGGAACCGGTTTCGAAGCGTCTGCATTCGATGTAGATACTTGGGCTTGGCGTGTGCGAAGACGACGCAAGCGTAGGTCATGATGGGACGGATTACAGCCTTATATAGACGCAGTTTGCACCGGAGTGACAATTTGCTGCACTCTGTAAGGATGAATTGGAGCCGAGAGCGAAAGCGGCCCGCGAACGGACCTGCTTTATGTGCTCTGCAAAACTGAGACTGATTGCATGATTCCTCCATTTTCCTTTATATATCTTACGTCAATTACGTACTGCTGATACAGGCTAGGGAGGGCTGGTGATCCATCATGAGAACTACAGCTTTATCTGCTTTACACAGGATTTATAAAAAAATATTTTGCAAATTTAGAAAAGAATATGAAAAAAAACCTATTTCATACATTTTGACGAATTATGCAAACATAAATACTGAACTGAACAGCCGATTTTTTTTTTCATATTTCAGAGTTGGTGCCATAGTCAAGGTTGTTCATTTTCATAAGTTCTATACCCCCTGAAAGTATGTCCCTCGTTTAACCTAACACACTGTATACGACGGAGTTGTGCGCGAACATACATACACCAACATATTTATAGTACAACTCCTTTCTGAAGTCGAATAAAAAATTCAGAAAAAGTTAAAACTGTGAAAGGACAGTCTGAACATTGCACAAAAAAAAATCACAATGACGAGTAGAACAAGCGAATCTCGATTTCGTTCAGAGTAATTGTATATCCAGTATATTGCTGGGTGCACAAGCACGTGACTGCCGGCACGTACTCGGGCGTGATGGGGCTGCCCTCCTCCTCGTGCAGGTCGGGCAGGCGCTCCAGGCCCAGGCACTGGCGCCGCAGCAGGTCCACCTCGGCCTTCAGCGGCCGGTAGTCCTCGTGCAGCCGCGACGCCGCCGACAGCTTGCGCGTCATGCTCTCTTCTGTCTGCTTTATCACAGTCTCCATCTGATGACAAATTAATCATGTGTTTATACATCCGCTAATTAACTATTTTTACAGTTCAATTTGTAAAAGCTAGCATTCCAGAAATCGCATTAAGATATTAATAATGCGGCTCAACTCTTCGACTGCCGGAACGTGGATCCACAAGAAACACAACGGATTTTGAACTGTCTGTAATGACGGCATACGAGGTGTTACCTAAGGGGAAGTGCTAAGAAAACCCACATTTCCATATTTCTTTTACATCATCAATACAACTCTCTCAATTGGAACTGGCGTCAAATATCATGATAATAGATAATAGTCGACTAATAGACAAGTAGGGAAGGTACTGAGATGTTGCACCAACCACAAATAAATTGGGAGAAGGGCAAGAGAATGATGAGAGTTTTGTCAATGATTTGAATTATTATAATTCTGTAAATTCCTACTTGTGTCAGTAGTGAAACATATTTTCATGAACATACAACCTAATACTGGCCTGAAAATTGCGAAAAAACTAAAAAAATAAAATTTTGCAGGTACTGCTACAGCACAGCATACTTTGAAATTCTAAATATAAATAGCTATGTAATTTCAATAATGGAAATATTAAATTCTTTTTTTATTCATTCTGTATTTTGAATTAACTCACGCCATTTTTCCATGGGTCCCCATGGGAAAATGGCGTGAGTGAATTTATGTAAGAAAGTTTTATTTATCAACAAATTATGCCAATATGTGATAAGCTGTATAATCAAGCATGATCACTGGGAGGTGGGCAGAAATGACTTGGAATTTGGAGCATATAGAACTGAATTCTAATATTAATAGCTGGCCGTCACGGACCGACAGAGAAAACAAACAGTTTAAAATGTTACGATTGTCTGCCAGCAATAGCGCACATAAGTAAACAAACTCCCGCACCATCATACTTGTGCTATTAATAGCTCTCACATGCTACTGCTATTGTTTATGTTTTCTGTGCTTCCTAGCATCCAAATATGTTTTAGTTAAACTATTGTTAATTGATGCCAGGACATTTAAACATGAGAGGGTCCAATATTCAAATATTTATTTTATTTCATCATTTAATCTTTCTCATTTCTTTCTTTCTCAATCATTAAATGTAATATCCTCATATTGTACTGTGTCAGTTGATTTTTTTTTATAGAGATAAATAACTACCTGAGTGAAAGCTACTTCTCAAAATTGTTCATTCTTAGAAGAGATGTTGAATGTTTAATTGTGGAATAGTATAATATCATACAGCATTTATATCAGCATGAATCTGGCGTAGTTCCTCCACATGGCTCATTTTTTCCTGCTGCAGCAGCTCCATCTCGCGTTTGTACTGCGCCAGGCAGCGCCCCTCCTGGTCCCCACTGCGCACCTCATTAAGAATACTGCGCTTCATACGCTCCAGAGTTATTGTTTTATTTCTGGAAATATTTACCACATTCAGCTATGAATTGGGTAGCAAGGAATTTAGACAAAAATACACAAAGCATCTTTTGGCTTGAAGAGAAGTAAGAAATTTAAGATAGAAAATCTGCCCCTAAGACGACCCACTGACCAGAAAAAGAAGTAGGTACTGGGCCAATCCTAAATAAATTCAGCCATAGGAAGGTTATTTATGTTATTTAGACTTAATAAAATAATAAAAATTAGTTTTAAAGGTTCTAGATTGTACATATCCCAACAAACTCTAAGTTCTATATAAAATTTTTAGTTTCATTCATAAAATAAAATTGTAAGCGTGCAAATCTAAAACGAAATAATCGGTCAGAGCTTTGTCATATAGTCACATCAAATTATTTGATGAATGCAAGAATGCATTCAAAGTATTGCACTCCTAAGTTTAGATAGTAACAAGGTAGTTTAGATTCACATGCAACAAAAAATAAATAATAAACATTCCAAAGATGTCAAGTGTTTATTGATCGAGTCCACAGGTGCGATTTGGAAGAGCATTTTGATTAATCTAACAATACTTAATCAACAAACCTGATCTCTTTCATAGCTTCTAATTTATGATATATTTCACGTTCGTTTTCAGCGGTCATATCTTACTATATTTTTGTTAGGAACTACGAAACTAAACGAAATGCACAACTTAGAGCGAAATCACATTCGTCTCCCTCCGTGCCGTGATGAGCTATCTAGTATCTACTAATATTACTATCTCTTAGTGATGTGCACTGTGCAGCCATAGAATATAAATACTTTATTTTGTGTGCGGCATACACCAACTTGTAGTACTATGTGGGATATAGTTCGCGTTTCACAAGGTGCTTTCGCTTTACTTCATAACTGCCGTTTCAGGTTAAATATTGTTACTCGTACAAGATACCTATTTTATGCTTTTACATTATATCAAGAAATTAGTTTTTATTTACCGATGAAAGTTGGAGGTTCCCATGTGGTTTTTTTTTCTCTATAATACTATATTTATGTTTTTATGTCTGCTATAGTTAAACCATAAATATATCCCATTTTATGATGGTTGGTTAGTCCATCACTATGGGAGAATAAAAAAGGAATTGAAAGGAAAATGGCCGCTTGACCATTGATAGCGGCTTGCTGTCAAAATAGTGGAATCATTACTAGACAACGCGTACGCAATTACTTGTGTGGAAACAATCTTGATGCATGATAATAATTAGCCGACCGAATGAATTTCTCATATTGTACCTTAGTTGACTCGAATATTACTTGGCGGAGGTCATTTACACCTTTGCAACTGGCTTCGTGTCGTGCCCACTAAATTCCATTCGACACTGTTTACTTGTGAGAATGAGTGAGGAGGGCAGCGAGGATTTGCCTCCACGGCCCAAGCGCAAGATCAAAAAAGTGATGGTGCTCTCGTCGGACTCGAGCTCGGACAGCGACGAAAGCGTCACAGCAGCGGGATCACACAGAAAGAGATTGAGGGTGACTGAGCAAGCTTCAACATGTTGTGGTAGTGCTGGAGTCGGTGGGCTATAACAATGAGTGTGTTTCAGGTGCTGAGTGATGACGGCAGCGACAGCAGCGGCAGCTCAGTGGTGTGCGCGGGAGCTCGCCGCAAGCGTGTGCTGCCCAAGCTTCGAGACTCCGAGGGCGACAGCGACACGTCAGGCTGGGCCACCGACCACTCGGACGCACCTAAGCCCATCGCCTCAGTCACTAAACCCACTTCTGGTTTTGCATCAGACAGCTCAGAAGGCAACTCAGACAAGTGCTCCATTTGCCTCTTGCGCTTCACTGATCAAGAAGTGGGGACCCCACAGAGTTGTGAACATATTTTCTGCTTAGATTGTATCACAGAATGGTCAAAAAATGTCAACACTTGTCCAGTAGACCGAATTAAATTTGATTTTATAGTAGTGAGAGCATGTGCAGGCGGTCGTGTGCTACGGACTGAGCCTGTAAAGGTTGTGGAGCGCCGCCCTTCAGTAGAGTCGCTTGTGATCGAGGACCCAACTGTCTGTGAGGTAACCGGCTCAAGGTGTTAATATTGAAAATACATTATTACTGTTACTTAGACCTCATAAACAATTACAGCATTTTTAATCAATTACACTTCTTTTTGTAATTCATTCTGATATACTGGTTTGACATGGCAAATTAATATATGGATGTCAAATATTGCATTATAGGTGTGTGGCCGCACAGATAATGAAGAAACTATGCTTTTGTGTGATGGATGTGACCTTGGATATCATATGCAGTGCCTCACCCCACCACTGTCAGAGGTAATTTACACAATACTTATGTTTTTAACATACATTACAACTAAGCATATACACATAATATTGTTATTTCTCCATAAACTTTCAGCTTCAGTTTCATTATATTGCAGGTACCTATTGATCAATGGCTCTGTCCCGCTTGTGATAATCTGCTATCAGATGTGGATTTCTTATTTTCTGGCATCACTGATATAGATATACCAATTTCGTCAAGAAGTGCATTAATCAGGGAGAGTAGGAATGTTAGATCATCTCGGACTCACAGCGCAGATGAACCATCTACATCCTCCGGTAACAGAGGAAGTCGCTTGAATTCTGATGAAATACCAACAACATCAAGAGGATCACACTCAGCACAGGGCAGTAGCTCACGGACAACTACGACCAGGCGAAAGATTACTACACATACAAACCGTAGAAGGCCAAAGAGGAGAAGAACTAAAACTGTCATTATTGAGTATGAAGTGCAAGAAAATGGTAAATTTCCAGTCACAAAACAAGTTAAAAGGAAACTAAAGAAAAGAAGGGTAGGTACATGTCATCGAGGATGTAACTCTTAGGAAATTAACTATAAAAACTAATGTGGTTGTCTGTGTGCAGACGAAGAGACGGCAGCCGCGCACGGCGGCGCGGCGCTCGCACGTGCTGGCCAGCGTGCGCGCGGCCCTGGCGGCGGCCGGCGGCGCGGCCCCGCGCGGCCCCGCCGGCCTGGCCCCGCGCGGCCCCGCCGGCCCGGCCGCCGCGCCCGGCCTCGAGCTGGCCGCGCGCCGCTCGCGCGCCGGCATCCCGGCGCTCAGCCTGTTCGGCGACGCGCACCAGCTGGACTACTTCCCCGAGGACGACGAGCACGGCGAGTCCGAGCGCGCCAGCACGGCCGTGGCCGTGCGGCCCACCTCCAGCATTCTCAGTGCTTACAGACAGGTTATTGTAGCTGCGTCAAGTTCGTTTAATTTGATAGATTGTAATATTTATTAAAATATTATATACAAAAAATTTTATAATTTATAAACTGGTTAAACTATTTAATTTACCACTAGGTAGATACCAAAAAATTAAATGACAATCAACTAACTATACAAATAAATACAAAACATTGATAGTGTGTATACTATTCAGTCTAATAATTAGTTTGTGGTGGCTTGTTTCTAGGCGAGAAGAAAGATGATCTCCATTCCGTCTCCTCCGCACGCGTCGGCGGCGCCAGACGTTCTCTCCTCTATCCTCGAAAGCCAAACTTTGCTTCATTCAAAAAAATCTGTTGTGTCTATTTCTGTAGACGGCAGTGTGAATATTAAATTGGAAACCCGCGAAAGGTCTAAGCTGCCGAAGAAACAATCCGATGAGCCCAAAAAACAGGACAAGATTGATCTCTCGCAGGGAGAGGACGCCGCGAAGAAAGTACCGTCATACCCCGGACAGTCGCGCGGCGGACGCGGCTGGGGCGGCGGCTATACCGGGAACTACCATCGAGAGCAAGGCGCCAACAACCTGAACAACAGGGGTGCCGGCTACGACAACAGCTACAACAGTGGCGGCTACCAGAACCGCCAGGGCAATGCGTTCAATCAGAACAACAACGCACGACGTGACGACATGGACACCTATAACAATTACTCTAGACGACCGCACCAGTATCCGCAGGGAGATGACCTGCCATTTGAGCGCAACAGGAGACAAGCTGCTGAGCAGAACCGAACTCAGAACAATCAGCCGCCGCAGCGCCCCGAGTCGGGCCGCTACAGCCTGGCACCGGCCTGGCAGCCCTACGTGCCGCCGCCCGCCCCGCCCCGGGCCGACCCACCGCCCGTGCAGCACAGGCACTCGTTTGGGGGCTTCGAAAACCCTCTCGACATGAGAATGGGTCCGATCCGGCGGCAAAACTCGGCAAACAGTAACCCTGAGCCTGCGGTCGCTACTCATGCGCACCAGGCACCGAAGCCTCAACCGTACCGCCCGTTGCCGGAGCCGCCTATGTTCAAATTCGACAATACGCCCGAACTCGACAAGTCAGAGGACGAGAAGAGTGATTCTAGTTTAGTCATAGATACTGAGAAGTACGACCCCACCGAGCCGACCAACGACGACGACGACAGCGGCGACGTTGACGACGTGCCCGACGCGGAGGCGCGCCCCGCGACCCCGCGCGACGCGCTGGAGGGGCCCGGCCTGGCGGGGCCCGGCCCGGCGGGGCCCGGCCCGGCGGGGCCCGGCCCGGCGGGGCCCGAGCTGGCGGGGCCCGGTGGGCTGGTGCCGCCCACGGTGCTGGCCAGCTGCGTGCGCGCCGTGCTGCAGGAGCACCGCGCGCTGCTGGCGCCGGCCGCGCCCGCGACCGCCGCCAGCGACGAGGACTCCGAGGGCGACTGCCCTAACTTCTCCATCTACTCCGCCACCAGCGTGCACATCGCTAATAGCTCGGCCGAGGCGCCGCCCGCCGTGCCCCTGGCCGCGCTGACGCCGCACGACAGCTTGGAGGACCTGGTGCAGGAGGACGACGAGCCGCCCGCCCCGCCGTGCCCGCCCGCCCCGGCCGACCCGCCCGCTTCGGCCGCCCCGTTTGACCCGCCCGCCCCTCAGCCGCGTCCCGCATCTGATCACACCGTCAGGAATAAAACTGAAGAAGAATTGAAAGAAAAAGTCTCGAAGAGATGTCCCATCACAACCAACCCGCGTAATCCCATTAAAATTAAACTCAACACGCCCTCGTTGATTAAACGACAAGTTAGTCTGTACGACGAAGAAATGGAAGACGAAGAGGAAGAGTTACATGAGGACAGCGAAAGTGCGCCCTCCGCAGAGCCCGGCGACCTGCCGCGCGATAAGACACCCGCTCAGGAGAGCGACGCGCAGCTAACGCGCACAGACTCGCCCCCTCAGGAAGGGGAGGTTCGCGAACTGCCGCCGGCGATCCATTCCGATGAGCTGGCTAGTGCTAATCTAAAGGAGCTAGACCAAATACAGGAAGAAGTCGCAAAGAGAGCAAGTGAAATAGAGGCAGATGCTACCACACCTGAAGAAGAACCGGCCACTCCCACAGAAAAAGCAGCATCGGTGACTGAATTCAAGTTAGACGAGGAGGACGATGATGAGACCGTGGACAGTGCGGAGCGCGCAGCCACGCCGCCGTGCCGCCGCGCCTCCAGCAGCTCCGACGAGCTGTCCGGCGCTGACGACGAGCTGCCCGCGCTCGAACACTCTCCTGGTAAAGGCTCTGTAGACAGAAATGACGATTTGTTAGAGAAAATGACAGAATCCATCAGCGAAACCGAAGATGAAAGGAGTTACACGCCCTGTCTCGACGAGAACAAGTCCAAGGACACGTCTCTGGAGACTGAGAAAGAAAAGGGCATAGAGGGACTCGACACTGAGATGATATCTGAAGACGAGGGCAACGAGATGTTCTCGGATGACGAGCGCGCGCCCTCCGAGGCGTCGCGCGCCTCGCCCGCGCTCCCGCCGCCCGACGACGAGGAGGGCGAGATCGTGGACAAGAAGAAGGAGCCGCGCGCCGACGACGCCAAGAAGAAGAAGAAGAAGGACTCTAAGAAGGAGAGCAAGGACAAGAGCAAGGGCAAGGGCAAGAAGACCGACGTCGCCTTCAAGAAGCTCAGCAAGAGCGGCAAGGAGCGCAACTACCGCGACAAGGACAAGAAGCGCGAGCGGCGCGACTCCAGCGACGCGTCGCGCGAGCGCAAGCTGCGCCGCAAGGAGCGTCGCAAGGACCTGGAGCGCTACGACGTGCGCACGCTCGTGGGCGAGAAGCGGCGCCGGCCCAAGGACGCCTTCGGCCGCGACGTGTCGCCTCGCGCCTCGCCCAGCCTCAGCCGCTCGCCCCCGCCCGCGCGCCGCTCGGCCTCCCGCGCGCGCCCCTCGCCCTCGCCGCGCCACGCCCGCCTGTCGCCCTCCCCGCGTCGCGCCCGCCTGTCGCCCTCCCCGCGTCGCGCCCGCCTGTCGCCCTCCCCGCGTCGCGCCCGCCTGTCGCCCTCCCCGCGTCGCGCCCGCCTGTCGCCCTCCCCGCGTCGCGCCCGCCTCTCGCCCTCCCCGCGCCGTGCCCGCCTCTCGCCCTCTCCGCGTCGCGCCCGCCTCTCGCCCTCCCCGCGCCGCGCCCGCCTCTCGCCCTCTCCGCGTCGCGCCCGGCCTTCGACCTCCCCGCGCCGAGCGCGCCTCTCGCCCTCCCCGCGGCGGGCTCGCCCCTCGCCCTCGGCCTCGCCCCGCGCCGCGTCGGCCGCGCGCGCCCCTCGCCGCCGCCGCCGCTCCGCCGAGCGCGACAAGCGAGCGGAGCCCCGGAAGCGTCGCTCGGCTGACAGACCGCGCAAGCGACGCCGCTCCGGCTCCGGCTCCAAGAGCCCGCGACCGAAACCGACGAAAAGAAAGAAGCGCGTCCGCTCCGAGCGCTCGACCTCACGGCGTCGCTCGCCGCGCAGGCGCAGCCCGCGCCGCCGCCGCGCGCACCGCCGCAGCGCCAGCCGCTCGCCGGAGCCGTCGCCGGCCGCGGGCTCGGCCGGGCCGGGCTCGGCCGCGCCGGGCTCGGCCGGGCCGGGCTCCGCGGCCTCGCGCCTGCTGTCGCCGCGCACGCCGCCGCCCGAGCCGTCGCCGCCGCCCGCGCCCGAGGAGCGGCGCGAGCGACGCCGCCGCGACCCCGCCCGGCACCGCCGCCTGCGCGACGCGGCCGGGCCCTCCAAA
This sequence comes from Hyppa rectilinea, assembly GCA_951799385.1. Lineage (NCBI taxonomy): Eukaryota > Metazoa > Arthropoda > Insecta > Lepidoptera > Noctuidae > Hyppa > Hyppa rectilinea. The sequence continues at coordinate 215,694 of OX637315.1, read as the reverse complement.
GAGGTGTTCACGTCCGGAGACAATATCCTCGTTAGCGTCAGCTTCAAGGAGCAGGAGCGCGCGGAGGGCGACGAGCGGCGGGAGCGGCGGCGCGAGCGCAGGCGCAGGAGGCGCCGGGCCGCCGCGCCCGCGCCCGGCCCCGCCGCGCCGCGCCCCGTGGCCATCATCGACCTGGAGCGCTCGCCCTTCCGCGAGCTGACGCCGTCGCCGCGCAACGTCATCGTGCTGAGCGACAGCGAGCCCGGCGAGAAGGAGCCGGAGCGCCCGGAGCCCGGGCCGGCCGCGGCGCCCGAGGCCGTGGGCCCCAAGACGCCGCCCTCGCCGGGCCGCGCAGAGCCGGCCCCGGCCGCGGGCCCGGACGAGGCGCGCGGGCCGCTGACGCCGCCGGAGCCGCCGGACTCGCCGGACGCCTACGACCCGTACGAGCCCACGCGCTCGGCCTCGGCCTCGCCGGGCTCGGCCTCGGCTGGCTCCGTGCGCGCCGCCAGCCCGCCGCGGGCCTGCATGACGCTGGAGGCCGCGCAGAAGACCAACATGTCCGCCGATGAAGTCCTCGACCGCCGTCCGCTCTCACCCATAGAGAAGGTAGTTTATTTGAATGTATACATAATAGTTTCCTGAGGTTCTTTTCAGAATTGTTCCTTTAAGTTCATATTATCGTAAGGAATGACTATTTCATGAAATCATGCCATGCTAAAATTTTACCTGTGTTTCTTTGAGGACGAACTGCAGACATCGAGTCCATTTTTATTCTGCAGAAAAGAGCCATCTGAGCCATATAAATAATCTCTGTAGGCGCTAAGGGAATAAGTTTAAGGATATTAACATATAGTCCAGTCCAAATAGACTAGATTATATAATTAGTTAGTCAATGTTCATGAGAATCCGGTCGAAACGAAATGTGTAACTTATTTTTGATGTTTTTTCTATTGTAAATATATTCTTACTAAACATTTGTTAAATTAAAAAAACAAATTAAACTTGATAGATCTTCTCAAAACTGCTCTTTCAGGGGTTGGTTTTTCTGTCGACCAAGCTGAATCTGATGCATCATGACTCTGTTATTATTGTGGCAGAGGACATTGCCATTCTTGTATTGCTCACGGCATTAGGCACAAGACAGCTTTTTTTAAGGCTGGGAAATCATCCAATGTCTTCTCCAGTTCTGGGTGGAGCGCAAGGGAGTGTCAGACTCTTACTGACTAAAACCCATTCATGTTCCTTCCGTAGCCCTTTATGTTCCGGGGTAGCGGTAACCCTTTCGGACAATCCCCCTTATCCGGCAGGCTTGGTCCTGAGGGGCCCCTTCATGTGCTGACATCTCATTGAGGCGCGGGTGGAACATATACGCGCCGTCCGGTACGGGCCTGGTCCTGATCGGGCGGTTTGCCACCCATTGCTCACCGCCCGCAGGCCCGCGCTTACCTTGGCCGGGAGTCTTCACGTGGCTCCCGACGCCCGGGGCGCCTCCCGCGGCATAAAATGTATAAAAAAAAAAGTTATAGAGCAAAAAAGAAAATTTTTATAAAAAAATTCTCACTTTTTTGCTTATAACTTCTGTAATTTTCATGTAGGGCAAAAAGTTGTAGGCAATACAATTTGCTACAAATTATGTCTTTGCAATTTTTTTGTAAGACGCATTGTTTCCGAGATATCGCGATAAAAGTGTTTTCACCCTTTTTCCAAGATGGCGGCCGGGGGACAAGGGCGACCCCACAAACTTGAGGTTAAGCTTCTATTGACCCCCCAAACATATCCAAGAAATAAAATTGCGTCCTCTAAAAAATGCAAAGCTAATGTAACATTTCAATGGACTAAGCAGTGAATGATGTTTCGAATAAAACAATGTCCGCAGGTAATGGCGCTGCTTCAGTCTACTCGCGACGTGTCTCCGGAGCCGCCGCCGGGTGACGCGGCGCAGGCGGCGCCCGAGGCGGGCTCGCCCGGGGCCCCGGCCGCGGCCCCGGCCCCGGCCCCGCCGGCCCCGGCCGCGGCCCCGCCGCCCGCGCCGCCCGTGCGCATCGTGCTGCCGTCGCCCACGCGCTCGCAGCCGCCCAAGCTGTTCCTGGCCAAGCCGTCCCCGATCAAGTCGGACCCCATCAAGCCCATGCAGGCCGCCAAGCTGCCGCGGCCCGCGCCCAGCACGGCGGCCGTGGCGGCCCGGCGGCGCGAGGGCTCGGCCGCGGGCGACTCGCCCTACTCGCCGGGCTCCAGCGACTTCGGCGACCTGTTCGAGCCGCGCGCCGCCTTCGACGCGCTGCTGGAGCGTCCGCGCCGCAAGCCGCGCGGCGCCGCCGCCAAGGTGCCCGTCAAGCTCAGCCGCAAGAGAGGTAGGCCTCGCCCCGCCCCGCCCGCCCCGCCCCGCCCCGCCCGCCCCGCCGCCCCGACCTCGTTGTAACGCTGTGTTTCCGTCAGCAGGTAAAACGCAGGTGGGCGTCAAGATCGACGAGGACAACCTGAAGATCCTGGACGACCTGCCCAGTTCCGCCGTCGAGATGCAAGTGAAGAGCAAAGTGAGCAATCACGCTGTTTATGTGTGTGACCGAACTTTTTATTTAGTACTAGAATTGCCCGCGTTTGCATGCTTCGCTTGATAGCCTGCGTTCTGTTTCGTTTTATTTGTAATCGTCAACTCGAGACTACAGCCGGCGACATATTGCAGTTCCTGAAGAAGCTGAACCGCCAGGAGCGCGTGGTGGAGGAGGTGAAGCTGGTGCTGAAGCCGCACTACAACAAGAAGCACGTCACTAAGGACGAGTACAAAGACATTCTGCGCCGCGCCGTGCCTAAGGTAGCTCATCGTTCTACTCCGTCGCGACAATACTGTTGCGACGATACTCGTCGACCTTTTTCATAGCAACAACAAATGTGGCTCCAACAAAAATTGTGACTTAAAGGACATGCGCTGAGGTAGCACACAAAATTCTTACGGTTTTTGCAATTTGCAAGTCAGTGTCATACATATAGATACGCATGAAGGGGCCCTTTAGGGCCAAGCCTGCCGAGTACGCGGGATTGTCCGAAAGGGTTACCGCTACCCCGGAACATAAAGGGTTACGGAAGGAACATGGATGGGTTTTAGTCAGTACGAATCTGACACTCCCTTCCGCTCCACCCAGAGCGGGAGAAGTTATTGGATGATTACCCAGCCTTAAAAAAAATATACATATAGATACACATACAGTCATTCAATTTGCAAGTCAGTGTCATACAAATAGATACACATACAGTCACTCAAAATGCAAGTCAGTGTCATAGATACGGATACAGTCATTCAATTGAGTCATATATACTGAGAAGAGATAACATTATATTGATTATTCTTACGTTTATAATTGTAATTGTAAATACATATTTGTTACGCACGCGAATATCTTTTGATCAACACTTATTGCAAAAAACTCAGTAAACACTGAACTCAGCGGGCTATGCTGGCGTTTTTGTCCTTGTCACTGTTGTTGTCAGGATACGTAGATTTTGGATTGCAGCTTGAGGGCGACGACGCGACGACGATGTGTGTGCTATAATAACAGAACATCACGCCATGTTTACCCGAAAGGTTGGGCAGATGTGTGCCTACAGTACAGCCACATTTCGCCGAAAGGGCGGGCAGATGTGTGCCTACAGTACAGCCACATTTCGCCAGTTATGTTTAAGTCCCATGTAGTAGCCGGCCAGCCTATTGCCATGAACCGGCCACAAATCCAGGCTCCAGACTGCTACTTAATTTATTTTCGGAATTGTTTTATAATAATATAAAGTAATCGAAGCAAATAATGCGAACGCTAAACAAAGTGCATCGTTCCAGATCTGTCACAACAAGACGGGTGAGATCAACCCAGCCAAGATCCAGGCGCTGGTGGAGGCTTACGTGAAAAAGTTCAGGAAAAAACATAAACTGGGACTAGTGTAGTGACGCTAGTTATAGTTGTATACATAGTGTAGCATAGAGGAGCGAGCGGCCCTGGCCGCCGCGCCGCTCAGATGTTCTATCAGAATATTGTAATTATAATTTATGTATGGACTATCTATTTTACTTAAACTTTTATTTAAATAAATAGTATTTAATTATGAAATTAATATGATATTGTTTGTTTTGTTCTGATCTCCGTTGATTCATGAATGCGTTACTATTAAGATTGTCAGTTTATGTGAAACAACATTGCAAGTATTAATACAATATAATTACTATCAACACTATAAGGGAGTAACATTAATCCCAAAATTAAACAAAACGGTTATCTCTTCAATAGAAACAAAAAATATGGAAGTTTTTATACTAATAATAAAAAAATAAACTTCTATATCAAAAAGCTTAAAAATAACTGTTACAACCGTTTCAAAGTAACAGCTAGACGAAGACGGCACTGTCTCAGCAGCGACGCCAGGACTATGTAACTACATAGTCATGGGCCAGTCCACTGTGAGGTATGCAAGCACCAAAGGGGATGGGGGTCTTCGCTTTGCTTATTTTTGCTGACTGGTAAAAATACTAAAATGCGGCGTTATACTTGAATGGCTCCATGCGTACCGCGCGACAGGGACATTCTTGTTCGGACATTTCTAATATTAGTCATCATCTCCATGTTAATCATACATAGCAATGCTGAAGTTTTATAAAATAATCAATCTGTCGATATCTGTCCATGTTTTTCTCTTAACTCCCAGAAAACGACACTACAATATAAAGGTTACTAGTTCGTATCATTCCTGTTTACACCACTCCTTTCCTGGGATCTTCGTAAGTGTCTCAAGTATGTATTCAGTCATCGGAGTCAATAATTAATCGTTTCGTCACGGGTAGGTCCCATGATCCCATCACGGTGCCTCAGAACTTGGCATAGACTCGTGTCGCCGGAGCGGCGTAGGGCAACGGAAGGTGGCGACGTTCTCGTAAGTTAACGTTCGACCGTTGTATGAAACATGATATCCATTTATGTTATTTACCGCCCCAGTCATTAAACGACAATATTTTTCGTGCCTGTGCTAGGTGCTGCCCGCAGCTTGGCTTGCGTGGACCCTAAAAATAAAAGTAGCCTTAGTTACTCCTTATAACATCAACTATCTGCCAGTGCAAGTCCCGTCTTAGTCCGTCCAACCGTTTCGTAGATTACCTGTGTAGCTGCAACAGACAGATAAGAAAATGTTATAAGTACACTAGATACTTTCATACGAATATAGTAAAGAGCTGTTATTTTTTCATTATAAACAGACAATTTTATTTGTTTAGATTGCACGGCCCATTCGTCGTAAGTATTTATTAGTTGGCATGTCTATTGATATAAAAACAAGCGGTCAATAATAAATGTGAATTTTATAACTTGAATTATTGTTCAGTATTCGTCGTCTTGAATTATTGCTCATTACAACGAAGACACTCCCCAGCAAGTACTAATAATGTTGCCACAATCTTTATATTGCTTCCACCCTAAAGACCTGACTTAAATAACATTTTCATATAGAACAGTATTGCAAATAATACCGAAACTGCCCATGTTCTGTTCCCTGTAACTGCTACTGAACTGATAAGACCATTGACGCATTACTTATGCACAGAGAATACCATGTAACTGTACAGAGCTTGGCTCGAGTGAACATTTTATAAATGACTGGCGGTCAATGCCTAACAGTACATAATTCTCTAATTTCATGGTAAATTTAATATTTAAACTACCATAAAGCACCGATTCCAAATGTTTACAACATCGGTTGTTAGTTGTTGTTTAGGGTAGTCATACCATAGGATAACATGAAGGATCATTACATTGAGCGAGTTGCTCGCCTCAACCCGAGAATGTCGACGTCCGTCGGGCGAGTCCGCGCGCCGCATGTTCTCTTTCACCCTTGAGCAAGTGTTGAAAGTTTAGTTAACTTGGAGATTGAGTGTTTCATATTTTTGTATTTAATTTCCTTTTTAAGATGTACGAGTTATTCACATGATGCGCAAACACTGCCACTATTTTTTGTCAGGTGCTATTCTAAGCTCAGTGCCTTCAACATGCATACGGGTCGCAAAATCCCTACTGAGTGCCTTCCACACGCATGGCAATGTATGGACAATAACAACATATTTGTGTTCAAAGCATTGAGCTTAGAATGTATCAAAATGTATTGAGCACGTATGTGTGTGCGGGGCAGTGTGAGATAGAACAGAAACCACACAGCTGTGTTCATTGCAGTGAATGGGTTAAAATAAGCATAATTATAAAATAAACGAAAGATATATTTTTAAAACGTTTTATTTCTAAAATACAAACATAAAAAAACTTAAAGGACAGCATTGTTATGTAATTTCGTCAAATGTTATTGTCATGGCGATAACTCTAGATGTCGGAACAGCATACTGGATCAATAACAACTCGATATAAGAAGGTATGGATTTATTGCGGCGCAAGGTATTCGCTACAAGGACTACACTACTGGACAAGCCGGAGGACGCATCGCTCAGACGGCGGGCGCGAAGCCGATGCGCTTGGCGGCCACGTCGAACTCGGTGTAGTACTTGCCGATGAACACGTCGCCCAGGATCCACAGCGGCCCGTTGGGCGGCGGGATGTCCAGCCCCATGAAGCCCGACAGGCACACCGTCTTGCCGAACTGCGTCACCTGCGCGACACACGCGTGTCAGTCATTGTTGTAAGTTAGGAGAAGGTGCCTCATTAATAAACCCGGACTCACACCTACATTTTCCGTGTTTGTGAGTCTATCCAGCAGGCCCCAACGAGACTCATCAACAGGTGAGGTGATAGCTTGTCATAAAGACATTATTTTGTACCTCGACAGTTTTTGATTGAATGACGTTTTTATGAAGTGTCTAGCTAGCGAGCCACTTATGATTATTTTTATTGTTATTATACTTGCGATCGCCCAATAGTGCTCGGAGTTAGAAACTATTATGTACCTTACAAATCCAAAATTTCGACTTATACTTCAGAAGATATTCGATATTAACAAACAACCAACGGGGCGGTTAAATTGTCTTCGGCCCCCGATACCCACGCTACGCTACTGGCCACGGTGATCACTTTCAGACTACCTCATAAATATTAATTTCTTATTCTGGCCATCCGTGTAACACCATACTCTTAGCATTCGTATTCAAATTTTTGTCTTTGGATTTGTATTAGTAACAAAAGAAAATACGATTAGGGTGCCAGCGAATTCATTAAATTTATTAAAATTATTTTTTTTTTCTTATAAATATTGCAAAATAATGTAAGACCTTACTTTGCAAATGAAGTTTTCTTTTTAATATTGCAAACTTAATTGCAATGAAAAAAAGAAAACTTTGCTTGTGTAAATTGAACCTCTCATGATATTTGCTTTAGCTGATTTCTTCAGGAAGGTTATAGCTATTAACTTCACGCTACGACGCAGAATGACGCTAAGCGATAACAAGTAACAGATCGGGCTGTACTCACGCGTAGCACGTAGTCGGCTCCCTCGAGCGTGAACTTGGTGCCGGCGATGGTGAAGGTGACGGGCGGCAGCTTGGCGATGAGCGAGCAGTCCACCACGTACTGGCCGAACGCCATCGGCGTCGCGCCCAGCGCCTTGTTCAGCGCCTCCACCTCCGCGCTGGGGCCCGCGATCAGCGACGTGCCCGTGTCCGCGATGGCCTCGCAGCCCTGCGCGAGCGAGAGGGTGAGTGCGTGCGAGCGTGCGTGCGAGCGAGCGAGCGCGCGGTACTCACGTCGGCGCAGAAGGTGTGCTGCGCGACGCGCACGGCGTCCATGCTGAACTGCCAGTAGGTGGCGCGGTGCACGGGCACGTACGTGAAGTTGCCGCGGTAGTGCGCGGGGTCGGAGCCGCCCAGGATGATCTCGCCGCCCTGCGCCGCGCTCGGGTCCCTGCACAGAGACACTTATAGCTCCCAACCATTCGACGACATATTCATAAGGCATTTTACTCACTTTCAAATAGCCTATACAAAACTACGTGGTATGCAGAATACGCTCAAAGCACTCATCGCCGTAACAGGTTCCCTACGAAGTCTCCAGCTCTTCTTCTGCGTTAACTTCAAATGAGACGATTGAACACAAATGTAGGTACAGCGCCCTGGTTATGCCTAAAGTATCAAGTGTAAACAAACCCTGTTCATGTAACACGTTCTTACGTAATTACTTACTAAAGGAAATTAGTAAACTGTCATTTTGTAATACGGTTTCAACGTTATATCTCAACACTATTTCCAAATTGTAATTGACAAATCATCAAAGCAAATTGAGGTAATAAAATTAACTAAAAATGTATGTCAAATAAAAACATCTTTATGGTGATTTTTAAATTAGCATTTCGGATTGAAGTATTCAAATAATCGAAATCATTCTAAATTAAAGCATTCAATTTGTTAAGTGAGGCTACAAATTGGCATAAACATCTCGGTCGGTTTTCTCATCCATCCGTTAACATTTTCAGAGACACTTTTGGAAGAGAGCAGTAGCGCCTGAGAGGTTCACAGTGGTCAGTATAGTGGGCATGCGGTTACCTGTTGAGGTAGAAGGAGAAGACCGGCTGCACGAGCCCCTGCGCCACCATGTTGTCGAACACCGGCGTCACGCCGTCCACGGAGATGCTGCAACCGACGGCACGGCGGCCAGTACAGACAGAGTGTGCGGCACGTACAGTATGCTACGCTCATTGTATCAAGAGTTATGTTCAATAAATAAACTTATGTGCCTTGTCAATGTACAGCGTAGCTCTACATATTTATTTATTTATTAGGCTTTTCAACAATGAGTACATATTGATTATTAGATTGTTGTGATGTTTATTTCACGTCGCTCTGCAAAGCCTTTGTTTATTTTTACTCATATCTTATTACGCGAGTACAAACTTGAACGAGTACACACTGTCGCCTATAATAAAGTGTTTAGCGTGGCAATAGCGGTCATTTACCCACCTACATTTTCTAGCATTCTTTATTCCAAAAACTGAAATAAAGTCCGTTAACATCCTGAATCAATATCTATTGTGATATTCAACATGTTCCAATAACTAAAAGCCTTGCATAGTTTAATAATTGGGTTCCTACGGAGAGATATTAGGCAAAGGGCAATGACCGCTATTGCCACGCTAAAGTGAATGGGTATACAACAGTGTTCAACACGTTTCATTAGCTCACTCACTTGTTCCAGGCGTGTCCGTTACCCTAGCAAAATCATGTCGAAAATTGCCATTTAAATCTTATAGATAATTAGTTGCCACATTTCTTTAATTGTTGCGCACATTTTTAAATTTGTTGCACTTATAGTTTTTTAGTTATTTAACAAAAACATTTTCTGCTGGGGTAGCGTTACTAACGTTACCGCAGCCAGACCTTTTTCTTTTTAATTGGAATATTTAAATAAATATTAGCTATATAATTAGTTGTCTAGACGAGGTAAATGTTGCACCTTATTTTGTATTTGTTCTTCCTTCGGCTGCGAAGTTATTCAAGATCCTGCTGGAGTAACGTTTCTGGTTTTGCTGGATCTCTGAAACGGGTAAGCGGATTCTTATCATCTTTTGTACATGACTTCTTATGAATTAGTTCTAATTAGTTGTGTAATAATAAAACCAAAATAATGCACCGTTTAAAAGTTATTTAATTAAATATAAAAACCCTTCAATTGGTCCTACCACTCTGAATAAGAGCTCTACAGACTTACTTTAAGCGATAACTGCCTTCAAATGTATGTGAAGTTTCATTAGTATACTATAAGTAATTAACAAATTATGTAAGTATATTTAGAAAATAAAAAAGTTTTGAATTACTTGCATATTCCCTATTATGCACATAATAGATGCCTATGTAATAATAAGTCGCCGAAAGATAATAATAATAATGTTTTCATAGTACAGAGTATTATAAATTATTGTTATGTATTTAACAGTGTACGCGTCTGTACCGAACTTATAAGGTATATTATACTAAACATTTTAGAAGATAGCATATTGTACTACTTACGCGGTCGCTTTTTTGTAACCACTAAACTTGGTCGGGTTACACATCCTAATGACTTTTATTTTATTATCTCGTTAATTTTTGTATGTACGATGCTGAAATTTTACAGGTATAAAACTGCAGTAAGCAACTAATTATTGGTATAACATTCAGTTAAAATATCCACATGCAGGCTTATCTGTGGCCAAATAACTCCGCGCGCATCGTGACCGTGAACGTGGAGAACTGAATATCATCATAATTTGTTAATTACTTATAGTATACTAATGAAACTTCACATACATTTGAAGGCAGTTACAAGCTACAGAATATCGCTTAAAGTAAGTCTGTAGAGCTCTTATTCAGAGTGGTAGGACCAATTGAAGGGTTTTTATATTTAATTAAATAACTTTTAAACGGTGCATTATTTTGGTTTTATTATTACACAACTAATTAGAACTAATTCCTAAGAAGTCATGTACAAAAGATGATAAGAATCCGCTTACCCGTTTCAGAGATCCAGCAAAACCAGAAACGTTACTCCAGCAGGATCTTGAATAACTTCGCAGCCGAAGGAAGAACAAATACAAAATAAGGTGCAACATTTACCTCGTCTAGACAACTAATTATATAGCTAATATTTATTTCAATATTCCCATTAAAAAGAAAAAGGTCTGGCTGCGGTAACGTTAGTAACGTTACCCCAGCAGAAAATGTTTTTGTTAAATAACTAAAAAACTATAAGTGCAACAAATTTAAAAATGTACGCAACAAATACAGAAATGGGGCAACTAATTATCTATAAGATTTAAATGGCAATTTTCGACATGATTTTGCTAGGGTAACGGACACTTCCAGGCCAGTGTCAAACCTGCCCTGTCTCGACACTGCATCAGATCAGGCGGCAAATAAGATGAGTACCAGAACAACTATTATAATTCGGTAAATGTGGTAAAAAAAAACCTAAATGTTGTGCTAACAAGGGACTGCCTCGTTTGTCATGAGGTCCCGGGTTCGGTTCCTAGGTCGGGTAAAGTGTTATTGGGTTTCTCCATCAGGCACAAAACTTGTTTTGCTTGATAGCAATAGGCTCGCCCCCTAGTGCACGGGTGGGACGATGTCAAAGTCAAAGTGTCAGACAATGTCAACGCTTGTGACAGCTGCAGGTTACCTGCTGAACGCCATGCCGAGGATGCCGTCGAACTTGGCAGCCACGAAGGCCAGACCGGGCTCGGCCATAGCCTCCGCGAACGTCTGGCCGCGCACCGTGATGCCACCCACCTGCGCAAGCACACTCAGGTCAATAAGCAACTCACAGCAGTTAACATCAGTTTGTCTCTTCATACATTTTTCATAGAAAAATCTGTAGACTCAGGCAACGCAATACCTACCTACCCGCGTGAAGTAGTCTCTCAGAAACCGGATGCTAGCTGCCAAGTTGCTTTCTTAGCTATGAAAAGCTACTAGGGTACTCACGGTGACGTCGTCCTGCGAGAGGAAGCCGGACAGGCTGCCGGAGCCGTAGTGGATAGCGAACTCGGTGCCGTTGGCGCGGTACGTGCTTGACTTGGTGCTGTCATACTTGTTGTGTAGCACTGCAACACGAGACCACCGTCATTCACGCCCATGTTAAAGGGTGCCGTAGTGGAGCAGCGAGCGCACGTCGGAACGCATTCCCCTCAAATATATGTACAGCACTGACATTGAGCGATCGGCTCGTAGGACGAGATCCGATGCCGTTCGGGCGACATACATTATTTGTCAAGCAATCAAGTGCTAGCCTTATATTTCATCGCCTTTCGTTCGCCCTCCCAATAACTAACTAAACATACAATATTTAGAACAAAATCATTATTTGTCGTGTGAACCGAATGTTGACAGCAAGGTATGGGAGGTTTGTTACCATTTTAAGTGATGGGGCCAGTTACGTAGCCACGTGGACATGCCTCAAGGAGCATGCCTGTCGCGTGTTCATGTCTCTAAACTGGACTTCTGAATCTAAATGATGATCAAGTGTTGGATCTGCAAGTTGCCGCTCGTTCGCGTGCAGCAGTTTTAACTTTTTTATAATGCTTTTCATTTTTTGGCCATGGAATGCAAAAGTTCAAGTATAAGAGTAAATAGTATACTAACGGCAAGCGATATTGGTGAAGTGGCACTTCTTGGACGGCACCCACAAGTTGGAGGAGCCCGTGTCGAACACCACCTTGAAGGTCTGCGGCGGCGCGCCGATCGTGATGGGCCCGTAGTATTGCGCCTGCCACACACAACGTCATCACCACAAGGCACACCCACTGCCTGCGTTGCTGCCTTGCAGGCTCAATATAAATAAGCTAGCAAAACTCTGCAGGTGTGATGGCCACTGATATCTCAGCCCCATAAAATAAAATAACACAATCAATATTTTTGGGGTCAACGACCGCATCTGTTCCATTTACTTGAAACATGAGTTTAGAGAATCTGTATGTACCTAATCTTCCCAGAAGTGATGGATCAATATGCTAATACTTACGTAAAAACCACATTTTCCAAAATCATACTTCAAGAAACAACTAAACCTAAAAAGTCATGAACAAATTTTTGTTTCGGTTTTTTATGATTACATATACGGTCACCGCACGTATCAACAAGGCTGCCGGCGTCGGTTACCGCAGCTTTACGTTTTATAAGCAAGGTAGCCTTTTCCTCATATACCGCAGCTGTCCAACAAACGTAAGTACATCCAGCCCTTACTCATTGCAATTTGCAATGCTGTAAGCTGCAATGTGGTAAGTACTATTTATGAAAAATAAACAAACATGAGTCAGACACGAGGCTCAATAGATTGGTTTAGGTATCATTTTACAGAATCAACTAGGCTCTATACAATCCTACTAATTATTGATTATAGATTATAATGATTAAGATATATAGATTCTTATTGCGTTTATTAAAACTTTACTACTGACAAGTTCTTTATTTTCAAATCATATAACATAGTTTACATGTATTGCAGTAAGTAGAACCGTCAAAACATATCGATAATATTATTAAACAATTACCAACGTACTTTATTTTAATCCTTTCAGTTTTGTGAATGTATGTTTCACGGTTAATCTGCTGAGCCGTTTGTGATGTGGATGATCTGAAGCCTGTGGAAGGACAAAGGCTTTTACCGCGCGGGCGGGAGCTAGTACGCACATGAATCCGAAACGTCAGAGGTGCGTGTGTCGTGTTGGAACTCGAGACCTATGACTTGGCAGTCCGACGGTCACACCACTAGGCAATCACTGCACTGCAAACTCTCTTTACGTAATTTATGTATCCGTAAATACGGTGGTAAAAATTAAGAATTTCGTGGGAGTATTATACTCTCGAATGAGCTGTTCCATACATTCTATTGAGTTAGATACGTGTGCGTAAATGTATGAAACAGCTTATTATATTTTTTCGATTTTAGGGTTCATCCCATAATCAAAGTTGTACGTGATGATGACTATAAAAATTCTTAAGAGTTAATTTCTTAACACCTTAGGTAAATAATAACAAAATCGGTCCATAATTGACGAAAATATCGATGAAAATACCAAAAAAGATACATAGAGATTAACATAGAACCTCCTCCTTTTATGACGTCGGTTAACAAGTAAATCTTTTTGTGCATTGAGCACTTGAGCCGGAGCGATTCCATTTTTTTTTGTTTGAAAATATTTGTGATTCCTGTGTGAAAGAAAAAATTGAGAGATCGTCGGGAATTTGTGAAAACTGAAGTGCAGTTTCTATGGACATTTTGAATGCATTTGTGATTGACCAGTCTGTTGCCGGGTAGCGGCAGAAGGGTGGAAATACACTCTTCAGGCTAGGTCAACCGCCGTCAGCACCTAGGAATGAATAGCCAGAAAGCATGTTTGGAATTCGATTGACTGCTTCCGCTTTTCGACACCAGAGGGGCTGTTCATCAATTAAATATTGTGAAATTAAGAATGAGTGTTTTAGTGAGCGCTTCTCGCCTTGGAGGCGACACTAGCACGGTGCCTGGAATATTCTCGATATTTCTCAAAACGTTTTCCACCCAGTTTAATTCTCATGGGCAGTCTGCTCCCATACGGTGAAGCGTTCACTGGTCTCGCAATGTGTTAACTGCCTGCAGATTATAAGAACGCATTAGTTTACTGAAGCCATGTTTGGGTAATATCAGTGGGTGTAAGCAAATATATTGAAACCTGTGGTAAATCTAGTAGTTGGTAGTTTCACAATGCGTTTTCTTTGCCTGATTAGATTAGGTCCTCTGTCCTCAAGATGTGGACAGGGCAACGTCTGTTGGGTAAGCTAGTAATGAACATAAATGCATGAGACCTAAGTTAAGAGCTCCAAATATGCCCTTGTATGAAATTCTAATAGTCTGGATGTCTGCATAAACTAAGCATGAGTGCCTGTAGCTGGCGCCGCGAGCATTGCTCCCTATGAGCTAGTTGACACTTGTTTTCTTTAAAACACTGTCGGCAGCGCGTGAGCGCGGCACTCTAGCAGGTGGGCATGGCTGTATCAGCAGTTCAGTAGTTCAGCTGGCGAGTAATGTACTTATTGCTATAGCTTACAAGTAAATAGTGCAGCAGGCTACATTTATTCTTCGTAGCATTTAATAATGTATTGTTCTCAATTTTCAATGGTTGAAGTATTGTGTACAGCTAAATTAAATTGATATGCAACATCTGTGCAGACACTGCAGTAGTGGGGCACACGTTTCGCAATCAAACACCTTGAGAAGGAGAGAAGTAATCAATTGTTGCAGGTCTTGTTGTCTTTGACTTAACCTTTCGAATGCCGTAATTACAGACACAATTAAAAAGTAATTGTATCTCGCGAGATCTGTGTTCCGGTCGAAAGATCATTCTATTGAAGATCAGACATTCAGTTCCTGGAGTATGGTATTTTGTATTTTCTGTAATCAGGTACACGAAAATATTGATTAGAAATATATTTTCTAACAAAACTACTTTTGACCAACCTGTACCCACAGTTAAAATTATTCTGGCCTGTTTTTTTCCAAGACTAAGTATTTTTAAGAGCTTTAACTGCAACATAAAAATATCGTACTTAGCAGAGTCAAAACGGATTTATTAAGTCTGTCTATCTGAACACACAGTACCAGGCATCACGCAAACCTTGTGCGAGACACTCACGCTAGCGAAGGAGGTGTCAAACTCAAAGTATTTATTTCAATTAAATAAAGCAATTACAGGCATTTTTTAATTGTCAAGGGGTCGGGCAGTCAGCGAGATGAAGCTAGTTGTAGTGTTGGGATGGTTCAGGGACAAAGCCTCACGTAGGCCTCCCGGCCACGCGGCGCGTGCCTGCTGGTAGATCACCGTCCGATCAGGAGCAGGCCCGTGCCGGACGGTGCGTTTTAATCTAAGATGATAATATTATAATAAGCAATACAAAGTATTTTTTAAATTTATAAATTGTATTTTCATGATCTTCAAAGAATAAGATATTCATTTAGCAATATGGTGAGTAATCATGTTTGTTTTGCGAGGGCACACTTTATCGCAAACGAGTGGCGAGATATCGGCCGCGCCGCCGCTGCGGGGTTATCGCGCCGGGCACAACATGCGAGCTAGCACCCCTCTCTATCAGCAATAGGGAGAGCTTGCTATCGTTCTACAGTGACATTGTCGTCAACACAATGCAGTCTAGTTGTAGCAACACATTCACATAACGTTGACCATTCCAAACACAGCCAATGTTTGTTTTGTAATCATCTCTTATCTACTTAGTTTACCAAGCTCAAGATAATAATATCATAATAAAAAATATTATTTTCCAGGAAAATGATATTGATGCCAAGTGGTCATTAAAATGACTATGTATTTTTTTTTCAATTTAACTGAAATCATTTTTTTTATGTATAACTGACCCGTTAAGCCATATTTTTAACTTAAGCATATATAATGGAATATTTCCCGAAAGTCTTAAAACAAGTATAGTAAAACCAGTGTTTAAAAAGAACTGTAAAGAAGACATGAAAAACTATAGACCTATTGCATTAATCCCCATATTCTCTAAAATATTAGAAAAGATAATTTATGAAAATATATATAATTTTTTGACAAAGTTCGATATATTATGTGACGAACAAAAGGGCTTCAGGAAAAATAAAAATATAAACATGGCCATATTTGACTTTTTAAACCATGTTATGCCAAACGTAGACGCTAAAAGACCTGTATGTGCGATCTACACGGATATGTCAAAAGCCTTTGACTTTGTGGATTATGAAACTCTTCTTTACAAACTTCATTCGTATGGCATTCGAGGAAATGCCCTCAATCTGATCAAATCTTATCTTGAAGGTCGTAAACAATATACGGAGATCTCCAAAATCTGTCATAAAACTAAAATCGAAGTAAAATACGCATCATCTTACAGAGAAATAAAATTTGGCGTCCCGCAGGGTAGCGTTCTCGGGCCCTTGCTTTTTTTGCTTTATATAAATGACCTCCCACGGCAAATCCCCCAACCTATGATACTGTTTGCCGACGACAGCACATTACTTATAGAATGTCACAACAAAGAAACATATGAAAGTGACATTAACAAAACTCTTGGCATTGTAATAAATTGGCTCAATCTTAATAATTTAAGTATAAATTTACAAAAAACAAAAGTAATGCACTTCTACCAACGACTCTGTGCTGAAGATATGAACATTGAATACAATGGACAAGCTGTAGACACAGTAAACATTGCCAAATTTCTAGGACTAACAATAGATAGCCAATTAAATTGGAAGGCACAAGCAGAGGACATTTGTAAAAGGTTAAGCTCATCGGCTTATGCGTTACACATATTATCAAAAAAAGTTAATCCACAAACTAGACTTATTGCCTATCATGGTTTGGTTGAATCAGCTCTAAGATTTGGCATATTTTTTTGGGGCAATTGTAGCGAAAGGGAAACCATTTTTAAAGCCCAAAAGCGCTGCATTAGAGCCATGTTTGGACTAAAAGTTACGGATAGTTGCGTCCCTGCTTTTAAATCTCATAAACTTCTATCGCTTCCCTGTCTTTACATACTGGAATTGGCCACATTTGTTAAGGCGAATCAGTGTTTGTTTCTTTCTCTAGATGAGGCAAGAAAAAGAACGACAAGTTTAAGGTCTCAGTACCAAAATAAGCTACATACAGGTGCATATAGGACATCCTTGTTGAGGAAAAGTTTTATTTGTATGGCACCTACTGTCTATAATCATATTCCCAACGACATTAGAATTCAGCCGCTAAGATTATTTAGAAAACATTTAAAACATTTACTTATTGAAAAATGTTATTACTCCGTAACAGATTTTCTAGCCGATAAGTTTTTAGCTTAAGTATTTTGATAATGTGCTTAGATTCAATAGTTTTATATTATGTGGTATTTGGATTATGTGTTTAAATTTGAAATGTTTATATTAAGCAGTACTTACATAGAATATTTGGTCTTTTAAGTTTTAAATTACTTGTATTTTTGTATGCCTTAACGGCAGAATGTACATGGCTTCTTACTACATATTTGTCATCTAAAACTGTATACCTACATTCTGAGCAAATAAATATATTCTATTCTATTCTATGTCTAACAAGTTGGAAACATCAAATTATATAGACAAAGAGATCATGCAGAATTTTAAAGAGAGTTAAATGTTGTCTTCACTACCCTTATATATTACTGTTAAAACATGTTGTGAATGTTTGTAGTAATAAGTGTAATAACTTACTGATAGTATTTATAGTCAGCAAGTGTTACTTACGTCAAGGTAGTTGGACAACGGTTCTGGAGCTGGCCCCGTCACCGCATACTTAATCCGCAGCACCTGCAAGTCTGTGCCCACCTCGTGGAAGTGTCTGCGCGCTGTTTTCATACGATACAGCGGCACTCTACACACAAACAATAAGGTCACTTTAACTTACATAATAAATAATATAAATACTGTATGAAGTAACAGCGGTACAGACAACAGGCAATAGACATGCTCGCTGTAACAATACAGGTGTCAGAGATTCTGTATATTTTGCACAAAATGTTGTAAATAACACACCTAACAAAAAACATAGAAAAAGTATTGCAATGCATAACAAAAAACGAAAGATGCATCTCTTAACTAAACCCTGGTTGGAGCCTTTAATTTTCATTGGGGCAGCCTCCAATCTCCAACTTCCTAGGTTGAACTGTTAAATGCCATTAAAAAAAAGGCTTGCTGAACATTAAACAAAGTGCACAATTTTTAGAATAGGTCATTCAATTACCTGAGAAAGCCAGACACGCAAGTGGCGGCCGTGGCGGCGAGTGCCAGGAACACTAGCAACAATTTTCCCATTTTTCTTGCAAGTCACGCACGACTCTGCGTTACAAAGAAAAAATAAACAAAAAATAAACATACATTATAACAATTACATAAACTTATCGTCTTACTTACCGCAGTTAAAACGATAGCGTTTATTTGTCCTATAAAGAAGAAAACAATAGCAGATTAAAAATACAAAGGGAGTAAGTATTATACGTCCGCAACGAAATTATAATTAAATTATTTTGCCGGTGTGATTAGACTTGACTAACGCAAGTCACAGTCACCGGGTCACCAATGATTGGATGAAATGAAATTGCCATTGGATCTTGTGACACCTGTCAAGAGTGTAACCACGATCCATCATGGAATTAGTATGTACGTTAACAATTATTGTAAATGAATGTCCATAGAATCCGTGGAGTTTTTTGCCCGGTTGCCGTTCTATTCTTCTTCATAGGTATGTAACCTACTAAGTTTCGGAATGAGCAAGAAGCTTCATCTTTCTAACTGACCAACTTCTCGACAGCACTTTCACTGCCACGTACATTTATTGCATAACAATTGGCATGCCATAAAATGTGTCTCGCATATCTATAACAACCCATCTGTTGAGTCCATCGGCGCAACGGTTATGTAACGGTACCACTATGCCGCAGCACCCGAATCCGAGTTCACTAAGCCACGCCCACGACCAGCCAGCGATAGTAGGGTTGTCGAACGTCTAATTTTTTATTCAAAGAAATAAACTACACGGTTCTTTTTTTAATTTTTATTTGTTTTTCTAGGTATTCCTTCTTTTATTTTTGAGCTCAATACAACCGAACCGATACCTTTGTTTTCATTTTTAACGAGGGTTTTTGCTTCAATAGAACGAACACATACAGATAAGGAAAACATTTGACTTCTTTTGTTTCTAATGTCATTAAAACCAAACCGATGCCTTTGTTTTCATTTTTTAAACCTTCAGCGGCGGTTTTTACCTCAATAAAACACGCGCAGATAAAGAAAAGATTAAACATTAGGCGTCTTTTGTTTCTAAATACATTGTTAAGTAAGTACTATTTAGTATGTCTCTTAGAAATTTGTCAGCATAATATCAATATTAGTACAACATTTAAAGTAAATAAATAATTAATGAAAGACTTACTCAAAAGTACTTACTATTCTCACCTAGCTTATTTTTGACAACCCTAGAAGCACGTTTTGATTTGCACCCGGTAGGCGGGTGCTTGGCATGGCCACAAGCCACATATAACTATTTATATGTAGGACCCGGGAGTCGGGTTGTGGGCACCTGAACGAATTTTCGTTCGACCCGGGAGCCGGGTGCTTGGCAGCGAAAGTGTTAAGCACTCTAACAGTAATTTAATTGTCTAATTGTTTATTTACATCTCAAATATTAAATATAACTATGATTGATAATTTGCTTTATGACCTAGACAGTTTTTCTGTGTCTGAAACTAAAATATGTAATGTTGAAGACTGTAAACATTTTATTCCTGCAATAGATAAAACATTAACTGTGCTCACCCAAAACATTCGCAGCATAAACAAAAACATGAATGGTTTTGAAGTGTTGTTACAAAATCTTGGCATAAGCTGTGATATAATTGTCTTGACAGAATGCTGGCTGTCCAACCAGACACTCAATTTACCACCCCTGGATGGTTATTCTTCTCACAAAACCAATAGACACATCAATCAAAATGATGGCTTAGTAGTTTATATCAAGAAAAATCTGAAAGCAACAGTAGAGGAACCGATAGTTCAGGATAGTAATTGCTTGATCATTGAAATTATAATAATAATAAGTTTATTGAAATAATAATAAGTTCACAGAAAAAATAAAAATAGTTTGTATCGATCAGTAGTAGGTATGTATAAATCTAGGTCTATTAAATAGAATTATAGAAATCTGGATATAAACTATGGTATGACAAATATGAGATACAGTCAAAAATAGAGCTACAAATGTAATGTAATGTAAATTAGCCCCGATATAGTGGTAATGGCTGTTTACAGACCTCCTTCTCAAGATATTGACCGATTTTTAGATTCTCTTGACACACTTCTACAAGCTGTGTAATTTAAAAAATATTATATTAATAGGCGATATAAACAAACATTGTTTCCGGGAAAATCGATAATCATGCCCATAATTACCTAAACATCTGCTCATATCACGGACTATTGCCAGCTTATCATTATCCCACGCATCAAAGTGGGTCATGCTTAGATCATATTATTTTGAAAACAAAAAATCTAACAAAAACATTCATTACTAATTCTTCGCTAACTGATCATAATGCAATCTTACTAACACTGCAAATATCATTACCCAGAAAAAACTGCATGCAAAGCTATACCAAAGTCAATATGGCAAAACTTGAATCTGACATACGCAGCATAAATTTTTACCCAGTTAACAACTCATGCGACGCAAATACCTCCCTAAACTACTTTATAGGCTCACTTCAACATGCAATTTTTAAGAACACTTTCTCTACAAAAATGCCTAGGAAATATTGTAACATCAAACCCTGGATTACACCAGGTCTCGTCCGTTGTATAAGACATAGAGACAAATTGCACTTAAAATCTAAACTCGCACCTGACAACGAGGTACTTAGCACAACGTACTAACGATATAGGAACTTCTGTAATAGCCTTCTGAAGAAAATAAAAATCCAACATGATAAATATGAGCTTCAATCAGCAGGAAAAAATAATAAACTAGTCTGGAAATATATACGAACAAATACATTTAGTTACCACAAAAATCTCCGAACCTGCACTTGATTTACTGTCAACAGATATTAGCCCATCTAAGGCAGCAGATAAAGTAAATGACTTTTTTGTCAATGTTGGTAAAAATTTGGCTGAAAAAACTTCTGGAATTAGAACTCTCCCTTGCCAACACCAGATTACTGGAACTGTAAATCCAGTTAATTCTTTTGTTTTATTAGATACCGACGTCGACGAAGTTTTAGGAATAATTTCCGGGTTAAAAGATGACTGTGCAGTCGGGTGGGATGATATACCAAATAGAATCCTTAAGAAATTCAAACACCTACTTGCTCAACCTTTAACACATATTATCTTCCAGCTATGTCTGTCTAAGGGAGTTTTTCCTAGCCTACTTAAAAAAGCACTGGTCACCCCTGTATTCAAATCGGGAGACAAGAACTGCGTTAATAATTACAGACCCATTTCAGTCTTAACAGGCCTCTCAAAATTCTGGAAAGAATTATAAATAATAGGTTAGTAAAATATCTTGAGGACTACAAATTACTCTCAGAATGTCAATTTGGTTTTAGACCAAAAAGATCAACCTGCCAAGCAGTACACAAATTGACAAATTATATTACTACAAACCTGGATAATGGCTTGCATTGCATGGGAATTTTTCTGGATCTTGCCAAGGCTTTCGACACTATTTCTTGCTCTAAACTATTGCACAAGCTTGGGATAAGAGGAACGCAACTCCTACTTTTTTCTGATTACCTTAGAAATCGTCATCAGTGTGTAAAACTCGGTCAGTATAAAAGTTCAGAACTTAAAAACAGCTGCTACGGCATTCCCCAAGGAAGTATTTTGGGACCCACATTGTTTTTAATTTACATTAATGAACTGTGCAACCTGGAATTAGCAGAAGGTATCATAATGTCATATGCAGATGACACAGCCCTATTGTTCTCGGCTAAATCACGAGAGGAGGTCTATAAATATGCTCAGAGGGGCTTTAACATTGTATCAAATTGGCTTCGTATGAATCTACTAACATTAAATGCAGATAAAACCAAATATATCCTATTTAGAATGAGAAACACAAATATACAACTTACTAACCTTACCATTTATGCTCATAACTGTACGACAGACGCTGACGCTGCTTGTTCGTGTCCTACTCTAGCGAAAGCCGATCACATGAAATATTTAGGTGTCACAATTGACACAAATCTAAATTTCCGTAAACACATTGATTTGTAATGTACTAGAGTACGTAAACTCATATATATCTTTAAGAACTTACGCCACATTGCTGACTTTAAATTAATTAAACAGGTATATTTAGCTTTGTGCCAATCTGTACTTACATACTGCATAACTTCATGGGGCGGTGCTGCAAAGTCTTTTTTACTCCCTCTAGAACGTGCTCAAAGAGCAATTCTAAAGCCACCTTTAGGCCTTTCAGATTTCCTACACACCAGCTTTACATTGCATGTGAGGTGCTAACAGTACGTCAATTATTTATACTGCATATCATATTACAGCAGCACGTTGAACTCGCTTACAAGCCAGTACCTTCTAACAAGCGAAGGAAGGATTTGGTCTGCATTAAGTCTCAAACTAGACATGCCTTTGTAAACCGATTCTATGTCTATTTAGGACCCTATTTATATAATAAGCTCAATAGAATACTTAATATTTACAGTGCAAGTAACAAACATTGTAGTCTGAAGACACGCGAATATTTGGGTAAACTTGATTACACAGACACAGAAAGACTTCTAGAAGTACTTCAATAATGTTGTAGTTATTAAAATGTTTTTATTTTTAGTATAGTATAGTATTATTTTAAAAATAACTAACCATCGACAAATAATCAGCTGATCGCTTAGTATGGGGATGGCCTGAAACACAGGTTTTTATTAACCTAGCTCAGGCAGGTCGCCACAAGTTATAACGTCAGTACCAGCGCACCTTTCATAGGCAGGTTAAACCATGTAAATTAAACTAGCTTTTATATAAGTATTTAAGATAATCTGTTAAGAACTTGGTACTACTAAGTATTTATAAGTTTGTAAAAAAATGTATTTCTTTGTAAAAGGACCTAAATAAATTTTATTTTATTTATTTTCTAATTGGAGCAGCTCAATCCCAAGCCCTTTTGTCTTCAATAAAGTCTTTGACAGCATAATAAGTATTCTGGCACAACTTGCGTTTAACGAACGATTTGAATTTATTAAGGCTTAGATCTTGAATGTGGCTTGGAAGTTTATTATAAAAGCGTATACATTGACATCTGAACGAGCCACCTATTTTTTTTGAGCCTTGTTATAGTATTCTTATCATGGATATCACTATATTTTTTAAACAATTTTATATTTTTATGGGCATACAAAAGATTTTAAAAAAGAAACTGTGTAGGTAGTCATTACATTTATTTCTTTAAATTTTTCTCTGAGAGAGTGTCTCGGACTTTTTATTTATTTATTATGAATAGATTTCTGGCCAACCAACAATTGTATATACATTTTAAAATAAAGAATCTTATATCAAAGGTTAGTATTACAATTTCTTCTAGGTTAGCACCGCATGCACCATTAAAATAATTACAAATTATGTTTCACGAATTAATGTCAAGGTTAAAAAAAAAAATTTGAATTAAAATTGAATACAAAAAAAAATTATAATCAAAATTACATACAAAAAATTAAATAAAAATTGAAATACAAAAAAAATTATTAAAAGTAATAAAAGCAAAGCAAATTAACAGTATAAATATGACAAGAGAAAACGTTAATTATAAGATATAAAAGAATAAAATAAAATAGAATTTTAACCAAAAAAAGGAGTTGCAATATTACACACTATTCAATGTTTATAAATTGATCGAACAGCTCTTTTCTGCAAAACAAAGATAGTCTGAATATATCGTCCAACCTATGACTTCGTTGGATGACACGCACCTGATGACACCTTGTTTATAGACTGGCCATTTCACGCGCACGCGCACACAAGCACCGGTTCGGACGTGTTGGCGACGTCGGTGTGGGCTGGCCCGGCGAGACCGGAGGCGGTGGGCGTGCGCGTCTCGATGCTGTGCGAGTCAACATTTTTTCATTTCACCGTTTCTTCAACAAAGACTTGTCAGATGTCAATTCAGTCAGTCAATTTTTGATATATTATAACTATAAATTGTGGTCCATTTTGGTGCTTTTTTTTCACACAGAGGGTTTTGATGATTTCGCTTTGATAACAAACCGGTAAATTAAAAAAACACTGCGTCTAAAATAATAAAATTAAGAAAACGTTTAAGATGAGACAGTTGATATTATAATAATAATAGATAATAGAAAATATATTAGATTAATTACAATAACATTATATCTGCGTCTTATTTTAATCCCAGAAAAAAATTAGAAAACAGTATTTTTAGTATAATATATTTATTTAAAGGCAATAAATTCTTGTTCAATTTATAATAATAATATCCTTGGACATTTCACACAACGCCATATCGTCCCAAGCTAAGCAACCTAATGCTTGTGTTATGGTAACGAAATAGCTGATAAACTACTTATATACTTTTTTTTTGTAAATACATACTTATTATAGATAGTAAAACACCCAGACTCGTAACAAATACTTGCAGGTCGTACAAATATTTGTTCCGTGCGGGAATCGAACCCGCGACATAGTGCGCAGCATTCAATCGCTCACCCACTGCGCCAACCGTGGCGTCATATTGGTGTTGCCAGCTTATTATTAATGTTTTCAAAGAAGTTAAAGCCACTCCAACCTAATAATTTAAAACAACATTGAGGATTTATCTCTCTCTGAGATTTCTGAGGCCTAAGACCGATAAAACTAGAAGTACGGTTAGATTTATAATATATTATTGCTTGGATTTTTTTTGTGAACTCTTCGATCTAGCTCTTGGCCTATTATATATCTTCTAAACTAAGACCCGATTAAAACTGTGAAATGTCGACAAATCGCCCACCGATTCTGATATTTGGCGACTGATCGGAATCAGTCGCCAAATATCAGAATCGGTGGGCGATTTGTGAAATCAGGCGCAGGGCTAACGAAGCACGTTAAGTCGGAACTGAACGTGCTTCGTTAGCCCTGCGCCTGATTTCCCTCCGGCGTGTCAGATTGCCGCCGGGCACACATCCTCCCACACATTCCAACTGCAAATATAAGTTGGTCGAGTATTACCTACTCGTAAACGTAAAAGCCTAGCTGTGAAAGTTTCCTTGTAAGTTTGTTATACTATATGGTGAATTTTTCACCTATCCAAAACTAACCGTTTAGCTGGCAGGGGGAGTGGCACACTTGACTCTAACAAAAATTAGCACTTTATTTCAGAAACAGATCACTTACTTAATCAAAACATTTTTCACAAACCCGCAATATCTTTGAAAAACCCATCCCACAACACCCCTCACCATGGAGTAGGCGAGAAACACCCCCACTTTACATGTACAGAAGATACCCTTTATAATTTTATTTCACTTTGTGCGCGTACTTAATATGTATGACCATGCCAAATCTCTTGAGTTAAGTTGCGGACGGATAGACGGACATGGCGAAACTATGAGGGTTTCTTGTGGACTACTGAACCCTGAAGAGATGTAGACAACGTGTGTAAGAGTAGAAAGTAAAACGAAATATATGGGTAGATATAAAGAACCAATTCATAATATACATACTTTTAAAATAAATATCACTACAAAATATATAATATTATAATGTAATTTATGATTTTTTTTTGGCGGGTTGTACATGCAACTATGTCGAAGTGAAAGGATAGTGTTCTTTTAAATACTGCAACAGTTTGGCAGTCTCTGATGTCAGGCGGAAGTGAATTCCTCAGCCGAACCGTGTGCACAGTAAAGGAATAGGCACAAAAGTAGCTTGATTGGAGGGGATTTAAGGATATGTGGGTACATCAGAAGGACATGCGTCGGAAAAGCGTTCCCGCCGATACGGTGGCGTTTTAGGGTTGTGAATGATGTTAAATAGGGAGCACATACGGGTCTCCCCACATTTATCGACGCGGAATCGGCTAACACCGGTCAAAAAAGCCTTTATGTCTACGTAATAAGAGTGTTACTAATACCATTCGCATCAGCTCGGCTCGGACGACGCGTCGCGACACCGGCCGACGGCGAAACGAGCCGTTGTCAACAGCTGATCGGCGATAAGTCAAGTAGTGTGGTGATACGCACTCAGCTTAAGCCGAATCGGCTTAATCTGAATCACCATCGCGTCGATAAATGTGGGGAGACCCTTATCCGAGTTTCTGATTGACTGTTCCAGACTGAAAATCGGTTAAAAAATAAATGCGATGTTCTAAATTCCATTTTATTTTAATAGGAAAATAACAGATTGCCACGTGGGCATCACAATAGATCCGCGTGCAACATGTCCTGCCAGTGCAAGCCCTGCTTGCTGCGCGATGTACTAAGCACAGCGCACTCTACAGCGTCGACAGCAAGATACGTGCCTCTTTATTACCCATACATTATATGACTTCACACAATTGTCACTTATCACATAGATACAACTGCTCACCACATACAAGTTGAGCAAACGCCATTCATGGTACAACAGCTAGGTATGTGACAAAATATATAGAAACATAAAAAACTTGAGAGGTGTCTAGGGACACCCGGATGGAACGAAGTTCCTTTCGATTAATTAGTGAAGGAATTGTAATAACAATTTATTTCTTTTAAGTTATAATGATCAAAAAAAATCTGATCTCAAATTAACCAATCAAAAAATATTGATTAAAAAGACATCATATTTTACTCCAAAAGAGTGTCGTTACAACTTTTGGTCTTAATTCCGTCTAGCCCCCTCTCGTAACGCGCGATAAGGAACTTCGTTCCAAAAACAAAACAATAATAGCCCCGAGAAATATGCGCTTAAACAGTTTGTTTAACGAAGGGCTCTCTTTAACCATGCACTATACTAAAAAAACATTCCCACTCAAAATAACGCGCGACGTGGAGCCACCATATTAAGTATTTGAGTATGACAGTATTGCGGTGCAAGTCGCGCTGCTGACTGAAATGAGCGCACATTTAATCCGGGTCGAAGGGACAACTCAGTCTATGTGAATCATTAAGACAGGTCTGCTTAATTAATAGGCCATAGAAGAATATTTATTTATAAACAGCGTTGCACAAATTAGCTTCAAACATTTATTATGCTGTTACTATTGCTTAGAGTTTACTTTACACAGTAAGTTTACTTGTACGTTCGTTTGCGTGATACATACAAACAAAAAGCCAGGAGGCGTCGTCGTGCGGCACCCGAATGGAACGAAGTTCCTTTCGCTGCAGACCGACGTATTAGCACAGAGCCATCTGGTGCGGTGTCAACTTTCAAGTGTCGGAAGTTTTTGTTTTTGTATATAAAAGCCTGGCGGCCACAAGGGTCAACGCCTGTTCCACCCCATCATATGTTCTGCCAGTATACTGCCAGTTGCCACAACAAGCCGTATCAAAGAACTCCGTTCCAAAAATAACCCGTAACAGTTTTATGTCAGCTTAGCCTACACAGTTACAGCAATAACTATGGGGGTCTACGTTGGTGTAATCTTTGCAATTATGAATATTTGGAATTAAATAATCGGCTATCGAAAAACCAATGTCATGGTACCCATCATTAGCTGATACCGCGAGCTTGTTCGGCCACCAAGCACATAGACCAGAGTCGATAATTTTTGAAAACAAAAAAAATTATAGTAGGATGAAACCCATTGGAAAAGGAAGAGAATATATCAAAAATTAAAGGAAAAATAATTTACGGGCGATCTGAGGTCGGGAAGTGGATGGGAGTGCGTTTTTAAGGGTAAAAATGGTTTATCTCGATTTCTGGCAAAACTACAAGTCTTATGGAAAAAAGTAAAATAGCAAAGATGTAGGTAATAAAAAGATCTACAAATTTTGTATTCACACTTTTTTCACATAACCTCAAAATTGATGTGAAAAGTTCAAATAACCAAGATTTTGGTTTTTTATTTTTATCTTCTACAATTTTTTTTTTCCACGAAATTTGGTTAAAACTTACATTTTTGTAAGTATTCCAAACACACTGTAATTTTTTTGATTTAAAATATTTATTTGATCACCTTATTTTGACTTAATATCGAAAAATCACCCTAATTTGCGATCGAAAATTCTCCGGTCAAAATATCAGCTTTTTTAAAAAAGTTGGTAGGCTTTATGTTCGTTGACATCTCTACTTTTTGATGGTGTAAAAAAAATATACATTACTATAGTAAATGTTGTCAGAAAATGCACAGTACTGCTACGAAATAACGGATAGTAAGGCCCATACCATCCTAGCCCCTTCCCCACTCCTGTATTAAATAGCTTTTGATGGGCTAAAATTTACCGTAGGTCACTCAGATATACAGGGTGTCCAAGAACCTGGCGTCCAACTGGATTCCCACGATGCCCCAAGTTCTAACAGTACTCAGAAAAATATTTTAAAAAATCCACCCCATGTACTTACAGAATTATACTGATTTCAAAAAAAAAGAGGGAAATGAGCACCCTGTGACATACTTTTGAATGCTGTGACTGCTAATGCTGATAATTTCGATATTTCTTGGAGGTTTTGTAATCTAGGGTATTGCTGTGTCTAAATAGAATGTAAAAATAAAGTACTTATTGTACCATTTTAAAATAAAATATTATTTTAACTAAAGGTGATATGGAAAACTATTGAATTTCGCAACTTTGACCGACTGTAGTGTAAAAAAAATGTACCAAAATAGTATGGCAAGTGACGTCAAATTTTGACGCGTTTATTCCTCTTTTTAAAAAGGTATAATACTTACACATTAATTTGAAAAAAAAAATTTTGATAATATTTTTACTCAACAACCCAATTTTTACGAAGTGCCTACCTACTAACGGTAACTGTCGGACCCTTTCTTATCTTAGAAACTGTTATGTTACTACTATTATTTACTTCGGTTCCAAGAGTGAGCAAGAAGGAAATACACACAGGTAGATGGGTTCCCAGTAGAATAAAAGCAAAGAATGTTAGTTTAAAGATATTTTATTACAATAAATGTTCAAAATGTTGACCACCCGCGGCAATACAAGCTCTCACTCTCCTTAAAAAGGACCGCTTTATGTTTCGCGAGTAACTTTTTTGACGTATCACCTGCACTGCTTGTGTTATCTTCTCACGAAGGTCAGCGATGTCATTAATGGGCTTCGCATAAACGAGCTCCTTCATAGTTCCCCAGAAAAAAAAATCCAGCGGATTTAAGTCAGGTGAGCGGGCTGGCCACGGGATTGTTCCTGATCGCCCAATCCACCTGTTCGGGTATTGCTCGTCCAAAAACTCTCTAACGGATACGCGAAAATGTGCTGGACAGCCGTCGTGTTGGAACCACATATCTGGTGGGGTCTCTTCTAGTAAGTTTGGCAAATCATTTTGAAGAAAATTTAAATATGATTCGCCAGTCAAATTCTCGGGCATCTCAAATGGACCAATAATATTCCCACAGAGAATACCGGTCCACATGTTCACTTTGAACCGGTACTGGGATCTATCTTCTCGCATCAAGTGCGGATTTTCCACATGCCACTCGTGCAAGTTGTGTAGGTTCATGTAGCCATCCTTCTTAAATGTTGATTCATCTGACCACAAAATTTTGTCGATAAAGTTTTCGTCTTCTCGATGTTTTTGCAGGATTGTTTCACAAAACGCGACTCGGCTCGGATAGTCTCGAGGTAAAAGACTTTGCACTCGCTGTACGTGGTACGGATGATATTCTTCTTTTTGGAGAATACTGTGTGCTGTGCTCTTCGGTATCCCCGTATCAGCTTCTATTCCTCGCACAGAGATGCTTGGATTTGCCGACACCGCCTCTAAAACTTCATCGCGTATGAAGTCATTTACGGGTCGTCCTTCACCAGCTACTTGATTGGGGAACCGCCCGTCACATAGTGATCTGTGCACATTAATGAAAACTCGATGGTCGGGATATCGCGTAGCCCTCGGATACCTTTCTCTGTAAAGTCTCGCTGCAGCTCGTCCATTACCTCTACATTCTCCATAAATGTAGTGCATATTTGCGTATTCTTGCGGAGTGTAGGTCGCCATGGTAGCACACACAAAACACAAACT
Organism: Hyppa rectilinea; assembly: GCA_951799385.1. Taxonomy (NCBI): domain Eukaryota; kingdom Metazoa; phylum Arthropoda; class Insecta; order Lepidoptera; family Noctuidae; genus Hyppa; species Hyppa rectilinea. The sequence goes on along the minus strand of OX637315.1, from coordinate 185,566 downwards.
GTCCAAACACAGGCAAAGGTCGTCGTAAAGAGTTCGTTTCAAAGTCCAGAGCACAAAGAGTAATCGAGTCCAATAAACAAAGCTTTAAATCGTAGTACGTGATCAATGGTAACAATAAGAGAGAGGTGCGTAGTAACGGCAGGAGGCAGTGACGCGTACTGACCGTACTGTTATCCTAAATAGCACGATCCCAGATAGCGTCACTATCTATCCCACTCGCACCTCTAACCTTTTTCTCCCTCACTCTTACCTGAATAATGGGGTACCATAAAGAAGAACCAGCAAATCGCAAAGATAGTTTCTGTCTTGCTCCCTCCTGTTGTAATAACGAATCACTATGGTGAGATGCATGCACATACCGTCCCTTACGGTCTAACCTGTTTTTTGAGAGGCCTGTTGTTATTTTTATGAGCATACAATAGTAATTCTTTAGAGGTTAGATTCAATTCGTCGTAAATTTTTCTTTCTAAGAATTCTGTAAGACATCGTAAAAATTGGGTTGTTGAGTAAAAATATCATCAAAATTTTTTTTTTCAAATTAATGTGTAAGTATTATACCTTTTTAAAAAGAGGAATAAACGCGTCAAAATTTGACGTCACTTGCCATACTATTTTGGTACATTTTTTTTACACTACAGTCGGTCAAAGTTGCGAAATTCAATAGTTTTCCATATCACCTTTAGTTAAAATAATATTTTATTTTAAAATGGTACAATAAGTACTTTATTTTTACATTCTGTTTAGACACAGCAATACCCTAGATTACAAAACCTCCAAGAAATATCGAAATTATCAGCATTAGCAGTCACAGCATTCAAAAGTATGTCACAGGGTGCTCATTTCCCCTTTTTTTTTGAAATCAGTATAATTCTGTAAGTACATGGGGTGGATTTTTTAAAATATTTTTCTGAGTACTGTTAGAACTTGGGGCATCGTGGGAATCAAGTTGGACGCCAGGTTCTTGGACACCCTGTATAAGTAATCTTTAAAAAAAGCAATAAATAGGCATCGATTCCCGCACGGAACAAATATTTGTACGACCTGCAAGTATTTGTTACGAGTCTGGGTGTTTTTCTATCTATAATATGTATGTATTTACAAAAAAAAAAAATGTATATAAGTAGTATATCAGCCATCTCGTTACCATAACACAAGCATTAGGTTGCTTAGCTTGGGACGATATGGCGTTGTGTGAAATGTCCAAGGATATTATTATATTATATATATATATATATATATATCTACGCATATAATTTAAAGAAAATTCTACAACTTTCCCAAAATTCTGTAATGTGTATGTATTATTGTAATCGTTTCTTTGCATTTTCTGAGAACATTTACTATGGTAATGTATTTTTTTTACACCATCAAAAAGTAGAGATGTCAACGAACATAAAGCCTACCAACTTTTTTAAAAAGCTGATATTTTGACCGGAGAGTTTTCGATCGAAAATTAGGGTGATTTTTCGATATTAAGTCAAAATAAAGTGAACAAATAAATATTTTAAATAAAAAAAAATACAGTGTGTTTGGAATACAAAATTTGTAGATCTTTTTATTACCTACATCTTTGCTATTTAACTTTTTTCCATAGGACTTGTAGTTTTGCCAGAAATCGAGATAAACCATTTTTTACCCTTAAAAACGCACTCCCATCCACTTCCCGACCTCAGATCGCCCGTAAATTATTTTTCCTTTAATTTTTGTTATATTTTCTTCTTTTTCCAATGGGTTTCATCCTACTATAATTTTTTTTCAATTTTTACCATTTTCAAAGGCTTCGGCATTGGTCTAACAAGTGACCAAACTCTAACGGATGCCAGACTAGCACTACCTTGTCTTTGCTGGCATCTGTTTGAGATGTCACTCTATTTATTTACTATTATTATACAAAACATAAATGAAATTCAGATTTGGACAATGTTTAGAAGGATATTCAGGGCGAATGAAAGTAGTCTATAGATGTAACATTTCCCGATAGTGAATCTAAAAAAATTAATAAAAATTGAAGTGTATTGTAATGTCAAAGTTTAGTTTATACTAAACTAGCTTCTGCCCGGGGCTTCGCCCGCGTGGATGACGGAACTTGCATGTTATTATACATATAAACCTTCCTCTTGACTCAATCTATCTATTAAAAAAAAACTGCATCAAAATCCGTTGTGTAGTTTTAAAGATCTACGCATACATACAGACATTAGGACAGCGGAAGCGACTTTGCTTTATACTATGTAGTGATGCATATGAAAGTATATGCGGTACTTAGTGCTTATAAACAAAAAACAGTTAATTTGTCTGTTTCTTCCTACTAAACTCCGAATTGGCTTGACTGTTTTTGACGAGACTTTCACTGGATAGCTGATCATTTTATTTTAGAAAAAGGATTCGTTGCTATTCATAAATTTAGTTATAGTAAATACTTGAGAGTAATGATAAGTCTCCGACGCCGTTAACAAACTCTTATTAAAAAATTGATCAGCTACGATTAACAATGTAATAAAAATATAATTATCATATTAAAATATTAGTAAGCAAGCACATACCTGCGACTTCCATGCGACCACCTGACTTATTATACTAACTAGCTTCTGCCCGCGACTTCGTACGCGGACCCTGTTGCTTATGCCAGCAACAACGGGGTCACCATTTATGTTATTTTTTATCATTTTTCCCATTTAAATCTTTTATCGCACTGAGCTTTAGTTTTATTTCATTCCAACAACCACCAAAACATACAGTCCATTTGTCATCGTTTTAATTTTGGTAACCGCATTATTATATTCCCCACTTGTCTCTAGAGACCTAGAAGTCAATGCGTAGATACGGTTAGAACTCAAGCACAATTCTCTATCCGTGAACGTCTCCGACTCGCGAGACAATACATGACGTTCACGATCAGCGGTCAGTCGCGCATCATATTCTTCACTGGTATCTAGAGACCTAATGAATACGCTGAGAACGCAGGCGTGCTTCGCGACCCGAAGAGGTTTCCACGGAGCGAGTTGCAGCCTAATGTTCTCGAACAACATCAAGTCTCTCCTGACGCTCTTCGGTAGATTCTTGGGATCTTATGATCCTCAATCTTTTAGCTCTCTTGGAACATTGGGAAAGATTTGACCTCTTTCTAGGCATGGTCATAGTTTTATTGTGAAGATACCTGATCAATAAAAATCTAAATTAAAATGACTGCTCCCCTGCGTTACCGGATAGGCTACCGTGTCACGAAGATAAATGGAAAAGGAAAAACAACATAAGCCCGAAAGCATATTCATACGATAAAATAAAAAAATAAATAGGAGTTTTGGCCAGTAGAGTCAAATTTTCAATGTTATACCATCGTCATCAAAAATCAGTCCTAAACTTTTACCGCCTTCACCGCGTGCAGGTACTCCCAGTTTATGTTATTTTATAATTACACAGTAAAATTAGTGATAGCTTTGATTTCCACATCAGATGTTTCTGATCTTCGATTTTTATAAGTCAACAGGAAATGCCCATCAGATTGAACAACTTTTGCTTAGACGTCATTCCTAATGTGTTATGTTGTAGCTAGGCTCTTGGAGTTCCACAACAGGTGTTCCAGATCTTCGATTTTTATAAGTCAACAGAGAGTGCTCATCAGATTGAACAACTTGTACTAAGACGTTATTCCTATATGTGTTATGGTGTAGCTAGGCTCTTGGAGTTCCACAACAGGTGTTCCAGATCTTCAATTTTTATACGTCAACAGAGAGTGCTCACCAGGCTGAACAAATTTCGCTAAGACGTCATTCCTATATGTGTTATGGTGTAGCTAGGCTCTTGGAGTTCCACAACAGGTGTTCCAGATCTTCGATTTTTATAAGTCAACAGGAAATGCCCATCAGACCGAACCAATTTTGCTAAGACGTCATTCCTATATGTGTTATAGTGTAGCTAGGCTCTTGGAGTTCCACAACAGGTGTTCCAGATCTTAGATTTTTATAAGTCAACCGAGAGTGCTCATCAGATTGAACAACTTGTACTAAGACGTTATTCCTATATGTGTTATGGTGTAGCTAGGCTCTTGGAGTTCCACAACAGGTGTTCCAGATCTTCAAGTTTTATACGACAACAGAGAGTGCTCACCAGGCTGAACAACTTTCGCTAAGACGTCATTCCTATATGTGTTATGGTGTAGCTAGGCTCTTGGAGTTCCACAACAGGTGTTCCAGATCTTCGATTTTTATAAGTCAACAGAGAGTGCTCATCAGACCGAACCACTTTTGCTAAGACGTCATTCCTATATGTGTTATGGTGTAGCTAGGCTCTTGGAGTTCCACAACAGGTGTTCCAGATCTTCAATTTTTATACGTCAACAGAGAGTGCTCATCAGGCTGAACAACTTTTGCTAAGACGTCATTCCTATATATGTTACAGTGTAGCTGGGCTCTTGGAGTTCCACATCAGGTGTTCCAGATCTTCAAATTTATTCTCTCAGCAGAAAATGCTAATCACGTGGAACAATTTTTGCTAAAGTATCATTTTTGTATCTCTTATAGTTTAGCTGGTCTGTTGTGGTTCTGCATCAGGTGTTCAAGTTTCCAAGATAAATTATAGCCTATATGTTGCCCAGACCTTATACCTATACAACAACAAAAAAAACATTCCAATCCGTCCAGTAGTTCCGAAGATTAGCGTGTACAAACAAACAGACATACAAACAGACAAAAATTTTTTTTTGGATTCGTGCTCTGTTACTGTTTCTAAACCCCCCTCAATTATTATTTTTTTAATATATCCAATGTACAGACACAGTTTTTTTACTGATTTATTATATGTATAGATTACATATTACAATGAGTTAGTAACTTAAAGTATTTTTTTTACAATAATCTTACTCTAATCCCGTTTATAACTACTGATCGCCTGGGATGATATTTTATAAATATACCAGCTACGGCCCGCGGCGCCGCCCGCTTCAATGTTGAAAAAATTTCATACAAACTTCCACGTCCGAACCCCACCCCTTTACGGTGGCAGTTTCCTACAATCCTTAGCTACCGTCTCCTTACACATCACACATAATAAGGGAATGCAATCCGGATAATCCGTGATCCAAAAAATCCGGACATCCGCACATTTTAATTAGACTTCTAGATCTTTTATTCAGATTTTTAAAATAATAATACCAATTTTTTTTGTTCTTTAGTTTCTTTTAATTTGTACTTATGAATTATTTTACTAACGTATCATGCGGCTTACGATATCTTAGCTGAGCTGAATGATGATAGTCATCTGCCTAGCCTTTTCCCAGCTATGTTTGGGTCGGCTTTCAGTCTAACCGGATGCAGCTGAATACCAGTATTTTACATGGAGCGACTGCCTATCTGAACTTCACAACCCAGTAACTGGGCAGTACGATACCGCTTGGTAAGACTGGCTGTCAGATTTCCGGGCTTCTGACGACCCGTAACGACTGTCAAAGATGCACAAATGACAGCCGAGACCAACGGCTTAACGTGCTTTCCGAGGCACGGAAGAGTCTTGGTATGTAAAGATGGTCACCCATCCACGGCCAACCCCGGCAAGCGTACCTGAACCTGGTGGATCGAACTGTGCGGATTTTAGTACTTAGTCGGAGTTAGTATGACTGCAATAAATCTGCAAACCAACCGTGCAGCCCGATTGCAGTAGGTCTAAAGTTAGAAAAGAAAGAAAATACGTTTATTGGCAACTAACATGATGCGTGTTCCGCATGAATGTAGCGTGCAGTTCCAACGACTGCAGGCTGACATCCCGGCCGACGTGCAGTTGAAATGTAGTTTGACGCACCAGACTGCCCGGCATCACTACGCAGACCGCGTGCTAGGATGTACAGACGCCATTTCATTAAGCTATCTTAAACTGTAAAATATTCCCAATTGAAAATGAACCTTATCCTTTTGTAATAAGGTTGAGAATCTATCAACGAAATTTGACAGATTGGGGTAGCTTTATGTGCTGGCCTTTTTTCCTACCCTGTCAGCCCGCACCTAATGCAATTTCAGTTGCTACTATAATCTATCTCTGTGCCAAGTTTCAACCAGATCCGTTGAGTAGTTTTTGCATAAAAGAGTAACAAACATCTAGATACATCCTTACAAACTTTCACGTTTTATAATATTAGTAGGAAATAGATTGCTGAGAATTTGCTATCAAAGTATAATAACGTGACTTTCTGATTAATGATGATAGTCGAATAATGTTAGGGTTTCACCGCAGAATGAGAGATAATAAGGTGTAACCTCGTATACACCTTCATTTTGGTTTTCTGAAAGTTGTCTCTTAAGTCTCATAAAATTTCGTGTTATTTAAGGTCGCAAAAATCAGTTTTTTGCGATTATCACAGTTTCTATAGCTCCAGTGATGTTAACAAGTATTACAAAAATCTTAAAGCATAAAATTTGACAAGGCCCTTCACTGCATACAGCCATGTGATCACATTTCGGAAAACGCCAAAGCCAGTCCATTATAAACATATGCATATATCTAACATAATTATTTAATAATACTTATCTACTTTTCTGAATTAAAAACTCATGAGTTGAAATCATTATTGTATATATTAAATAATGTAAAGCCAATAAATACAATATTACCACCAGCTCCTGGGGAATTACTAATGCAAAATATAATTATGCAATATGTGGTTATAATGTATTAACTAATAAGTCATACAAATTATTTATTGTTAATTATTTTTCAATGATTTAATAACTTTATACAAGGTATTATTCACTAAGATTCACGGTTGACCTTGCATTAACTGAGTTTGGCTGAGCGCTGGCGCTATGGGCTTTCCACCCTTTATCACAAAAACGGTTAGGCGTATATACACTTTTAAAACAAAATCCGTCCCAAATCTTATGCTCTACAATATTTTTTATTTACGTGTTAACATCATTAGAGCTATAGTAACAGAGATAATCGCGAAAAACTGTTTTTTGTGTCCTTTGAGCTTGAATAACTAACGACGCAGACGCAGACTTTTAGAACGCCAAAATGAAGAAAATTCAGCTTATTATCTCTCATTCTGAGGTTGACCCTTTTATACTAAAGCGAATGGACTAACTACTAACTTTTTTTTTCAAGGTATTTTCATGTGCTTTTATTTTTAATCCATTTACACAAATAGAAAAAACATCAAAATAATATGGGTAGATTTCTATATTTTCATGAAAAATCTGTAAAATCTGGATTTATCCGGACGGTCGCAAAAATCCGTTGTTAAAAAGTCCGGATTTTGAAACAGAACGGATTTGCATTCCCTACTCATAATCTACCTCTGTGCCAAATTGTATCTTCGAAGATCCAATAGTTCTGGAAATTTATGAATGAGTAACCTTTCGTTGTTTTACTGTCGTAACTCTGGGGCAGTGGTTCCGGACCTGGGGGAAGTTAGCCCCGCGGGGGTCAATCAGCTGTTTTGTGGGGGTAATGAAGAACTTAATAATTAAGAGCTAATCTAAAAAATATATAGATCGCCACGCAGTTAAAAGTACCGCGCTCGTGGCAATTCTTTCTAGCTGCCGTCGCGTCACCGTCATGTAAGATGATGTCCAATTTATGATTAATAAAGATATTTGCATTTGCTTGTATTGTTTGTATTGGTAACATTTTAAGGTCAGGGTAAAATCGGTTGTCCTAATCGGTCATAGATGTAACAATTTTAAATGGTTAGGAACCACTGCTCTAGGGTATTAATGAGACCACAATCAAATAATCAACTAAATGTTTTTTTTTTGTTTTAATTAGTCATTTTTCATGTTTTTTTTTGTTTTAATTAGTCAATTTGACAAAGTCACGATTATTAATGGATCACGTAAGGGTTTTACCTAACGTGAAGTATGACAACGTCGCTTTTTCTCAGCTTTAATGAATGTATGAATGCAATTATTGCAACTTCGATACCTACACACATCGAGATTAATTATTATGATTGATAATATCTACAAAATTATGCGTTTTTGGAGCACATATTCAAAAACTTTATAGAAACAGGGTGGTGACGACAATTCAACATTAAATTAAACTGTTTATTTATAATACCGTCCCGTCCCCAGCTTGCAAACGAAAATTCAATCAAATATGTCCAATAGTTTTATCACTATAGCTAGTGAGATCGGCAAAACCTTAGAGCATTTAACCTATGGAGATGGCAAGCGGCGAATCATCGAACAACTTTTTCTGCCACTTTTTGCGGGGGGCGAGGAAAACACATACATCACACTTCTTAAATTTGACAACCACACACAAAGACATGCTTCCAATTGCAACAAACGCTCACAAAGAAATAATACACACACAAAAACACATACACATTGACAAATTTGTGCGTATCTATGCAATTGTCCTACGACAACAAACACAAACTACTAGTGTTGAGGCACAAGGAATGAGTGGTATTTCATTGCATGAATGAATGAATAAAAAGTTCTGTTTTCTTTTCTCGGAAAAAATACGTTTAATAATAATAATAATAAGGCTCTCGTTAGGCGGTTGGATCAAGAGCCTGATTCAGAAGGCAGTTCTCCTCGATACGGCTCGCATTGTGAGGAGGTTCTTGTCTCTGCAGCCCTAACCACCGGTGGCTAGGACCCTGCTCCCGACACCGGCGGACCACTATTTCTTTTATTTTTAAATGTTTTTGTTTGTTTTTTTATAAAAATATTTAAAAATGTATTCAATATGAAATTATATAAATAAACGAATAATAATAATTTTATTTCAAGCAACAAGACTCTTAATGATTAGTGCCTGCGAAACTGCGTAGGTAGCCGCCAGTAATCACAAAACAATTTATAGTGCAATAGAAAAAGAATAAGAAATAAGAAAAAAAATGACTATAAAATAAAATACAATCGATTTTATTTTATAGTCATTTTTTTTTTCTTATTTCTCAATAATACATATTATATTGACTGCTTAGCATTCTGCATTTAGGGTGAGGCTACATTAGGCCGCGACGCGATGAGCGATTATAACAAGTAAATGAATTCTCACGTATATAGCTACACCGTATATCAAATATTAATAGCGATCTTTGATTTCATTATGCGATAGGAACAAAATTACTGAAATCACGGCATCGGCTACATCCACATATCAGCGAAATTGAAGCGAATTTCTTAGAAAATTTCGCACTTGCACGACTAGTTCAATAGTGCTACTAATTACGCGTGTGGCTACATTATGTGTATAGTAAACCGCGATGGATGATTTGATCGCATTTTAAGAAAACACCCGATTCAAATTGAGTCTTTGTTATGTTAGCGGGTACATTACAATTGTACTTCAGAACGTAAAAAACAAGTGCTCGTAGGTTATTAAATGGCTACATTATTTGAGCGAATTTAAATGAATGAGCGATTTATTTTGCGACAAGTTCAACAGTAGGTCCGCTGTCAAGTGGCTACATAATAACACTACGGACATCGGACTGAGGTGCAAGAGACGGGGGCAATACTTGTGTACTCGACGTTCACTCCTGACGCTGCGACACGTTCAAATCAGTATGTTTTGATCGCTCATCTAAAGAGGTTTATGTATGAATCTACGATGGATGTTGAGTTGTTTGTATCTGAAATACAAAGCACGTCCTGCAATATGGATGGCTAAACATGGCACAAAAAAAAAGTAGTTTTTCATACAAATGATGAAATTCTCCATATACATTCAGTCAAAAAAGTATCGGGAATGGATGATTTGTTTATGGTTCCAAATTCAAATTTTTGTTTTTTTGTAGTTGTTAGATTGGCACAAGTGTTTTCCATTTTGGCGCGGAGTTTGAGTTGCATCTGTTATTTATATTAAATACAGTGCTGGTTTTAGTAATATCATATATAGTGTGTATTGCGAATTTCATAATGGACAAAAATATCGAACAAAGAGTTTGTCTTAAATTTTGCATCGCCAATAGAATTTCGTGTTCGGAGTCACTGAAAATAATACAGAAGGCTTACGGTGAATCGACTTTATCAAAAACTCGTGCTTATGAGTGGTTCAAAGCGTTCAAAAGCGGTCGAGATGTGATGGAAGATTTGCCTCGCTCTGGTAGGCCGTCAACGTCTGCAACTGAAGTTAACATCGCAAAAGTGAAGAAAATAGTGACTGAAAATCCCCATTCAACTCTGAGAGAGATAGCCGCCGAACTTTCTGTATCTCACGAGTCGATCCGTACCATTTTAACTAATCATTTGGGTATGAAACATGTTGCTGCTCGGCTAGTCCCAAAAGATCTGAATTTTCTCCAAAAACTCAATCGCATGAAAGTCGCTGAGGACATGCTAGAACGAGTCAGAGCGGACCCAACATTCATGAAACGCATTGTTACTGGTGACGAGACGTGGGTTTACGAGTTTGACATGCAAACTAGTCAACAAGCTTCGGAGTGGCGCCTTCCAACTGAACCGAAACCGAAAAAACCACGCCAAAGTCGATCAAAAGTCAAAGTCATGTTGACTGTTTTCTTTGACTTTCGCGGTGTTGTGCACTCTGAATTCTTACCGGAAGGTCTAACGGTAAATAAAGAATATTATTTGAGCGTTATGCGGCGTTTAAGAGAGCAAATTCGACGAAAAAAAGCCAGATTTGTGGAAAGAAAATTCTTGGATTTTGCACCACGACAATGCGCCTTCGCACAAGGCTATCATTGTGAACGAATTTTTGACCAAACACTCAACAAATACCATCCAGCAACCACCATATTCACCAGATATGGCTCCTGCTGACTTTTTTCTTTTTCCTAAACTCAAATTACCACTTCGTGGCACCCGTTTTCAATCGATAGAAGACATAAAGGAGAATTCGCGGTGAGAACTGAACTCAATTCCGGAAGCAAATTCAAATTCAAATAATTTATTGTGGATCATAGGTTCATAGGATGTTAAGTTGGTTACAGGTAAATCTGCTATGTCCCGCCGTTTAGGCATACAAAATTCAGCACATCAATCTAATTTAAAAAAAAAAAACATAAATATCAAATTGTCATGCAATATAAATTAAATGAGTAATATAATAGGTAATGTCAAATTATTAATTATACATGCTATAGAATATAATAGTAATAATAATAGTAATAAAAACAATTAGACAATGTCACTTTACAGTTTGTGAGTATTTATACCTAATAGTTTGTTATAATGACGACACGGTTGGCGCAGTGGTTAAGCGATTGACTGCTGCGCACTATGTCGCGGGTTCGATTCCCGCACGGAACAAATATTTGTACGACCTACAAGTATTTGTTACGGGTCTGGGTGTTTTTCTATCTATAATATGTATGTATTTACAAAAAAAAAATGTATACAAGTAGTTTATCAGCCATCTCGTTACCATAACACAAGCATTAGGTTGCTTAGCTTGGGACGATATGGCGTTGTGTGAAATGTCCAAGGATATTATTATTATTATTATTATTATTATTATAATAAACCGGCTGTTTCAGTGTCTTGTCATCTAGAAATTCTCTAACAGAGTAATAACATTTACTTATCAATAATTCGTGGAGTTTTTTTTTAAAGATATTTATATTGCTCATAGTTCTTAAAGGTGGCGGAAGATTATTATAGATACGTGGGCCCATACAAAAGATGCTTTGGTGCATAAGCTTTGTTTTACTGGCAACCGTGCGTAGCATATCTTTGTGTCTGGCCCTAGTGTAAAATTTAAATAAGTTGGGGTTCAATTTTATGAACATAATAATTTCCTGTATGTAAACACTAGGGAGAGTTAATATTTTTAAACTTATAAAGTGTGGCCTACATGAATCAGTTTGGTGTATGTTGCACATCGATCTAATACAGCGTTTTTGAGCTCTAAAGGCACGCTCTTTTTCTACTGAGTTACCCCAGAAAATTATTCCGTAGAAAAAGTAAAGCAGCGTTTAAAAAATGTTTTGATGAATGGATTATTCGTTGGCGCAAGTGTATCGTTTCTAAAGGAGCATACTTTGAAGGTGATAAAATAAATTTGGATGAATAACAGACATTTTGTGTATTATTGATCTTTTCCCGGTACTTTCTTGACAGAGTAGTATACTGCGCTCTTTATTTATTTCATGTGAATACAACACAATCTCTTTTAAAAAAATAGTTTGTACTTGAGGTAAGAGCTTTCAAGGAAACATACAAGGTTTGGTTTTGACAGAGCCATTGAAAATAATACAAGTTACGTTTATACAAAGCTATAGCAACCTATCGACTGTTTGAATGCCGTGAACTAAATGAGCTTCCCTAATTTGAAGTGGCAGATCGCTTTTTGCACGAGGATACCGCACAATTAACCACTTCTTCTTTTCGTGTGGTTAGTGACTAACCTGGTGTCAGAGTTTTAATCATGGAGCAAATACAAAGAGGAGATGTCATAATGTGAATGTGCACTGTGACAATAAATGTGTCCTGACGTCATCACGGTGGGCGTGGCCTCGGTCAGTTGGCGGCACACGTTGCGTAGGTACTAACTACATGTTTACAGTCCAGTGTTCAGTCTATTTTATTATTTTCTATCTTATTTTAAAGAACAAGATGAAGTGTTGTGTGCTATCATGTAAAAACTATTCAGATAGACGTTCTGATGCCTTGGACGGCATAACATTTCACATGTAAGTAATTTTATTTCATAAATTATTAGAAGCGTTCTAGAAAAATCTGTGCATTGTCTCTTAATAATAGTGTCACTGCTCGACAAAAGATGGCGCCACTTTGTATCACATCATGTCACCTATACACTAGTGACATCTAGCGAAATCTAGCTAAAACGACATTGTAACAATCGACAAAGCTTAATCTATTAATTGTCCTATTCACCGCTAGATGGAAAATAGAGAGGGGCGTGGTTTGTAACGTCCCTCGCTCCCCGTAAAGTGTCACGCATTATGTTAAAGGGAAATCCAGTTACGGCATCTCCTCTTTGTATTTGCTCCATGGTTTTAATGCTGCCCATGGGCCTCTGACTTAGCATCACATACTGTTGAGAAATATCTCTCAGGCATGCCGGTTTCCTCACGATGTTTTCCTTCACCGATTTTTAAGCAAGTGATAATCATATAATACGCACATGAATCTGGAAACTCAGAGGTGCGTGTCTTGGGTTCGAACTCGAGACCTAAGACTTGGCAGTCCGACGGTCATACCACTAGGCTATCACTGCTCATCACTAGTATTCAGATTGTTTGAAAATCACTTTTTTAAATTTCGATGTTAGAATTAATAATAATTTATTGACTCATAAAGAAGGGTTACAGGGTTTAAGTGTGACACTGGATCCTGCACTAGGATACCCTGTGTCGCAGGATCCGAATTACTCAATACTCGTATGTATAAGTATTGTTAGTGTTTTCATTTATTGTGGTATTGTCGTGTCCACATTGTATATACCTAGAGATATGACATCAAAAAAACATGTACCTACAGATTGTAAGGGTATTTGACAGGTTAGCCAATTACGTTACTTTTTATGAACTGACAAACCGCGGCATTTGTACGTGGTTTGTATGAAATATTAAAATCTGACGTCACAGATTTTCTTGATGAAATGGAATACTTATTAACATTAAATCCAATTTTACAACTATATCCTCGCATAATATTTAATTTCTGTACTGGGGAGTTTTTAAGACAAGCAGTCTTTTTATAAGTAATATAATATAATATAATATCCTTGGACATTTCACACAGCGCCGTATCGTCCCAAGCTAAGCAACCTAATGCTTGTGTTATGGTAACGAGATGGCTGATATACTACTTATATACATTTTTTTTTGTAAATACATACATATTATAGATAGAAAAACACCCAGACTCGTAACAAATACTTGCAGGTCGTACAAATATTTGTTCCGTGCGGGAATCGAACCCGATAATCGAATAAGTGATTTCATATTTTATTTTTGACAGTGTCAAATAACCAATTTGACTATTTTGGTTATAAAACTTTCACTGAAGAATCTTTGAACGAAATATGAGGCAAGCGTTCTACCATTCTTAAATACTTTATAAACGGTTTCATCAGAGCTCTAATCTATACTAATATTATAAAGCTGAAGAGTTTGTTTGATTGAACGCGCTAATCTCTGGAACAACTGGTCGGATTAAAAAAAAAAAGTGTGTTGGATAGTGCATTTATCGAGGAAGGATATGTAACATTACGCTACGACCAATAGGAGCCGAGCAGCGGATGAAACCGCGCGGGAGCAGCTAGTCTATAATATAAAAATGAATCGCTGAATGTGTTGCTAGGCGCAAATCTCGAGAGCAGCTGAACCGATTTCACTAATTCTTTTTTTGTTGTTTTTTACTGTCAGGAGAAAGTTCTTACATTAAAAAAGGTAGGGTAGCTAAGGTTATCATAGTTAAGACAGGACAACGTCTGTCGGGTCAGCTAGTTAGTCCATAAATTTATCTTAAATACCACCTAACCATTCAACCTACTGACACAGCGTTTCGAAAATCTTTTATAACAAATAATGTATGAATATCGAATATACAAGTACAGCCGGTCGATTCTGTAAAAATCTCACCGTGAATACTTGCGTGGCGTGAGCTGTCAGTGTCATTCAACTGATGCTAGGGATTGACCAAGCATTAACATCACAATCAAAATCGAGATTTTAATGATATTTTTATGCTAATTTTAATAAGTAATTATTTTATTTTATTTCAAAGCTAGCTAGTACCTACACACATCAAAAGTGTCTAGGGATCAACATATATTTTTGCAATAACTTTTCTCTTGATTGATATTAATTTAAATTTTCTTTAAGGATTCATCAAATAAAGTGTTTTCGTTTGTCACAGTAACGATAAACCAAGTCACCTTTGCATTAATAAAGAAATTTGCCATTTTCCTAATAAAGGGATTTTTGACATTTGAACCACTAACATTAAAGTTCGAAAAAAAGACTGAAATAACAGTTTTCTTTAAAATTTTATTGGGTAACTTAAACAATTAATAATCCGTGTTTCTACCGCGAACACTAACAACACAAGAACATCGGTTTGGCATACTCAAAATGAGTTCATCCAAATCACGCTGTGGAATGGCCGCCCATGTTCGTTGCAACAACAAAAAAAGGTCTTCTTGCAACTGGATACCCTCCATATTCGGCAGAGCTCTTCTCTGTAGCATATCCCATGCATGCTCAATCGGGTTCAAGTCTGGCGACTGAGCAGGCCAGGGCAGGACATTGATGTTAGCTGCGGCGAGAGTCTGTCTTACAACTCTTGCGGTGTGCGGTCGTGCATTATCATGCATTAACTGAAATAAGGGACCGATTTGCACTTGTAGAGGAACGAATGAAGTGAACCTTCATTCCCGAAGACCGCTACGGGTACCACCTATAGCAATGCACAATCGTAGGATTCGATATCAATGGGCTCTTGAACACAGAAATTGGGCAGAAGAACAATGGCGTTTCGTGTGCTTTTCTGATGAGTCTCGTTTTGGTATGAGACCGGATACAAGACGTATACGACACTGGAGAACCCCTGGACGCCAACAGCGATTAAAATCCTGCCAGGAAGTCCATCCTTATAGTGGTGGAACCATCATGGTATGGGCGGGTATTTGGATCGGCGGAAGAACTGAGTTGATTTGGATCAGAGGCAACCTCAACGCTCAAATTTATGCTGAGACGATTGTATCTGACGTCATCGTTCCTCTACAAGTGCAAATCGGTCCCTTATTTCAGTTAATGCATGATAATGCACGACCGCACACCGCAAGAGTTGTAAGACAGACTCTCGCCGCAGCTAACATCAATGTCCTGCCCTGGCCTGCTCAGTCGCCAGACTTGAACCCGATTGAGCATGCATGGGATATGCTACAGAGAAGAGCTCTGCCGAATATGGAGGGTATCCAGTTGCAAGAAGACCTTTTTTTGTTGTTGCAACGAACATGGGCGGCCATTCCACAGCGTGATTTGGATGAACTCATTTTGAGTATGCCAAACCGATGTTCTTGTGTTGTTAGTGTTCGCGGTAGAAACACGGATTATTAATTGTTTAAGTTACCCAATAAAATTTTAAAGAAAACTGTTATTTCAGTCTTTTTTTCGAACTTTAATGTTAGTGGTTCAAATGTCAAAAATCCCTTTATTAGGAAAATGGCAAATTTCTTTATTAATGCAAAGGTGACTTGGTTTATCGTTACTGTGACAAACGAAAACACTTTATTTGATGAATCCTTAAAGAAAATTTAAATTAATATCAATCAAGAGAAAAGTTATTGCAAAAATATATGTTGATCCCTAGACACTTTTGATGTGTGTACTTTGGTACTTACTTACTTACAACATAATTAGTAATAAACTCAATTTCGTTTTTATTTCTTTTTTTCCTAGATTAGCCTTTGTATTTTAACTAAAGGCGCGAGCGGGTCACGCATGTTCGCCAGCATATCAAGTTACCCCAATCTGTCAATTTTCAAAGTGCACACTTCGCGCAAGCACGTTTTTCGGTTGACTTAAGGTGGATGTTCCAGGGTAGCCCGCGAAATTCAAATTTTCTTAAGTTTTTTGCAATTTGCAGGCCAGTGATAGCTTGTATGTTGATGAACATTTGATTCGCGGCTGTAAGACGTATGTAGTTACAGAATTATAATCATCAAAATCATTAATACAACCCTCCGAGCTCATAAAGGTGTAAAAATGACTTTTTACAAGGTCAAAGTCATTTAGTACAAGCTATCACTGGCCTGCAAGTTGCAAAAAACTTAAGAAAATTTGAATTTCGCGGGCTACCCTGGAACATCCACCTTAACGTCTAGTCGTAGATACCTATTCGAGTTTACAGACAATAATTGATTTGAAACCTTAAAACTTGTACAGTAAGGTTCAAAATCGATTGAGAGATTGGTCTGAATCCCGCGCGGCGTTCACTTCACGCGCTGCCTGCAGGGAATTTTGGCAGAATCCCGTGCTCGTGATGTGGTCACTTCACGCAAGCACGTTATGCGTTGTCATAGTTACTAATATGAATACCTATATCGTTGACGGGTGTACATCCGGTTGACAGGGTGTAAGTTACAAAACGGTGATTCTTTACAAATTGCTGCAATGTTCCAGCAATGTGAGGAATGTGTGTAAAACTTAAAGCTATGTGCTTTTAGATGTTTTTATGACTAAATCCAAACGTTTTTGTACAAACAGTCAAATTTCTCCAAATGATTTTAAACCTTAAATATTTTACCGGTAAGGCTCTAAATCGATTGAGAAAATTTGTCTCCTTGCAGTCATTAATATGATGTGACTGCAACTACAATTTACCAATAATTCGTCACGTGCGCATACCTACGTTTACACACCAAGAACATTGCGAAAATGCAATACCAACGTCCAATAAGTACAAAATATATTTTATTGTTCCAACTACCTATTCGTTCTTCGGCTTTGGCTCACCGCCGCCCGCCTTTTGAAAGTGCGTGGAGCGATCACTTCGCGGAAACATCATTATAAGATGCGGTAGGTACTTTGTGTATTTATTATATTATAACATTAGGTATAAATATGTGCGGCTTTTTGGGACATACCTTTAGGCCTCTGCCTCGAATTTTGCGGGCAGCGGGGCGGCGGCGGCGGCGGCGCGGCAGCGGGGCGGGCAACGCATACCTGTTCTCCAAACTAGCGGGCAGATCGCGCGGCACTATAGCGGTGTAGTGTTGTGTTCGTGGTTGTGTTGTCGAGATATTTGTTTTTATTCGCGAACGAAATGTCTGAAAAACGGCGACATCTTTTTGATTCAAATTTATTCCTAACGCTCGATCCTATATTCTAACATAATAAATATTGTATTTAATATGTATATAATAAATCATTTTTATATTATACCTTCAATATTCAGTTCATTTTTTATTTCTTCCCATAATTGGTTAATTATTCTTCTATTTTTATGGTTCACATCTTTGCTGTTCCATATGGGTGTCCTCTCAAAGATTGCCGAAATAATTAGCTCTTGCACGTCCGAAGACATTTTGATACGTCACAAAAAAAATGTACAACACTATACCTACAATGCAGACGCGCAACGCGGGCGGTCACCGCTTGACTGGAGTGCACCGCTCGTTGCCCGCCCCCGCGCCGCTCCTGCACCGCTGTATTCGAGAGCGGGTCCATTTGATTATACGCGTAAGATCCTGCCGCTCCCGCGCCGCCGCCGCCGCCGCCCCGCTGCCCGCGAGATTCGAGGCAGAGGCCTTAGTTACCTACCTATAAAGGCGATTTTAACACACTGCACACCGCGCGCCGACGGGTAACGCGGGGCAGCGCCCATATCGTTTGCTATGGCCGCCTCGCGCTACGAGACCGAGCGCGGTGCAGTGCGATATTCGCTTTACTTCAGTAAACATTGCCAATAAGATGATGATAATACCTAATATTCATCATCATCAACATACCTACTGCCATACTCGACCTAGCTCACGGCATCTCATTATCTCTATGTAGGTAACTCTCGGTCTCCGCGACGCGACGCGCAAGCGTACCTACTGAGAACTCGACGAACACGACTGTTAGGAGGTTGCTATGGCAATCACGCCACGGGGTTTGTTTGGGTCGTTGCCATGCCAATCACGGTATTCAGGTGAATACCAAACAAACAAACACCGTTGGCGTGATTTGTAGGCGCTGTCAATCTAGTGCTGCTTGGGTTGCTATGGCAATCACGCCAACGGTGTTTGTTTGGGTCGTTGCCATGCCAATCACGCTATTCACCTGAATACCGTGATTGGCATGGCAACGACCCAAACAAACACCGTTGGCGTGATTTGTAGGCGCTGTCAGTCACGTGCTACTTTCTGTCAAGTGGGCCATGTCTATTCGTTCATATAAAGCCCGTCACAGACGTAGCTATAATATATATTAATATGAATCATAGCAAGGCATAATATTACGACATATTTCCATAAAGATTTTCGAGTGACCGCACACGCAGCTGACATCACAAAACTATGTCGACATTTATATCTCAGTATATTTTAGCATATTGATACATATTATAGTATATTAATATATATTTTGAGGATACGGGGTGTTCCTGAGTGGAATTTTTTGGGTAACTAGATTGATTATAGTGTTATTTCAAAATTAGTACATCCTGTAAAAAATAAGCTTTAAAACCGTGCGCTTTAAAAACGACCGCAGACCGAGTGAGGGCAAAATATATATTATATATTAATAATATATTATAGCTACGTCTGTGACGGGCTTAAATTTCAAGGCTTTCAGATATTTAAATGTCAAATACGACATTTAAAAATCTGTGGAATATTTGGATGCTTATAAAAGATCTATACAGAGTTATTATAGTAAATGTATAGTTGAAAAAGTATTTTTTGATCATCTCAATGTTAATCGAATTTAATTTGTGAGTGTCGTTTGTGTCTTATCCTACTCTCCTGTCGCAGGTCTGCTGGTAGAAAATGATGTGTAATGATGATGTAAGTAGTTCCTTTGCGTTCTTCGCGAACGATTCAATGATTCGGGTGTTTCCGGGAATACGACAATTAGCGAAGATCTGCATGTGCATTATTAATTTGGGAGTACTGTATCTACAGCTTGGCAAAAATGTCTAGAAACGGAACTAATTTTTCTGTTTGCTGGCACTATATAAAAACTTATGACGTTTGATGTAAACAAAGTTCGCAAGTTAATAATTGTGCCTTAGAAGCGTGAATAAAATAACTAAAAAATGAATAAAACCATCCGAAGTGCTGGCAGAGAAATTATTAATAAGGTTTATAGGCGATGTTTGGCAGAAAAAGAGGCCAAAACCATTTTTACCTATCTCAACGATGTTTACCAAGAACCGCTGATATGGCAGGTATGTAACTGTTTGTTTTGTTGTTTTTAGATTAATTAAATGATAATTAATGAATTCTATTCTGTTATGAATAGGTTGCATACGAAATAAGTGGCATTTTGAACAATAATCATCGAGCATATAGGTTATGTTTACATTTAGTTTGACATTAGTATAGCGCAACAAATTAGTGTTGATACTTGAGTGGCGTACTTTGCAATATGTAAATTTAAATTCGATTTCTACATAACTTTATAGTTGAATGAAAATTATTAAAATTAGAATTTTACCAAAAATGTATTATTTTTAATTTATTATTTTTTGGAACATGGACATACAGTGGTTAGACTTCCACCTTACCACTGCGATCTGAATCCGATTGAGCTTTCGCATAGCGAAACATAAAATTGCAGCCCAAAATGTAGGCTCGATCGACATAAAGGTACAGTTTGACTTATTAAAGTATGATATTGAGAGAGGTTATATTGATGTTTTATTTTTAATGTTGAAAGAGGTTTAATCAAATGTTTCGTCTTTATAGGAACCAGCTGAGCGCGCATTCCAATCAATTACGGAGGAAGATTGGAAGAATTCATGCCAGCATGTAATCAAAATCGAAAAAGATTATTACGAGCGCGAACTAACTCTGTACGAAGACATGGAGCGAAATATAATAATTCTCGAAGACGATAGTAGTTCCTCTGAATCGCAGAACGATTCAGAGGAATATGCGGCTAACTCTAGCCAAGACTCGGATGAAATGGGGGTGGAAAATTTGGAGGAAAATATATTAGATTAACCTTTTGAACGCCCATCTATATAATACGCGATGTGTCCTCCAGCGCCACGCTACAAATGTATAACGTATCTATAGTCAAACGTAGGGATGGGATTAATGTCCTATCGACAAATAATATTATAAGTTGAAATTAATGTTTATTCACCAATTTACGAAGCTAAATAAAAACTGATACCGTATTTTCATATTTTGTTTCATTTCATAAAAAAATCAATATGAAAACCTGGATATTTTTCCCATAATAACAGAAAAGAATTGTAAATTTATTAGACGTGTGTTCTAGAAGGCACATCCCTATTTGTCTCCAAAGGTAATCCTTCTACTTCATATCAAGTCGTTGGCGCTCGAGGCACGTCAAAATCCTTTCTGATATAAGGATGTCTAGATGTCGATGTCTATGGTGTTTTTGGGTTGTTGTACATTCGTCACTAAGTAAATTCGTCATATTTTAAAAATCCATACATTGAAAGTAAATTTGTCACACGTATTAAAAATATGGGTAAATTCGTCACAAACCTTCTTTTAAAAAATTTTATTCTTTAAGTAGCGATTGCAGCCAAAATTTTTTATTTAAATCATTCACTTGAAAACTGTGATTTTTATGTAGATGTAAGGTAAATTAGTAAACGTGCTGTGATTATGAAAAATATACAACATTTTCATTCTATTTCTTATTTATTTTTTGCTATCGGTACCTACGGATTATAATGATGTGACGAATTTACAATAAACTAAAATAAATATATTGGGAATTGTGACGAATTTACACATATTTTTTTTGTGACGAATTTACTTTATGACGAATGTACAACAACCCGTATTTTTCTATTCACTGTGGTCGAGTTACACGTGCATAACCTCAACCGATTCATGCATTTTATTTCGTTTGAAGCTAGATACGTGGTTTTCTACGTGTTTTTTTTAAATGAAATTGGAGGGTAAGTCACTGTTTTACGCAGATGTTACAGATCTTTTTAAAACCACATCTTGTAAAACTCGCAATAATTCGTCATATTAACCGTCACTCATTTTTTGTTAGAGCACGTGCGCCAACGCAAGATGTTGCACTACTCTAAACTGCACAAAGTCACTATGACCTTGAAACCCGTCCGCTTATGACGTCACAGATTTACTTCTATACAAGTTCGTGGCGTTGTGGGCACTGACAACTAGTCACTTTGTAGGGATGGGTTTTTCAAACGGTGTTTCACTATCGACAATGATTAGAAAACCTATTTATTCTTGATTAAGGTGGATAAAACGTAGTTTATAGTTAGCAATATTTATAAAATATTATTTATTCACGTCATTTTCTTGCAATAATAGTATTTATGATCGTTTCGACGAGATGAAATATAGCGAGGTCTTCATCGTGTCCCATCACTGGCTTACTTTATATCAAGTACTTGGCGTTGGGGGCATTGAAATATTTTCTGGCGTTTTTGTTTCTATTAAATATAAAACAAACAAGAACTTATTATGTGTGAAAAACTTAAAAATATGGCTTATAACAGGGCAATTTTCCATAAAAACAAAATAAAAGGTCTTGTAAAAGTCGTAAATTTATTTTATACCATAATTACTTCTAATCAAGTAGTGGCGCTGAGGGCACGAAAATCTCGAACTTGTATAGAAGTGATAGTTCAAAAGGTTAATTACAATAACATTATATCTGCGTCTTATTTTAATCCCAGAAAAAAAATTAAAAACACAGTATTACTAGTATAATAAATTTATTTAAAGGCAATAAATTCTTGTTCAATTTATAATAATAATATCCTTGGACATTTCACACAACGCCATTTCGTCCCAAGCTAAGCAACCTAATGCTTGTGTTATGGTAACGAAATGGTTCATAAACTACTTATATACTTTTTTTTTGTAAATACATACATTATTATAGATAGAAAAACACCCAGACCCGTAACAAATACTTGCAGGTCGTACAAATATTGGTTCCGTGCGGGAATCGAATCCGCGACATGCTGCGCAGCAGTCAATCGCTGCGCCAACCATGTCGTCAATTAAATGATACTTACTGATTTTAATAAATAAACTATATGTATAAAAAAAATAGTAACAAAAGTATCAAGGTACATAGGTTAGTACGCGATACGGTGACAGCGGGTTGCCATATGAGCAGCACAGTGGCGGCCCCCGGATTTTCTACTCTTTTTTGCCAAGCTGTAAGACAAGTCTAAGTCACACAACAACAAAAAAATTATCTACAAATTTTCAATCCCACTTTGGAGTCGTGATGTTGAGTTTGAACTTAATAATGATGTAATGATCGCTTCCCAGGCGACCGCATTATCAGTTCAGTAACGGTGTACGTTAGCCAGGCGCGGGATCAGCCATTCAACGCGTTGCGAGTTTTCCTTACCGTGAACGAAACGTTCAAATGAACCAAAATAAACCGCCTGCAGCAGTGCAAACGGTCTCTCAGGCGATGATTAGCATTCTGAGGCCTTTACTTCTAGGCAGAGTTTATAATACGTGTTAAAAGGACGGTATAATTTTGTATCAAAGTTCGAATGTTGTGGCCTAATTGATGATGATGATATTTTAATTAGCGTCCTTGAATCTACAGTCAATCGCACATCAGCGGATGACGATTAAGACATGCTTTTTGCATGTCTTAGCAGTAAGGGTTTTGTATTGGGGAATATAATATCAACGCACTATAAAAATACGCTGTTTTCATTTAAATTGAAGTGCTATTAAATACACGATTTTCTTATTGTCGCTAAAATGCGGTTGACTGTACATGGTATACAAGATATAAATAGTATGTACTATTTATACAAGATTGTTGACTACAACGTCTTTGACATTTTAAATATTTTCTCTATTTATAATTATGTACATATTTATTCACGAATAGAGATCTTTAATATAATAATACTAACTGATCGTATCCTTGTAGAGTGCACTGATTGTGTGACTGCACCAGTGGTTATAACAATCAGTTTACCCTGCCCTCCATATGCACTATACTTAGTGAACATACCAACACTTGTACTTATAAAAATACATTTGATTAATTACATTAAGCTTATTATCTATATTTACAACAAAAGAAAATGTACAATATTGCATCAGGTATTAGTGTAGTGATAAAACTTTACAATATACATACAAAATCTATATTTGGATTCATGATGTGTACTTTAATAAGTAATATAAAAAAAAATTGTATGTCAAAATATAAAATTAATATTTGATAAAAAAAAATGTTATGGTGAAACACACTTGTTGGGTCGGCACATTCGATTCGGCAGTATTAAATTTTATTGAATTAGTTCAATAAAATTAACGAAGCAGTTATTATCCAAACACATTTTCGGATTTTATTCGGTTCAGCAAACTCCGTACGGTATCTACCCTCGCTGAATCATGTTCTAGTCGGCTTTTTAAATCTCCGCTAGCCCTTGCCCCGGGTGACTTCGCCCACGTGAAGTTCAGAAATTCTCTCAATACAAGTATGTAAGTATGGATATGTTTGATTTAGCCGTCCGGCTGTGCCGACCAGGCCGATCCGAACAAGTGTGCAGCACAGCACCACGAATGAGAAACAAGATTAATATAGAGGAACCCAAAGTTCTTTCCACGACGCTGTTAATATCACTCGAAGAGCGACGTGGAAGACTACTCGGTGAATAAAGTGCACAGTAGTAGCCAGCAGCGCCGAGATACTGACCTCCTTCGCCGAGTGCAGGACGCGGGTGGTGCTTCTGCTTATCGTTCGTGGAACAAACACTCGAGCTCTCAGCTCAGCGCAGGAACTGGTCGTCGGCGGCCGCGCCGTACAGCCGCTCGTCCGGAGACAGCAGCTGCAGCGAGAAGCCGTCCAGCGACAGCGGCGCGCCCGGCAGCACGCGCACGTTGCCGGCGTTGGCCTGCGACACGCACGGTTACAGCACACGGCATCACGGACAGCGGGACGGGGACAGGCAGGCACTGACCAGGAACAGCGTGGCGAGCAGCACGTGCGACACCTCGCGGTCGTCGCGCGCCGTGCGGCGCAGCACGTCGTTGAAGTGCACGGCGGGCCCGGGCGGCGCGGCCGGCGCGGGCCCGGGCGGCGAGGGCCCGGGCAGCGCGCGCAGCACGGCGCGGCCCAGCGCGCGCACGTCCAGGCCGCCGCCCGCCTCGGCCGCGGCCGCGCGCTGCAGCACGCCGGCCTGCCACGTGGCCCAGGCCGGCCTGGCGCGTTGCCCGTCCTCACAGCGCGACGTGTCGCAGCCGTCGCCCACGGAGCTCTGCTCGAAGAAGCCGTCGTCGTCGCTGTCGTGGTCGCCCGCACGCGCGCCCTTGGCCCGAGCCGCCGCCTCAGCCGCCTCTGCGGTGCTCCAGCCCGTGAACTCTGCGAACCGAGCGCCGTCACCGTGAGTGGTCCACCAGAGGGTCGGCCCTGCAGCTCGGGGGCAGGCCCTGCGGCTCTGAGGGCCGGCTCTGCAGCTTCGATGCCGTCTCGAAACTCCCGGGAAAAACGAGACTTTCGAGACTATTCATTTCAAAAGTAGGTTTCATACATAATAGGGGTTAAAGTATCAAATTGCCGTTGTATTGTATTAGGTACTTCGAATTGACATGGAACCTTCATGGTTTGAGATTTTTGACTGAAACTTTTTTAACATGGTACCTATGAAGTACTTCTTTTAAAAAAAATGCAACATTCGATTATAGACTTTCATGTTTTTTTTTTCAGCTAAGACAAGAAAGATGGATACTTCGAAAATTCGAGTTATTTTTGAATACGAGTTCCGACGCGCAACTAACGCGGCAGAAACAGCTCGCAATATCAATGTTGCGTTTGGAGAGGGGACTGCTAATGAACGCACCGTGCGATTTTGGTTTAAACGCTTTCGTGATGGAAACTTTGATTTGAAGAACGAACCACGTGGAAGGGACACGGTGTGTAACAATAAATTAAAAGAGATGTTGGAGGCCGATCTGGGCCAAACTACCCAGGTATTAGCGGCATGGTTTTACTTTTCCTTACCAACAATATTGACTCAAATTAATAAAATAAAAAAAAATGAGAAATGGGTGCCTCATGATTTGACTGATCTGCAGAAAGGAACGCGTCTTGAAGGTTGTGTTGCCTTGTTGAATCCATACAGAAATAAAGGCATGAATATTCGATCGAATTGCGACATGTGATGAAAAGTGGATTTTTTACGATAACCGTAAGCGAAAAATGCAATTGCTGACCCCAGGTCAAACGCCGCAACAGTGTCCTAAAGCAAAGATAATGGATAAAAAGGTAATGGTAACTGCTTGGTGGTCTCAGCATGGTGTTATTCACTATAGCTTTCTCAGATCTGGTCAAGCAATAACGGCAGATGTCTACTACCGAACTCCGAACAATGATAGCAAAACTAGCAGTGAAACAGCCCCGACTCATGAATCGATCTTCACCATAATTGCTCCATACGATACGATAACGCGAAACCTCATACAGCACGAGAAACCGTTTTAACTCTAAAGGAACTGCAATTAGAAACCATTCTTCACCCTCCGTATTCGTCAGACCTTGCTGCAATGGACTACCATTTTTTCTTTTGTCGTGATTTGATCAATTTTCTACGAGGTTTTTTTTTAAGGCTGAGTAATTACCCAATGACTTCTCCCGCTCTGGGTGGAGCGGAAGGGAGTGTCAGACTCTTACTGGCTGAAACCCATCCATGTTCCTTCCGTAGCCCTTTATGTTCCGGTGTAGCGGTAACCCTTTCGGACAATCCCGCTTCATATGCTGACATCTCTTTGAGGCGCGCGTGGAAGACATACGCGCCGTCCGGCACGGGCCTGGTCCTGATCGGACGGTGAGCTACCCATTACTCACCGTCCGCAGGCCCGCGCCTATGGTAGCCGGGAGTCGTCACGTGGCTCCCGACGCCCGGGGCGTCTCCCGCGGCGGCAGGGACGGGAGGACCTTTCTCTCTCCCATCCCGCCACCTCCTTCGCGAGCATGACTGTTTCGCAGAAGGAGGTGGCTGCCTCCCACTCCCTCTCGCTTCGGACCATGGCTTGCACCAGGGCCGGGCGCGAGAGGTCGCCGCCGCCGATCGCCTCTACTCCACCTAAGCGGGGCAGGTTCCCACCGTGTGCTCCACCGTGTCCTCTGGGCGATCCTCGCAGTATACTTTAACCCCTAATATATAGATTCAGCGTACTCTGTTCCGGATCCTACATCTAACAGAGCTTTTCAAACGCATCTTTGTTTTTCTTACGTATAGTCCAGTTTAGCTGCAATGCTTGAGCATTGCAGCTAAACTGGACTATCTCGTCTTGCAATCAATTATTAATGTTAGTTCTCTGTGGAACTCTTCCTGTAAGTTATTTTTTAGTACTTATAGTTTGTTCTGTTGGTGTTATTTCCGAGCAACTTCGCTTCTTTTCGGACTTTATTAATCACATGTTCATAAATTACTTGTTAATTATGTGAGTCTCAAAAGTCTCGTTATTCCTGAAACTATCAGTCTCGAGTCTCGAAAATACCAAAAAATTGTCGAGACTCTCAAAATTTTCGAGACCGAGATTCTCGGGATGAAAGCCCTAGACGCCACCCTGCCGGGTGGCCGCCGACGCTTACCTGCTCGCGGATCTGGAACCAGTTCGCGCAGCCGCCGTCTCTCGTTCAAGATGTTACTCATTCTTTTTTTTACTTCTTTTCTGATCCATCTAGTCGGTATACTAAACTCGCGAACTTCATTCAACTCCCTCCGTAGATCTATAAGTATATAAGAGACACATAACTTGTGTAAATTTTTATACAACTTAAAAAAAAATGCACTTGTTTTCTGCGATATGATGACCAAGAACCTGCCACCTAACCTAACTATAAGCCACACTTACCTTCACTGATGACGAGTTTCAGACCTTCGAAAATGTCATCCATACTGGTGACGCTATGCCGCCTCTTCCGCTCCCTCTTAACAGGCGTCGGTGGTGTAACCTCGGCAGTGGAGTTCAGCGCAGCGGATGTGTCAGGCTCCGCAGACGCTTCGGTCGCGGCGACAGACGCATCGGTCGCGGCGACAGACGCATCAGTCGTGGCGACAGACGCATCGATCGCGGCGGCAGACGCATCGGTCGCGGCAGCAGACACATCGGTCGCGTCTAGCTCCGGTGGCAGCGGCGTGCTAGTGCGCAGCGGGGAGCTTGGCGGCGACGCCAGCGGGCCCGCGGGCTCCAGCGGCGGCGGCGCGGCCGCGTCGATGGCCGCTTGCAGCTCCTGCATCGATATCGCCGGCGGGCCCTGCTGCTCGTCGTCCATCCGTACATCGAACCAATCGTCCACCAGCATCCCCGACTGTGGCCAACAAAAATTTTACAATCGAAGCGTGCACACGACACCGAGCGCGTCCTCGCTAGAGCGGCTCGCCGGATACTGACGTGCGGGTCCTGTTCCATGTTGGCTCGGAAGTCGTCGAGCAGGCCGATGAGCTCGCCCTCGTGGTCGCGCAGCGCCTGCCAGCTGGCGTCGGAGCCGACGCGCGGCTCCAGCTCCATGAAGAAGCGCGGCAGCGTGGGGTGCGGCCGCCGCGCGCTGGGCGAGCGCGCCTGCTGCGCGACCCACTGCGACGCGGTGCGCGCGAACTGCAGCGCCGCCGGCCCGCGCGCGCGCTGGCCCGCCGCGCGCGCTGCCGCCGCCCGGGCGCGGGCCAGGCCGCCGGCCGGGCCACCCGCGGAGCCGCCCACCTCGCCGCCCGCCTCGCCGCCCGCCTCGCCGCCCGCCTCACCGCTCGCATGCTGCTCCGAGTCCCTGCGGGTGGGACGAAGACACACAGTGCGCGTCATTCATACAATAAATAGCAGAAAGTAGCAAGCAGCGCTGCTTGAAATAAGTTGGTAGGCTACGGGTGCCCGTGTGTAGCGTTACGGGTGCCGTATATTATGATGCGCTTACACAAAATATGTCTAAATACTGCTAATTTACTATAGGTGTATTGTAATGACAAAATGTTAGGTATACTAAATGCAGAGAAAAGTTACAGTACTGAAACGACTGGACCGATTTAGATGGGATTTTTACTCACAGATAGCTGATGTTGTAAGAAGTAATTTAGTTACTTAGTTTCATAGAATTCATCTTCATTCCAAGCTTCGTCGATATTATGGCAGCAGCCGGAGGAAACGAGGCTGAATCCAATAAGTTACGACTCACAGCGTGCTGGTGTGCAGCGCCTCGCTGACGTCCATGACGTGCTGGTACAGGAAGTCCACCTTGCGGCCGTAGATGGTGGCGGACTGCTGCAGCAGCAGCGCCAGCTCCGCGTAGTTGGGCGGCGCGAAGCCGGTGTCGTCGCCGTCTTCGCCTGCGTCCAGCGCGTGCAGCCCCGCTTCCGTCAAGTACTCTTCCAGCAGCTGCAAAGCACCAGGAAATTACCAGCTGAGACCTAATATTCTACACTGCCACGTTGCCGGTGATCGGACGGTGAGCTTCCCATTACTCACCGTCCGCAGGCACGAGCCTTCGGGGGCCGGGAGTCCACACCCGACGCCAGGGGCGTATCCCGCGGCTGGAACGGGAGGTCCTTTCTCTACATCCCGCCACCTCCCCACTGGCGCGTGACTGCCTCCCACTCCTTCTCGCTCCGGACCATGGCTTGCACCAGGGCCGGGCGCGAGAGGTCGTTTTCTCGCGCCTGATGATGTGCAGGAACCTCCAGAAACATCGGTCTATGTCCGGTGAGGATCTTCGTCAGGCGGTAGGTGAGGGTGCCGAGACGCCTCTCTAGCCACTCCTTAAAGAGGGGCCTTACCGCCAACTGTCGTGGCGTGCCCTGCGACAGTCGCTCTTTCCAAGCCGCCATGAGATCGCGCCGGAGGTCCGTCTGCTCCGCCGCATTTTGCTGCGGAAACGAATCCGCCGCCAGAGATCGTGCGGTATCTTATCTAGTGGGTGGCTCGCCGCCGCAGTGATCGCGCCCATACTGGGGCCCAATACAGGGCCATAGACCGCAGGAGGGCAGGAGCCGCTTGAAAGCGGCCCCGGCCCTTTCCAGTTTGGGGGCCAAACGTCGGAAATGCTCCACGAAGTTCCATCGGCTGCCGTGAATCGTGGTCGCGACGCCGATGAGAACCCCTCCTACCGTTACTTGGGATCCCGATGGTGGCCTATTCCTAGGCCCATGAAAGGACAAGGACTACCATTTAATACAGTGTGGCGGCATCTATCCTAGCTGGATAGATGCCGCCACACATAGGAGCTACACCGATAGCGACCGAAGTGTCAACAGCTGACATGTGTCGACACTATACGTCACACAAAATCCTACATCGCGCAAACAGAGTTTACAGCGCGATCTAACATAATTATATACTCAGCCCCAGCTAAGAGTTGTCGGGCAGTAGCCCGCCAGACATGTTTTAGTACAGTGCTCATTATAAATAACTGTGGAACTGCAAGTACTTTACATGCTTTATACAGGAGGTTAGTGGGGAAAACAAAAGGGCGACAAGTAGCCACCTTGAGAATAGCTCTTTGGGCTCTTTCAATAGGCTATATCAAAGTTTTACTCGCCCACCCCATGAAGTAATACAGTAAGTATGCAAGAATATAATAACTGAATGGTTAAAAACATTGACATACGAAGAAATTGAACTAATTCTGAGTAGATCATGCTAAAAAGTTACAATAACACATAATAAGAGACCATGCACACAAACACATACGTACACACACGTACAAGCCCACCCACACACGCACTTCCCACGCGCACACACGCACTTTACTACCCAACGCACACAATCACTCACACACACATACATACACAGTTGAGCAACTATCTTAAGAGCACTCATTTACTTTAAATCTATTATAGTTTTTAATTTGCATTTGTCCTTTTTATAATTTTACTTTAGTTTATTTGTTTCAATTATGTAAATGTAAAATAGGGGAAGTAGCGAGTCGGCCCCAACACAAGTATTGTAAATTACTTAATGGGGTTGCCTCATAATACACTTATGTACTGATTTAGAAACAAAATAAAATTATTATTATTATTATTATTAAGTCAAAATTGACTGATAGAGAGCAAAGTATACTTGCCTAATTATTTTTGGATCAATGCAATATATCTTAACTGTGCCGCTTTGTTTCAATACAACTACTCTCGAAAATTCAAGGTTAGGAGATTTGGCTGTGGGCAAGTTTTTCCTGAGGGAGAGATCAGGCGCAGCCACACAGGACCAATGGCTTTATGTGTTCTCCAAGCCACAGGAGTGTTACACCACCAATTCCTTGACTCCATGCTGCTACTGAGAAATTCCTAATGGAAAAGCCCAATAACACTTTGCTCAATCTGGGAATCGCAAGCAGGACCACACGCTCAGCAGTTGTGAGTCGTGACCATAAGACCAACAGGGCAATCAAAGACAAAATATAAAATATTAAACTAAATGCACGGGAAAACAAGTGTTAAATTATTCTGCTATTAATCTCAAAACTTTAATATTTCAATAATTATTACCACAAAAAATATCATGACCGACCAATGTCCCTGCTCAAGAGTTAACTCATTGACTGCTGGACCCCAGATCTACATGAGACAGAATGGCTTTTTAATTGTGTCCGTAATTACGGTATACAAAACAACAAGTGAGATATATTCTGGCCTGAATGGAACAATAGATTCACTATGTATATGCTACGAATTTGGATAGCTTAAGCACTTAGAAATGACAAGTTTGTGGTAAATTACATTTTTGTTTACATTATAATATCTCCTTGTATTTAGCTTTCATATTTAATTCTAGTGTGGACCAAGGAGTCTTTCCGGATCTAATGAAACACAGTAAAGTAGTGCCATTGTTCAAATCCGGTGATAGTAAAGAACCCAACAATTATAGGCCCGTGTCAATTCTGCCAGTTCTCAGTAAAGTGTTTGAAAAGTTGATGCTCAATCAAATGTTACGTCACTTTAATAAAAATTCCATCTTGCATGACCAACAGTTCGGTTTCACCAAAGGGCGTTGTACTACTGACGCTGGTGTCACCCTAATAAAGAACATTTTTAGCGCCTGGGAAGAAGCACAAGATGCCATTGGAATCTTTTGCGATCTCTCTAAGGCGTTCGATTGCGTAGAACATGAGACGCTTCTGCTGAAACTAGAGCACTATGGAATTAGAAATACAGCCCTTGATTTACTTAGATCATACCTGAAAGATAGAAAGGTTAAAGTTCAAGTAAATGGTGTGAACTCGCTGGGGTCGGAAATGACAATGGGCGTTCCTCAAGGTTCGATATTGGGTCCATTTCTCTTTTTAGTTTATATTAACGATTTACCCCAATTACTTCAAAATCAACCGAAGATGGTGTTATTTGCAGATGACACTTCATTAATCTTTAAAATTAATCGACGCTCACAAAATCTTGACGACGTGAATAACTCTATTCTTCAGGTCCAAGATTGGTTTACGGTAAATAATTTGGTACTAAATGAAAAAAAAACCAAATGCATTAGATTTACATTACCTAATGTTAAAAGTAGCGATTGTGACATCATATTGAACGGAGAAAAGCTGGAATTTACTAAGCAGACGGTTTTCCTGGGAATCACGCTAGACGACAAGTTGCAATGGGGTCCCCACATAACAACTCTTGCGGGACGGCTAAGCTCGGCCGCTTATGCTGTTAGAAAGATAAGGCAGTTAACAGACGTAGAAACCGCGCGTTTGGTCTATTTTAGTTACTTCCATAGTATTATGTCGTATGGCATTTTACTGTGGGGTCGGGCTGCTGACATTGAATCCATTTTTATTTTGCAAAAGCGAGCGATCAGGGCTATTTACAATCTTCGTCGTCGCGAATCGCTTAGGGAACTATTTAAAAGGATTAATATTATGACAGTACCTTGCCAATTCATTTATGAAAATATTATGTATGTAAGAAAAAATAGACATCTTTTTAACAAAATAAGTGATAGGCATAATTTTAATACTAGAAATAAAGATAAAATAATTCAACCATTTTTTCGATTGTCAAAAGTACATACATCTTTTATGGGGTTCTGTGTTAAATGTTACAACAAAATACCTTGTGACATACTGCAATTAAATGAAAGAAAATTTAAAACTCATATTAAAAGTACACTTTGTAAACAAGCTTATTACAAATTAGAAGATTATATCAAAGATAAGGATGCTTGGAAACATGCTGGTCCTGCTCCACAGGACAATCTAGTGTCTAGACAAAATCAAACTGGTTGCTAAGTAAATTAGGTAATTTGTACCATATTATTTTATAATATTGGAATAACATCTCACACATTGATTAATTTATTATTATTAACTTTTAGAATGTTTGTAAATATGTGAGCACCATGCACTTATGACATAATTAAGTTTACTTGCCACTGCTACATGTGTTTTTCTTTTCACCTTTTGTGATGTATTGTTTTTATTCTGGGTGCATCGTCTTCACATATAATGTTATAATACATGTATACAAAACATTGTGAAACATTTTAAAAGAGTAACGGTGGAGTTTCTTGCCCATTCTTCTCCACACGAAACTACTTTTTGGAAGGGGCGACTAGAATCAGTTCTATTTCTTGTTCATTTTGACGTTCAAAAGTGCCATTCTTGTGCCTATTTGAAATAAATGTTTTGACTTTGACTTTGACTTTGTAACCTACCAGCACAAGCTCTAACAAAGAACATGAAAATATCTGTTTATATTACTGAGTAAGTTCACAAAAGTATGAAATATATACAAAATGAAACCTAGAGTCTTATTAGTGACTAATAACCTTCATTTACTGCTCCCCATATGTTTATAGTAGAGGTAAGTAATGAGAAAAGAGGGCAAGCAAGCAGACTGTGCGGGCCCCAGCTTACCGGCCTCATTATGTTGCTGGCTTAGCTTGTTTACACTCAGATAGCACACACATAAAGTACACTTGATTGTATTCATATATTGCGAAGAGAAAATTTTAATAATTTAAAATACAATTATATAATAGCTCTTTACAATATAATAGCTTATTGTAAGTCGCTCTTGTTATTTATTTTGATGCCCTTTAATATTAGAAAATTGCAAAAACGATTGAAAGTTGGATACATTGAGTAACACCTGTCTTATACAAATAAGTTTACACAAGACATGTGCATTGCATCAATCATCTTACTGGCAAAGGAAACCTGTGGCCTTGATTATCACATCACACAATTTTAAGTATGAAGAGTATCCATAGTATCTTGTTTTCTTAAACAAAAAAACTAATAAATCAAAATGTGTATTTCACAACCAATGAAGGGGCATGCAAATGTATGGTAGAATATCTATCCTAGGCTGTCTATCAACCACAAAATCTACTGGTTTTAGGAGTATTGATGACCATAATTATCAATGTATAGCCACACTAATGTGACTATGTAACCTTTTAACTATTAAATAAAATTTTAGTTAACAACACATTCAGAATCTACTAGCTGGCACCTTTTGAAACTAAAGATGAAGCTACCAACAATCGAATTGTTTTGACTGGGAAACTTATTGATTTTATGAAATATTGAAATGCAAGAGGGCTACTTAGCAAAACAAACAATATTGTATCTGCTATGCATTTCAGTTCTTCGCGCGCTGACTCGTTATTAGATAATTTCTCACTTAAATCTCAATCAACTGTACTCAACCGCTAGGAGCCGTAAAACTGAAAATTACAGATGTGAGGTGATGTTAATATCGAAAGAGATGTGCGCGGCGATGCATCGGCGAAGCTGTCAGTGTGAGGGGCTTACCCCGGAAAGATCCGTGTCGAAGTATCGGCGGATATCGCTGGTGATGGGCCTCATCAGCTCCGCCACAATTTCCTCTAATCTTTGTGAGTTCATACTCCACCGTTTTTCTCTCCGGGACAAAACTTGATCCCTGGAAATAGCGTTCTTGCATTGAAAACATTACTGACTGATACTGAAAGACGTCGCGAACAGCGGAATACAACACAACTATAAAGTTTTGCTTCCTCAGTGGCGCGAAACTTTCTGTCAACGACATCTTTTCAATTTTAGAAACTTTATTACTAAACTAGATCTTGTGCATCTATTTTTATAATCACATAGAAAACATAAAATTACCTTTGGTTTTCAATATAGTCGGCGTCCATCTTACAAACATAAAATCTTACAAATAGGAAGAACGTAATAACAACGGTGGCCATTTATTTATGTTTTCAAGGGAGACATTCCGCGCTTCGTGTTCGCTGTCAAAACCCCGAACGTTGGGATGTTCGGCGCAGTGAAACTGTACCGAATGAATGTGTCTATGGCTTACTAAATTCTAGTACGTAATCAAAATATATTTCAATGTACTAGTAAACGAAATGTAAATGTAAATTCGAATTCATTTGTAACTATGACATCTATCAAAATTTGAGCAATATTTTTAGTATATCTGTAAAAATACATAGACTTATTTTTTACTTCTAGTAACAGCTCACTTTTTGCCGTCGAACACTATGGTTAGACTCAAAGAAAGAAGCCTCAAAGACAAGGCATTGAACCCTATAGAAAAAAGGTATATTATTTATTTTGAAATTGGAATTTTAGTGCGAGGGTACTGAAAATTAAATCAATGATTTAACTATAACTAATCAAAAACTAAACAATCATTAATTAAACAGTGTTATATATTAAATACCATATCTCATTGAAAGCAATGGGCATGTCACGGTGCTATTCATTAATGAAGTGCTTGCTGATACTCTTCAATATCATATTTTTGGTAAGAAACTTTATTTTTTCTTTTAATAACATGAGAAGATTTTTTTGTCGCTGATTTAATTTGCTGGGTGCTTCGAATTCATTAATCATTAACCATCAGGTCATCATTTTTGTTTGTATCGTACGTTTTGTTACACAGAAATCCTTAAAATAAAATCTAGCCAGATAACTATAAAAACGCGCTGCCTTACGAAATATTTACAAATACGATGATTAAAATAGGTTTAACAGTTTCACTGTTGGGTTGGGGACTGGAAGCTCGGCACATAGCAATGTATGAATGTAAGTAACCATCCAGTCAGCATCATCAATTTATTAAATTGATTTACGTTAGTGTGATGTTGCAACATCTGAAGTAGGTATTTGCAACATCTAAGGCGCCGTAGACTGGCTGGAGTCGTTGAGTGACGGTCGAGGCACTGTTGCAGTGCGCGGGTAGCACGGCGTGCGGGTTCGCGGGCTGGGCGCTGTGGGACGGGCGCGGCAACGAGAGCGCGGCGGCGCGCGCGGGGCTGCTGGCGCTGGCGGCGTGGGGCGGCGCGCTGGCGCTGGGCGCGCTGGCGGCGCTGCTGGGCGCGGCGCGCGGCTCGGCGCCGCTGCTGGCGGCCGCCTTCTCGCTGCTGGCGCTGACGGCCGTGGCCGAGGCGGCGGCGGCCTGGTGGGGCGCGGCGCACGGGCCGCAACTGCGCCGCGCGCTGCTGGACGCGCTGGACCACACCGTGCGCCACGAGTACGGCGTGCTGCACACACGCACGCAGCTCCTCGACGTGATACAGCAAGGGGTCGGTTATCTTCCTATGCTTCTTATATTTCTACACCTAAGGTCCATGTGATGTCAAATGTGGGACCAGCTGGTCCTACCTTATTTCTATGCATGGATGTGTCACAGATAGGATAGGACCTATTGTGAAACTTTGTAAGTTCTTTAGTATTATTATGGACTCTTCAATAAGTGGTATAGTATACATTTAGTACAAGATCTGGTATAAAAAATATGTATCCCTATCTGTTGTGTGTACAATTTTTTTAACTAACCGATGAGGGAAATAGATTAAATAAATTTATTTTTTTAATATTGTCTGGGCGCAATTTAACTTGGCAACTTATTCGCAATGTGTCAATGTGAGTATTATCTATCATTTAATTCTTAGCACTAATAAATAACAGATGAGGGTATGTATTATACCAGATCTTAGATTACTATTTAAATATTAAGCAACAGTTAGTCCTGGCTGTCATCTGTATTTTGTAGATTTTTGACAGTCGATACGGGTAGTCACAAGTCCTAAAATCTGCGAACCAGTCTCACCAAAGGGTATCAACAGGCATTTGCTCCATGTAATACACTGCCTCTGGGTAGACTGGAAGTTGACCACAACATAGTTGAGATAAGGTTAGGCAGACCAACATAGTTACATGTTCTATACTAAAGGACTCAGTTTCCGCCCTTACTTCGTCAAGTAGATCAGTGTGCGTGGGCCATGGTGGCCCGACATCTGTGAAGGATCTGGGCGTCGTCGCAAGGGACTCATTCGAAGAGTACATGCACTATGGTTTCCACAGCTTCTAAGCCTGATTGTTTTATCGGCGCGCAGCTGGAGTGTTGCGGCGCGGAAGGCCCGCGCGACTGGCAGCACTCGGCCTGGGCGCGCGCGCAGCCGGGCGCGGGCGCGGCGGCCGGCGCGCTGGACCTGTCGGTGGGCGCGGCGGCCGGCCACTACTGGGTGCCCGCGTCGTGCTGCGCGCGCGCGGACGGCTGCGCGGCGGCGCGGCGCGTGGCGGCGGCCAGCGCGGGCGGCGCGGGGCTGCACGGCGCGGCGTGCGGCGCGCGCGTGCTGGCGGCGCTGCGGCGCCTGGCGCGGGCGCCGCTGGCGCTGGGCGGCGCGCTGCTGGCGCTGCACGCGCTGGCGCTGCCGCTGACGGCCGCGCTGTGGCTGCGCGCGCACCCGCACCCCGCCTACAAGGCCTAGGCTGGAGTCGTTGCAGAGGGTATCATTAGTACGAAGTAACGGACGAATGGAATGCCGCCGAGTGAGTGAACTGCCCGTCTGCGGATGCACTAAATGACCGCTGACCCGTACGACGATGGCAGTTTATGAAATGATGATCGTTCCATTTGCTTCCTACTCCGTGACTACGACTTTAATTGTGAATCTGATGGAATGAAGGAGGAAATAATGATCAATGAGTAATAATTATAACTGTAGAGCTTAACCAAATGTGTGTTAGATGTAAGATATACTTGTTATTTATAATCTATTTATGTTAACTAGCGAGCCGTTATTTAACCACTTCCATGTGAAACTATAATGGATGTGATATACAGTTTACAAATACGTAATAACTAGAACTATACAAATCACAATTTTTGTAGTGTACCTGAGTGATGGTATTCGATCCACGAATGTTGATAGTCAATGTGATGTTTGCTGATGATAACGTTAAAGGCGGTAAACGTAACGACTTAGCCTTTTGAACGCCAAAGCAGTTTCGTTATAATACCGCTGTTTGAGGTGGTTAGCCCCTGAGTCTTTCCACTAGCCTCGGTTGATGGCACTTCTTAGGTTCGTTAGTTAAGTAAATAATGTACTTGATACAATATTCTATTTTACATAATTTATAAGCTTTATTTAACACTTTATTATGTTGGTATGCGTGTGTACTAACAACTCTGCCAAAGAGTCGCAGCTGACGCGACGTCACGCGCGATGTGCTGCGCCTGCGCCACAGACGCTCCGCAGTGCGCTACTCGCTGCGCCGTACGCAGCCTCACACGCTAACGTGCTAGCTAGTGCGCAGCGACTCGCCTCATGTTCCGAGCCGCCATACAGTTTGTATCGGACTGTACCGACCGATGTCTATTGTCACCCGCAGTGGTTGTCGTGTGTCCGCTTAGCGCGGATAGCGCTACAAAACGATCGTACAAAATAAATACTCCTTTATAATTAAAATAATAATGTAACTTGATCTCTACACTGCCATTTGACACAATCCTATAAGACTTTTATGTTGAGACTGATTTATTTTCTTTTCGTTAGTACTTAAGTTGTAACCCAGTACAAATTTTAATGTTTTAGTAATTATTTGTTATTTTAGTTTTCACGAGTCTATTTTAGAATGACAATGCATTTATTCATTTGACTGATTTATGTATGTTCGTATAGATTTAAGTAGTGTTGCGCCGGCCGCCTACTCATCTCACAGTATGTCATGTCACATCAACGAAATCGCCACTTGTATGATGCATATCGTGAAGGGCTGCTTAATATAATACGATTATACCTATTCATCAAACTGTATTTCTTTTGCATTAAAAAATATTGTCTTATTATGTTTTAAACATGAAATTTCTATGAACCGGGCCGCGCGGAGCGTATGTCACACTATGCTTTGGTATAATTTCCAATCACAAACTTTTGAATCACTCTGACACCACACAGGTCTGACGCGAACTCCGTTCTTTAGTATTGAATTTCTGATTTTGATCATCTACTTTTGCTGTTGACTGTACTGTGTTGTACCATGAACGTACTCTCTTACTTATTTCATATGAGTAGTTAACGTTGTGTGGCATTAAAGTATTTGCAGTAATATTTTGACTACTATTGCAGGGATCTGAAATCGCACAGGTATAAAGTGCCTGGCGGCCGGTCGCCGCACTCATGAATATAATATAATTTGTGTGCTAAACAAGTAGTTACGTGTAAGTAAAGATGAGGATGTCCGTGATCGCGGTGACACCCACTTGCCCCAGACATGCAATATTCGCAGAATGACGATTATTGAAAAAAATTATGTTACAAGACGTCAAAAACATGAACAACCTTTTCACTTCATTTATAAAGCTTTATAGGGTCGTCGCGCGCTACGCGGTTATATATACATATAGATTGATCACTCATATTCGCCGGTCCTAAAAACAAGTGATTTGTGTGGAGCTGGAGCTACTCCACCGCGGAGACTTCCAATGTGGACATAATTTCGCATAATTATGTTAAAGAGCTTGGCGAGTACTGTCTGTTCTGTGGCAAGTCAGTGGTAGCGCGTTGCGTGCCACCTGGTGCCATGTAGTGTAAACCCGTTGGGTACTAATACAACTAAATGTTAACACTATTAAACTTCTTTTTCTGTATACCTTGTTTTGTTTATCCTGCTTGTTCTCACGAGCATCATTAGAATGACGAAACCATTTGTTATGCAAGGCTGCAAAGTTGATTTTTGAAGCGAGTGGTTCAAATATCAAGGTATGGTACGCAAAAAACTTTGCTGCCGAGTGAAACAACTTTTCACCTCACTACAGGAAAATAAAATGCCAAGTGTAAGAAAATAGCTGTTAAATGTTGAGTTTTATTTTATTCGAGCGTCTCAGATACATTGACCCATGTGAAGAAAATAAGAGATAATTGGCAATGTATCTTATGAGATACATAAATGGACAGCAAATAAACCGAGCTACCCGCTACCTAGGCACTCTTAATTCGATTTTCTCAAAAACTAAAAAACCTACAATTATCAAAGTTGTACCTACAGAAAGTGCGTTTCATGGTGATTAAAATGAAAGGAAACTCGTTGGGTTTAATCAATATTTCAGTGTTTATTAAGGATTTTACAAAGAGTCGTTTTCCAGTCGTGACAATCGTTAGTAATGATAAAGTGAAAAAAAAATTAAAGCCAAAAACAAAGATAAAATCAAAAAAATGTTTTTGATCATTATTCCGTATACAAGGATGCTGGCAGTTATCCGAGCAAGGGGAGGGATCCCCTTGCTCGGATAACTGCCAGCATCCTTGTATTCATCGACTTTACGAGCCTGACGATAAAATCTTGAGGAATTGTATTCCACTCCTCTTCAATTGCGATTCGCAGCTCTGGAAGCCTTGTTGGAGCAGGTACCCGGGCTCGAACCCGACGTTTCAGCTCATCCCATAAGTGTTCTATCGGATTCAAGTCCGGGCTTCGAGCTGGCCAGTCCATCGTACGAATGCTGACGTCGCGTAGATACTGGGTCACCACATGAGCAACATGAGGCCGTGCATTATCATGCATCAGTTGCATATCCTGTCCGATATATCCTGCGTAAGGTACCACATGGTCTGCGAGGATTTCAGTAATGTAGCGATGAGAAGTCAGTCCACGTGTACGGCCCGTCGGTTCGATGAAAACTAACGTTGTATGTGCTGTTAACGAGATGCCGCCCCAGACCATTACAGATCCTCCTCCATAAGCAACAGTTTCCTCGATGCAACACTGAGAATAACGTTCTCCAGGGCAACGATATACTCTCTGACGTCGATCACTTCCATGTAGACTCACCCTGGTCTCATCAGTGAAGAGTACATTACTCCACTGCTCTAATGTCCAATCCCTATGCTCTCGAGCAAATTCAAGTCGTGCTCGACGGTGTGTTACCGTTAATGCTGGGCCTGTTGCAGCTCTTTTTGGGGTCAGGTTCCGGTCAGCAAGTCTCCTTCTGACGGTATCTGAACTTATGACCACTTGGCGTTCGTCACGCAGACTTTGTTGGACTTGAACTGCGTTGAGGTGGCGATTTCGCAGAACAGTAAGGTGGATATAACGATCATCTGCTGCTGATGTAGCCCTAGGTCTGCCCGTACCTGGACGGCGATCGAATGCTCTAGTCTTTAGGTATCGTCTGTAAACTCGTTGCACCGAAGATCTGCTGATTCGAAGCCTTCGATCGACTTCACGTTGCGCAATGCCTGCTTGAAGTAATGCTACAGCTTGAGCTGCTTCCTGAGGTGTTGTATCCATTATTAATCGAAAAAAGTAGCAAAAACACGCGTCTGAGCAAACGATGGACAAAAACTAAAGAAATGCTAAGAAATATCCGACTAGGGTTCATTGTAGAGAAAAAGAACGCTAATTTCAAACTCTGGTGAAAACAGCAAATCGTTAGCATTGTGTTTGTTGCTTGATTACAATGTGAGTTGAGGGTACTTTCGAATTAATTTGTAGTCATTTTAATCACCATGAAACGCACTTTTTGTAGGTATAACTTTGATAGTTGTAAGTTTTATACTTTTTGAGAAAATCGAATCAGAGTTCCTAGGTAGCG
Source organism: Hyppa rectilinea (assembly GCA_951799385.1). Taxonomy (NCBI): domain Eukaryota; kingdom Metazoa; phylum Arthropoda; class Insecta; order Lepidoptera; family Noctuidae; genus Hyppa; species Hyppa rectilinea. Next base: position 144,164 of record OX637315.1, on the reverse strand, counting down.
GGTGGCTCGGTTTATTTGCTGACCAGTGTAGATTATTTCCAAAATTAGATGCCCTTTATTTAGTCTTAGAGCATTTAAATGTTAATGCAATTTAGGTTAGGTAAATGCTTTATGACATTTGTATTTTAATAAATTATTTAAAAAATTAAAGTTTTTTTTTTTTATGGTTCTGGCTTCGCACGGTTTGTGCATTTAGCCAATGTCAAGTTATTTATTTATATTTAAGGTTGGGTAAAAGCTTTTATTGAGACAAAGGTAGGGAAACAGGGATTCATCAAAATTATTTATCACGGAATTTGGGATATAGGATCAGTAGAATTCTAACAAACTATATTAATAATGAATGATGAGATGTAAAAAATGTGACAAAATAAAAACTTTTTTACAAAAAATAAAACCGACTTCCAAAACAAACACTACAAAGTGACAAATAATTTTGATTTCGGAAGTAGGTGTCTTCGGTTTTGTATTTTCATTTTTTGCCACCGACTTCCGAAATCAAAATTATTTGTCACTTTGTAGTGTTTGTTTTGGAAGTCGGTTTTATTTTTTGTAAAAAAGTTTTTATTTTTCACTTTTTAGTTGTGGTACCTACCTACACAACCCCCCCCCTCCCCCAAAATTTTAATACCACTACCTGGTATGTAAATTACAGTGACAAGAACTTATTAGAACATCGTCCACATAATAATATATTAAGTAGGATTTTTTTTAGATTTTTGTTGATTTTTCAAAAACCACTTATTCGATTTCGATAAAAATTTTATGGGACCATTTGGGAAGTATACACTTTCCAACAAAAAAAGAATTTTTCACCTCACAGGCTCGGAAAGAGTCTGCCGGTCGATTCTGTAAAAATCTCACCGTGAATACTTGCGTGGCGTGAGCTGTCAGTGTCATTCAACTGATGCTAGGGATTGACCAAGCATTAACATCACAATCAAAATCGAGATTTTAATGATATTTTTATGCTAATTTTAATAAGTAATTATTTTATTTTATTTCAAAGCTAGCTAGTACCTACTTTGGTACTTACTTACTTACAACATAATTAGTAATAAACTCAATTTCGTTTTTATTTCTTTTTTTCCTAGACTAGCCTTTGTATTTTAACTAAAGGCGCGAGCGGGTCACGCATGTTCGCCAGCATATCAAGTTACCCCAATCTGTCAAATTTCAAAGTGCACACTTCGCGCAAGCACGTTTTTCGGTTGACTTAAGGTGGATGTTCCAGGGTAGCCCGCGAAATTCAAATTTTCTTAAGTTTTTTGCAATTTGCAGGCCAGTGATAGCTTGTATGTTGATGAACATTTGATTCGCGGCTGTAAGACGTATGTAGTTACAGAATTATAATCATCAAAATCATTAATACAACCCTCCGAGCTCATAAAGGTGTAAAAATGACTTTTTACAAGGTCAAAGTCATTTAGTACAAGCTATCACTTCTAGTCGTAGATACCTATTCGAGTTTACAGACAATAATTGATTTTAAACCTTAAAACTTGTACAGTAAGGTTCAGAATCGATTGAGAGATTGGTCTGAATCCCGCGCGGCGTTCACTTCACCGCGCTGCCTGCAGGGAATTTTGGCAGAATCCCGTGCTCGTGAAGTGGTCACTTCACGCAAGCACGTTATGCGTTGTCATAGTTACTAATATGAATACCTATATCGTTGACGGGTGTACATCCGGTTGACAGGGTGTAAGTTACAAAACGGTGATTCTTTACAAATTGCTGCAATGTTCTAGCAATGTGAGGAATGTGTGTAAAACTTAAAGCAATGTGCTTTTAGATGTTTTTATGACTAAATCCAAACGTTTTTGTACAAACAGTCAAATTTCTCCAAATGATTTTAAACCTTAAATATTTTACCGGTAAGGCTCTAAATCGATTGAGAAAATTTGTCTCCTTGCAGTCATTAATATAATAATAATAATAAAATGTTTTATTGACACAAGGAAAAAGGTTATACATTTCTATTTGAAACCCTGACTCCTGTGCTAGGTGAGACTTGTGTTACAGGAGTCAGTGTCTTCACCCGTAATTGGAGCTAATACTTATAACAGTTGTTTGCATCAATATTAAAAATCAATAATAACTAAGCAATCAATAAATAATGCATACGTGCTCCTGTGTGGTGTGTGCGTGTGTATACGCGTAGGTGGGAATGTGTGGGTGTGATGTATGCGTGTGTGTGTTTGTGATGTGTGGGTGTGTGAGTGTGGTCTGAGTGATTCGCTTGAGTGCACCGCTTAGTGGCTGGACTTGGGTTATCAATAATTATTCATTAATTATGAGACCTGGTATTCCAACCTATTTACTATATTACTGTTAACTATTTATCATCTAGAGTATTGTTCTTTAATTAAGTTTAAAGAATATGATGTGACTGCAACTACAATTTACCAATAATTCGTCACGTGCGCATACCTACGTGGACACACCAAGAACATTGCGAAAATGCAATACCAACGTCCAATAAGTACAAAATATATTTTATTGTTCCAACTACCTATTCGTTCTTCGGCTTTGGCTCACCGCCGCCCGCCTTTTGAAAGTGCGTGGAGCGATCACTTGGCGGAAACATCATTATAAGATGCGGTACTTTGTGTATTTATTATATAACATTAGGTATAAATATGTGCGGCTTTTTGGGACATACCTTTAGTTACCTACCAATAAAGGCGATTTTAACACACTGCACACCGCGCGCCGACGGGTAACGCGGGGCCAGCGCCCATAACGTTTGCTATGGCCGCCTCGCGCTACGAGACGGAGCGCGGTGCAGTGCGATATTCGCTTTACCTACTTCAGTAAACATTGCCAATAGATAATACCTAATATTCATCATCATCAACATACCTACTGCCAAACTCGACCTAGCTCACGGCATCTCATTATCTCTATGTAGGTAACTCTCGGTCTCCGCGACGCGACTTACAGCGCAAGCGTACCTACTGAGAACTCGACGAACACGACTGTTAGGAGGTTGCTATGGCAATCACGCCATGGGGTTTGTTTGGGTCGTTGCCATGCCAATCACGCTATTCAGGTGAATAGCGTGATTGGCATGGCAACGACCCAAACAAACACCGTTGGCGTGATTTGTAGGCGCTGTCAATCTAGTGCTGCTTGGGTTGCTATGGCAATCACGATTGTACGTGATTTGTAGGCGCTGTCAGTCACGTGCTGCTTTCTGTCAAGTGGGCCATGTCTATTCGTTCATATAAAGCCCGTCACAGACGTAGCTATAATATATATTAATATGAATCATAGCAAGGCATATTACGACATATTTTCCATATAGATTTTCGAGTGACCGCACACGCAGCTATAATATATAATTCTATGACATCACAAAAATATGTCGACATTTATATCTCAGTATATTAATTAGCATATTGATACATATTTAAGTATATTAATATATATTTTGAGGATACGGGGTGTTCCTGAGTGGAATTTTTTGGGTACCTAGATTGATTATAGTGTTATTTCAAAATTAGTACATCCTGTACACAAAAAATAAGCTTTAAAACCGTGCGCTTTAAAAACGACCGCAGACCGAGTGAGGGCAAAATATATATTATATATTAATATATAATATATTAGAGTAGTATTATCTATTGGCAATGTTTACTGAAGTAGGTAAAGCGAATATCGCACTGCACCGCGCTCCGTCTCGTAGCGCGAGGCGGCCATAGCAAACGTTATGGGCGCTGGCCCCGCGTTACCCGTCGGCGCGCGGTGTGCAGTGTGTTAAAATCGCCTTTATTGGTAGGTAACTAAAGGTATGTCCCAAAAAGCCGCACATATTTATACCTAATGTTATATAATAAATACACAAAGTACCGCATCTTATAATGATGTTTCCGCCAAGTGATCGCTCCACGCACTTTCAAAAGGCGGGCGGCGGTGAGCCAAAGCCGAAGAACGAATAGGTAGTTGGAACAATAAAATATATTTTGTACTTATTGGACGTTGGTATTGCATTTTCGCAATGTTCTTGGTGTGTCCACGTAGGTATGCGCACGTGACGAATTATTGGTAAATTGTAGTTGCAGTCACATCATATTCTTTAAACTTAATTAAAGAACAATACTCTAGATGATAAATAGTTAACAGTAATATAGTAAATAGGTTGGAATACCAGGTCTCATAATTAATGAATAATTATTGATAACCCAAGTCCAGCCACTAAGCGGTGCACTCAAGCGAATCACTCAGACCACACTCACACACCCACACATCACAAACACACACACGCATACATCACACCCACACATTCCCACCTACGCGTATACACACGCACACACCACACAGGAGCACGTATGCATTATTTATTGATTGCTTAGTTATTATTGATTTTTAATATTGATGCAAACAACTGTTATAAGTATTAGCTCCAATTACGGGTGAAGACACTGACTCCTGTAACACAAGTCTCACCTAGCACAGGAGTCAGGGTTTCAAATAGAAATGTATAACCTTTTTCCTTGTGTCAATAAAACATTTTATTATTATTATTATATTAATGACTGCAAGGAGACAAATTTTCTCAATCGATTTAGAGCCTTACCGGTAAAATATTTAAGGTTTAAAATCATTTGGAGAAATTTGACTGTTTGTACAAAAACGTTTGGATTTAGTCATAAAAACATCTAAAAGCACATTGCTTTAAGTTTTACACACATTCCTCACATTGCTAGAACATTGCAGCAATTTGTAAAGAATCACCGTTTTGTAACTTACACCCTGTCAACCGGATGTACACCCGTCAACGATATAGGTATTCATATTAGTAACTATGACAACGCATAACGTGCTTGCGTGAAGTGACCACTTCACGAGCACGGGATTCTGCCAAAATTCCCTGCAGGCAGCGCGGTGAAGTGAACGCCGCGCGGGATTCAGACCAATCTCTCAATCGATTCTGAACCTTACTGTACAAGTTTTAAGGTTTAAAATCAATTATTGTCTGTAAACTCGAATAGGTATCTACGACTAGAAGTGATAGCTTGTACTAAATGACTTTGACCTTGTAAAAAGTCATTTTTACACCTTTATGAGCTCGGAGGGTTGTATTAATGATTTTGATGATTATAATTCTGTAACTACATACGTCTTACAGCCGCGAATCAAATGTTCATCAACATACAAGCTATCACTGGCCTGCAAATTGCAAAAAACTTAAGAAAATTTGAATTTCGCGGGCTACCCTGGAACATCCACCTTAAGTCAACCGAAAAACGTGCTTGCGCGAAGTGTGCACTTTGAAATTTGACAGATTGGGGTAACTTGATATGCTGGCGAACATGCGTGACCCGCTCGCGCCTTTAGTTAAAATACAAAGGCTAGTCTAGGAAAAAAAGAAATAAAAACGAAATTGAGTTTATTACTAATTATGTTGTAAGTAAGTAAGTACCAAAGTAGGTACTAGCTAGCTTTGAAATAAAATAAAATAATTACTTATTAAAATTAGCATAAAAATATCATTAAAATCTCGATTTTGATTGTAAGTGGTACATCCCTAAAATCAAGTGGGATGACACTGACAGCCCACTCCACGCTCACTTCACCTAAGTTTTCACGGTGAGATGGTAACAGAATCGCACTGCTGTTTGTCATTCGAAATCTGAGCCGAAAATCGATTTTTGCTCTCTAGCGTGGAAAGAGTTTTTAAAATTCGAACCTTTCTATATAATAATTTTCTATGCTGCCAGTCCACTGAAAATGCATGACACGGTCTAAAATAAAATATTAAATAATACCGCTCACCTTAAAAACTTCCATCACAGTACAGAAATTAAATATTTTGCGAGGATATAATTGTAAAATTGGAATTAATGTTAATAAGTATTCCATTTGATTAAAAAAATCTGTGACGTCACATTTGAATATGCAATAAAAATACTACCCTGTCAAATACCCAATTGTGTAGTAATTTAAGTTTAAATTTTTAAATAAAATAAATACTAATATAATATGTTATTTAATCCTTTGCTTGGCAAAAATAAATATGTATTAAATTAAATTAGTCAGTTATTTGTATTAAATTAGTTTTTTTCTTTCATTCTCCTTAGAGGACAAGTAGGATATACATAGAACAAAATACAGGGTATTTAATTTTGGAGATATTCTATGTAACTCATAAGATACATTGCCAAGTATCTGTTATTTTCTTCACATGAGTCAATGTATCTGAGACGCTCGAACAAAATAAAACTTAACAACACCTGTTTTCTTGCACCTAGCAGTTTCCTCGCTGTAGTGAGGTGAAAAATTGTGTGTTGCGCTCGGCAGCAAAGCTTTTCTGCGTCTCGTACCTTTGAAACCTTCGTTACGCTCAGGATTCTATATTTGAACCACTCGCTTCGCTCATGGTTCAACCCTAGAATCCTTCGCTTACTCAGGTTTCAATAGAAGTACTCGCGCCAAAAATCAACTTTCCAGCCTTGCATAACAAATAACTATTTCAAATCGGTTGGCAAGCAACGGAGTTATGCGCGAACAAACATAAAAAAAAAAAATACAAACATCCGAATTGAGAACCTCCTCCTTTTTGAAGTCGGTTAAAAAAAATAACATATATATTACAATTTAATATTATTATGGTAATGAATGAAGCTATACATTTATATACAGGTAAACTATTTGTACAAAGTAAAGAAAGAACTGAAGTAGGAAAAGGAATACGGAGAGACAGTAGATCACTGAGAAAGGAAGAGCGGTCATACAGAGGACAGGTGAAAAGAATGTGATTCAAGTCGCCCGCATCTGTGCCACAATGGTGCAACACGAACAAAATTAAAGTTACCTAATATCAATTGGTTATTTGTCAGGGTAGTCAATAACGTTACTTTTTCTGAATAGTCAGAACGCGGAATTTGTATGTGATTCGAAATATTTTAATGTGACGTCATAGATTTTCGGCATCAAATGGTACACTAGAAACTTACTAGAAAGGTTCGATTTTTAAAACTCTTTCCACGCTCAGATTTAACAGACTCCGAGCCTGTGAGGTGAAAAAACAATTGTTGTGTACTTACTGCTGCCGAGCTGACTTATTTTTATAACCTCTGACGATAATAGGCATTTACTTTCAAGCTATACTACTCTGTCAAGAAAGTACCGGGAAAAGATCAATAATACACAAAATGTCTGTTATTCATCCAAATTTATTTTATCACCTTCAAAGTATGCTCCTTTAGAAACGATACACTTACGCCAACGAATAATCCATTCATCAAAACATTTTTTAAATGCTGCTTCCGGAATTGAGTTCAGTTCTCGCCGCGAATTCTCCTTTTTCGGTTTCGGTTCAGTTGGAAGGCGCCACTCCGAAGCTTGTTGACTAGTTTGCATGTCAAACTCGTAAACCCACGTCTCGTCACCAGTAACAATGCGTTTCATGAATGTTGGGTCCGAACTGACTCGTTCTAGCATGTCCTCAGCGACTTTCATGCGATTGAGTTTTTGGAGAAAATTCAGATCTTTTGGGACTAGCCGAGCAGCAACATGTTTCATACCCAAATGATTAGTTAAAATGGTACGGATCGACTCGTGAGATACAGAAAGTTCGGCGGCTATCTCTCTCAGAGTTGAATGGGGATTTTCAGTCACTATTTTCTTCACTTTTGCGATGTTAACTTCAGTTGCAGACGTTGACGGCCTACCAGAGCGAGGCAAATCTTCCATCACATCTCGACCGCTTTTGAACGCTTTGAACCACTCATAAGCACGAGTTTTTGATAAAGTCGATTCACCGTAAGCCTTTTGTAACATTTTCAGTGACTCCGAACACGAAATTCCATTGGCGATGCAAAATTTAAGACAAACTCTTTGTTCGATATTTTTGTCCATTATGAAATTCGCAATACACACTATATATATGATATTACTAAAACCAGCACTGTATTTAATATAAATAACAGATGCAACTCAAACTCCGCGCCAAAATGGAAAACAGTTGTGCCAATCTAACAACTACAAAAAAAAACCGGCCAAGTGCGAGTCAGACTCGCGCACCGAGGGTTCCGTACAAACCTGTAGGTATATAAGTAAAAGTTATCGCGGTGTTTGTTTCCAAACTCCTCCGAAATGGCTGAACCAATTTGCATGAAATTTTGTGTGCATATCGGGTAGGTCTGAGAATCGGCCAAAATCTATTTTTTTATTTTTTTTTGTTAATCGCATAACAACGTTTGCTGGGTCAGCAAGTCTAATATATAAAATTCTCGTGTTGCGGTGTTTGTTTCCAAACTCCTCCGAAACGGCTGAACCGATTTGCATGAAATTTTGTGTGCATATCGGGTAGGTCTGAGAATCGGCCAACATCTGTTTTTTTTTTTAATCGCTGAACAACGTTTGCTGGGTCAGCTAGTAAGTTTATGATTATTAAAAAAAATATACTATGTGATGTAACTAAAAATTTAAGATTTTCGGAATTTTTCCTATATGTGTACTTTATAACGTTGCTTCATGCCAAATTTCAAGATTCCCGGTCGTCTGGAAGTATCCTTTAGGTTTTGATTCCCTTGCGAGTAGTTGCGAGTTTCAAAATATGCGGCTTTAATTGCTGTATCTTTTGATTGCGTTGACGTAGAAGTTTGATTTTGTTACAGCTTAAAGATATTATAGACTTGAGTGTTTGTTAAGAATTTCAATATAATACCACTACGCGTTCATGAGTAAAGGGGTAATAAGTTTAAAATTATTAAAAATATTTTTATTATATGATGTAACTAAAAATTTATGCTTTTCGCAATTTTTCCTTTATCTGTGTTATAAGACGTTGCTTCGTACCAAATTTCAAGATTCTGAGTTCACGGGAAGTACCCTGTAGGTTTTGATTCCCTTGCGAGTGTCGAAAATTTGCGGCATAAACGGGAGTATCTTTTGATCGCGTTGACTTAGAAGTTTGATTTTTTCACAGCTCCAAGAGACCATAGACTTGAGTATTTGATATGAATTTCAGCTTGATACCTCCACGCGTTCCTGAGAAAAAAGGTCTTGACAGACAGACAGACAGACAGACAGACAGACAGACGGACAACAAAGTGATCCTATAAGGGTTCCGTTTTTACCTTTTGAGGTACGGAACCCTAAAAAACCAAAAATTTGAATTTGGAACCATAAACAAATCATCCATTCCCGATACTTTTTTGACTGAATGTATGTGACCTAAAATTTGAAACACCTGCACTACACATTTAGCTTAAAAGAAAATACCCATAATCGTCGTCGGATATATATAACCAACATTTAAAAAGCCGCGGCGGCTATAATGTCGTAGGTGGGGGGAGGGGTGGTTACCGTATAATGTATGACTTAGGTACTAAAGCGGTACCCCGCCGCGGTATTATTAATGACTTTTGAACAGATTCGTTTCTTTCAAACAATGTTTCTGTTGCCAGAATATTGCCGGTGTCCAACAAGACGAAGACGTAGAGCCGATCCACGCGCCTGCGATCCTACTGCTACTTGCTGACCCACACCTAGACGGATACCCCGCATGCCGTGACTGTTGGACATGGGATTTAGGGTTCAATTTAATTGTGGTCGTAGATACACAAACAATAAGCACCTATCAACAACAAGCATTCATCATTAAGCATAGCATCATTGGTTATGCTCGACCCTGAAAATATCTAGTAGAATATCTAGTAGCGCCTGCGCTACAATCTCTCGTATGTTGACAGTAGGTATGCGTCATTGTCATGTAGGCAAGCGTCCACTGTTATAATAATATACTAGAGCATCGTCAAGGCACTTCGTTTGTTAATGTTTTGTTATCCCTTTTAATTTAATGCCATTGAATACGTGACAAGCAAGCACATGCCAAGAGCGCCAACGACACAAACGTGACAGAAATTGCGGTGCGTAAACCGAGAACCGAAAAGAAACCGCTCGCAAATTTCGCCAAATTTTCAGCCCAGAAAGTGCACCTAATGTGTCAACTATTCGAAGAGTGGTCAAAAAATTTGAAGAAACTGGGTCAATTATGGATAATAAGAATCCTTTGCGCCAACGTACCGGTCGGTCTCTTAAAACATTGTTGCTGTAAACGAGAGTGTCGCCAAAAACCCGAAAACATCAATTCGACATCGTTCTCAACAACTTCAAATGTTACGAAGCCCACAACAACCCCACATAACAACTTTTGCGGGACGGCTAAGCTCGGCCGCTTATGCTGTTAGAAAGATAAGGCCGTTAACAGACGTAGAAACCGCGCGTTTGGTCTATTTTAGTTACTTCCACAGCATTATGTCGTGCGGCATTTTACTGTGGGGTCGGGCTGCTGACATTGAATCCATTTTTATTTTGCAAAAGCGAGCGATCAGAGCTATTTACAATCTTCGTCGTCGCGAATCGCTTAGGGAACTATTTAAAAGGATTAATATTATGTATGTAAGAAAAAATAGACATCTTTTTAACAAAATCAGTGATAGGCATAATTTTAATACTTACTAGAAATAAAGATAAAATAATTCAACCATTTTTCCGATTGTCAAAAGTACATACATCTTTTATGGGGTTCTGTGTTAAATGTTACAACAAAACACCTTGTGACATACTGCAATTAAATGAAAGAAAATTTAAAACTCATATTAAAAGTACACTTTGTAGACAAGCTTATTACAAATTAGAGGATTATATCAAAGATAAGGATGCTTGGAAACATGCTGGTCCTGCTCCACAGGACAATCTAGTGTCTCGACAAAATCAAACTGGTTGCTAAGTAAATTAGGTAATAATTTATAATTTGTACCATATTATTTTATTATGTTGGAATAACTTCTACTCACACATTGATTAATTTATTTATTATTTTTACATATTATTTCTGTACATATTATAGTGAATATTTAGATTTAAAATGTAAATATGTAATTATCCAATAAAGTGACAAATTATAAGAACACTTAATTTATTATTATTAACGTTTAGAATGTTTGTAAATATGTGAGCACCATGTACTTAAGACATAATTAAGTTTTCACCTCACAGGCTCGGAAAGAATCTGTTTGTCATTCGAAATCTGAGCCGAAAATCGATATTTGCTCTCTAGCGTGGAAAGAGTTTTTAAAATTCGAACCTTTCTATTTAATAATTTTCTATAATGCCAGTCCACTGAAAATGCATGACACGGTCTAAAATAAAATATTAAATAATACCGCTCACCTTAAAAACTTCCATCACAGTACAGAAATTAAATATTTTGCGAGGATATAATTGTAAAATTGGAATTAATGTTAATAAGTATTCCATTTGATTAAAAAATCTGTGACGTCACATTTGAATATGCCATAAGAATACTACCCTGTCAAATACCCAATTGTGTAGTAATTTAAGTATAACTTTTTAAATAAAATAAATACTAATATAATATGTTATTTACTCCTTTGCTTGGCAAAAATAGAAAATGTATTAAATTAAATTAGTTAGTTATTTGTATTAAATTAGTTTTTTTCTTTCATTCTCCTTAGAGGACAAGTAGGATATAGAACAAAATACAGGGTATTTAATTTTGGCGATATTCTATGTAACTCATAAGATACATTTCCATGTATCTGTTATTTTCTTCACATGAGTCAATGTATCTGAGACGCTCGAACAAAATAAAACTCAACAACACCTGTTTTCTTGCACCTAGCAGTTTCCTCGCTGTAGTGAGGTGAAAAATTGTGTGTTGCGCTCGGCAGGAAAGCTTTTCTGCGTCTCGTACCTTTGAAACCTTCGTTACGCTCAGGATTCTATATTTGAACCACTCGCTTCGCTCATGGTTCAACCCTAGAATCCTTCGCTTACTCAGGTTACAATAGAAGTACTCGCGCCAAAAATCAACTTTCCAGCCTTGCTACTTGCCACTGCTACATGTGTTTTTCTTTTCACCTTTTGTTGTGTATTGTTTTTATTCTGGGTGCATCGTCTTCACATTATAATGTTATAATACATATATACAAAACATTGTGAAACATTTTAAAAGAGTAACGGTGGAGTTTTTTGCCCATTCTTCTCCACACGAAACTACCTTTTGGAAGGGGCGACTAGAATCAATTCTATTTCTTGTTCATTTTGACGTTCAAAAGTGCCATTCTTGTGCCTATTTGAAATAAATGTTTTGACTCTGACTTTGACTTTGCACTACGCAGCGGATTTTGACTAAAGACCTCCACCTTCATGCGTACAAGATTCAGTTAACTCAGGAGCTCAAACCAGCAGACCAGGAAAGCGCCGGCAATTCGTTCAATGGGTAATGGAGCAAAGTGAAGTCGATGCCAATTTTTTGAAAAAAGTGATTTTCTCCGATGATGCGCATTTCCATATGAATGGCTTCGTGAATACACAAAATTGTCGAATTTAGGAATCAGAAAATTCTCATGCAATCCATGAGAAACAAATGCACCCACAACGAGTAACTGTCTGGTGCGGATTTTGGTCAGGCGGCGTGGTTGGACCTTACTTTTTTGAAAATGAGGCCGAAATTGCAGTGACTGTGAACGGCATTCGTTACAGAAATATGATAACGGACTTCTTGTGGCCTCAACTGGACGGCATGAATCTGGACAACATGTGGTTTCGGCAGGGCGGCGCAAACTGCCGCACCGCGCATGAAACAATCGACTTATTGCAGCAACGATTTCCAGAACATATTATCTCACGAAATTCTGATGTCAACTGGCCACCGTGATCATGCGATTTAACGCCGTGCGAGTTTTTTCTTTGGGGTTTTGTGAAATCTCGGGTCTATGCGAATAAACCCGAGATTTCAAACAATTCCTGAGCTCAAATCGGAAATTCAACGCGTCATCGGTGACATACAGCCAGATCTCTATGCAAAAGTCATGGAAAATTTCGAGAAAAGAGTAATGGCCTGTCATCGGAGCCGTGGGGGTCATTTGCCGGACTTCCTCATTTCCATACTTAATCGGAACATGTCTTCTTTACAATACAATCAAAATATCATAACTCTGTCATAAAAAACTTGTTTTTATTTTAAATGAAGAAGTGCACTCTTACTGAGACACCCTTTACAATAAAACGGCAATTCCCCTATTTAGTGTAGATATACCAGTAGCGTGCAGGCTATACAAATGCATATAAGCATTGCATACCCTGTAGTCCCATAAATTCATACATACATGCCCCTCTAAATAACAACTTAAAAAAATAAAAAAACTTTTTAATTTAGCTTTCGCGCCATCAATTTTTTTTTAACTAACCACGCAGGCAGCGCTCCCGTGAGTAAAAGTTGAATTACGCCTTACACCTCGTACACAGCAAAAGTGTGACTGTATGCGTGAAAATGTGTGCACGTGTTGGAGTTTTAGAAGCAGAGCATACGTTGTAAACCGTCCAAATTGAGAACCCGTACTTGAAGCACCGGTTAATTTTTGATTGTAGAAGGTCGACTTTTTTAAATGTTTTTTTTAATTTCGGATTATCCGAATGACCGACGAATTCATTCTAATTGGTTCGTATTAGTTCAGAATTTTTCGTAACGTAATAAATAGCTAGTTATATGGCCACATTGTTTTTCTTGACTGTCGTGTAGATTAATTTAAAAATTGAAAATTATACCTGTGAGATCTGTGCTGGCGAAGTGGGTTTATATAAATTAAAATCGGCCGCGTTTTCGGTGTTATCTTTCTAGGAAAAAGTTCGTCGATTTGATTTACAAATATTAGGAAGTGTTGCAGTAGTCATATAGCAAGGACATGATATTTGCTGTATTATTTATTTTTTATTTTTATCCAAAATTTGTCCTAAACTTTACCCGGAGAACCCGAAATAAATGGATTTTATTTGATTTATTTATTTATTAGGTATTTTTTGTGCACACCCTGTCTGAAATCTCTGAGCACGCCACTGATATACCATTTTAATATAATATATTTATTCAGAATTAAATTGGTAAAATATTAACATTAAAATCTTAGAAAATAATTTGAAGGAGGTCACTAATAATTATAAGTATTTATTAAATATTGCTATCGAGCACATCTGCGCACTACGAATGAGCACGACTCAATTCGAATCTTTTATTGCAACACGGTTATAAACAATTGGCACCTAGTAATTGTAGCATAGGTAATCAATACCTATCATCATTTATTGCATTCATGTAGCTTATAATTTGTTACAAGTATCTAAGTAGGTGTCACGTACTCTGTTAGGGCACAGCATGTCAATCATCTGTTATTTAAAGAAGTGGATAACTTTCATGATTTAATATAGGATAGAGTAAGAACAATTAATTGATCATCAGTCCCATGTATAAATTAAAATAAGATAAAAATTAAATTAAAACAAATAGAGATAGCAATAATCGACGCTTTACCGCCGCCGCCGCCGGGGAGGATATATTTTTTTCACCTCGGAAAGAGTCTGTCATTCGAATCTGTGCGCAAAAGTGCATTTTGCGCGCTAGCGTGGAAAGAGTTTTTAGAATACGAACCTTTTTAGTGTTCCATTTGATTCCAAAAATCTGTGTCGTCACATTAATAGTCAATTGTTATGCAAGGCTGCAAAGTTGATTTTTGGCGCGAGTACTTGTATTGAAATCTGAGCGTAGCAGAAAGACTACTACGCAGAATAACTTTGCTGCCGAGCGAAACACACAACTTTTCACCTCACTACAAAGAGGAAAATGCTAGGAGCAAGACAACAGCTGTTTTAAGTTGAGTTTTATTTCATTCGAGCGTATCATACATTGACTCGTGTGAAGAAAATAAGAGATACTTGGAAATGTATCTTATGAGATACATAGAATATCTCCAAAATTAGAAACCCTATATATTTTTTTAATATATTTAATAATTATAATAAAAGCAGCCCGTCTATTACGCCAGTACCTACTGCTGAGTCTTTTTTTGTCTCCAATAATTCCAAAGTTGCTTGCTGTGTGGAGAGAAGCACACACATTTTGTTTGAGAACTTCACAGCATGTAAGTAGGGTCCATAAATTACGTGAGATATTTTAGGGGGGGAGGGGGTTGAGTCAAATCTCATCTAATCTTACGTTGGAGAGAGGGGGGGCTCGGCAAATATCACGCAATTTTTTTTCTGATTGAAACAAAAAAATACTATTTTGGTCTATTTAATCCAGATTAAATAATATAATATAATATATTTATTCAGAATTAAATTGGTAAAATATTAACATTAAAATCTTAGAAAATAATTTGTAATGGTATTGTACACATGCTAAAGATTTTCATCTTAAGCGTAATCATAATACGATTAAGAATTTAGCGCAAAAAGAAAAAAATGTGAATGATCTTAATTTAAGATCATTCACATTTTTTTCTTTTTGCGCTAAATTGTTATTGCCAACGCGTTTACGTAAGAAACCCACATTTTGAAAAATCTCACATGAGATTGGGGGACGGGGGAGGCGGTTGAATAAAATCTCACGACATCTCACCAGGGGGGGAGGGAGGGATAGAAAATTTAAAAAAACACCGCACGTAATTTATGGACGCCCCCTAGGTTGTAACGCAATACCTAATACTCGTAATCATTGATTTATTCAACAGCGATCTAGATCTTTATATTTCTATGGCTAGATCCTACTGCAAAAATACTTTCAATTGATATTATAGATGATATTAAACAATGTAACTGATTTGCTAAATTAGGAACCAAGGTGGTGTTTATTAAATGCCTCGCTATGGGGCTTTCGTCATGTCCATCAGCAATAACATTCAGGAGTCCGGTGCTGCAGTGCGATCATTGCACTTCAATAACAAGGCAGTCGCAACAGCGTCCTTATTGGTAGCACGTTACAGCTGATCCATACAGCCCTCGAGTACAGGGGATGAGCAGTACCTATGCTTTTAAAGCGTCCTGTTGACTGTATCTTATACATCGCGCGAACCTAAGAGCCAGCGTGTTATGTAAGATAAGTCTAATCTTAGATTTAGATCTTAGGTTCTATTCAGGGCTGGAATTGCTGGAAGTGATATTATTCCAGTCGGTCTACTATAAATGGTTAGGTAGGTAGATATGTGATAAATTTGGTTCGTCGTTTGATTGCTTTCAATAGGTAATAATCGTTGGCGGCACTCGTTGATCGGTCAGAGGGCAGACGGGGGGCAGGGGACGAGGCGAGGGCACAGTGCGGCGTGCGGCGCGGCACACACGGAGCGTTGTCGTCAATTACGAGCTCTTACGATACCAATGAACGACAATTACGAACAGAATGGGTGGGCAGACACCAAACACGCGGTCAGCTTCCTTCGACAAGTCGCCGTCAACCTACATACGAGTGGAATTAAAGACGAATAATCAATAAAAAACAATGGCCTGGTATGTCGTTCTACGGTATTGATCTAGAGCGCCGGCGCCGGGGCGCGAAGTATGAACTTGCTTGAAATGAATTAGGTAATTTTACAGCCATGCAGTGGCGCTAAGCTGTGTACGGCTCATCGGATTGCATCAGACGCGGGCAAGAGGTTCTTACGAGCGTTGCATTATTCCTACTTACATCACGTCAACGCTTGCAAATGCGAATTTGATGAGCTAGCAGTCATGCAGTGAGTGAGACTGTACCTACTATACGATTGAATTTTTCAAGTGGGCGTGGATGGCCAAATCCGAAAAAGCAGAAAGCTTTTTATACTGTCAAAGACAATAATGTGGACAAAAGGACTTGGGTTTGAGCTGCTCAAATTGTTTACATGTTGAATGTTCTTTTTTATATCTTAAACTAATTGATTAGCATTTGAAAACACTCCAAAACGAGATTCACAAAAACTTTTTGCATTGTACGAGTATAACTTCAATCTCTTAGTATTGTATAATATTAATTGCATAGCACGTTTGTGAGTACTATGAACAGAGGCCAGCACATCAAGTTACTCCAATCTGCCAAATTTCTTAAATCATTTTTCAACTTTATTCCAAAACATTAAGGTTCATTTTGAATTGGGAATATTTGACAGTTTGGGATAGCTTGATGTGCTGACGTTTGCTGCCGAGCGAAACACACTTCCATTTTCATGGAATATTCAAACGTGACGTCACAGATTTTTTTAAACAAATGTAATACTTATTAACATTCATTCCAATTTTACAATGATATCCTCGCAAAAATAGTTATTTGTTATGCAAGGCTGCAAAGTTGATTTTTGGCGCGAGTACCGTACTTGTATTGAAACCTGAGCAAGCGAGGGATTCTAGGGTTGAACCATGAGCGAAGCGAGTGGTTCAAATATAGAATCCCGAGCGTAGCGAAGGTTTCAAAAGTACGAGACGCAGAAGAGCTTTGCTGCCGAGCGCAACACACAATTTTTCACCTCACTACAGCGAGGAAACTGCAAGGTGCAAGAAAACAGGTGTTTTAGGTTGAGTTTTATTTTGTTCGAGCGTCTCAGATACATTGGCTCATGTGAATAAAATAACAGATACCCTGAAATTAGATACCCTGTATTTTGTTCTATATCCTACTTGTCCTCGGAGAATGAAAGATAAAAACTAATTTTATACAAATAACTAGGTAACTAATTTAATTTAATACATATTTATTCAAACTCAAACTCAAACTCAAAGTATTTATTTCAAATAAACCAATTACAGGCACTTTTGAATTATCAAGGTGTCGGTCAGTCAGAGAGATGAAGCTAGTTGCCCATTCCAAAGCAGTAGGTACCTATGGAGAAGAACGGGCAAGAAACTCCATGGACACTCTTTTAAACAAAATATGGTTACAAAATATTGGTTACATAGATCATATTATTATACATGTGAGAACGATGCAGAACGGTGAAAGCATCCGATATAAAATAATGTAAAAAAAATTCAAAAATTAAATTAAAACAAGCCATGGCCGCTAAGAGATGACCAGTCTCTACTGACAGCGCCCGTTCACGAACATGACGCATGGATTAGCACCATTCAGCTCAACCATTTTGAAGGGAGCTAAATGATCCAACACACACGCCACCATCAGCGAGACATTAAAGTGGGCATAACATACTCTCAGCCGCCAAAGCACATTCAAGTCAATGAAAGACGTACCCAGTAAATGGTCACTTTATATTAGGTACATAGTACTCCTCACATATGTGCTAAGCAATTATACAATATTAAGAAATTGAATTTATACAATGCAAATATAGTTTTTTTTGTTGTTGATCTTCCGCAGCTCCAACAGTTTTTTAAGAAGTCTAATGAATTAGGGCCTATGCACACCACGTTTTTTAAACGCGCCGTCGACGCGCGTTTGTAACGATACGCACGCAAGTCAGACGCAGCCTGTAGACCTTTAGACCTTTGCACACCTGACGCGCTTGTGTAGCGATACAGACGCGATGCAAACGCGTGTGTGTAGCGATACAGACGCGCGTGTGTAGCGATACAGACGCGCGTGTGTAGCGATACAGACGAGATGCAAACATGGTTTTGAATTTCAGTTATGAAGTTTTCTGTGTCAAAGGCTCCATTTTTTTGTTCAAAAGAAGTGCGGTGCATCAAATCACTCGATTGCTACTAGCATAGATTCACACTTCCCTTTCCCTCGTTGCTAGCGCTCGTATCGGTGTCGCGCGTTTGAATCGATACAGACGCGCCGGTGCCGCGCGTTTGTATCGATACACACGCGCTGGTGCCGCGCGTTTGTATCGATACAAACGACAACAAACTGCTCTGCAGGATAAAAACGCGCCGGCGCGTTTAAAAAACGTGGTGTGCATAGGCCCTTAGGTGATACGCCCTTGTGGAGCAGGACTAGCATTGACCCAAGCGTTTTTATCAGCCATCGATATATATGTACTACGCACAACTCTATGTTATCAGCGATGTAATCTCCCAATTTATAATATGCTTGGCTGCATAGTGTGCGTTTTATACAGGATTTAAATTTTGTTTCATTAAGTTCAAGAATAAATAATGATAAAATAATGAATAAAATATTTTTGGCAAGCAAAGGGTTAAATAACATATAGATATTATTATATTAGTTAATTACTACACAATTGGGTATTTGACAGGGTAGTATTTTTATGGCATATTCAAATGTGACGTCACCGATTTTTTAAGTCAAATTGAATACTTATTATCATTAATTCTAGAAGTAACACTAGTAACTACCTATATCATACAAATTCGTATGTATTACTATTTGCTGTGGAAATATCAGTGACAGGAAGTTATTCATAGTATTATCATCAAAATACACTACGTGGAAGGAATTATTATAATGCTAACACAAAAGGCTAATAAACTATGTATGCCGTGGGTTTTTGTGCTTTTTTATCGTTTTTTTAGCTTTGTTTACTGTTAGATATGAGGATAGGTCGTAGGTGTGTATACAAGTGAAACGATCGCTGGTTGTCAACGTACTGCAAAGAGTAAAATAATAAACGTACTGCTTTAATGACATTCCGCAGATCATAGTACAGAGACGCGGAGAGGGGCGCATCACACACACACACATGACATTTACCAAATGAAGAAAAAAATTAAAAGCGGTCCACAATTATTGACAAACTTGTTTATGAATATATAAAAAAACTTACAGATGAATTGAGAACTGCCTTTGTTAAGAAGTCGGTTAATAAAATAGCATTTTTTAACTTTCGAAAAATACCCGGTTCTTTTTAAATACAAAGAAAGTTCGTGTATTATTGCACTCACCGATAGTGTAGCTGTTGTAGCTGGTAGATCAAATGCTGTAAACATAATTTTTTTATGCGGATTTGTCTTTATTCATGAATACCAGCATTTCCCAATTAAAAGATTTTGCCCAAAGTATTGTACTGTAGTATTTAATCCTCGTCAACAACACTATCGCTTCCATAGAAATATAATATTCAGTTCGGACCGACAGCACTCTTCAAGCCTACTTCACCTTAGTTTTCACAGTGATAACTTGCATGTTGTCCATTTCACTTCAGCGCCTGCGCCTCGCGCGGCTACGCAGGTCGGGCTACGTGAACCGCGTAGACGCGGATTCGTAGCAGTCGTACGTAGCGCACTCCATTGGCTCATAGCCACAACTAGTCAAGTAGTTTTCACTTGTAGCCAAAAAATGCAATTACGAAGCCCATTGTTCGGAAGTTAAAAATTACGCATTAGACAACGGAATGAGCGGTAAAATAGGTACTCTCACCTAAGTACGTGTTTTACCGCATACTCCACGCATACTCCGTTGTATAGCGACGTGCGTATCCTATACGGTTTTTTTTTTCATATTCATAATATATTTGTCGTCGCATCCCTATTTCAGGACGGCAACATTATAAAATAATTAGTACTCGTTCATTTTGTAATATTGGTCAAACTGTAACTTAATTCTGATTGGTTGATCGGTTAGTACAGTGAACGCCGTGAGGTGGCGCTGTTAAATTTTCCCGTCAAACCGCACGTGGACAGAGTCGATTGAAAAACGTGGGAAATTGACATTCAATTCACTATTGGCGATAACTGACGCCATAGAACAGATCAGACGATCGAAACTGTCAAGTTCACCGTACGAGCCTTTGTTCCTTGTTTAACGACAACTACCTAATGTAAATTTTGCGAATAAACGTGACTGTAAATTAGTGCTACATTACATATTACGTTTACTGGTTTGCCCGAGTAGGTACCCACACTACCGACCGACCTCATGGAACCCGCACCAAGAAACGAAGACGATGAACAAATCATCGCTACGCCCACGCTCCCGCCGTCATATTTATATATATAAGTGAGAATAATACTTTAAAAAAATCCACCATGGAGTTTCACCTTGCGACAATAAATGAGCTGAATACACGAACCTTCTCTCTCGGAAGCGCTTTTGCTGAATACGTTTGTCACACTTAAATACTAAAGAGAAAACGAGACGAAAGAAAATATCTATATACTTACATATAATAAAACAGTAAAAAACTGTGTCTGTACATTGAATATATAAAAAAAAAAATTGAGGGGGGTTTAGAAACAGTAATAGAGCACGAATCCAAAAAAAAAATTGTCTGTTTGTTTGTACACCCTAATCTTCGGAACTACTGGACGGATTGGAATGATTTTTTTGATTTTTGTTGTATAGGTATTAAGTCTGGGCAACATATAGGCTATAATTTATCTTGGGAACTGGAACACCTGATGCAGAACCGCAACAGACCAGCTAAACTATAAGAGATACAAAAATGATACCGTAGCAAAAATTGTTTCTCGTGATGAGATTTTCTGCTGAGAAAATAAATTTGAAGATCTGGAACAACTGATGTGGAACTCCAAGAGCCCAGCTCCACTATAACATACATTCAGTCAAAAAAGTATCGGGAATGGATGATTTGTTTATGGTTCCAAATTAAAATTTTTGTTTTTTTGCAGTAATTGTTAGATTGGCACAACTGTTTTCCATTTTGGCGCGGAGTTTGAGTTGCATCTGTTATTTATATTAAATACAGTGCTGGTTTTAGTAATATCATATATAGTGTCTATTGCGAATTTCATAATGGACAAAAATATCGAACAAAGAGTTTGTCTTAAATTTTGCATCGCCAATGGAATTTCGTGTTCGGAGTCACTGAAAATGTTACAGAAGGCTTACGGTGAATCGACTTTATCAAAAACTCGTGCTTATGAGTGGTTCAAAGCGTTCAAAAGCGGTCGAGATGTGATGGAAGATTTGCCTCGCTCTGGTAGGCCGTCAACGTCTGCAACTGAAGTTAACATCGCAAAAGTGAAGAAAATAGTGACTGAAAATCCCCATTCAACTCTGAGAGAGATAGCCGCCGAACTTTCTGTATCTCACGAGTCGATCCGTACCATTTTAACTAATCATTTGGGTATGAAACATGTTGCTGCTCGGCTAGTCCCAAAAGATCTGACTTTTCTCCAAAAACTCAATCGCATGAAAGTCGCTGAGGACATGCTAGAACGAGTCAGTTCGGACCCAACATTCATGAAACGCATTGTTACTGGTGACGAGACGTGGGTTTACGAGTTTGACATGCAAACTAGTCAACAAGCTTCGGAGTGGCGCCTTCCAACTGAACCGAAACCGAAAAAGGAGAATTCGCGGCGAGAACTGAACTCAATTCCGGAAGCAGCGTTTAAAAAATGTTTTGATGAATGGATTATTCGTTGGCGCAAGTGTATCGTTTCTAAAGGAGCATACTTTGAAGGTGATAAAATAAATTTGGATGAATAACAGACATTTTGTGTATTATTGATCTTTTCCCGGTACTTTCTTGACAGAGTAGTATATAGGAATGACGTCTTAGCAAAAGTTGTTAAGCATGATGAGCACTCTCTGTTGACGTATAAAAATTTAAGATCTGGAACACCTGTTGTGGAACTCCAAGAGCCTAGCTACACCATAACACATAAAGGAATGACGTCTTAGCAAAAGTTGTTCGGTCTGATCGGCATTTCCTGTTGACTTATAAAAATCGAAGATCTGGAACACCTGTTGTGGAACTCCAAGAGCCTAGCTACAACATAACACATATAGGAATGACGTCTAAGCAAAAGTTGTTCAATCTGATGGGCATTTCCTGTTGACTTATAAAAATCGAAGATCAGAAACATCTGATGTGGAAATCAAAGCTATCACTAATTTTACTGTGTAATTATAAAATAACATAAACTGGGAGTATCTGCACGCGGTGAAGGCGGTAACAGTTTAGGACTGATTTTCGATAACGATGGTATATCATTGAAAATTTGATTCTACTGGCCAAAACTCCTATTTATTTTTTTATTTTATCGTATGACTATGCCTTCGGGCTTATGTTGTTTGAGTGTTTAATTTCCTTTTCCATTTATCTTCGTGACACGGTAGCCTACCCGGTAACGCAGGGGAGCAGTCATTTTAATTTAGATTTTTATTGATCAGGTATCTTCACAATAAAACTATGACCATGCCTAAAAAGAGGTCAAATCTTTCACACTGTTCCAAGAGAGCTAAAAGATTGAGGATCATAAGATCCCAAGAATCTACCGAAGAGCGACAGGAGAGACTTGATGCTGTTCGAGAACATTAGGCTGCAACTCGCTCCGTGGAAACCTTTTCGGGTCGCGAAGCACGCCTGCGTTCTCAGCGTATTCATTAGGTCTCTAGAGACCAGTGAAGAATATGATGCGGGACTGACCGCTGATCGTGAACGTCATGTATTGTCTCGCGAGTCAGAGACGTTCACGTCAAGAGAATTACGCTTGAGTTCCAAGCGTATCTACGCATCGACTTCTAGGTCTCTAGAGACAAGTGGGGCACGTGATATGCGACTGACCTCTGATCGTGAACTTCATGTATTGTCTCGCGAGTCGGAGACGTTCACGGATAGATAATTGTGCTTGAGTACCAACCGTATCTACGCATTGACTTCTAGGTCTCTAGAGACAAGTGGGGAATATAATAATGCGGTTACCAAAATGAAAACAAATGGACTATATGTTTTGGTGGTTGTTGGAATGAAATAAAACTAAAGCTCAGTGTGATAAAAGATTTAAATGGGATAAATTATAAAAAATACCATAAATGGCGACCCCGTTGTCGCTGGCATAAGCAACAGGGTCCGCGTACGAAGTCGCGGCAGAAGCTAGTCTTAACTATATAATAAATTCTAGTGTCACAATGTTAGTTACCATACTCCTTCGAAACGATTTGACCGATTTTTATGATATGCACTTTCTGTAGGTCTGAGAATCGGCTACTATCTATTTTTCATACCCCTAAGTGATTAGGTAGGTAGGGTAGGGTAGGTAGGTAAGGTATCATAGTTAAGGCAGGACAACGTCTGTCGGGTCAGCTAGTAGATCTATACATTTTTCAATGAGTGACACAATGGGTGGTCTTATCGCTAAAGGCTAAAAGCGATCTTTTAATGGCAACTTATGCATTTTGATTCCCTTGAGAGTGTCGAAATATACGTTTTTTGCAGCATAAACGGCCGCATATTTCTTTTAGCATTGAATTGGAAGTTTCTCAGCTTCTCAGTCGGTCAGTAGACTTGAGTATATGGTTTTAATATCAACTTGCGTAGATAACAAAAATGTTATCATATTTGCGCAAGCCAAATACAAATCTTATGCAAACGTTTTGATGTCGCTCAAGTTTATCGAGCTGTGCCTCGGAGAGATCGAGATTACTGACATCGGCGTAGTCAAATGGGATCGTCAGTGGCTGCAGGAAGTGCCGCACGCGTCTCAGGAACTTGGCAGATGCAAACGTTTTGCGAGTTACGTGCTGCAGCTGGGGACCCTAAGAAAGATGCTTGTCGATCCAAACCCCAAGGTTCTTCACTTCCGCGCTAACCGGTATAGCTACAGCTATACCGCCTCTTACTTCAGTCGCAAATTGGAACCATATCCTTGTTGAAGAAAGAAGTTTTTAAAAGAATAAGAGTTTTTAGTTTTTAGAATTATAAAAATTGCGAAGAGCAAAGAAGATAAAACGCCACCCTGAGCCACCCAGAGCCACCCTGAGCCACCCTGTACACCAGCGGAGGAATAACACAAAGAAGAGCAAGACTCTTCTGTGCATGCACTTTGCCGACGCCCATACATTTGACTACGAAACTAGTCAATTGCCATTGGAGATATGTTTAGTGAGCGAAGTATCATATTTTCATTTAGAAGCCAAATGTTCACAATAAAATGTACAAAAATAATATGTTTAATAATCAAAGAGCATCAAAAAATTCGTCCACATCGCTGTCAACAAGTTCCCAAAAGGCTGGCAGCATTGCCGCGTTGTATGGCAATGCTGATTCTTTGACCAAAAAATAGGCCAGCCCTCTGGTCACGTGAAGAGTGACCAGACCGCTAGACGATGTCTCGAAAAAGAAAGTAGGCACTCACTCGGACCCCATCATTTTGCAGTGGGTTATATTGAAGGCTCGGTGCACAATAAAATTGAAATGGGAGACAAGATATCAAAGTCTATAAACTTGCATAACGCTGTGAAACCGCGCCGTTGTCCATCAGCCGCGCCTCGTCGCCGCGGTTTGCGCCTCTCCCGGTCAACATGTAAGTGCGAAATTCATGTACGTCAATCAGTTAAGCTGCCAAAGCAGCTTTCTCAGAATTTCAATAATTGCTCTAATGTTGCTATTAATTTCCAAGAGTGCTAGAGTACCAACTAATAGAAAAGTGAATTTATTATTAGCTATTAAAAATAGTGTAATAAAAATTTTGTACTATTTGTCTATGGTGCGTGGGGTGTGGGGCGGCGACAACAGTATCCTGTCTCTAATTTCGAGCAGGCTGGACTGTCCGTACGTGAATCGCTGTTGCACAATTTCGGCTGATTTTAGTCTCACGCTCACCGTCAGCGCTCATAGCTCAGCGCGTAGTTTGTCAGCGCTGAGGCTCAGCGTGGCTCGTTTTAGTATCGTACTGACCGCCATACTGTACAGACGACGACCAAAATGCGGAGTGTGTTAATTATTGCTGCTTTGTACTATCTATCCCAAAAAAATAAAAACCGGCGACGACGAAGACTCCATGTTCATCCATTGATTGAGCAGAGAGCCGTTGCAGGAGAATTTGTCTTGTTATATGGCACTTTGAGGGCTGACGAAAGTAAATTCTTTAATTACTTTCGAATGTCAACTAGAACTTTTGACGAATTACTGGCAAAGATACAGGATAAACTGGTCCATTGCAGCTTACGAATCGTGCCTATACCACCGATTGAACGACTAATGGTGACTTTAAGGTAAGAAAAAAATATATTTACTCATTTTATCATTATATTTATTCATGGTAAATTGTAGGTAACAAAACAACATATTTATTATTATAATGTTTCATATTATAGGAAAGACAAAAAAAAACAAATTACATATTATTAGTAATTAAACATAATATAATTATTCATCAGTACGTCTAGCTGTTTGATAACCAGAGTTACCTGGATTTGCATCATTGGTTTCGTACCCTGAGTAACCTGGAGTCTGATAATTGTATGATGATGCATACGTGTCGAATGTAGATCTTGCGTCATTAGAGTAAGAGCTATTTGAGCTATTTGGTCTGTTCCAATTTCGAATATTCGTGGCTTCGCGCAACACTCTCGATCTAAACTCCAGCTTTTGTCCTACATCAAAACTTTTTAAGATTGGACCTAAAGAAGCGAAAAAAGCCAGGTCGTCTGCGGCAAGATCTGGTGTTTGATTACTTAATAAAGTTAATAATTCTTTTTCAAAAGGAGAACTTTCTGGATTTGTTTTCAGGGCCCTTCTTTTTCTCTTTTCCAGCCAAGGTTTTTGTGATGATGGTGAATCAACACCACGGTCATTCTGCTCACCCTGCTGAGTGTTTGAAAAAACTTGCTGCGTGAATATATCTTGAGAGTGTTCTGAAGATACCATACTATCCAATGTGTTATCTATATTTGCTAAGGGTGAGGGAAGGGAAGGGGAGGGTATGGTTTCATTGAGTGATTCATCAACTTCATTCTCAACTGTTGGAGCTAGGAAGCTTAATTCGTCATAATAAATGTACTTTTTGTATTTTGGTGCAGCACTTCCAGAAGGCGTTTTTTTCATTGCGTTCTTTGTTCTAAAAAACGCATCACGGGCTGTTTTCCATCTTTGTTGGACTAGTTTGCCTGAAATAATAAAACCTTTTTATTTTCAGATTTTATATACGGATTTGCAGTATTCATTTAGGATGGGAATCGCAACAATCAGTAAGATCGTGGACGAAGTGTGTAAAGTAACATGGAACACGCTACACAATGAATGCATACCATCAAATACACCTGATATGTGGCTAAATATTGCTAACGGTTTTCTACAAAAGACCAACTTTCCAAATTGTATTGGAGCTATTGATGGCAAGCACATCCGAATCGTAAATCCAACCGGTGGTGGATCAATATTCTACAACTATAAAAATTTTTACTCCATTGTTCTGCTGGCTATGTGCGATGCAGATTATTGTTTTACATATGTAAACATTGGAACATATGGGAAAAGCTCGGACTCGACTATATTTCAAAACAGTACACTCTACAGGAGCCTTGAACAAAACACTTTAAATATTCCTAGACCGAAGCCATTGCCTGGAACAAATACTCCAGTTGAACATGTAATTGTGGGTGATGGTGCTTTTGGCATATCCAATAAAATTCTAAAGCCATATGCACCATCCAATATGACCCACAAGAAAAAAATATTTAATTATAGACTGAGCCGTAGTAGACGATACATAGAATCTACATTTGGTATAATGTCAAACAAGTTCAGAGTGTTTCATACACCTATTAATGTGAGTTTTGATGTTACAAAGAATACATACATATAGTTAAAGCATGCTGCGTATTGCATAACTTTATAAGACTTCGCGATGGTTATCGTATAGAAGACACACTTACAATTGAGGGTATGGTAGACCTGCCAGCTGTACCTACAAACAGGTCTGGACACGCTCTGCGAGAACATTTTGCTGAGTACTTTGTTAGCCCTATTGGAAGCGTGCCCTGGCAAGATTCGTGTATATTTTAACTTGAAAAGGCTTTATCCTGTAGTAGTGTAGGTATTTAGATAATAAAATAAGAAAGTAAACAAACCAAGTTGTTGTTTTTCTTCTCCTGAAATATTTTCGAACAATGTGTCCGCAATATCCTCCCAGGCTTTGTTTCTTGCATCTTTATTTTTGTAGAGTGGATCGGATGCATCCCACAATTTCTTCCTCAGGCGTACCTCATCGATAACTCGACTTGTATCCACTTCGCGATTCGCCATGACTGTACGCGCTGACGACGTCCGCTCCGCTCGATGCTAGAACGCTCACTGAAAGCAGAGGCGCTCGGGCGATCGTCAGCGCCGACAGCTACGCGGGGCCGACGCGCGACGCGTACGGCCGCGTAGCTATCAGCGCTGACCACTGTGCGCGCTGATAGGTACGCATCATTTAAAAACGCTTCCTAGAAGTCCATATATCTCGGCCATCAGCGCTGACGGTGCGCGTGCCGTCGGCGTAAAACTAAAACCAGCCTTCCCATGGAATGGTGCAGTCGCGGTGAAGCGTCGGACAGTACTGCCGCTGTGTTTTTATATGTATACATTGATAATAATATTATTATAATTACTAACATAGGATAAGTTGTTTACTAACAATTGAGTCATGGTTACTTTAAATAAATAAATTGATTGATTGATTGATTACCTATTGTACTGTTTTCTCGAAAATATGGTGATAAATGTGGTATAGGTATGACTCACATGCTGATCGGTTATACAACCTCGTGATGGTAAGCCCTCGACTCGTATATTCGTTTGCAAAAACCTACTTACCTTTTCTTTACCAGGCAGTCTCTTGCCAGCTCTCCCAGCAGTCATATCTTTTTCCTATTCTTTATTCGTCTTTCGTAACGGCGTTTATCTTATTAACGAAAAATTAAATAAGTCACAATTCAAACATAAACTAAAACTCAAATTCAAAGTATTTATTTCAAATAAACCAATTACAGGCACTTTTGAATTGTCAAGGGGTCGGTCAGTCAGAAAGATGAAGCTGCCCATTCCAAAGCAGTAGGTACCTATGGAGAAGAACGGGCAAGAAACTCCATGGACACTCTTTTAAATCAGAGTATGGTTACAAAATATGGGTTACATCATTCATGTTGAAATAATACATGTGAGAACGATGCAAAACGTAAAAAGCGTCCGTAACAAGGATAAAAGAAGTAATCAAAAACAATTCAAAAACCAAATTAATTTTTAAAAAACCCGTGGCAGCTAAGAGATGACCCACTGCCAGCGCCCGTTCACGAACATGACGCAAAGATAAGAACCATTCAACTCAACCATTTTAAAGGGAGCTAAATGATCCAACACACACGCCACCATCAGCGAGACATTAGAGTGAGCAAGACATGCTCTCAGCCGCCAGGGCACATTCAAGTCAATGTGAGACGTAAAAAAGTTTTTGTGAATCCTCAGCAGCTACGGGAGTATTTTCAAATGCTAATCAATTAGTTTAAAGAGCCTTGTGGAGCAGGACCAGCGTTTAGCCAAGCATTTTTGTCTGACAGGTAATCTCCCAATTTATAATAAGCTTGGCTACATAGTGTGCGTACAATCTCTTCATCAGCTACGCCTCTACTGGATAAAATAGGGTTAACGCAGAGTCCGACTTTGTGTAAGTAAGTAAACGCAACATACACCTACCTTACCTACCTATAAGAACAATTACTTAACCAATCGACGACAATGCTTAGCTAGGTGGAGACGATGACGAGTATGGAGGCCACGTGACATTTCCTATCTGATTACCACTGAGAAGAATGAATGGCGAAACAAACTCAAGGTAAAAAAAATAGTTTAAAAAAACTAAAAAACACGCTTTTTATAGAAAACCGAAATAAAAAATAGAAAATAAAGGACAATGCTCAAAAAAAACCCAGGCTTGGCGCAAACGGAATGGATCTCATCTTTTTTGTATAAATGTGAAATGAAATATCACATAGGTGGCATCATTAAACTCGATGGCTAAATGTAAAAAAATGCTATTTGTTTAGTGGCAGGGATTATTTTTACTTAATTGTTTTTCTGTGTGAAACTACGAACCACATGACTTTCTTTTATTATTGGTACGTATTCATCGTACGCATCACTACAGCGCTCCATAAGATGTCTAAGTAAGAGCGAGAGAGAGAGCGTGTGCGCAACGACAGCAGGAGGTTATCTCCTTCATTCTTCAAAATACTGAGTATTCTCTTTCTGTTTTATACTTGTCGCATACAATCAAGACACGTAAGGAGCAAGACGTATTATACGTACATTTTATATAAAAGAGAAAGTGGCAGGAATGGCATATCGGAGCATTATTGCTCTTGCATTCATGGAAAGAGAACGTTGGGCAGTTGCACCCATGTGATGTCAGCATTGATATATAAAAACCTAGGCTAGTGGGCTAGATACCAAAACAATTTCGAATACCCTGCGCTATCATTAGAAAACGTTGTAATAGATATAGAAAACCAATAAAAGATCTTTCGATTCTGTTTACATTATTTTTTACTCTAAGTACTTTATCTAAGAACTTTATCGTTTTTTATTTTTGATGGTGCCCATGAAGTCGACGAGTACTAAAAACTAGCCCAGTAAGTATGCCGGATGTAACTGTTTTTAGGTACCTTAAAGTTACCCCTGCCATAAAATAAATAGCATTTTTTGCATTCAGTCATCAGTTTAAATGTAAAGAGTTTGTTTTTGTTATCTAGTATATGCTAATTGTAAATATTTCAATTACATTTTGAAATACCTGAACGTTAACCCTGCCACGAAACAAATAGCAATTTCTTACATTTAGGCACCTATTTCGATGATGTCACCTATGTGGCATTTTATTAAACAGTTATACTAAAAATCTGAGATACGTTTCATTTGCGCCAAGCCTGGGTTTTTTTTTCATACTTCGTGAGCATTCTCCTTTACTTTTTTAAAAGCGTGGGGTGCTTTTTAAGGTAATATTCACCATCACCATGCACCCCACGCTTTTTAAAAAGTAAAATTTATTATCTATTTCGGTTTTCTATAAAAAGCGTGTTTTTTAGTTTTTTTAAACTATTTTTTATTTCCTACTTTTTAATTCAAATTAATGTATTGTCATCGGTCCTCGATAAATCTACAAAGTTTGAATGAAATCTGGCCGTTTAAAGTGGGTGAAAATCGCGTCTAAAGGAGTCGGTTACAAACATACATACAAGTGAAGCTAATAGGTATAAAGCGTGTAAAAATTATTGCATTGTCATCGGTCCTTGAGACGTGTGCAAAGTTTCAAGTTGATCAGACTTTTAGAAACCGGTGAAAATTAATCTCAAAGATTCCGTTACATACATACATAGATACAACCCGAGCTAATAAAAGCGTGTTAAAAATCTCTTTTAAAATCCAGACATTTTTGGTATACCTACCTTGGTTGGTTTTTTTAGGTTGTTTTTCAAGAAGTTAAAACTTCAACATGAGGAATTAACTGTAATTATGATCACTTATAATAAAGAAAGGGTCCTTATAACAGCTAAGCATTTTTAACTTATTTCCTTGCGAAAATAATTAAATTTACATAACATCGCATACATTGCCGCAATGGTTAGGCAGACTGCATAGTGCTTTTCTGAATAGTGCCATTAAATCCCTGACGATTTAAGAGGTAAAGTTTATAAGTTTGTATGTAGGGGGTAATCTCTGGAACTAATAATCCAATTCTAAAAAAGTTCACTGGTAGAAAGCTACATTCACACAACTTTTCGCTAGCGTAGGTATTCATTATTCATTCAAAGAAATACCTCACAAAACAGAATAAATAATTTTGTTTTATGAGGTATTTCGTTCCGAAAGCACGCTGCCTAAACCTGATTCATCTTAATTATTTCTTCAAAAAAGTCCGCGACACCTAGTTTCGGAGATCATCATTCTCCTGTCCTTATCCCAATTTATTTGGGGTCGGTGCAACATGTCTTCTTCCATAGTTTCGGAGATATAGGTACCTATGTAAAAGCGAAAGGTTATTCATTAATTAATACACTTACTGATTAATCACGAAATCTCAAAAACTACTGGACTGAACCTTCGAACATGAAATGAAAGAAAATGAGTAGGTACTGGCATGGATCAACGCAATCAACCGACATCGGTAGATAACAGGATCCAGTGCACAGAAGTTTTGTTGAAAATGAAAGACCTACTTCTGTACAACTTATACAGAAGACTACGTAAAAGAATATTATCAATACTATGAAATTAAAACATAGCATTTTTCAATCATAATAGAAATATCTTAGTTTATCGCTGTGAGCCACCAAAATATTATTTAAATTAATATACTTAACATTTTTTTTTTTATAAAGATCTGTCAGCGCCACACACGATGCCGATGGTCCTCGGTAGTCCACAGTGGTACAATCCAGTGCCGTACGACGAGCGGGCGACGTACAGCTAAGTTCACATAAAAAGAATGTTCGGCGGCTAACAGAAAAATAAGGATATCAATTTTTCACATTAATTTAAATGGTAGGCCTAGTGTTAATAAGTTAAATATTACATTAGTGAATGTCGATCAAAGTAAAAGGTAGGTAAGCAAAATGTATAGGTACCTATTCAATGGCAAAATAACTAATTTTAAATTTCAGAGTTATATGTAGGTACCGTTCTCCAATAGAAGAATTTTCACAAAAATTATCGATAAAATAGATAGGTAGGATAGGATACATAATTATGAATGCCATAACAAGGGTACCTATAAGGTCAAGGGTATACGTGTGGCCTAATTAGGCACGGTATGTTCAGGGGTCGCGAGCGGGTCCGTGCACCTGCGCCTCTTGGCGGGCGCAGTGCTCGGCGTTCGGCGACTCGCAGTGGGGCACGCTCGGGAAAGGCTCGGGACAAGTCGGCCGTCTGCTCGGCTTGGGGCTTGGGGGAGGAAGTATGCACACACCACGCCACACACCACGCCACACTCCGACGTGATAGCAGCAGTGCAGTCCAAAACAGCGAGTGCGAGATGATACCGTCAGCTGAAATTTAAAATTAAGCTCCGGTTAAGTAGTTGCACCGAATTATTACCGTACCTATTTATCTCCTTCCGACCTTCAGTTGACCGATTAATCAGGAATGCCATGTCGTCAAATTGATACAAGCTAACGATTCACAATGGAGAGCGTTGTTAGTAGGATCCACGGGCGGGTGGGCCGGGCGGCCGCACCCGGCACCCGCCGCCCGGCCGCGCGCCTGGCTCCCTCGCTCGCTCGCTCACTTAGTCAGTGCCTTACGAGGCGCGACCGCGAGCACGTGCCCGCCGCGCCGACGTCGCCCCTCGGAATGTAGTGAAGTGCACGCGAGATTCATGTGACACAGTGCTGCTGCTGACACATCAGACAACAGGACACTCGATGCGTGTCGCATGACCGCTGCTCACTGCCGCCTGCCACCTACGCCTGCACCATGGGCTGCGCAAGAGGGCTCTGCACAGCTGAGAAAATATTCATCTTTATCAACATCGCCTTCGCGGTCAGTATTCCTAGTATTTAAAAAAACGTTCTAATATTTCGGGGATTGTCTTGAACACCAAATCCAGCTTTCATTTTATCTGAGATACCCTTAAATGTTAATAATAATACTTGTTTTTTTTCTGTTGTACAATGTAGGTACCGCTCTTTGTTGTGCATCTTAGAAAACTTGTTTATTTAATAACAACTGGAAACAAGCAATACAAAAAAGTTCAGGTAGGTAGGTATAACTGTACCTACCGACTTACTTTATTTAGTCACGAATACATCCTAAGCACAATATTCCAAGGTGTTGAATCAAATGAGTTATATTGCGATGGTTAGACCGGTTATGTTAGTCTCAGTGGTGTTGGTGTCCTTAACGTGTAGAATGCAGCTGTGAGCAACGTAAACAATGCGAGTATCCCGACGGCCCGCGCCGCGCGCTGCACGAGGCATCGTTGAATTGTTGCTTGTTCTGACAGCGCGTGAGCGCGGTGAACGGGAAGGCGAGCCTACTAAGAATACGATCTGACACCTGAGCCGATATCGGCTACCTGCAATCCGGTGTATTGCAGCCCTACGCTGTGAGTTAGTTGTGGCTGGACAAATGAACTGCTAGAGACCCGTAAATGTAGATACCTACTATACTTTTGCACGTTCGAATGCTAGTTAAACGTGTATAGGTACCTTCCTCTTGAATCACGATCTATTGATAAAAACCGCATTAAAATCCGTGGCGTAATTTATAAGATCAAAGCGTACAGAGGGACAGACAGTGGGTAGCGACTTTGTTTTATACTACGTTGAGATTTAACTTTTAATAGACGTCACGTCACTTCACTATAATGAATAATAGTTGGATCTTCAATAATATGTTTACATCATGGCTTCTCTTTTGCAATCGGTTTTGCTTGTCAGCCACTCGTCCATTTATTTATAGCGGAAGCTTTGGAGAGTTTTGAAATCAGGGTGAAGGTGAACAGAAATGTTAAACAATGAAGAGTCGCTGCTGATACAGTACTCTTGAGTTCTTGAACCCATGTGACAGTTATCTCAGAACGGTCATTGATTTGAGAGATTGCATAAATGTAATAGGTAATTGATAGATCTAGTACCTATTATTTTTTCATTTTTTATGTCAATATTTAATTTATTTTAATTTGAAATGTAGTCAATGTTATTTGCATGCCCATGTGACGGTAGAATATGGAGGACCTATTTTATATGAAATAGCTAGTAAGACGTTCCGCTCCACCCAGAGCGGGAGCAGTCATTGGATGATTTCCCAGACTAAAAAAAAAAAAAAAAAGGCTAGTACCTACGACGGTTAAGAATCATGAGCTTTGCCAGCAATATTATCTACGGTGAGTGATAATGACATTAAAATCAGGAAATAAAACCAGCATCATATTTTAATAAAAAAATAAGGATACTTTAAAAATATTATGAACGAAGTTTGGGCATAAAGTTCAGAGAAATATAAGTCAATGTCACCGACGACGCTCTCTTTCTACATCTGGGCCAGTGCACAGTCACCGTAATATTATCTACCTATACAGTATTCCAACTTCATACAAACGGACGAAACGCGAGCTATACCTACGCGCCTCGATCTCGGCAAGCGCTCGGCACGCAGGCAGTCGCGACTGTGCCGCAGTGACGAACAGACGGTGTGTTGTTTTTTTAACAATAACCGCGTGATTTTTTCACTAAAAATAAGTTCAAGTACATATTTAATATGCCGAGTAGGATACATTATGCTGTTTTTGGTTGCATGTTGTCTAAATTTTTTTTAAAAAGACTGGTTTGTTATTCAATTCAAACATAAACATGTTTTTTTTTAATTAAATCTACCAATCAAAAAAGAACACACATTTTTATTGAACACAAAGTATTTTATTTGTTTATTTAAAATAAGTGTATTTACAATCACAAAACTAAATGGAAACACAAAGTAGGCAAATGTAATTCAAATGCTGGAGGCGGGCAGCCCTATCGCATGTATACGTACCGCGCGGCTGTAGGCATTTATTTCTAAGATGCGGCCGAGTTACAATACTGTATAGACTGATAATATTACTGTGGCACGGTGGTCTTCTACGGATACGAATCCGAATCGTTTCAGAAGTGGTGTTACTGCCGCATGCCTTACATCAGATAACTATGTAGTTGGGGAGCAGATCACACCGAAGGCTAAAAGTTATGGCTGCCACAGATGGCGGCTGGTAGAATGCAAGGGAAACAAGAAATAGGTACCTATGTTATGTCGCCAGTGAACGAACGCTCGAAACGCGCTGGGTGGAAGCTGGTATGGAGTTGAACTAAAAGCAAATTATTGATATGTTACTCTCTGATTTTCCACCAAGCGCGGTGGAAGTCAGATAACTGTAGCATGTACTTCAGATCCTCGAGATATGCTTGTTGTATTAAACTGGTGTTCATACACGGCACTGAGGGGGCTGGCTGCGTGTTGTCTTCGCGATAGTCACCTAAGTACTATTAATTGGAGTGGTGCTGAAGTGATTGCGCGCACTCCCACTGGAGCAGCAACCACTCCTGACTCATGTGAAGGTACAGCACCTGTATTATATGAGCGTGGTTTGTTCGGCTTGATCTTGAGGTTTTGGTTTCCGCACTCAGTCCTTAGGTGGACCATTGTGCATGGCGTGGTGACCATTTCAGCCAGCCCACCTCCCTCCAGAAGTAAATCACGTCTCCTGGCCTGTGTAGTACATCTGTGAAAGATCTGGGTGTTCCGAGGGTCTGTGTCCTGATCAGTGTGACGCCCGTGCACTCAAAAAGCACGTGCGCGACGGTTTCCTCAGCCTCCATGCAGGCCCTGCACAGAGGACTGTCCGTTATGTCTATTGTGTGGAAGTGTTTGTTTAATGAGCAGTGTCCCGTGATGCTCCCCGTCAACAAGCGCAGGCCGGTTCTGTCCAGGCGGAATACGCGCCTGGTTAACCCTTTGTCCTTTGCCTCCCTGGACTGCCTGCAGCCTGGTGACGAGTTCCACCAGCTCTCCGCTTGTGTGTGGGTGATTTCTTGCAGCCATCTGCGTAGCTGGGTGCAGGGAATGGCGTGTGAACACCCTGACTCCGGTTCCGGAGACGGTCTTCGACCCGTCGGTGTATACTCTTAGCTCTTTCCGACGATAGTAGTCACACTGTTCTTCAGTAAGTGATATGCTGTAATGTTTTTGAACATGGTGTTGCTTTGGGACTTTGTCGCAGGGTGACGCCAGCATTGGTTGGCGTTTGATCGCGTCCTCCCTTACTCGTGTGTGCTTTATCTGGAATCTTTGCTTAGGGTTCCTGTTATGTCCAGCCGAAAGGCGGTCATGGCTGCCTCTAGCATGGCCTGTAGGGCAGCAGTAGGCGTCGTTCTCATGCAGCTGTTAATAGCTACACAAGCGAGCCGCTGGAGTTTCTTGAGTTCTTTTTGGGTTGTGCTCAAGTTTGTTCTGGGCCACCAGACTAGTAAGCCATATGTGATGGTTGGTCGGATGACAGTTGTATAACGCCAGTGGGTAATCCTGGGGTTAACGCCCCAATTCCTGCCCAGCAGTTGTTTGCACTGCCACAGGGATATGCTGGCTTTTGTGATTATGTATTTCCTATGTTTTGCCCAGTTCAGCTGACTGTCTAGAAAGATTCCCAGATATTTGGTTTCAGTTGATAGGCTTAGGTTTGTTCCAAAGAAACGGGGTAGTTGTAGTGTGGCCTTTTTCTTCTTTTGCGGAAAAAAGAATCAATTCTGTTTTCGTTGGGTTTACTGATAGTTGGTATCTGTGGCACCAATCCTCTACTATTTTCAATGCTTGGCACATGAGGTTGCATAAGGTGTTTTCCTGAGTGCCATTTATTATTATGGTTAAGTTGTCGGCGTAACCCGCTGTAAAGTAGCCTTTGTCATTGGGTGTTTTTATGAGGCTGTCTACCACCAGGTTCCATAAGAGCGGTGAGAGAACGCCCCCCTGTAAGAGTACTTTCGCTACGATGGCTCTTGTGGTGTCGTTTACCGTTACTTCTACAGCTCTCATTTTGAGCATATTAGTGATCCAGCCCTTTAGGGTTGTCTCCGTCTGGTGATTGTCAAGGGCCATGTTAATACTTTTGAATGTGGTTTTGTCTAAGGCGCCCTCTATGTCGATGAACGCAGCCAGCGACGAGCATTTGTGGTCTACTGCGCATTCGACCTAAGATACCACGCTGTGTAGCGCGGATTGCGTTGATCTACCTGTTGAGTATGCATGTTGTTGTTTGTGTAGTGGTTTTACCCGAAGAGGTCCGTCTCGGATTTACCTATCACAGAGTCTCTCAAGGGTTTTCAATAGAAAAGATGTGAGACTTATTGGTATTTAAGCGGGTTGTGTATAGTCGGTCTTGCCAGGTTTTTGTATGAAGATGACCTTCACTTCTCGCCATGCGAGGGGTATGTGTTTGATGCTATGCGGGCTCGATATATTATCTCTTCCAGCCATGGTGTTACTTGGTCTAGCTCCCACTGCAGTAGGGCTGGGAAGACGCCGTCCAGGCTTGTGGACTTGTATGGTTGGAAGGTGTCGATTGCCCACCTTATCCGGTCCTCTGTTAATATTTTGTGGGCTCTGGACCAGTCTAGGTCTGTTGGGGTCCATTCTGGTCCTGCTTCCCATGCCTTGTCTTTAGGAGTTTGCATTCCGGGAAGTGGGTCTCGAGAAGGATTTCACTTGTTTCTTGGTCTGTCGATGTGTATGATTTATCAGGTTTTATCAGCGCACCAAGGGTTCGGTTCTGATCTGTTGATAAGATTTTCCTTACCCTTGCGGCTTCGTTGTTTGTCTCAATGGATTCACAGGCTGGCCAGTATGGTGGGTGATGACAAGTTCACCTCCTGTCCTGTTTATAAATTTCCTATGACTTAGTGTATAAATGGTAATTCCAAAAACCATACACGTACGTCATACTTATTATATTTTCTTTGTAATATTTTATAATTTCCTGTAGGTGTTTTGTCGAATTAAAAAGTCATCGTTTTACGTCTGTTGTCCATGTTCTAATTTATTACGAGTGGTCAAGGAAAACCACTATTTTATTAATTAATTACGTATAATGCCTAGAAAAACATTGCGAAGCAAGTGCATCGAGTGCGAGAGCTGTGACCTGTAGGTGTACAAATGCTGCTAATCGTACTTGTTTATTGTAATATTACATTCGACATACTATACAAAGCACTGTTTGTTTTAGACACTTTCCATGCAGCTATAATTATAAACTCGTCAGCTGAGACATGCTCTGTGATCAGCCGCACAAGGGTCAACTGCCCCTAGTCCACTAGTAGCCAACTAGGTACCACTAACGAGTTCAATGTAACGTTCGACTCCTATTAAATTTGAGTTCCCTACGTCATACGTGAGAGCCGGCCGCCCCCGTGCCTGCGTAAGGCGTAATGAAACACTGAGAACAGGCGCGCCGGCCACTCAGTTCGGTCCCGTCCGCGCGCGGGCCCACGGGCGGTATTGGCCTGGTCTAACGAGAACTATGTTTTCATTGTCTACGATAGTGACCCAACTTAAAAAGAATCACTAAACCGCAAAATGCGCGTGAATTCTGAACTCGTGTTGAATTTGCAGTAGGTATCTGGCGGCATCGTACTCGTTATTGTGGTGGTGGACAACTGACCACTGCCACCGTTCGTCCTGACCGCGCGCGCCTGTCGCTGCTGGTAACTTGAATTGGCCGTTGTCACTTGTTGAGTGTCACAACTCCTTCACTCCGAGGTTCGTTTCAACCTTCAACATTAAAGTAGTTAGGTACGTTCGTAACCAATACCTGTTTGATAATAGAAGGCCTTTCATTACAATATTCGATCATTACCAGCAACGGCAGCAACTGTCGTCAAGCTTATGGGAACATAACGACTGCTTTATTATTATTCATTGATAGGGCATCAGAGTTATGTCTTAGGTCAAGTCATCTCTCGGGGCTTAGCATAATAATATGGCTCTCGTTACAACCCTCATTTCCATTGACAAGTATGTTAGGTATATGTATGCACATATTATGCATCTATTCAGATATAACAAGTAGGTTACGCTTACACATAGTAAGAATAAACACATTTGCTCCTAAAATGGCTCCTAATGCACCGCTTTTGAACTCCTGACGGAAACACCCATCTGTTACCTTCGGAGGTTAACGATAACGATAAACCAAAGACACCGACTTCCAAAATTAGTTATTTTTCACCTATTATTTTGTAAAAAAGTTTTTTACTTATATAAAAAGGCTGTTTGGAGGTTTCGAATCGGTACCTTTCTTTAAAATTCCGCGAGCCATTTTTCACAAAAGATGTGCACAATACAGTACAAAGGACAAAATCAGGTACTTAATAGGGGGATTGTCCGAAAGGGCTACCGCTACCCCGGAACATAAAGGGCTAAGGACGGAACATGGATGGGTTTTAGTCAGTAAGAGTCTGACACTCCCTTCCGCTCCACCCAGAGCGGGAGAAGTCGTTGGATGATTTCCCAGCCTTAAAAAAAAAGGTGTAGTTCTTCACTTATATGAGACCACAGCAAGCACAGTAACGAAAATGTTTGATAATAAATAAAATGTTATGTTTGTTATTCACTTTTCTCTCGGGTCTGCACGCCCTGGCCTCGCCTGCGTCTTCGCCTTAAGTGCAATGGCAAACTTTGCCCACGGTTATCATAGAGTAGGTACGGTGTTGCCACGGGTTAGCATTTTTATTTTGGTTGTATATTGTGTGCGCCTTCACATTGCTGAGCCGCCAGCGCCCGATGACTGACTCTCGATACCTACTGCTGCTCGCGCTACTGCTGACGTCGCACTCGTGTGACCCGTGCTCGTGTTAATAACATTACTTACTAACAAGCTTGCCCGTTTCACTTAGACACCTACTAATTTTGAATGAAATGCCGAAGGCTTGTCGATATTTGATTAACATTAGCGGGGTCACGGGCTCGCGGCGCGGTCGAGCTCGCGTGGTGACCCCGCGCCGCGTCGCTCGGCGTCGTCGGCTAGTTCTCAACTTCGGGCATCTCAATTATTTGAATACTGCTCTATGATACATCAATTAGTCGGCCTTGATCGGCCATCAGCGTGTTTGTCCGAACACTTAGCTGCCGCCCCGCGCCCGCCCGACCCGCCTGCCCCGCCTGCCCCGCGTGCCCCGATGTAACAACGAATCGGCTATCGGCTTGCATAAAAAACGTCGATCAAAGATTGAACAGCGAGAGGAATGTTATAAATTATTATGTTTACGACTTTATCTCAATGTGGGTCATCATCGGTAGGTTCATAGCCATGTTTCTTTCCGTGTTATTTTTTATCTAGTGTTAACCTATTATTGTACTGCTTCTACAAAGACTTTAATTAGAAATTAAATTAAATTGTTTATAACAGGTATTTACCTGTTATAAGGGTTATCCCGGATCAGACGGTGGGTGCAGGGGCTCTTTGTCAGTGTTGTCAGTCGAGGTTTCACAAGAGTGTCAGTCATGTGATTACTTACCATTCTTCGCCACATACACCTACTTATCGTGGATAGCCAGCAGGTGGACAGTTTGCATAGGTAATGCTTTATCCGCGTTCATGTTCGGATTCCGATCGCCGTAGCGGGGAATTGTGTGAATACCAATGTGTTACTGTGTACTGTGTAGGCTAGTGGCTCTTAGCACTTAGCAGCTGTACATACTGAGATAACTGTTATAATTATATTCATGCAATTACTCAAAAAAACTCAGCTCTCTGTTATTCGTAACAGAGAGCTGAGAGTTTGTTGAGTTTGGTTTAATAACTTCTTTACTGCCAGAAGCCGAAGCACACCAAAATAATGATCGAAACTTAGTAAAACTTAAAAGATGTTACCTATTGCTAGGACAACAGCACGCCTCTGCTAGGCTGCCTCGGGCTAGGATCACAACAGCTAGCCTCTGCTAGGCTGCCTCGGGCTAGGGCACGCTCTAAATCAATTTACTCCAGCTATTGCACTTTTTGGAAAAATAGAGTTTCTGAGGAAGTTATTAAAAAAAAGTGACAAACTATATCCAACGT
This sequence comes from Hyppa rectilinea, assembly GCA_951799385.1. Taxonomy (NCBI): domain Eukaryota; kingdom Metazoa; phylum Arthropoda; class Insecta; order Lepidoptera; family Noctuidae; genus Hyppa; species Hyppa rectilinea. The sequence goes on along the minus strand of OX637315.1, from coordinate 103,163 downwards.
GTAATTAGATCGTTTTCCATGTGAGGGACGAGGGTTCCCCAACCGTAGCGCCGCGAACGAAGCCTTACAGATTACAGATCAAGTTAATGAACAATTGACGCAAACAGCTGCCTGGCAAGCACCCACCGTCGGATGACGGGATGAGCGACAATCCGCCGCTGAATGACGCGTGACGTCCCGAGGAGGTACTGATACTTCATAGTTGCAGGTTACGTACATTACTTATACTTTGTTTAATTAGGTATTGCTAACACGGCTCGTAATTAGATGAGTAGTATGTTTTCATAGAAGGACAATGTAATCTGTGCGATGTGATAAATGTGTCGCGTCCTCATTGATTACCTATTTGACTATGACTCGGTAACAGATTAGAGCTATGATGTCACGCAACGGTAAACCGTCATATTGCTTAACTCTGTATGATGTCACGCAACGTAGGTAAACCGTAAGGTTGCTTAACTCTGTGTGATGTCACGCAACGTAGGTAAACCGTAGCCTTGCTTAACTCTGTATGATGTCACGCAACGTAGGTAAACCGTAACTTTGCTTAACTCTGTGTGATGTCACGCAACGTAGGTAAACCGTAAGGTTGCTTAACTCTGTGTGATGTCACGCAACGTAGGTAAACCGTAAGGTTGCTTAACTCTGTATGATGTCACGCAACGTAGGTAAACCGTAAGGTTGCTTAACTCTGTGTGATGTCACGCAACGTAGGTAAACCGTAGCCTTGCTTAACTCTGTATGATGTCACGCAACGTAGGTAAACCGTAACTTTGCTTAACTCTGTGTGATGTCACGCAACGTAGGTAAACCGTAAGGTTGCTTAACTCTGTGTGATGTCACGCAACGTAGGTAAACCGTAAGGTTGCTTAACTCTGTATGATGTCACGCAACGTAGGTAAACCGTAAGGTTGCTTAACTCTGTATGATGTCACGCAACGTAGGTAAACCGTAACTTTGCTAAACTCTGTGTGATGTCACGCAACGTAGGTAAACCATAAGGTTGCTTAACTCTGTGTGATGTCATGCAACGTAGGTAAACCGTAAGGTTGCTTAACTCTGTATGATGTCACGCAACGTAGGTAAACCGTAAGGTTGCTTAACTCTGTATGATGTCACGCAACGTAGGTAAACCGTAACTTTGCTTAACTCTGTGTGATGTCACGCAACGTAGGTAAACCGTAACTTTGCTTAACTCTGTGTGATGTCACGCAACGGTAAACCGTCATATTGCTTAACTCTGTATGATGTCACGCAACGTAGGTAAACCGTAAGGTTGCTTAACTCTGTGTGATGTCACGCAACCTAGGTAAACCGTAGCTTTGCTTAACTCTGTATGATGTCACGCAACGTAGGTAAACCGTAACTTTGCTTAACTCTGTGTGATGTCACGCAACGTAGGTAAACCGTAAGGTTGCTTAACTCTGTGTGATGTCACGCAACGTAGGTAAACCGTAAGGTTGCTTAACTCTGTATGATGTCACGCAACGTAGGTAAACCGTAACTTTGCTTAACTCTGTGTGATGTCACGCAACGTAGGTAAACCGTAACTTTGCTTAACTCTGTGTGATGTCACGCAACGTAGGTAAACCGTAACTTTGCTTAACTCTGTGTGATGTCACGCAACGTAGGTAAACCGTAAGGTTGCTTAACTCTGTGTGATGTCACGCAACGTAGGTAAACCGTAAGGTTGCTTAACTCTGTGTGATGTCACGCAACGTAGGTAAACCGTAAGGTTGCTTAACTCTGTGTGATGTCACGCAACGTAGGTAAACCGTAAGGTTGCTTAACTCTGTGTGATGTCACGCAACGTAGGTAAACCGTAAGGTTGCTTAACTCTGTGTGATGTCACGCAACGTAGGTAAACCGTAACTTTGCTTAACTCTGTGTGATGTCACGCAACGTAGGTAAACCGTAACTTTGCTTAACTCTGTATGATGTCACGCAACGTAGGTAAACCGTAAGGTTGCTTAACTCTGTATGATGTCACGCAACGTAGGTAAACCGTAAGGTTGCTTAACTCTGTGTGATGTCACGCAACGTAGGTAAACCGTAAGGTTGCTTAACTCTGTGTGATGTCACGCAACGTAGGTAAACCGTAAGGTTGCTTAACTCTGTGTGATGGCACGCAACGTAGGTACACCGTAACTTTGCTTAACTCTGTGTGATGTCACGCAACGTAGGTAAACCGTAAGGTTGCTTAACTCTGTGTGATGTCACGCAACGTAGGAAAACCGTAAGGTTGCTTAACTCTGTGTGATGTCACGTAACGTAGGTAAACCGTAAGGTTGCTTAACTCTGTGTGATGTCACGCAACGTAGGTAAACCGTAACTTTGCTTAACTCAGTGTGATGTCACGCAACGTAGGTAAACCGTAACTTTGCTTAACTCTGTGTGATGTCACGCAACGTAGGTAAACCGTAAGGTTGCTTAACTCTGTGTGATGTCACGCAACGTAGGTAAACCGTAACTTTGCTTAACTCTGTGTGATGTCACGCAACGTAGGTAAACCGTAAGGTTGCTTAACTCTGTATGATGTCACGCAACGTAGGTAAACCGTAACTTTGCTTAACTCTGTGTGATGTCCCGCAACGTAGGTAAACCGTAACTTTGCTTAACTCTGTGTGATATCACGCAACGTAGGTAAACCGTAACTTTGCTTAACTCTGTGTGATGTCACGCAACGTAGGTAAACCGTAACTTTTATTTACTCTGTGTGATGTCACGCAACGTAGATAAACCGTAACTTTGCTTAACTCTGTGTGATGTCACGCAACGTAGGTAAACCGTAACTTTGCTTAACTCTGTGTGATGTCACGCAACGTAGGTAAACCGTAAGGTTGCTTAAGTCTGTGTGATGTCACGCAACGTAGGTAAACCGTAACGTTGCTTAACTCTGTGTGATGTCACGCAACGTAGGTAAACCGTTACTTTGCTTAACTCTGTGTGATGTCACGCAACGTAGGTAAACCGTAACTTTGCTTAACTTTGTGTGACGTCACGCAACGTAGGTAAACCGTAAGGTTGCTTAACTCTGTGTGATGTCACGCAACGTAGGTAAACCGTAAGGTTGCTTAGTTCTGTATGATGTCACGCAACGTAGGTAAACCGTAACTTTGCTTAACTCTGTGTGATGTCACGCAACGTAGGTAAACCGTAACTTTGCTTAACTCTGTGTGATGTCACGCAACGTAGGTAAACCGTAACTTTGCTTAACTCTGTGTGATGTCACGCAACGTAGGTAAACCATAAGGTTGCTTAACTCTGTGTGATGTCACGCAACGTAGGTAAACCGTAAGGTTGCTTAACTCTGTGTGGTGTCACGCAACGTAGGTAAACCGTAACTTTCCTTAACTCTGTGTGATGTCCCGCAACGTAGGTAAACCGTAACTTTGCTTAACTCTGTGTGATGTCACGCAACGTAGGTAAACCGTAACGTTGCTTAACTCTGTATGATGTCACGAAACGTAGGTAAACCGTAACTTTGCTTAACTCTGTATGATGTCACGCAACGTAGGTAAACCGTAACTTTGCTTAACTCTGTATGATGTCACGCAACGTAGGTAAACCGTAACTTTGCTTAACTCTGTGTGATGTCACGCAACGTAGGTAAACCGTAACTTTGCTTAACTCTGTGTGATGTCACGCAACGTAGGTAAACCGTAACTTTGCTTAACTCTGTGTGATGTCACGCAACGTAGATAAACCGTAACTTTGCTGAACTCTGTATGATGTCACGCAACGTAGGTAAACCGTAACTTTGCTTAACTCTGTATGATGTATGATGTCACGCAACGTAGGTAAACCGTAACTTTGCCTAACTCTATAAGATGTCACGCAACGTAGGTAAACCGTAACTTTGCTTAACTGTGTGTGATGTCACGCAACGTAGGTAAACCGTAAGGTTGCTTAACTCTGTGTGATGTCACGCAACGTAGGTAAACCGTAAGGTTGCTTAGTTCTGTATGATGTCACGCAACGTAGGTAAACCGTAACTTTGCCTAACTCTATAAGATGTCACGCAACGTAGGTTAACCGTAACTTTGCTTAACTGTGTGTGATGTCACGCAACGTAGGTAAACCGTAACTTTGCTTAACTCTGTATGATGTCACGCAACGTAGGTAAACCGTAACTTTGCTTAACTCTGTAAGATGTCACGCAACGTAGGTAAACCGTAACTTTGCTTAACTCTGTAAGATGTCACGCAACGTAGGTAAACCGTAACTTTGCTTAACTCTGTAAGATGTCACGCAACGTAGGTAAACCGTAACTTTGCTTAACTCTGTAAGATGTCACGCAACGTAGGTAAACCGTAATTTTGCTTATCTCTCTGGGTGAACTCTCTAGTGTTCTGCCACAGTCTGCGCACAACAGCGGCCGAGCCCGTCGCCGCCGACCTAATACTCAAACGCAGTCAGAACAGTACAATTTGGCGCTAATTACTAATGACGAAGTGTGTTGAAAAAGTAAATATATATTTTAAAGTAGTTTTAGTTTATTAGTAGTTTATTTTCTTTCGAACTAGTTAGAGAGGCAAGAAGCACCAACAACGCGGCACGAGGCTGCCACTGAGCTGACTCAGCCTAGTAGGTATTCAAATCTAAAACGGAATGTTATAATGTAAATAGGTAATTTGAGGAAGTCTGTATAATTTATTTATTAACACAAATCAAATCATATTTTATGTAGGTATGTTAATGTTAATATTTTGCCAATTTTAATTCTGAATAAATACCTATATACATATATAAATACGTAAGTAGTTTATGATGAATAATAAATTATATTTAAAAATAGGCATAGCTAACTATAGGTACAATAATGATGTGTGGACTAGTAATCAAAGTGAAAAGCACGCGTATTAAATATTACATTGTGAGAAGTGGTGCAATAAGAGACACTACGAGCAAGAGCAAGCGTCTTGGAAAGATGATCATCACAATAAACAACTTTAATGGTAGTGTTGAGTATTCGAGGGTTACTGAGGTATATATTGTTGTCGCTCTGTCTCCGAACAAGTACCCGAATTTGAGCCACTTACATATTTCAGTCAAGGTTTTTCACAATTGTGTGCAAATGCAACCTCGGCGGCATCGTGCCGAGCGCGTCCTATCGGCGGCCAACGTTATGTCCAACGCCACGTGACCTGGCGGTGGCGTAACATTACTCGAGAGTCACGCAGCTTAGCACTTATGTTTCCTCAAGGTGCACAGCTGCACTGCGCTCAGCATCGAATGTGTCATCTTGTGTCACCTTTGTTCATCAAGTTCGACTACATGCTTAGTAATTATGAATAAGTACTTAGTCATTTATAATACACTTGTGCGTGGTTTCAACTGCAATGGCTTTAGAACTTAGTGCATCCTAATTTAATGTAGCTTTGGGCTCCCATTTCACATCAAGGAATCAAGCGCTTGATTGGGTTCCTATATTCCTATTATAAGTGGCTGTCCGTGCCGAGGGCCGCCTCAGACCGCCCGGTTTCCCGTCGCTGCTAATGATTTTTAGAATAGACTACGGTAGCTCCCCCCGGCCTCGTTACTCTTTGTTAAGAGAATACGTCCAAGTCACCTGGCTCTCGACCTGGCCGACACTAAACTAAGAAGTCTTATGTGTACATAAGATGTCGTAAACTGGAGTCACACCTATTCAAATTGTTTATTTACATTACACGATGTATTAAGGTGACTATTTATGTGGAGATTCGTAGCTCGGGAGTAGTCGGGAGGATGGTCCCTAATGAATACTCGCCTATAATTCGTATCTCGAGACGCGAGCCTCGGGATGTGGGTCCCTCATGCAGACTCACCTAGAACACGTCTCGGCTCAAGACACGTGTCGTGGGAAGTTGGTTCCATCGTGAATACTTACCTATAAGGGCGCGTTCCCACTATATCGTGACGACAAGAAATCGTGTAGTTATAAGTGTCGTGGCTTAAATGTTTAAATAGAGGGGTTCACATATAGAATAACACGATTTACTGTCGTCTCCGACATTTTTTGCAATGACGACAGATTGTCATGACAGTGGGAACGGCTAGCACGACAGTCGTAAAACGATATATTTCAGGTATTGACATTTATTGGCATTTATTATGATTGACAAATGATTTAATTGACATCTAATTTGATGAACCTTTTATTTTAATTTAATTGACATTTGGTCCCCCTTTAATTGACATTTATTTAATTTTTGACTGACATTTAGTTTACATTTAATTCTGTTTTTAAATAAAGCAATATGGAATAGACATGGTTATTTTTAGGTTATGTGGTTGGATAATTATGTAAATGGTAATTTAATAAACATTTAATTCACATCTATTTGCCATTGAATGGTTGGACAATGTGGTGATTGAGCTTTTTATGGTTGGACATACAAACAGTAATTTTAATGACTTTTAATACTCGGTTGATTTAAGTAAAATTAAATAATTAAGGTGGTTTTTGTACTTTCATGGTTTTGACACGGATTTTGATTGATGACATACTTAATACTATTTTGATTTTTGTTTTTATGTTTGATTATTGCATAGCTGTTATGTTTTAAAATGTAATTATTTTGTAAAATTCGAACACAATGTAAATTGTTTGATGAATAAATAAATGAAATGAATGAATGATAATAAATCTGCCGTGAAATGATAAAATCTCGTCGTAATCCAATGGGAACAGCTAGATACGATAGACGCTAAACGATAAAAAACCTTGACGAAAAACAGCCGTTATAATGGGAACAGCTAGAGACGACAGTCGTCCAACGATAAATTAATCGTTACGACATAGTGGGTACGCGCCCTAAGTCGTGTCTCGGGATGTTGGTCCCTTATAAATAAACTCAAACTCAAAGTATTTATTTCAAATATACCAATTAGAGCTCATTCCCACTTGTCGGGTGTCGGATCCGTATATTAATCGCAGTACGGCGCCTTTGTTCACACTTCGGTTAATAATCGGTTGTCGGGCGCGGCCGAAGCTAGTGCCAATTTGAAGCGCTCTACGCGAGGTGACTGTGCGCGATGGACGTCGACGAAACTCTAGTTGTTATGTATTATTATTTAAGAAGAGAACAAAGAAAGAGAGTAAAGGAAAGAAAATATTGGGTGCACCCAATCCTGAGGGAACGATTTAGTTTGGGAACATTCCACAACTTAATAACAGTATTGAGGAGTGACGAAATTAAGTTTTTCAATTATTTTAGGATGTCAATATCTACATTCAACGATCTACTGGCTCAAATATCAGTGAACATAAATGCCCCGACATCCGACAAATGTGAACAGCGCCATTCTTAATTATAGGCGAGCGAGATCCGACACGATGTTTTTGTGGGCGTAGCGGGCTGGCAAAACACCAGACATTTCTGACAGAGCCGACATAAAATCGGTTTCCGATAAGTGTGAATATCTTCATATATAATGCTCTGCCACTGGAACCTCCGATTAAAATACGGATCCGACACACGACAAGTGGGAACGAGCTCTTACAGGCACTTTTGAACTGTCAAGGGGTCGGTTAGTCAGAGAGATGAAGCTAGTTGCCCATTCCACAGCAGTAGGAGGTACCTATGGAGACGAACGGACAAGAAACTCCATGGACACAATGTTAAACAAAATATGGTTACATAGTTCATATTAATATTATACATGTGACTATGTGAGGACGATGCAGAACGTTAAAAGCATCCTATATAAAACATGTAAAACCAATTCAAAAATTAAATTAAAACAAGCCATAGCCGCTAAAAGAAAACCAGTTCCTACTGCCAGCGCCCGTTCACGAACATGACGCATGGATTAGCACCATTCAGCTCAACCATTTTGAAGAGAGCTAAATGATCCAACACACACGCCACCATCAGCGAGACATTAAAGTGCGCATGGCATACTCTCAGCCGCCAGGGCACATTCAAGTCAATGAAAGACGTACCCAGTAAATGGTAGCTATATAGTACATAGGGTACATAGTATATTATATAATACTCACCTAGAACTTCTAGGTGGTCTAACTTCTTCATGAGGGACCCAAATGCTGCGACACGGGTTTCGAGACATGTCTTTTAAGCTCGAAGAAGTGTCTCATCTCAAGACGCGTGTCTTGAAGTGTTGGTTCTTCATGAATACTTACCTATAAGTGGTGAGTCGAGACACTAGTATCGGGACGTTGGTGCCTCATGAATCCTCACTTACCAATAAGTCAATAAGTGGTGTGTCGAGACTGGCTGGAGACCCCAGTTTATTGAGGCGCATCCACAGGCAATACCGGTTTTGCAGTAGACAACCTAGACAACCCTAGGTTGAATTGTAAGACCCATTTAAAAAAAAAAAAAGTTTGTCGGGATGATTATTTAACGCTAAAATGATGATTACTTACACGAAATTGGTCCAGTAATGGCTATTAAAAGCCATTCAACGGACAAATTGTCGATTGATTTCAATTGAGGTTGGTGAGTGGTCCCAACTCTAGCCACCTACTACCACTAGCCAGGAAGAAAATATGCTACTTATTAGGAACTTGTTGTATATTATATGAATTTGAGAACAGTTAAATATTAAAAATATTAAATTGCTTATTGGAAACGGCATGATTGGATGTGGCAGCTTGACGTTAGTGATGTGACTTGATGCGACGCGCGGTGGACGTGAGCTCTGCTGAGGAGACACCGGCCCGCGCGGCGCCTGCACTCGGGTGAGCAGCAGGTCGGCAGATTGCGGACTGTTCAGCACGACACTTGCACTTCGTATATTCGTCCTTGGCCTGTGTGAAAGTGTGACGAGCTCCTTGACATTTGAAGAAGGGCAACTGAACGCTCTGCTCTTGAGGATGTGGCTAACGGTAATGTGGTATACAATACCTTCTTCACAAACATAAGTTTCAAGTGGGTGCTGAAGCGCTCCTTCCCCCCGCGGCCCGCCGCTGCCGCGCGCCGTCGCCGCCGGCCGGGCGGCCCCCGGAACTACGCTTTGTGAGTGTGACACTCTTACTCTGTGTAGTGTGGGGGTCTGGGGTGTGGTGTGCGGGTCGCGCCAGCTGGAAATGCTTCACGAATAGCACACTAACCGCGACGCTTAAAAATAATTATTTATCGGAATGATGAGATCTCTCGATAGGTAACTGGTAGGTATTATTAAAAAATGGTATTTAAAGAAAAACCCCTGTGTCATCACTAAAGCAGCTTCGAGGCACCGGAGGCGCGCGTGCGCCGGCGCGGGCGCGGCAGGCGGCGGCGGGGGGCGGGGCATGGGAGGGGGACGCACTACATCTTATTGCACTACTCTCGCTTCTTACCCATTAACGTACGGCGGTCATTGACGGTATGACACATTGTGGCGAGGTCGTCGACCCGAGCACTGAATTCTTTACAATTACATCCAGAAATTTAAACTTCCACCAGAAACACGTTTACGATATGATAGAAGTCCTGTTAAAAAGCCGAAACTTTGCAAAACACTGGAGTCGGAAGGTTCGGGAATCCGGATCCAGATGAACACGGCCGATTGGTACCTACCTATGCACACATTGTATTGGCATTTCATCTTTTGTCCGAATGCTTTGCGTTCACCCTGACGTTTTTTTATTAACTTAATTTGTACCTAACATACAAACAATTATAAAACTTAACCTAGGTACCTATATAAGTACTTCTAATTTCGTATCGTAACAAAACTTTGAATGTATAATAATATGTAGTTTGGATGACAAAACTACAGCCTGCTATCTTGGAGCTGATCTGATAATGGAGCCAGGAGGCTGATGGTGGAGGCACTCTCCAGCGGCTACCAGTAAACTGGACTCTATGATTTATGTTGACGAGTCCAATAGATGGATAGTGGAACTGTTCAATGACTACGTAATTACTAGTAAACCGCTCGAGTTTGAGTTTGTTTGATTGGTTTTAGTGCTGCGGAGCTTGAAATATCCCACGCAAGCCAACTTACACGGACCACTGGGGGTTTCTTAAATAACAATAGCAGCTTGTGGCGAGCTGCTGGGCAGTGGCGACCCACCAACCCCCGCAGAAGTGTTGTTCCTCACCACCGCGGCGTGCCTTTATTGGCCGGCTGGAGTGATCACTGACGACGAACAGAGCTGCCAACTCATTCTTGTCTCTGCACATTTCCCACTGACAGCGATGGGGACGAATTTGTTTGACGCCCAACGAGCTCTTCCTTTTTTTACTACTTGTTAATTTAATTGAACAAAAATAATTACTAATACCTATAAAATTCACAATTTAATAACAGCTTTCATTTAAAAAATTTAAACCAGCTGACCCGTAGCCTATCTGTAGTAGTATCTAATTATCTATAGTATGTGCATTGCTGACAAATCAGCTGATTGTTTATTTATTTTATTTATTCATTTAAATGATGAACACATACCGTTTGTTTTAGCAGGTAATACCCAAGCTAACAAAAGTAGTCGTGAATCGCTAAACCACAAGTTACACAGTGGACATCACACTAAGTGTCACCCTCTGGAATTCCGCCAAAGAGCAAATTTTCAAATATAATTAGGTATATCTGTTTATTTATTTCTGTGAAGAGTTAGTTGTAAGTTGTTGTTGCTGTGATTAAAAAAAGACATTCCTTGAAATAAAATTTATATTTATACATACTACTAGGATGCCGGTAAATCAGCAGACTAATGTATTCATATCTGCAATTACAACGGTGATCTTTATACAGACCTAAGTTGATTTTTCTGCAGTTTGTAAAGAAAAACAAATGTGACGAATATTATACAATACTTCAGAATAATTAACAATAACCCGACGGAAGGGTCAGGGGGACGCCAGTAGGTATCATACTCGGTTGAAACGCCGCTGCAACTGTTTGTTGTGCTAAGTTACTACCTACGATATGTTTGTATGCGGCCTTCAGGCGAGTGTTCAAGAAAAAAATAATACTATTTGGCAGGGTAAGCGAGAGCAGGCCTGCTCAGTAGGTAGGGTGGCGTCAGGCGCCAGGAGCCGCCACTCAGCGCTCGGCGCTCGTCTGACTGTATCGAGCGCGCTCGACCTCGACTTCGGCACGCGCTGCACGAGTTCGTGCGAAACACAAGGCGTCAGATGTGTTGGTAATTTGGTATTCCGCAGCTTGGACACATTCCAGCCATGCTACTGTACGTACACGTGTATTGTACTTACCGTCTGCTTGCGAGTTTACGACCGCGACCATAGACATATAACACATTCGTATCCATGTCAGAAAATGAGGTTTCTATGGTATGTAGGCCGCATCGCTTTTCTTTTTGCGTTTGAGGATTTCAAATTGTTAGTTTAATTTTTATTTAACCTTTTCACCGCCAGCGTACACAGAACGCGATGCCTCGCCACACGCCAAGCTATAAATGTATAACGAAATGTATAGTAAACAGTAGTACTTAATGAGGGTAGCGTCATATCGATGAATGAGAATTATACACGTTAAGTTATGTTTTATTTATAATTTTACGGATATAAATAAAAACCGATTAAATATTGCCATATTTGTTTTATTCCCCAGTATCCTTGATAAGAAAAACAATATAAATAACAAATATCAATGAAACAAATACATAACTCAATTAGAGCCATAAGAAATGAGGCACATCACTAATTGTTTCATGTCGTCATCCTTTGACTTCATTTCAAGTCCTTGGCGCTCAGAACACGTTAAATTCAATTCTGATTAGGGATGTGGTCTATGGTCTTTTTTCTATGTTTTGTTCCATTTTGAGCACAAAGCTATTATTTAAGTAACAAAACTAATATTATGAGAACGAAGTTTATATTCATGTACAACAACTTTGTTGGTGATGCATCTCTTATTTTTATGATAATTTATATCTGGGAACACTTTATATTTATCTGAGAACGAAAATATTTCCTGGTGATAGATCTATTTATTTGGTGATACAACTTGATGACAAATATAAATTTTGGTGACAAAAAAAAATTGTTCCCATTCAAAATAGGCTGAAAGTCAGCACTTTTCGAACGTCACATTTTTATCTTAAGCTATAAGTTATAAATCAATATTTTAGTGACTGTATCAAATAATAGTTTTCTTTATATTATAATTATAATGAATGAGCACAAGAAGGAATAAATATAAAACGACGTCAACGACATTTTATTCATCCCATAATTTTGTACGTAAATAAATAAATAAATACAAAGTTAACAATGCAGTCAAAATCACAGAACAGATAAAGAGGTTAGAATGGAAGTAGTTCCTGATTTGTATTAGAACGCGTGTCGCCGCATGTCTCCCACTCTTGTCTCTCCACTACAAGCAAGAGATAATACGTACGCGCATTACGCACACAAATAAACCACACGCACTTACATCGCGTGTTTACTATTGGTTGTCACACTAACGCAAATTCTGCTCTGGACGTACACTCACACACGTGTAAAAGCAATTTATTTCTCATATATGTTACGGCCACCAAAAGGTCGATTAATCATATCGATAAAATTACTGTAGTTTAGTTAATTAAAGTTTTGCATTTTTTCAAGTTGCGGATACGGTACGAATAACTTCCTAATTACATATAAATAAACTTAAATCAAAGACAAATTAAGGGGGAACATCCGATACTGCCGGGAAATTTAAATTTTCTTTAGTTTTATGCTAGTTGCAGCTCTGTTTTACGGCATAATAATAGAAAGAAAGAAAAATAGCATTTTTAATAACATAAAACGTAAAACAATGCTACAATATGCAAAAAAACTATAAAGAAATTTTCAAATTTCACGTCCATATCGAATGCTAAGTCGAATTAACATAATATAATCTAATTAATTTATTGTGAACTACTCCGTGAAAAAGTATGTATTAATTTTATCATGTTAATTTATGAATAATATCTGTGCCCGCCGGTTTCACCCGCGTTACATAATCATTTTCTGCAAAATGTTGCGATCATAAATTGTGCTACATTTAGTAGTACCTATCCATTCAATTCTACCAGTTGCTTCAAACCACAGTTTTCTTGTAACAGGATCTTATGGACAATTAAAAAAAAGTGTTTGCATCGTAAATTAGATTTTAGACGAAAAACCAACTAAGAAACTAAATTAATAATCCACATTATACAATAATTGCTGTTAATATAAACAAAGTTATTTTCATTGTTATATTACTGACAATAATCATTCGTATACACATCTTAATATCGACATAGTTTACAATTTGGTACAACACTATCGACGCGCATAGATTTCCCAGAATTGAAGCTTTGAATCGACACACGCGACGTTCGCAGGGAACGCAATACATTGCGCGACCGCTCACGTCGTGCAAGATCGTACCAATGTAATGCAAGCAATGTATAATTTTGCATCTGAATGCGATTTTATCGTTTTTGTCTACAAACTACATAATACTTTTGTAACAATTACAAATATCACTCGTATTTTAAGGTTTTTGGAGTTACCGGTGAAAAGAAATCCCTCCTTGGGCCACATTACACTCCTGACTTCTTTTCCGACACGTTATCATTGGGCAAGACGGCATAATTCTTTTTTTCCGCGGAGAATTGAACGCTTTCACAATAAGAGCGTGACTGTTGACCGGTGATTCTAATTTCGGTTGGGTTTGGAGCGCCCGCGCAAATGTGTGGCGCGCCTGTCCCGCCCACAAGGCCCTTCTAACCTCTTTAACTGTTCTGTGGTCAAAATCTATGCAGAATGTTGTTGCAAAAACGCAACTATAAAATTGTCTTCTACGGTATATTATGTAGAATCTGATCACTTCTAAGTAACACACACAAAGTAACTACCTGCTTATAAATAAGTTTCTTATTCTTTAAATAAACGTTATTATTATTATCAAGACATACCTCAGAATCATCATCTTCTGGTCCAACATTCTCCACAACATTCTCCGAGTCCGATTCCACACCTTGTAGAGTACTTAAAAGCTCATCCGCAGTCAGTTCCTCGTTCATATTTAATAAAATAAATAAATATTGCTGCTGGCTGCACTATTACAAAGTGACCTTGACAGTCTTACGTTTATGACGTCACAGAACGTCTTCTATACTAGTCCGTGGCGCCCGCGGGGCACTGACAACCATAAACTTTTTCACCTCACAGGCTCGGAAAGAGTCTGTTTGTCATTCGAAATCTGAGCCGAAAATCGATTTTTGCTCTCTAGCGTGGAAAGAGTTTTTAAAATTCGAACCTTTCTATTTAATAATTTTCTATACTGCCAGTCCACTGAAAATGCATGACACGGTCTAAAATAAAATATAAAATAATACCGCTCACCTTAAAAACTTCCATCACAGTACAGAAAATAAATATTTTGCGAGGATATAATTGTAAAATTGGAATTAATGTTAATAAGTATTCCATTTGATTAAAAAAATCTGTGACGTCATATTTGAATATGCCATAAATATACTACCCTGTCAAATACCCAATTGTGTAGTAATTTAAGTTTAATTTTTTAAATAAAATAAATACTAATATAATATGTTATTTAATCCTTTGCTTGGCAAAAATAAATATGTACCTATTAAATTAAATTGGTTAGTTATTTGTATTAGTTTTTTCTTTCATTCTCCTTAGAGGACAAGTAGGATATAGAACCAAATACAGGGTATTTAATTTTGGAGATATTCTATGTAACTCATAAGATACATTGCCAAGTATCTGTTATTTTCTTCACATATTGTATCTGAGACGCTCGAACAAAATAAAACTCAACAACACCTGTTTTCTTGCACCTAGCAGTTTCCTCGCTGTAGTGAGGTGAAAAATTGTGTGTTGCGCTCGGCAGGAAAGCTTTTCTGCGTCGAGGTACGAGTACCTTTGTTACCTTCGTTACGCTCAGGATTCTATATTTGAACCACTCGCTTCGCTCATGGTTCAACCCTAGAATCCTTTGCTTACTCAGGTTTCAATAGAAGTACTCGCGCCAAAAATCAACTTTCCAGCCTTGCATAACAAATAACTATTATCGAAAACAAACTATTTTGTAGGGATGCGAATATAATTATCGATAAGGATTGCCAATATAACTATTTAATTACGGTTTGGCACCTATCCGACGGACGAAATTCGTCTATTTTCCATTTGTTATAATGTAGTTATCTAAGTTCATATTTTACTGACCTCAAATTGTTTTCGATAATAATGTTTCTAAATATTTCATCGGGTGAAATCAAACAGTGTTAACTTTCGCGTCACATCACTGGCCGACTATATATCAAGTCCTTGGCGTTCTGGGGACATCAAAAATTTTCGGAGTTTTTGTTTTTGCCAATTTTGTGACAATTAAGGGCTTCTTTTGTGTGGAAAAATAAAAAAATAGGGTATTAGACAGTGCTTTTAATTTATGAAATGGAAAAAACCTGTTAAATTCAGTAAATTTATTTTTATAACATAAATAAAATGAAGGGCTTCTATTGTAGACGTGGCGCTGGTGGCACGAAAATCCGGAGCTTCTATTGGTGTCCGTGGCGGTGAAAAGGTTAAAAAAAAATTAACTTTGGTATATTACAAAAGAAGTTGTGATAAGTATAAAAGTAAAGGTGATTCATCTCAATCATCCTTTTCAAGAGTATACTTGGTGTGCTGGATATCCTTGTTGCTATATCAGACAAAGAATTCCATAAATTTGCATATAGCATATTTCAATGGGTATTTAACATTTAGGAGACACGTACGTTTGAAAGTAAATTAAATACCCAATATGCATCTTTGAACCCTACCGCAGTTAACAAAGCACGGGTGGCCTTAAAACGCGGCATCGATTTTGATAAAACAAAGGGAAAAAGTCAAAGACAAATCATTTGTTTCAAATAGGCATATGAAAGGCACTTTTGAACGTCAAAATGAACAACAAATAGAATTAACAACACACACACATACCAAGCCACACCACATAACACACAAGTAACACGTCTAAGAACCACCGCTACAAAACAAAACCGCATCCAAATTCAACGGTACCACAGACAGGCACACACATACACAGCGGTCAAACGTATAACACCCCTCATTTTGCGTCGGGGGCTAAAAAGTTACTGCTTAGCACGACATGACTGGTTGAATACTATTTTCTATAAGTTTCGGGTTAATAAAATGTGTTATACGTACAGACGTACTTGAGAACATTTTGCGTTCGATGAATACAGGTCTTCAGTGGAGCGACTGAATTCACACATTATGTAAATGTCTGATTATTCAATAATAAGCTACATACAAGTATAGGGAATAGCGAGCTTGTTTAGCGGAGCACAGATGTCGGGATTGTTACAGAATGTTGGATGTACCAACATTGGATGACTAGAATAGTTATTTTATGAGAAAGGCACAGAACTCCACTAGCAGTGCGCAGTGTGGGCATGCAGGGACCACCTGGCTCAATGAGCTCAGTTACGTCGACAACGAACCATTCACTGGAGTTAGATAAGGCAGTGGCATGTGCTCAATGTGCTCACGCGATAACTATTTCGTCGGTCGACAGGTCGTCCGCCATGACCGCGCGGCTGTCAGCACTCGGCAGGCTCGCCGCAAGCCTGCGAGCTACGACGGCGGCGCGCGGCGTGCTGGCCTCGCCCGGGGTCACCGCCGCCGCGCCGTGGGCCGCGTCCCGAACAGCCACTGCATCTGTTCTCTACTAAATTACCAATTCACATTCTATCCTTATCGCTTTACTGATTTCAACTAAAAGAGTCTTTGTTTCCAACGAATCGCATCTTCCGAGACGCTCCGGAGAGACTGTACTCGTGTTGTCGCTGTGTACAAGATACGCGATCGGAGGTCGTCCGGGTCATCTCCTTATCTGGAAGCGGGTACATTAGTTATTTGTTATGCAAGGCTGGAAAGTTGATTTTTGGCGCGAGTACTTCTATTGAAACCTGAGTAAGCGAAGGATTCTAGGGTTGAATCATAAGCGAAGCGAGTGGTTCAAATATAGAATCCTGAGCGTAACGAAGGTTTCAAAGGTACGAGACGCAGAAAAGCTTTGCTGCCGAGCGCAACACACAATTTTTCACCTCACTACAGCGAGGAAACTGCTAGGTGCAAGAAAACAGGTGTTATAATTATGTTGAGTTTTATTTTGTTCGAGCGTCTCAGATACATTGACTCATGTGAAGAAAAAAACAGATACTTGGCAATGTATCTTATGAGTTACATAGAATATCTCTAAAATTAAATACCCTGTATTTTGTTCTATATCCTACTTGTCTTCTAAGGAGAATGAAAGAAAAAAAATTATTTAATACAAATAACTAATTTAATTTAATACATATTTATTTTTGCCCAGCAAAGGATTAAATAACATATTATATTAGTATTTATTTTATTTAAAAAATTAAACTTAAATTACTACACAATTGGGTATTTGACAGGGAAGTATTTGGCATATTCAAATGTGACGTCACAGATTTTTTAATCAAATGGAATACTTATTAACATTAATTCCAATTTTACAATTATATCCTCGCAAAATATTTAATTTCTGTACTGTGATGGAAGTTTTTAAGGTGAGCGGTATTATTTAATATTTTATTTTAGACCGTGTCATGCATTTTCGGTGGACTGGCAGTATAGAAAATTATTAAATAGAAAGGTTCGAATTTTAAAAACTCTTTCCACGCTAGAGAGCAAAAAGCGATTTTCGGCTCAGATTTCGAATGACAAACAGACTCTTTCCGAGCCTGTGAGGTGAAAAATATATTAAATAGGTTACCAGTTGTGCGGCACTTTCATAGCTTTATAAATAAGGTAACTGTCGAGTGTCAAGTCACCTTTATTACCTACCATATTAATTTGAAATAATTCGCTACATATTCATTACTATAATATGTCGACTAATTATACACATAAACCTTCCCCTTGAAGCACTCTATCTATTAAAATACGTTGCGTAGTTTTAAAGATTTAAGCATACATAGGGATATAGGATATAGGGACAGAGAAAGCGACTTCGTTTTATACTATGTAGTGAAGTAGGTCCCTAATACCTAGTACCTACTTGTGGCTAAATGAAGTAATAAATAAATAGTACTATAATAGTATACGAATATCTAATCTACTACTCGGCGAATACGATTACGAATTAAAATTAATTTATTCATTTTCTGTTTATTTTATTGTTCTAGTAATTATAATTCACAACTACACAACACCAATAGATTTGCTGGTGACAGGCGATTTCTTTTGTCTGGAGAATCGAAGCCGAGAAACATAAACCTTTCCGAGGTGACGCTTTGAATGCTAAATATTTTTGGGCGTTTTTCAGCCTTGGGAAATGAACATCGTCTCGCCAGAAGGCCAGGGGATCAGCTGACTGCTGTACATTCATGTTTATATGAACATCGTCTCGCCAGAAGGCCAGGGGATCAGCTGACTGCTGTACATTCATGTTTATATGAACATCGTCTCGCCAGAAGGCCAGGGGATCAGCTGACTGCTGTACATTAATGTTTATATGAACATCGTCTCGCCAGAAGGCCAGGGGATCAGCTGACTGCTGTACATTAATGTTTATATGATACGTTTCAAACGGGGCGCTCGGGCGGCGCGGTGCTTGAACACTCTGTTTTAATTCAATGTCATGTGTACCGATTTTTAATCGACTTCAAAAAAGGAGGAGGTATTCAATTTTAGTTTCAAAGGGTATCTTCCCATTTACATTTTATCGAAATCGGGCGAGCAGTTGAAAGAAATGAACATGATCGTTCAGGCGCATCAGCCCCCTGAGCGCACCGCGAGACAGTCGTGTTGACGTTGCGCTGGTCCGCAGATGTACAGCGGCGCGCTGCTGGCCACGGCGGCGCGGCTGGCGTGGGACCCCAGCACCTACACGTGGTTCCGCTTCCTGTGCGCGGCGCAGTACCGCGTGTCGGCGGCCTACGTGTTCGCGGCCGGCGTGTGGCTGGCGGCGCTCGTCTACCTCGCCGCCGCCGCCGCGCAGCGCCGCGCGCCCAACTGCCTGCACGTCGTGAGTACACCTATAGCTACCCTACCTGTAGTCAGCACTTCCACCTCCACATCATGCAACTAATGTCAACGTGTGTCAACCAGATGTGTTCTTATACCAGATCAATACTGAAGACAGGTGAAATAAAATCGCTTGTAGCGGAGATGACAATGTCTAGCTAGAGGGATGTGCAAGGTCTTTAAAGTTTGCACATAAATACCGTGTAAGTGCACGCATCCCCTGAGGAAAGACATTTGGAAATTCTATACCTGTGTGGATGGAGGAATTTTAATACGCGGTTCGATTAACAAGAAACTCAGTACTGTAAAGTTGAAATCTTTTCGAAAACACCTTAATATACTAACTTATGCACTAGGGTTAGTAACAAAATTTTAATAAGTCATGTACTTACGAAGCATTTCATCCGGACAATGATTTCGCATGAGATGCCTCAGTACAGGAGCTCTCGGATCCTCAGCCACAACTTTCAGGATGCTATTGCTACTCCATTTTTTTTTTAAGAATTGGCAATCATCAAATGACTTCTCCCGCTTTGGGTGGAGCGTATGGGGGAGTGTCAAACTCTTACTGACTAAAACCCATCCATGTCCCTTACTTTGTATTCCGGCAGCAGTAACCATTTCGGACAATCCCGCTTTTTACGTCATGTCGTGTTTGCCGCAAAAAAACGTATTTTCTTTCATTTCTTTCCATAGTCCATTTACTGTGGGACTTGATTACATCGCAAACTGGTGTAAATACAAACGATTTCAAAAAATTCCATCCCTGTTGGGGTGAGAACAGAGAATAAATCTTATTCAGTTGGTTTATGAACTTTAAACTGGGCTTTGTGCCCATTTTCAAGTACATACTTGACTAAGTACAGACGCCAGCACATCAAGCTATCCCTAACTGTCAAATTTTCTCAATTAAAAATGAACCTTATGTCTTTGCAATAAAGTTGAAATACTATCAAAGAAATTTGGCAGATTGTGGTAACTTGATGTGCTGGCCTCTGTACATTCGAGTTCAAAATAGTGCAGTTTCCCCTCAAAGTGTGCGTTGCCATACTTGCCATGACCATAAGAGAGTTTCTAAGTTTACAACATTTACCCTTTAGCCGCCCGACTAAGTATCAGTTGGCGAGCCCCCAGCGCCCAACTCATAAAAAAAAAACTTTTATTTCAGACGAATATGGTCTTGCAATTACATAAACAACGAAATCCGAACATAGATTCTCAGTCGTATAAACACGACTCAGGCGGCACGGGCACGACAACATTTGTCTTATTAATCCGACTGGGGCGGTTAAAGGGTTAAAAGTTATTTCCCAGTATCAGGTGTCTTTGCCAAGTTGCAATTTATTGGATCACTATATTTTTAGGGATGTAATTATCTCGTGTTGAAAGCCAGCTACTGATCCGTGCGCAAAATGCTTCTTCGGTCCTCGGTCGCATAATGTTTGGAGCGTCGCCGTCGGTGAGCGCGGTGACTCAAGGGTCACGTGGCCCGAGCGACAGTTCGGGCCCGGACTGACTCGGCATGTCTTGGCGCAAGTGTGTTTTGCTTTCTATGACGGGTTGTGGGCGGCCGAGGCAAGTCTGGCGCTGAGCAGGCGAGCTATGGCCGCGCGCTGCCCTCGGCTGTGGCTCGCGTGTAACAGAGACGATGTGTCGTGTTGCAGTACGCGGCGGGCGTGGTGTGCCTGGCGCTGAGCGAGGTGGGCTACGGCGCGTGGATGGGCGCGTCGCTGGCGGCGTGGTGGCGCTCCGCCCCGCAGGCGGAGCTGGCGCGCCGCGGCATGGACCTGCTGCACGACCTCAAGCCGGCGCTGCTGGCCGTGGAGCGCTACCGCGACGTGGCGCGCCCGCTCTACGACATGATCGAGGTACGGCCCGGTTCACTGGTCTGCCCCTCGCAGCAGACGATTGGTACTCAATGGTGTTGTTGTGTCGCAGGAGGTGGAGCGCGAGGCGCCCAACAACGCGTTCGTGATCATCGTGTTCGGAGTGCTGGGCATGATATTACAGGTACGTGCTAACTTCCTTACTGCGTCTCACATTTTATGTCATTTGAATAAAATGTTATACATAAACAATCTAATACAAAAAATGTGGTATAGAAAAATTCTTCCGCATCGCTGTCGACTGGTAATATACTCAAGATACTGGCGGTGTTGCCACATTATTTGCGATGCTTAGCCTCTGGCCAAGATAAAAGCCAGCTCTTGGGTCAAGTGTCTACCAGCCGTTTGGAGATTTCGTTAAACCGACTATGAGCGCTCAGAGCTCCCGACCCGAGGGTTTCAAGCCCTACCGGCTGGAAAATATAATTACCGGTAAGCTATATATAATTACCGGTAAGCTATATTATATTTTCGCTGCTTGAGGTCCTCCGCAGCCGCAGCAGTAGCCGATCGTGGCAGATAGGATGGCGTGAGGGTAACGACACACGTTGCGTCCCACACTAGAGGCCTACCCACCTTCCATGGAAATAAAGTCTTGCCGTCCGGTCTCTTGCCATCGTCGCGAGCCAAGCCATTAGGTTCTAACACAGCTGGAACGGCGAGGGTGACGAGAGCTCGACGGATGATACCATTAATATCGCGTCCGCGATAAGCGGGCCGCACTTCGGCTGCAAGTCAGGCCGGGGTGCCCGAGGCTGCTGACAATTTCGCCACAATGACATCGATGGGGAGGACTAGTAAACATTTTAGTTCCCGCAAAGTAACACCTGAATCCATAACTCACATTTAACCCAGCTATCGTCTTATCACTTGTCGAGAGATTTATTGACGAGTACGAGAACGCGCAGACCAGCAAGTCATTGGAACATTCGCAATTCAGGCACAAGATTCTCTAGGATTTTTAAGAACACTTGTAAGGTAGCTAAAGCCAGTTTTTACATTAGCAATAAGGTGCAATCAGTAGCAAATAAAATGAAGACGGTTTGGAAAAATAGCAATAATGAAACGAACAGGAACAAAAAGCATAATTTTTATTGGGATCCTGCCGTTTTGCCGAAAAGATTTTGCCAAATTTTCATTACCCAAACAAATTTTAGCAACCTTTTTTTATACCAATGTAATATTTGGAATAATTTTAGTACGCACATTTTCATTTGGTCAAATGTTTACTTGGCAGATTATTACCAAGGATAATGTCATTAAGGCTTTTGGTCTTTAATCAAATGATTTATTACAGCAAACAATATTTAGACAATAAACGTTTAGTCAAATGATTTGTTATGACAAAAAATATAAAGGCAAAAATAAACATTTTACTTGTTTGTTAAATTTGATGTCATTTGCGTATTTCTTTGTAAGCTTATGTGCTTGAATTTATCTGAAACAAGTCAAATTTATGGTTACTAGACATTAGGTTATTTATGGAACTAGTAACAGTAGGTTATTAATTTTAAAAAAATGGTTAGGTTAGGTTAGGTTGAAACTGTGACCACCTACGCCAGAAACGACTAGATTATATAGAAAAAAATATGGAAAAAAGAGATTATTTTTAGGAGGCTATCGAGAGAAATAATATAATTGTAATAACATTATTATTACCTGTTTAGAATTTTTCCCAAGTGGAAAAAACACCCTTGTAATAAAACGTCTTCAACGTTAGATCTTATTAAGTTTAAAATTGACGACACCAAATATTTGGCTTATTTAATTTTGCGTAAAATATGTTATACCAACTGAAATATTTGACTAGATAAAAAATGGTAAAACAAGTTATTGTTCAAACGTTCACTTGCCAAACATAGGTTTTCGTAACAATTATTTGTAAAGAGATTTATTGGTAAGTAATAATTTGGCAAATGAAATTATGCGAAAATTTGTTTGGGAAGTGATAATTTGGCAATTTCTTTTCGGTAAAACAAGGGAGACCCGTAATACACACTGCAGACGCCATGTTTTTTCTCATTTACGATAGCAAAGGAGCTACTCAAGAATTAGTATATTTAATTTCTTTACTTATTATGTTCCACTTAAACTACTGACACGTTTCATTGCTCGTCCTCGCTCTCTTTTGATTTAGTAAAGGCGAACGTTTCTGCCTGCCCGATTGCATTTAACTTGAAGCATATTAACCTCATAACGGTAATGAATATCAATATAATGACCTAAGATCTTTGGGGAACGTCCGTTAAACTCTGTATTTCCATAGTTCAGGCTATACCGGATTATTTAGTCATATTATTTCATTTATTTGTGGATCAAGGCGTCTCGCCAGATTTCATGAAACAGTAAGGTTTACTCCACTTTTAAATCCGGGAACAGACACCAATAAATTATCGACCCCCTGTTGCCGGTTTTCAGCAAGGTCTTTGAAAAGCATAATCAAATGTTTAATCATTTACACACGAATAAAATCCTTCTCTATCAACACTATGGGGTCACCAAATGACGTTGCACGACTGACGTCTGCATAACCTTATTATGACACCATGTTAACGTGTGGGACGAAGCCCATGACGCCATTGGGATCTCTCTCCAAGGCATTGGATCGTGTTCACCACATAAGATTACTTGAGCATTACGTATTTGGAAACCAGGTACTTTATCGTCGACTCGACGCCGGTGTGAACCCCTCCTAACATTTTTGGCAACCCTACGGTACAGCGTTCCGTGGACCACGAAACCCAAGGCCTCAGACGAAATTCAAATAGATAACATTATTATGGATATAAGTAGTTTATCAGCCATCTTGTTACTATAACACAAGCATTAGGTTGCTTAGCACGGGACTATTATGGCGTTGTGTAAAATGTCTAAGGATAATATTTTATTATTATTATAAGCTCGAGCCTTGTGCCCACAAAGTCCAAAAATTTTTGAACTTTTTATAGCATATTATCTTTGTAATAACATTGGTTACAGGTAGCGGCATTTATAATGGCGCGTCGGCTCGCCAGGCGCGCGGGCGAGCGCGCGTTGTCGCCGAGCGGCGAGAAAGACAGCGTGTGCGCAGTGGCCGCCGCCGACGACGACAGCGACTGCAACGACGTCGAGCGCGTGCCGCCCGGCTGGCGCAAGAAGGCCAACCTGCGCATGTACACCATACTCGACAAGATTTTCTAGCAGGTCAGCGTTCCTTAGATCGGTTCCAGCGGATAATCCTCCTTTCTGTCTAGCCTACAAAGTGCTGTTCAAATCCGTTTGGCACTGCAACACAGCTTTTACTTACCATGTAGGTATACTGTGATGGTCTCACTCAGACACTAATGGATCCACTGACTTTTCCAGGACGAGACAGGCGCTCGGGCGTCAGCGCCGGTGCAGCGGGCAGGCGGCGGGGGCGGGGGCGGGGGCGGCGCTCGGGCGCGCGCCGGGCGGCGGCGGCCGCGGGCCCCGCGCCGCGCCCCTCCGCCGCGCGACGCCGCGTGGGACGCTGTGCATGCCCAGCTGCGCGCGCGCACGCCGCGCCTCGCGCCGCCCTCCGCGCCCGCTGCCGCTCTGCTCATCCTTCACACCGACCTCTAGCGCTGCCCGTCGTATGTGAGCTCGGCCTGGCCTCACGAAGACGACGTGCGACTGCAGCGCCTGCTGCGCCCGGCGACGGGGTTCCTTTGCATGCGAGCGAGATGTTTGCCCGAGATAATCATATCAACATTATATGTGTAACGAAACGAGAACGATGTGATTATTATGTATTAGTAGAGAGTCGATGAGACTAGCCTTCCTCTTGTAATGGTCTGCCCATATCTCATAAGTTTCTTTATTGTTTTCTATTAAACTGATTAACGAACACGACTGCCATATTAAGTAGTAGTTAACAGTAATGGTAAGGATTGGTGAGTGAGAGTATGAATGTACCATGTATTGTAGTGTGCCAGGCCGTGCCTGTCCGCCGCATGCGCTGCGTGTTGCGTGTAACGTGTTGCGTGTAACGTGTTGCGTGTGGCATGCTGCGCGTGGCGCGGCGCGCGGTGGCCGCTTGTTGTTCCATGTATTCCTATATGTACTAGTTAGTAGTTAGTGTAGCGTTATACGAGACGGTGCGTAATAAGTATATCTGTAACGAGACTATATTTTATAAAAGTCAGTTTTCTAGCCTTTTGAGTAGTGACTTCTTGCCTTGTAGCAAACTTATCGAGAGACGCGGTGCTATCAACACAAACACAGCCAACACTAAACTGTTGTTAAGAACACTGCTCGACTGACTCCACTGAGGTGGAGCGGACTGGGAGGGCTGGCAGACACGTGCTCAACTCCTGCGCGCATACGATGTCTAGTCTGCCAGCGGTACCCATTGCACACTGGAGCCTTATGAACTTACTCACTCATATTAGATATTCTCGCGAGTAGGGTTGCCAGGCGTCCGGATAAACCCGGACACAGTCAGGCTTCTTCGTTGCGTGTCCGGCCAAATCAGATGGTGTTCGATCTGTCCGACTTTTGTTAGGTTTTTTAAATTAGACTATCGCGTGCGCCAATGTTACAGTTATTTCATTAGAATTTAAGAAAAAATATGGTATATCATCAAAAGTTTTGTTTTAATTAAAAAGAAAATGTCGTGTAATATTAAGACTGAAAATAAAATTGGTTGTCTGAAAACCGGTGTACGGGCGATAATTTTACGTGATAACGTCATACGTAACGTCACGACGCATCGACCGATGGAATGGAAGAGAAACAGATGCGTCACAAGCCGAGCGCTTGGGCCTTCGATCAATAATACACTAGATACAGGATCAGCTTCGATCAATAATACACGCTTGGGCCGATGGTGCCTCTCTGTCGCTTGTCCCGCGCTCTAGCTTGCGCGCTCGGCTCAGGCGGAACGTGTCAATGAGTCATGCTTGTTCGTGCGTGCTGCCATTCATCGATTTATAAGGCGTTATCACGTCAATGTGTCCGGCTCTTTTACCCAAATGCCCGGCTACGCTGGCTGGTCTAAGGCAATTCGGTTTTAAGACCTGGCAACCCTACTCGTGAGTCCCTCGCCGCCTGCCGCGCGGCGCTGCTCAGGCATCGACCACTCCTTGGGTACAGCTGGACTTGCATCGTTATGAAAACCAAGAGTCAGTTGTCAGAGCAAGAGTCGGTTTCATATCCGATCATTGTAATACCTTTATGCTGTGATTTGAGTTAAACTACAAGAGCAAGAGACGATAGTGTATGGGGGTGGGTGTCGGGCGGTTGTCGGTAACCTGGTGCCAAATAGCGTAAGTAGTTCGTATGACTCGTTCACTGTTGTAGACAATATCGATGTAGTTGAGACTAGACAATAAGCCAGCGATACGCACACGGCGCCCGCGGAGGCGCCGCGACCCAACAATGTTGACACGTTACTATTAAAGCAATAAAGTGATATTTTTGTACACAAGCCGTTTTATTTGCATCTTTATACAGTACTAAAAGGACGCGCTCTGTGAGCGCATTCTCGCATTCGCATTCTCTGGCTGGCTTTTACCTCGGCCAGAGGCTTAGCATTGCCATACAATACAACAACGTGGCAATGCCACCAGTCTCTTGGGTACAATAACTACCAGTCGACGGCGATGCGGAGGAATTTTTCGACGCCATATATTTTTTTTTTTAATATATTTAGTTTTAGTGTTATTTTTTAGTTGAGTGTTAGATTATAAAATATGTATGTCAGTATATTCCATTTTATTTACTTAATTTGTAATAAATCATTTTGGTTACAATACTTGCCTGGCGTAGATAGCGCTGAACACGATTAAGTAAAATTGTGCATCTCCTTCGATGTAGAAGTCGTTTAATAGTTATTAAAGTGATACCAGTGCGGCAAGTTGGTTTTTACAAACGAGTGGTCTAGTCGGGGGCTTGCTATAGACACGAGTTTGTCAATACCAAATTCCGCTCGCGTATTTCAACACACGGTAAAACTCAAACTTTTTCATTAATTAGATATGTCATTCATTATTAATTTATAGTGCTTTTTATCCTTTAATTGACACGTTGAGGAAGGCTTTTAAGTATTTTACACGAAATTCATTGAAATAAACCTATCAAAACATTTTGATACTTAGATTTTTATATTTTTATTGGTATGTAAGCTTTTCTAAATAAATAAAAAAAAACGAAGCCTGTATTTACATTGTTCAAAAATTACGCATAAGTACTATACAACGGAATTGTTCTTGAAATTGGAAAATCCGGTTAGTGGCCCGGGCCGTCGCTTTTGCAGGGGCCTAGCGCAACAACCCAAGCAGAATTATTTTCAAATTCATTAATTTTTTAAATTTTCACCTCAGAAACTTCAAACTCGGTTTCTGTAGAAACACGGGGATTCTGCGAGCGCCACGCTGGACGCTTATAAATAAGTATCTCATAGATTTTGTCGAGAACGTTGAGGAGACTGATGTGGCGGTACTGGTAGCTGGTGGATCATATTTGGGCTTGCCTGGCCTGGGGATACCCATGTCGGTCCCCCTCTTTCCAGGCTTGTGGGAAGAAGTTCTTACTCATGGCACCACTGAAGATGGCGGTCATGAGCATAAGAGGGGCAAGGAGGAGGTTGCCCGCGACGTACCGCGGACCTCTACATCGACAATAGCATAATCTATTGCATAGTCAGTTGTTGGTTTAGCTACCTTTTATGACTACCGCTAAAGGAAGGTAAAAAGTTTATACAAAAGAACCTCTGTGACCAAATGGTTGACGATTACCTAGGAATGATTCGACGAAATGTCCAATCAATGTGCCGATGATACATTTTCCATGAATACCTACAACGCTATTGTATAAAAGTGGAATAACAAAAGATAACGATAACTAGTTCGGCGGACGAGTCGTCGCGGACGCACTCATCTGGCGACGGGCCTGCCGACCCACCTGCGCAGATAGCGAGCTGATAAGATACCGCGCGTGCTATCGCTGCAGCCGCTATCGTGCTATCATAAACACGCCGTTTGTTACGAGCCACATTATTGTGGAGTGCGATACGCGTTGCTCGTTGGTGGCGACGGTGCGTGTGCTGTGCTGCTGCGACCAGCTGCGAGGAGTGAGGAGCTGCACGGAGCCGCGATGTGCGCGCGCGCGGCGCCTGCGCTGCTGGCGCACGTCAACCTGATGCTCACCGTGAGTCACACAGCGCCACCGCGCCACAAGGCTGCATCTGTGGAGTTAGCCGCCGATACTCATGTAGTGCCTATAGTGCTACGTTGTTCGGGAGTTACAAGTCCCAGAAATGTTGAAGACGGTGTCAGGGTCGAAGGCAAATAATTTAGACTTTTTTACAAAATCTATAAAACCAATCTGCACAGAACTCCACAGACACAGATACTGGGCATATGAACTACTGCCATAAGTGGCGCTCATAGCTCGTACACCCGACCACCTGATGTACACCCAGAAGTGTCTCTTTTACCCGCAGTCAGCCAATCTTCTTCGCTACTTATATCTATCCTTTTACACGACTGCGAGACAGTAAAGGCAGCCTAGGTTATGTTTTTCATGCGTGTGTATGTATCTTTATATCTATTATGCACCTATCTTCATATGCGGGATTATTTACAACTACCTACTACCTATACCCTAGAAGCATCTAACAGATGGATGGCTTTTATAAAAAAAAAGTTTTTGGATTAAAATGCTGTGCGTATTGTATCACATATTGTATATTAATTCATTATTATCACTTGCCTAAAAACGGTGAAGAAAACATATTGAGGAAACCTGCTTGTGAAGCAAAG
The DNA here is from genome assembly GCA_951799385.1 of Hyppa rectilinea. Lineage (NCBI taxonomy): Eukaryota > Metazoa > Arthropoda > Insecta > Lepidoptera > Noctuidae > Hyppa > Hyppa rectilinea. Next base: position 74,564 of record OX637315.1, on the reverse strand, counting down.
TCAGAGGCTCATGTGCAGCACGTGCTGGACACCAGTTAGTCCCACAATGTTCACGAACAAGAAAGACATGTGTATGTGTGTGTGCTATGAGTCACTGGCGTCCGTGGCCCCCTCGTACCCGGGGTGCGGAGGGTGCTGTCGATGTTGATCTGATGACTAAGTGGTGACGCGGGGTGTGTGGGCAGCTGTACGGCGGCGCGACTCTGGCGTCGGCGGCGCGGCTCAAGTGGGACCCCAGCACGTACGTGGTGCTGCGCGAGCTGTTCCCGGCAGAGTACCGCGCGGCGGCGGCGGCGCTCACGGCGGCGGGCTTCGCGCTGCTGCTGCTGCCGCACCTGGCGGCGGCCGCGCTGCACGCGACCCGGCCGCGCCGCCGCGCCGGCCTGCTCTACGTGGTCAGTTTGTTCATAAGTCTTGCTACATCTATAGGCACTGGGCAGTTCTTGTTCTTATTTTTAATGTAAAAATATTTACAAAAGCCAAAGCCACTTCGTAGGAGACGGCAATACCTATTACCCTACAAAATAAGTTTAAGTAAATGGAAATGTTGAAATAAGTAGGTACCTACATAAATCTTTACGAAAACATCTATTTACTAATCTTCCAACCAAGCCATTAAATAACCGGACGGCGCGTAAATGTTCCACACGCGCCTCAAAGAGATGTCAGCATATTATGAAGAGGCCCGTTAGGGCCGAGCCTGCCGGGTAAGCGGCATTGTCCGAAAGGGTTACCGCTACCCCGGCACATAAAGGGCTACGGAAGGAACATGGATGGGTTTAAGTCAATAAGAGTCTGACACTCCCTTCCGCTCCACCCAGAGCGGGAGAAGTCATTGGATGATTTCCCAGCCTCAAAAAAAAAAGCTATAAAATAAGGAGTTAAGTACATTACTTAGGCTTTAGAAAGTTACTGTTTTCCGGTACTAAACGAGGGTGAGGGCCTGATGGTCCGTGCAGCGGTCAAAGGCGCGGGGCGGCGCAGCGGCGTGTGATAAAGTGTTTAAGAATTGTATCTACTTTGTGGGTCTAGTGATTGGAACCAGACCGTGGGGTCCTGGTTTTGATTCTCAGTTTGGGTGGTATCGTGACTGGGTAGCCGTCAGGAGCATGTCAATAGCACAATGGCCACAAAGAGCACCTACCGCTTGCTACTTCGTTATAATTTAACGGTTTCTGGTTCTAAGTTATAAAAGCAATGTTAAAGTGAGTATTTTGGCAGTACGCGGCGCTAGTGACTCTGCTGATGGTGGGCGAGCTGGTGTTCGGCGCGTGGCTGGCGGCGCAGGCTCTGGCGTGGTCGCGCTCGGTGGCGGCGGCGCAGCTGGCCGAGGCGCTGGCGCTCAGCGAGCACCTGCGGCCCGTGCTGCAGTACCTGGCGCGCTGGCACCCGCTGCCGCACCGCATCGAGGAGCTCGTACAGGTGCCGCGCACGTCGCATGCCTGTTCCGAGTCTGGGATGAGGCGCGTCCGCGATGCCGTTTCCATGGGCGGCGGGCACCACTTCACTTCTACAAACATCATTGCCTGCAATGACGATGCAGACAGACAGACCCGATGCGCGGGGGTTACCACCGGAGGCAAATGGGAATAAAAATTCCCAGTCGCCACCAGTGGTGACTGGGAAGTAATTGTCCCCACTTCAGTTTCGCTATACATTGCTTTGTTTCTTGTGAAGAATAAAATAATAAGGAAATTTGTTCCAAACCTGCATATGGATGATATATTTTATATATATGATGATATAAATAACAAAGTCTATGTTGGAAACTTTATTTCAATGTCATCAATTCATCAATGTCAAAATTACTATTTTAACGAATTTCGAAATGCTTAATTTTAGGCCAAACTTGAAATGTTATTTTATTGTCACGGGCCGCGCGCAGCCCGCCGCCCGCCGCCAGCCTCCAGCATCGCCGTGCTCTGTGTAGCTTGCACCAGCAGAGCCATCATGTAGCGTTGTGCGTGTGCAGGAGGCGCAGGAGGACGCGCCGCGCAACGCGTACGCCGCGCTGGCGCTGCTGGCGCTGCTGGTGCTGCTGCAGCTGACGGCGGTGGCGGCGGCGCTGCTGGCCGCGCGCGCCCCGCACGCCCGCGCCCGCGCCTCCTCGCTCGCCGGCTCCGACTCCGAGATGCCGCTGCAACCGCGACCACCCTCCTACAACAGGTAACATTCTGACTTGATACTGTGCTGTGCTCTCGTCTCGCTTATTTCTCATAACTGGAGTAGTTGCTTCTCCGGCATAGCCGTCGATCGGAACGTATGCTCGACAACAACTGTCATATGTGCGGCTGTGGCGTCCATCTTGACTAGGCGAAGGCGTATCCGCGTATCGTTCTTAACACCTTTGACATAAGTATCAATATTATTATATTAGTATTAAAAATATTGCTGAGTTTTTCAATGAAGTGTTGACGTCTAGAAACGCCACGTGCCTTGTGCGAGGGCCGCGGGCGGCAGCACGCGCCACTGCTGAGTGCTGAGACAGACGTCCTGGGTTCGAATCCCAGCCACTGAACAGGCGACGGTGCAGTAAATTCAAAATGTTGCGCATGGTTTTGAAGCTTCCGTGTTTGTAGTATCGTTTAGTTTTGATGTGGCCAGACGCTCGTAACTTGTGTATTTGCAGCGGGTGGGCTTTCTGGCGTGGCCGGCGGGCGGGCCACGTCGTCGCCTCTTGTGTTACCTTCGTTGTCAAGATTTATTATAGGGAGAAAGATGTGAGCAGGAAAGAGATCGTCAGCTGTTGAGTGTTTCCACAGTGCTTCGAGTTACGACTACCAGAAGATGCCGCGCACCGCCTTCCGGAAGGGCCGCATCGTCATCCTGGAGCCACCGCGCCCGTGACGTCACGCAGCCGCTGTTCTCAACACTTTCTGGACTGATTTCAATTGGAACTTCTGTTTAAGTATTCAGTTGACCTATTTAACTTTAATGATGTATGTTTAAGTATTCAGTTGACCTATTTAACTTTAATGATGTACCTTCTAGCATTGTTTATAGGAACTAATTAGGCATAGTTAGGGGTGGAAGCTGCAGGGTAGCCCGCCAAACTCTAATTTTCTTACGTTTGTTAGCAATTTGCTGGTGAGTGGCAGGTTGTATGCTTGTATGTTGTTCATAATATGATGCGCGACGTGACCACTAGACTCATCAACACAACTCTCGAATGTACGGGTGACTCCATTGAATGACTATTTCATTAGACATTGCGAGAGTTGTGTCACTACATGCACATAGATACACATTTGTAATGACACTGGCCAGCAACTTCAATTTGCAGTACCTAAACCTAAGATGATTTGCATTTCGCGGGCTACCTCAGCGCATCCTCCATAAGGAAATAATAAATATTGATCTAGAAACAAATTGCGAAATTGCTGGTCTGTTTACAGCCACAACTGTACACATCTACGGCTATAGTGCACGTATCCGTGAGACTGGTGTCAGGCGCACGAGCGAGTGGCAGCTCGCAGGCTCTCATGAAATGCTCTGAACGAGCAACTCGCAGCTCGCAAGCGTCTGCGTTGCTGTTTTTTTTAATGGAATACTAAAATGTACGAAGAACGATCAATTTGCCGTACAAGGGCAGCACGGTCGACACAGCCTTGAGCGCTAGTGTAGCGTTAGTCAGCTTACTGACTACTAAACTGCGTTTCAGCGCTGCACCACAAGGCTGTATGGTGCAGGACGCAGAATGCAGCAAAGCTCTTGCTGCATATTGCGTCCTGCGGTAAATACACGAGTGTCTTTGTATGTAGGGTTCTCTGAGTTCCCGAGGACGCTGATCCGTGGTGCACGGGAGCTTTGTGATTAGATTTGTTAACAATGTACAAATAAATTGTAAGAAAACTGGTTGTCTGATTATTTGACTCCTTCGGTAGCTGTCGAGTTTGCAGCACCTTTTCCTGCGTTTTACGATACATGGACCAGTAGGTTAACCAACATGATAGACTGTCGCTTTGTCTAGGCACGAGATATCATTAGATGCAGGCGTACGAAACCATTCAACATTTCTGTAAGGTTGGTAAGTAGCTTGACAACTGTCTCACGAGAGACTCCTGACCAAAGTATGTAGCTAGTAGGTAACACTTAGTAACGGAGCTTGGGAATGTGTAAACACCAATAAAACAGATCACACATTTAATGAATAGTTCAACATTTATTTATTCATTATACACATGAAATTGAAAGTGTTGGCGGATTTTAACACGCACTCGAGACGTGCTATGCTATATAGCACATAACCCCAAGAGGCGTATCGCCTACTCGCACGTGTGTAACGCCCGCGTGAGCGACTCGCCGCGCGCACTCGCGCGGTTGTATACTCGTGCCGCGCGCTGCCACAGGCGAGTGGGCTCCCGCTAGAGACTGTGCAAAAATATATAACTGGTGCAGGCGCGGGCCGATCCCCACGGTACATCTTTACAACAAACGTTATGTATACATATAGCTATCGTAATAAGAATATCTATCTATTACATTATCAACAAAATAATACATTCGAAGTAAGGGCGCGTCCGCCCCGCTCTACCTCTTGATTCCACTACATCACACCATGATATGACATCGCGTTCCACGTCCATCATAGGTATAGTTGCACATATGTGAACGAACACTTGTATTGTTTACATGTGACTCGTTAGTTTATAGCAACGGCCAACACTGCCGATGAAGGAGGACAGCTCGCCGCCGCCACGCGACCAGCGTAGTAGCGTGTACGACGTCTAGGTCACGAGGCCATAATATTACGCTTAGGCATTTATCGAGTAACATTGATGAAGGAACAGAAGCAACGATCACCGCTATACAGTCGGCCAAGCTGCGCAGGCGCTCTCGCACGCGACACAGCTCTACTAGTAAGTTACTACCTCCATACATACTTGCATTCATATCAGTCGCATATCATAGTACCTAATATAACGCGAATACGTACTGAGACGTCGCAAACCCGACGAAGTGACTCGAATATTCACGGATAATTAATGAATATTACTGCGTAACGAATAGGTAGATACTGGAATCTGTGGCCTACTCTTGACATATTTTGTACATAGGACAGTGGAGAGCCCGTGAGCCGGAGAGTGGTCGTGTCGTTGTTCCGAGGTCGCTTATCTGTAGGAGGGCGCGCCGGGCGCCGTCTCCGCCAGGAACGGGTTGGAGGGCCGCGGCGCTGGAGCCTGCCCCGGCACGCTCAGCGACTCCGCGCCGCTGTAGCTCTGCGGAACACGGGCAAGGTGAGCTGGGCGTGTGACGAGCATGCGCGGGCAGCTCTCGCGCGAGGCGTACCTGCGTGGCGCCGTAGGAGTCGTGGTGCGCCAGGTCGGCGAGGCGCGTGGAGGACAGCGCTCGCGGCAGCGGGTTGGAGGGCACGCCGTGCGGCGCCAGCACGCCCGCCTCGGCCACGGCGCGCGCCTCGTCGTCCACCACGCCGGCCGTCGCGTCCGGCTCGCCGCGGAAGTTGATGAACGCGAAGGCGGCCAGCACCACGGTGCACAGCAGCCCGTAGCCCGCGAACGTGCGCGTGGTGCCCCACTTGGCCACGGCGATGCCGCCCAGCACGGCGCCGCAGCCGCGGCCCAGGCCGTGGTGCAGCCCCTGCAGCACGCCCTGCGCCGACGAGCGCAGGCGCGGCGGGGCTCCGTGCGCGATGTACGAGCAGCACGCGGCCCACACGGCGGCGTGCGTCACGCCCTGCACGAACTCGAAGGGCAGCACCCACCAGGGGTCGCTCAGCCATGCGATGTACAGGAAGCGCAGCACGTTGCCCGCTAGCCCCAGGCACAGCACCTGTCGCACAGGTATAGAGCCACTGTGAACACCTCTCCAGGATACGAGTACCATTAGCAGCTGGGATGAAGGCAGCGGAAGTAGTTTCGTACCTTGACGTGTCCCATCTGCGTAATCAGCTTAAAGCTGAAGAAGTAGGCGAATATTTCCGAGATGTGATTGATGACAGACGCCACTCCGAACAGCGTCGGGGAGCCACCGATGTCCTGCGAGCCGGTAAGTAGGAAGTGATGAGTGTTATTGATATAAATGAGGGTACGTGTAGGTACAGTTTGTGGCAGCGGTATGTACCTGCAGGTGCCAGAAGAGGAAGGTGAAGATGAGGCCGATGCCGAAGCCCATGAACCAGGCCACGAACAGGAACGAGGCCGCCTTCACGTTCTGGAACTGACGCAGCACCGTCACCCACTCCGGCATCTCGCGTGTCGTCTGCGCAAACACCTGGAAGCCGCGGCTTAGAGTCAGAGGGACGCGTCACGCGGCATGAGTAGCCAATATGCCTGCCTTATTATTATTTTTCGTGTGGTTAGTGACTAACCTGGTGTCAGAGTTTTTATGCTGAACACGAGCCTCTGAGTTAGCTTCACATGCTGTTGCAAAATATCTCTCAGACATGCTGGTTTCCTCACGATGTTTTCCTTCACCGATTTTTAAGCAAGTGATAATACGCAAAAGCAAATCAGAGGTGCGTGGCTAGGGTTAGAACTCGAGACCTATGACTTGGCAGTCCGACGGTCACACCACTAGGCTATCACCTGCCTGATGTTAGTAATAAGAAGAGGAAGGTTTTGCAGTGTAGCCCGTTGTGAAGGAGCACGTCCGAGAATGTAATACCGCGATACTAAACTTATACCTAGTCTCTGGTTTTATATTGCCAAGTGACGTGTTTGTCACACGAAAATTGCAATCATGTACCTAACCCAAAGTAGCAAAATTTTGCCTATAAAATTCATTATTTGGTGGGCGCTGAGAAAACTATTGATTGTACATAGAAATTATGTACTACATGATTAAAGTACTTATTATTATCTACAAAAAAGTCCTCGAGGAAGTATACCTAACTAGCATAGTTAAGTCGCAATAGATAGCCGCTTTTGTGTTCTAAAATTCAATTAGATCGCCGGGAAAACCAAAAGTTGGTTACATTCGTGTCGCAGTATTAATTCTTATCCAAATAAATAGTTTTATCATCATGACTATTTATGTAGCAGTAAAATACTTTTTAATTAATCACGAACTTATAGAAATGCAATACGCGAACCGTTCGACACCGCCGCGACATGTAATTGGCGAACCTTGCATCCAGTAGGTGATAACAGAGCTATAAGTTATTGTACATTGGTAACACTACAAGGTTTGTAAGACTGGGTTACTTTTTACAACTTGTTATAATATAATAGACAGTTTAGCGTGTTACATTTATTACAATTACGCAGACAAAAAGTCGTAAATAAAAAAATAATATTGACAATAATAGGGATGATGTCTAAAATTTATATGTTAGTCCGTCCGCTAGATTATTAAAAAATATCGGACACGTATTCTTCGACACGTAATCAAAATATTACGTCGATACAAGCAGGGAATAAGGCTCCCTCAAAAGTGCCGCTAATTAAGATAGGTGGGTCTGCTCTGGAGAGGGTGTCTAAAGTAAAATATCTGGGTCACATGTCGACAGACCGGCTACAGGGTGATGAAGACCTGGAGAGGGAAAGGAGTGCGTTGGCAGTCCGCTGCAATATGTTGGCCCGTAGATTTGCACGATGTACCACGGATGTAAAACTGTTATTATTCAAAACCTACTGTCAGTCTTTCTACACGTGCAGTCTGTGGACCAACTTTATGCGGCGGGCTTACAACGCCCTGCGGGTTCAGTACAATGACGCTCTGAGGGCAGTGTTGAGGAAACCCAGGTACTGCAGTGCTTCCGCAATGTTTGCGGATGCTTCCATCGATGATTTCTTCGCCATCATTAGGAAAAGAACTGCATCGATGATGAGCAGGGTCCGTGCTAGCACCAACACTGTCCTCAGAACGTTAGCGTGCAAAATAGATAGTCCTTTTTATAAGTACTGGGCAGGTGTGCACCTGCTTAGAAATAGGAAATAAGCTTTGTTATGTTTTCTTGTTACTTGTTTTGTGTTACTAACAAATTACTAACACCTTCTTATTTTTATTCTTGTGTGCACTACTAACACTATTAACACTGTAAAATGTATGGACTATGTCTGAAATAAAGATAAATTATTATTATTATTGTGTTAAAATGTGGCATGACGACACTCCTTTATAGATTTTATACTGAGTTGTGACGTAGCGATAGCAATAAAACGTGTCAAATATTTGAGGAGTATCTGCCTGACGGAGTAGGTGTACCTTGGCCTGCTCGAGCACGGGCTGGCGCGGCGGGGGCGCGCTGCTGTCGAGGCCGGGCAGCTGCAGCTGCTCCGCCAGCTGCTGCTGCAGCTTCTCCTCGTGGGAGGGCTCGGCGGGCGCGGCCGGCGCCGCCTCCACGCTCACGAACTCGTACTTGAACCGGATCTGTTCGACGGACGTCACCCATTCCTTCACATGCGTGTATAGGACACCTCTCTCTTATCGCTTAGTAGTAAGGCTCGGTTTTTCTTTAAAAAAACAAGTGGTTGACATCTTGCTCCGAAAGCGATGATAAACCCTCATAACTAGTTTCTTTATATTTTCCATTCGTGATATAGGATATTTTTATATCAGTTTTACTAAAAATGTTACATTATGTTAAATTTTGGGGCGCTAAATATTATTTTTTTCGGTGACTAAATACTTTTTGTAAGCAATAAAGATAAAAATGATTTAATTTTTTAATTTGCCTGTACATAGTGACCCACAGATAGGCGAAGGCCTGCCCAACTCCCTCCGGGAATTGTTTTCCCGAGCTACTCGAACCAAGTTCGCGGTACGCGCCCAGGTCTCTCGCCACCGCTTTCCGGGCCGTCCATGGCGTCCATCTTTAGGCGCCCTTAGAAAACTTTTGCCCAGCGGCCGTCGTGCACGCGGCTGACGCGACCCGCCGACCCGTCCGATCTCGCCCAATGGCGTTACCTACAACGTCTATTAAACAAGTGTTGGTACCCAGCGTGGTTTTCCAAATTCTGTCCTGTCTTTTTTCCACAAGATTGCTGAGTTCCATCTTTGTTTGGCAAACTCCAATTAGTTTAATTACTACAAAATGTAGACCTTCAAAATAGTAATGTTATAAAGTATGTAGTAGGTAGTAGGTACCTAAGCGAAGTCTGATCATAACTGAACAAACCACCGTGAAGAGATGACACTGTCGGTTGTACGTCGCGACCTTGATATTATTATACTATCCATTCACGAATAGAATCGTTAACTTACATGTCATGCACCATTCACTATGAGTTTATTTGCTTGACGCTTCAGAGTGTCGACTCTCTTTGGATGCTATACATATGTATATAGCGACGCGACCAAACCGAGTTCATTGAAAGCTAATCCAATTTAATGAATAAATGAAATTAAATAGATTTATTGACAACGAATCAAATAAGAATGCTGCCCCAAATATTCTTCTCCTAAAAAAACTCATCATGAAACATGACAACACGACAGACCTGAGTGGCGGTGATGAGCGCCGCGCCCATCAGTACGGAGAACGTGGCGAAGCAGATGGTGTAGTTCTTCTCGAAGCGCTGTGGGCCGCCACACGGGTGCGAGCTGAACGCCGTGCTGTGGTCCAGCGCGATGCCCACGAAGAACATGGCCAGCCCCCAGCCCAGCGAGCCGAACATGCGCTGGTGCCCGTACCTGCGCATCAACTCGCTGTAGCCCGCGCACGCCGCACGAGCAGTGCCAGCGGTGCAGCGGGGCTCACCTGTCGGCGTCCTCGCCCAGCAGCGTGATGACGGCGGAGTCGGCGAGCGTGATGGCGGGCGCGCTGAAGAACTCGCCGATGACCACCAGCAGCAACAGCAGGAAGAACGTCTTCTGGATGTCCGGCGTGCGGTACACGATGAAGGAGTGCAGCGGCGTCACCCAGTCGCCGTTGGCCTTGGGGTCGTAGTTCAGCGCGTCACTGACGGGCAGCGGCGAGCCCTCGCGGCCGGCGCCGGGCGGCCCGCGGAAAGCACGCGTGGTGCTGCTGGGCCAGTCCTCGTCGTAGCGCGGCTCCGTCAGGTTGTAGGCGCTGGAGTTGAGCGGGTGCACGCACGACACGGCGCCGGGTTGCACCCAGCTCAGCGGCAGTGTGAACACAATCCAGGCGCCCAGCGACGCCAGCAGCAGCGTGCGCCCCTTCTGCCAGCGGTCGGCCAGCCCACCCCAGAAGGGCGCCGACAGGAACTCCACGAAGGGACGCGTGCCAATGAGCAGGCCGCACTGGCCCGCATTCATGCCCATTTGCTTGAAGTACACGCCCATGAGCGGGAACAGCGAGCCGAACGCCGAGTAGAAGAAGAAGTAGAAGGTCTTGACGGTGAGCAGCTCTGGGTCCACCGCCCCGGCGCCGCACATCAGCTCCAGCAGGTCGGAGCGCCCGCGCACCTTGTTGGTCGCGTCCTTCGGCGCCGGGTACCTGCGCCACACGCATAATATACACCATGTGGACCTAGCTTCATTAAAAATACAACTACAACTGAGATAACTCCAACAAGTATATTCAATTTTTTATGCTCTGCTCTAGCATTACAGCAACATGATACCTAATGTTATTTTGTAGTGGTAGACTATAAGTAGGAACTAGTACTGGACTAGAAAGTAAACTAAGTTAACTGGTTTTAAACGATAGCCGGTTTAATTTTCCGGAGAGTCCACGGTATCGATTGATAATGTCACGTCTGAGATGAGAAAAGAGAAGAAAGTGTACTCGTCCGGCGAGCGCGGCGGGCGCGGCGCCGCCCCGCCCGATGTTACGCGGAGTGGATCGTGGTGCCCAGAGCTCACATGCGACGATACGACGGATCAGACTCTGCTGGCACAAGTTATTGGGCTTCGTGTTATTAATTTGCATGTTTATGTAACAACCCACTATGCTATGATACTGATTAAACTAGTAAAATACTATTTTGTAATTTTCGGAAAACAACATTTAGTCTAGGAAAGTGTGTGCCTCAAAAACTGTGCTAGTTCTGTCAGAAACATCGTGCAAGGACTTGCACGGTGTTAGGAGCAAGCAGTTGCATCGTGCACGGTGTTGCTAACAAGAACTAGCACAGTTGTTCCCCCGGAAACATTGGATATGTAAAAACGTCTGAATCGCTTCCACACGTGTTATCCTACGAGCTTCGGGCGCGGACGTGGGGCTGTGCGCACCTGGAGGTGTCCACCTCGCCGTACTCGTCGGGGTTGACGAGCGGTCGCGCGCCCGGGGCCGCGGCGGCGGCCGGCGGAGCTCCTTGCGGCGGCTCCATGGCGCGGCGGCGGCGGACTGAGCCGCAGCGCTACCGCCGCCGCCGCTCGATAGCTCCGCGCATGCGCCGCCCCCCTTGCGCGCGCACCCGCTCCGCTGCTGCACTGCCTGACTGCCCACGCTCGTCGACAGGGCACACACACTATCAGCGCAAGGCTGCGCGGGGTCGGCGCCGCTGTGTGCTCGTGGACGCGTGACGTAGGCAGCGATGTGCTATCTGTGGCAGTGGTGTCAATGTCGCCGCGCTGTCGGCGCTGCGGTGCGGCGGCGCGTCTCACTCCGGGGCACTCCGGGGCACTCCGGGGCTTGGGGGACGGGGAGTTTACACTCGATACCGGAACTAAGTTTTGTTATCTTCGCTCGGCTATCCTCCCTTGAGGAATCGCACGTGGAATGCTATTATAATTTGTAATTAACAACTTATAAGTAGGTACCACCTACCTATGACGTTCTCTGTTTACATACAAAGGTTCAATAAAAAAATACATGCTTTCTCGGTCTACCCGCATGCCAAACATCCCAACCCGTTCAGCCGTCGCGTGATCGCGTCGAGGCGTGATTGATTAACAAACATCTAAACAGCACTGAAAAAAAGCCTTCCCCTCTTAAAAATATCATTCTGTTTAATCTATTCCATCCTCACATGTGAGGATGGAATAGATTTAACTATTATCTATTTAAAGGAACGATTTTATTTAATGCCATGTATGGCATTTAATAAAATCGTTCTGACTGACGTTGAATTTTCTTAAATTATATCTTTTACGAAAACTTCTCTCATAATTCAATGAATGTTTTGGTTTTAGTTTCCCTTTTACTTTTATGTACAGTAGGTACTATCGTGATGTTTTATCACATTTCTAAAAACAAGTGTTTAGCTGGCACGCGGCACTTGACTCTAACAAAATAGCATTTGAAAGCTTACTTTCGCAAACGGATCATACACACCCGCAACGACAACCCACCCCATGACCCCATAAAAGACCCCGTAAAAGATTAGAAAACAAAGTCACTTTGCTTGTAGGGGAGGTACCTACCCAAATTTTTTAATTGGCAACATTCATTTTACAACTTTGTAGCCAAATAGATAGGACAGATAGACGGATGAGGACAGAGAGGCTTGGCGAAACCTTAGAAACGGGTTATTTCTTTTAATTATTACCACGATTATCATTCAGTGGCGCAGTTAAAGGCCGACAAGATCTGAAATACTGTCGTGTCAGCGACACGAACAAGAATAATGACTCAAATATTGATAGCAACGTTAAAAAAAAACTATCATTCTGGATACACTTCCCTTTCCCTGCAAGGGCGTATCCCTCTTTGAGGAGTGGCTAGAGAGGAGGCACGGCGCCCTCACCGACCGCCTGACGCAGGTCCTCACCGGAAATGGATGTCTCGGGGAGTTCCTGCACATAGTCAGGCAGGAGGAAACGTCCGGATGTCACCACAGCGACCTCTCGCGACCTGCCCTGGTGCAAGCCATGATCCGGAGCGAGAGGGAGTGGGAGGCAGTCACCTTCTGCGAAGCAGTTATGCTCGCGAGTGAGGTGGCGGGATGGGAGAGGGACAGTACCTCACGTCCCAGCCGCCGCGGGGGACGCTCCGGGCGTCGGGAGCCGCGTGACGACTCCCGGCCACGGTAAGCGCAGGCCTGCTGACGGTGAGTAATGGGTAGCTCACCGTCCGATCAGGACCAGGCCCGTGCTGGACGACGCGAATGTGTTCCAGTGCGTCTCAAAGAAATGTCAGCATGAAAAAAGGGGGGGTAAGCAGGATTGTCCGAAAGGGTTACCGCTACCCCTGAACGTAAACGGCTCAGGAAGGAACATGGATGGGTTGTAGTTAGTAAGAGTCTGACACTCGAGCGAGAGGGGTCATTTGATGATTTCTATATAGCAGCACCCCTGCGTAAATTATTAAAATACAAAACACAGACAGGTCCACTAAATAAAACATTCGTCAATCTTAGGTTTTACAAAACACAAGATATTTATTTTCTTTTTCGTAGCAAAAAGGAGAAGTGCGTAACACCTTTACAGTTCATAAATCATAAATGATGACAGCGATAGCCTCGTCAACACATCAGCCGGGCTATCATGTAGGAATCTCTCCGATAACTTACTGAAGTGAGCTGCAATGTTAGGAATGTCGCTATAGAGCGGCGGTTGCATGGCATGAGGCGGTGACATATACGTTGGGCTGGTGGAGCACGAGGAGCAGGTTATCGCCTCGCGGGCGTGTCGGAGTTCCTGTTGGTGTGGCGCGCGAGGCGCAGGCTGGCTGCTTGCATAGAGGAGCGCCGCCGGCGCGGGCCTGCGACACCCGAGCCAGACCGAGCACGCGCCTCTGCCGCCTGCAGCGACCCTGCCTCGTCCGGAGCGGACCCCACGGAGCCCGCCACCGACCCCGCCGAGCGCGCCGTTTCCGGCGACTCGCTGGACGACCCGCTCAGCCGACCCTGCAACGCAGCATGAGACGTGAGAGAATGGTAGAGCGTGCCGCATAGTTCATTTACGTAAGTAATGTTTATGGTGGCAACCTGAAGTGGTTTGACGGACTGTTCAAAGCGGAAGACGAAGCGAAGCTCCGACCAGAAATGTGTGTGGAAGCGGCCGCCCTCCGCGCGGGTGCGGCGAAGAGCCGCCCAGGCGAGGTCGCAGCAGGACAGCACGATGCCCAGCGCGCAGCCCACTACCAGCACCAGCCACAGCCCCAGGAAGTTCGTCATGGACAGCTCCTCGCTCTCGTGCTCCTCGTCCACCTGCAACACATCCGTGCAGTTCGCGCAGCTGGTACAGCAGCTAGCGTAGGGCTTGATAGGGCAGCGATAGCTAGTGCTCAGGGTTCAATATCACGGTGTGTTTCATTTATGTCTGCGCATATCACTGGAGGCAGGGCTTGAGGCCATTGTTGTGACGTAAGCCACCCTCTCATGCAAGGAGTGTCAACTTGAGTCGCGCAAGAGTAGGTACCTTGCAGGCGCCGCCACCGTGCTTCTCCTTCCACCAGGTGTGCTGCATCTCGCGCAGCGTGCCCGCCTCCTGCAGGTTCAGCAGCCCCAGGTTCATGCTCTGCCGGAACTTGGAGTCTACACAAACACAATTTTTTCGTTGTTCGGTTACTTACTCTAATTTAACTAAAATAACGCCATAATAAGACGCATGTACAAGCTGTGAATTGGCATTGTCTAATTATGAAAGATTTACCTGATAAACATTTTGGCATTGTTTGTAAGTTTTATTGAGATAACCTAATAAGATTGTGTATTTGAATATCGTTTCGTGTGTGGCGTCGCTTCCACCCACTTCACACCTCTACGGGTAGAGTTTACTTAAATCCTTAGTTGACGTCTCCTACTCATAATGTACCTGCCGCTACATGCTACATTTTATCTTCGTAGGTCCGATTTCGTGTTTAATCAGTGAGTGAGTGTATGAATGAGTGACCTTCCACTTCTAGGTATAGATATAGATACGGGGCAGCAAAAGGGCTTGCACTTCGAAGGATCTGTTTTGAACCTTTCGTAACAATTGGTAGAACTCTAGCTATTTTAAACTGTTCAGTTCACTCACTGTAAGACGACGCTAATCAAATGGAGTTGCTACTAAGTCAATGTCATAGCTATATATCGAGTCAGGGGTATTTCGTGATAGCTCCTTCCCATATTGAGTATTTGTATGGGTGCTAATGGTGCAAATGTAATTGGTATAGAACCCACGTTTAAATCTATTCTGGTAACATTTTCAGTCAAATTTTATATATAATTGTTAATTTTTTGTCGGCTCACAGCTGTTTCTAGGCGTAAGTACGTATACATTATAGTCTAAACTTTTTGAATAATATGTTAGCGTCATCTAAAACATTTTTGGTACTTAGATAACTTTACACTGTTTCGGGTGCTATTTGCGTTAATGAAGATCCCAATAATATTTCTTCTCATATATGTATCTTCCATGAACAGACAGCGATCCGTTGTGTGTTGTGTGTAGAGATTACATCTTATAATAGGTACATTTTCTAATTTACCTATTATAAGGCCTGCTCTACAAGGCCTATCTTCACAAACTCTACACCTTAGTAAAAATATGTGGCTTGGCCGTTTGTTAGGTACTACAAGAAGTATTGTATAACAGAAAAGTAATGATCAGTGAATTAATTTTTCTCCTTACGCCTATGTGAATGTAGCGAAATGGCCAAGCCACATATTTTTACTAAGGTGTAGAGTTTGTGAGGATAGGCCTTGTAGAGTTAGGGCGTGTAGAGTTAGAAGCTGGCTCTACATGAGATCTGATAACTTTTTGACAGTGCGAGTCATATGGTCTTGTCTTGGCAACATTTTACATGAAAATGTTTTTAGTGGGATTGTATTTTCTTCTGGAAAGATGCACATAATTTGGCCGCTTCATGTAGGTAATCAAGTTTCTGTAAACGATGTGAACAAAACGAACCTTTGTGTCCCTCTGATAACCTTTTGTGATCAACCTTTGTATTTACTACTAGCTTCTGCCCGTGACTTCGTACGCGGATCCTGTTACTTATGCCAGCGAAAACGGGGTCGTCAAAATCGAAGATCTGAATCACGATCAGCGGTCAGACGCGCATCGCGTTCCCCACTTGTCTCTAGAGACCTGGATGTAGATGCGTAAATACTCTGAGAACGCATTCGTGCTACGCGATCCGAAGAGGTTTCCACGGAGCGAGTTGCAGCCGGATGTTTTCTTGATCTTATGATCTTCAATCTTTTAACTGGGAACATTGGGAAAGATTTGACCTCTTTCTAGGCATGGTTATAGTTTTATTGTGATCATACCTGATCAATTAAAATCTAAGTGACTGCTCCTCTGCGTTATCGGGTAGGCTACGTTTCACGAAGATAAATGGAAAAGGAAATTAAACAGTCAAACAACATAAGCCCGAAGGCATATACGATAAAATAAAAAAATAATGGGAGTTTTGGCCAGTACCTACCTAGAGTCAAATTGACAATGATATACCATCGTCATCGAAAATCAGTCCTTAACTGTTACCGCCTAAACCGCGTGGAAGTACAGCTTAATATGTTATTTTATAATTATACAGTGAACGTTACATACTTATTATTTCTGTATATATTACTATGAATATTTAGCTTTTAAATGTAAATATGATTATATTAGTGTTAGATTATTTTCATTATAAAGTGAAATTAGTGATAGCTTTGATTTCCACATCAGATGTTTCTGATCTTCGATTTTTATAAGTACGTAGGAAATGACCATCAGACCGAACAACTTTTGCTAAGACGTCATTCCTATATGTATCATTTCATTTCCTTTCATTTATTTGCATACCATAATGTGAATAAAGGTGTTACAAATAGGCTTAAAGGTAAGATACAGCTATGGACCCTGTAAGGGCACAGCAACATAAGTAACAGGGATAAACTAATTAATTAAAATTAAATAATAGCAGTTAGAACATTCATAATAAATTATATAATTAATAATAATTATGTAATCTCAATTAAATACTTATAATGTAAGTATTGCAATTCCAGTCATAGTTTATCATTCATCGTTAATGTATTCATTTATATTGTAGTAGCGTTTGTTTATTAGAAATAGCTTTAATTTATTACTAAACATATTATATTTTTTTATATTCTTAAGATGTTCCGGTAGTTTATTATATATTTTTATTGACATTACATATGTACCTGATGAATACATTTTAAGTCGTGATGTTGGAATGTTTAGTCTGTTTTTGTGTCTTAGAGTAAATCTATTCTATATGTCTTCTCTTTTTGTATATAATTTGGGATATTTGCGTACAAATTTACAAATTTCAAATATATAAAGGCAAGGCAAGGTCAAAATCTTCAGTTCCCTAAAGTGAGGCTTACAACTTTCAGTTTCATCTATGTTAACTAGAGTTCTCATAAGCTTTACTGTATGGTAAATAATGTGGGCGCGTCAGTAGATAATATTACCCCATAGGATAACACCATATTTGAGCCATGGCCCATGCATAAGCGTACGCGTAATACGTGACCAGTGCAGTTTTAAGGTCTGTAGTTTTTTTTATCTCGCGGAGTGCATAAGAGAATTTCGATAACTTCGCCCTTAATTTTTGGATATGGGACTTCCAATGAACGTGTCAGTTTATGTCTAGGCCTAATAAAGTGAGCTTATTAAATGTGTTAGGGGCTGGGCTCTTGTAGTTCCACAACCGATGTTCCAGATCTTCGATTTTTAGGAGATTTAGTCAGATGAAGGAAATTGGAACACGAGCTCAGCAGGCACTTACTCTTCTTCATGGCGATGCCGTAGCCCTTGCTGTCGAGCAGCGACCCCACCTGCGGGAGGCACGCCGTCAGTACCGTGGTGAGCACGTGGCGTCAGTCTGACGAGATCAACAGACTCACCTTGGTGACGCCGCAGTTGCGCTCCGTCTCGTAGTCGATGCTCGTCGACTCCATCAAGAACGCGTACTTTCCGCTCTCGACTCTGCAATCATTCGCTCAGCTTGGGATCAACAGCAAACTGGAATTCTAGTAAGTAATTGTATATCATAGATTGATATTGTACAATGTCGAGGCAGACACGCGTTTCAAACACGATGCTGATGCTATTCGGGCAAGTACTGCATGCCTGCAAGGACAGTTCCGCGAGTAGGCAGTGCGAATAGAAAGTGAGTCAGTTAATGAGAATAATGATAGGATGTAGCGTTACTTGGCGATGCCCTCCGCGTTGGAAGTGGGCATCTTGTGCTTGCTCATGTGCCGGAACATGCGCTGGTACAGCTCACTCTGCGAGTGCTGCAATCACAAACGAACAAATTACTACAATACAAAGAGACCTATGTCTTTGATATAGATCTTTTTGTTATTTTTCATTTCATGTTTATGTTCTTTTAACCGGTCAGAAACTTACCTTGCATGTTGTCCATGATAATAAAACAAAAATAAAAGTTCATATTAGCTTTTAAGTGCGACTTGAGTAGCACCACTAACAAAACAGTACTGCCTGATACATCCAACCAAGGTTGTGCATGGCTCAGGAATTCCTGCACTTATAGCTAGAAGATTGAAAATCATTGTAATCTTTTACTATGTATGTTGTTTGATATTTTCTGTGTGTAGTAATTTAATAATGTTGTGTTTTTTTTTTTTTTAATTTTAGTTTCTTGTAAGTGTATAGTTTAGGTAGTTAAGGTCTTAAGTGTCGCATTAGGGTTAACCCTGTAATGATAACTTAAGTTGTTGTAAATAAATAAATAATAATAAATAAATGTTCCTAGCATTGCCGATATAAGTAGTGCGTGTCGGTCGGACCACACCCCAAAAAGTGTGCCGTAGTTTGGAAGATTTTTACCAAAAACAAACCTAACATTGTAGTAGAAAATCATGATCGCCCACACATTCCAACTGCAAATATTAGTTGGCCAACGTACACTTGTACGGCCTACTTAGCTGTGATCGTTTTCATTTTAATTTTGTTTATATACTAATTACTGCCCAAATTGTATTCACAAGACAAGAGCAACCAATTAGCTGGCAGAGGGGAGGACACTCGACTGTAACACAAAACTCTTAGGGTGCCTTGTTGACTAGGGAACCTAAAAACCAGGAGCTCGTCTTAGCCTGATATGCAAACATTGATTTAGGTACCACTTACAACTGCCTACGCGAATAAATGGTTAGGATGGATTTGACACAACGTGGTGGTTGGTTGGTAAGTAACTGTCTTTTGCCAAGCAAGCAAGAGTACGTTAATGCCGCAATGGCCTCGACAGTCAGTGAAATTACTGGCTTTTACAACTTTTCACTTGATATAGGTAATTAATAGTACCGCCGGTCTCGTGGCAGCCATGTTCCGGTTTTCATGAATGTATTGCCATTGTATTATGTATGTTTGGCATCTACAATCAAGGTATTATAATTTTAGTAGAAGTCTTGGCCAACGACTTATCCTACTCCTGCGAAGGCGAGCGCGTGTGAGGGGCGCAGGCCCCGCAGTTGATGAGGTTAGAGCTTAGATCGACCAGGTAATGTGCACCATACACACCTCGAAGAACTTGTAGGTGGCGCCATCAAACTTAGCTCCGTAGTCGATGCCGAGCTGGTTGTCGGCCAGGTCCTGCACGTTGCTGATGATCTGGTCGGAGGACTTCTTAGCCAGCAGCGTGGCCAGGTTGGCCGTGTACGAGCTGGTGATGACGAGCGCGAACAGCCACCACACGCTGGCCACCGCGCGCGTGCTGTAGGCGCTGCGGGCAGGGCGGCGGCTTGTACTTGAACCGTAGCGCGCATGAGAACGTCGCTCTGGACCAGATTAGACTAGACTAGACATAAAGTAACTTTGCACATTGTACTAACACGGGCGCGATCTCGGAGCCCTGCAGCAGCACGGCGCCCAGGTTGAACCACAGTGCGTTGGCGAGGGTGAACTGGTTCTCGAGCGCGGGCGGGTCCTCGATGCAGGGGTAGGGGTTCTGCCACTCCTCGTGGCACAGCCGCCCCACCACGTATAGCAGCAGCGACGTGCCGAGGTACGCGAAGCCCAGGCACAGCCACACCTGACCAGCCACGGCGATTATTGTGAGTGAGGAGTTCGCAGGTGCGACATCTTGTACCCGCACAGGTTTCGCGTTGCATACTCGAAACCTGTGCTGGTTTAGAAGTCCTACTATCAGAAGATGTTGAGTGCTGTGTCTTAAGAACAATTATTACTAGTGAGTATTTCACCGTTTGTGGTGATGATAATCAAGTGTTCTGGTCTGAGATACGCGACAGTACGCAGTTCGTCATTCTAAATAATTTAAAGTCATCAGCAGCGGTACACAACAACAATATTATTTGTAACTTTACCTTCGGTTATTCCATTTCTTTTGTTGTAAGCTCTGTGTGTTTAGAGGCGCCACTCGCTTGTAAGTTACGCTTCCACGTTCAAATTCAAATTCATTGACCCAGAACTTACGCCGTTGGAGAAGGGCAGAAGGAAGGCGAAGATCTTGGGCTCGGGCTGCTTGGGCGTGCGGAACAGGATGCTGATGCCGAGGTTCATGAAGGGCGTGGTGAAGTCCACCGCGCTCTCGCGCTCGGCCGTGATGGTCAGGTCCGTGATGGCGAAGTCGATGCTCTGCACATAAAGGGGTCATGTAGTGCTGCCCGCGGGGCCGGCACACTCAGTCAGGCGCGGGCCGTACGTCGTCTTCCATGAGGCGGCCCAGCATGCCGGACCACTTGCCGGTGACGTTGTCGCGCTTGCCGGTGTCGCCGTCCTCCTGCTCCACGAACGTGTAGTTGAACTGCAGCAGCTTGGCCAGCTTGTCGATCAGCTCGACGCAGAAACCTTTAATCGGAAACACCGAAGTCACTACCTCTATAACTTTGGTGCATTACCATGGTATGGAATACAATATGTCACCTCATACAATTACTATTACTATGATAGCAATCATATATCACAATACATCGGAGGAGTACACAACACAAAGAAGACGCGTCACACGGAGCAGACGCGCACACGTAGCACAGGGGACCCTCTCCTGCATGCTCTTGAACTTGTGAATGATTCTATTATCATTATCCACTAGCTGACCCGGCGAACTTCGTTCCGCCTATCAGGTTATTTTTTTAAAATAAAAGATTTTTTCTAGAATAAACGTAGCTTAAGTTACTCCTTATTACATCAGCTACCTGCCAATAAAAGTCCTGTCAAAATCGGTCCAGCCATTTCAAAGATTAGCCGTAACAAATAGACAGACAGACAAAAATCGTAAAAAAATATATTTTGGTGTTTGTACCGTATTATGTTCATATACTAAGTACATAGTAAAAAACTGTTAAATCAAAATCTAAGTACCTTCATAGCGATCATTCCCGGATAAACGGTCCATGGACTCTTGCATCATCACATACGGTTTGTTCTAGAACAGAAAATGTAGGCTTCGAATGTGAAAACTATAAAAGTCATGTTAATGTAGTGTACCTACTACCTACATAATAATGTATCGCTGAAGTCGTGGGAGCCGAGCGTGAACGTTTCGCAACAAAGCGCAGCCGCCTGGAGTCAGATGAGTGGTACTCACCTCGGTGATAAGCACGGTGAACGTGCGGTTGGTCATGGAGTCGGGCGGCGGCGTGTCGGCGGGCGGGTCGTGGCGCTGCCAGGACAGGCCGGCGCGCGGCGCCCACAGCCCCGCGCGCGCCAGCCGCCCGCCGCGCGCCAGCTCCACCACCTCGAGCTGCACCTCGCGCCGCCCGCCCTCCACCTCCCACGTGATGGCGCCGCCCACTAGTCGGCCCGCGCCGTCCTCGCTGTTCCACTCCTCCTGCAGCCGAACGACCGCTTCCTATTAGACACGTTTGGCTACTTCGTCGGTGCTGTTGTACCGCGCGACAGGTACTTGCCGAGCGCAGGTAATTGAGCAACGTGTCGGCGTGGAAGGCGCCGGCGCCCATCTCGCAGTCAGCGGGCGCCGCGGCTGGCAGCTGCAGGCGGCGCCACGCCTCGGCCACCAGCCCCGTGCCCAGGTGCGCCAGCAGGAGCGCGGTGGGAGGTGCCGCCACTATCGTCTCTGCTTCCTCAGGCTCCGGCGGCTCTTCCCCGTCTTCCGCACTGCCCGCTACGTTCAGTCGCTCCGTGTACATCTTGCGCCACTGAGTCATCACCTCCACCACCTCGGGGGACTCAGGGTCAAACAGACGAAACGCTGTGGAAAGCGCAACTAGTAAGTGTGCAGAATTGTTAGCGGGCGATGGTTGGGTGTGGTGCTCACCGGTTGCGGGCGCGGGGTGAACGACCGATGCAGCAACAACTGGAGCTGCGTCGGTCACAGCTCCGCGAGGTCCTGGTGGCGGACTGGCGGGACAGGCTCTCACGCCCTACCGCCGGCCTCAACACCATCGAGGCGATCCGACCAGTGCTCAGCGAGTGGCTCGGTAGAAGGCACGGTTTCCTGACTTTTCGGGCGACACAGGTTCTCTCGGGGCATGGTTGCTTCGGGAAGTTCATGTGTCGCATAACCAGGGAGCCAGACGCTCGGTGTCACCACCGCGTCGACTGTCGGGAGGACACGGCACGGCATACGCTGGCAGAATGTGCCGCATGGCTGGATCCGCGCCGTGCCCTCATTTCAGAAGTAGGCAGCGACCTGTCGCTGCCGGCCGTCGTTAACGCCATGGTCGGCAGTGAACAGGCCTGTGACGCGGTGGTATCCTTCTGCGAGGAAGTCATTTCGCAGAAGGAGGCTGCGGAGCGGGAGAGGGAGATCACCTCCCTCAACCCAGCCCGCAGCAGGCGCACCGGGTGTCGGAGGAGGGCAGACAATGCCCTCTTCCAGCCCCCCTAAATGGGTCCACAACATCTGGACCCGAGGCGGCGGCGCGTAGTGTTCCACGCGCGCTCCTCCAAGACGGTACGAGGGGAGTGTCGAACACCTCACTCCTCCTCGACCGAGACGAGGCCCGCTGTGGCGGGCCGGCACCACGGGAGTTGCGGAAGTATTTTCAGTTCCCGCGACCCCCGGCGCAGGTGTGAGAGGGAAAACCCGGGGTGGTTTTTAGTCAGTAAGAGTCTGACAGACCCCTCCGCCCTCCCCGGGGCGGGGGACATCCATGAGGATTTTCCCCCCGGATCAAAAAAAAAAAAATGGTGCCTACCGGTGACGTTGGCGCCGCCGTGGCTGTAGTCTTGCAGCGGCTGCGTGTGCAGGTCCAGCGACAGCACGATGTACGAGTGCTTCTCGGCCAGCAGCCCCACGCGCTGCGCTGCGTCCAGCACGCGTACCGTGCACTCCGCCGAGCACCACACTATGAAATTCGTCAAGCCGGATTTCTTCAGCACCAGCAGCAAGTTTCTGCATACAGACAAATAGATCAGTAACATGCTCCAATATAAACCGGGGAGATATACATGAACATAAGTTGTGCTTAGCGCGACCTGAGCAGCGCGTCCTCGCTGCTGGGTGGCAGCTGGCGCGCCAGGAGCGCGAGCGGCGCCGCGCCGGCGGTCAGCAGCGCGGCGCCGCGCGCGTCGCCTTCGTGCAGCAGCACGGCGCGCTGCCAGCCCTTCGCCTCGCACAGCTCCGCACACGCCTGTAGCAGACCAAACAAGATGGGTAAGTACACCTGTTGATCGGTTGCGTGCAACTCGGTCTATAAAGAGACAGTGGGGCGCCAAACCTGCGCCAGCACTTGCGGATGTGGGTAGAGCTCGAGGGCCTCCCAGGCGGCGTCGGCAGGCGCGTGGTCCACCAGCAGCAGCGGCAGAGCGGCGCGCGCCGCGCCTGCCGCCGCCAGGCGCACAGCGCGCGCGTCGCCGCCGCCCAACGCCGCGATCGCCGCGCCCGCGTCCGCGCTGCCCGCAGCCTCAACCAAACAACGCAGATAGAAAACCAACCTCTCATTTTATTGAGATACTCACACTAAAAATAAGTCGCCAAGTTTTAATGTTGATAAAAAGCTATTTATGGAATGCATACTGATAATAAAGCTAGAAGTTTGTTTTTACAAGTGAAAGCAAAAAACTAAAAAAATAGTTTAAAAAAACTAAAAAACACGCTTTTTATAGAAAACCGACCTAAAAAATAGAAAATAAATTTTACTTTTTAAAAAGCGTGGGGTGCTTTTTAATTTTCTATTTTTTAGGTCGGTTTTCTATTAAAAAGCGTGTTTTTTAGTTTTTTTAAACTATTTTTTATTTCCTACTTTTTAGTTCAAATTAATGTATTGTCATCGGTCCTCGATATATCTACAAAGTTTGAATGAAATCTGGCCGTTTAAAGTGGGTGAAAATCGGGTCTAAAGGAGTCGGTTACAAACAAGTGAAGCTAATATAAAGCGTGTAAAAATTATTGCATTGTCATCGGTCCTTGAGACGTGTGCAAAGTTTCAAGTTGATCAGACTTTTAGAAACCGGTGAAAATTAAGCTCAAAGATTCCGTTACGTACATACATAGATACAACCCGAGCTAATAAAAGCGTGTTAAAAAGTGATCTATTTGGAGACGTCGTTTTATTTTTCCTGTATTCTTTAAGTACATAATTGTACAGAATAATTGTTGTTTTGTTTCTACGCAAACTTCTGAGATAAGGTGGACTGGCGGCACTGTATTATTATTTTTTTACACTTTTCAGCACAAAATACGGCCAGCAGTCGAAAACTATTCGGCCAAAAAAAAGGAAAAATTGTTTGAGAGTAGGTTATAAGTTTGAGAGTGTGTGTTTATTGCCGCGATCGTTAGTATCAATTATAAGGATGAAATCTTTCGTACAAACTTGATAAATTAAATGATAGGAAAACCATGAAATTTTTAATTATTTACAAAAAATTGTAAACTAATTAATTAGTTGCTCGAAATGGGGTCCATTTTCTTGGATACACAAATGTATTCTTCTAACAAATTCATTATACATACTTTCCCTCCAGGGGGCATTACAAAATTCCACCCTGTATATTATTACGGCTTGAGTATGAAACCCTATCATTTCAGCTGTTGCCCCTGCGTGGAGCTGGGCCGTGCCGCGGGGCGCCGCCGGGCACTGGAAGCACCACATACCTGCGCGCAGACGGCGGCGGGCGGCGCCAGCGGCTCGTCGGGCTCGAGCGGCGCTACGGCGGCGCTGCCCGACGCGTTCAGCGCCGCGTCCACGGCCGCCGCCAGCTGCAGCGCGCGCACCGGCTGCTCCACCACGCCTGCGCAGGGCACACACTACGTCACGCACCGTCTCGTGAACACACGAGCGACCATCTCAAAAACAAACAATAAACAAACCACTTCCAAGAAGCACTACGAGAAATATCTTTGTTTTCGGCAGCCAGTGGCAACAAATGAAAAATATAAAACCAACCACAGTTCAATGACCAACCAATTCGTATACAAATATATTCGATAAACCACTACTTGCTATGTAAGCAACAGTCGCGGGAACTGTAAAAACATCCTCCACATACAAAGCATGGATTTAAAATAATTTCAATACATCTTATAGGAAAGTACAAAGGTATTATTTAAATGGGACCTCCGCCCAAGCCTCTTTTAGCAACTGAAAGATTTTTTTCAATCTGATAAACTAGTGTTGAAAATACCGCCGCACATACATTAAAAAAAAAACGTGCAGACGAACATAGAAACTTGCTTCATAAAACCAACGAAAATCATCAGCTGGTTGGAAAAGAGTGCAGAGTATTAGTGAGCTGGCTGCAGGTACGGTACCGACCGATGACGAGGTCCTGTGCGGCAGCGCGCGTCGCCAGCAGCGCCAGCAGCGCCCACCACATCGCGACAGGGGCCAGCTCGCGCAGCACGGACACTGCACAGCACTCACAGCGCGCCGGGAGACGCGCCGCTACTGAGCGCGCACGACGTGCGACCCCATTCATTGGCTATTTTTGGACGAGACGCAACACGTGAGTATATCTTTTGGCAAATGTTGTTATTTTTAAAATGCTTTATTAGTTGTTTTCTGCTCCAATGGTATAAAAATATTACTTTTTTTTATTTATTACAATATGTAATTTAATTTAGCAAATAAAATTACTGAAGTAGGTCCTGAAACATTCATGTACTTACAATAAAAAATAATTATTTCCTTGCTCGCGACTTCGTCCGGGAGGCTCAAAGAGTGTTTGAGTGAATTTTATGTGAATATTACTTACAAAATAATACTAAACCGTAGGAATAATAAAAGCTTTGATTTCCACAAAAACCGTATTCCCCTTCTCACATCGACATACACCTCAGGTGGCTTTGTAGACGTTTCGGCCTCTGAGTTTCGCCATATTTGGAGCGGTGTGTCAATAGATAACGCAAGAGCAACTACTTCGCGTGCCTAGCTTACGTACAAAAATCGTAAGTCACTTTCGCGCTCAGTCTGCATCGGTATACAGCGCTAGTCGGATCATCATACATCACTAAATAGTGCTTGTGACGTCATAATAGGTACCTAGTCAAAAAATGGCACGCTTGGTTTTCGATCATCATACATCACTAAATAGTGCTTGTGACGTCATAATAGGTAGTCAAAAAATGGCACGCTTGGTTTTCATACAGATCGTGATACTTGCGTTATCTATGTCTATCTATATCTGTGTGTGTCACCTACATAGGACGTGATGGCGGAAACCAGCGCCACATTACGTGCGGCGTTGACGGCGTAGACTTGACGTGCTACGCGGAAGACACGCTATTCAGTGACCAGAGAGTGGGAGGTGCACCGCATATGGCGCCTAGGCTTGGAGTTGGAGGTGGCCCTCAACAAGGCAGAGGCAGAGGCAGGTGGTATTCCGTGCGGTGCGGCGGAGGCGGCGCGAGGAGGAGCGAACGCGGGGTGGCAGACCGATGCAGAGAGAGGTCGAGTTTCGCCGGTCGCAGCTCCGCGAGGTCCGTTAAGGTGAAAGCAAGTGTAGCATATTGGGTCCCAATATGACATGTCTACCCCATGGTTCTTGATCGCATTGATACATTTTTTTCTTGACTGGCACTCCTGATAACTGTTGAGCGATAGGTACACCGAGCTATGACTTGAGATGTGATGCGAACATCAGTTTCGGTTGCCGTTTCTGCCTGCGCTTGATCCTGACCATACTACTGTTGGGTTGCGGCATGTCTGGTATTTGCTGCTCATGGAGCAATGATCTCCGCGGCTCTTCTGTCAATGGGACGCTTCCTCAGTTTAGCTGGTGAGATGCTGCTTCCAGTCAGCCAGCCAGCCCAACCAAGTTGCCACCACATAAAAGAACGCGCGACACTGATCATCTTGAGGCTCGGAGGAGCAAGAAGATGCATGAGCTGCGGAATGGGTCGCACACACCTTGGAGGGTAGCTTCAAATGATAAGTCAAGAACAATCAAAGATCATGGTTTATTCAATATTTTACTTAACACTTAACAATTTGACTGTTGTAATGAGTCATATATGAGTACATCCGACTATGAACGCTCATTGTGTACTGTCACGTTACACTATAGTTTGAGCAGGCGACGGAATAGTGGCTGTGCGCTGCGCGTGCCGTGCCCTGGGCGGTTGATAACTCGGGCAATAGGTAGGTACTTTAACTTCACAATCTTAAAGAATAACTTTGGTATTAATCTAATCGCATTGTTAACTCCTGTTAATACGAGTAGGTACATAGTTTACAAACATTTTTAAACACAATTTGCCAATGTCTCTTTAAGCCGACAATCTTGTAACTTATACCAAAGTAATTAAGAAACAAAATACCTTGTAATTTTAATAATAATCTATCATGTGCAGTAACTTAGTGAGACACATACTTTAAAATGTCATCGATGTGTTTATTGAATTGAAGACTAACAATAAAGTTACAACGTGGAGTCATTCGTCTGGCCGGTCCGGCGAGGTGTCTGTCGGAGGCAGCGCGTCGGGCAGCGTGTGCTGGTGGTGCAGCAGCACGATCAGCACGTCGGCCGAGTCGGCGTGCGTGGTGCGCACGACGCGCGCGCATGCGCCCGCCGCCGCGCACCGCGCCGCCGCCGCCGTCTGGCAGGCCACGTCGCGCCGCTCCGCCGCCCCCGCCTCCGCGGCGCCCGCGCCCTCCCGCCCCGGCCGGTACTTGCCGAGGTGGCAGCGGATGGAGGTCGCGGTGAGGAAGTGCGCGCGGGTGTTGCGCGCTGGGCGGCACACGCACACCCACACGCGCGGGCCCAGCGACAGCGCCACGCACGCGCCGGCCGACAGCGACACGCATGCGCACAGCGTGGCCGAGCGCGCCGCGCTCACCACGTACAGCGGGAAAAACGCTACCCAAATGACGCACGTGGCGTACGCGGCGGCGCCCACGAATCGAGTTTCGTTGAAATTGTGTGGAAGCCGGCGAGTACGGACGGCCAGCACCACACACGACGCCAGCAATACCAGCGCGGGAACCAGTGGCACCAGCTGCGCCGGGGCGTGCTCACCGCCGCAAGCCAGCACGGAGCGCGCGCGGCCCGGGTGCTGCAGGCGAGGCGCCGCCGGCCAGCGTGCCGCGCTCCACGCCGCCACGCATGCGCCGGGCGTGCTCAGTGCCAGCCACGTCCACACCTGAGCTCGCGACGACAGGAGGCGCGGGCGAGCCGCCGGCCGCCGCTCGCACGCCGCCACCAGGCGCGCCACGCGCACCGTGCGCGCTAGCACCGCCGCATACACGCCGCCCAGTGCCGGTGCCGTCAAACGAACGAGCGCGCACGGCGCCAAAGACGGCCGCGCCACTGCCGCCAGCGCCGTACCGTGGCACACGGCCGCCGCGCACAGAAGCAACGCGCACAGTTCGCGCGACGCCGACTTCACCACAGGCGTCGCGCGATGGCGCCAGAACGTGACGGCGCACGTCACCACCGCAGCCAGGCCGGTGACGCCCGCCACAGCAGCGACCGCGCGGGGCCCGCGCCCCCCGCCACCCCACTCCACCGGCGACGGCAAACACGCTGCCAGTTCATTCATTGCGATGAGATTTTGTAACACTAAGTTACTACATTCAAACGCACATGCAAATTATAATTTTATATGCGTTTATGTTACTGATGCGATCCAGATCGGGGCGATGTCCGGGCGGACAGAGGCGGCAGCCGGGCGCCGGCGGCGGCACGGTGACGGCGAGCGGCGCGCACGTCTCGCACGACCAGCAGCAGCGCGCTCGGCCCTCCCCCGCGCGCGCCCACTGCCCCGCGCCGCACGGCGCCGAGCACGCCGCCTGCACGCCGCGCGCGCGCCTGCACGCGAGCCTCCACTGTACTGTTCAGTACAGCGCTTCGTACATCTAAATGAACTGTAGGTATAGTCAGGCGGCGGCGGCGGTACCGGTGCGCGGCGTCGGCGCCCCCGCGCAGGTGCAGCGCCCCGCGGCGCCAGCGACCCACGCGCTCGTAGCGCCAGGCGCCGCCCTCGCCGCCGCCGCCCCGCCGCTCGAAGCTCATCACGTCGTACTCGCTCAGCCTGAGCACAGAACATCACCTGAATTCATATTTATGCTCCGCTCCTATTGGTCGTATCGTGATGTTATATGTATAGCCTTTCTCGATAAATGGACTATCCAAAATAAAAATAATTTTTCAATTTCCAATCATTCCAATTTTTTTGTTCTTGAGATTAGTGCACAAAACAAGTTGTTGTTATAATGTATATATTAAGAAATTAAATATAAATAGTAGGTATGTGCGAGAAAAGTCAAATTAGAACCCTGATTGCGTTTTTAAAGGATTCAGAATAATAGGACAACCCTACAACGGAGGTTTACTAAATGAGTGAGTGAAACGTGTTATGCTGCGGTCCCACGGCCCGCTTTCTCACAGGCCAGATCGCGCCAAGCCTAGCCTACCAGGCCGTGGGACACTGGCATCCGAAGAGGCCTGGGCGGCGACAAGCCTCGACAGTGGGAGCATCGCCTGGGGCGGCCTGTCAGTTAGCGGTGGTGACTGACTCAGGAGGTGGATCGCCGTTGTCGTCAAAGGCGACGAGGCCGCCGTCGGGCGCGCGGAAGCGCACGCGAGCCAGGTGCTGGCGGTAGCGCGACACGTTGAACGGCAGCATGGCGGCGCACAGCCCGTCGCGGCTTGCCACGTCCGACGCGCACGACGCGCGCACCATGGCGTGCAGCGCGTGCGCCAGCGCGTACACGCCGCGCACCACCAGCGCCAGCTTCGGTTCCTGCGTGTAGTTGGCTGCCAGCGACTCGGAACCTTTCACCGCACACGAACAGAATCAGTTTAAATTTTATTAACTTCGCTTAAATAGTTTTTAGCTAGCTTCAAGAATACTCTAATCCTCTTTTATGTTACTCGTAATGTACGGTCTCATCAACCGTACATTTACTTTGCGAACGCAGCAACCTACTTAGATGTCGTGCGTCACAAATATTACGCTATAATTGTAACTTTTCACGCCAGGCAGATCGAGTCAGACAATAACTGTGGAACCAACCACTTGTCAAGAGAAAGAATCACTACCACTCTAACTTGTTAAACGGTCAACTTTTTAATATAACTTTAAACTCTACTTGTGGTTCTTTCTGTGTACTCCACAACTAAACCAACATCAACATTGTGATAGTGTACGGTGCCTACAACTATTGGCTCCTACATTAAATGGTCCTTCGAGCCGGATGTTTATTGTGTATAGTGTCTCTATTTACGATAGCGAATCGGTTCAGCTGGTCTCCCACAAGCGGGTCGCCCCAGTTGGATTGAGAAGGCGCATAATATCGAACATAGAGTGCAAAAGCAATAAATAGAAACAATCGACAATTTCAAGACGCTGAGGATCACGTAATTCTACTTCAACTACGAGACCGAATCCGTGGAGACTTGAAAAAAGAAGCCTGCAAACTGTGGTCTTCGTGTCGTGAACTAACGTCAAATAAACGTACTTCTTTTCGACAACTAGAAAAGAGAACTCACTATGGAGAAGCTACAACTCCAACAATCTTGCTTTGAAAACATCAAAGCGCTGTGCTCTAACTATAAAAAGGATAGCCCCTCAAGAAAAACTGAAGAGTACTTAACCAAGCGTCTAGAATCTCTCGAAGCACAGTGGAATGACTTCGAGGAACGACATACGATTCTGGAGCAAAACTTAGAAGACAAAAACATAAACTACTTCGTGGATAACGTGTACAGCAAAACTCAAGCTCTATACGAATCTACAAAAGGAGACATGCTTAACTTACTAGAACGACTACAGGGAAAAAGGTTCGTGAACTTTGACTTAACTGGGATGCTGGATCGAGACACTGACGATACCACCAAAACATTGCTGAGCAAGCAAGAGTGCAACTTTAAAGCCCTCGATCGCGCCATGTCGAAAATTGACATTAAAGCCATCACGGAGAAATGGGAACTAGAAGACCATCTCTCCATTTTAAAGTCGAAGTGGAACGTCATCGACAAACAACACTGGGAGCTGGAAGCAATACTCAAAGGCTCCAATGCTAACTACTACAACATGTTCGTCAATATGGAGGACAAGTACGACGAGCTACGAAAAAACTTGAACAGTAAGATTTGGTCGACAGTGCACTATGAAAAGTCGGCGCCAAAAATTGAGGTTCCTGAATTTTCGGGTAACTACACTCAATGGATTTCCTTCAAGGATCTCTTCATGGAAACCATTCACAACAACCCGATGATTAATAAAGCGCAAAAGATGCAGCATCTAAAGACGAGGTTGAGAGGAGAAGCTGAAAGATTGGTGCAACATCTCAGCATTGGAGCAGAAAACTACACATCATGTTGGGAAATACTGACTCAGCGTTTCGACAACCGAAGGCTGCAACTTACGTCATTCCTGAACACCATGCTCAACCTACCTGTCATTCAACAACCCGACAGCTTCAACCTCAAGAAGATGCATGACGTCATAACGGAGTGTACGAATGGACTAACAAACATTGGGTTAGACATCGCAACTTGGGACCCAATTATCGTACACTTGATGTCGCAGAAACTTGACACCACTACCTACAGCGAGTACATAAAGGAACTCCGAGATCCTAGGGATGTGCCAAACTTAAATGAGCTACTATACTTCCTGGAAAACAAGTTCATGGCGTATGAAACCATGAAGAATACGAAGAAAGAAGTACCTAACCAGCAGAAGCAAGTCTCATCCAAGGCATTTAATAAGCACAATTCTGCAAAACCGCATGACTACGAGCGGCAAAAATTTTTCAAGAGAACTTATCATACAGCATATGGACACTGCCCAAACTGTGACGGAAATCATGTATTGATGAAATGTCCAAAGTTCATCAATATGGACTCATTTCAACGAAATAACACAGTCGCAAAATTAAACGTGTGTAAAAACTGCTTATACAGTCATGGCAACACAGATTGCGCGTCAGTTAAAACATGCAAAGAATGCAATATGAAGCATCATACTTTATTGCACAACGCAGACAAGAAAAATACTGTCAGCTCAACGAATACAGAAAAAAACAACGAGAATTTAGGGCAACGACCAACCACATCCACGCACAAACAAAGCTCTAATCATATATCTACTAACGAGATGGAGGTTTTGTTAACTACTGTGCAGCTTAAGATAAAGTCCGCAAATGGGGTGTTTATTACGCTTCGAGCACTACTAGATCAAGGTTCGCAAGTCAACTTGATCACCGAGAACGCCGCACAGATGCTACGACTACCAAGGAAACGACTGAATGCGACCATAACGGGAGTGGGAGCTGCACCTGGAAACTGCAAAGGACGACTTCAGCTTACCTGTAAATCTATTCACTCGGACTACGCATTCGAAACTCAGGCACTCATCTTAAGCAAACTAACAAACAACTTACCCAACTCATCGTTCGAAAAGGCTAACTGGCCACACCTGGAGAACTTGAAACTAGCAGATCCGGAATTCAACGTATCTAGCCCTATAGATTTATTACTTGGGGCAGA
The DNA here is from genome assembly GCA_951799385.1 of Hyppa rectilinea. Classification (NCBI taxonomy): domain Eukaryota; kingdom Metazoa; phylum Arthropoda; class Insecta; order Lepidoptera; family Noctuidae; genus Hyppa; species Hyppa rectilinea. Next base: position 41,984 of record OX637315.1, on the reverse strand, counting down.
TGTGTATTCCGACATCATCCTTGACGGAGTCTTGAAAGGCAGTCAACAGTCTCCTGTAGCGCAACATACGCACTTAGGCTGGATCCTATGTGGCAAACTGAAAACTTTTAACTGTCACATAACACTGGTCGACCTAAGCGAATTAACTAAATTCTGGGAGAACGAAGACATAACGATCAGCAACAATGACATGACCAAGGATAATCAGTGCGAAGAATACTACAGCAAGACGGTACAACGAGACGCAGATAACAAATACATCGTTAAGATGCCTATGAGCTCTGAGTTGCAAAACAAATTAGGCAAATCAAAGTCAATGGCTATCTCGCAATTTCTCCAATTAGAAAAACGCCTGGGAAACAACACCAAACTCGCAACAATGTACCGGGACTTCATCAGAGAATATACGCAACTACAGCACATGAAACCGGCGTCTCCAATATTACCTTCAACGCCTGAATGCTACCTTCCGCACCATGGTGTTTTGCGAGAACAATCCACTACTACAAAACTAAGAGTGGTTTTTAACGCCTCGCAAAGGACAACAACTGGGTACAGCTTGAATAGCTTAATGAAAAAGGGTCCAAATCTACAGAAGGACATTCAAGCCCTTATACTAAAGTGGAGATCCTACAAGTACGCTTTTACCGCTGATATAGAGAAGATGTACCGATGCATCGGGGTAGCTGAAGATCAACAGTCACTTCAGAAGATAATATGGCGCGACTCTCCTGCTGAAAAACTACAAGAATTTCAACTTTGCACGGTAACATACGGAACGAAGTGCGCGCCATGGTTGGCTATGAGAACCATGAAGCAGTTAGCCTCGGATGACGGTCACAAATATCCAGAGGCCGCCTATACATTACTCAACGAGTTCTACGTTGATGATGTAATTAGCGGACACTACTCTCTGGAAAAAGCTAAAGACTTACAAAGTTCCCTTATAAACTTACTGAAGGGCGGCGGAATGAACTTACGAAAGTGGTCAGCTAACCACCCCGCGTTACTAGAGAGTTTAACTGACGATCAAATATCAACTAAAAGCATATTCGATTTCAAAACTGAAGACTCAACAAAAACGCTCGGACTCTGCTGGAACCCGAACATCGACACGTTCATGTTTAACTGGAGTCTAGAAGAAAAATCAAAGGGTCGGACAACGAAAAGGCACTTACTTTCCGAAATCTCGAAACTGTACGATCCTTTGGGTTGGCTGGCTCCCATAACAGTGTCGGCAAAACTACTATTTCAAAGAGTTTGGAACGGCAAACTTGCCTGGGATGAAGAACTACCGAGTAACATACTAAACGACTGGATCAAACTGAAAACTGAACTTCCAAATGTAAGGAAAATAAAACTAAACCGATGGATTGGTGCACAACAATCAATAGAATTACTGGGATTTTGCGATGCAAGTGAAAAGGCGTATGCGTGTGTCATATACAGTCGAGTAAGGAACGAACATGATATACCGACTGTAACTTTACTCGTCGCTAAAACCAGGGTTGCGCCTCTATCACAAAAAACTACGCTGCCGAGATTAGAACTATGTGGCGCACTACTGTTGGCTAAACTCATGGAAAAAACTACGGAAGCTTTAGCAGGATACAATCTGTCAGTACAAGCATGGTGTGACTCTCAAGTAGTCTTGGCGTGGCTGCAAGGAGATGCATCAAGGTGGGATAAATACGTGTCCAACAGAGTTGAAATAATAAAACAAAGTATTCCTTCCGACAAGTGGCGCTACGTAAAATCGGCACAGAACCCTGCTGACTGCGCATCTAGAGGAATGTTGCCGAGCAAACTAGCAAACTTCGATCTCTGGTGGCAAGGTCCGGAATTTCTGAAAATGCCACAAGACTTTGACCTCATGAGAAGCTCCACATGTTTGTTTACAACCAACCAGGAAAGTGTCAAATTTGCAGTGGCAGCCACAACGGTGCCGAAAAACAATGAACATTTTATAAATAACTTATTACATAAATATAGCTCGTTGACGCGAGTAATTCGAGTCACGGCTCAGGTACTGCGCTTTATCGCGACGGCACGCTCCAAGATGAAATTTGAAACCTACTACCTAAGTGTGAGCGAACTCAAGTTAGCAGCTGATCGAGTAATTACATATGTGCAGAGTACGGAGTTTGAAAATGAATACAAACAACTGAAAGCAAACGGAACTGTAAACAACAAGAGCATTCTATACAAATTGAACCCTTATATGGATGAAAAAGGGGTTATAAGAGTCGGTGGAAGACTGAAAAATTCCTACCTGCCCTTCGAGATGAAGAATCCAATAATTCTTCCTCGAATGGGACGCCTAACTCAGCTCGTAATTGAACAGGCACACCTTACAACACTTCATGGAGGTGCGCGGCTGACATTGGCTCAAATCCGACAGCGATACTGGATTGTCGGAAGCAACAGATCTGTCAAAACTCAACTGCGACGTTGCGTGCGATGTCACCGCTATAGACCAACAGATAACTACCAACTTATGGCGGACTTACCTCAACAGAGAGCTACCCCATCACGACCTTTTACACATACTGGTGTAGACTTCACTGGCCACGTGCAAGTCAAACTAAACAAAGGAAGAGGAGTAAAGACTACGAAGGGGTACATCGCTATCTTCGTGTGCATGGCTACTAAAGCTGTACACATTGAACTGGTGTCTGACTTAAGCACCGAAACTTTCATTGCCGCTTTTCAGCGCATGTGCGCTAGACGCGGTACACCTAAACATGTGTACTCGGACTGCGGCACGAACTTTATTGGAGCTTCGAAGATGTTGCGCAATGAATTTGAACAATTTAAACAAGAGCTTTCACCGGAATTTTTCAACGAGATCGGAAAAATGGAGGTAGAATGGCACTTCAACGCTCCGGCGTGGCCAAGTGCTGGTGGTCTGTGGGAAGCGGCCGTAAAATCGATGAAACATCATCTGCACCGTGTACTAGGCGATCAGAAGCTAACATTTGAGGAGTTTACTACGCTACTGGCAAAAATAGAAGCTTGTATGAACTCAAGACCCCTCTGTCCGCTCACGGAAGATTCCGATGAATTTCAAAATTATCTAACACCTGGTCATTTTCTCACTGGAAGCCCAACGATGTCACTGCCAATATCAACGTATTGTGACGTAAATAACGTTAATTTACGTCAACGGTGGCAGCTAACAGAGCACATGCTGCACCAATTTTGGAAGAGTTGGTCAAGTGAATACTTAACACAGCTCCAGATCAGGGGGAAATGGACCAAACCAAAAAATAACATCCAGGAAGGCGATATAGTCTTGATCAAGGATAACAACTTACCTCCAGGAAAGTGGGCCATGGGACGCGTACTTGAACTGCATCCCGGTTCCGACGGCTATGTTCGAGTGACCACGGTTAAAACTCAATCTGGTATCATGAAACGTCCAGTAGTGAAACTGTCGCCACTTCCTATCGAGAACAACATCCAAGATCACTCAGAAAAGAAAACTCCAAACATACCAAACACGGGTGGAAGTAAATGTTTTTCCAACCTTCTTACAATTTTATTAATTGTATTTACATTAATAACTGCGTCATATGGCGAAATCGTGACGTCTGGCGTTCAAATTACTAACTTCGAACTTGAGCGGCCGATTTATTACGACACAATAGGAAACGTACAAGTAATTCATGACGAATGGACACTACTAATGTATTATAACTTGACAACTTACTGGGATGGAGTACGTCGAATTGAAGCGTACCTCAAGGGATTGAACGAACTGTGCCAAAAAACCGACCCCAGATATTGCAAGACAACTTTAGAACAGATTAACCACGAAATGGAAATACTGAGCTACTACAACACTATACTCCTAGCTCCTCACAAGCACTTAAGTAATCGTAAGAAACGAGGACTGATTGATGGAGTGGGATACGTTGCCAGCAGCCTCTTTGGTGTTCTAGATCAACGATTTGCAGATAAATACCACAACGACATAGAAACTGTCCAAAATAATGAAAACTACTTACTTGATTTAGTAAAAAACCAAACTTCAATAGTCGAACTTCAAAACAACATGCTGAAGAAGAATGAACAAAATATCAAGCGACAGTTCGGTCTAATAGACGACTTCATGGCGCAGACTAACATCAACTTAGCCAAAGTGGAGTCTGAAATGGAAATAGTGATGGCTACTAACTACTTCAACTCAGCCTCGCTAACAGCATACTTGCTGATAACCAACTTAGAGAGGGTTCAACAGATGTTGTTTGAAAGCCTAACTGATGTCTACAAAGGGCACATAGACATCCATCTCCTTACACCTGTCGACTTGATCAAGCAACTAACTGACATCGCGGGCAAACTCCCGAGGACCTCGTCGTTGCCTGTCCGAAACATCAGAGACGATATCAAGGACATCTACAAATTACTATACGTGAGAGCGCGAGTCACCACTAACTACTTCTTGTTCGAGATACACGTCCCATTGATCTCAGATGAAGACTTCACTCTATACCAAGCTACTCCGTTGCCCATGAATACAAGCACAGGAACACTCATCGTCCAACTAGCTTCGCAGTACATAGCAGTAAACTTTGGGAAGAGCACTTACATCTCTTTATCTGAAGATGACATGAAGCGGTGTAGTCACATTCAACCAGGCAATTTGATATGCAACAAGAATCTACCTATATTCAACTTGCATAACAGCAATGCCCCCTGTGAAGCAAAACTATTGGGTCATCGAACGACCTCACCTTGTGACGTAAAAAAGGTGCTATGTAAGCAGGAGTGGATCGCGTTACACACAACGAATACTTGGCTGGCGATTTGTTGCGGAACTTGCACAATACGAATTGTGTGTGAAAACGATATCACAACACACTCCATGGCTTCCGGCATACTGACTTTGGCACAGGGTTGCTTGTTGCAATCGAAGGAATTAACAATTCACTCGCATAATCAATACAATAGCAACATGAAGATGAATCTTTCCATGAATGTACCGTCGCTTAACTCGATGGTAAATAAGATTGTGAACATAACACATAATATGTCGCACGTGATGTTGCCAGTAACTGCAGAATTGGAGGAAATCGACAAGCGATTAGCTACTATGAAAACACGAGAAAACCAGCTCCCATCAACCATTTCCACTCATGACATACACCAATACGCCGTCTCTTATACCATAGTGGGAGTAATCGTAATTGTCTCTGTGGGGTGGTTTGTAAAGAGATATGGACCATCTTGTCGCTCAAAACAAACTAAGAGCCATTCAGCTACGAACAATCAGCTTGAAGAGATTGAACTGAAACCGATACAACATAGAAAGCAAGAAGAAAACATTCACACGGCGAGCCAAGCAGAACTACAAGCGGGACGTCCACGTTACGCGGACAACATCGCATTCAACTTCGAATAATTTAATTTATTATTTGTTTCTTTGTAATAGGGTTTCTTCTCTTGACAAGCGTTCATTAATCTTCTGTACATCTTTGTGGGGTTGCCAACATGTACGGTCTCATCAACCGTACATTTACTTTGCGAACGCAGCAACCTACTTAGATGTCGTGCGTCACAAATATTACGCTATAATTGTAACTTTTCACGCCAGGCAGATCGAGTCAGACAATAACTGTGGAACCAACCACTTGTCAAGAGAAAGAATCACTACCACTCTAACTTGTTAAACGGTCAACTTTTTAATATAACTTTAAACTCTACTTGTGGTTCTTTCTGTGTACTCCACAACTAAACCAACATCAACATTGTGATAGTGTACGGTGCCTACAACTATTGGCTCCTACACGTAATGATGTTTTAGTACTTCAGGTGAATGTTGTTTACATAGCAAGTTCAGCAGTGGATACGACTTGGTCTGGGGACTGGGGGGAAGTCGGGTCTTTGCTTGGTGTTTCAGCCAACGACTTCGGATGTTTTATTTTGTAAAAGTTTGCCTGAGCTTAACAAATAATGAGCACCTGAACAACGTCGTGCTCCCGCCGGTGGATGCTCAGAGAGCGAGCAGCTGAATTTTTGTTCCCAGAATTCCTGAGGGTTTATATGAAATAAAATATTGTTAGTTCGATATTGTACTACATACTACATACCCAGTTCTTTATTTAATAAATTTCAGTATTTGTATATGGTATTTATACGGGTGAAATGTTCGAGTGGGCGTGTATGGCTATATCCGAAACTTTGAAGGATAACAGAAAATACTCACAGGAGTCGTGGACTCGATTTTGATGAAAACTGAAACTGTATCATTGGATTTTTGATAAATCATTATTTAAAGCCGGGTAATCGAACCCGTTGATTTTGAAAAAATACTGTATTATTACACCATTCTATGGTGTCGCTAATAAGAATTCTAATTCTGGGAGGTAATGACATAGGTGCGGCCGTGCGGCTAACTGAACGAAACAGCTCATTCTTAACCAATTCTCCTGATTTTGTTTATGTTACCTACCTACTTGTGTGATGTTTGTCGAACTTGACTCTACAAAACCAGACGGGTATAAAAGCAGACACAGGTCATCTATTATAGACATTATAGCCGGTGTGCCCCAAGGATCAATTTTGGGTCCTCTATTGTATATATTATTCACTAATGACCTAATCAATTTCATACACAAACTTTTACCGGACATTCAACTTGTAGTCTTTGCGGATGACACAAATGCTATAATTGCAGCTAACGATATCCAAGACCTAACTGCTAAAGTGAATGCAGCACTGAGGGCTTTTAATTCGTGGTTCGGTGCGAATAGGCTTGTTATAAATACGACTAAAACCAATATTATCTTATTTAAAACTACTGCGCGTAACAAAGACTCTATGGATATTGAACTAAATAAAGTTAAAATTGAGCTTGTCAAGGAAGTAAAATTTTTAGGTATTTATATTGACGAATTCTTAAATTGGAAGAAGGAATTAGCTGCATTGGATTCATCGATATCATCTGCTTGCTATGCTTTAAGAACCCTTAGGGATGAAGTAAGCACAAAACATTTAATAATGGTATACTATGCGCTGGTTGAGTCCAAACTGAGGTATAGCATACAGTTTTGGGGAAACAGCTACCATTACAACTGGCACAGGGCATTCGTTCTCCAAAAAAGAGCGATCCGAACTATTGTCCGAATTTCTCAACGAGACACTTGTCGACCATATTTTAAAGAACTTGGCATTCTCACAGTGCCCAGTCTTTACGTAGTAGTATTATTAAATACGTTTAAAAAATATATATTTGACTACGAAACAGATGAGGGCAGGCTGGTCAGGGAAAACACGCGTAGGAAGGACCTTGGGAACAAAATCGTCCCAGCTTTCGAAATTATTAAACACAGTCCACAGTACCAGGCAGTTAAATTGTTTAATAAATTACCGGTTGATTTAAAAAACACACTCTACACAGGCTCATTCAAAGCAAGGCTCAGGGCATTCTTGTTAGAAAAATGTCTCTACTCAGTGGATGATTTATAGGTACCTACAACAGCAACCTTGTTGCTGTATTTTTTCTTTTTCCGTTTGACATTAAAATTTGACTTTAGTTTTTATTAATGTATTTCGTATTTTTTTCTTGTAATAACTTTATTGACATGTGGTTTATTATTTAAGTTTCAATTGTATTATCATTTCATTTAATTAATTATTTCAACTTTTTAATTTATATGCATGTTTTTTGATTTTTATTTATTTGCATCAATTTTTTTTTTATTTTCTTCTGTTATATTGTAATATTCGAACACAATGTGAATTGTTTATGAATAAATTGAATTGAATTGAGTACTGATTAATTGTTTTCAAAATTTCGTAATGTTGTGTGTAAGTACCTGCGCTGCCGGTGTATGTTAGTTAAATTATTGAGCATCATTTGGAACTAGGTAGGTGAGCGTATTGTAGGTAATACTTTCTAATAAGAAGCAGTTCACTAAAATCCAACATTCTCCTTAAGTTTTCCGTATGTCATTACTTCACAGAATTAGCGTCACTATCGAATGCCGCAATGAATGTGTTTATTTTTAAAATTGACGGGTTCGATTCCTGGCCAGACATGTATATTTTTCCTAAAATCCAATGAAACAGTTTTAGTTTGCCTCAAAATCAAACCGGCGACTGCTTTGAGTACTTTATCTCTAAGCCATCATCAACTGCCTAGCCCTTTCCCAACTATGTTAAGGTCGGCTTCCAGTCTAACGGATGCAGCTGAATACTTTATCTCTAAGTATTCTTCATAATTTCGGATTTGCCCATCCACGTCCACTTGGAAAAATCACCCTGTCTACCGAAATATGTTGTAGTACGCGTAGTCGCGTCCCCATAAGGGGGCGGGGCAGCGGGATAGAGTGACCACCTGAAACCAGGGATTCCTAGAGTTGTTATGAGGCTTGAGCGCGAGGTAGTGCGCGTCGAACTCCTTGAGGTAGGGGGAGCGAATGCGCAGCGTGAGCGAGCGGTGCGCGGCGCGCTCCACGCCCTCCACCACGTCGCGCCGGTCCGCCCAGCCGTCGCTGGCCACCAGGCGCAGGCCGGCCCGGCCAGCAGCGCGCGCGCCGTGCGGCCCTCGCACCAGCACACCGCCACGCGCGGCCCGCCCGCCAGCCGCGCCAGCGCCGCGTCCACCTGCGCCGGCGCCGGGGCCGCGCGCAGCGCCACCTCGCGCGCCACGCACACCCCGCCGCGCACCGCTTCCTCGCGGAAGGCCGCCATGCCGCTCTGCCCGTAGCTCTCTGCGACACGCACAGTTACTCGCCTGCGTCGCCGGCGATGCGCGCCTGGGGCTGCAGCGCTTGGGCCTCACCGTCTGTGTGCAGCGCGTGCACGTAGGTCCAGTTGTGCGCCCGCAGCAGCGCCACCAGCAGGCGCGCTTGGTGCCGGTCGGAGGGCACCACGCGGAAGAAAGTCGAGAAGCGCGCGCGATCCGACAGCTCCCGTGCCGTGGCCGAGTACGACACCTGGCACAAGCACGTGCATCAGTGCGATGTTCTGCAGGCGAAGCGCGAGACAGGTGGCGGTAACGAGTACAAACCTGCGGGATGGAAAACAGCTGTAGCAAGTTCTGCACCTGAACGGCGGCAGAGCTGGCCCCCGGGCCCAGCACGGCCACCAGCGGTGCCGCAGCCGCCCGCGCCGGCTCGCCAGTCTGCAATATTATTATCACCGCTCAGTCGTGCATAATATTCTAAGTAACTCGGTAGGTACGCCTCAACCTGAACCAGCTGCACATGACGCCAAGTGCGCACTCTAAGTAATTGCATGACGGAGTGCCAGCCGACAGAAGTTCTTCCGCCGAGGTCGAGCGCTCTCGCTGTCCTCTCCATCTCGCCGTACTTCGCGCACCCCGCACCCCGCACCCCGCACCCCGCACCCTGCGCCGCAACCTCTACCATACGTCCGGCACTTTGGGTACATTTTAATGATCTTTGAAAAAAAAAATCCATACAAAAATTTTTATAAACTGACCTTATCGGTCAATTAATAACGCTGCTGCTGTCGTAAAATCAATATATGAGAGTACTCGTAGGTATCTTGAATTTCCTAGAAATGTTTAGTTATATTAGCATGCAGGTGGCGACCGACCGCAGAGCAGGCGTCAGCGTCCCCGCCGCGCTGCTGGCGCTGGCGGCGCGCGGCCGGCGGAGCGATGGCGTCGCGCACCAGGTCGATGGTCTGGCGCAGCGCCGTGGGCGGCGCCCAGCACGAGTCGCGCAGCTCGGCGCCCAGGCGCAGGCTCGGCAGCAGCCGGCCGTCCCCGTTGATGGCATCGAGCGCCAGCAGCGTGGCCTCCACGCGCTGGATGCCGTAGTGCTCGCGCACGGCGCCGCAGGGCGCGCCCGCGCGCGCGGCCGCCGGCGCGCCGTGCACGGCGAACAGCGCGCCGAAGCGCACGGCCCCGCCCACCAGCGCGCGCTCCCTCGCGCACACCCACACCGCGCTGCTGACGGCCGCGACCGCGAGGGCACAAAAGAGCGCGCGCATCGCGCGACTGCCGCTGGCGACGCTACCTCACAGAATGCCGTTTGAAGCAATTCTTCAGCTGCACTTGCGCGCTAACCATCGCTACATGTAGACTCACACAGTCATTGCAAAGCCTCAACCGAAAGTGAGATTCCCTACATAATACCACGCTGTAGTCCCCAAAGGGTTTGACAGAAATGTGCACGTGTATAATTATTAATTCGAAACGCTCTAGGACCGAAAACGTTACTCGAGCGAGTGAACCGGCCACATCGCGCGATGGCATTTTCAAATTCATAAAAGTATGCAATTTTTCATCAATGTTTTCTTAAGACGTTATCACGTAAAGTTATCGTCCCTAAACCGACTTTACCTGTACTACACACAACCAATTTTTTGAAGTGAAATCTGCTTTAGCGGCCTTGTGCACTTTTTTATGGTGGGTAAAAATGTTTATCTCGAGTCAGGACACGTGACCACGTGACCTTGAAAATTCGTAAGATGAAGGGAGAGATGAACTTTTTAATGTAAAATAATTGTAATATGACACAGATCGTTATTCGCCTTTTACTTATACAACACGCAACCCCAAAAGTTCTAAAGTGTGAAATTTTTAATGTAATTTTTTTAATTTAAAATTCGAACCTTTCTATTTAATAATTTTCTATACTGCCAGTCCACTGAAAATGCATGACACGCTCTAAAATAAAATATTAAATAATACCGCTCACCTTAAAAACTTTCATCACAGTACAGAAATTAAATATTTTGCGAGGATATAATTGTAAAATGTAGTGCAATGTAGTGTAATGTAGTGCATGCTGTGCTTTTCTGTAAGTGATGAGGCGCTTAGACTTAAGTTTGCAATGTAGAATTTATAAAGTAACAGTGTACTTACTCATTTTTGAAAAGCCTAAAAAATAAATAAATAAATAAATAAAATTGGAATTAATGTAAATAAGTATTCCATTTGATTAAAAAAATCTGTGACGTCACATTTGAATATGCCATAAAAATACTACCCTGTCAAATACCCAATTGTGTAGTAATTTAAGTTTAATTTTTTAAATAAAATGAATACATATGTTACATATGTTATTTAATCCTTTGCTTGGCAAAAATAAATATGTATTAAATTAAATTAGTTAGTTATTTGTATTAAATTAGTTTTTGCCTTTCATTCTCCTTAGAGGACAAGTAGGATATAGAACAAAATACAGGGTATTAAATTTTTGAGATATTCTATGTAACTCATAAGATACATTGCCAAGTATCTGTTATTTTCTTCACATGAGTCAATGTATCTGAGACGCTCGAACAAAATAAAACTCAACAACACCTGTTTTCTTGCACTTAGCAGTTTCCTCGCTGTAGTGAGGTGAAAAATTGTGTGTTGCGCTCGGCAGCAAAGCTTTTCTGCGTCTCGTACCTTTGAAACCTTCGTTACGCTCAGGATTCTATATTTGAACCACTCGCTTCGCTCATGGTTCAATCCTAGAATCCTTCGCTTACTCAGGTTTCAATAGAAGTACTCGCGCCAAAAATCAACTTTCCAGCCTTGCTATAATAACTATTTTATTATAAACTAGCTTCCGCCCGCGGCTTCGCCCGCAAAATATGTCGACAAATTATACATATAAACCTTCCTCTTGAATCACTCTATCTATTAAAAAAAACCGCATCAAAATCCGTTGCGTAGTTTTAAAGATTTAAGCATACAGACAAACAAACAGACAAAAATAGCGACTTTGTTTTATACTATGTAGTGATTACTAGCTGACCCCGACAGACGTTGTCCTGCCTTACCCTACCTAAACACTTAAGGGTATGAAATATAGATAGTAGCCGATTCTCAGACCTACTGGATATGCATATAAAATTTCATAGAAATCGGTCAAGCCGTTTCGAAGGACTATGGTAACTAACATTGTGACACGGGAATTTTATATATTAGATTATCCAAACAACTTACAAAAAGAAATGAAATCCCACCAATAACATTTTAATGTAAAATGTTACCAAGACGAGACCATAGGTATGACTCGGCCGTTCGTTACTACAAGAAGTATTGTACCTATAACACAAAAGTAATGAACAGTGAATTAATTTTTCACCTTACGTCTAATGTGAATGTAGCGAAATGGCCATGCCACATATTTTTACTAAGGTGTAGACTGTAGAGTTTGCTAAGATAGGCCTTGTAGAGTTAAGGCGTGTAGAGTTAGAAGCTTGACTCTACATGAGATCTGATAACTTTTTGATAGTGCGAGTCATATGGTCTCGTCTTGGCAACATTTTACATGAAAATGTTTTTAGTGGGTATTAAATACTGGCTCCTTATTTCATACCATCCATACGGCGCCGGCGGCATGCGGCGGCGCGCGCCGCGCCCCTCCTCTTCAGTACCTCGCGGATCACGCGTCGCGATGCACGCGTATGCGCACGCGCAACCTACAATGTGCGAATATATTATGTGTTGTCAGAAAGTGTGTATTGTGAAAAGTATTTACTATTGTTACAAGCAAGCAAACTGAGTAGGTACCCACCTCGCGAGTGCCAATCGTTTGTCTACCTCCGATACCCAGTTTGAGCAACGACTATGAGTGTTCTGTAGGTACATAAGGATAGTCTCAGAAACAGCGAGAACTTACAGCACTAGGTAAGTCCACGTGTGCATAATAAATCTGGTAATTTTTGATCAAATGAAGGCTCTCTCCCTCAGGTGCGTTACTATCGCGCGTTTTACACTTGCGTAAGAAATATCGGACGATAGAAACGCAGCTGCTTGGCAAGAAATCGGAATGCATAACGCAATAATAAGAATAACACATCCGATATTAGCGGCCGATGGTAACGTGCCTGTGGGGAGAGCCTTAACTCCGTGCCAGACGCAGTTCGCAATATCTACATGCGAGTAGGTACACAACCAACGCCCGCTGGGGACAACGTCACCACGGTAATACTATCTATACAGTATTCCAACTTCATACAAACGGACGAAACGCGAGTTATACCTACGCGCTCGATCGCGGCATGCGCCAGGCACGCGGACAGTCGCGACTGTGCCGCAGCGACGAACGGACGGTGTATTGTTTTTTTAACCATAACCGCGCGATTTTTTCTTTAAAAATAAGTTCAAGTACATATATTTAATATGACGAGTAGGATACATTACGCCGTTTTTGGTTGCATGTTTTCTAAAACAATTTTTAATTAAGCTTTATATTGGAATGCGGCTTTTTTATCAAAAAACAACACGCATTTTTATTGAACACAAAGTATTTTATTTGTTTATAAAAAAAAAGTGTATTTACAATCACAAAACTAAATAGAAACACAAAGTAAGCAAATGTAATTCAAATGCTTGAGGCGGGAAGCCCTGCCGCATGTTTACGTACCGCGCGGCTGTAGGCATTTACAGTGAAACTTGGTTAAGTGGGACCTGGATAAGTGAGAAACCTCCATAACTGGAACTCATGCTGAGGTCCCAACACTTTGGCACTGAATTGCCTCTGTTAGTGAGACGAAGCAAACCTCTATATCTGGGATTTGTTCCTTCCATTTTATCGTCATAGTTACCGACTGCGAGTGAATTTTATATGCATTTAACCTCTAAAGAATAAAGATAAAAAATTATGTATAATATTTACATAATACTTTATTTTATTTAATACTCGCACCTCTATAACTGAAATAACCTGTATTCTGACCTTTAAATGAGACAGATATTTATTTATACCTGGATATCTGAGACACTGGGTAAGTGGTATACCTCTATAAGTGAGACAAATTTGCAGGTCCCTTGATGTCTTACTTAACCAGGTTTCACTGTATTTCAAAAATGCGGCCGAGTTACAATACTGTATAGATAATATTACCGTGACAACGTACCTATGCGACCCGGCTCAAGTACAACTTAGCGGTCAGTGGGTCATCATTGGCGATATTCGTCAAATCCGCCCCTAAGACGACCCACTGACCCAATTCTCCAATGGCAATGTAATCGAAAAAAAATGCGATTATCCTACATAATAACGATTTCAAATATTCCATACTCAATGTGTTGTGTGATCTTGCTCCTCTTGCCAATATCATGATTCTAAGACAACGAGAAGTACCGATTCTTATTTATTTGTGAATATAGAAATATGGCATATTTTTTAGGATTCCGTACCTATATCAAAAGGAAAAAACGGGACCCTTATAGGATCATTTTGTTGCCCGTCCGTCTGTCTGTCAAGACCCTTTATCTCTGGCGCGCGTGGGGTATCGAATTGAAATTATAACCATAGGTATATGAGTATAATTATGGTCTACAGTTCATTAAAGCTGTGAAAAAATCAAACTTCCGAGTTAACGTAAAAAAAATATACGGAAATGAAAAAAAGCGTACATAAAGGTATTTCGACAAAATTCATGAAGTCAAAATCTGCGATTCTCCTAAGGTAACTGACCTTGTTCTTATGGTCCTTGACCTTGAGATCAAGGTTAACATTCCGAAAACCAAGATCCGTGGTTCTCAAGAGCAGTACCAGGTATATTCAAGGTGTCCATGAGGTGTCCCATGGTGTTCCCCTAGCCTACTACTCCCACATCCCACCGGGTCCCGATTTTGGTGAAATTCTTTTTTTCATAATGCCGCGTTTCTTATCCACTGACCGTTCGGAGCCTTAATTAAGTTATTACCGAATGGAGGTAAATAATTCGTAAGTTTGTATGTAGGGTACCTATTGTCTTCGGAACCATTGAAACAATTCCGAAAATTCGTTCACTAATGGAAAGCTACATTATCTGTCCCTGAATGATATCTATAGACATTTTAGCCTATAGACTATATTTAAAAAAAAACAGGTGGACGAAGTCGCGGGCGTATTGCTAGTGACAGATAAATTCATTATTTATGATAGATACAAAGGTGCGCACCGAATTTCAACCATTATAAAAGTCAGTAGGTACCTACCTACACTATTTTTTTTAAATTTAAATAAATCTAGTGTGCGGGTTAAAATAATCACAGAATGTTCAATTAATGTCATAAAAATGTATAGTTATAGAACGTGTTTTTTGTTATATATTCTTTAATTAAAAATAATACAAAGAGCAAGTGCTTCAAAAATGCATAGTTTCGAAGATATCATCAATCATAACTAATTTATCTCGACGTGTGGGTTTATGTTTTATAGATAAGCGTGTAAGTACACTAATTCATTTTCATCCACACCAACCATTTATTTATTTAAGGAAAAAACAACAACCACTTTTCATAGCTAAGAAAAAGCGACGTTACAATATTTAACTTTAAGGTGGTTTACAATTTACATTAATTATTTTACATGTATGAAAAATTAGAACAAAAAAAACATAACCACACTAATATTATAAAGGCGAAAGTTTGTGAGTGAGTGTATGTGAGTTTGTAGGTAGGTTTGTCTGTCCTTCACGCTCAGACGGCTGAGCGGATCTGGAATAAACTTAGCACAGAGGTAGTTTATGACCTGAACTAACACATAGGATTTTTACTTTTTATCCGTGTAGTACATTCCCTTGGGATAGTGGCCGACATCCACGCGGGTGAAGCCGTTGGCGGCAGCTAGTTGGACAACCAATCAGAATATATTGTGCTAGTTGTGTCTTAGACAAGTTCTCATGTATACCCTAGAGGTCATGAAAGAAACCGGACAAGTGCGAGTCGGACTCGCCCACCGAGGGTTCCGTACAAACTTGTTGCTATTGACGTACTTTAAAAGTTTAAATATTGGCTATATTTTTTATGATTTCATTACAAATTTATAGTTCTCAGATTTTCCCTGTACTACTTGTAGTTTATGACGCTATTACTTGCCAAATTTCATAGTTCTAAGTCAAATTACCCCTATAAAGATGTTAATGTTATGCCTTCTGTTGTTATTAACATTACTACACCGAGGTTACCGCGTCGTCGTTGATGATATTTTATAAGAAAGTGTGCTATTAAGAGAGATCGTTTTATTAATAAATAAAATTATTTTGAGAATTTGCAAACAGCGCACTTTCATATGTTAGGTACCTTACCATACCCTAGTAGCCCTACTTTGACACACTTACAGGCCCAGTGCAAAAAAAAATGTGATTCCTTCTTATTTGCAAATTAGTTAAGCAAACGTCATCTGAACTGACAGACAGACAGACAAGGTTCGCTCTGGTTAAGTTTGTAGTGTATGTACATACTATGTTAGGGGATATAGTTTCCGCACTCAATCCTATAAGCGGACCATTGTCTGTGGGTTCGTAGTGAAATTGAAGATAAATTGAAAATCGAAGCTGCTATGTATCGCGACTAAACTAAATCGCCGGGTGCCGCGGCCGCGCGTGCGGCCGTGTCCCGTGTCCATAGTGCCAAAGCAATATTTTGAAATGAGTTGTCTTGTCTGGCATTATGTGGTTAGCCAGGGAACTCGACAACTGATAATAATTAAGATATTTTCGTCTTTGCCTGAATATAACTGGCATGCGGCAGCAAGCTTGCCATGCTCCCGTAGGTGTCGTCACAATGAGGGTCGGGTTGTCGGGGAAGGAGGTAATGGCTATCTCGTGGTTGGGTGCCTGTTGTAGTATCTGTGTAAGTTTATGATTGACACAGGCCTCCTTTTTTGGAAAGGTGGCTTCAAACAGTTGCTTCTCCATAACTAGCTCTGTAATATTATAGTCCACTGGCTGTAATGAGTTTTCACTTGTGCTTTTAACCTTAACTTGTTATTATCTATTATAATTAGATCGAAAAAAAATTGTATTTTAAAGTTTGCGAATATTTGCCAAAAGAGTCTGTTCGTGTATTAATTTACAACCAAGGCTTAGTTCGTGTATCAATTATTATTGTCAATCAAGTTTCAGATCCTGACAGACATACAGACAGACAACAATTATAGTGCTTACTTATCGACCTTTATGTGGATCGAAAGAAATTTGTGTTTACAATTTGCGAAGTTTAGTCAAGTGTATTCTGTTCGTGTATTAATTTTCAAGCAACTTAAAGTTAATACATTAATGATACAGACGGCTCGACTAGTCTTGAATTGTTTGTAGTCGTCGAGTATTCGGCAAAATATGCCGAAATAAAATTATTCTATTTTTACCTTATATTTTTGCTTATAACTTCAGAACCCTTTGCTCGATTTTCTTAATTCAAACGGATTTATTCGTTTTATGCTAAAATCAACCCCTTAAACCCCAAGTTACAAATATATTCGCATAAACAAAAAAACATCATTTTAAGTTACGTAATTTCCTTGCACATTTCAAAAATTCACTTACCACTTTTTTAATCAGTCTTATTGACTTATACCCTATTCTGATAGTAATCTAAAATGAATTTAACATATTATTGGAACGAATTTCCTTTATCGCGCGTTTCGAAAGGGGGCTAGACGGAAAAAAATAAGATTTAGATTACATACAGGGTGTAAGGGAAACGCTTCCGAAAACGAAGACAGGTGATAGGGCTAGTGATTCTCGATACGATACCTTCGAAAAATCGGAAAAAAAAGTTACAATTTTACCTACTATTTTAGCATTTTTCCTACACTATTCTGATATAACACTTAAATGTAACCATTATTTGTGAATAAACTTTTTTTCTTGACAACTAAAAATAGCAATGTATTCGTAAATCATATCAGCTGACGGCGCGCGCGCCGGACGCCGCGCGTGAACTCTACAGTTGTTACAGTGTTTACGAAACATGAAGTCTTGAAAATAACCAATTTAAAGCGAAAGGTTATTGGTATCTGTTTGCATTTAGGTTGTATATAATCTACGTTCTGGCTTCGGAAGCGTTCCCCTTACACCCTGTATACTCTCGTCGTCGCTGTTACGTACGTACGTCGTAAGCACAACACATGGCTGAGCTTACTGAGTAAGTTTATAAAACATTATATTTTGTTCATAACAGTTTTTTTTTTTAATATAACTTAAAAGAAATTAAAATTTGTCACCCCCCTGTCAACCCCTCGCTTTACCCCTCTTATTGACACCCTTTCACCAACTTTTACATCATCTTTCAGCCTTTATCCCCTCCTTTTACAGCTTTAACCGCCCTTCCACCCCTTTGCCGTTCTCCTTCCACGGCATTTTACTCCACCTCCCTCACTTGTTACTCCGTGTGACCACCCTTACCCACCTTAAACCTCCACCACCCTGAACCCCCTGCACCTCTTCTTCAAAAAACTTCTTTCGCGCCCCCTCCCCCGCTCATACGATTTACTCCCCTTAACACCCCCCTTTTCACCTACCTTTTCACCCCCGTTTTCACCAATGTTGTCACCCCCTTTCGTCTTTTGCTACTCTCTTCACTTCTCCCCTTCACGACCCACTTTTTTCGTTCGCTCAGGTTAGGTTCGCTCAGGTTAGGTTTTTTTTTTTTTTTTTTTTTGTTTTTGGCAGGAGTGGGAAATCCTCATGTACGCCCAGACTGGCCCACTCGTGAGCCAGTCTGGGCAGTGCCGGACTCTTACCGGCTAAAACCCACTCCTGCCCTTGCTAGGATATCCTCTGACGTGATCAGAGCCTTTGTCTGCTTTGACAATTGCACAGGCAGGACTATAATTTATTGAACTTACAATTACGGGCGTAAATATAACTTATATATTAATGACACTTATGGCGTGACACCACACAGATCTAAGAGCTGTAACTTTACTTGCTATTTTAAAACTAATATAAGGAGGTTTTATCTTCTTATTTTGCTTATAAACTGTTTATTCAAAGGTTTTTTTTTTTTTTTTTTTTTTTCCCTATTATATTATGATACTTCAATTATATTTAATAATATTCTTGGTATCATATTTACTTATGCTACTTTATTTCTACTTATTACTAAAGACGCTATTGATAAACAATAATTTAAAAACCCCTCTCGTTTCTTTCCTTTTAGCAGGTTCGGCAGGTTCTCGGCGACCAGTGCTACGGCGAGTTTCTGCTCCGTGTCAAATCGAAATTTCGCGGTGATCGGACACTCCAGCAATATGTGGAGCACCGTTTCTTCTACGCCAGGATCGCAGGCGCACGATGGGTTCTCTTTACACTTAAAGCGTTTCAGGTATGCAGAGAACCCACCGTGCCCCGTCAAGATTTGGGTGGTTATACTATTTGGGGTCATCCTGCGCACCACACCGCCACCACCGCGTCAGGGAAGAAAATTTTGGTACCCGAAGCCGTTTCACCAGATCTGTATCTCCCGTTCCATTCGTCAAGCGTCGCCATACGTATTCTTCGCTTGACGAATGATACGGGACACAAGTCGTAATCCGGTTTCTTCTTTAACCCTAGGGCGGCTTCCTTCGCGAGTTGGTCAGCTCTTTCGTTTCCTTCCAACCCTGCGTGGGCCTTGATCCAGAACAAGGAGACACTCTTGTTCTGGAGCTTACAGCGTCGAATGGTGTCTCTGGTTTCCACAGCCAGGGGATGGGGGGAATTTACGTTTACTACTGATTGAAGAGCCGCCATAGAGTCGCTGAAGATGCCGAATGTGGATTCACTGCGCTTGAGCACCTCCCCTGTCGCTCTTTGTAGGGCCAGGAGTTCAGCCTGATAGACGGTGCAGTAAGACGGCAAGGCGAGCTTGAGGGCCTTGGTTTCGGTGGCGGTATTCCATAAAGATACCGCCGCTCCGACCCTGCCCTCAATCTTGCTGCCGTCGGTGAAGATACGCACGACAAAATTGTTGTGGCTGTTGTATTGTTCCTCGTCTACCAGGCTTCCGAACTCAAGGTTCACTTGTTCCGCGGGGTGCGGGGCACGTATCGCATCGGCCATGCGCTCGACCTCTCTGTCCCCCAGCTCGGGCTGGGGCACCCCTCTCTTGGCTCCGTATAGCGCAGCTGCTTCTCGAATACGGAGGTCGAGAGGGAGTATCCCAGCCAGAACCAGGGCTGAATTTAATGAGACCGTGCGGTAGGCTCTGCATAGTTTCTGGGCAAACCCCCTCTGAACAATGTTCAGCTGCTTTATAACTCCCAGTTTATTGGCAGCTGGTGCCCATGCGCTTGCGGCGTACAGTATCGTGGGCTCCACTGCCGCGGTATAAATGACTCTTATAACCTCTGGGTGCAGACCCCAACTGACCCGGGCTGCTCTGGCCAGCTGCTTGTAAATGGCTATCGCCTTTTTACAGGCGATAGCTATATGCTTGTTGAAGGTCAGCTTGGCGTCAATGGTGAGCCCCAGTATTTTTACATCTTGGGACATCCCGATGTCGATCCCGCCCATGCTCAGGCGTGGCGTGTCGTATTTGAGCTTCCGCGTTAATACCATCGCGCAAGTTTTGTGCGGTGCGAATTTTAGTCTATTTCTGACACCCCACGCCCGAACATGTTCGAGAGCGGCATTGGCTTGTCTCTCGATTTCTTGCGCTGTATCGCCGTCAAACACCAGCACCACGTCGTCGGCGAATGCTTGGCAATAATCGCCCCTTGTCTCCAGCTGTCTTAGGAGTGGGTCCAGCAACAAATTCCAGAAAATGGGCCCGCCGATGGATCCCTGGACGCACCCTTGGCTAGTCCGTCTTCTGCTCTCCTCTCCGGCGTACCTCACGGTGACCACCCTGTCGCTGAGATAGCTACTGACCACCCGTCTCAAATTTACCGGACACTTTTCCTCAGCCAATCGTACTTTAATGGCAGGCCACCAAGCGCTGTCGAAGGCTCCCTCGATGTCCAGCGACACAAGCGTGACTATCCTTTTCTCTGCTAACTTTTCACGGATGTGCTGCACGAGGGTGAAGAGGGAGTCTTCAGTGCTTCTTTGGGGCATAAAGCCGTATTGGCGAGTACTAATCCTGGGCAGCAAGTAGAATTTGAGACGGGCGACCAGCATCTTTTCGTACACCTTCCCAAGGACAGGCAAAAGCCCAATCGGCCTGTACGACTTCGGGACGGTGTACGAATCTTTGCCCGGCTTCCTAAGTACAACCACGGTTGCTTCCTTCCAGGACTTTGGGAAGTAGTGGTGCGCCAGGCATTTGTTCAGCAGCGCCAGGAAGTAGTCAGGGTCACAATTTATGGCCTGAGAGCAGATGTCGGCGGTAAAACCGTCAGCTCCCGGGGCCTTTCTTGGGTTGAACGACACCATAGACCTCCTCAGCTCGCTTTGGGTAAACGGTGGGTCATGCCGTTCATCATGGCTCTCCGCGTTTACCATATCTGCCAGTTCCCGGATTTGGCGGTGGTCTATGCTGTCGTCTTCCTCTCGGTCTTCAGGGTAGAACACCTCGGCTAACAGCTTCACTGAGCCGGCTGCGTCCAGTGTCTCCCCACCTTTCTGCAGCGGTAGGTCCTCTTCTCTTTTCGCTGTTCGTCCCATTACCCTGTATATCCCTTCCCAGACCCCTTCCCTGTCCTGCTTCCCGCAAAACTCCTTCCAACTCTCCGTCTGGGCTGTCATCACTGCTTTCTCATATTTTTCTTTTTCTTGCAGGTACAGGTTTACAACCATCGTTCTTCGGACCGGCGCTGCGTTCCTGACTCTCGCTTTCCTTGTGGCGACCAGCTTCTTCATCTCCACGAGTTCCTCGGACCACCACGGAATGGTAAGTGTCTCTGTGTTGTGTTTGTGTGGTATTGTGTTTCTGCATGTATCTGTTATTGCTTGTGTGTATGTGTTAAGGGTTGTGTCTATTTGATCAGCAGTGTGTATATTTAACAAATCCACTAGGATTAGCTGTCTGTCTTGCATAGCCTGGGACAGTTTCTCATGAAACTGTCTCCAGTTTGCTTTTTTTGTATTGTATACCCTAGTGGTTCGTTGGATTGCTGTGCCCCTTGATGTTTTCAGGTGTATGCTGAAGACTATACCGTTGTGGTCGGAACTCGTGAGACCCTCTTCAGTCCGCCAGTCGTCCACCAGGTCGAGCATATCCGCCGAACAGGCCGTCACGTCGACGTGGCTGCAGTACCTCACTCCACCCCTCACGGTATCGAAGGTCGGGACGTCT
Source organism: Hyppa rectilinea (assembly GCA_951799385.1). NCBI lineage: Eukaryota > Metazoa > Arthropoda > Insecta > Lepidoptera > Noctuidae > Hyppa > Hyppa rectilinea. The sequence continues at coordinate 20,071 of OX637315.1, read as the reverse complement.
CCCGTATTCAGGATCTGCAGCCCGGATTCCCCCAGTGATCCGAACATCTGCTCCCCTCTCGGGTCTTCGTTGCTGCTACCCCACCAAGTACTCTTCGCATTAGCGTCGCCTCCAATAACCAACCTGTGCTCAGGTTAGGTTTTTTTTTTTTTTTTTTGGCAGGAGTGGGAAATCCTCATGGACGCCTGGACTGACCCACTTGTGAGCCAGTCCAGGCAGTGCCGGACTCTTACCGGCTAAAACCCACTCCTGCCCTGCTAGGAGATCCTCTGACGTAATCAGAGCCTATGTCTGTCGTCTTCAATTAATAAGGCAGCACTTTATTTGATGATCGTTTGCTACAGAAAGGGAGGCAAAGTTTATTTCTTATATATACCTTAATCATTTACACTTACTCCAATTTTTATGTCTATTTTATTAATCTATGTTATTTTACAATATATGTTCTTTTTTTTTTTTTTTTTGTGTCTGTCCGGAAATCTGGTCTTACAGAGATGGGAAGCAGTTTTTTTTTTTTTTTTTTTTTTTTTCATATTTTTTCTAATTTAACACTAATACCTTATCCTTTAGCTGTTTCTTAATTTATTTGCGTTACCTTAGCTATTTATCTTACATTTGTACTTACATATTTAAAACTTACTTATATGTTTACCTATTGCTATTTTAATGTATATTTATTCCTAATATTATACCTTTTTATTTCTATGCTAATCACTAATATACTACATTATATTATGACAGCATATTTACTCATGCAGTTTTGTTTCGATCTATTACTTTTTTAGCGATATATTTACAGTAGTCTAGGAAGTTAATAGCATCTTTACTCTTTATTAGAAGCTTTGCGTTGTCCGATGTAATTTTCCAACTCAGGGTGTTTTCGACGTCAAAGCGGTGTTTTGCGAATTGCGGGCAGTCAAACAACACATGCGGGACTGTTTCGCTTACATCTGGGTCGCAGATGCACGATGGACTCTCCTTGCACTTGAAGCGGTTCAGGTACTCAGAGAATCCACCGTGCCCCGTCATTATTTGCGTGTTTAGGCTATTTGTTCCCATTTTTCGAATTATTTTGTAAGCTACCCGCACATCCGGGAAGAATATCTTGGTGACAGATGCGGTGTCGCCGGTTTCATATCTACGATTCCATTCGTCAAGCGTCACCACACGTATACTTCGCTTGACGAATGAGATCGGACACAGATCGTAGTCTGGTTTTCGTTTGGAATTTTCAGCGGCTTCTTTGGCCAGTTGGTCAGCCCTTTCATTCCCCAGTAGCCCCACATGAGCCTTGATCCAGAACAAGTTGATCACCTTGTTCTGGTGGGATGCAGATTTTAAATTATCCCTGGCTTCTACAGCGAGAGGATGGAGTGCTCCAGGATTTATGATGGTCTGAAGAGCCGCCATTGAGTCGCTGAAAATTCCAAACGAAGATGCTTTGAGCTTCACCACTTCTCTGGTTGCTCTTGCGATTGCCAGAAGTTCAGCCTGGTATACGGTGCAGTAGGCAGACAGAGCCAGTTTGAGAGCTCTGGTCTCGGCGTCACCCTTCCAAATAGATAGCGCAGCGCCGACCCCTCCTCCGATCTTGCTCCCGTCCGTAAAAATGTGGACATCGAGATCACGTTTGTTGTCCAGCTGCTCTTGGTTTACCAGGCTGTCGAATCGCAAGATGTCGCGTGTCGCAGGATGGGGTGCCTCGGTTGCTGCGGCCATTCGCTCGACCTCCCTGTCCCCCAGTGAAGCCTGGGGCAGACCCCTCTTGGCCTCATATAGCGATGCCGCTTCGAGAACTCTGAGGTCAAGAGGCAGAACCCCAGACAACACCAGTGCTGAGTTCAGGGAGACCGTGCGATATGCCTTGCACATCTTCTGGGCGATTCCCCGCTGGACAGTTCCCAGTTGTTTGATTACGCCTAGCTTTCTTGCAGCCGGTGCCCAGGCGCTTGCTGCGTACATAACCACCGGTTCCACCGCCGCCAAATAGATGGTCCTGATGATTTCCGGGTGCAGACCCCAGCTCACTTTGGCCGCTCTGGATAGTTGTTTGTAGATGTTTGCAGCTTTCCTGCAAACATTGGCGACATGTGTGTTGAAAGTGAGCTGGTGGTCGATGGTGAGCCCTAACAATTTTATTTCTTTGGACATGTCAATGCCGACCCCGCCCATGCTCAGGCGTGGTGTGTCATATTTGAGTTTACGCGTTATCACCATAGCGGTGGTTTTATGCGGTGCAAATTTTAGTTTGTTTTCGACACCCCACGCCAGAGCATGGTCGAGAGCGGCATTGGCACGTTCCTCCACCTCTAGTGCGGTCTCTCCGTCGAAAACCAACAGGACATCGTCAGCATACGCCTGCACGTAGCTTCCCCTATCCTCTGCTGCTTTTAAGAGGGGATCTAACACTAGGTTCCACAATATAGGACCCCCAATTGAACCCTGGACACAGCCCTTGTTGGTGCTCTTGCTGCATACCTCCCCACTGTACCTAATGGACACTTTTCGATCGCTGAGGTAGCTGTCTATGACCCGCCTCAGGTTGATTGGACACTTTTCCTCCGCCAGACGGACTCTTATAGCTGGCCACCAGGCGCTATCGAATGCTCCCTCTATATCTAAGGATACGAGCGTAACTATCCTTTTTAGTGCTAGTTTTTTGTGAATGTGCTGCATGAGATCATAGAGGGAGTCCTCGGTACTCCTTTGTGGCATAAAGCCGTACTGACGGGTACTCATCCGTGGTAAGAGGTGGAACCTGAGACGGGCTACCAGCATCTTTTCAAAGATCTTCCCCAATATAGACAGCAGTCCAATCGGCCTATATGACTTGGGAGTGGTATAGTTAGGTTTCCCAGGCTTCCTCAGGATCACAACTGTTGCCTCTTTCCAGGCCGTGGGGAAGTGGTGGTGTTCTAAGCACTTGTTTAGTAGCCTCAGAAACAAGTCCGGGTCATTTTCTACGGCATGGCGACATATGTCGGCGGTGAACCCGTCAGATCCTGGTGCCTTCTTCGGGTTGAAAGACTCCGTCGAATTTTTTAGTTCTGCCATCGTAAAGGGTGGGTCGCAAAAGTCATTTTGTTCACCAGCGTTTACGCTGTCGGCTTTGATTCGAACGTATCGATGATGGGGATTGTCGCTGTCTGGGCGATCTTCCGGATAAAATGTTTCCGCTAGTAGCAACACGGAGCCCTTGGCGTCCAGCACCTGCCCATTCTTTTCCAGTGGCAGGTCTTCCTCCCTACGTTGCGTCCTACCTATCACCCTATAAATCCCTTCCCATACTCCCTCCCTATCCTGTTTCCCACAAAACTCCTTCCAGCTCTCGGTCTGAGCTTTGGCCGCTTCTAACTCGTACTTTTCTTTATGTTTCAGGTACTCTTCAATGACCTTCGGCTTCCGGATTTGGGCAGCGCAGCGAATCCTACGCTTCATGGTGGCGACGGTTTTCTTCAACTCGACGAGACTCTCGGTCCACCACGGCAAGGTAAGTTCCTCTTTAACTTTTTTAATCGGTATTGCTTCCGTACATGCTTGCTCAATTGTTGCTGTAAGGTTGTTAACTATCAGGTCTATGTGATCTATATCTTTAATTTTTTCTATTTCAGATGCTGTGAGTTGGTTGTCTAGTTTCAATTGGCCAAGCTTCTCATGAAACTTGGACCAATTGGCTTTTCTGGTATTGAATTTACGTGTGGTTCTGCTCAGGTTAGGTTCGCTCAGGTTAGGTTCGCTCAGGTTAGGTTCGCTCAGGTTAGGTTCGCTCAGGTTAGGTTCGCTCAGGTTAGGTTCGCTCAGGTTAGGTTCGCTCAGGTTAGGTTCGCTCAGGTTAGGTTCGCTCAGGTTAGGTTCGCTCAGGTTAGGTTCGCTCAGGTTAGGTTCGCTCAGGTTAGGTTCGCTCAGGTTAGGTTCGCTCAGGTTAGGTTCGCTCAGGTTAGGTTCGCTCAGGTTAGGTTCGCTCAGGTTAGGTTCGCTCAGGTTAGGTTCGCTCAGGTTAGGTTAGGTTAGGTTAGGTTAGGTTAGGTTAGGTTAGGTTAGGTTAGGTTAGGTTAGGTTAGGTTAGGTTAGGTTAGGTTAGGTTAGGTTAGGTTTTTTTTTTTTTTTTTTTTTTTTTTTTTGTTTTGGCAGGAGTGGGAAATCCTCATGGACGCCCGGACTGGCCCACTTGTGAGTCAGTCTGGGCAGTGCCGGACTCTTACCGGCTAAAACCCACTCCTGCCCTTGCTCAGTGTCCCTCTGACATGATCAGAGACCTTGTTGTCCCCGGTTTGATTTTTATTTCGCTTTGTTTTGTTGATTTTTATTTTTCTATTTTTGTACTTGACTATTACTTTAATAAGACGTTAACTATATAACGGATAGATTTAATTGTGATTTGTTTTGTTTATTTTATTACTAACACGCTACTTATTTGAACTTAAACTTTAATGGAACATTAATTTTATCTTATGCTCCAACTTACGTATCTACTTATTATTATTTATTTTTTTGTTTTTCATTTTATGTTTTATCTGATATTGTGAGTCTACCTATATCCAATTCCTACCTTAAATATAATTTAAAACTACTATATATTTCTAATATCTATAATTTGTCTATGACTATGCTAATATATATGCAATATATCATATAGACATACATTTTCTTAACCTAATTTCTTATTTTTATTTCCTACTCTATACATATTTGTTTCTATATTTAGATGTGTTTTTCTGTTGTCTGTAAACTTGGGCAGACTCAAAACTGCTATTTTTAAGACATTGTTTACGACTATTTTGTTGTGTTTCTGTTTGAGACATTTCTGGTTTTTAATCAGTGCTCTCTTCTGTTTCAGGTGCTGCTTTGGGACTGGCGTTTTCCAGACAGGTGTTGGGCTTGGAGTACGGCGTCTTTTGTTATCTTCATCGAAGAGCTCGTTACATAATAAGTGTTTCAAATAAATGACATTAAATGATGAGTGGATATTTGTTTTATTGAAAAAGACTAAATGATGAAAAATGAATAAATGATGAATGAATGGTTTTATTTTCTTAATAATTTTAATGAATGCGAAAGGATTAGAGTTTGTATCTGCTGTTAATTGGGCCAAATTCTTCACAAAATTGGATCCAATTTGCTTTACTGTTGTTGTTAATCCTTCCGATCCCGATATTTTCAAAATGGTACTATTACTATATGTTAATTTTGAATATTTTGTTCGAGCTCCCGATCCTTCCCAGCATCCTGAAACAGTAGATGTCTGGTCCATACTGCAGTTCTTTATATTTCCGGGTGTGGCTAATTGTACTTTAGCAGTACGCCACTGACAAACGCGCTAAGGCGTCCCATTTTAGACGCAACGGGCATTGACGATCGAAGGCGTTGTGGTCCGTCTTTTCCAGTTTTGCCATAAGGCAATTATGGCACTTCGCTGCCTCAGCCGCTAAACGTGACGGACAGTCAGCCCGCAAGTGGGGTTCACCGCAGTGGATGCAGAGGTCAGCGGGCTGCGTGCACAACTTCCGGCTATGGCCGAAACGAAGACAGCGAGTGCACTGCACCAGTGGCGACTGATCCTGCACTCGCACTCGCTGCAGGTCGATGTGCACGCGACCCGCAGTAGTTAGCCTCTGCCACACTGCGGGGGACACCTGCAGAACGACGTGGCACATGTGGGGGTTCCTCGTTCTTCGACGGTACTTCACCCCCAGCCTCAAGTCTTCTGCAGGTATGTCCCCGACCAGGTGGGAATTTTGCCGTTGCAGAGCCAGGACGATCTCTGCATCTGAGTGGCAGGAGAGGACGTCCGTCACTATAACAAGCGGGTCCTTGTTCTTCACCTCTTCTACCACCAGATTTCCCGCTTTACGGATCCGTTCCGTAACCCTGCTCAGCTCCTCCCTGGTCTTGAATCCCACTACCACCTTCTGGTCCCTCGCCTTGCGCATGCGCTCCACTCTCGTACCCTCATTTTTGGCGTCGACCGCCGTCCGCAGCTTCGCAATAACCTCTTCACCCGTGTCCTGATTATCGACAGATGAAACAATCACCGAGTGAAGAGGTTCTTGGATGATTCGCTTTGGGCCGGCGGCGACCTCCGCGAAGGTGGGACCCTGACCTGCAGTAAGGCGAGGGGCCTGCTGCAGATGTTCCGACAGAGCCTGGGTATGGTGTTGACACTCCTCCAGGGCCTGTTTGTGATCTTTGAGGCCTTCAACAAGGCTCCTCATTAGCTCTGTCGGATCACCTGCAGCCGACTGTGGCTCTGCCTGTGTCTCCACCCTTTCTTCGACCACACCTGCTTTCCCTTTCTCAGCTTCGGCCTCCTTCACAAGCTGGTAAAGCCTCTCGACTGCCTTGGTTATCTCATCCTTTATCTCTTTTTTCAGGTTCTTGGAACTCAGAAGCTGGATCTTTGCTTTGGAGAGGCACGCCTTAGCCTCCGTGGTTCGTGATAAGTACCTCACGGGTTGCGCCTCCTGTGGCGAGCTCTCCTCGGTTCCTTCCCTGGTTTGACGGGCTAGCGTAACTTTTGACTTTATTTTTGGTGGGGTAGTCACTGGGGCCTTCTTTGGGGGCGTGGGTGTTTTCAGTGGCTGTCCAGACCTCGGTCTTTCGGCCTCCCACTCTCCTATACTACGCCTCACCGAAGGGCCAGCCTGCGCCAGTTGTGGCCTCCCCGCGTCCGCACTCTCTTCCAAAGCCTTAGTCTTGATGACGGGTGTTCTGATTCCGAACATTTTAAATGAGGTTTGGAACTGCGCAACAAGATCTATATCAGGGGACACTAAATCCTACGCTCAATCCCTGTAAAGGGGGGATTAGCGAGTCACTACCTATGTAGGTAATAAACACGTCCTATAACTAAGACTTAGTCAAATAAGTAAAATATTGTCCCTAAGATGCCTTTCGTGTGACGGTGATGAGCCTAAGAGCTACCGATTTGTATCAAAACTATTACGGGGGTAAGAATAAGCCTTGCTCTTCAAAATGGGAGTTTAAAAATTTTTTGTACTTTTTTGCCAAAATTCACCCGTCTGCTATAGTACGCAACTCAAGGGCGGGTGGGCGGGCCAAATTTTCCTTTAAAATTGAATTTGAGGGTGTTCTATGGGGGCCAGACGCACGTGAGGGGTGTCAAAAGACGCGTCTCGGCGGGCGCTAGCGAACTATGGAGGAATTTAAGTGTTGCCAGAACAAAAAATTTGACTTTTTAATGAAAATCGTAAATTTTGATGAAAATTGAGAAGAAAAACAACTATTACGACTACCAAACGGGACCCGAGCAAGCTGAAAACACACTGGAGTACCGCAAGGCAGGTAAGTATACTATTGACACTATTGGATTTTATAATTTTTGCAGACGGACTTTAGGAAATCGAATTTTTGTATGAAAAATATGTAAAATTTCACAAGTCTTGAGAACGAAAATCAATTTCGTTTTTAGTCAAAAATAACTTGTCACACGTCAGTAGGGAGCCTATTTAAAATTAATAACGCTGAAAACAGCTCGAAAAAGCGACTCCTGGAGGCAAAGTTATGTGGATTTCAAGAAATCAGTGTTCTCCTAAGGTGGATTTGGCGTGTTTGTTCTATATATAGCTATATAATACTTGATGCGAAATTTTCCTTTAAAATTGAATTTGAGGGTGTTCTATGGGGGCCAGACGCACGTGAGGGGTGTCAAAAGACGCGTCTCGGCGGGCGCTAGCGAACTATGGAGGAATTTAAGTGTTGCCAGAACAAAAAATTTGACTTTTTAATGAAAATCGTAAATTTTGATGAAAATTGAGAAGAAAAACAACTATTACGACTACCAAACGGGACCCGAGCAAGCTGAAAACACACTGGAGTACCGCAAGGCAGGTAAGTATACTATTGACACTATTGGATTTTATAATTTTTGCAGACGGACTTTAGGAAATCGAATTTTTGTATGAAAAATATGTAAAATTTCACAAGTCTTGAGAACGAAAATCAATTTCGTTTTTAGTCAAAAATAACTTGTCACACGTCAGTAGGGAGCCTATTTAAAATTAATAACGCTGAAAACAGCTCGAAAAAGCGACTCCTGGAGGCAAAGTTATGTGGATTTCAAGAAATCAGTGTTCTCCTAAGGTGGATTTGGCGTGTTTGTTCTATATATAGCTATATAATACTTGATGCGAAATTTTCCTTTAAAATTGAATTTGAGGGTGTTCTATGGGGGCCAGACGCACGTGAGGGGTGTCAAAAGACGCGTCTCGGCGGGCGCTAGCGAACTATGGAGGAATTTAAGTGTTGCCAGAACAAAAAATTTGACTTTTTAATGAAAATCGTAAATTTTGATGAAAATTGAGAAGAAAAACAACTATTACGACTACCAAACGGGACCCGAGCAAGCTGAAAACACACTGGAGTACCGCAAGGCAGGTAAGTATACTATTGACACTATTGGATTTTATAATTTTTGCAGACGGACTTTAGGAAATCGAATTTTTGTATGAAAAATATGTAAAATTTCACAAGTCTTGAGGTTAGGTTAGGTTAGGTTAGGTTAGGTTAGGTTAGGTTAGGTTAGGTTAGGTTAGGTTAGGTTAGGTTAGGTTAGGTTAGGTTAGGTTAGGTTAGGTTAGGTTAGGTTAGGTTAGGTTAGGTTAGGTTAGGTTAGGTTAGGTTAGGTTTTTTTTTTTTTTTTTTTTTTTTTTTTTTTTTTTTTTTTTTTTTCTTGTACCTCCAACATAATCGGAGTCTATTCTGAGCCTATTCTTATTCGTTCATTCCAGTTCTCGCTTTTATTCCTCTCGTACTTTCATTCCGCATACTTTGTCTTTCTTGCATTCTCTCCTCTTGCTTTCTATAAGGGTAGGGCGCCCTTCTATTCTTATATCTAATCTGGTTTTTATCTTTATTTACTTTTTATAACGGGGCAAAACTCAACAACACATTTTTATTTATTAATTGTTTACAAGTGTCTTATTTTAGCTTATTTCTATTTCTTATTGCTACTACATGGTGAACTATTCTATTTACAGCCACTCTTTTACAGTTATCTTAAGCTGTCTTATCTGTTTCCATCTTATTTACTAGTTCCATAGACAGTCTTATTTACTATCCTTAATACATAGTCTTATTTACTATTCTTAATATACAGTCTTATTTACTATTCTTAATACACAGTCTTATTTATTATTCCTATTTCTACTTACATATTTGATATTATTAAACACCTTATATTTATTTAAAATTTTCTGTTTTGTTACAGTAATGTTGGGCAACTCAATTTTTGCTTTACAACAATTTGTTTTCGTCTAAATATCCCTCATACTTAAATTTAATGCTTACCATTAATATTGTACATAATATTATGTAAACATTTTTACTTATGCACTTCTATTTCTTTGTATAACTCTTTTACAAATTTTTACACAATATTCCAACAAAAGTTGTCTATCCTCGTGTTTGCCCGCCATTATTTGGCATAAATTTTCTGCTTCGAGCTTTGTGTTGAGCTTATGCTCGGCCTCGAATCTTTCCCTGTCAAAGACCGGACAACAGAACAATATATGTGGCACCGTTTCGTCAATTTCTGGGTCGCAGATGCACGATGGGCTCTCTTTACACTTGAAACGGTTCAAGTATTCCGAGAACCCACCGTGCCCCGTCATGATTTGTGTGACCACATTATTTATCTCGATCTTCCTGATCGTCCTGTAAGCCGCCACCGCATCCGGGAAAAACAGCTTAGTAACTGAGGCCGTTGCTCCGGAGCTGTACCTACGGCTCCACTCTTCCAGCGTTCCCGCGCGAATGCAGTGCTTGACGTAGGAAACCGGGCACAGGTCATAATCGGGCTTTCGCTTGGAACCTTCAGCGGCTCCTTTGGCTAATTCGTCGGCCCTCTCATTCCCCTCCAACCCTGCGTGAGCTTTGATCCAATACAAAGACACAGCTTTGCTTTGGATGAACGCTGACTTTATGTTGGCCCTTACCTCCACCGCTAGTGGGTGGTGTCGATTGTAATTTTGAATGGTTTGGAGGGCTGCCATGGAGTCGCTGAAAATTCCAAACGATTGCGCACTGTGTTTTAAAATCTCCCTTGTTGCAACACATATTGCCAGAAGCTCAGCCTGGTAGACTGTGGAGTATTTTGGGAGAGCAAGCTTGCGAGCTTTGGTTTCGGCGTCACCCCTCCACATGGAGAGGGCCGCCCCAACCTTGCCCCCAATTTTGCTCCCGTCTGTGAAAATACGAACCTCCAATCCACTTTGAGCGTCCAGTTGCTCTTTGTTTACCAGGCTTACGATTTCTAGCTCAGTGCGCTCCGCGGGGTGTGGGGCCTCCATTGCCGAGGCAGCCTGCTCCACCCTCCTGCCGCCGAGTGCTGGCTGAGGCACCCCCCTCCTGGCCACGTATAGCGATGCCGCCTCGCGGACCCGGAGGTCGAGAGGCAGTATCCCAGCCAGCACCAGCGCGGAGTTTAGAGAGACTGTCCGGTATCCCTTACACAGTTTTTGCGCAATGCCGCGCTGAACCACTCCCAACTGCTTCTTTACGCCCAGCTTGCCGACGGCTGGGGCCCATACGCTGGCGGCGTACAGGACGATTGGTTCCACGGTAGCCACATATATTATTCTGATGACTTCAGGGTGAAGTCCCCAGCTGGTCTTCGCCGCCCTAGTAAGCTGCTTGAGGATGCCTACTGCCCTGCTGCACACGTTCGCGACATGTGTATTAAATGTCAGCTTGTCGTCGATGGTGACACCCAGGATTTTGATCTCCTTGGACATGGCAATGTCGACCCCGTCCATGTTCAGGCGTGGGGTGTCATATTTGGATTTGCGAGTTATTATCATCGCGTTGGTTTTCTGCGGAGCAAATTTAAGTTTATTTTGTACTCCCCACGCCCGAACATGTTCGAGAGCGGCATTGGCACGTCCCTGGATCTCCAACGATGTGTCACCATCGAAGACCAGCACGACATCGTCCGCGAATGCCTGGCAATAGTCACCCCCAGCCTCCAGGCTCTTTAAGAGCGGGTCCAGCAAAAGGTTCCAAAATATTGGTCCCCCTATCGAACCCTGGACACATCCCTTGCTGGTTGCCTTGCCGAACTCCTCACCTGCGTATCTGACCCTGACCCTCCTGTTTTCGAGATAGCTGTCGATGACCCTCCTCAAGCCGATTGGACACTTTTCCTCAGCCAGGCGGACTCTTATGGCTGGCCACCAGGCGCTGTCGAAGGCTCCCTCTATGTCCAAAGATACTACGACAACAATTTTCTTAAGGTCCAGCTTTCCGCGTATGTGCTGCATTAAGTCATAGAGGGAGTCCTCAGTGCTCTTCTGGGGCATGAATCCATACTGGCGAGTACTCATCCTCGGAATCAAATGGAACTTGAGGCGGGCCACCAACATCTTCTCATATATTTTGCCTAATATTGGCAAAAGGCCAATAGGTCTGTACGCCTTTGGGGTACTGTAATCCTCTTTTCCCGGCTTTTTTAATATCACCACGATAGCCTCCTTCCAGATATCAGGGAAGTGATGGTGTTTCAGGCAGCTGTTCAAGAGAGCGAGGACCGCCTCGGGGGCACCCCCGATAGCGTGGCAACAGATGTCAGCGGTGAAACCGTCCGCTCCCGGTGCTTTCTTGGCGTTAAAGGACCTGCACGATGCCATCAGCTCAGCCATAGTGAATGGTGGATCGCTTGAGTTATCATGCTCTCCAGCATTCACAACTTCGGCTTTTTCTCTGGTAAGGCGGTGGCATTGGCTGTCATTGTCCTTATGGTCCTCTGGGTAAAAGGTGTTTGCGAGTAGTTCGACTGAACCCTTCGCATCCAGCACCTCGCCATCCCTCACCAGCGGTTGGTCCTCTCCCCTCGCCTTGGTCCTCCCTATCACCCGGTATATCCCTTCCCAAACCCCTTCTCTGTCCTGCTTAGCGCAGAAGTTTTTCCAGCTCTCGATCATGTCTTTTTCTGCTTCTGCTTCATACTCAACTTTCTGTTTCAGGTACTCTTCAACGACCTTCGATCTCCGAGCCGGTGCCGCACATCTAATTCTGCGTTTCCTGGTGGCAACTTTCCGCTTCATCCCTTCGAGTTTCTCGGACCACCACGGCAAAGTGAGCACCTCGTTAGTCTTTTTCACAGGCATTGATGAGGTGCATGCGTCTCTAATGGCCTGTGTGTATTTATTTACCATATTATTGAGTTGTTCTACTGTTTTTATTTTATCAATGTCCGTGTTAGTGATTTTGCTGTCTTGCATTAATTGGTTGAGTTTCTCACGAAACTCAGACCAATTTGCTTTTTTCGTGTTGAAAACTCTAGTTGTTCTAGTCACTTTTATACCTTTAGACCTCTTGAGTTTAATATTAAATACGATGGCGTTGTGATCCGAGCTCGTGAGACCCTCGTCTAGCTTCCAGTCGTCCACCAGGTCCAGAATATCGGTTGACGACGCAGTTATGTCAACATGGCTGCTGTAGCGTTTTCCGCCTCTGATCGTATCATAGGTCGGAATTTCCCCTCTGTTGAGTATGTTTAGTCCCAGCTCCTCGAGAACTCCAGAGACCTCCTCGCCTCTGCTATTGGTGGTTAAGCCTCCCCACCAGGTGCTTTTTGCGTTTGCATCTCCTCCAGCGATCCACATTCTGGAACCTATCTCCTTCTCAACACGTCTGAGGTGCTCCAAATATGGTCCCACTGGCTGGCCTGGCTCAAAATAAAAAGAGACCATCGTGATCCTCCAGGCACTGGTCTGGATCCCCACCACGGCGATGTTATTCGTGGTGAGTTTCGGGTATTGTATGACTGTAAGGTCTTGATCGAAGACCGCTATTGCGGCTTTTACAACCCCGTCTCCAGTATCAGTGCTCTGGAAGATCCGAACACCCCTGTGGTCCCTCACTGCCTTCGCTCCTCCCACATATGGTTCCTGGAGGAGAGCAACAGCAACTCCGCGCTTTACAGCTTCCAGAAGGAGCTCGTTTGTTGCAAGTCTTTTTCTCTGGAGGTTTGCCTGTATGACTCTGTAGAGGTTTGGGTTGCCCTGGGTGCCCTTAGCAATACGCTACCGTAGATCGGGCAATTATGTCCCACTTACGGCGCGTTGGGCAATCGGGATTAAACGCGTTGTGGTCAGCGCCGTCGAGTTTCGCCCTTGTGCAGTTCTGGCATTTGGGTGGAACACCCGCGAGCCAGTCGGCACATTCCGACTTCAAATGCGGACCGCCACAGTGACTGCACAAGTCAGCTGGCTCCTTGCAGAACCTTTTGCCGTGCCCGTAGCCCAAGCATCGCGTACATTGGACCAGCGGGGTTTGGTCTTCAACCCTTACGCGCTGGAGGTCCACGTGCAGGCATCCAACTTCCGTAGCCCTTCTCCAGATGGTCGGTGAGACGCTGACCACAACGTGGTTGGTGTGCGGGTTCCTAGTTCTTTTCCTATATTTCACCTCCACCCTATCCTCCTCTTTGTCGAGGTCGCGAAAAACACCCCTATTCTGATTCCTCATTGCCCTGAGGATATCCTCGTCTGAGTTAACAGATAGGACACTCCTGAGGATCAGTAAGGGATCCTTGTTTTTCACCTCCTCGACACTGAGGTCCTGTCTTCCTCTTTCCAATTTGTCTTTCATTTTATTTCTCTCCTCCCTGGTTTGGAATCCCATTATAATTTTCCCATCCTTTGCCTTCCTCACCTTTTCCACTCTGACCCAGCCCTCTTTCGCATCCGCCGCCTTCCGAATTTTGTCGAGCACTTCCTCACCTGTTTCGGTGTCGTCTTTGGAGGCAACTACGATGGAGTGCAGCGTACTTCGCGCCGGGTTCGACTTTCCGCTGTGGATCGCAGTTACACTCGCGTATGTTGTTGTTTGTTGGTCGATTGCTGCTTTCAACTCCTCCATCTTTTTGTTGTTCTCTTGTAGCAACTTCGAGTGTTCCTCGATTTGAGTTGCTAACAAGTGTTGTTCGGCATTGATGGAGAAGGTTAAATCGGATGCGGCCGCTATAGGCTCTGTATTGTGCTTTACCCCGCCTGAAGTTTTTGTTTTGACCTCCCTTTCGGCTTCCTTCACCAGTTGGAAAAGTCGTTCCAGCGCTTCAACGATGCCGTTTTTTATCTCGGTCTTTGTGTTTCGCGTTCTGCTCAGGTGTAATTTTGCATTATTCAAGCAGGCCCTGGCTTCCGTCGACCGATCCGCGTACTGCGGCTTCGGTGACGTATGGACCTCTGTCGGTTTCGTGCACATTGGGGGGGTTTTAGTCTCCTGCGACAGTAGAGGTTTTTTCCCTAATTTTGCAGGGCCAGCCTGAGTTGTCATAGAGGTAGAGGGGGGTGTACAGTTTGCGCTACTCGATTGAGCAGCCTCCCATTCCCCAACGCTGCGTCGTACACAAGGAGGTGAGGTTTTGGGTTTTGTGGGTGATTTCTCACTATCCACCTTCTTCAGTGGGGTCCTCATTCCGAGCATTTTGGAGGTATGCGTCGATTCAGGTAAAAATAAAATTATAAAAGTGTAAAAGTGTATACAAAGAAATAAAAGTACGTTAATGTGCGTTAAACACTCTAGGATCGTAAAAATCCAAGAGTTTGCACGGTCAGCCCTTTGGTTCAATAGAACCAGTCAAGCACTTACAAAATTAAAAAAGATTTAGCTTCCAGGTGTCAAAACTGTCGATTTTAAACAAAAATTTTTTCAAAACTCTATGTAGAGTCGATTCGTCTTGACTAATGGATAGCTCTCCTCGAGCCCTCTCAAACAATACCAAACACGGCGTGGCTACCCTAAAGGGTTCCGGAGTTATGCCAACACAAAGATCTTGGTTTTTTCCCAAAATAAGAACCAAAAATGGTTAACTGGGGTTATCTTCGGAACCGCCGGCCCAAAAACCGCCGTGTTTGGGCTTTTCGCACTTGGCTCGGTGAGACCTATCCACTGAAACAGTTTTCAGGCCAAAAAAATATTGACACCTGAAAAGCTCCTGAAAAATGTCCCACCCGTTAGGCTTCAGTCCGCTACTACTGACAGCGAAGATCCCGTCGCTCTACGACGCACCGTCACGGAGATATTGGTGTTTTAATAATGACCAAGATGGCGGCACAACTGTCAAAGTCACTTTTTGACGTGTGATATCTCCGCTTCGGATAGTCGCAGAACCACCAAGTTTGGGTTCTCCGAACTCAGCAAGAGCTCCGCTATCTGCTGAAACTGCTTTCAGGACCCCGGAAATTTTCAGCTCCAAACCGCCTGAAAACGCCGAGTATGGAAGGCAAGGAGCCCCTGTGGTCGAAACCGAAGTCCGCAACTTCCTACGACTTCCGGTTCAGAAGTTATTGCGGTCTGAAGCTAAACAAAATGGCCGCCGAACTGTCAAAAGTCAAGTTTAAGAGCCCGTAACTTCGGAACCCTTCGTCGGAGAAGGTCCGGGTTTGAAATGTACAGCTCGGCGTCACTTCAGGTATCCCCTGAAAACAGTTTCAGCGACAAAAAATTTTTCAGGCTGAAAAGTCCTGAAACCTTACACCGTCTAGAGCTCTTGAAAAGCGTGACGTGATAGTCAAAATCCGAAATTAATCGGCTCAGTGGATCCTGAGATATAGCTCTCTGAAATTTAAAACCTAAAAAACCAAAATGGCGCAATTTTGTAAATCTGCCAATTTTAAAGGTATAACACCCTTGTTTGGGCTTATATGGGTCACAATATATATATTGGACCCGGTCCCGATGTCAAAATTGGTTAAAATCTATTTAATTTAGAATAAGCTACAAAAAACATATAAAATTCAATATCTCAGGATCCCCCAGTGCGAAAATTCTGAAATAAATATCTAAAAATAGTAAAAATCTAGCTCTACACGGTCACATACACAATTTTGGAAAAACATAAAAAACGAAGAAAAAATTTTAGGAAAAGTGAAATTTTTATAAAATTTCTTATAACTAAAGTTCTACTTAATTAAAAATTCTAAGATTTTCAGTCCCTGTTCTTCTAACGAGCGCGCCAAGGACTGCGGTTGAAGATCTTGAATATTTTTATTCTCTCCGGAGATATGTAGGTCCAAACTTTGAGATTTCAAAGTCTCGTTAAAAATCGGGTATTACAGGTACAATAAAAATACTTGCGGGACCAGTCTGGAATGATGCTAGAGATGGCGGCTGCAAAGTTTCAGAAGTCTGCCACTGCGTCTTCGAAGTTTTCAGCACCACGTGTTTTTGGTTTTTTCTGAATAACTCCCGATGGCTTGGGTTTTTCACGCTTCTGGGGCGTCCGCACGTTGCACGGGGGGAATCCCCTCCTTTTTCTTCAGTAAAAAAGGGGGGTCGTCGATCTGGTTCCGGCAGCGTTTGCGTTCGAAGTTTTTACTTTCGTACTTAACCTATAAAGTATAGGTTTTTCAGCTTTTCCACTACACAGCACTGCAATCCAGGTTGTGATTTCACTTCGGGGTATGGAGGCAACGTTCCTCTACACACCAACACTTGTTTCGTCCAAATCGGAGCACTTTTGACCACTTTTTAGATTTTTTATGTGCGGAGCGACTCTAAAAACGATCCGACCGCCACGAGAGTCGGGGGGGAACTGGTTAGGTTAGGTTAGGTTAGGTTAGGTTAGGTTAGGTTAGGTTAGGTTAGGTTAGGTTAGGTTAGGTTAGGTTAGGTTAGGTTAGGTTAGGTTAGGTTAGGTTAGGTTAGGTTAGGTTAGGTTAGGTTAGGTTAGGTTAGGTTAGGTTAGGTTAGGTTAGGTTAGGTTAGGTTAGGTTAGGTTAGGTTAGGTTAGGTTAGGTTAGGTTAGGTTAGGTTAGGTTAGGTTAGGTTAGGTTAGGTTAGGTTAGGTTAGGTTAGGTTAGGTTAGGTTAGGTTAGGTTAGGTTAGGTTAGGTTAGGTTAGGTTAGGTTAGGTTAGGTTAGGTTAGGTTAGGTTAGGTTAGGTTAGGTTAGGTTAGGTTAGGTTAGGTTAGGTTAGGTTAGGTTAGGTTAGGTTAGGTTAGGTTAGGTTAGGTTAGGTTAGGTTAGGTTAGGTTAGGTTAGGTTAGGTTAGGTTAGGTTAGGTTAGGTTAGGTTAGGTTAGGTTAGGTTAGGTTAGGTTAGGTTAGGTTAGGTTAGGTTAGGTTAGGTTAGGTTAGGTTAGGTTAGGTTAGGTTAGGTTAGGTTAGGTTAGGTTAGGTTAGGTTAGGTTAGGTTAGGTTAGGTTAGGTTAGGTTAGGTTAGGTTAGGTTAGGTTAGGTTAGGTTAGGTTAGGTTAGGTTAGGTTAGGTTAGGTTAGGTTAGGTTAGGTTAGGTTAGGTTAGGTTAGGTTAGGTTAGGTTAGGTTAGGTTAGGTTAGGTTAGGTTAGGTTAGGTTAGGTTAGGTTAGGTTAGGTTAGGTTAGGTTAGGTTAGGTTAGGTTAGGTTAGGTTAGGTTAGGTTAGGTTAGGTTAGGTTAGGTTAGGTTAGGTTAGGTTAGGTTAGGTTAGGTTAGGTTAGGTTAGGTTAGGTTAGGTTAGGTTAGGTTAGGTTAGGTTAGGTTAGGTTAGGTTAGGTTAGGTTAGGTTAGGTTAGGTTAGGTTAGGTTAGGTTAGGTTAGGTTAGGTTAGGTTAGGTTAGGTTAGGTTAGGTTAGGTTAGGTTAGGTTAGGTTAGGTTAGGTTAGGTTAGGTTAGGTTAGGTTAGGTTAGGTTAGGTTAGGTTAGGTTAGGTTAGGTTAGGTTAGGTTAGGTTAGGTTAGGTTAGGTTAGGTTAGGTTAGGTTAGGTTAGGTTAGGTTAGGTTAGGTTAGGTTAGGTTAGGTTAGGTTAGGTTAGGTTAGGTTAGGTTAGGTTAGGTTAGGTTAGGTTAGGTTAGGTTAGGTTAGGTTAGGTTAGGTTAGGTTAGGTTAGGTTAGGTTAGGTTAGGTTAGGTTAGGTTAGGTTAGGTTAGGTTAGGTTAGGTTAGGTTAGGTTAGGTTAGGTTAGGTTAGGTTAGGTTAGGTTAGGTTAGGTTAGGTTAGGTTAGGTTAGGTTAGGTTAGGTTAGGTTAGGTTAGGTTAGGTTAGGTTAGGTTAGGTTAGGTTAGGTTAGGTTAGGTTAGGTTAGGTTAGGTTAGGTTAGGTTAGGTTAGGTTAGGTTAGGTTAGGTTAGGTTAGGTTAGGTTAGGTTAGGTTAGGTTAGGTTAGGTTAGGTTAGGTTAGGTTAGGTTAGGTTAGGTTAGGTTAGGTTAGGTTAGGTTAGGTTAGGTTAGGTTAGGTTAGGTTAGGTTAGGTTAGGTTAGGTTAGGTTAGGTTAGGTTAGGTTAGGTTAGGTTAGGTTAGGTTAGGTTAGGTTAGGTTAGGTTAGGTTAGGTTAGGTTAGGTTAGGTTAGGTTAGGTTAGGTTAGGTTAGGTTAGGTTAGGTTAGGTTAGGTTAGGTTAGGTTAGGTTAGGTTAGGTTAGGTTAGGTTAGGTTAGGTTAGGTTAGGTTAGGTTAGGTTAGGTTAGGTTAGGTTAGGTTAGGTTAGGTTAGGTTAGGTTAGGTTAGGTTAGGTTAGGTTAGGTTAGGTTAGGTTAGGTTAGGTTAGGTTAGGTTAGGTTAGGTTAGGTTAGGTTAGGTTAGGTTAGGTTAGGTTAGGTTAGGTTAGGTTAGGTTAGGTTAGGTTAGGTTAGGTTAGGTTAGGTTAGGTTAGGTTAGGTTAGGTTAGGTTAGGTTAGGTTAGGTTAGGTTAGGTTAGGTTAGGTTAGGTTAGGTTAGGTTAGGTTAGGTTAGGTTAGGTTAGGTTAGGTTAGGTTAGGTTAGGTTAGGTTAGGTTAGGTTAGGTTAGGTTAGGTTAGGTTAGGTTAGGTTAGGTTAGGTTAGGTTAGGTTAGGTTAGGTTAGGTTAGGTTAGGTTAGGTTAGGTTAGGTTAGGTTAGGTTAGGTTAGGTTAGGTTAGGTTAGGTTAGGTTAGGTTAGGTTAGGTTAGGTTAGGTTAGGTTAGGTTAGGTTAGGTTAGGTTAGGTTAGGTTAGGTTAGGTTAGGTTAGGTTAGGTTAGGTTAGGTTAGGTTAGGTTAGGTTAGGTTAGGTTAGGTTAGGTTAGGTTAGGTTAGGTTAGGTTAGGTTAGGTTAGGTTAGGTTAGGTTAGGTTAGGTTAGGTTAGGTTAGGTTAGGTTAGGTTAGGTTAGGTTAGGTTAGGTTAGGTTAGGTTAGGTTAGGTTAGGTTAGGTTAGGTTAGGTTAGGTTAGGTTAGGTTAGGTTAGGTTAGGTTAGGTTAGGTTAGGTTAGGTTAGGTTAGGTTAGGTTAGGTTAGGTTAGGTTAGGTTAGGTTAGGTTAGGTTAGGTTAGGTTAGGTTAGGTTAGGTTAGGTTAGGTTAGGTTAGGTTAGGTTAGGTTAGGTTAGGTTAGGTTAGGTTAGGTTAGGTTAGGTTAGGTTAGGTTAGGTTAGGTTAGGTTAGGTTAGGTTAGGTTAGGTTAGGTTAGGTTAGGTTAGGTTAGGTTAGGTTAGGTTAGGTTAGGTTAGGTTAGGTTAGGTTAGGTTAGGTTAGGTTAGGTTAGGTTAGGTTAGGTTAGGTTAGGTTAGGTTAGGTTAGGTTAGGTTAGGTTAGGTTAGGTTAGGTTAGGTTAGGTTAGGTTAGGTTAGGTTAGGTTAGGTTAGGTTAGGTTAGGTTAGGTTAGGTTAGGTTAGGTTAGGTTAGGTTAGGTTAGGTTAGGTTAGGTTAGGTTAGGTTAGGTTAGGTTAGGTTAGGTTAGGTTAGGTTAGGTTAGGTTAGGTTAGGTTAGGTTAGGTTAGGTTAGGTTAGGTTAGGTTAGGTTAGGTTAGGTTAGGTTAGGTTAGGTTAGGTTAGGTTAGGTTAGGTTAGGTTAGGTTAGGTTAGGTTAGGTTAGGTTAGGTTAGGTTAGGTTAGGTTAGGTTAGGTTAGGTTAGGTTAGGTTAGGTTAGGTTAGGTTAGGTTAGGTTAGGTTAGGTTAGGTTAGGTTAGGTTAGGTTAGGTTAGGTTAGGTTAGGTTAGGTTAGGTTAGGTTAGGTTAGGTTAGGTTAGGTTAGGTTAGGTTAGGTTAGGTTAGGTTAGGTTAGGTTAGGTTAGGTTAGGTTAGGTTAGGTTAGGTTAGGTTAGGTTAGGTTAGGTTAGGTTAGGTTAGGTTAGGTTAGGTTAGGTTAGGTTAGGTTAGGTTAGGTTAGGTTAGGTTAGGTT